>CM040743.1:8707645-9995145 GCA_022829145.1 Albula goreensis | reverse complement strand
TGAACACAGGGTATTCATTACATCTTTGAAAGGATAAAAGAGAGTGACTGAAAATCATTGCAAAATCATTTCAACAAGCAGCACATTTTGACATATCATTCTCAATGAACTTAAATGAATAAAGTGTTTGAAATGGCAGAGAGAAAAATGAATAAAAACATTCAAATGTCTGAACATGTGTCAACACTGCGTCTGATTAGTTCAGGGCCGTTCCTTTTCTTCATCATCACGGTAAACGGA
Source organism: Albula goreensis (assembly GCA_022829145.1). Taxonomy (NCBI): domain Eukaryota; kingdom Metazoa; phylum Chordata; class Actinopteri; order Albuliformes; family Albulidae; genus Albula; species Albula goreensis. The sequence goes on along the minus strand of CM040743.1, from coordinate 9,994,905 downwards.
CACCACTTGTTAAAATGTCCCTTTTGCGCTTTGATTTGTGTGATGTCATCAACACCTTGACTCAATAAGTGACACTTCAGTCTTTGGCAACATACTCCTCCTGTAAAGGGTTTCTTGACCAATCCTGGTGTGTTCATGATACATTACCACACGTTATAGTATGAATACGGTGTGTCTCCACGAAATTATGAGTAATTTGGGCATAAAAGTCCATTTTCTGACTTCCTCCTAAAACGATTTCCCCCACATACCCTGACATATTTTCTTGCATATGATACAGATGTGACTTAGCAATGCTGTTTGCCAAGGTAATGAGCATTACTTTTTCAGTCAGTCAGACCAAGCCCCATGTCACCAAATCCCAAGGGTTTCCTCAGGTAAAATCAGGAAGTATCAGTAAGACTGGCTGAAGTGGCTCCACCATGCCTGAGCTGGACTTTCGGGGGCCAGCATTTGGTTCTACTGATGAAGGGGTTCCTCCAGAGCTTATCAGATTGTTCTCTTTAAGCACCTCCATTAAGCATCACTAACATAATGGCTACTTAGCTCGCTAGCTGGCAAATGGTAGCAAAGGATAATACTGCCAACAGAGCAAATTAGCATCGATGCTAATCTATGCCGTTTTTGTAAAACAAGTGCTCAGATAACAAAAGCATTTTTAAAGCAGCGGTGAGCCCTTTTCGTTTGATTTTCACATAGGAAACCTGTGTTGCTTGAACACTGTTGCAGTCTGTGTATAGTCTGCCCATATCAACACAGAGTAAGAGGACTTGCTGAGAAGTGCCTTTACTCATTCTTTAAAATTTCATAAGTGCTGGTGCTGGTTCTGTGTCTCAGACAGGTCCGGCCCAGTCACCACACAACATGGCATTGTGACTGGTGGCTCCTCATAAAGGACAGTACCAGGATCTTCTGTCTCCAGGCTGAGAAGGGCCCACACTGGAGGAAGAGGGGAGCAGGATGGTAGCAAGAACCACAGAGTAAACAGCTGATCTACAGCAAACTTCCCCTTTGCTGAAACTATGCTGCAGTTGGGAGGGTACATTACAAGTCCTCATTTTTAAAACTCAAGTGTAATATAAACAAAAACATATAATGTGAAAATGATATGGTTGTGTAAAAGTGGGACAATAAGTAATAAGGCCATAATAACTGTAGATGAGACAGTATGTAAAGGTCATAATTAATTGCCTAAGATATTCAAATCTTCTGCTTATTTGTTGCTGTTTATATGTTATAATGAATTAACAGGTCTGGGTTTGTCTGCTGTAGCACCCACATCTTAATCTTAGCAACATCTTGCAAACAGCGAAGATAAGTACCGTAATTATTTAAAAAAACAACAACCGTCTGTTTTTCAAACGCTGATTTTTGTCCCTCAACACAATTTCCCACAAGAGGTTAAAGTTAATGATACAACAAGAGATGAAAGACAGATGAACTTTATTTGCAGATGTGGGAGTTGAGGGGATCTCTTTGACTTTCTCTTTTTTTCAACAGGCAATACAAGACATGGCCAAAATTACCAAAATAAGAATAAAATGAATGGCAATTTCTTTACAGAATTGATACCCTTGATGTGATACCCTCATGATATAAGACAAAGAATAACACTTGCATTTGTATGTAAGTCAACGTTGAGGACAAATGTTGACTAATGCCAGGCCTGAGTCTAGACTAAGACTATGGCCACCTTCTGTTAATGCCAGGAGAAACAGAAGGAGCTGCAGCACCATGGACAGTGTCTGGTATATACCTGTATTCAGAACCTTGGACAAAGTCCATTCTATCTGAGCTGCAGCACCTTCGAAAGTCCCAAGCCCACAGTCAGCAGGAGAGAGTCATTCCAACAGGGCCGCATTCAACAGGCAGAATGCCACAAAACAGTTTAGAGCGGATTAAGGATGGCAAAGTCCTGGGGCTGTGTTCATAGAGCATGTCAGAGTAAGGGTACTGATCTTGGACCAGGTTTCCTCTGTTCATTCCCTAGCCTTCTCTACCATGAGCTAAAAGACAAAACTGATCTGTCATCAGTATTCCTACTCTGACAGTTTATGAATACTAACCCAGGTCTTGAGATTGTGAGTTAGACTCCACCAGCTCTGGTCTTTATCTCCCATCAGCACCCTGTGCTAAATGTTTTTTAGTACTAGCAGGATGCAGCCCTGGTGATCTCAGAAATTACAGTATTTCAGTATGCTGATGAATCAACTGCTCACTGTCAATTGCTGGCAACTTTCTGTGACGCTCTTTTTAGGCAGTGTTGCAGGCATGCCAAAATGGCAAAAGTCGGCCTGGTCTGTCGTCCACAGATAGGAAGCTGGTTAAACATCAGGTCTGAATGAACAAAACCTCGCAAAAGGCACACAGGCCATTGGCAATTTTATAACAAACATAGCTGTGCAACATGCTGGACAGTTACATGCAACATTCCTGTCTACATTGCACACAGATAACCTGCACTACTGCCTGTTTTGCATTGAGATGAAACTGTGGCTGTGCACTGGCTCAGTAGCTCATGTGTCATTAGTGTTTAGATAGAAGGCACAGCCTATTATTTGTACAAGTCAGTATCACTTGGTTCCACACACTGAAGACAAGTGCACACGCTGCCACACTGGGAGTGTTCAGCAACTAGACGTTCAATTCGGCACACTGTTTCCACTTCAGAAAACTTCACGCACCTGCTTTGTGTATTGAATGCAGCCCAGGTAATGGGCCATTGAGAACAACTGCAGGTGGCTGCTCTCTAGAAAGGCATTTAAGTCTCTCCCAGATCAGGATTACTTAGTTCTCCAGGAGCAGAGGCACAGCCAAGAGCTGTCAACTGTGTTATATTTAAGTTTTTATTGTAAATACTCATTACTGCGGACTAGTAGGTTTGTGCTATGCTTATTTTCTCTATTGCGCCAACTAGTGGTTAGGGGCAATTCAGTTGTTATTGGGAGGAAATGCAATGGAATATTTGCCCTTTACTTGAGCCCAGACTCTGCCTCCCTCTTCATACCCACACACACACACACACACACACACACACAGAGTCCTTCAGGGTACAGCCTCCACATCCCTGGATATACCATATTACCATGCAATGATTCAGAAGGTTGAAGGTCAACTTGACTCATTTTTATATTTTTCAGCTAATATATCACTTCCTGTAGTTTAACAATTGTGTTGAACAATGATCCAAGACTGAACATTAATATTTCAGTACAGGTATTTTGGCTGGTAAATTGATTTACTTCTTACATCCTCCTGAAACGACATCCCAAGTGCTGTGACATACATTTCTTGATTATTTAACAACTGTGATATGAAACGTGAAACCTGTTTGTTAGGTTACAAAATAAATAAGGGTGTGTTGCTATTCCAACCAGTTCTGTGAACTACCAAATCACCTCTCTCTGCTTCTGTTTTTGGAGTATTTTCCCAAGAAACCCAGGAAGTATTGGTTGATGGGTGCATTAGGAGCAATGTGCATCTTACATGAAGTCAATGTAGATATCTATTGCAAAACATATGGCATATGATTAAAAACATTATTTATTCATGCAAATTCCATACATGCATTGTGGAATAAACAATATGAAACACAATAAAAAAACAGAAATATATTGTTTTCCCATTTGCAGAACCATTCCTCATCAGAAGTGCCTGGACCAACTGTTGACCACGCTTAGCAGATGAAAAGCTGAATTTTGAAACACTGTGACTACTGATACAGCTTCTGATCTTCATTTGAATTACCCTCAGCTGTGGTGGCATTCAGCTTTATGATTAAGAAGCCTTAGTGATCAAGCACTGCACAGACACACATGTGCACAGACACTCACTGCACACAGGCTGTGAGAACCAATGCACTTAAAGGTATGTACTCTGAGAGTGCATACCTATCAACGTATCAGTGGGTTTATAGGTAAAACCGAGGTGGTTCAAGAGGCTAATGTACACTAATAGACTCACGCTGTTTTAACACTGACTGACACTCTACAGTCAATAGAGCCAGAGGGAGAGGAAGTGAGATACAGCAGAGAGCAAAGGGGAGAGAGACAGAGATGGATTGTTGGAAAAGGGCAGTGCTGGAGATGGTGGGAGAGAGAGAGAGAAAGACAGAAGTGACTCAGATAGTGGAAGAGGGTAAGTAAGAGGTGGGGGGGAAGGGGGTGTGAGGGGTGGCAGGCAGGGTCGAAATCACTTCCATTAACTATTGTGAACTGAATTACTCACAGCGAGAAAAAAAAAAAAACTGCATCCACCCACTTCCTCCCCAAACAGCGGAGTGCTATTATCTGTTTAGGGTCACAAGTAATGTTCGGGTCGATGGCGTGATCAATTATGAAAGAACGTCTCTTCGGGCAGCTTTGTGCATGGTCCTGGCCTTGAGAAGGTTCCCGCTGGTTGGCCGTGGCTGGGACGGCTATTGATCTGCGCTGAGAATGAATGTCTGCAGGCCCCCCTGGCGGTAAATCAGTTCCATCAAGCGCTCACAGCGGACAGCGGGCCCAGGCCCAACCTTACACAGCGTCCGCGGGGCCGACGCGTCTCGCATTAGCGCGCCGCTAGTAATCCCTTCATCACGAGTCATCCGATTCTCTACCCCTTCTGTTTCCAGGTCTACCTCAGTCCCTCTCTCTTTCTCCCATTGTACTGTCTGTGGGAGTGCTGATTCTCTGGCATAACAGCTTCTTTCAATTTTAAATCCATTTGTTATCATTTTCATGCTTGCTTTACAAAATGTAAATGCTACATTTTAGGACTATAAGATCTATGCACTACCAGATTTTACTTGAAAAGCCATAATCACATGTATGCACACACACACACACACACACACACACACACACACAGAAACACAAAACTCATTGGACTGGAGATGGCATGGCAGTGAAGAAGGGAAGATAGTGATGAAGTGGAAGAGACACACAGAGAGGACAGAGAGAGAGAGGAATGGGAGAGAAAGGAATATGACAGAGAGGCTGTGATGGAGATGTAGCATTAGAGAGCATGAATGTGCCATTAAAGTTGGACTGTTTTGACAAAGTGAGGTCCATCTGAGCTGGGCTGCCGCTCCCCTCCCTCCCTCCCTCCTCCATCCTCCTGCGTTCCCTACAGAATCTCTGCTCCCCATTCCTTTTACTGTGATTTATCAAATTCTAATTCAAAATGGGCCTCATTAACATGACAGGACTGCCCTTGGGGCTCCATCCCTTTTAAAACACCACGGCTGTGATAATTTAATTCACTTCTAATAATTCCCACTGCTAAGAGAGGAAAGCTACAGTAACTTAATTGTGAACAGTAACATAAAATCTGAGATCTTCTTCAACACCTTTTTTTTTTTACCTTAATCTGTCCTCCTCTCGTTCCATCAAGCCCCACTTTCCCATGTTCCCCAATGTAGTGAAAGCCAGACAGATCCCAGCATCACACCCTTTCTCAGTCCTTCTCCACACTTCTCTCTTTGTCTATATTATCTCTCTGTGCAACCAAACCCTCTTCTGTACCATCTCTCTTTTCCCTCTTACATCCTCCATCTTCTGTCCATCCCCCCCACCCCTCTAGCTACAGCCACTCCTCTTCCCCCATCCTCCTCTAATCATTTACCTCCTCTGTTTTATGGCCCCCTTGGATCCCTCTTTTTACAAGCGCGGTGCAGAGCGCTGAGTGCAGCCTATAACCACGCGATCATGCGCGGCGCAGACGATATTTACGGCCATGATCACAGCCCTCTCGTCCCTGACAGGCTGCAGGGCCGAGGCGGTTACATCCGCCTCACCCTGCCGCATGTGTCAGTGCCAGCGGCGCTGGAGAAATAAACAGACTAATCAGCAGGATGATTTGATTACATGGAAAAGAAAAAGACACACACAAGAGTGGGTGGTTGGCCATGTATCCATGTATTGATATCTGGAAGATGCTCACTCTCAGAAGTGTACATGTATTAATTGTTATTAAGTTCTTTTTAATGCATTTGCCTTTTCTGTACAACATGAGAATTCCAATGTTCACACATCCATTAGCGTGTGTGTGTGGACACATTCACACACACACACACACAATCACACACACACACACACACACACACACACACATGCACACACACACAATAAAGCACCACATGCAATTATTATAGCTGTATGAACAGGTGGTGTGGCAGAACAGGAAGTAGCTGTCAGAGAGGCTGGCCAACCTGCGCGTGCTCTGCAATGCTGGCTAACGCTGATCATTAAACAATACGATGGGCCCATATTCGGTGGGAGGGTCTGCAGTCACAGGCAGCACAATGACAATTACACCATCAGTGCTCATATCGTTCAGCACTGATTAGATTGTAATGTGGTTACCTATCAATTCTCAATTCAGAAGAGCCAATGAGTCAGTAAGGCAATAACAAAGAAACCAAGACAGGCTTAATCGTTGTTTTCTTATTACCTCAGCACTGCTTTTCAAATTGTGTGAGTGAGAAGGTCATTAAAAACAAAATGAAACCAAACAAAACATTTTTTTTCTCTATATATTCAATTTAATTGTGTTGCTTTTTTCCATTACTTAACCTTCTGCTCATTTAACAGGCTAGACCATTGTGAAACGGGTAGTAAAATCCTGACAGCGTTAAAAGCAGTATTAAAGTGAACAAACCGAGATCGAAGCCCCGCGGAGGACAGACGGAGCCGTTCCGCACACTCTCCACAGCTCAGACTGAATTGTCAATTCGCATGCTTGTTCAGCAAATCATACACAGCTCATGATAGTAGTGAAAACTGGCATTCTTTGTTGACAGGAGAGATGCATTTTTCACTAACAGGACGTGACAGACAGCCGTTTGAAAATGCTTCCCGTTCGGTCTCTCACTCAACACACAAAAAAAGCAAAGGAGAAAAAAAACGATATTTACACCGCTCCTCCCTCGCGTTCCTGGGAATGTGTAAGAAATCACCTCGCATTAATGCATATTTCATGCGCTGTGTCTGCATTTCAATGAAAATGCGGTCCGTGAGGTATATTCAGCTAGTCAAACTGAGCTGATTTACTCCTGCTACACAAGGCAACTGCAAATGGCCAAACTCTGCTGAATTTACCAATATGATCTACCCCCTCACCCCTCCCTCCACTGTGTACACACATAAACTTAAAAACTTGAACTCAAACGGATTGATGTTCTAAAGGTTCACCATTCTTAATATATTTTTTTTGCATTGTTTGTTCTCTTCATTTTTTGTTGTTTGCAGATGGTTTCTCTCTTATGCTCTTTTGAGGGTAGGTTGATTTTGAAGGTTTCTGTTCAAATGGGCTGTAAATTAACATCATGTCTGAGCACCTCCAACATTATGTAACATAATTTAGCAAAAGAAGAGCAGTGACTGACTACTGGTTTCTTAAAAAAAAGTTCATCCCTGTAATCTGGGTGGATTTATTGCACAACTTCGTAAGGCTCATAGGCTCATACAGCAGTACCATGGGGTTACTGGCATGACAAGAGAGCACACCTGCACTGTGAAAATGGAATCATTAAAATGACAGAAGAATGGTCTTCTACTGCTCATTCCCGTTGCACTGACTGATACATAGCCCTCAAAACAAAGTTTCTCCACTTTTGTCTGTCTACTGGAGCTGCTTCACCGCTGCCATTGCTCTGTGACATGTTATCTTTGGTTTCCCTCTTCTGCACTTTCCCTCAGGTATCTGTTGGAGGGCCTCTGTGTTCGCGGAAACCGGGCCTTTTCTTAACGCATGCTTGATAATGACTGCACTTATGTTTCTCCTGCACTTCAATTCGCTCCGGATAAGAGCGTCTGCTAAATGACTGTAATGTAATGTAATGGCCGATCCTTCTCCAAAGATTTAATTTGAGACCTGTCCATAACCCTCTCTGATTTGATATTGCAAGAAGGCATTTCTTTAATATGACCTTAGGTCAGATGTGTAATCTGCCAAGGGTGGTATGAGAGGCAAATAGTCTGTTCTGGTCTTGTTTGTCCTCCTCCAGCTTTTGTATGGGAGTTTACCATACACAGCTGTTATAAATCTATAGCTTTTTTGTATAACATAAAGATGTTTTAAACCCTGAGTTTTGTTTTACTACTGTATTTCCCTGGTCTTCCAGTTCAGTTTTAAATCCTGAATTTTGGTACAGTTCTGTATTGCCCTGACATCTAGTTTTTTTGTTTGTATAACATAAAGATGTTTTAAATCCTGAGTTTTGTTGAGTTCTGCCTTGACTTACAGATCTGAGTCCCCAGAATGTTGTTTTTGTATTGGCAATCCTGCTGTGTACATCTTTGTTTGTTTGACCAACATGGCATATTACAGTCCCAAGGTAAGTAAAACTGTCAATACTTTCTCCTTGAATTTTCACCTCTTCAATTTTCACATTTTCATTTAATTTCCCATGGCCTGTAACTGTCTCTGCTCATGCTGAGAGGGAGGCCTGCAGGTTTGAAATATACAATATATGAAGATGATTATTTTTGTACTGACTCTGAGGAAAATAAAGCTTTACAACGTTTTCTTCGCATCCGTTTCTAAGAGTTTCTGCAGAGGCCCTTTGGTTTTTTGCATATTTTCAGCTGTAATTGCATGGAGACCGCCCAGTGGAACAAAGAAACAAACAGCTCGTCAACACGCCAGATCGATCTGAATTTCTGACCCAGACACAGATGGCGAATTACACACCCTAAACCAGCGCGTTCCCGTCGTGGGTGGCAGCAGAACCCCTCCCCAGTCAAACACTCACTCCCCCCTACCGTGTGAAAAACCCACATCAGTGCCTGTCTGCAATTTGCTATTAATGGGTGGGTAAAAACTTTTAATTTAATCTTTGCCTGGGGGGAAAAAAGACATTTACATACAAATGAAGCAGAGTTTCTGTTTGTTTGAGATGCAAACATCTACGAGTGAAAAAAACCTGTGGAACTACAGGCCGCTGCCAGAGCTAAATCGGATTGCGTTCAGTGAACCGGCCACTTCAAACACAGGCTTGCTAACCATATAAAAGGGGGGAGATGTTTGAATTCTCATTAGCCTGCAACGGGCCATTAACGTACCATTGAACAAGGTTATAATGCTTTTTGTATAATGGCTGAGCGCTGTCAGGATATCCCTGATGCGAGTCGTGGTGTGTATTACAGATAGACACAATCCAAAGGCACAAAGACTGGTTCTATAGTAGAAAAGCTCAGGGACACATACCATGGAATTACAAATCAGCCAGTCTCTTCTAAATGAGCGTGCAAGTCTTTACTGTTCCTAGAGGCCAATTTGTGAGTGGAATTGAAAAACAATATTTAAAAAAAACCAGGAACATTTCAATAGCAATAGATTAATAAATATGAATAAACAGTAAGCAAGCGCCATTTAAGACAGCTAGATCTGTGTAAATCAGTGGAAGAGACCAGGAAACTGCTAGCCCCAATTTAGCATTCCCGGCAGGTGTGACACTTGGGGGTAAATGGGCTTTGTGGCATCAAAGTCTTACACAATGGGAAAGACCATGTGTCCAATGCAGAGGGCACTTCATGCTTGACAGGATTCTCACACAGTAGAGAAAGGTTTATTTGAGTCAACCCCCTGATCTTAGAGCGCATATTAGCTTTTTGCAGTTTTCTGTTTTCTATTTCATCTTCAAGTTTGCAAACCCAAAAGGCATGGCATAAATTAAAAGCAAATCAATTTGAGATCTGAAAACCAGGGCTGGCTCAGGCTGTTCCATATTTCTATGGAAAAACAATCTGTTTTGCATCTTAGAATCAGTTTGCATTGTCATCCCGCTGCTATTCATCATCAACACTTTATCTTTCTTCAGGATTATATTCAGATATAATGGTTTGTACTATACCAAGAAGTACCCTGCAACTCCACCAGTTTTCAACACTGTGTCAGTGTAGGACTACTGACCTAGGATCAAGCTTTCCTTGTCCAAATCCTAACCAGACTCCCGGAAATCTAAAACTGAACCTGGACCAACACTCCTACATGCTTAATAGTTACAGACCATTACTTTTAGTGACCATTAACTTGTTTTTTGTTCCAATATGCATCCAAACATCCAGGGAATTCATCATTAAGCAAACACACTGTAATTTTAGGTTTGACTCAGTGTAGACTGTGTACTTTAATTGGCTTGAGTCCACAAACAACTGTTCAACAGAGAATAGTCTTAGATATGTGTTAAATATACCAAAACAGGCAAAAATAAAAAATAATAATTTTAAAACTATAATGCTTATTATTTTCACAAACACATTTTTACAGTTTGTGATTAGTTGCCAACAAAAAAAAAGTTCAGCTGCATTGTAAACTGTCACAGTTCAATTATTTTGAATGCTGTAGTAATTTTGTCCAAATTTCTGTTGTTGTTTGTTGGGTTATTCTGAAAATAGAGCGCTGGTGTGGTTTCACGGTGTGAGATTTGAACTCTTCCCAGGGTTAATCTGATAATTCTGCTGTAGCTGCAGTGTGAGAGCTGAACCCACACACAACAGTGCGAGGGCACAATTCAACTCCACCAGCAGCCATCTGCTCCATTCAATCAGCCACCCCGCCCCAACGACCCTCTTGAATCGTTGGTGGTGGCACAGTCCGTCAGGTGGAAACAGACAGCCCCCCCTCCCCCTCCCCGCAGTGACTGGCACTCCCTATGGCAGAACTGATGGCAAAGTGATGCCAGCTCCCAAGAGAATTAGCTAACTCAATGTTCTACCCTCTGCTGGCACTGACTCAGTCTGGGTTTTGTTTTTGTTTATTTCTTTTATCGCTTCTTTTAAAACAGCGAACATCATCCTTCTTGCAACGGAATGAAAACAGCACCTCCGCTCCCCCGCCTTCCACACATAATTTCCACAACAATCCGTTATTAAACATCTGTTCTCAATTACGTGCATCGACGATCGCAACAATCAAATAAATTATTTACATCAACAACAAACTCGTTGCGTTTCGGATTTTCTAAAAAAGACAAAAAAAAGAAATTAAAAAAACATAATACCGTTTCCTCAGCATATGAATTCCATTTCATATTACATAAAATTAATTCTTGATTAAATTGTAAAAGACCCGATGTGAGCCTTCTTCTGTTTCCAAATGAAGTGAAAGAAACGGCAAGATAAGGCTTCTAGAGCTGTGTGACCCAGGTTACAAAGGACAGTCGCACTAATGTGTGTGATGACGAGCAGATCTGAGTTAACACCAGGTCTCGCTCAGTACACTGAGGGAAATATGCAATCATAGGACAGCCCATAATAACACTGCCTCTTCAGACCTTTGAAAATCTCACAGAAGCTTAAGGTAACATTCATTTTCCATTAGTCGTGGCCACTCATACTCAAGCCACCCGACAAAGTAATTTGTCACTTTTAAGCTTCTGTGAAGTTTTCCAGTGAGAGTAATCAGTCTCTCTGGCTGTCCTAAGATTGCATGGTGAATGTAGCTCATTGACTCTGGTGTCTGATTAAATCAAGAATTTCACCTGCCCATTTGACCAGGAAGACACTCGACGGGTCAAGAAATCCAGCCGACCGCAGGGCCTGTGATTTGTAATTAGCGGGGACGGGGAAGGATTCTGTATTCATATCCAGACTGCCAGGCCTCGATCAAATCGAAATTTAATTGAATCAAATTTAGTCTTGATAGTGAGTTCCCTCTGGCGCTGGACCAACAGTCTTCTGACAGGTGGAAAAAAAAGCCACAGTAAAGAAAAGCTGGAGGTGAATACCAATGACATTGGGAGCTAATAGTGAGGTTTAAAGAGCACCGGGAGCTGTTCTTTGAAAAACATGAGTGGTGGTTTACCTTTACAATTAGAATTTCAAGTGAATTTTGAAATCAGAGTTTGTTTTTTTTTGCTCCTTTTTTTTGGAGGAAGTCGATAGGTACTTGAAATAAAGCCTGAGGAAAATGTGCTTTGGAGAATAAAATGATTTTTTTTTTTAGCGGCGATTTTCTGAACAACCAAACGCTTACACTGATGAAGCTCCAGCACAGACCAGCCCAAGATGCCTTTTAGTTTGCCTGAGCTGAAATGAATCCATCCCAAAGCAGAGTGCTAATTAGTTAATTTTTTATTAGCAATCTCTGTAGATATAAACACCTTTTGATGTAATGAGAGCTTAGAACTACAAGAATCTTTCTGAAGATAGTTTTAGTTTTTCTACTCTCATTTCATTGCATGATTTCTGAGTTGCATCTATGTGCTATAATGCAATTTTAGGTCCTTCATCTATTGTATGGCAAATAGACACAACAAACAGCATTCCTCTGCCAGCAATTAATTTTTGACAAAAGCTGGAATCCTATAAGTCTAAACTCAGTCAATGTACTCAAGGGGAATGTAAAATAACAGCATACTTCTTGGCCATGGCGGCCACCATACAATTCAGTGACAGAGTCACAAGTCTTTTGAGAGGAGGCTCAGCAGCCAATGAGGGAGGAGCTGGAACTCCACATGGCTGTTTGCTGAGGCAGGCCTTAATCAGGCCACCTGGAGTCACGCGCTGGAGTTGAGTAATTAATGCAGAGATGGTAAGATCTGAATATGTCACCTTGAGGCTGAATGGAGCCCTTGTGAATTATTGAGCACCCGCTATCGAACGGCTGTGAATAAACATAAGCTTGATGCAAATGAGAGCCGTAAATGCACACAGACCCGGTGGCAGAGCCCGTGCTGCGAAATAAACGCTATAGCGCTGTAGAGCGCTATAGCCCGCGCCACCTAAACATACCGCCATTTCCGCTTCTCGCAGCTGACCACGGTTTAATCTGCCTTCTTGGGAGGCACAGACAAATAAAGCTAACTATTTCCGCTGTGGGAAATGACTAGGAATCCTCCACCGAAGGGGAGGCAGGAAAAAAAAAAAGAAAATGAATCGACAGCCACCATACTCTCTGCTTTGTCCTTGACTGAGGTAATTGAAACATCAATGTGATTGTTATTCCGATTAAAACAGCAACGTAGCTGTCATTTCTAATTTTGGCCAACCCTGGTTCTGTCTCTCCCTCTTCTCTCTCTCTCCTTCACAGTTTCTCTGTTTACCTGGCCCCTGTCACCTTTCCCCTGCTCTTAAATTCCCATTCAAATTCAGACAATGGCATGAGAGAAGATGGATACCAAAGGGATGGGCAAGACAAGGTTGACTAGATTTTCCTCCACTGCGAGGGGCCCATTCCAGATTAGACAGGCCCATGGTAGCGTGTCTGGCCCCACTGTTTACTAAACCAGCCCCCCACCACCACCATTCTGCTAAAACAGAGGAACCCAGGCTGTGACAGGGTGCGATGTGGTGCCGTTGGCTGCTGCCGAAATCCCCCATAGTCCAGTGCGCCGGCTGTCTGCTAAGCAGCTGTGCTGAGCTCCAGTCATGAACAATAAGGCCTCCCCCCATTCTGCCTCCCGTTAACAGTTTGGAAGGTGCGTGAGTTTGGTTTCTCGCCCTCCTCTCGCTCCCTCTCTCCCTCCGTGACAGCACGCTGCAGGTCGTTGTCAGTTGGCTGTCACAATGGGAGCCCGGGTAAGACACAACATCAGGGTGATGCTGCAGTCAACAACAGAATCTCTCTCTCTTTCTCTCTTTTTTCTCCCTCTCTCTCTTTTTTCTCTCCCTTCTCCCTCCATAATGAGCAGAATCTCACCTCCCTCCTCCACCCCCAGCTCAGCCTCTGACAGGAGTGGCGCGGCGTTCCCTTGGCTGCGACGCGGGGCCCTACCTCACACGACGAGCGTGCCGTTTTCAACCGCAGCCACACTCAAGGTGCCGCGCGTGTTCGTCTTCATCCCGCTGTACGCGCAGCCAATTTGCCCAGACGCAACGCTATTGCAGAAGTCCTGAATGAAGTGTGATGTGACATGAAGCGTCCACATCGTGTGCCCAGGAACCACCCACAAGGCCCCTCACACACGCACGATTTTGGATTTCAGAAAATTTTAAACAAATGCGAACGGCTGTAGTTTAATTTGCCTTAATTCAGGTTATCACATAGCACATCACATCAAGGCAACGGCATGGTTGCGCATTCATAGCGTGACCATGTCGGACTGTGCCAAGAGGGAGGTGGCACTGGACCAGGTGAGGCAGGTGAATCCGTGCCCTTAGCACACCTGTATGTTTTAGCCTTGAGGGGTGGACTCAAAGCCAGCATGCAGATGTGAGCCAATATTGTACCTCAGAAATAGAGTCCCATTTCAACAGTGATTTCTCTTTTAAAAAACAGGGCCCAAGAGCAAATATTTCTTTCTGATATTTTTTTGCACTCTCAAATTTTCAAAACTACATAAAGTATAAGTACGTGTGTGTGTGTGTGTGAGAGAGAGAGAGAGAGAGAGAAAGAGAGCGACAGAGATAGAGGAGAGGAGATAGATAGAGACAGACAGAGAGAGCGAGAGCATGCCTGTCTGGGAGTGTTGTGTATCAGGGGATGAGGGTTACTGTACTGTGAAGAAACTCAACTCTCCTGAACAACTTAACATTAATATTCTTCTCCCTTCCTCCCTCCCTCCCTCCATCCCTCCCCCTTCCCCACTTTGTTATCTTCTTCTCTATCTCTTCCTTTAATATCTCCCTACTTTTGTTCTCACTTCTCCTCTCCTGTAAACTGCTGTAAAAGCAATTTTATTACTCTGCACATGCAAATGTGTAAACTTACTCTATTTTACACACCACACATACACCTATACTTTCCTTCAGATACAAGCAAACACTTGTATGTACACACACACACACAAACACACAACACACAAGCACACACAGATGCAAATGTGCGCACACACACACACAGAACACTATGATATATATGGCCATGCAGAATGTGTACTTACTTGGGACTGACTCACTTAATCAGGACATGCACTCTCTTGCTGTCTCACCCCACACACACACCCCCCACACACACACACACACATACACACACACACACACACACACACACACAGTCTCACACACACACAGTCTCACACACACACACACACACAGTCTCACACACACACACACACACACACACACACACACACACACACACACACACACACACACACACACACACACAGTCTCTCACACACACACACACAGTCTCACACACACACACACACACACACAGTCTCTCACACACACACACACACAGTCTCTCACACACACACACACACACACAGTCTCACACACACACACACACACACACACACACACACACACACACACACACACACACACACACACACAGTCTCACACAGTGCAGAAACAGCAGTAGTAGTCCATGCTGCAGCAGCCTGCACACTCCCACACATAGCGTCACAGACTGTCTTTGCAGGGGCTTCCCATTGATTCCACACATGGTGAAAACAACCCAGGAAGGGAGAGAGAACACTTCAGACAAAACACCATTTGCAGAGAGACGGTTCTTTTTCAATCTCAGGATATACTGTGATTACTCAAACTGTACACAGACTGTGCAAGGAAAAAAACACATATTACTAGGTGAGAGAGATAGAGTGCATGAGCAGATCTGTGTGCCTGCCTGTGTGTGTGTGTGTGTGTGTGTGTGTGTGTGTGTGTGTGTGTGTGTGTGCTAGAGAAAAAGAAACAGGGAGCAGGAAACTCTGACATTTAATACAGAAACACAGACTCCACACAACAGCTCACACATACACATTCACATGCGCGAGCACACATTCGCACTCATGTAAGCGCACACACTTGTATGCGCACACACACACACACACACACACCACACCCTACACACAGAGCATTTGTGGAGAGAGGCGGCAGTGTATTGGTATTCAGCACACCCACATGCAGGCTGGTAAGAATCTGGAAGCGATCTCTGCTGTCCATATGTTTCCCCAGCTCCACATTACCCAGCACTGCAGCGTCACTCCATCAGCCCCACATACATTACACACGACCCTCAGAGGCACAGAGGACATCCAGCAGCACAGGTAAATACACAAACCCCCCCGAGATCAGGACACAGATCTGTCACACACGCCATGTGTGTGCATGTCAGCCAAACTAATGCAAATAATACAAAAAAAACACCAATATATGGACACATGAAAAGAGATTGACATGATAATATATGTACTGGGGCTCATGCATAAGCCAGAAGGCAATTTATATTTACACAAACAGTCAGTTCAGTGTGTGGTTTCTTTGAGAATGGTGGCAGCCAAATGTATACCCTTGACACACTGTAATCAAAAGATAACGATTTGCATGCCAAGTGTACATTATTTTCTGACATGTAAAATGCATACAGAAATTCACATTGATATACCAGTGCTGCATGGAGTGACAACATATGGTTTACAGCTTCCATTTATTTTTTTAAATGACCTCTTTATTGCACTTCAGTAAATGGAGGCCGCTGTGATTTAGCACCTGAAAAGAGTAACTGGAAAGGAATGCAGCCTATGTGTTTTTAGAAAACACATCTTCAAAATACACAAGCATGCATAATGATAGAGATATAAATATAGACAGTTCGGCATGCTTGAGTAGGATTTTGATACAAAAACAGAAATTCATGCCAGGCTGGAGGAGGGACTGAAGACTGAAAGCTCACAGAGCAGGTAGTAGAGAACTGATATGGACACAAAGATGTAACAAACAGCGTTTGATGTGCAAAACATATAAACAAACAGATAAAAATGTGAATCAAACCAATATATCTACAGGTCTAGCTCACATGGGAGCAGAGTCAGAGATGAGAGAGCGAAAGAGCTCTGAACTGCATGGCATTAATTAGCACAACCAGGAGGGATGAGAAAAAGAGGCTCAATACATGCATTACGCTTTGATGGGGAAGAACCGTGGGTGAAACAGAGACAAGCAAAAATTAAAAACTGTAAAACTGAAACGGCCCTAATGCTAGGCTACCCGCTGCGTTTGTAGGCTCTGGACACCAGTGACACTAAGACGGAGGCGCTGCCAAGCCGGTGAGTCAGAGATTTCTCAATTCAGCAACACACTCGCTGGGCTTTGCAGTGCGGAGCTGTGTTCTGCACCATTTACCCTAACGAGACTCCGCTGCGCTGGAGTGCTAATACAACGTTTAATCAAGAGCCTAAAGGACACCTACGACTGTTCTCACAACCTATTACTGCATCAGTACTTCACTTTGCCATTATAATTTAACACTCTTTGTCTCTGTCTCTCTCTCTCTCTCCCTATTTCTCTTTCTCTCTAACACTCACACTCACACACACACACACACACACACACACACACACACATACAGTTGGACACACAGGTGCATTCACACATCTTCAGGAAAAGTCAATAATGAAAGAAAACAATTAAAAATAATTGCCCTTTCCCTGGATCACATTTTCTCTTTCAAGTACTGCAGTTTCCTTTTAAAATGAAAAAGAAAGAATGTTTATAATAACCATATTTATAGAGTTCATTCACTGACATGACATTTTCTAAGCCTTCTTTTGGTTGGCAGACAACTGCTAAGCAAGGTCAAATGCATTTTTCACTTTTGAATGCAATTTTTCTTCTAAGAAGCTCTACTAGAAAAGTAGGAAATTTCCTGGCTCTCTTCACATGTTCTAATTACAGAGATGATTGCAGCTAAAAGGATCATGACCTGTCTATAATTAGAGCTCTACTAGTCAAATTCTCAATTACTACAGAATAGTTAATTATCATATCATTATTTAAAACTTAAAACCTAATTTCTTCATAAACAGGCTGTTCCTATCTACAGTGCTTTAGAAAACGGCTGCTGTTCATCACCATGCAGAAACACTCAGTTCTTAGAAGGCAGAGAAGCCTTGCAATTCGCACGGACAAGGCATTATAAATTGTGGATCAAACCATGAAAAGCTATAATTTGTCATCTGACTGTGTACCATGCCTAATAGCCGTTGCGAACATTAATTCAAGTAATCTTTTAATCTATTTTCTTAATTGGCCCGCCCACCCTCCACTGTTGGGATCAGGATCGCTGTACTTCAAATGGAATATCACTCAATGTCAGACTTAATACATTTTGAGAGTATTCTTAGTTTAATATGGTGACTGTGTCAAAATGGTAACAGAAGTTTGCATACCCATGCCTTCTTCACCAATGCATGTTTCCCTACAGCCAGGGATAAAACCACCCCTTTAGCATTGCACAGGAGAAACGGTGACAGACCTGCCAAAAGGAGACAGGGCCTACTTCACAGCATGTAACAGGAAACATGAAATATGTATCATGCTAAACAGGTATTGAAAGACAAAACAATCACACACTGCAAACCCGGGTCCCTTTGAGTCCACCTCAACAGGCATACACACAGAGGGATACAGACAGACGCAGAGTAAAATGCGATACTCACTGGGTGATGGCTTTGAATGGGGCAATGCGCCATTGGGCAGGGCTGGGTAACTATCCCCTAATGAATCATGTGACAGGAAGGACAACCATCTGATTGCACATCTGGTTTCCTGTATTGGGATGTGAATTACCCACCTTTCCTGTTCAGGGTAATCAACTTCTATGTCCAACCATCATATAAGTAAGATTTTTATTTCAGTTTTTTTTTCCCTGTCATGTTGAATTTTATGTTCCCTACCAAGATAAAGTGATAGCTGTAGGAATGTGGATATTGGGGTTAGCCAGTCTTGATTGTTAAGATAGTCGAGGGGTGAAATCAGGAAGGTCAACTGAAATGTTGTGACCCACTGCTCTACCACTGCAGTGGCAATGGTCTGGAAGTGTTAAACACGCATGCAATAACAGAGTGTGTCATATTTGTGTTTTGATCATTGCGGACAGATTTCTGAACAGATATGTCAAATGAGAAAGAATTTACTGCTGATAAAATGGGGTCTGTGCACTGCATTATGCTATATGAGCTGGCTGTGACTCTGGCACTGGCCAACAGCACAAGCCTGATGCTGCCGGCATAAAGTCAAATATTCAGAGCAAATGCAAAAGTAAGGACTGGCCAGAGTCAGTTTGTATGGGTAAAAATGACTACGTCAAGTTTTCAGAAAGACCACTACAAAAAACTGCCATGGAGAAAAGAGAGGAATGTAAAGGCCAAACACCAGACTTTATGCCCCACTGATCAGCACCAAACACCTCGCAGCGAAGCGAGTCGCAGCTCTGCCTCGCTTTCACCTTTGCTCCCCGCAGCCATGACACCAAGACACAGAAAAGATTCTGTTTGGGAATTTTCAGGTTTATATTTCAGGCCTCCGCTCTGCTGCAATCCAGTGCAATTCCTCTGGTTTTATATCAAATGTTGATTAGATTAAGAGTGAGGAGAGAACCGAGAGATTTCTCACTCCAAAGATTTTTTTTCTTACTTACAGAATTACACTAGTTTAGTACTTTGATGTACACAATTTACACATATTCTTAACAGAGCTTTTCTTTTATTCATGTTTTTTTTTTATCTAAAAATAGAATTGATATACCTATGTGCATTGGGTTTATTTGTTCTGATGGTAATCTTTTTTAAATGCAATATGACAGCTGAAAACATGCTCTCTGAAGACAGTCTCATGCCTTAATTTTATATCCTAAGAACAAAGGTAATACATAACTGTACATACATTTGTTCAAGAAAATCATTTCCTTATTAATAAAATACCTCTCTTTTCTGAACAATGGCATCTATAGTTCTTTTCTACAGTGTAAACCTTTTATTCAGGTTGTCACATGTCAAGGGCATCTGGTTGTCTGGAATTGTGATGGTCTACAATGCAACATAACAAAAAAAGAAAGAAAAAAAGTGAATACTAAATATATAAACATTTGATATTAAATTTACAGGATGCCTGCTGATTTGACAGCATATATCAGTTAATGACTTGTAAATGCTAACTTTTACTACCTTGAACTTGACATTTTTCAGATTTAACATGTGAATTATAAAATGCTTGTTGCAGACACAAGTGAAACGTGTTGATAGTTGGCAAATGGAGGAACACTTCTGTCGCTGAAGGGATGTGTGAGGAATGTGAGGCCAAGTTCTCAGGGAGTATCATGTCTGTTTGCAATTTTGAAGTCAAGGTTAAAGTGGGATTTAAGGGACCTCAACTGACATTTAGCATTTATTGTGCTTTCAGGGCAGAGGTTTTATGTAATAATTATTATTTTCCTAATTTTAGTTTCTAATACAAAATGTAATCATATGTTGTAATCAGGGGAATCAAGGCATTCAAATTATTTTGTGTAGTGTTATTGCAGTAGTTCGTTTCTGGTGATATTTTCCAAAGAAATAGTTTCTTATAATAAGCATATACCGTATCTTGCCTTCATTCTGTCACATATGCCAAGACATTTTCCCTCTTTGTAGATAGATTTATATAAATTTATACCATAGATACATCGATACATACATACATGCATGCATACATACATACATACATGCATACATATATCCCAAGAGCACAGCTGTGGGGGAACTGTTCTTATGTATCCCAGGTACATGATTGAGAAATCGTAAGACTCCCTGGTCCCTGTGCCACATTCTCATCTTTAGGTGAGTAGTTTCACTTGTTTGATGTCACGGGGGAAATATATTAAGAAAGAAAGAATAAAGTCAGAGTGGAAATCTAAAACTGACTCTCCAAATTATTCAAATTCATAAGTGATAAAGACATATTATGTTGCTTGGGGGAGGAGGTCAAAGGTAGTCAGCACATCAATTACCCCCTCTACCACCCCCCTCCCCCTCCTCAAGAGAACTACTGATCTTTTATACCAGCTACATGATTTTGTCAGGCAAAAATACATATTCATCCTACCACTGAATACACTGGGAGAGAAATCCTTCAGATGGGCAGGCTTTTATTGTGTTTGCATTAAAATCTTTGAGTCTGTAATGGGTTTTACCTGTTTGCACGAAGGCTCATGAAAAAGACATCAGGACCTCGATTCTGGGTTCTGTTGTGTACTGGCTCAGCACTGCCGTGAAGAATGGGGTTACAGAGGCTTTGATTACACCACACAGAGCCTATATTTCCAGCTGTATTATCCAACTGAACAAGTGGCTCACAAATCATCGCAACAGCCACAATCTCACACCAGCCTGACCGCTTCCGGGATGGCACCTCTAATGACTACAGAAGTATCTGTATCCTTCATACTGCTTTAAAAATCATAACATCATAATTTCCCTGGTCTGTAAATATCTGTTGGAAGGCCAAACAAGGCAGCATAGTGTGTTTATCTTGGGGATATCTCTGACGAAACCGGAGGTTTACATTTTAGCTCGGGGAGTCACAGCAACTGCTTGGTTGCTGCTGACTCAGTCGAACACCTCGGGTTCACATCGCTACCTACACCCGCCTACGCCGCATTTGTGAGGTCACTCACCGAATTTGCGCATTTACTCATCATCCTCTGACAGAAGAACAAATTCTGATGCTCGCGCTTTCCTAACACCCCCACACCCCCCTTCGCGGAACAGGAAGCAAACAAAGAACTGCAGCAAATGATGCTGTTTATATGCAGGCTTGATACACAGATTTTGAGGTCAAATGTTTATTTTCCGGCATGAATAATCAATATGGCGGTACGCCCCTCTAATAACTCCTCATGCACTGAGCCGCTGTGACATTGCTCAGTGAACCGGAGTGTGCACAGAACTGGAGTAAAGCAAAGCCAATGGAATTAAATCAGAACCAGCTGCATTCGGTGGTATTCAATTATTGGGCGGCCAATTACAGGGAGCTGATGGTATGTGGGAAAGGACCACGGAACCGGACTGAAGAATCAGCATTGAAAAAGACTTTTCTGTCTATGGTATTTTATACAGGATAAACACTCCCCCCTTCCTCCCGGGCTCCAGGCCAACCTACTATTGTATCAGGTGTCAGCCCAAGTTAATTTGCTGTGGAAAAGCCCCCGGCTTGCCCCAGGTAGAGCTGACCCATGGCTGAGGCAGGTCAGGGGAAATGCGCCTGCAGAGGAATGTCAGTGATTACTCTGACACTTCAGCCGGACACGAGCACTCCCTCCAAATGAAACCAAACTGTGCGCTGTAAAGCGGTTCTCCCGGTATTTGCGCGATGAGAGGGCCTACCGACAAGGCCCGGTAGGTAAGAAAATGAACACCAGAAAAAAAAAAAAAAAAAAACCATAAAAGCAATCAAGACACCATTAACCATCAAGCTGTAAAAATAGAATGTAAACTAGGGCTGTGGAGATGTGCAAGAAATTCTTCCATCCCAGCGCTAAAACACCTGAGTCAATTCATGGCCTGATTGAATGCCATGATTAGTTGATTACTTGAATCAAATGTTTTAGTGCTGAGAGTGAACAAAAGCCTGCACCAACACCGGCCCGGTGTGAGATCTGAACAGGATCTGACAGGCCTGAGCTGAAGGGTAAACGAAACATTGCTAAACATACCAATAAAGCTGACTGTAAATGACACAATTTACAGTTGGGGGTGGCCAGCTGTGGGCATGCTGCAGTTTGGGGGTATGCAGCTGGGGGTTTGCACCCCAAAAACCCAGATGACGTGAGACAACTGTGTAATCAACGTTGATAGGTCATAAATTAAGTGCTGAGTAACAACAAAACCCAGCAGACATTGCAGTTCTCCTGGATGAGTGAGCCACCGCTGATATATGTAACTCCCGATCTAACAGATCCTTTATAACGCTCTTCATCCTTTGGCAACAGATGTGATTTCGGAAACTTCTTTATGAACACATTTGTCTTCTTTATCCAGTAAAGAAAAAAAGTCATAAAACATTAACATTTGTGTTCTCCCAAATCGCATCAAAGACCTCATTTCTGACAATGATACAAAATATTGTGTATGACCACTGGATTAAAGCTGAATTTGAGATGGTTGTATTGTCTTTGCCTCTCAGTGTTTTGGTTGTGTTTTATCAATTCGAACACCGGCTGAACTCCACGGTTCTTCCAATTCTTGGCCACCATCGCTCCTAATTCCTGTTTTTTTTTTTTATGAACCAGAAAATATTGAAATGAGATGGTGTCATGACACCACGGTCTCTATCAATGTGAAAAATCCAATTGCAAGACTGCAAAAAAATCCACCAGTGGGGTTTTGTGAATAGTCCTCATTATCACTTCACTGTCTGCAACATTCAGAATGATAATATGTTAATCATGCAACGTGCTTACTGGAACAATCTGAATAAAAATGCAGAGAGAAAGTGAACTGGTGAGCAAATGAGGGCCCGCTGCACGTATTCAGTGTCACCCAACACCAATTTGCATTTCTACGCCACTTGATTGCAAAATTAAATTTATAGGTTATTTTCCTTGGATGTTTTTTTTTTTATTATTTAAACACATATACTCATTTAGCAATTCACTGTAACTGCAGTAACCATACATCAAAATCCAAAAATGTAATTTATTTGATAAGTGAATGTCATTACACATAAATATGCAATTTATCAAAAGAGGCTACGATTTGCATTCAGTGAGCCTTATTAGCCTCCGGATTCCTACACCAACTGACATAACAACTTATGCAGTCCTTTGTAGGAGAACTACAGTACAGAGTGAAAGACATTTGATGTCTATAGCAAGCAGTGTTGTTTTATGTTAACAGAGGCGTAAGAAATATAATGCAAGAGCAAAAGTTATTCGTAAATGAAATTGGCAAATCTGCTGTTGAGATGATCCAGTTGAAGGACATGCAAGTGATCAGACAAATAATACGAGCGTCTTTCATTTACCCGCGCAATTGTTTCTGCGCATCGGTCCACACGAGTAACCCTCCATCTCCGAATCTGCAGGGGTCATTTCTCATGAATATCATTTCTCTCAGGACCAAAACATGGCATGTTCCATAAAAATAACTTTAATTTACACAACCGATGACCCGCTCTGTCCTCTGTCATATCTTTACACATGTCATACCTGCCCTGGCTTCACAAGGTTTCTTGTGAAGCAATGGTTTCTTTTAAATCTACATCAGCACTCTTTTTTTCCCCAGCCCAAAATCTGCACGGCCTTTGCCAGCCTAATGAGTCGACTGAATAAAACATGGCTACCATCTGCATTGATCGCGGTCCCCACACTTGTCATTTTCCTGGGGAAATGTGATTATTTGTTTCTGCAACAGCTGCGCAGCAGAGACGGCGGGTTTGCCAGGCTTTACTCGTCCTTCTTAATAACGCGTCTGATGGGCCCGGGCTTAAAGGTTTTAAATCAATAGATCAGAGGCGATGAGCCGGTTCGGTCTGGATTAAAGGGCCTGGTTGTGTGGATTTAGCGGTGCACGGGGCTTCAGCAAGGGCGTTCTTCAGCAGGGGAGCGTTCCTCGCAGACCTTCCTCAGGTTGCACAAACCCAACAACGCACCCAATCCCTTCTTTTAATTGGCAGATGGCCCCAATTACAGCCGATTTAATGGGCCCGTGGCTTTGTTTTTGTTTCCGTCAGCCTTTAACGAGGACATCTGTAACCAGCAGAGTGCGGACACTGCTGCGCGTTGTAGCTGTGAGAAATACCTTTTTAATGTAGATTTGTCCACATAGTTGTACCACTCTCACAGTTCACACTTAATTCTTCCTTCCGCCAAACAGAATGACATAAAGAGGCATTGTTTTCCCTCCGAGTCTGTTGCCAACAGAAAAGGATTTCGCAGGTTAATGAAAAACACCCAGCCTGATTTTCACACTCAGACTGCAAGGTAGCGCTTTAAAATGGGGTCATATTAACAGGTCACTCATTTAAAATTATTAATATTTATTAATATTATTAACAGAAAATGTGTTACTGTGTTGTCTAGTCACATAAATGTATTGTTTTTCCAGAGCCTGTACCCAGGAAAACACAACTGATTTATTATACATGACTTATGAATACCAATAAGACATCGATTAATGCACTAAGTACTGACATGTTTTGAAGTGCCTGTCCTAGAGTCATTGTGTGAGATGAATGATGCCTACTTTAATAGTTACGCCATGCACCTTAATAACGTGGATGAATTTTAAACAAGCCTACAGGTAGAATGCGTTGTTTAACAGATGATAAAATGGTATTGCATGTATACAAGCATTATACATAATATCCACTATATGGCTCATTACTACATGATTAGTACTGTTAACTACCTCCATCTTAATCTGTGACTCAGGCACAATCCGAATGGGTGCACCATCGCTTACACTGAAAGTCAGATCATACTCCCAGAAAAACCTTTCAGATGAAGCAGATCAGTTGTCTGCTCTTTTAATAACCTACACAGATGGACCAAATTAATGGAGGGCATTTTAATTAAATTAAAAAGAATGGGAAAGATTCAGTCAAACATGTTTAGTCTGCGAAAGGCCATATCTAGTTCATTCAAAGTGGACTTTAGCCCCTTTAAGGGTATAAACTATTCCATTTCAAGACATAAAAAAACAAATTCCAAAGGACATGTTTGCTTGTCTCCAATTAAAGATAACATAATCAAAGATAATTATGTTGTAAACTCTGTTCTGATTAAATGTGCCCTTAAAGTGCATTTGATTGAATCCAGCCCAGAGCCTTTTATTTGATGGTGCCTTTTTTCAGTTGATTGAACACTCTACACACAAATAATGCCTTAATAATGTGCTAATTAATACATAATTGATGGGAGTCTTAAGTTACACAACAGCAGAGGTGTAGAGCAAAAGCATGTGGCTGGGAAAGGCTCGAAGAAAAAAAAATGAGAGAGCGAGAGAGAGAAGAATTTCCATAATATTAAACACTCTCTGCATGACCGTTCAACAAATGGAGCTGAACTCTGTCCCTCAGTTTCAAAACCAGAGAGGGAGCGGTGACCGGGAGCCAATCACGGCACAGCAGCATCATTTCAGAGTTCAGAGGTGTGTAATGACTAACGGGCATGCATGAAACTTTCAAATTCGAGCGAAGCCACTGAACAACAGAGAACACTTCAAACCCAACGTGAGCAGGGACTTGCACACAGTCCCTCCAATGCATAACAGCATTTAGAGCTGTATCCTAATAGAGGTTATGAGGAGCACACATTCACTAACAAAAATTGAGCGTCTCTGTAATTTCAGTCAATAGCAGTCAGAATAATAATAAAAGCATAATATTGACTAAAACACTGTAATTAAGGCATTAAACTTTGTAATACCTTACCTAATTTTGAAATTGGCAGACACTGCCAGCAGTGATACTGCTGTGTCTTTCTCTGTATCTTATTAATGTCTGAATTTAAAATATAACTGAATAAATATATTTAACATCAAATCACGACACATTTCTCCTAATTTTACCTTAATTAATAATAAAGCCATAGAACCTGAGGTTTATCATTGACTCCTGTTTTGTGATTCCCGTACTGTAGTTCACATTCAAATCTTCAATTTTTGTTTCTTAACCAATGTCGATTCCATATTTCCAGCACAAGATTTTGTTTGTTTTGAAGAAAGGGCAAACAAAAAAAATATTCTATCTCATTAATGGAGACACACCTGGGGCAAGGAAACTATAGAGCTAAAATGGCCATTTCACTTTGGCAACAAATTAAGTTGTATAGTTTCCTTACCTCTGGTGTGTCTTCAAGAACGAGGCAAAAGCTTTTTCTGGTCACCCTGTGCTAGAAATATAACCTGAGCTGGTTCATTTAGGCATCTCCCTAACTTCCAGTTCACCTCTGTGCACTTCACAAAACAACCTGGAAGACATATCTCTAGTGACACAGAACTCAATGTGTACTTTTGCCAAGCTAATGGTTTCGTTAAAAATGAGCCCTTTGCTTATTGATAAACAAACTGTTTTCGGCATAAGTATAGCTCAGTTTTAGTTCAGCTAGCCACTTCCAACAACCTTTGTAACGTTAGCACATCCCCATGTGATATATATGTGCATCAATTAAACAAAATGTTCGTTTGTGAAATGCAAACCAATGTGCTAAGTGAAAAAGTTCCATTTTCATGAAGACACATCAGAGGTACGGAAAATATAGAGCTTAATGTCTTATCACAGTGAAATGCCCTGTTAAAGGGATCTGACACCCTGACAAGCCAAGTTTTGCTGTTTGAAAAACGTGTTGAGAGAATACTCAGATACCTCCTGCAATATCAAGTAATTATGACAAACCTGCTGTGCTGCAAATAAACCTGATTTCAGCTGAGAGTCCCACTGCAAAACAGACAACCATTTCAGCTGCTAAGATAAAACAATTTTAATATTAGCATACCTCACAGGCTTCCACACCGTAATGGCTGACACGATATTAAAAGAGGAAAAAAACACACATTCCAGAGTAGACAATGAGTAGACAGCTGTTCCCATATAACTCACTTGATGCTGTGTGTTCTGTGAGATAGAGCTGTACGATGTTATAGGGCAGGGTGATGTTTATCCTTGTCTCATCCAAACCTCAACCTGACATACCCTGATACCCTCTAACATTCCTCCTCCCTGTTAATGCCACAGCATTAACTGAAAAAAACATTTAAAACTTATCAGTACCAGTACTGCACATTGCATTTGTAGACAAAAGTAGTATGGACTTGTTTCCATAGCTATGCAATTGGCATACACTGGGGAAAATAACCTTTTGTTTTACATGCACCTTGCTTTCACAGTCAAAGCACATTCCCCAGGCTATCCCCATTTATTTAATGCCAACCATATATCATTTATAAGTCTTATATAAACCATATACAAGCTTTTCAAAAACGTGGACACTTGTGTAGAAAATCGCTGGTTATCACTTACAATCAGAATACTTGTCTAGTCTAATCCTTTGCACTTCAAGAACAATCTGCAAATGTCTTTTCTTTGACACACTCAAATCCTCTCAATAGCGAACCTTTCTTAAAGGAATAAATACTCAAAAAGGTCTGACATTCATGGCTGAAGATGGCTTCAGGTGCCAACAGAAGGTCATTCCCAGATCACATCTCCCAAACCAAGAGAAAATCTGCCATGAAAGAGTGAAACTCTGTGTGGGGGCCACTATTTATAAACCTGTAGGACACAAAGAGATGCGAGGATGCAGGGAAATGATGCATGCGCGAAAAAAAAGACTCCCTCTGAATGTGACTTTTTTGTAGCTGCAGCTGCAAAACCAAAGAAAACACAAACACTTTTCTGCAAATGCCCCTCTCAGTCAAGGCCAGGGATATCAGATATTAAAGAGCTTTCTCTTCAAGTGCTCCATGCCAGGACGTAGACAGAATAAAGAGACCATAATTAAAATCAAAGTTCAATCCAAAGTATGATTTTTCAAGCGTACAGAGATCCAATGCATGTGACGCATCACAAGGATAGGTTCACTAAAGTAAGTGACACATAGCAAGAATAGATTTGTAAAATGACATTTTTATGGGTTATCCCTAATATGTAAATCTTATGGTACCCAATTAAATGTTGTGAGACAACAGGTATGAAAAATATTTTTTTTTGTTTTGTAATTCACCTTTTCCTTGTTTTTATCTTATCTAATCATGAAAAAATAAATGGCAGTAATATGTTGAGTATAATATTGCTTGAACTTCAATACACATGCAAAGACAATTAAGAGCAGAGCAATTTACATATTTAAGCATGTGACTGAGATGGCTGTATGCTCCTGTGATGTATAATTATTAATGGGTAATCTTCCAAATGAACATACATGATTGATTGTTTTTCATTAAAACATAATTTGGCCCAAGGTAACGCTTTTCCCTTGTTGTCCATTTTCAGATGAATTCCATATTTACTTACGCTAAATTAATTAATTCCCTACAGACCAGTTGTGTTTTGTTAACCTGAACAAATGTGGAGGTCCGTAATTTTGTTTCTGAACACAGAAATGTTTCAGGGATTGTAATGCCCAGGCATGGGTCTGGTAAGTGGAGACACTACAGCACAGTAAGACTACAAATTATGTCGGAGAAAATGCGAGGGAAAAAAGAGCATTTTAATATGATTTTACTAAAGTACCCGCATGTAACCAGCAACTCCCAAAAAAGCCCCCTGTTCTAAATCATCCAGACAGGTGATGTTTTAGCTTTGACAAAGTGCAAAGACACTGCAGTTCCACAGAACAACCCGGGCCATGATTCAGTCAGCATTTCCTTAAATGTAGTTACAAGTTTAATAAGGGTGCTTTGCTTTTAAGAACAATTAGGTGAGTTAATTTTCATGATTGCTGAACTCACCAAACTGTATCGGTAAAGACAAAAATGAACACCGGTATTTAATTAGGAGCCAAAGTTAAGGACAAATGTTGACTGAATTCCAGCCATGGCTTACATTCTTTTACAGATTTATATTGTCAGCATTGTGTCTCCATTTTATGCTTGACATGTTCATTGAAAGCTTGTGTCACTGTCAAATTCTGATGCCGCTGTGACAAATATTTAATTCAAAACACCATGTAACCTGTCTGTTGTAATGTACCAACAAAACATTTTTTTCTCATTTCCTGAAAAGTTTAATTCTTGGAGGTACACATTTTGCATGACATCCACAGAGTGTAAGATGATGGATTTGATTTTGGTTGTTGAAAGTGGGAACAAACAAATGTGATAAAAAACAAGACATTTTGATTAAATTATGAAACAAAACTTCCACTGCTCTTTGCCAACAGCTTAAGTCTGCTATGGTGGGCATAATTACAGTTTATGAAGGGACTATCTGGTGTGTATTATGTTCCCATCATTTATTTAAATATACAGTGAATTTGGTCAAAAAGACTGTGTTATGGTAAGTTAATAACAATCCAATACCAAATGATACCATTCCTCAAACAAGCTCATTTCACAGTTTTAATGGATTTACTTGTGATGACATTACCAACAATGTAACCTGAATTTAAGCATTGTTGGGCATGACACTAATGCTATTTAACAGCTTGCAAGCAAAGAAGGAATGCTGTTTGCAAAACTGGTGGTAAAACTGCAATTAACAAGTTTAGCAATATAGCACCATTTCATAATTATACCACCATAAATCACATAAGACAGTAAATGAAGTATACAATAATCTATGTCAGAAGACTGCAACCAAAAAAAAAAATCAAAAGGTGTTTTTCTCAGATAATAGAAATTCTGTTGTTGTCCTATCACATATGAAAATATAATACTTCGACAAAACACAATGAATTTTTTTCAGCACAGTATGATTGTTTGCCACCAGAGAGAGTAACACATGAATTATTAGAAATGAATGTGATTTGACACAGAGCTTCTTGCCACGCTCCCACATCTGCATTAGTTATTTCATCACAGACAGTAAAAATGAAGCACCTGCACCTCCTCGGTCCCAGGTCCCTGTCTCCCTCTGCTCTCAGTTTACATGGTGATTCATGGCTGTGAAAAAGACTTGCTGGAAAAAAAGCACCTGACTGGTATGCTGTGGTAGCCAGCTGTTGTTTCAAACAACCACAGTGTGACATTTTGTGAAACAGTTCTCAATGCATTCTATATACTGAATTTTGATAATGGTCTTTCTAAAATAGGTTTTTTTTTTGCTTCATCCCCTCTTCTTCTGTGTTTGTATGGGTGTGTTGGGGGGGGCTTGATGCTGAAGTTTATGAAATTGTTTCATTTTCAAACATCCCCGAATCTATTGTTTCATTCTATTTGTGTGATTTTTTCAGCTTATTTTAGACAGAATTCATGCTTTGCACAGGGGCTATGATCGGTACAGAAGTCTGATCTACACAGAAACGTGTACCTGCTCCCCACAGCTTCTACTGTTTAGCATGTGATAATACTGCAGCTGGAACCGAACAGGAGCTTGGTTTCCTTCCTCTCAGGTTATCTCAATTCCATTATCTACCACAACAGACAAAGTAGACTTGCTCTTAAAGTTTATCTTTAGCTGCCACTAGGGGACCAAAGAGAACTTTCCCTTTTTTTTCCCCCTGTTCACTAAAGTGCCTTTTTGGGTGTGTGTGTATATATGTGTGTGTGTGTGTGTGTGTGTGTGTGTGTGTGTGTGTGTGTGTGTGTGTGTGTGTGTGTGTGTGTGTTTAATTCTCTCTAGAATGACTCAATTCAAATGATATCTCTCTTCGCTCAGCACTGAAGTACTCCATTAGGGTATCTCTCCCTGTCCTTGCTCAAGCACAGATTGATCATTGATTCTATTACCACCACTCTAGGTGGTTTCTCTTCCGCTGCTAAGTTATCAACACCACTTTCCTTTATGTTACATCTCCCATCACATTAATTGTTTATTTGAAATGTATTCTGTGAAGTGCTCAGAGACTCCTCTAATGTAAATATACAGAAACCAAAAGACGGAGGGACTGAAAAACAGATGAAACAGCTGAGAGATCAGGGGCCAAAGAGAAATGTACCTCACCAAATTAATTTTGATCAAATGTTTTATTGATTGATATGAAGATTGAAGGAAACGAAACTAAACGCAAACACATTTTTATATTCTTTCACCTGAAATCACAGTTAACATGCACTTCACTATTTTTTTCAAGCAAGATTAGGTGTCTAAACAACAAAAACTAATGGAGGGACCTGAATTTATCAACATTGGCCTTAGCTTTAACTCAGAATACATTAGAATTGATGTTTTTTTTCCTTTGCAAGCACACTGTGGTAAGATCAGCAATAACTGAATTTTATGAAGCTGGAAAAAAAACAAATAAACACAAAAATGTTTCCTTGAATGTATTTGTAATTCAAACTTCAAATAAATAAATGTAGAATTAATGGCTCTGACCAGCTTCAAATAAAAAAATTCACACAAGCTGAACACCCAAATTCATGTGTGCCATCTCACATTAAGATGAAGCTGAGGAATGATAAACCAGGCGTACAGTGCTGACCTTTGTCTAGCCAGCCAGTGGTATGTTACTGCAAGGTCATTTCACTAAGCAATGAGCTTTGCTGAAATAGCTGGAGAGACATGTTTAGTTGATATTGTTTTGTGTTGTACAATGAAGTTATTTCAAGACCTGCACCTCCATTTTGTTTGGTCTACCGACTGGATTTAATAACAGAATCATTTAAGATGGCCATTACGCTGTTTTAGGGTGAACAATCTCATCTTTTGATTGTTAGTATTGATTTTCCTCACTTCCAAAAAACACATAATTTGGAGATCTCTAATCTTTAAAGTCTCTGGTTAATTCTCCTTGTTTAGCAATTCTTTATTTAATGCATTCCATTTTCTGCCTGAAAAGCATCCATAAACCTGAATGAGGTTATTGAAGGGCCACAGGTTGCCAACCCAAGCACTATGATCATTTAGAATGGACCCTTCTAAGTATTCAAACCAGGGCATATCAATTAGCAGTTTGGCCTACCAGCAGACCAGTTTGATTTGTAGATTCATAGATTATATCAGTTGGATGGAGAGAGGGAAAGAGATTACACACACACACACACACACACACTCACTTTCTCTCTCTCTCTCTCTCCCTTAGTAGGACATGATTAAAATTCAGGTACACACAGACAGCTGTCGCACACAGAAACACACAGAGATACAGCACAGGATCTGACATATTCACCACAATTTTAGAGAACACATTAAAATTATTGCAAGTGTGCCATTAGGGATGTGGAGAGTCTAGAATCAGACCCCAGACTTCCACACCGCAAATCGATGATGTTACGTGTAGTTTAATGGAGCAGACCTGCTCGCAAGGCCTGGCTGTGCTCCGCACCATTATCTCTGAGCATTCATTCAGCCTCACTCACTGCATCGGCATTGTGTTTGAAACGGGAGAGCGAGGAAAGACAGACTAACCACAGCTAACATGATTCCACACTGCTCGCATGGGCTTTTTTTTATTTCTGGCATTATACCTTGCAGAATATGCAGTCTTTAAATCAATATGTTTTG
Organism: Albula goreensis; assembly: GCA_022829145.1. Classification (NCBI taxonomy): domain Eukaryota; kingdom Metazoa; phylum Chordata; class Actinopteri; order Albuliformes; family Albulidae; genus Albula; species Albula goreensis. The sequence goes on along the minus strand of CM040743.1, from coordinate 9,962,173 downwards.
CACATGTACATCCACCTTTATCAACAATAAGCTAATATACAGTATTTCCCTATGCGCTTGCGTTACTCCACAGGTTACAAATATTGCCCAGAAATGTTTCACTGGCTTGAACACAGCAGTAGGCAATGTTGTCAAAGTAATAAAAATGTGCCCCTGGTAACCATCAATCATTTTCACATATACCATCCCACTGATGGATTCTTAGGAATTGGCAGTGATGCGATTTGTTCTGTCTCCCAATTTTCAGAAGCATGTCTTGCTGAGATCCATAGTTCTACTTATACTGATATTAAATTAGTGAAAATGGCTTTTGAAAGTATCCATGGAGACTCACAGTACTGAGCAACCTCACTGCGCCCACATAAGGGACAGCGTCAGCACATGGGACAGGGGCTCTTCTACACACAAATCTCACCATAGCATTGCTGGTAAAGTTCCAGGCCAGGACCAGATCAAACAAACTTATTTTCTCTGAGGGCATATGTGGTCCAGCCAAACCAAATGCAATTATATTCAAGGACACATGCTATTCTATTTTACAATGAATAGAAACACGTTAAAGAGGACCTAAGCTTGTCTCTGATAAAAGCAAAGATACTCAAAGAAATGTTTTAGTGTAAAGTTCTGACTGAAATGCATATACCCCTAAATATACTTTTTTTTGTCTTTTTCGATAGTAACGTCAATTCTGAACACACATTTTCTCACTCCAGACGTATACACTTGGTGCAACACCAGGCACACGGCCTTGCCTCTAAACATCTGGCATAAAAGGCATGAATCTTTCATTTTGGCCTGTAATTAGATGCAGTTGGATATTTGAACTTAAATGCACTGTCTTGCAGAAGCTCATTCCAAACCAGCCTCAACTTAAAATTGGAAAGCAACAGCCAAAATGAAGCAGTTTGCTGACTTAACATGGGCAAATGAGTAAATCTTACAGTGTTTGTGTCAGTCATTGCTGACCAGCCTGCACTATATAGTTTCTGCACTGGAGAGTTAATAAAGGAGGATATCAGAGAAGGGCAGGTCTTTGTACAGATGGTGCATTAAAAAAGAATCACCCTATCTGAATTATCCATAGACCATTCGATGAGGTATCATCCTCTGAAAAAAACTCATCTGAATTGAGCGCTATGGTGTCAAACCCATTTTCACTGTTGATTCAAAGCAAAGCCAAATGAAAAGGTGGGTTCTGCTCTTGTCAATACTGTATGTTTTAAAACGGCTGGTGAAAATTTCACTCCTGTAACTCACTTCTGATAGATCTGGGCACACCGAGAAAAATACAGGCCGGCGGGAAGAATGGAAACCTGTAGGAGCGTGTTACACTATCTACTATTTTTTTTTTTTTATTCTAGATAAGTTGTTCATTTCATTTTAGTGCTGCAGAGGCATATCTACAAAGAAAATGTATAACCAACACAAACTCAGTTGGATATTCAAATCACATACAAATGAAGTGATAGAGCTCAGTGGGTTTTTTGATTTGAGGATAGCTGTTGAGAATTCATGGCATGTAAGATCAATTGGATTTTACACTCAATTGTGCTGCATCATACTGCCTGCAAATCTGAATATAACAAGATACACTTTCATGCTTGTCAGTGCTTGAAACGTGCTGCGTTACACGGTACACGGAAGATAGCTTAAATATTCATATTCTGTTGGGAGGACCGCTAATGTCAGTTCAATGCAAAAAGAATATTATCATTACTATTGACTGAATTACATATTTTAATGTGAGCTGGCCAATGCATGTACCATTCTCATGTGATCAAGCAACATATAGTAAAGACAAGCTTCTTGTTCACCTAAGAAACTGTGGCTGAAGTCGCTTTTTGCAATACTCTAATCTGTACATTTGAAAAACTTGTGTTTTCTTAGCTTTCCAAAATGCCGATACACCCACATCCAAATTAACCTCCATATTCTTTGCACCTACAACCATCCACTTATGCTGTGTTCACACCATTAGAGTTATGAGTTTTAAGTGTTACGTTTTTTTCTTGCACATTTTCCATTAATTTCAGTGACAGCTGAGATCATAATGTTCTAGAAGAAAATGGAAAAAGTTACACTTGCCTAATTTCATTACTCAAAGTGATGGAAGAAGTGCATTGCACTTATATTGAATCTAGGTGATTGTGTGTGTAAGTGTGTGTGTCTAAACTTGAGACCCAATCTGGAATATAAATGTGGTTAAAATGAAGGCACCTGGTCTGGAGTGAATTGAGACACAGGGCAGAGACTACAAGATGAACAGATTGAGGTCAGAGAGAGAGAAAGACAGAGAGGGGAGAGAAAGACAGGGAGAGTAAGAGAGAAAGAGAATGAGTAAGACATAAGGATGGAGAGAGAGAAATGGAGGACAACAATGAAATAACGAGAAGCAAGAAAGACTAAGCAAGAGAAATAAAACAAATTAGCTGTAACACCTGTCAAGACAGAGAAGGAGGATAGAATACAGGAAGTGAATGATGAAATAAAAATGAACAAAAATGCAAAAAGTAGAGAAAATAGAGACTGGTGGTGAGAAGGGAGAAATGGTGTGACAGAAAATGAACAAAAAGAGAGAGTACTCAAAAATTAATAATATTATTATCATTATCAAATCCCACACAGTTTAACCTGAGGTAAGCAAGATGGTGAAACACGGCAGAAATGTGTGAGGACAAAAATGGAGAGCTAGAGAAGGAAGACATTGTGAGACTGACAGAAAGGGACAGGCAGGGACAGGGTGTGGAAAAGTACAGAAAAATGGTACCTCATAAATCTACGGTCATATTTAGAGGTAAGTTATGTCCGTGGAATGTCGGATAAAGCACACAAAAAGCAACACTGCTCCCTTGTGTGAGTTGGACAAACTGTGAGCGTTTTGCAGAACAGAACAGAGAGAAGCCAAGTGAAGCAGATGTGAACATAATTGGTACATGGAATCTGATGATACAGCAAGGTCTGAGAGAACCAATCAATTACTTCAAATAAATAAATAAATATGTTTGATCATCCTCGCGGCACACATTAGGGTTGGCGAGTGCATACATTTAATGTTGTGTAACTAGAAGACCAGCACTTCCTTAGAGCCAATATTCACAGGCAAGGCCAAACCACATTCCATTATGATTACACGATAATTACACTGAAACCTAAGTTTAAGTATTTAAGTTTAAGTATTTAAATCATTTGTATATAATGTGGTAATAGCCTTGTGAATAGAACATGCACACAGTTATGAGTAATACGACGTTTCACCGCAGAATTTTTGGCATAACTTTGTTTGGATGGTGAGTTCCCCCCAGTGTCCACAGCACTGTAAAGTGTACTTTGTATTATTGCCGATGTACGGCTTTGCGGGAGACAGCTACTGTTGAGGTATCTACAGTGTGTATCGCGTCTGCTACTGTGCGTTCAACTGCAGTAAACTCGCTGCTCATCTCACAGTGAAAAATCTTAGCTCAAGTAAACAGAAACACAAGAGAGGATGGAGGATTTTCCCCAACAACTTACTGTATGTTCGAGCTGTTCCAGTGAACGGCGTGTCGGTTGTTGGCATACACCAGGTATAAGTTTGCACAGGTGAGGGTAATGAGACAGAAAGAGAATGTTGCGAGAGCCATAATCCTCTGATCTCTCTATCTCTCCTCCTGTCTTTCTCTTCCTTCTTGGTCTCTGTCCCTCTATCCCACTCTGCGGAGCCGTCAGACCATCCCGGTAAGAAACAACAATGCTGATAAAATACAGGAGGTTCCTTGCGTTTAACGATGTCTTGCTGATATAAGTGTTTGTCTACGTGTTGTTGAACTCCAGTTCCATCGCGTTGTTCCCCTCCCCCCAAAACCCTAATTTGAGCACTGCTAATTTGATTCAGTTGCAGCACACTTTTAAGTAACCAAATGAAGAACACCAGTACAGGCTATGTTCTTCGTCTAGCCACAAATCGTCCGCTCAAAAATAAAATTAAAGACATAATTTTGAAAGAAAATGATAAGCAGCCAAAATACTTGTCCATCTATTCAGGTCCGTGTTTGTATGGGTTATAGATGTGATGTAAATAACTAATACTTGGCAACAAACTGTACACTGTATAATCATATAAAGACAACCGAAAAGGTTCCTTTTTCAGTTGTTTACTTCAAATTGATTGAATTATTTTCCTTGAACAAATCTTTAAAACATTTTTATTGTCTTCGCGCGGTCACTCCTGGACGCGCGTGGTACATCCGAGACACAAAAACATTGCAAAACCGTCCATTTGCAAGTAGTTCCTCCGATAGATTTTTCTTCTTACCATCCAGCATCCCTCGCATCCTCTCTCTCTCTCTCTCTCTCTCTCTCTCTCTCCCCTGCTTGGTAGGCTTCGGTCGTTTTCTTAGTAACTCCACCTCCCCAAATTTAACCATTTACCTGTCGGAACTTTTTTTAACCGGATATTGAAAACCCTCTGGCACTACCAATTTAACATTGCTTGTCCACAATCTAATATGATTTTCATGTACATTTTTAAGCATAAGATAATATTGCATTATGATAGTAAAATCTGAACGGTAGAGTTGTAACTGTGATAATAATCACGGACTGAGAAAGCGCTGTTCTATGAGAGAATTTTCAAGTTGTGTAGCAGCTCGGAATGAGGGGTAGGAGTAATCGACGCCTTCGTTGCCTAGGTTTCCAGGATGCAAACTCTCGACAGGGTCCAGCTATTTGTAAATGCGTATTGTGTTTATTTATCAAATTCTGTAAAAAATGGCCTTGGCATTTGTGTATATGGACATACAATACTCACATTATTATTTCAACCAAGGTTGGATTTCATACCCCCCAGTAACTGCATTAATAAACGTAAGTGTCAGTAGTAGTAGTAGTAGTAGTAATAATAATAATAATAATAATAATAATAATAATAATAATAGATACACTGCCATCAAGGATTTTGTCATTTGGGTTATATGCAGGTATATATTTTGTGTGTGGAAGAACAGGCTTGCTAATGGACAGTTTGCTCCTACATTTCTAGAGAAAAGCAAAACTGAGAAATTTCTGTTTTGTTCATATTTGTTTGGCATGAATGAAGTTTACCCAGTGGTATAGCTGTAAGCCTCATTTGATTAAATTAATTATTGAATGCTTAGTTAATTTATTAATCCTATTGACTTTTTAGGTGAAAAATGTTTAATTGGAGTTCAGCTGGAGTCCAGGCTATAAGAGATCATGACTCAACCTTACTATTTACTGACTAATGATTTAATAGCAAGTGGCATCCCAATGGAGACAGTGGTTTGACAGGCCCAAATTTATGAGCCTAATAAATGAGGATGAAAATATGTAAGATAAATCACTTGTTATTGTCATTGTTGTTGTATGAGTATGAGAACTGAACCTCATTTTTAGCAAGGACGTGTGATCCTATGCGTTTTCTTTAAAATGGTTTATCTAAAATCTAAGGGTGTTTGAAAATGAGGAGGAGTGTAAATCTCATTTCTATTTTATCAGTCTCACTGTAATCCTTTGTGAGCGACCATGTGTCTCAGGCTTTTGCAGTGGTTTTGCTGGACCACTGACAGGTTGTCTCTTTTCTGTTGTGTTTGGTTGCGGGGGCGGGGTGGCGCTGGGAGGGGTGGTGGAAGGAAATTTGTACCACTTTCCCGATGAGCATGGCTGGTTTAAGACTGCTATGTGTCAGTCAAGTGTTCATATACAGTTGTAAGATTATGCTATCTCTCTCTCTCTCTCTCATGCCTTTTTTTTTGTCAGTAATTTCGTCTCGCTTGTGTCCCCTCCAGTCATGTTGCCGTGGCGACTGAGGGGGAAGGCTGATGAGAGAGAGAGAAAGAAAGTTTCATCACTTCATCACTTCTCATATTCTCTCTCTCTCGCTCTTTTCTCTCTCTCTCCATCCCTGCTCCTCAGCTGTTTATATGAAGCCACGCTCCTCTCCGTGTCCTCTGACATCCTTTTATCACTCCCTCTGCCTCAAAAAAACAAGCACGTTTCTGTCACCCCCATTTCTTTTTTCATCACACACTCTGTCCCTCTCTTTTTAACACTGTGAGCTCAAACAAGTCTATTTTTGGGAAACCTGGGGCTCCTGATTTTTAAAAGATTGGCAGCACAGTTCAAATATAGACAGGGGTCATGTATCGAAAGGCATTAATTATGTAACAAATTCATTTGGCTGTGCTGTTTACCCATGAGTATATATTCAGGAAGAAATGGTAAAAATTATAATTTCTTTCCCATCATTTATCATTTTTAAACAATTCATCATTTGAACATAAATAACTCATTTCTGCCACAAGTGCATGCGTGGACGTGATTGCTGAATTTTTCATGTGTTTATGCACCTACCTGTAACCATGGGTACAAACTGCTTTTGGAATTCATGCATAAATAATGGCTTGACAAAAATGCCACAATTGCCACTTAGCAGGAAGCAAATGAGAGTCCATTTTGATGCTGAGGACAGAACTTCTCGGATAGTCAACAGCCAATCACCAGGTACTTTTGTGTAAAATAGCGGACAATGTCAAATCTGTATCAGTGGTTAAAGGACATGGGATCAACTCAGATTGAACAGTCAGGGCACTGATGTCATCACCACTGCAAGTGATTGGGATATCTGACTGAGAAAATCTCCAGTTTCCGTCTTTCCCTGTATCCCAAACTTCCATAGATAGCGATGGGACATCATGAGTCTGCTGCACTTAGATGCTGGCTCCTTGAAAAAGGAGATGCCTTTGTCAGAGAGGAGTCTTATTCCTGCTTTCATAGATGGTACCCCATCCCCCTAACACATGCGGGGGCACAACTGCATTCAAATGCTATCCCGTCTACGGAAAAGCAAGCAAGATCGTTTCTACATGGGGTCGTTTTCTGTTTGAACCTCAAGAAATGGTCATGTAGGTTTAACCCTCTGGGAGGAAAAACGTGAGCTTGCAAATGAGTGGAATTTGTTAGAATGTAAAGGTCAGAGATGGAAAACTTTAAAGTCATTAAGTTTCATTCTATGCAGCATTCCTCCCTATTACTAGTGTTTGTGTAAGGTGTGGCTGTGTTGCAAGGTTATGACATTTCACTGACCTCATCTGCCAGTCAATGCTGATCAGTATTAAGGAAGTTAAAGGAAGTGAGGTGGGCCAGGCAGTGTTCCAATTCTGTAACTTTACATCCATAATTTTGCAGTTCCTTTTGTGATAAAATGTTTTACATAACCAATTCCTGTCTACTTGTTTTTTTTTTTTAAAAAAAAAAAAACCTTTTATATGTGCAAAGCAATGGCCAGTTTTGTCACACCACCACTCACAGATTGGCACTGCGTTGAGTCGAGAAGCCAAGGTTCTGTTTATTCTGGCATGGTGGTGGAAGGAGGGTGTGCTGTAGCACAGATGTAGGGAGAATTACCGTTTGCATTGCGTAGCTCAAGTGGACTGATAGTGAGACGGAAATGTGACGGTCTTGGCTCCGGCACCGTGTCAGATGAAGACTGTTAGCCTTTGTTAATGGATCATTAACGGTGCGAGGCTAAAGGAGTAATGCTCTCACCCACGCCACATTACTGCACACCCACTGAGCAAAAACATCCAACATACAGACATTTCTATGTCTTTATATTTTTTAGTTCTGGAATGTTTTCATTTTTAAGATATCTGGGGTGTACATGTTCCAAAGGTATCTGCCATTCAGTGCATATCTGAAATGTTTTAAGTCTGAAATAGGAAAATTTTTTCATGCATCAAGTTCAACTTTGATGTGTGGAAAAATTTTGCACCACCTTCAGAGTGACAGAGACTGCCAGGCATAGGAAGTGACCACATATGATATCCAGAGGAATTCCAAGATGAAACACGTTAGACAGTAAAACTGGATACTGTATCTGTCGTTTTGCAGAGCATATAAACAAAATGACAGCTATATTTTGGAGATGGTCTATTTTTTGCAGTCAAGATACCACTGGATATAAACCAGCCTTACTCAGCGGCCCAATGTGATTCAAAATAAAGGCCTCACATTCATGCACGACATGTAAGCATGGCCATTGGTCAGACTATCCTGGTAAGAAACCCAGGTTGCCTGCAGAAGTGGCCACCCTGTTCACCTAGGATGACCCTGTAGCACACCTCCGGTTCGCCCCGGACTGGCCTACGTGCAGAGCCTCACTACCGTGTACTCTCACTCAGCCACGTGTAGCACTTGTGGCTGAGTGGAATGTGATTTCCTGGCGAGAAATAAACACTCTACTCATGTGGAAACTCGTTTGCAATCATTGACAGTGGCGACACGGAGGCGACGTGAGATATTGTGATTAGAAGAATAGAACACTTCATTATTTAACCTCTTTTGATAACATAATTGTTTTGTGTTATTCATGGGTCACAGGTTCTCCTCAAACCCAAGTGCAGCTTAACTTTTCTGCCTAAAAATATGAAAATTATTATATTGGTTCATTGCTTTGCTGACCCTTTTTCCAAGCAGCGTGCACCCCATCCATTTATATGACTGAGTGTTTACAGGAGCGGGTCAAATGAAGTGCCTTTGCTCAAGGGTACAGCAGCAATGTCCCACCTGGGATTTGACCTGGCAACCTCTGTGTTGCAGGTTCAATTCTTTAATCATTACACTCCAGCCTTTTCACATGCTGTGCAGTGCATGTGTTCATAATTTCACTGTTTTTAATTGGGTGATTCTGTGTGTGCGTGTGCGTGTGTGTGTGTGTGTGTGTGAGAGAGAGAGAGAGTGAGTGAGAGTGTGTCATTGTGAATCTGTGTGTGAATACTCTTGATTAAGTTTTTTGCAAACTTTATTTGGCAGCCTGACTATAAATCCATACAGTAAATTCTGGGACTGTTCTGTACACAGTCCATACTGTCCTGACCCATTTACGTCCTCCCTGACTCATGCACGGTAGGAATTTTACTTATTCTGCATTCTATCCTTCATTCACATTGCTCTTTCTCCCCTTCCCTCTTCCTCCATCCCTCCCTCCTCCACTCCCTCCCTCCCTCCCTCCCTCTGTTCATTGGTGTGTTAGTAAACCGTATCGACACTTCACTCTCCATCTGTCCATTGCTCTCCTTTCCTTCCCCCGCCCAGCCCCTTCCTGACATGAATTTTCACTCCCTCTGTTTACCTTCCACTGCTGTGCCTGAAACAACACAGATGAAGGGTGAGAAAATAGAGAGTGGGAGAATGAGGAGACTATGAGGGTGGAGGATGGAGAGGGGGAGAGGGGGAGAGAGAGGGCAGAGGTGGGGAAATTAATGAACTTCCAGGGAGTGGGATGGATGAGGCCCGAACTACAGAGGCCAAGGAGGAGAAGGGAGGATAAAAAGAGAGGAAGTGATGGAGAGAAAAAGAAGAGATACATAGATAGAGAGATGGAGGAGAAATCTCAGACTGTGAGGGAGTCCTCTCGAATTGGGGGAGGAAAAAAAATAAAGATAAGATATATATGGATGGAATGGAGGAGGTAGAGAAGATGGAGGGTATTCTCAGTGAACTGAGAAGAATGGTGAAAAGAGCAAATGAAGAAGAAGAGTGCATCAGGAGAAAGCGAGAGATCAAACATGTTGTTGGAAAAGTATAAAAAGAGTGATAGAGGACATGAAAAAAAACATTTTGACAAAGAAGTGGAAGGGGGTGGACAGAAAGCAAAGAATGGATACTGTCTCAATGGCATGCAATATTGAACAGAATGGCAGGGAAAAAAGGGGAGGAGAATGAAAGGTGAGGATGGATACCATGGTAATTGGCACCTGACACACTGTGCGTATGACGAACAGGAGCGGTGTAAAAAAGATTGGTTGAGAAATCCAAGAGAGGAGAACAGCAGGAGCAAGGATGAAGATGGGGAGTGTCCATTCTTAGTTAGAGAAAGAGCTCACTTTGGTTCACCTGCCGTTGAATGAAAGAAAATTCTGTTGTGTTAAATAGCACAGCAGTTTTGTTGACAGCAATTTGTGTTTAGTAATAAATAAACAATGGGTTTTGTAGTCTTGTGGCTTATTAAATATGACTCCAACCTTCTGACAGAAAATTAAATAGGCCTTCTACCTCAAATGTTTATACAGGAGGTAAATCCAATCACAGGACACCATCTAATAAATTAGCATCAATAATTAGTGATGATTTAGAAATGAAACAAGACAACTTATACCTTTCATTTTAATCAGTAGATTTCCCTTAACAGAATTAAGAACTTTACAGTATTAGAAAAGATAATATTTGGTTTGCTTATCCCATACTGTCAGTGTTCTCTTTACAGTGCAAGGTTATTGTATGCAGTCTGTCTCGTCATTTGACAGTGTAATGTCTGCTGTTGGGAACGTGTCCTTTGTCCGGGATGAAACATCTGGCCATGTGGCTGGATGGTGCCCTAAATCTGCCCACTGTCGCAGAGGGACCCCAAAAGTTCATCCCTCTTCCAGGGTTTCTCTCCAGAAAAAGCCTGCTTGTTTGGATTTCCCTCTGAAAACAACTCCTCGACTGTAGGCTTATTTGGAATCCTCCATGATTGAAAACGGAGTGAAGAGTTTTGCTTTGTGGCAAAGTCAGGTCCCAGCTTACCTGAAAGTGTATGAAGGTCTCATCACAAGGGTGAAGCCTGGCTTTATCCTGGGCCCAGGGATGCAATCTGATCAGTAACAGTGGCGAGGTGCTGGGCTCAAAGCTAGAAGGCAACAGAACCTTCTCTCCTGTACTTTTGAGGAGATAAAATCAGGTCTCACATTCCAGAGTCATACAACTAACCCCCCAGCTCCTCTGCTGACAACAGAGGGTGAGATTGTGAGAGTTTTCCATGAAAAAAATATAGGGATCAAGAGTAAAAATGTTAAATTTGTTCAAGTGTATGTTTCAATACAGAAAACATTGGTTAATCAGGATAGCAGTGCAGTATAATGGTATGGAACCTGGGCTTAATAACTTAATTCATCACTGTAGGTCACCGATGACATTCTGTAGAAGTTCCCAAGAATGTGATTGATTGAGAAATTCATGCATCAAGAGCGCATGCATCGACATGCATACATGCAACAACACTCATACTCATTCCACTTGCAAAGCGAGGATCAATGATGGATTGTGAGCCCCAATGGGAGCACACGTACATGCAGAAGATACGGAGTAATAGAGTGTGCATGAGCATCATAAAGGCTGAAATTGTCACCAGTGTCATAATTTCGCACTGCGGCGCCCGCCGTTGTGTGGCTGGGTCCCGCATTTGAACCTGCCTGATTCGGACCTTTGTTCCGGGCCCAGGGCAGAATCGGCCAATGGTGTTAACCTACGACGGAGGACATCTCTCCCTGCCCTCGTTCCCATCAGGGAAGCTATTTTTGCGCCTTCGGCTAATCTTGGGTCGAGAGTTCACTTTGAAACAAGACGATTTTCCCTTAGAAGAAAAGGGGGTCTGAACCCGGCTGTGTGCCAGTGTTCTGGGTTTTGGGGCAGAGGGAACTATTATGGCCTGTTACGTGAGCCTGGACCTGCACGAAAAGCACTGCTATCCCTGCTCATGTTTTAAAACAAACTTTTTCTGAGGTACAGGTGTGAAAGCGTATGGGTCTAATCTTTCAGGGCCTCAATGCAGCAGGTTTTATTTTTGGGCCTTTGCAGGAGTGGATCTGTGGCTCTGAAATCAAGCTAATTAATTCAGTGGAATAATTGGGATTTATAGCTGGAAGGAGGCGCGAGACCTTCCTGATCTCCGTCAGCATACGATCCCTGGGCACGCGCTGAGAACAATCAGAGCGTCTAATGCCAGTATCCCAAAGACTCTGCAGAGTCTCATGATGACCTCGGGGCTTTCCAGCTGTCTTCAGACATCGGCCAATCACTGGCCAGGGCTGCCCAGGCCCGCTTGTTTTCACTAGAGATCGATGTGTGCGGGCCTCGGAGCGGGCGTCCCAGTTTAGCCGGGTATCGTTAGCGGGTGTGGCACGCTGGAAGCTGCCGCGTGACCTGATTAGGTCTGTGGGTAATTGGCGCCCTCGGCGAGGGGGGTGACTGTCTGACCAACATGACACCGCTGTGGCTGTCGATCACGCGGTCTCCTTCGTCAATGGGCAGATCTGATGCGCTTTCACCAACAACCCTTTGTTAATGAGGTCACCAGATCCTGAGGTCAGCCTATAGAGGAGACCTGTGACCACCACTGATGAGTCTCCTATGTTATGTTATGTGTATTAACATTATTGTGTTTATCATATTCTTATACTCTGTCTATTATTGTTATTATTAGTAGTAGTAATAGTAGTGGTAGTAGTATTGTTGTAGTCATTCATTTAGTCCTGTTTTATGAGTTTCTCCTGTTTGCTCATTGAAAGCAGTGTGGTCAGAGACTCAGTTCAAGGGGGGGGTTGGGGGCTCCACTTTTGGGTCAAGGTAGCAAATGTGCACGTACATATGAAAAGAGAATAATGTTTGATCATTAATATGTTTGTTAGATTAGCTGCTACACATTACCTTTGTAAGCCTGCTACAAGCACAATTGCATTTAATTGAAAGTTTCACAGTGAAAGTTATATTTATGGTTATTAATTGCTTAATCTGCTCATTACCATTTTTGATTCATCGGTGAAATGGGATCATGCAGGGCAGGGGGTGAGAAAGCCTGATGTAGGCCAATTAAGCCTTGGAACACGGGAAGGGAACAATAAATAGAAGCTATTAATGGCATTTTGGCACATGTAGCTTGCTCACGCTTGTAGAATAAGTGAAGTGTTCTGAATATTGGAATATGCTAATTCTGTGACAGTTTGTTGGCAGCCAGTCTTTCAGTTACCTTATCTGGGAGCGCAGGATGTATAGAGCCAAACATGCCTCAAGTCAATGTTCAGACCAGTTAGATCCAGCATATTTTTATTGATAGGAAATACAGGACATCTACTCTAAGATTCAGGTGTTGCCATTCAAGTATGCCATGAAACTAATTTTACCTTAAAATCTGCCTTGAAGTGGATTTAGTTCTATTCCTAAAGGAGATGTGTGTATATGTAAGACAGCATTTCCTATCAGGAAAAACTCATTTAGCTTAATTGCACTGAGTCTAATCAATGATGCTGTAAGGCTGTTTGTAAATTCTGTCAGTGTCCAACCATGCACTTTCTCTGGGTTATATTTTTCCACAGAGAAGCATGGGGGGAAATATTTAATAGACTCAAAGCTCTAAAAGCATGTTATCTGAGTGAACGTGGGCAGCATCCGGCACAAAGTGTTAGGTGACTGCATAAGCAAACCTCCGCATGCATTAAGACCTCTGAGCCACAGCTGTTGGCCTGCCAAAGAGAGAGAAATCTCCCTTCACTAAAAAAAAAAAGATTGTCTCAACGGCCAAAACCTGGCTGTTTGCTGGACAGAAATGAGACGTGTCGGTCAGGGCTCTGGGGGTAGATCAATGATGAAAGCCCATGGAATCCCATTTTAATCTTGTGTGTTCAGGGTGTTCAGGTCGCCCACAAAATGGGGGGATGTGAGAAGGTGTACCAGTGGACTATGCTTTGTGTGCTAAAATCAGTAAACCTGCAATGATGTCCATAGACAGAAGGCGTATCCAGGCTGTCAGCTCAGCCAAAGAGGCGGTCGCACAGTGCGGCGCGGTGCTTGGTCGTGAGTCGTGAACGTCTGTGTGGCTGTTTTGTCAGGCTTCAGTCACAGCAGAGCGAACACTCGAACCTGGCTGCCGATCTCCCTTCGAGATGACAAGACCAGGCCTCGAGGCCATTTTATTTTTATTTTTTTGTTGGAAACCATCCGGATTAGCATTTCAAAAGGGCAATCAAGGCACAGGCTCAAAAAAGGAAAAGGTCATCAGATGTTTATGGATGAAGTTCACTTTATGCCTTCCTGACTGGTGCCCCCTCAACCCCCAATGGCTCACCAATTGAAAGATTACTCTATTGGTGTGACATTAAGAGCCTCATTTTGCACTCGGAGAAGAAAGACTATTGTCCTCCCTCTTCTAGTAGTCTTGCTGGCAAAAAATAAAAATACGTCAACGGAGTCCAGGCTACTCCGAAGTGGAGAAATTGTTTCCCGGCGAAATTGCTTGGCTGTGAAGATGAATAAAGTAAGTGGGGTTGAACTCGGCGAGGGTAAATTCTCAGCTCCGTCTGCATACCTTCAAATGAAATCAGCAGTACGTGCTTTATGCACAGCCAAGCCAGCAAGGCCTCCTCAAGGGGTTATTTCCAACAGACAGGAGAATCTGCTTATACGGATGAGTTAGCTAAGCTCGCCGAACCGCGGGCGCACAGGAGATAGTTTTGGGAGTGCGGGAGAGCATTCAGTGCACACTTGTCCTTGACTGAGAGGAAAAAAAATTTATCATACGGAAGGCCTGATATATGGGAAAAAGCCCTAGGCTACACTTATTAAGCCCTTTCTCCAATGCTTCAAATGCTTGTTTTGTCTATGAATATGTAATAGCAGGTTAATAGGATTGTCATAGAATATTTATAAAGTATTGTCAACACTGACTGGCACAATATTTTAGTCAGATCAGATAACAACGACAAAAAACGGTTACAGCATGTAAATTAGCATTTATATTAATTGCAGAAGGTGACGTGAGATAAACGCTGATGAGAAGTTTGCTCATTGACTGCATGGTATCCAGACTACAGGCACTGCTGGTGAGTGAAACTACAACTTTCATTGGCAGAATAAAAGGGACAAAAATGGCAGTCTGTTTGTATGATTTTGAGTTTGCAACATACACTGGAAGATCCCAGTCTGCACATGCTCTGCATTGGTACTTTGTGTTCAGCAACAGGCCGGTATGCTCGGCTTTGCAAATGCGGTCTGGGGCAAAAACCATCGTTTTATCATGTGTGATTCTGTGGTGGCTCTTTTATTGTTAACCAGCCACTGGAATGTATGATTTACTTCCTGTGAGATGATAAGGTGACTCAGTACGGCTTTGGCAAACAAATTCCTAAGTTATTTATCTTGTGATCATGAGATGATACTGGATAATATGAGAATCCTGAGATAATCCTGACATTATCATGCGATTTAAATTACCCCCACCCACACCATGAACACACACACACACACTCACACACACACAAATCATAAACAAATAAATAAATAAAAATGATGGCCTCAATGAGCGACCATACCTTTAAACTTTGTATGAGCAGTTTTTTTCTCAATGGAATGTATCAGTCTATTTATCTTTCATGTATATGTATATTTGTTAATATAGCAAGAATAGGTCTCCGCCCACTCTACATTCTCAGATAGTGAAACGACTTAAGGATGAGCAATTGTGCTAATTACACATTTACATGTTCATCAAGAGCCCTCACAGAGTGTCATGGTGATGAAAAGTGACAAACAAGGAGGAGCATTTTATGGCTTGGGGGAGTAACTGCCAAAATGAAAAGTGAGCATTGATTTGAGAGTGTGACACTTATATATTATAGGAGAGAATGAGGAAAACAGGGAGGGGGGAGAGAGAGAGAGGGAAAGAGAGAGAGAGAGCTGGACTCTTCCAGGTGGTTCTCAGTCCGTCAGTCAGTGTTATTTTAGGAGGGCAGAGGGAGAGAAGGAGAGAGGGAGGGGAAGATGAATGGTCTTAATTAAGACAAGCAGGCTGTGGAGGCAGTTTTGAATTCTGCAAACACTAATTAGAGTCTTCGTTAGGGGGCACAAAACAGGAGCATGGCATCCATCATCTGCTTGCTCTTTCCCTCGCCTCCTCTCTCATTCCTCCCTTCCCTCCTTCTTTGCCCCTCTCTTGTCTTTCCTTAGCAACTGTCTTAACCGGCACCTTCCATCATTTTCTCACACAACCTCCGATCACTCACTTCCTGTTTCTCGATCTCCTTGCCAAGCAACTTCATGAACTCAATAGCAGTTTTTAAAACGTGTTAATTTCCCTGTCAAACCATCTGTGATGGACAAGCCGCTTAACTGTTTATTGGACGAACAGATAAGCGGTAACAATTGTAGTGTTGGTAGTGGTTACCTAGACATAGCTGTGTCTCATTTTGTTTCATATTCTGACCACATTTATTTGTTGCTATGTCTTGTCACAATTTTATTGTAGTTTATTGGGCCTTAGTGTGGCACTTGGAGGAAAAGCACTTTAGTCTATAGTGCAGTCATGCATTATTACCAGCTATGGCCAGAGGCCCACAATGGGCTAGGCAGCTACTGGCTCAGCATCAGCAGGAGAACACAGGGGGTAAGCCAGTAACACTCATTGGCCTCATTGCTCTGCAGTGACCTCCTTTGGATGGATGGGCACCTGCAGGTTTGTGAACTGAACATATATTGACTCTGATGACATAGGCGATGTGTAGCTGTTGTCGCATCTTGTAGTGAGACAAAAGCAAAGAGCAGGGCTGCCACCTGAACCAGAGGACTCAGTTTTGGGGCAGTTTGTGGTGTGGAAAATAACATTAGTCAGTTTAACTGTGGAAAAGTGCACAAAGCTGTATTTGAAGCCATAGCTGTGCTGCATAAAATTCATCCGATGACTTTATTTGGTGTGCTGTGGATTCTGTCATGAGGGATTGTTTGTTTGACTTACTCTCTGGCTGCTTTGATTGATGGGAAAGTGCTGGGCCTCCTAATGAGTGGAATGTTACATTAATCTGGGTGTGCTGGCCAAACACACCTTTAACACTGGGTTTGGGCTTTAATTATTCCTGGATTTGTTCTCATTCTTTGATTTGTTTGAGATGCCAAGCTGTGTGCTTAGGCTTCCTATTTTAAATGTTTTTTTTTCATTATTATTATTATTATTATTATTATTTGTGTCTCTTTCTCCTGGACTGGACTGCCCAATCATACTCATAAGCCAAACTCATTTCCAAACCTCTTTTGTCAGTTCAGGACACCACAGACACATGGTCTCCACGGAAACACACACTGTCAGTTGTTGCATGCTTTTCACACTGCAGCCCATGGTTAGAGCTTACACAGACATGGGTTAGACTAGAGAAAGACTCTTCCTGTGCACTTTGTGCAGACAGACCGTGGGCCAGCAGGGGTTGCTGTAGAGCATTGAGACACGGACACTCCCCATGACCGAACCCCTCCCTCCCTTTGAGACACCAATCACTCATCACCTGGTAGGACTGCTTGCCACAGCTGGCACTGGCATTATCCACATTCAGCATTGAACCAAGAGGCCACTCACTGGGTCACCTTTTAAAAAATACATATCCTTTGATGTGCATTATGGAGATTCAGGAGCACATTTAGTTTCGGTCTGTCTGTGTCAGCCCTTCCTCCATTTCTTCTTTTTCTTTCTTTCTCACTCTGCCTTCGATGGGCCTGATAAAATCTGCACCCAATCCTACCTCTAATGTGCCATTATGCTTTCTTTTTGGGGTATAACCACTTACATCGGGACGGAGAAGCAAATTGCAGATTGTATTAGGTTTGTAATTTCTGATTAAGGAGTGGGCGAATGCTTTTATTGAATTTCAGTTCATGATTATATTTTTTTTCTCTGTTCGCCAGTGGAGATGATTTGATTTTGCTCTCTCTCTCTCGTCCTCTCACTCTCTGTCTCCCTCTCTCTCTCTCTCTCAACACTGGGACCAATCTGTGTATCCTTTCATTCATGTAGTGTCAGCATTTTTCCCATATTTCATTGTTTCGACACCTCTTTCTCTTCAACACCCCCTCATTCTCTTGCAGTCCGATTCTGCACTCCTTCTGGTCCATGTTATTGAGCAAGGTGTAGCAGAATACATGCAAATGAATCCCTTAATGGCTTGGATTCAAACAAGGCAGTGGTGAGGGACTCCCCAATGTGGATGAGCACAGATGTTACGCCGAAGGGCAAATGGAGGAACCTTTGCTACCAAACACGGACCATGGGGATTAATGTAAATCTTAGGAAAATGGAAGCCCTGCCTCTCTTGTTCAGTCTCTGTTTTTCTCTCTCTCTCTTTCTCTCACTCTCTCTCACCCTGCATACCGCTGTCGTTTTTGTTTTGGTAGGGAACAGAATTCTGACACTGCAATACAAATCTTGATGAATTTTAAATACCTCCATTGTATTTTTTTTCTTCCTTGCTGTTCCCCCTCCTCCATTCTCACCCCTACCAGCTCGCTTCTTTCATGCTTGAGGATATCGATATGAACAATATTCCAGGTAAACTGTTCCTGCCAAACTTCAAGGCTGCTGCAAAATCTCATACTGGCGTGAGGGGCAATGGGGGGTGATTCCACTGAAAATTGAGCAATAAAAATGCCGAGAAAAAAAAAAACACTGAAAGGGACAGCGCTGCATTGACTGACTCCGGACCAGTGCGATGGGTATGCAAGCACATATATTTTTATGGTTTGCTATGTCAATAAGCGCTTCCAATCGCCGTAATTACACTCGCACTATGGTTGGAGGGAAGGGACTTCGGAGCCGGAGCTAGCAGGGTGGCAGAGGGAAAAGCAGCGCAGTCAGAGGGGATGGTGAGAGGCAGAGACAGAGGGTGACAGAGATTGCTCTGGGGTAATTTCTTATAATGGGGTCTGCTCCTGGATATATTACATGCCTTCCTCACTGAGGGGAGATTTTTACTGGGCTTAAAAAAACAATGTCACTCTCCATTAGGGTCAACGGAGGCCTTCCATGCACACCCCCATCACCCCCATCACCCCCACCACCACCACCAACGTGGCAGTCCCTCCGCCCTGCAATAACTAGGCTCGTTTTGATTTGTGTCGCGTCCTCTCAGCGCCCGTGGGCCAACCCAGAGACTCGCCCTGGAGTCGCTCAGGCTGCGAGATTTGGCAAAGGACACACGATTCGACAACTGTGACTGCTGTACAGTAAACAATTTGCTGAAGGAAGAGCTTCGAGTTCTTCCAGCGGCTTAAAAGGAAATGGTTATGAGGACTACGGCTGAATTTTGATGTGTTGTTTGAATAACAAAAAGGTTTTCTTTCCAAAGTGGCTGCAGTAAGGCATAGGCCTGAAATTACAATCAGAGAACCCAATTCAGAGACGAAAAAAGGGAAATGCAAAATGACTGAAAAAAGATTAAATATGTGATAAATAGTTGTTCAAAAAAGCAAAGTAATGTTTGGCTATCATAAATTCTTTATCTGCGAGACCACACTGAGAGCACATCTTCCCTTACTCCCTGTGTGAGGCTTTGTGGCCAGCAGTCGATCAGGGATTTTCCTCCGTCGTAGTGATAACTGTCATGGACATCGGTATTTATAGGGGCAATCCGAAAGTTCGCTGAATGGTGCGGCCACCGGTGAACGTGCGTACGTTCGTCCCGAATCCACCTTGCTCACCTGACTTGGCACCGTGCGACATCTGGCTGCTCCCCAAACTGAAACACACGATGAAAGGGAAGTGACTTAACACCGCTGAAGATGCCAAATTCAACACGACAGACCCTCTGAAAGTGATTAACAAAAAAGGCTTCAGAAACGCATCTGACAGTGGCAGGAACAGTGGAACAAGTGTTTGTGCGTAGGAGGGGAGCACTTTGAAAGGGATTAATGATATAAGCATTTCATGTTTAATAAAATGAATTTATTCCAACATTCACCAAACTTTTTTTTTATCACACCTCATCCATTGTCACACAATTACTATATAGATGCAGTAACACCAAACACAATTATATACACCAAAAAATGTTCTGTATTAAGTTTCTAATTTTCAGTGTTGATTCAATTCCGACAGAGTGTATTTGGTCCTACTCTCATGAGAGTGGGCTCATTTGGACTCTGTTAGAGGGAAATTAACGCTGAATATTTTACTGTGTTGATACAGTGACACTGCACACAATCAGTGTATAGATACAGTGACACTGCACACAGTTACTGTATAGAGTGATGCTGCCACTGAGAGAGAGGGATGGGAGCCTACCCCTTATCACACCATCTCTTTTTCACGCTCTGTGGTTCCCCCTCTCTCCCAGAAGGACAGCTCATCTCCCACTGTACCAGGACTCAGAGATAGAGAGAGAGAGAGACAGAGGGAGACAGACGGATAGACCCCCCCAACAGAAAAGAGAGAGAGAGAGAGAGAGAGAGAGAGAGACGACCCATTGCAACATAGAGAAAGAGAGAGAGAGTGAAAAACAATGAGAATGAGAGAGCCCAGAGAGATAGCATAGAAGGCAGAGAAGGTGGTAAAAAAAACAAATATTAGCATATGCAAATATAACCTACACACAAATATGCAATACAACTATGAAGAACACAGGTTGGCATTCTTTCCCACAGATACACACACACATGCATGTATGCACACGCAATCCCACGCACGCACACAGTGCGATTTATCTGTAATACCTTTGTGTTGACACGCACACGCTTACACACACACAGGGCTGTCTGATACAGCGTGCATGTGTCCAGACTTGAACTCCACTCCTGCGCCTCTGGCCCTCTGAGTCTGCCTCGTCTTACCCACATGGATCAGTGAGGACGATCGTTGAGGGCCCTGCGACATGTTACAGCTCTCATAGACAGGGAGCAGAGACCAGAGCTCCCTGCCTCCTGTTTGACTGAGCCGTTAATTACACTGCTCCATGTCTGCCTGCCATAGGACTCATGTAATGGCAGCTATGCAGATTGGGCTGAGAGAGATGGGGAGGGGGTTGGAAGAAAGAGAGAAAGAGACAGAGAAAAACGGGGAGCATGACACATTGTCTTTTCCCTTGTCTTACCCCTCTTTTGCTCACGTATTTCCCCCCTCCACCTCCACCCCCCTAAGATACCTGTCACCCCCCTTCCTCACCACTCCTTACGGCGCCTTCTTCTTTCTGTATTTCCTCTTTTTCCCTGCTCACTCTCTCTTTCCTTCTCTCTGCTCCTGGAAGCCGTGTTTGATTTGTCTCTTCTTGGTGGAAATGGTGGTTTAATATCTCGAGTGCCTCCCTCTGAACCACAGAGAGTGGGAACCCATTAAAAGTATCATTAGCAGAAAATAAATATGTGTTGAGAGAAGGGAGTTTTCTTTGTTCACTATCTTTTTCCTATCTCATCTCTTCTTTGTTCATGCCATTTGAGATTTTTCAGTTTCGGATTTAAGGAGCACCTGCACAGGCAGGAAAACTGGGGTTGGTTTCTCCCGCCACAACCCACCCCCACCCCCAACTCCTTATCTTTGTAAATGATCCTGTTCATTAGTCCACCAATAAGGCTGAAATAAACAAATGTGGAATTGAGGGTGGAAGACATGAAAGAGAATGAGAGGAATGAAGGGATGAAGACTCAGAGGAAAGAAAAATAGAAAAGGAGCAAAGGATTCCTGGGGTGAGAAATGGAGGGAGTACAATTAAGAGAGAGAGAGAGAGAGAGATAGCAAGAGAGAGAGAGAGAGTGGGAGGCTTTTAACATCACATTAGACCTTAATTCAGACTACGATTATTCAAAATCATTATGGTCATTAGCAAAAGAAATCAGATTTCATCATTTAACGAACAGAGAAAGAGGGAGCGAGCGAGGGAGCGAGTGAGAGAGAGAGAGAGAGAGAGAGACAGAAGAGATGTGGGAGTGCCATCATCTGAAAGATAGCACTTTCCCCTCTTTTGCTGATGAGGAATGGAATGAGAGCACTGTGGAGACTGCAAACAGAAAGACAGATAAATAGACTGGCAGACTGGGAATTAGGGAGAAAATACAAACAAATACCCAGATATTGTTAGAGTATATCACAGCCAACTGTAATTGTGACTGATTAATCTAGCAAACTAATTAGCTTGATATTTAGTGCGGTATGTGCACGGAACAGTTGAAAAGATTATTCCACGCACACTAGCACTCGCTAATATACCATGGTGATTATTCCGGTAAACCTGCTGAGAACAACTATTAGAGTTTGCTATGGTTAGCAGTCTACCATGGCTTCTCCACAATGACTGATTTATTGACGTCCTTGCAAACCATTAGAAAAGTAAATGGAGATGTAATTAAAGAGCATAAATTAGGATTAACATGACACGGCACATTTTCATTTTAATTAAACGTATTTATTATTTATTTTCAAGGATGCAGTCAGGGGAATTACTGGGGATATAACTTCCTGCTGCTGTCTAATTCCACATGATTAAGTCTTTTTAAATGAAAAAAAAAGTCAGTCTAGTGAAAAAAAGAGAAAACCTCACTGCATTTTTCATCATTATGCAGTGCTGGTCCACTGTTATTTGATGTCCATAAAGAGAAGGATTACCTCATCCTTTAGCTCCTTCCCCAGTCCCCCCACCTCAACATATTGCTCTCTTCCTCTTTCTCTCCCTCTCTCCCTCTCTCTCTCTCTCTCTGTAGGTGATAGTGTGGGTGTAGGGAAAGAGAGGAGGTTTGATGACTGTGTGTATCGAGTGGCAAAGCGACAGCTAATGAATGTTAGAGCTCACAGCGGACGGCTTCTCGAAAGAGGCCTGTGATGACCGGTAAAGCGCAGAGGAGCGACCGCAGTGAGGGAATTACGCTCTGTGGTGAGGGAGAATCGCTGAGCTTCATCGCAGTGTTAGGCTAATGTATCACCGCAGACCTGTGAAATTGTGAAATATAACAAGCCCGGAACAAAGTACATACAGGTGAAAAGTTTTTGAGCCAAAGTTATTTTTTCTTACTCTGCACAAGTCTGTGACAAGGACTGTCCAGCTTAGACATAAAATCTGAAATACCTATCAATACCTGTTAATGCCATGAAGGCTGGATCTGTAAATTCATGTTCTAGGACTTTTAATTTGACAGATTAGTTCTCAGAAAACCAGTTTAAGAACCAGTTTAAGGTCTCAGAGAACCAGATTCCTGGTCTATGCCTTGTTAGCTGAACTGGAGAACATGACAGATTCAGAATAAATCCCATAATTCCAATTATGTTCTAGACTTGTGGTCTAGACGAAAACTGGACTGTCCCATGTTTCATTAGGTAGTATTGCAAGTTCAACCTGGTGCAGTGGCAAAAAACATGAATGTTTAATGTTCTTATACTTTGAAATGACAGTTTCAAATGTCAACTGAAATGAAATTGAAATGTCAATATCTGACATCTGGGGCTGTCCATATCAGACATTTTAAAAAGGCCATTTTAATACAGATCTAGGAGCTGTGATGCATCTACACAGTTCACTACTGTACCACTGTAGAACTCTTTATGTACCATCTACATTTATATTAAGCATGTTACACACACACACACACACACACACACACACACACACACACACACACACACACACACACATATACTGCTCAAAAATATACTTTGGTTTAGAAAGCAGATTCATGAGAAAATACACCTAAAGATACATACTAATATGGCAGAAAATAATACTTTGATGTGTATACTTTCTTTTTTGAAAGAGTTTAAATAAGATACATTTTATTCACAATGGGTTATTAATAATAAAGTTCATATAAGTTATAATATAATATCAGCTCACACAATTTCTGTCAGTTGGTCCTCTGCACTTCAAGGCAATAGAGACATAATGAAAGGAGCCAATCGCAGTGGAGCACAGACAGAGGCGAGGTGATTACATCACGGGTGTCATGGCGCCAAGTTCCTCTGTCTCGCATTGTTCAGTTTAAATAGCTTTGGCAGGAGCGGAGCATCCATGCCGCGCCAGCGAAGTTGATCTGAATCTGGGAGGCAACAGAAGGAGATATGAATGTTTACAGGCTCCCTCATATTGACACTGTTGTTGTGAGCAGCAGAACAATCAGCTAACACTAATTGTGAAATGCTGACAAGAGCATGGGGTATAAAAGAGAGCAAAAAAAGGGGGGAAGAGGAGGAAGGGCAAAATGGAAATGAAAAATGGATAATCAAGAAAGAAGAGGAGAGAGGACCCTTTGCTCTCTGGACGAAAATATATATGCCAATTTCTGGGTTAAATATAAAATCCAAACTGTGAAAGAAAAGGTTTTTCAGTATGTCAAAATATATAGTCTAAAACTATATACAGTGCTGTCTGATTTCCAACATTTTCAAATTGAATTCGATCATATACTTATGTGGATTACAGTAGTTGCTATTTTAATGGTCCATACTCATGAAGCATGTCAGAATAGGAGTGCTGATTTAGAGTCAGTTCTACCTTTAGCCCATATTGGATAAGGTTGGGATAGTGACAGGAAAACTGATCCAAGATCAGCCTTCCCACTCTGAGACACTTTGGAAATGAAAGGGTCAGCTCTGATTTGGTGCTAGTCCCTAATGTCATTCTGCCTGTCCTAGAGATACATCATGATCAAAACGAATACCCAAAATACTGTTAATGCCTATCAGACTGGAAAGGGTTACAGAGCTCTGGGGGAGAGGGTTTTGGCCTGAGGGCTCCACCAAACCATGAGTTTTAATATTAATCCCAATCACCAAAGGGCTTTACTGCTGATCTGTTTCACAGGTCAAAAAGGTTCCGGCCATTCTGACTCTCACCTACCACAAGGGGCACTGTGCCCTGACAGGTGTCTGTAACACAGAGATAGCAGAGGTAAGTAGCTGTCTGCTTAGCATAAGTTGTAAAAGGTACCTTTGAAATGAATCAGACATGCAATCTTACATACCTTTTCAGCACTGTATTCATTTAATAGAACAATACCCTTGCCTTCGTCTGTGTTTTCATGTAAAACATGGGAAATTATTACTAATGTATAATGAATACATATTTTATACAGGCAAGAAACTATCCTATACCATATCAGGCCCAATCATACTCCATTTTATAATGTGCAGAATGTTTTCTGTAGCAAAATAATACAGCCGCCTCCCAATAGCTAAAAGGACATGTCATTAGAATACAGGTTAGGATATTTTTCTGAAGAGAAAGAGAACAATACATGCACAGCCTTTCATACTGAAAGAGAGGAGAGAGAGGGTTGAGGAGCAGGGGTACAGAAAAGGTGGTAGTCAGAGGGGGCAAAGTGAGACACAATATAAAGGGATGGGAGAAACAGAGAGAGGGCAGTGGGTAGGGGATCATAAAAGCAGGCAGACGCATTTAATAAATGCGTCTCTATAGTAACCGACGGGAAATTCACTTGGTGGGAGAGGGAATCGAGATGGAGAGCAAAACAGAAAAGCGTTTACAATCACCGCTTGAGTCCAGAGCTGTAATTATGGAGCAGAGGGAGGGAGAATGGAGGAGGAAAAGGTAGAGAGAAAGAGACACAGATGAACAGCTAAAGGCAACATGTGGGGTTGGGGTACTGGACTCCAGTGTTCCTGTTGAGCCTTTGAAAAAAAACACTTCACTGTACAGTAGTTATATAAAGAAAAAAACAGTTATCACCCAGAGGTATAATAAAACTATAAACAATGCTGAGAAGCAAATGATATGGACGGGATGTTGGATAGAAAAATAAGGCAAGAATTGGGTGCTATTTGTATTACAAGTTGGACAAAGCCCTTGATTCAACCCAGTCACACTTTATACGCAACATTGATAGATGAATGTATGCATTTAGTATTTTTTTCATTACTTCCACTTTTTTGTTAATTTTAGCAAACCACTGAACTGATAATATAGTGTAAGAAACTACTATTATTTATTTCTTGAACAATACCCACAAAGTGAATAGCCTCTAAATTGAAAAGAGACATACACTAATGTTTGCTGTGGTGTCATATATTTATGGTAATCAATTCTCAGTCATTTTCAGACTAATGGCATCTCCTCTGAACTATCAAGTGTAAATTATGGAGTTCCTCAAGGATCTGTTCTCGGGCCATTGCTCTTTTCATTATCTGAACTCACCAAAGGGGATATTTCTCATAAATGCAGTGTTGGTATTTTTCTTTATGCTGATGATCTGCAAAATATAGTAAGGCTGAATGAGACCATCACAGTTTTGGATGATATAAAACACCCTCTTATAAAACCACGACAAAATGTATCATGGATCTTTGCGCCGAATAGTTTGTAATAACATACAGGTACTATTAGGTATAATAGAACATGATATAGGCCAAGCATTAATAGATGATTTCCAGTCTGTGTTGTTGGGGTAATAGAACATGATTTATTTAGTATAATAGGTATTACACTTAATAAAGTCATGTCCTTATACCCCAATGGCACAGTGAAGTATTCTAGTAATGCTTGACCTACATCTCCCTTGAATACCATGTAAAAAAGTATATCAAGGGCATATTTTTCGATCATAGAAATGTTCCAAAATTAAGATGTTTTTTTTATCTATCAAAGATGCATTAAAAGCTTATGCATGCTTTTTGTCTGCTCAAGGCTAGAGCGCAGTGATCCGACTATTCAGACAATATCCGTTCACTCTGGTTCATTCATTCAATAAAAACAGCACAGTGTAGGCCCCTGGCTTAAACAAAATAAAATCAGATTGCATTACATCCATCCTTGCTGCTTTCACTAGCTTCCGATTAAAATGCAAATTATAAATGATCTTTATTTGAATTATTATTACATAAAGCATGCAGGTGGCTTTGGCCATCGTATACTTGAGTGGTCTTCCTTCTCCATATTTCTCCAAACCAGCTGCCTACTATCTGAGCATTCTGGTAAGTTCACCCTTCCTATAGTTTCAGAGGTCCCAATTTAAATGTACCCTATTTGATTGGTCCATGTGGTTGTCAGGCTATGGCCTGAGCAGCACCATAATCGTTTGGTCTATCCTGCAGACTTGGCATTCTCAAAGCAGTGATTCAGGGTACGATTTTACAGGACCCGATTCACTCCATTGTTCTTTAAAAAATAATATCTCAGCGGCTGCTTTTATAGGGAGCCTGAGTCACCCCGGTCATTATTGAAAGCCATAACTGAGTGCAATTTTACTGGAACCTGAGTCACCCCATGCATAAGGACCGGCAGTGCCCGGCAATGATTTAAAAATGGTGGAATGAGCCAGGGGGTCGACTATGGATGATACCTGGTGAGGTCCGTCAATACCTTAATGAAAGTTAATGAGCCAGGAGCTCCATTATGGACCATCCCTGATAAGGCCCAATAAAAACCGACATCAATCTCCCTCATTAAAGCGTACTATTTATTGTACATAACTCCTTATCTACATTTCGCTTACTGTTTGATGCAGTGCAAAGCCTCCTCCTCATTTCTTTCCAACACCTGCATACCTGGGAGCTCCCCGAATATCGGTGGAAGACATTTGCACCTCCAGAGGAGAGTGTGGTGTAGTGCACCTAAGGTCTGGTTCAGCCTCCGACCACGAACAGCAAACCAATCCACTCATTTATTGTTGATGGTGTCTGTATCTCACTTATGCAACTCATTGCCTTGCACTGTCCTCTATATTACTGTGTTGTCACATCAGTGTCAATGTTCTAAATGCCAGGATGATACTTGTTTATGTGCCAAGCAATTTTCCTAATGGATTATAAGGTATTCATTCATCTTGACACAGACTGAAAACATCATTCTCTCCTGCTGTCCCTCTCACCATTCTGAGATGGGCTAACTGCCACTGTAGTATTGATTGACTGCTAATGTAGCTATATATCTTTTCCTGTATCAGTACATACACAACTACATCTCCACTGCCTTTTGTAAAGGGTCAGGGAATCATTTTTTAGTCTTCCTATTCATATCTCCATTTGTTTGTTTTTTTTTAATCCTCTTCGGAAACATTAAACTGTAATAACACCCTGTGGCAATTTTTGTGCAGGGTAATACAAAATAATATTGATTGAGTTAATTTAGTCATATTTTTTGTACTATATATTCTCTTTATAAAGGAGGAAGTTATGCTAGTGCATGCCTTATCCGTCATGTTTCATTCAAGTTCATTATTTCATTTGACATATAATTTTCTGTACATTTCACATGCTGCTGCTGCTTTGGAGGCAGCACACCAAGTAAGCTCTGTGTGAATCGTTACAATTTCTCCTATATTTATGTAAGATTGCCATCACTTTGTTGTTGTTATTGTTATGATTGCAAATTATAATTACTCAAATTGCCACTATTCACTGTTGCACATATTAATCATCGTGATCAACATCATTACAGCACTCATAATTGACAGTTCTTTTATTAGCTTCCTTTTGACTGGATTTACACTTAATTTTTTTTTGTATTTGTGAATGTGTTGTTGTTCAATTCAAATTCCAGCTTCATGATACTGAATATTCATATGAAGAGAAGCACGCGGTAATAAAGACTTTGAACTGGGAGTGGAACTCGCCCCGGGAACCACAGCGCTCGTGTTTTTAAGCGACAGATGCTCCTGAGCCTTCGGAGGGTGTTTACTTGCCAGCAGTCGGGGGCCCCGCCGCGTTCCCGTCCCGCTCCCCGTTCCCGTCGCTGTTTTAACGCCCGCACTCACGTCGCTCATTGCTTATTTATGTTGTGCTGTTTGGCTGGCGCGTGGGCCCATTTAACGGCGCACTGACATCCCTCTCCAGCCGTTTTACACTTGTGTGGAGAGCTGGAGAGGCGCTGGCAGAGTGTGTCACTCACCACCGCCCTTCCCCTCTCCCACCCTCAGTGGCTGTCCCCAGTGGCTTCTAAAATTAAATAATTTCCCCTTTGCCCCAGAGGCAACCATTTCACCAAGTTAAATTCAAATTCGTCCTTTCCCTGCAAAATCTGGAACACCCGAGGGGTGTGTTGTCAGGGGAGAGGGGGTTTACAGTTCTGTGGTGTAGTATGATTTCACCAAAAAAAAACTATTCTCAAATTCGTCCTTTCCCTGTAAAAATCTGGAACACCCAAGGGGTATGTTGTCGAGGGAAGGGGGGAGGGGGTTACAGTTGCATCCTGAAGTATGATTTCACCAAAGAAATCGCTCTGGCTCAGACCTCATCAGATGGAAACGCTATTCTAATCCTAGTATAACCAATTAGCTTTTTCAACAGCATGGAAGATCACCAGTGAGTGGTGGTGTAGGCCACAAGCTGTGATTCCCTGAGGAGTAAACTGGCCTTTTTGAGTGGTCTGACCTTTTATCTTACGCTGTGGGCTCTGTGTTAATGGTCCAAACTCATGGCGCAACAGTCAAAACAAAAGTGTCATTGCCTTAAGTAATTGCTGCTGTGTTTATTTTAAAGCCATGTGCCAACAATTTTACGAAAGCGGAATGAGACAGTTTACATAGTTGCATTCGTGTGTTTACATTCCCAAACTGCTATCAAATCAACTTTGTGCTGAAATAGATACAAAATAAATCTGCGGTTTTCAAATTGATGATGCACCAGTTGATAAAGAAGATGCAGAATTTTTTTAAGCATTGCACCACACAAGCTGTCTACAGGTTGTGAAAATAGAACTGGATGTCGCCATTTAAGATAAATACATCTGGCATTTTTGCCACCTAACCCAGCCGAACTGTTAAGCCTCGAGCTGCAACCCGTCTCCCACTGCAGATGCACTGCTGCCTATGTTGTCAGTGGATGACAAAGTCAGTGTCCACAGCTGCCTGGCCAACCAGGAGTGACTGCTAGATAGCGAGGAGACCTACAAACTTAACCAGCTTAACCACTATTTTATCTAAGGCTGGGCCAGTTGTTGACTCGCCACATAACCAGTAATGGCACAGCCAGGGAGACTCGGACTCCCAGCCACAGAGCTTCCATCTGCCTCCCAAGCAAACAACCCCTGAGTGAACCACCTGGAGGCCTGCATAAATCCATTAAGTGGGAATAAACATCTTGCATGTGGCATTAAAGAGTGATACAGTGCAGTTCTGATGTTACATGCGGAAGCAGTCATCCCAGCGCTCTTCAATGTGATCATTAGCTCGTAGCCCGAGGAAGGGATCGCACACCTGGCCGTCAAAACGAGGATGTTTACTGGGGAGGTTTTTGACCTCCCACCCACCCCTGGAAGATGAAAGTACAAAGTATAAACATGAAAGGCGGAGAGGGGGAGGAAGAGGGGATGTCGGAAACAGCTGGCACGAGAGAATGCAGGTATGCGGGACACTTAACTTTAGAGAAGCAGCAACAGAAGAATGTTTGATGATAGGAGCAGAGCATTCAACCAATCCCTTTAAAGAAGTGATGGCCTGGAAGCATTACTGTATATCAAATCAGCCCCACCCCCCATCCCCCAAAAAAAAAAAAAAAAGATACTAATCTGATGAAGTTACAAATGTGTACTGAAAGGTAAAACACAAACACTAATAGGCACAGTTTTCTCTGAAATAAAATTGCATCATCTCATTATCTTAGCACGCTGGTTAGATGAAGAAACTTTACAAAACATAAATGCATGTACAGCAAAATTAGTTTGGAAGACACCAACCACTCCCCCACTCCCCACACTGAGGAGTTTTTCATGTTCTAGGAAGGGGCGTCACCTTATTTTTAGATTAGTTCATCCCTGCATAAAGATGAAGTTCATGTCTTGAAACCCACACAGCAAGATCTTAAGAGGTCTCAAGATGTTATTGCCTTTCTCTGAGCAGCGCTTAGTGTACCTGTGATCGCCACACCAGAGACATGGCAGCTGAGAGGCTGGCGAAATTCTCTGAGGGCACTTTTGTGGTGCTGTGAGGTTTCTGACACATGTCTCCTCTCAGTACTGGTCATGTTTCAATCACCATTCCTACCTTCACTTAAACTGATGCAGTTGGTTGGAGAACATTAGTTTTGTCTTGAAAAGTGGCAGGGTGTTTCGCTCTCAACTGCACCGTTTTTGCCTGGCTTCTACAAAAAAGGTACTGGGTCACCTATTCCCAGAAGGTTTTAGTCTCTTGGTCCCTGAAGGTTCAGATGCAATTGCTCTACTGGTAGTAATGAAGAGTAGGTCCCTTTTTGTAAAGTGGGGTAGAAACAGAGACAGAAAGAGAGGAGAAAGAAAAGAGGGACAGGAAAAAGGAGCACAATGGTGCTGGAGGAGGTGGAAGAAAGAGAGGGAGAATCATTTCATTATATCGCATCCTTCACATTTTGTGACTTTGGCAACACTGTGCCATCCATGCCAAAGTCATCCCAGAGTGGTATTTGAATTTGGATTTGAATTTGTGAGGGTGATGGGGGTGTGGAGAATGGGGAAGGGGGACAGGGGGGTTAGAATGAGAGGAGCAGCAGAGCGAGTGTGAGTACACAGGGGCAGTTGATTACAGCTCAGTGAGTGGCTTGGTGTCAGTCTGTGTCTGTGGAGATAAGAGGATTAGCGTCCCCCTGACATACACCGTACAGCGGGGACACAGGGAGAGGGACAGTGCGGGAGAAACAGCGCGTGAGAGAGGGACATAAGTGACACTGATAGGGCAGGGGGATTTGTGGTGTGAGAGAGAGAAAGAAAAAAAAGAGAAAGGACAAGGGAGAGCGAAGGAGGGTAAATAATAACCATAAGCTTTTTTGATTCACTTAAAACCAGGTTACCGTCCACGAGACGTCTTTGTCGGGCCTGCGCTGAGGGTCGATCCGTTCCGCCCTCTCACGTTCAGTTCCGCACTGGTTCATTGACTAGATTAACACAAGGTCACATGTCTGCAAAGGTATGAGGTTACCTTTAATGTCCCGTAAAGGGCCTCTCAGCTCCCCCTCTTCAGTTAGCAAGCCTGGGCCGCACAGTGTAGTTCATGCACTGGTCTGTGTCTCCCTGTATTGCCATGTGACTCCAGGAGTCAGGCCTTACCAAAAATGCACATGAACATCTACCAGCGCTGTGCCCATGTGTCATACTAATGGGTTTAAGGCATGCTTACATTACTTTTAAAATAGTCTTAATTGAGGTCAAATTCTCCTTCTCACACTTTTTGACGTGGCGCTGTCCACGGCGCCATCGGCTCAGGTTCATTTTCTCCGTTTCGGAGCGCTTAAAGAACGCCTCTGATGAAATGGCTTTGGCGTGTCTATTGTCAGCTTGCGGAATGCAGTAGTACCTGATTTGGCTGATGATGCCCATTGTATGGCTGCATAGGGGTGTGACACTAATTTAATCACCCCCATCATTCTTTGCATAACTTCACTTAAAACACTCAAAAGAGCCTGAGATACACTTGCATACTGACAGAAACAGTCGTGGTCAGGAATGATGTCCGACATGTCAGCTGACCTGGGCAAACAATGAGAAATGGGTTCCTGCCAGGTTGTTAAAGTTGTTCAGTTGTTCACTGAAATTGCAGATCCTGCAGTCATATGACTCTCCCAATCAATGTTTCCTGGAGCAAGCAAGTACATTTCTGCTTAAAGCTGACAGTGAACATAATACTTAAAACGTCTATATGTCAACACAGAGCTATGAGGATTTTTAAAAGGTATTCATTATTGTTTTTGTTTTTTCAATTCTTATCATGTTATCTGCACTGTATTGTTTTCTTTTGAATCTTTTAATTCTTATTTGGACTCTTTTTTTGGCAAGGGGAGTCAATAAAAAGAGTAGTTGTCAATTTGGCAACAACCAATGGAGGTCTGAATAATTAAATAAATAAATAGAATCCCGTTTATAAGTTTTCATGAACATATGCCACAGTGAAGAACAAAACATACTGTTAAATTTACATGAAAATAGGAACAGAGGATTTATATTGATTTAATTTGGGTTTGAAGTTTGTATGCCTGTACCATTCCTCCCTGTACCCACTTCTACCCTCCACCAGCTGCCCAAGTCCCTCATGACCAGCTGTCCTCCTTTCTCCTGATGTTTCCTTCCTATTAGTCTTCATCTCCTAGCTGTCCTCAAAACAGTAATTATGTAATTAAAAAAAGAGAAAATACCTATTTTGTGTGAAGACATCCATTGCAAATCCACATGCATTGCTGCTCTTGGCTCTCTCTCTCTCTCTCTTCTCTCTTTCTTCCTATCTCTGTCTCCTTCCCTCATTTCTTTGGCAGCTGTCTTTAGCAAACAGGTTCACGTCGCAAGGCTCTCACAGGTCTTCTACAGCGGCAGGCGTATTTTTGTGGAGACTCCTTTTCCCTGTGGAATGGTCCCGCAGTGCATGCTGCCTCTGGACTGAGAGGACCTCTGGCACCCGATGACATTTCTGCCCTTTCTCCTCAGCCTGCCTCTCTGTGTTCTCCTGTGAAGCCTGCGGCCTCCACCACTGACAGCCGCCTGTTTCAGCAGGGCCCTGCAGTGGATGCACAGATACAGGAGTCGCCCGAGGAAAGGTCAAGAGCGTTCTCCGCACCACTGCCTCTTGCCTCTGGAAAAAAAAAGAAAGGTCCAATACACAGAGATTTCTTGATCTGGTAGATTTCTTGGGAACGTTGTACAAGCTATGTGGAATGCTTACAGTATGTTCCAACTATATCTGTCATTAATTTCATTAATGAGTTGGAATGGAGTGGGAATATCTCTCTAATAAAGCTAGTCTAACCTCTAAAAATTAAGGTGCTGCCTTTATGAATCACAGAGAAATCTAGAATTAGGAAAGGACCATGTATGCCATCTGGAGAAATGCAATGATAACACGTCTTAATCATGAATCTGGACTTCCTGAAGAATAAATGTATGAAAAAAACTAATCAGTCACAATTGCAGAATCACTACCCCTTTTCCACAAACTCAGCTTCCAGGTTACACTTCAATTATCTGTTTGATACAATAAAAACACCTAATCTGTTTCTCCCTTTGCATTGCAGATCCGAGGACACACAGCTTGATGATAGCACCGATCATATTGTTCTTATTGTTTCCCGATGCTTATGGTAATTTTTCCAGTACTTATGTGAATCCTTATACATGCATAAACTATATGTCTAAATGTGAACATCTCCTGGATTATTGACCACTTTCACCTAGAGGGGAATCCTCGGGTGCCTTTTGACGTTTTTGCCCTTTCCCTTTGGTTTCGTCTGCACGTTTTCCTCCTCACAAAACCCACTCAGCTCTCCTGCTGAATCCTACAGCCACACAAGCAAAGGTCAACGTTCTCCCCGTCTCCGCTGGTGACCTCCGCTTTCAAATTCCTCTGGCTCCACATGATACTGTTGCCAAAGAGCAGCAGTCCATTAGATTAGCGTTCCCCAACTTTGGCCCTGAGGTGCAGCTGCACCTTCCGCTGGGTCACAGTTCCGGCTGAGCCCACGTTTAATTAGCCTTGATTGAGCTGTTAATTGAAGTGGATTGCACTGTGACGTCCGAAAGAGCCCACAGCTGCGATCTTCAGATAAATAGGAGTCGTTTCACATTATCTCTTAATTTGCCAGTACCTGCTTCAATTGATTGGTGGAGCTGATTGAATTAAGTTCAACTCTGAGTCATGAAGAGCCCTGGTAAACCCTGTTTGGTGCTATGACACTCAACAGCGGACTAATGCATGCAGTCATTCCAGCTGTAATGACTGAATTAAACCACACAATTGCTATGGAGCGTGTTGATGCAAGTGAAAGGCTTTTTTTGGTTTGCAGCAGAACAGGGGCATGATCATAACGAGCGAATGTTTAAAGTCAGGAAATTTACTGCCTTTCAGAAGGATTTTCCCAACGGAAAGACAAATTGAACTCCCCGGGTTTTGAGATGGTGCTAGTGGAAGGGAGGGAGGGAGGAGGGAAAAAGAAACAAATGAACACAAAGTCTGCAGCAAATAACCGTCAGCTTGTATGGTTGATTTACAGCACAGCGCAAGACCAGAATTAATGGGACGCGTTGTCATGGAAAATTACCAGCTCCTATTGGAGAGAAATTAATGCCATGTACCAAAGTGACTAATATCACTTTCAGTGTAGCACTGTCCACATGAGTGATGGTGGTACTGCATTAGGTGAGTTACCCACCCACTTTATTCCCATTATGGTTGTGTAATCTGACACACACAGAGCTGACAAAGCAGGACCTCCCACTGCTCTCGCACTTGGTGGTACGTTGGAGCAATGGTTCCTGCATAGAACATAGTCCCATGAGATCATCTGTCTGCAACAATGCAAATTAGTTGGTGCAATTACACACAAGCACACACACACACACACACACACACACACACACATACAAGCACACATGCAAACACATGTGTACACATGGACATGCACCCACACGTGGACACGAGCACGGGCACACACACACACATGCAAACTGCACACATATGGACATGGATGCAAGCATATACACACGAGCAACACATGTATGTACAACATGCGCGCACACACACACAGACAGACACAAGCATGTGTGCACACAAACATGCACTAATCTATGTTAACCAACCACAGGGGCACACAGACATGGGACACGAGAACACAATCACATGCGCATACACACGCAAGTACATATGCATACATAAACAAATACACACATGAGTCCTGGGCATCATGAAAAGATATGACACCATGAGCATTTTTTGGGGCCCCTGGCTAATACGGGGCCCCCTGAATCATTATCACATTTCACTGCATCAGCAGCACCACTCATGAACACATGCATACACAAACACAACACACACACAGACACAAGCACGTGCACATGCACACATGCTCGCACAAACAGATATACACCGGTTGCTTGATAACTGACCTGACTGACTGACAGCCCAGGAATGTGCTCATGGGACATTCATTTGTCAAGGCACGCACACAATCTTCTGACAATATGCAGCCTAACAAGAGTAAATCATCCTTTGTTACACATTATGCATCTAATTTATGTCCATTAACAATTATTTACACACTGGGAATGGCAATTCTTGAATTGTAATTTACAATGAACGCTATGTGTCAGGGACCATTCTGTTCTAGACTGCAGATATTTGACGACTTGTGTAGTTACAAATGCAAAAGGGAAAAGCCACATCGTCTCCATAAATATACGATTACCTTTTTCAAAGATGTGGCCTGTGCCTTATATTATGAAATAATATTTTATTTACTTTTGCATATTTATAAAGTGTAAAAATCGCCTCAAACCTGTACATTGCCAAGAAAAAACACTCTGAGGGTCTCTACAGCATATTGTGTGTAAGAAGTAACATTTCGTCAGAGTTGGATGTTACCCTTATCTAGGATACCGATATTTAACGTACTTTAAAGTCCACTGACATGATTGCATCTGATAATTTATTTAAGGTTAAACGTGCGGAGTTCCTGAAAAGAAAAACTTCTACGGATTGGTTAATGTTAATTTCCAGACCCTTGCGCTATCTGATTTGTTCAAAGTTTTCCTGCCCCTCCCTTGCTGCCTCCCGGTCTCCACCCATTTCTCCACTCTCGTACGTTCAATCAAATGTGAAGTACACACTTCAAGCTTGCTAGAGAAAGTCTGACTTTCTTTTTTTGAGTGGATGTTACAGCAGAAAACTAAACTTTAATTGGCGTTTCCAAAATTTTGACAGGCATTTTATCGCAGACATACTAATGTTACAACTGGACAATACGTGAAAAGTTTAATACTACAGAGGGCAAACGTTTTTAAAATAATATGCCCTTTAGTTCCGCTTACTTAACAAAAATCCAGCACTGTCTGGATTCGTTGACTCTTGAAGCCTAGAAGTCTTTTTCAGTTTATTATTTTAAGTACCTACATCTTTTTTAAGAACTTCACCCATCTTAGTTTAGCACTTTTCTCGCGATCTACACTCTCCTCGTTGACTGTCAAAATGGGCTGGTATGGGTGTCCTGGAACTCGCACTGTTTGGAAAATTACAATACTATTTCTGCAACTAGTCCCTGCAGCACTGGGCACAAGACACGCTGTCTACTGGAACAGCACCAACACACGGTAGGACTATTTTTGGTGATGAATACGGCAGCATAACCGTGCCTTATAATTGCAGTTCACCAGAGTTTCTTCACAGCCAACATTATTAATTCAAAATTCTTTTTTGGCTATGAATATTACGAAGCATGCATTTTCATAGAAATGTCTCAAGAGGTCATAGCTTTTCAACTGCAATGCTCAAATATGACAGGTATCTACTGTGTTATGCAGAACTTTGTCAGAGCACCACGAATAAATATTTGGGGACGAGGGAAAAGCCGCCCGGACAGGTATCGGCAATTTTAACCCCTCCAACCTGACAGGATAATGTAGGCGTTGGTTATTTGAAGAGCGAAGTTTGAAGCTCAAAGGTCAAATCTCAAGTTCTACACCCACTTTTGCAGACTGTAACGAAAAGCTGTGCTCGGGCGTTCATGTACGTGTGTGTGTGTGTGTGTGTGTGTGTGTGTGTGTGTGTGTGTGTGTGTGTGTGTGTGTGTGTGTGTGTGTGTGTGTGTGTGTGAGAGAGAGAGAGAGAGAGAGAGACGGGGGGTTGGGGGCTTAGCCAGCTTCGGGTAGGTAGTACATGTTTCACCCTCAATTTAAAAGTGGAATTTGTACTACGCTTGACCCATCTAAAACAGTTGGTCGAACGAAAATGTCATTACAACATCACGAGCAATGCGATAAACCCAGACACGTACCAAAAAAATTACAGGATGACTTTCTCTCTCTTTGCTCTCAACGTTCGTAATCCAACGAACAAGTTGGAACGCATTTCTGGTGCGCAACAAATGCCAAAATTCCAGCCTACATTTACTGTTGTCTGACTCACCTGAGTTCCTCTCTCTCACACTACACCTTATTTTACAGCTTATTTTGCTTCTTGACAAATCCCAAGTCGTCTTCCTTGTTAGCTCACTCAGAAAATGCACCTGTATCTTAATTGTTTCACCATTTCCTTCTAGTGGAGCTGCTTTTGCAATAAGGCAACGGCGATATTTTGTGGAATGTGGGTCCACCTCTGCTCAACCAAACGAATGAGTTTACCAAAGAACATCGTAGCTTTCAGATACAAATCTAATTTAATGATGATACATTGCCTGCTGTATATTAGTAAAAAAAAAAAAAAAAAGGCATACTTTCATTCGATGTAAACATTCAGATACTATATTCACATCAAATTAAACAGGCTATAGGTACTGTGGAGTAGTAGGGAAAAGTAATGTGTTTTATTATTATTTTGGTTTGGAGGTCTTTTGAGTGTTTGAGCGTTACAGTCGTGCTGGCGGGACCAAACCGAAAGCCCATATTTATAAACGGATTGTTGTACTCTAAATGAATGAAAACCGTTTTTGTAATAACTTTCACAACAGTGACAAAATACAAGCCACGTTTTCAACAAACGTGAATAGTTGTTGTTCTTGTGTCGATCGTGAAAATTTTAGGAACTCTGCTGCACATTTGTGAATTTAATTATCAAGACAATTTTATTGGACATTTTGCAAACCTGTTTACCATCAGGACGGTATGTACAGCCTCTGGGTAGCATTTCATCAAAACACTACAGGAGGTATTGCAGTCCTGTCATCTCCCACCCTGACAAAATGGAAAGACTAATTACTGATTGAATTACTATTATTTTTCTTATTAGTTTTTGTTGTCGTTGTTGTTGTGCAAATGCTGATGTAAATGATGATATTTTAAAAGTATCAAAAAAGCACACTTCTCACACACACACACACACAAATAAACACACATCACACCTTACAGAATAATGTGGCAGATTTTCTCATTTACAAAAAGGATGTCATTGTACTTCCCAGCACATGTCATGCTATGGTTGAGCTTTCACAATGTGTTTAAAAAATCTTTAATTTTCCTCTTCCTTCCACAAATAATTAACTATGATAACCTGTGAACTCTAATTATGAAATCCAGAGCACGATAATTACAGTGTTATTCCCTGTTAACGAAGCAAAAAGAAAACAACTGTTCTCCCTCTCTGTCTCCTCACTGTCGTAGTCACTGATTAATGTATTGTCTTTATGGTGCTACATTTTCACAGTGTGTATGATGTTAAAGTACAGCAATTCAATGTGAATTTTAATTCAGTTCCCCATTGTCAGGAAATGAGCTGCGTCTTAGAGATTGATAAGGTGTTTATTGCGGTTTGATTTGCTTAACAATGCTCGTTGAAACATGTCTTATGTGGCTTTTCATCACTGACTGTGGAACAGTGACTCAGCAACGTGAAGCAAAGTGCAGTTGGACAGTGTGTTAATTGAAGCGCATTGATTTCGCAACGCAAGGGGTGAATCATTCCCATGAGCTGAAAAATTACAGCGTGTTTTATACTAAAGTACTGTATATGAAAATGAATTCAATATTATTTTACATTTCCAGCTGTTTATAGATAGGCAGGTTTAATTCATTAGAACTGGTTTACAATCTCAGAATTTCTAAAAGAATGTTTCCATTTTTCTACTGCATGGCTAACTAAGATCCGTTCCCATCCTCCCAGCATTCTCCATCAGTTCAGGAAGGATCCAGCTTAACATGTGAACTCTGCAGTCTCAACCAAGTCTGTTGTGCAGTTATTGCATGCGGTGGGGTGGAGATGGGGGGTTTGGGTCTGAGCCAGTCGCTGAGACAGGTCGCTGGTGACTGCTCCACCAGTGGAGGCACCAGAGAGCGATGGGGCTAGCTGCCATTCCCGTTGGAAAACTCCCTCCCTGTCAGTGGGCGTATGCCCAGTCCTGCACTGCGCTGCGGGCCTCTGGCCCCAGTCAGCACTGGCACGGCCCACATTCGATCCACGCCACCTCTGCATGCTCAGTCGCCTCACTTACCTCAGGTTTGTGTACCACTCTCGAGCCCCCACAGTTTCTGAATTTTTGTTGCCTAAGATTTCTATTTACCATTGCTCTAGACAGTTTGTTTTGTCGCTTTTACGATAAAGGTAGTGTGTGTTAAGGAGGCATGCCCGGTGCTTCTAAGAGGAAAAAACTAGAATCCAGGAAAAAATGCTTAGTTGCAAGGATTTATGAATCATCCCGGTAAAGCCTACTGTCTGGGCGTGTGCTCCTTACGTCCGACGGAAAACATATACTTTGGGATTCAGTTTTGAATACTTACTGACTTTTTTGTGAAAACATTTATTTAAAAGCTGCATTTAGACACATATGTCAAACAATAATTGTATACTATTAGAAGGGCAGTAAAATGTGTCTGCTATTTGATATTTAGACTGAGCAATGAAATGATTTGACTTCTAAACACACACCAAGCATGGATCACTCAGGTAATGTATTAGCATACTTTTTTCTAGAACTCTTCAGACATGACGACTTATGCTTCTGACACACACCCAAAGCCACAGTGACCCACAGAAATCCAAATCCAAGGTTCAAAAAAACATTTGAAGAGCAAAGAGTAAAAAGATGAACCTGTCACAGTTTTCATAAAATAAATTTTAAAGAGCTGAACGCTAGTTTAAAACCGGTTGGTTGCTCAGTGGTAATGCGTGTCAGGGCATATGCATATTTTAGAGCGATACAAGTTTCGATTGGCAGTCATAACTCGGTGATTCACATCAGCGGTGAATGCTTTTTCTGCTGTTTAAAAGCCTTTATGAGCGCACCCAAACACAAAAATGCAATTTCAAATCAAACACTTTCCACTTCTTTTCATTTGCTACTCTCCTAATGTAATGTTTTTAAATGAACTGCTTTGCTGAAACATGTTCTTTTAACTGTGCAATGGAAGGGCAATACATGAGGCAAGGTGCCATTAGTGCAATAAACGATATCATAAAAACCCCATTAAGGTGAACAGCCTACATGTGTTTATATGTTTAAATTTCACTCAGCAAAAGCTCAAGCTAGTCTTTAAATAGAGGGCCTTTTTTTTTTTTTTGCAAAAACCAATGAGGTTAACCACAATACCCCGTTTAGGACAGAGTGAATTTTGGGCTGGGCTTCAGGGGGCACGTGCAGGCTCCTGCTCCTCTCTGTGCTGGGCGTGCTCACACCTGCCCCTCTTCGCCGGGGTTCTTAGTGCTGCAGCCTCGCGCTTCATTACCCTCTCCAGCTGGTTATTATATCTGGAGATATCGTCGTGATACATTATGTTTGTAGCAGGATTTCCTGTGTAAGCACTCCTCGTGTTTGTTTCCAATGTCGGGTGCCCCTGGGTAAGGTATAACTGCCAGAGAAACAGTGCTAAATGAAGGGGGAAGTGAGAAGTCATTTTTGAATATAACAATGCAGGGTTAAAGCAAGAGAGCACCAATACAAGAGCCTAAAAGTGCAGTGAAATGGAACGGAATGTAAAATGTAGATATGGAATAGAATCCAGGGTTAATGACTCTCTAACTCCCCTCTAACTTTATCCATTAACTAAAAAAATCACATTA
This sequence comes from Albula goreensis, assembly GCA_022829145.1. Lineage (NCBI taxonomy): Eukaryota > Metazoa > Chordata > Actinopteri > Albuliformes > Albulidae > Albula > Albula goreensis. The sequence goes on along the minus strand of CM040743.1, from coordinate 9,921,250 downwards.
AGGAAGATTTACCTTTATTTTTAATCACATGCAGATTTTTGTCAAAGTTAAAGAAAAGGGCAATACATTTGTAATAACTGTTTTTTTGCTTTCAATGACCGACAAGCTCTGTGAGGCTGTCTAAGCCTTGTGAGGCTCTGTAATGAGCAGTTTCCTTATGTTTGTTGTTTTAAAAGTCAAGGACAAAGTAGATGGCAGGTTGGGCTTTAGTGTGATACAGTCCATTACAGACACAGAGGAGTCCCATTCGGTCAGGCATCTGGAAAGCATATCATTATACACAACCCACTGTGCTTGTGTGTGCCCACTGCCCATACATGGGTTACTTTATGCTGCAGGGCTGTCTATCGTTTGAGTTTGTATTTGGATTTGTGTGTGTGTGTGTGTGTGTGTTTGTGTGTGTGTGTGTGTGTGTGTGTGTGTGTGTGTGTGTGCTTGTGTGTGTGCATGTTTGAGTGTGTGTTTGTGTATATGTGTGTGTGTGCGTGTGCGTATGTGTGTTTTAGAGAGAGAGAGATAGTCTGAAGTCCATTTTTTTATCGTTGTGTCAATATGGTTATTTGATTTATTGTAAATGCAAAGGAGCAGATGAGAGCTGAGAAAGAAAGGCAATATAAATAGCAGGAAGTGAGAAACTAAAGAAAATACCCAGTGGCACTCTTGAGTAAGAGGCCAGTAAAAAGCCTTTGCTCACCAGCTACACACTTGCCAATTGTGTTACCTTATAGGAAAAGTATTTAAAAACATACCTTTTTCACTACTTCCTTTTGTTGTTTTGAAAAGGCGAAGCTGTACTGCACTTGACATGGACTTTGTAAGAGGCTGCTTTCATTCCGCTCCCTCAGCTGGAAATGTCCTGGATTCTGCGGGCTTATTGATGACTTTGGGTTTTGAATTATTGACTCTGTCTGTGTCTGACTTTGATTGTTGACTCTAAACTCAAGATCATTAGATTTTAGCCTCTTTAAAATGGAAAATTTTTCAATCTTGCCCTCGTTTGCCTCTCCCTGTCTTCATTTGTTCATTTCAATCTCTTTTGAAGTAATATGAGTTGAACATAAGACTGAAAATAAAGGGCTGTTATACTTTGGCTCATAATGGAATGTGAATATGTGCATTGTTTCATTGCGTAAGTATGAGAAGTGCCAGTAATTAAGATGTTTTATCATACTTGTTGTAAACTACATTAGTACACTTCTGCTGCATGCTGTAATATGGCATCTGAAATTCCATCACCTCACCTACCTCTCTCAGTTACCATTCATTTCGTTCAACAGAAAATACATTATTCCCATAATGGATGGAGAGAGAGGGAGCCGAGGGAAGGGGAAAAAACACATTATGGAAGGACGGTCGGAAGAAAGTCAACACAGTTCAGTGAGGGAGCCGGTGATGGGGAGCGAGGGACAGAGGGGAGGGGCTGGTAGCACAAGGTGTGACTGTCATTATTGAAATGTATTTTGAGAAGAGAAACTGCTATATGGAAACCTCCCAAAGGAAAGTTGTTTGAGCTAAATGATATGCTAAAAATTTTGACATAGATTTGACCCAATTAATTGTTTTTATTTATTTATGTATTTTTTTCCCCACATTTTTACTGTATCTGAATAAAATATTCATATAAGACTGGCAGCCATTCTCAGAGTGAGCCATCCTTCAGTGCAAACCAGTAAAATGCACCTGTGGCTGTGACAGGGCAGATATGGGCCAGAAGTTCAACATTATGATATTTTATTGTCACTTATCACTGTGCCCCGGCATGTTTTGGGAATTCAGCGATGTAGTTTGTCGGTATCTGAGCATGAGCACAAGGGAAATAATGATTTAAAGTGTATAGCATTCACATGCTAGGACAATGGATCTCACAAGGCAGAGTCACACACACTAGCAGTGTCTTTGCCTTTTTATACCATACTGATGTAATGTGGGTCCTCACTGAGATGGCTGTGCAGAGTGTCTGTGATCTTGTGTGTAAAATGGCTGTTCTACCAAAACAAAGTATATGAACCAGGCTAACAAGCATCTAGGCAGAAATTTGATTTGAAAAATAACAGCATATTCACAATGGATAGTATGTGTTCTCTTTGGGCACACTTATAATTATAATAACACTTTAATAATTAACATTATGTTTACAACAGATGACTGTGAGGTCTTGGGATATTGGTTTTAAGTTTTTCCAATTGGTTGTAATGTAATTTCACTTTGTAATTTGATCTTTTTTTAATGGAATTGCTTTCTTTGAAGGTCTTCAGTTGAATAATAAAGTGAGCCTAAATTCAAAAACCCTTGCAGCATACAAACAGAAGAAGGAGAGGGGGACGATGAAAGAATTATGGGATGTACTGATAGACAGTGACAGGGGAAAACAGCAGCATATGGAATCTGGTGGTGGGTTAAATGATAATAATTACCACAACTAAGTACTTTTTATGTTTTTAGAATAACTGCCATGCATACTTTCATCACCCAGCAACATGCAAACAGTATCTGGCTATATGCGCAACATTCCTTTGATTTCAGGAGCTTTGGCTGCAGAGCAACCCTTTCATGTCATGGATGCGTGTTTGAATATGAATTTTAGAAATGTGTGAGAGAGGAAATTGGTAGAGAGGAGGAGGGGGTGCATGGGTGCAGAGAGAAATAATAGGGGGAAAAAGGAAAAGAGAGAGAAAGACGGGAAGCACAAAAGTGGGAAAGGGCGGTTGTGTCCCATGAGCTTACAATGCAGTGACCATGAACATGCTCAAACAAACACAGCAAAGCGGGGGGGGGGGGGGTGAATGAGGAAGTGTGGTATAAAAGCGAGGAGGGGAATACAAAGGAGTGAGCTGGCAGATTTGGAAAGGAAGGGAGAAGGAGAGTGGGACGAGAGGACAGGACTCCAGGCCTCTCCTGCAGGCTCAGCCATGTTTTATTCAGCCCCACATGCCACACCTGCCAGTGACGGCTGGAGAGCCAGCACACGGGAGAGAGGGTGTTCCAGAATCACAACCAGCCCCTCAGCACAGGCAGCGGCCCCTGCACCTGGAGGGGGACATGACCTGCAGCGGTACTGGCTGCTCAGGAGGCAAGCGAGCATGTGGGGGGCAGCCTGCTAAGATCAGACTGTGCTACCGCTGATTTCACTGTGCGAATTGCAGCATGAAGCTAACTGTGCTATCGCTGATTTCACTGTGCGAATTGCAGCATGAAGCTAACTGTGCTATCACTGATTTCACTGTGCATATTGCAGCATGAAGCTAACTGTGCTATCGCTGATTTCACTGTGTGTATTGCAGCATGAAGCTAACTGTGCTGCATCTGCAACTGTGGTGGCTTAGCTGACAGGACTAACTTCATTCTGGAGGCCTCCTGCTTTACTCCCTTCCATGTTGCGAACTGTACAGCAATGTTACAAGCTTGCAGTTTTGATTGGGTGTTCAAAATTGATGGGGGTGGGGTGGGGAATAAAGTAATTGCCAGTTAATTGTATGTGTTTTGTAGTCAAATTAGCTTGATGCTTGCATAGTGGCTTGTAGTGGCAATGAGAGAAGAGCAAAATTGTGATAGCATTTAAGTTCAGGCAAGCGTCCCTTCTCCATGCAGCAATCATGAAGGCATCTATATTATACTCAGCATTTTTATCAGTTCTTGCAGTGGATAACTCTGCCTCAGCACCCCTGCCCTCCCTTCCTTCCTGACAAATAAAAAACCAGAAGCATTCATCAGTACCATGTGTGGAAAGTGTAACGGGCGGACGCCGCAAAGATTAAGGATCAGCCGTGTCCCAGACCGGCGCACCTCTGACCCACCGCACGCCCTCGCGCAGGTGTAGCCCCACACCTGACACCTTTGACAGTCTTTGAGAGAGTGCCTGCCAGCTCTAAGGTTATCGGCGAGGCGTGAGGCGGGCGAAGCGCAGAGTAAACACAGCACAGCGGGCAGTGTGAAAACCTGTACATCAGCACAGGTTTTCAAGTCAAGTATGAGGAGTGAGACAGGCCTGCTATCTTTAAATCATTATTAGTACACCAGCTGCATCAGTGTCGATGGGCTGACAGACAAGTAGGGGCTAGTGAGCTGAAAACAGAGGAAACAGGGAACTTTCCTTGGAACTGATAACGGCCCTGCACATGTTTTTTCATGAAGATCAGCCTTAAGCAACTGATTCCTTCCTGCCTTACTGCTCCTCTCCTTAATGTGGTCACATTATCCTTGTGTGCACCACATCAATTCTTTTTCATTATGACAATGCAGTTTAATTGAAGTCACATTAAAGTTGTTCAAAAACTGTGATAAGTTAAAAAAAAAGTTACATCACAGCAAAGATCAAAATGCTATGACTAAAGAATTATAAAAAGTAAACTAGCAGTAAATCGTACATCTAGGAGACGGGGACATTTAACTGGCAATTTTCGTGATCTTGATCACTTTGTTTATGCCAGTCCGGTTTCCATGACATTTTTGTCTCTTTGAAGCATGTTATTGGAGGAAGCACAAAGCGGGGCTGTGCCAGGTATTTGTTATGGATCTGGTTACCAGTCCTAGCATGATTCCTAAATAAGTATTTCTGCCATGTTATCAATGTTATGTTATGGTAGCTATGGTGTACAGGAATATGACATGTTTTGCATAGAAGTCATTAGCTTGAATGGTACAAAATGCTTGAAGGTACAATTAGCTGTCATGCACTGACCTGTTTCAATCAATAATAAATTAAAACAACAAACCACACTGTTTAGTTGAAGTGAATGAGTTGTTTTGGAATACACAGTAGCTCACCAATAACGCCCCATTCACTAACCACAAATATTAACTGGCAGACATGTTTGTTTAGGGAAAATCATTGGCTAAGTAACCATTTCTAAAACAAATATATCATTATTCCGATTCTGATATTATCCCTTCATTCTGTTTTGTTGCTTTGTGAACCCCATTAATGAAATGGCCTTGTTTTTCTGGGTGTCACCTCTACAGCATCAGACTTAATAAGCTGTGGCCTGTGTGCACTGTAACCCCTGGCAGACATTTTGGTTCTTTGGCAGAGTAGTTTCCTCTGTCCAGCTGGGCTACCTGTGGAGTAAAGGAGAAACTGCTGGCTTATTTTTTATTTAATCTCTTACAGTCCCATAACAACATATGTGCACCAGTGCATGTGGAGTGGCTCTACTTTCAATCTGTATATGTATATTAGCCCAAAATTAAAGGTGAAAAATCAGTGTGAATTCTTTTCCTATCAGCGCTGCCTTTCCTGTTACAACACAGAACAGGATGCTCTGCCATGTACAGAGGTTAGACCCGAATATTTTAAAGGTGAATTTGCGATTTCGCAATCTCGTCACCTCCCCGCCTTGCGAAAATCGTCTGTTATTCTGCACCCTTTCATTTGAGGGCCAATCATGTAGCGGCGCCATTACAGAAGGCCGTGTATCATCAAAGTCCGACACGAGCACTTGAACATCAATCACGGCGCTGCATTTTGTAGTCGGAACATGGAAGTTTCATAATCAGGCAGGGGCTTGAATGTCGGAGCCCAGGTGACCTCTCCAGAGTGCGGATGATGAATTTCTATATGTCCCGTTAGCAGTTTGAGGTCACCATAACCGTAATCAGGAGAAACCAAATGTCAAGGCACTTCACTATTTCAGTGGGCGATTTTCATGGTCAAGCACCTCCCCCCACCCACCTGTCTCCCCTCGGCTCCTCTAAGGACTACAGAATAACACAGTAGGAGAAAACCATACAAACTGGACCAGACCTTATCTATCCTCTTAAAAAGAAACCGCTTCTGCCCCCCTCTAGAATATTCTATAGCCCTCTGCAGGGTAGGAGGAGTGTAGGTCCTTGAAGCAGGGGTGTGGCTTTCCATGTTTCTCCATGGTGATGCTGGTGTTTATCCTTAGCCCACCTGATGTGCTACTTAACCCCCACAAAAAAACTCATAACAGCACAGAAAATCCCCTCAAAAGATAGTGCTCAAGAAAAGGAAACCTTACTCAATAAAAATACAGATCTTATCGAGCCGGACAAACGCCAGGGGAGTTTGACGTCATGTCCATCAACAACCAAAAAGAAAAAAAAAAAAAAAAAAAAAAAAAGAAAAAAACACCCTGCAGCAAAAATGGAACAAATCAATTTGAGCTGAAGACCAACAAGGCGTCCCATTGGAGCAATGAGACAGCACTGCGCAGAGAAGGAGAGCACCGTCTGGCCCCATCCAAATGCTCTCTTGCTGAAAAGAGGTGCTGCTGGGGTCAGGACGGATTGAGGCGGAGCAAATTCAGGTCATGACCACACATGCACATCCAGCGGTCACAGTCTGGCTGGTGAAGCTGGCTGGCATGAAAAGTACCTGGGGGTTAGTTGCCAGGAGATTAAAATAAAATGATAAAAGATACAGTGCTATGACATCTGCAGGGTTTTTTTTTGTTTTGTGTAGGCTCTCAAGTGATTAATCTTATTCGCTGATTGCCTAGAGACCACATGCCTTGTTTCCAAGGCCTTAGGTGGATGCTAATTGACAAGAAACTACAAGATGCTATCATAATGGTCCTTTCAGAAAGAGGGAACGGATTTATGTAAGTGAGTGTCTCAGACCCAACAGCACACAAAATTGCGCTCCGTGTGTAACACAACAATTTTGTGTTCTTTTGACGTTGTCAGTCTGCTCATGTCCATCTGAAAAGGGGGTGTGAGAGGCAGAGCTGTGTTCTGTTCTCTAGGTGTAGATGGACTGAAGGCCAGTTATGTAATGGCCCATTATGCTGTGTTTTCTGGGTTGTACTCTCAAGCATTGCATGTCTTGACAGCAGCCTAACATTTCTGTTGACCTTGTGAGCAGCATTGGAATCGAGAGTGACGGGAAAGGGTGAAGGTTGATTGTGAATGAGGTTGCCCAAGCCAGAGGTGGGAAATGCGTGTGTGCGGTGTGTGTTGTGTCATAAGGGTTTCAGGAATTAGGCTTAGTAACAGGAAGGTTTCAGGTTTAAATCCCAGAAAGGACATTTCCACTGTGACCCCTAGAGAGGAGTTAAGTTGGATTTCATTCAGATTGTATCTTTCTGTACCAGGAACCAATGGGCAGTATGTAGAACTTGCTTTGGATTGCCAAGTGGTATTTTGCCAAGCAAAACATTGCATCCACCCACACACACACACACACTCACACACACACCCATACACACACATACACACATACACCATCATCTACAGTACTGTACAACACACACACACACATGCACGCACACACACACTCATACAACCTCTCTCTCACACACACACACTGAATTGTGGGACCCAGCACTGTGTCAAATGCCATGGTGAGGTCACAGATTACAAGTAGCCCTTACAACAAAGCGAGCAATTATGGAAACCATCTGAAAAGCAGCAATCAACCAATAATGGTAAATCAGTTATAGAAACAATACTTCAGTGCAACAATAGCCTCACACACTCCTCCGCCTCTTTCACCCTCCCCCCCCCTCCCTCTCTCTCTCTCTCTCTCCTTCCCCCTCTCTTTCGCTCTGCTGGCTCGGGGCGGTGCTGTCCGTTCCCCTCTTTTGCCCTGTGATGGAGGGATGGCCTGCAGACTGAAAGGCCACTGAAGCGATGGAGGCCCCTTTGGGGAGGAGGCCCGCAGCACCACCCACCCCACCCCCCACCAGCTTTGTTTTGATTCCTCTCCTCCTCTTTTCCCTCGCTCTGCTGCCCTCCCCCCGTTCTAGCTGGCCCCTTTCGTTGTTCCTGTGTCCTCCTCTTCCCCTCCCTCTCTCCATGCATGGCAGCACGTTGGTACCATTCGGCACCACTCCCGCCAGGCCCTAGCGCAGTCTCACGGCACCCCGCCGTGCCCAAGCTGGACTCCGATGTTCATTCCGGTGAAGCTTCAGCAGACATATCCTATACCTCCGAGTTCTTCCCAAGGTCACACCACTGTAAATCTATACCACACAGAACACCTTGATTATGTGAAACTGCAGATGTGATTAATTAAGCCCAGTAATCCCGTCAATTCAGCAATTAAGGCTTTGGATATAACTCAGGCCCAGGGGCCCTGGCCTGGAAATTAGTAAAACCATATGTCTTCCAGGTCTTTAGACAGTTCCCATGTTGTTCATGTTTGTGTGTATCAGCTTACAACAGACCACAGGGCCAACTGTCCATGACATTAGTGTTCTTCCCCTATCATTTATTTGTTCGCACAGAGCACAGTGTCGTAAATGTGTTCTATAAATCACAAGGCTGTGAGCCATAACCCCTTTCACTTTTCTTGTCGGCGACAGTGCCCAGGCACCAGCCGTCACTTGGGACCCTGTGCCTCCATGTTCGATTAATTTTTTTCCATTGTAGTGAATTTTGACATTTTGAAATAAATTAGCGCTCTGTGTAAACAGTCAGTTGGCGGTTGAGACGCCGTGTTTGTCTTTGCGCCGGATGGAATCGTATGGCGCCGTGCGCTTGCTCCACAGTGGTGTGGGGTTACGCAGGCATCACGGCACAGCCTGCCGGATCCCCCAGCAACCTCTCCCAAAAAAACACTGTGCCTCTGCTCTTGTCCTTTTCTGAGCTTTTGTTGGCAAAACTAGAGGCAGTGAGGTATAATTAGTGCATGCTTTTCTGTAGGAGCTGGGGAGGGAGGGAGAGCGAGATGGAGGAAGGCAGGAAGAGAAGAGAGGCTGACAGCAAAGGCACAGCATGGCGGCACACCCTTTCTTACTTTGTAATTACCTGCACATCCTTTGGGGGGGCAGGTTTGGGTGGGGGGGGTTCGAGTTTAAAGGGAGACAACAGAGAAAAGTGTGATAGGGAGGGGGAAAGTGACAGATCATAGAGGTAAAAGGCTCCAGACACGGAGAGGCAGCATGGAAATGGGAAGGAGAGACTAATGTAGGCAGAGACAGAGAGATGGAGGGAAGAGGGCCCCACAGAAAATCGACGGAACTCGCTGAAAAAGGTGGAGACTGGCGTGCGGAGAAGCTGCAGGCACACAGATGCACAGCTGTCATTCATCCTCCTCCCTCGTTTGAAGGGGTTTTTTTTTTTTTTTTTCGTTTATGCTGCAGGACTGGACTGGAAGCTGATTCAGCCCGCAGGCAGGAGAGGAGGGGAGAAAAGTTAAAGAACCCGCTTGATTCCGCAGAGTTTTCTGTGGAAATCGATGGAGGGGCCGACCCACTGCCGTGAACCGCAGAGGGCCTGTTTTTCAACCCTATCAGCAGCAATCTGGACAGGTTCCCGCTGAAATGGTACCAGTCTGGGGAGGGCGACGGAGCGGGCGGATGACAGAGTTCTTCAGCTCACCTGAGGAACCGAACGCCATCGTTTGTGATGAAGAGTGGCCACACTTTGCCCTTTGTGTTTATATGTATTAAGTATATGAATTTGTCTTTGATGCACTGACTGAGAATACAGGGTCGGTTTGATTGAGATGTACTGTGCCCATCAGAAGCTGAGTACACAGGCACTGTATCGACCCCCGGCACTTGTTCAAGCCACATTTGAGCGAACCCGATCAATTTTGTCCTGTCAGGTTGATTGATCACCAATTATCTTCCCTGTATTGATTATGATGCTGGTTAGTAAAATGCTGGCGTTGTCGTGTTGCAAAGGGAGCAGAAGGGAAGCTGGCTGAGCGCTACTCTTCTTTGTGCATCTCTTGTTATTCCCTCTTCTCATTTCTCTCTTTTTTCTCCTCTTTTCACGATTATCTTTGTTTTGTGATCCCCGCCGTCTACTTTTCAAATAGCAGGGGAGACATTTGCATAATTAATTTGTTTTATTTAATTTGCATTTAACTATGTAGATTTACCGAATTCTCAGGGCAAGGTGTTCCGCAGAAAATCAATGGTATGGGTCTATAGTTTGGCAGCCAGTTCTGGACAGAGCCAGTTTGGGACTCCAGCCAAGATACGTTTCTCGATTTTGCTGGTTGTTTGGTCACTTCTGATTTAAGTCTAATCCAACACAATCTAAGTCTAAGGCCAACAAATTCTACGGTCCAGGTTTCCCACCCCTGCCGTTAAGTGTTGGGTGATTATGCGATCCCAAGTGAGGTTCTGCCAGCTGGATCTCCAGTACCACTTTGAGAAGCAATCTGGATTTTCATCCCAGTGCCGATGAAGATGGTGTAGGGTGAAGCTTCATGAGCTCATGATGGACCCATGATGTTACACATGACTCATTTGAACCAGCTGTACTGTTCTGCTGTGCAAGGAACTGTCTACCGATTGGTTCAAACGGGTCAGTGATCAACGGGAAATGGGAGCCAATTACAGTATTGCTGAGGCCTCCAGCATGATTATTTTGTCAATGTTCTTGCAATTACCTTCACTGCACAAGCCCCATCCTCCAATTTTCCTCTGTATGCCATTGCCTGCTCATTCTCTCATTTTGTCTACCCACCCCCTGAACGCTCCTGACTAACTTGTCAAACTTCCCTTCTTCCCCCTCCCTAACCTGCCACTTTCTTGTGAAGTGACCTCCCCCCCCCCCAAATGGACCTCAAACTGCTGCCTCAGTCTGCAGCACCTCCCTATCCTTTTTCCTCCCACAGTCTCTGTGTAGCAAAGCCAATTAATGCACACCTTGTCCCCTCACTGTCTTTTATAAGACACTCGGTAGGGCTGCTAATTAAGCAGCAAACTTACCCCTTAGCTTCCCCCGTGAGTGTTTTTCTGCTGTTTTTGAGTTCTTCTTCCCGTTACTAATGATGCCCAAAGTTATCTCATTCAGATGTTTATCTGAGAGATCACCAATCAATTAAATGGATCAGTGTTCATCAAGAGGAAAAAACCTCATATGCAAGCTCTTATTGAAGGATACGGAGAAATATTTGATTTTGGAGCCAGAAAATATCCATATTTCAGACTAAATGCGACTCAATCTCACATACCAGGTGAAGGTGGGGGATGGAGCAATACTCCGTACTGAAGCTGTATAAACTGTCAACAGACTGAATGTGAGGCTCATCAATCCAAATAGATCCACTTAAATGACAGCTGAGGTTGGACTTTGAGGCAGTAAGACACAAGGACAGTGTTTGGCCGCCTGTACCAAGCGTCCTGTAAAATCTACTGTATAAGTCAGACCCATTGACTTGGGTTGTGCTTGGAAAGTCCAACTACATACTTTCCCTGAGGTTTTTTTTTTTTTTTTTTTTTTTTTTAAATAATGTAATTATGACTTAACTTCCTATTAATTATATGCTCAGATTAGATGCATGTGTTATAGTATAATTGTATTTTAAACTGCTGTTACTGCTGAGAACTGCCCCTTAGGTGTCCTTTAATGATGCCATCCTGTTATGAATTTTTCTGTATTAAATCTCGTTTTACTTGGCTCAGGGTTTTGGCACTGTGACAGAGCTCTGGGGTTTTACAGTATACCCCCCCTTCCCTGTCTTCCTTTTCCCTCAGCCTCCTCATTCATTGGCTTGCTAACATGTTGTGTAAATTCCTGTTTCCTCTCCTTTTTCCCTCTCAGTGTCCTTTTTGTACGATTTCTCTCCTTTTATTGATTACTCATTCAACACTCCCCTTTTCTTAGCTGGCCGGGGCTAGAATTGTGACAGGCTAATGTTACTAAGGTAACTGCGGTTTTACACTATATGCATGTACAGACTGTGAACAGCATATAGCGCATATTTCCATGGGCAGCGGAGAGACAAAGATGAATGTTCTTTCTCCAGGACAATGTATTGCCAATGAAAAATCAAGGTAAAAAAGAAACCTGGTTGAGAACTCTGTACCAGCAATGGACACTCTGTCACAGAGGGCCTGCTGAGCACTGAGCTCAGGCCACAGAATCAGCCCGACTCCAGCGCCGCTAAGTATGGTGTCAGCAGTTAAAAAGGTGAAGAGAGTGATAAGAGTGGGGTGATATTTCCTTCCGCTCATGTTCCGTCAGTGTTTAAAGATGATGACTTTTAACAGGACAATGCTGCCCGCTTAATGTGGTGAAGTGTGCTACTGCCAAAGCCCTGCAGGTCTCCACGACCAGGGCCAGATTCATGAAATGGTTCTCAAGATAAATTGTAGGAAGTTTCCTATGAAGAAGAATTACGACGTTTCACGAAAGCATTTTTGAAGTTTCACAAACGCTATTCCTCAATATTTTCTTAACATCTAAGTATTATCTTGCAAATGTATTGTTTTGTAACAAACTTTGTAATCATCTTGTATACTATAAGTGAAGAAATTTTGTTGGATTTGCAGTAGCTGTATTTTTTTAATGTTTGCATTGTTTGCCTCTTCCTCTCTAGGCTGTCTCAGGGTGATTTCTCCATCGAGGTGAATCCTGGCGACTACCTGGACATCTTATGCCCCCACTACCCGCCTGAAACCCCCTCCTCAGCTGCCATGGAAACGCTGGCACTGTACCTGGTCAGGGAACAAGAGTTCCAAGGTTGCCAGGATACGCAGGGGGCTGTGAAACGCTGGGAGTGCAATCGGCCACGAGCCCCCCTGGGCCCTGTGCGCTTTTCGGAGAAGTTCCAGCGCTTCACGCCCTTCTCCATGGGGTTTGAGTTCCTGCCTGGACACCACTACTACTACAGCTGTGAGTCACATGGTTTAGTGGGGGTTTGTGGGTCTCGTAGTCCTCCTCAGCTGCCCTCTCAGTGATGCCTGAGCCACAGTGATGATGAGGATGATGGTGACTGATTGCAGCCGTGTTACAGCTTTCATCTCATGCTCTGGAGTACAGTGTAGTGCCCTGGCTTTAACTTACCTTTTCCACCCTGCACTTCAAGGAGAGTGTGTTTTATGCTTTGGGCATTTTCTCTGTGATCTAACGACTGCCTACAGCTGCATGAATTACTAATATCTTATGTCTTCCTCTGAAAAAACACTTGTGTAAATATGAACTCCACATGTCCCTGTACTCCTAACTGCTTTTCACAGTGTAATTAGTGCCTCCGTTTTACTTTGATCATACATATTTCTTTGCCGTCTGTCAATAATTGTTGGTAATAATGATGATGGATTGTATTTGTATAGTGCCTTTAATCTCTTGATCTGAAAGTGCTGTATAGTGAAGGCTCAATGTCAACTACCATGCACTTGGGTAACGCACGGCAGCCATTTTGTGTAAGAGCCCTGGGGTGGACAGGGAGGGATTAGTCAACCAATTAAATTGGGAGATGATTAGGTGACCAAGAGCCATGAAGTGTCAGTGAAGGTCACTCATGGATGTCTGTTGTTTGCTGTTGGATTGGCCCACCACCATCCAGAGAACACCTCCGGCCTGCAGAGGTCGATTACCCCTGGATATTTACACACACTCTGCTGTAATCTCGCGTGTGCAAACACGGGCCTGTTCCCACACACCCAGCACACACTTTGAGATCATGTTTTGCTCCCAGAGAAGGAATCAGGAGAGAATGGAAGCTTTAAGTGGGGGGCTTTGATTCTCACTGCCTTAGTGTTAGCACTCTCACCAGTAGCTGTTTGGAAAGTTTTCCCATTTTGCCCACTGTTGCCAGTCCTGCCACCCACAAAAACTGTAAACAACACAAAGAACACAAAAAAATCTGTTTCACAGTATAATGTTAATCTGAAAGGGACATTTGTTGAAATGAGCTCCTTTCATCATTGAAAGCAAAACATGTGGAAACGAAATCAGAGTTGGGCAGAAACATCTTTGTATGGGAGGAATTTGAGGTGAATTTATGTTCTGCACTTACAGTATTACAGTGTATACTTATGACAGTGTCTACTCAGGATAAGTGTGATGCTATGCACTTAGGCAGTGTGTGTACATAACAGATGTAAAGTTAGCAGGATTACAATGGTTCCAGCAGTATATAATACATTAAAACAGAGAGTACGGTAAGATCATCTCAGGTGTAGGGGATCCACTGTAGTCCAGCAGAGGAATTTTTGTTGAGTGAAAGCTTATCTCTCCTAATCTGTTTACAGTATTTCCGTGCCTCAAGTTTCTGTTATTTGAATAGTTTGGCATCCATTAGCTGGAAATTCTTCAATGAGGATTTCCATTGTGCAACTCTCCTCTGTTGTTATATAGTTTATATATCCACTCCACTCCCCTTTGTGCTATATCCTCCACTACTAGCTGGAGAAACACACTGAGGTGTAAAAGTTTGACTTCTGTTACCTCTCTACTCTTATTTGCCCTTTTTCCCTCTTTGCTTCCATCCTTTCAAACCCCACAGTGATAGAGGGACAAGGTTGGGTGAGTGCATACAGAGTTAGGGTAGAGTTTCCTGTATCTTTTTTTGTTTGTTTTTTTTTCTTTTCTTTTCTCTCAGTGCCCCTGGTTGCACCAATCCAAACTTCAGTTTTTGTCTGTTCCACTTCTCACTCTTTTGGAAGATGGGAGCGGGCATGAGATTAGCATGGAAGAAAGTAGAAACTCCAAAAAACAGAAGGGTTGTGATAGAACGGCTCAAAAAAAGGGAGAGGGAGAGAAAAAGAAAGATTCAGAGTAGCAGAGAGAATGTGAGACAGAAAGGAAACAGAGAGGGCTGAGAAAAGTGTCAAAAAGAAAGAAAGACAGAAGATGGAGGGGGAATGACAGAATGAAGGGGGGGGAGGAGGCAGATGGGAAGATTTGAGCCCACAGGAAAAGAATGGAAGACCAACCAAGGAAAAAAGGGGAAAAAAAGGACTGGGGGAAAGAGTATTCAGATTCAGATTTTATAAATTCAGAGCATTTGTACATTGTGGGCCAGACATCTTGTGTAGGTGAATCAGTGAGCACTATGCAAATGAAGGAACGTGCACTGAATATAATAACTTCATATAATGCATAAACAGTGCATGCTTTGCCATGAACTCTTTTTCCATTCATGTAAGCATTGATTTGTTGACAGTGTTAGAGGAAGTTATTGCATTTTTTTTATCCCGATTGCATTTGAAGGAAAAATAATCTTTTTTGTTACCAAAAGCAGATTTTTGTTGTTTGATGAATGTAATTTCTGAGGTCTGAAAGCATCCTGTTTGCTAGCCTTGCAACATCAATTTTTACAGTTTGTATGGCAATGCGCAACTCATTCTGCGGTCACGCTGTTTGGGTTTGCAGAAAGGATCAGGTTTTTTTGCAAACAGCGGAGCAGGATGGATAATGCAATGCTAAGAAAAGGAAGATGGGACAGGATAATAAGTGCTGGCTAGAATTAGTGAGCAGGTGTGTCTTTTTCTTGCCACATGTAAGCTATCATTTATTCAGTTTTTTTTTTTAAATGAAAACACCTCTCATGCATTTTGAGAATGACTACCCAGGTTTTCAGAAAAAAGATGGATTCTCCTTTCAGTTGACAAATGAAGCACACCAACACCCCCACACACACACACACACACACACACACACAGTGCACTCTGTCAGTGTTGTGGTCTGCTGTAAAGTGACCCAGACTGCCATGTCACTCCTCCTACTATACCACCAGCAATACCAGCAATGGCCAATATGAAGAGTATTGATGTTAACCCTACACATGAGACATGAGTGCATGAGGTTTGAGAATCAGCATGAGGGGAGCATATTTTATACAGTATGAATGTGACTCTGCAAAGCAGCTAACACCCCCCACACACAGAAGGTGTCCTCACCCTCTAACAGCCCAGGAGCCCAGGACAGGAGTACCTGGGTCTTTAGCTCAGCAAGGCAGTCATTTTTTTCTCACTCTCTCTGCCTAGTGGATGGCAATCGCTGCAGTTTGAAATCACCTGCAGTGGATCTGTTTAAATGTAATACAGTATGGTTCAGCACTGAGTTATAGACTGCAGCAGAGAGCCCAAAGGTTTGGGCTTATGGGAGGGTCCCCCGAGGTGACGAGTGCTGGAGCACAATTTAGTGCCCAGGATTTAACTTACAACCTTTTCCTCCCAGCTCCTGAAGGAAAGTCTATTTTATGCTTTGGGCATATTCTCTGTGATTTGAGGACTGCTTAAACCTGCATGAATTACTAATACCTTATGCCTTCTTCAGAAGATACACCTGTTTAAACAAGACCTCCACTTGTCCCTGTAGTCTTAACTAACATTCTTTT
The DNA here is from genome assembly GCA_022829145.1 of Albula goreensis. Classification (NCBI taxonomy): domain Eukaryota; kingdom Metazoa; phylum Chordata; class Actinopteri; order Albuliformes; family Albulidae; genus Albula; species Albula goreensis. Next base: position 9,905,262 of record CM040743.1, on the reverse strand, counting down.
CACAGTGTAGTCAGTGCTTCATATTTACTTTCATCATAAATGTCTATATTAACCCATTGGGTTCACCAGCTTGTTTTTAACCATTCATGTGCTGAAACTCTGCCATATTTTAAGGCTGTCAACCTCGAGTCCTCGAGGGCACAGAGTCTTTTTGTGTTCTTCTTTCAATGCACAGTCAATATAGGCCTTGGAATCACAGTGTTTGGACTCTTCAGCCAATCAGTGACTTAAGTTAATATTAAGAACTTTAACTGTTGAAACACAATGCAAACTAGTAGACACACTTGTCCTCCAAAACTGGAGACCCCCTATTCTAATGTATGTAGTATTTTGTACTGCAAAATGACAATAATTCCTGATGTTCAAATGGCTATATCAAAATAAAATTATAATTATTATTGTGAAAATAATAATAGTATAATTAACAATTATCATGGTATCATTGATATTATCAATAATAACAATAATTGTTTTTGTCTCTTTCTCAGCAATGGCTATAGAGGATAGTCCACAGCTGCCCTGTATGAAGCTGAGAGTCACAGTGTGCTGTGAGACTGGTGAGTGCACTCCTCTTCATCTCTCATTCAAGCCCTACCCTGTGCATGTGTGCGTGCGCGCGCGTGTGTGTGTGTGTGTGTGTGTGTGTGTCTGTGCATACCTGTGTGTATGAATGGAGTGTATTCTTATCCACCCCGCTCCCCTCAAACAGTCCGCTTGCAGTATATTGTCATCCAGGCTATAACGGCTAATCATTTCCTGACCCCTGTGTGTGACTTTGTGAAAGAAATGCCTCTAAATTCCTTCTCTAAAACCCTTTTCAAACAACACAGAATGGCCCCAGTTTGAGCACAGATTGAATCACTCTGGAAAAGGTAAACATTCTTTTATATGTACACACTGGTTCATTTAAAATGATTATTCTCTCATTCATATATCTCTGTATGAAAAAACAGAGTGATGTCTGGCTGTCAAGTGATGCATCCTACTAACATGGTGGTTTCAGTGCAGTGTTTGGTGTGAAATTTGCCAGTACTGATTAGCCACCCTGTCAGGGCGGTATCAGCCATTTTTTTGCACAACAGTGACCCCTCTGGTCAGTCAGAAGACTACAGCCTGCCTGTTCTAGAATGCTGGTGTGCATGTTCTTTTGGATCGATAGAAAAAAAGTTATAGCAATGTAGACAAAGCAAACCAATTTGATTGTGCAATCCAAATTTGAAGAAAATGAAAACGGGGAGAAAATTAGTTTTTTTATAAAAAAACAGATAAGTTGTAAACTCATGAATGTATCACTTTTGTCTAGAAGTCACACCTTTAGTAAGAACTTCAATGGCGGAAACAGCAATGCCACTGAAATAGCAATTATCAAGTGATTTGTCGTCTCACTTGTAAGATTTATTGTTGTTTTGTTGCCGTTAAATTGAATTTCTATCTGACTTTCTATCTACTTATTAAAAGCAAATCTTAAGGAAAAACATCGAAGGCTGTAAGGACAATATTAACAGCCTGCCTTCTCCATTCTATGTTCATTCTATTTCTCCCTCCCTCTTTCTTTCTCTCTCACCCACTCTCTCTCCCCTGCAATCCCTTGTTTTCAAAGCAAAACTAATCCCGACTGAACTCCTTCCCCTCTGTCTCTCTCTTCTCTGTGCCTCTCCTTCTAGTGTTCTGTCGTTCCTGAAGTGGCACTAATCTTTCCTTCTCCTCTGTTTCATCTTTTCTTTCCTTCCTCTTTTCTTTTTATCATCTGTCGCTACCAGAGCAAAACTAATCTCCCTATATCTACTTCTGTTCCATGCATCCCCCTTACCCTTTATCTCTCTCTCTCTCTCTTTCTCTCTCACACTCTCTCTTCTGCTCAATCCAAAGGAAGTGATGTGGTGAAGCTGGAGTGGTGGATGGAATGACATTGAGTGCAGGATGGATGTCAAGAATTATGAAATAGAGGAGTGTCTAGAATCAGATGGTTTGGTTGTATTTGGTGTTATATAACACCAATTCTGACTGTGGAAATGTACCACAGATACCTTTCATCTGTAGATGGACATACTTGTGTTTCTATTATTTTTGGAGACTCAAAACTGTCATTTACCTGGACAGCAACAGTAAAAAGGCACTGTTTTGAGCATTGTTTGTCTGGTTGGTTCTGTCGTAGCGCTGTCTCTGAATTTATTCGGTTGCTTTGTTAAATCATGTCTGATCTGTCATCCGCTGCCAGCCAACAGTGAGTGATAGAGATCCAATTAAATTGTTCAGTTTAAATTAGTTTCCATTGGGTTCAGATGAAACACAAACAAGAGGATCAAGATCGACAACGTCTTGAGTCGAAGCGGAAGGGTCATGTGCGTTCATTAATCTTGAAATCTATGAGGAAAAATCTATGGAAAAACCTGGCTCGTATTTATCTGTATGATCATTATTTCATCCCTATTTCCTTCTGAAATCTGTATTTCTTCTCTCTCCTTCTCCACCGAAACGCGTCAGGACAGGCGATGTGGCCACGGAAATGGCGCCCCCCTCCCATAGTTTTCTCTACCCTCTGCTCCCCTCTCCCCACGCCCCCCCCAGCACTTTTTTCAAGGCTTCTCAAATTGGTCTAAACCTTAGCCCTACTGTCTTTTTCTTTTTTCCCCTCTTGCTCTCCTACCCTGCTGTGAGAAACCATTATAGCCATTTTACCTACTCTCTAATTGTTCCCCCTTTCTCTCTCTCTGCCTCTTGCTCCCTCCTGTCCTGCTCTAGCTTTTCGCTCTCACTGAGTTTCTCCATCTTTGTTCCCCTCCGCTTCCTGCCTCACCGTTCACCTCTCCTTTTTCAGTGCCTTTTCCCGAGGTCCACTCTTAACCATAATTTTTTTCTCGTCTCGCAAATGTTTCGTTAACGACGCACGCCATAACTATTGTAGCGAAAGGCTGTGAGCCACACCTGCCTAGCGTTTTTTTTTTTTCATATTTTTTTATCTTGGCGTGTTTGGCTAAAATGGCGGCTGAGAAGACGTCGACATGGCGGCTGTCTGTGGTGCAGTGAGGCGGAGGGTTGAGCAGTGAGCCTGTCGCTAAGCTGGAACTGCGACAGAGGGGTGCACTGTAGTACTAGTACAGCAGTCTAGCATATCCAGTGTAGCACTCTGTTGCAGGGAGTCTTATACTCGTACATTTAAACCTTGTGGACAACATTGTGGGTTTCCGCTAAATGGTAATTAATGTAGTTTCACAACCTGACTGATACGAAGTAGTAATTTTCAGCTGTGTGTATTGTAAGTAATGACTAACGATTGAAACTGATGTTTCATTGTATTCCATGATATGACATGGTGTGATATTGCAGAGTGGCATACTACAAACAGCATCATGTGAAAGGATTGTATGATTACTTATGGTTTTAGATCGTACTGTAAATGGGTATAAAGTTCAGTGTTGAATCCTGCAATAGAGAGTGACATGATTTTACGATAGCATTTCGGAGTTTTCTGTGTAACACAATACATATCTGTTAACTGTACCTACGTATTTTACACTGGAATACCTCTAAACCAATACTAGTGCGTTTTCATAATGTTATTGTATGCTGAGTGAGACTGGTTATTCACAATTCAGAGGGTGATTTTACAGGTAGCTCAGTCCTCTCACGTACCTTTTGATAAACAAATTCAAGTGTTTCATTAATCTCTGCAGCCACCAAACACAAACTGCAGAAGGAGTGACAAAACCGAGCTCTTGTTTGTAGTTGATATTGGAAGTTAAGTGGAAATTGCACGGCGACAGGGTCTGAATATTTGCTGTAGTGTGCGCAGTGGTACTCTGGGTGGGAGGTGAATAAGACGACGATTTTTTCTCGTATTACCTCCTTTGAAGGCTGTTTTGTACATCCTTGTTTTTGATTATCTCTATCCACGGCGTAAACCGACAAAGTTCAAAACCGCTTTTCTCTCTCATGTAACATAATTATGAGCCGCTGCGTAACATGAAAGGAACAAGATGGTTATTAGAACCCACCTCTTGCTCCCCTGTCTTAGTACATTTGTAATTCTCCACAAACTATCTCTTTAGCAGCGAGAAACGGGGCAAAGAAATCATGCAACAATTATATGCAGGATATGGCTTGCTGATATGGGGAAATGTATTCACTTGCTCTTTCTAAGTGTCACAGGCCTTTATTTCATTTGAAATGTATTGGTTTTCAGGCTGCACTTATTGATTAGTGATGAGAGCACGCTGGAGGCAGCGCGAAACAAGAGAGGCCTCTCGTCAATTCAGCCGACGGCCGGACTTAGCGTCGACTTCTCACTAAAATCGATTTCCGCCGCACAAAGGTTTTCGGGTCGGACCGGGCCTCGGATAAAGGCTGTGGAAATCTGGAGCCCTCCCCAGATAGGATCGATGCTCCACAAACTGCAGTAGTGCAAAATCCCTGCCCCCCCACACACACACACACACACACACACACACACACACACATAAACATACACACACAAACACATGCACACACAGTGCAATCAACAAGTGTAATTTAATGTACTGGATTTCTCCTAGATTAAATGACTTAGCTTAGCAGACAGCCTTGTCTTAGATCAGTGCACAGCCAAAGATGCTGGTAGTCCTGCCGCTAGCATCAAAATCAAAATGATTGCATTTCTGGGGTCTGTCTCTACCCTGGTCTACTCATTGGCCCCAAAACCCACCCCCCTCCTGCCCTGCTTCCTCCATTATTTCCTTTTTGTCTGCCCCCTACTGTGCAAGTGACACCCAGACGCAAACAACCCTCCCTCCCCTTCTTTATTCCCCCCTCCTCTGTCTGATCTTCTTTCAGCCTGTCTCCCTCTGTTTTTCTCACATTTCTTTTCCCCTTCTCCTCCCTCTTTCCTTCTTTCTTCTGTCCCACCTTCTGTTTCGCTCTGTCACTCTGTCTTCATCTCTTTGTGTCGACCCCCTTCCTGACTTACTCCCCCCTTTAAATTCCAATGTTTCTCTCTCTGTCTCTCTCTCCCCTATTTTACATCCATCTCAGTTCTTCTGCCTCTTTCTTTTAACATTGCACTCATCTTCTTTTTCACTTTCGCTATGTTTAAAATGAAATCTCCACTGGGGAAATTTAGCATTGGAGGATTTGTAGATGTAACAGCAATGTTATGGCATTACTGGTGTTATGGTTCAAATCTTTCTTTCTTGTTAGCAGCCCCCATGCATCAACCCTCAGAAGCTGAATAAATCGTCGCTGTCTTTCTCACTCCCTCACTTTTTCCTCAAATAAATGTTTTCTTTATGAGATGTTTTCTTTAGGACATCATTGTTCTCTTTGTTCAGCCCTATTTATTTTTACAACCTCGAATTAAATTAAAGTACCACCAAAACACTTAACATATGGACTGAGGCCAAAGACACACTCGGAATTATAATGATACTTATGGAGTACAGTGTACGCTTTTACGATAATGATCTATCACTGTCTTGCACTCGCGCACAGGCAGTGTTTTTCGTTTAACGCAACTGTCAATCAATTCCTTTCAAGTACTCTATCTCTGTCACAACTTCTGCATCTTTTGTTTGGCATTGATTGGTTATACATAATTCATCTCTGGAACACTGTATGAAAAATCACTCTGAAAGCTATAGCCGTCTTTATGATTCAAGGTCATTTTTCATACTCATCATTGTACTCTGATCAGTTAAATTAATTTAAGCTTGAGTAATTTACATATCTTATGGTTGCAATTTTTATCATGTAAGATGTGACATATGTATGTTATGCATATTCCATTGAAAAAATTATTGTTTTTGTGTCTTATGGACCAGCAGAAATCTTGAAGTCGTATGAGGAATTACAACTGATTCACTAAATACTGAGGGAAATTAACTATGTATGGGGGTAGATAAAATAATGGAAACACCAAACAATATATGATTGTTTATCAATTAATAAGGAGTTTGGCTGCCCTTTTCCTCTAGAACTGGTCAGGGCTTTTTTGCAATGCTGTAATAAGTTTCAAACTGTTTCTTGTTAGCTGTTGGACCATTTAATCTCATGTGAGATGAAGGAGTACATCTGTTCTGAATTCCGCTCCCCATAAAAGCTCAATAATGTTTAAATCTGTTCATTGAGCAGGCCAGTGGAGGTGTTCAAACTCATCCTGGTGTTCATGAAATCAATCTTGAATCCATGTAGCAGTTGTATGGGGTCATTTGCTTGTTAAGATATGGGGACATATCAAGGTAACATTTGTGCCATAGGATGTACCTGGTTGTTGAATGTTGTCAATGACCTCCATGAGAAGATGATGAATAATGCCAATGACCTCCATGAGAAGGCTATCCACCACCATGTTTAACAGCTGGCCAAAAACATTGTGGGTTGAAGGCCTTCTTTTCTCCAAACATGAACCCATCTATTAATAGGAAAATTGACTACTCACCAGACCATATTACGTTTTTCCACTGCTCTGAGGTCCAGGTTTTGTTCCCATTATAGGACGTTGTGCATTGTTATGCGTTGTCCTTGGTTTATAAGCAGTTACTGAATGACAGGCCTACCATAGGTATCATGGTGGAGTTTAGATCACAGAAGTGTAGATTCAGGTTTGTGGTAATGTCTGAAGATTTTTGTGCTTTTTAGGAAGTATCTTATTAAGTGTCTAACTGTTCCTGTCAGTGAACATTTACTTGGACCATGCTTTCTTTTTTCAGGCACAGTTTTTCCTCATGTGGCGTAGGTAGGCTGCTATGATTTCCACTGTTCCCGCTGACAGGTTAAATAAGTATGCCGTTTCTGTGAGTGACTTGTCTGCAATTTGGAAAGCAACAGTTTGACCTCTTTCAAAGTCTGCTGGATCTCTCATGATGCTTTAGAAACACAAATATTGGAGTGATGGTTTCAAAGCACATTTACAGCAGAAATATAGACTGTTAGAAGTGACATTTATATGAAATACATGTCTAGACTCCTTTTTCATTGCTATTTAATTAGTCCCCTTTCATTTGGTGTTTCCATTATTTCTTCCACCCCTGTAGATCAGTCTGGTAGTTAAAGCCAGAGTTTCAAGCACAGTGACATTCTTATTTTCATGGCAATACAGAATGATTGACAAGGCGTTTGCTGTCAGTGACACACCATCATGGATAGTGATGCTCGGACTAATAAAGTATTCAAGTAGTTAAAGCTCAATAACAGTTCATATCTCTCTCTCCCTCCCTCCCTCCCTCTCTCCCTCCCTTTCCCTCTGCACAACAGCAGGAGCAAATCAGGGTGAGTTTTATTTTCTCTTTCATTTGTGAATCTGGCTATTAGAGCTTGTTTTATTTGTGTCTATGCTTTTTTATCAACCTTCACTGTCCATTAGTGTGCACCCCCATCACTCACAGAAACACATGCACTCTCTCTCTCTCTCTCTCTCTCTCTCTCTCTCTCCCTCGCTCTCTCTCTCTCTCGCTCTGTTTTTGAGAGGATATGTGTCCTCGTTCAGTGATCAGGTACACATCCTCCACAGCCGTAACCCTTACGTCTCCCCCCTGTCTTTTCCAGGTACTTCTGCTCCATATAAGGAAGTGATATCGTCTGCAGGGAGGGCTCAACTCTCTCTCCTCCTTTTCATCCCTCTCTTCATTCACTCTTCCATCTGACCAGCTCGATCAAATCCAACCCCCCTCTGAAGGCTCAGTACATGGTCTGAGTCTATTGTGAATTCTCCTTGGCACACTCTAAATGGTATATGTACCCTGTTCTGATGAATGGTGCATGTACTGTGTTCTGACGCACACACTGTGGTACACACAGAATTCTGTATCCAAGGGCTCTGAAATCATTGGCTCAGGTGCCAGGTGTGGCCTGGTACTCTTAGAGGCACTCTTGACACTGTCATAGAGGTGCTCTTGGCCCTTTGATCACTAAGAACAAAAAAAATGTGTAATTTTCCTTTATGCTCCACCTGCAGGAAGGAGTTGAAAACCCCTGTTGTATGTCTTGTGGCCTGATATACATGCAGGGGTACATGCTCAATGGTCTTTTATATCTCCTCCAGTGTTGACTCTGGGTCAGTTCAACTCCTAGCTCATAACTGTTAGGGATCAAGACGGAGGCCAGCTGAGCTGATCCTAGATTGGTTGTTCGAGAGACAGTGCCTTGGTCTGCACACACATTGAACAGACAGTATTTTAATGGCTTCTGTAATTTGAAAGCTTCTGTCCAGTAGATATCACACTTCAATATGTATGTGTGCTAGAAGGTTGGTAAGGTGAAAAGCTTCCTCATCCTCTTCCATTGACATCCTTGTTGAAGGCCGATTAACCCACCTGCCTCCCTCTCTCTCTCTCTCTCTCTCTCTGTCATTGCCAAACCAAACCAGCCTCTCTCTCCTTCTGAATGAATTTCTCCAATCAGAGTAACTTTGAGCTGAACAATCATCTTGCATCACAAACCCAAAGGACTTTTTCATTTCACAACTTCACCTCTTTTCTCCACGTTCCACCTCCTCATTTTTACTCCCCTTCTGAGCGAGCAAATTGGGCCAAAGGAAATCAGGGCAAACATGTCACCAATGCATTTAAATGCACTGAACTTTAATCTGTGCGAGCGAGTACATCTGGGATTGAACAAGTCTGAAGATGACCACGCTGGGAGAACTAATCAGGTCTGAAGTGGACCAAAAACACAGCCAAATGTATTATGCACAGAGTTTTTTATCAGTAGGGTTTTCCTGGGCTCAGATTTCAATAGGAGAGGATACGTATGTACAAAACAAAAGCATTCTGTGTGACCAAACATAATTTGAGAAATTCATGTAGTTGAAATGTCTATTTTTGTGACAACCTATACACCTGTGAAACTGGGTGTTTGTTGTTGATACTGTGCTTATTTTTTCCTGGGATGAACTCATCAAGATTAAGTGAGACAAATTTGGGCCAAAGAGAGCTACAGCAGGAATTAGGCTGACGGGTTTTTCTGCTCCAAACACCTTCCACTGGAATCAAAAACCCTCTTTAATCAAAGGACTCATGGACCAAAAGGAAGCCGGACAACCCCTGCTGCTCAAACCATCTTTCAGCACTTATTGTTTGTTAGATTTTAATTGCAAATGAACAGGAATCTTCTTCACAACTCTGCGGATTGTCTGCTCAGAGTCTGATTCCTCCATTGAGGGATACATTTCACACTGATTCTTGGACACCAGCGCATTCTTTGGATAAATGTTTGTGATGGAGTTGCAGTACCTACGTTTTACCTCTAGGTGGCGAAAAAGACTAATAAGGAAAAAAACGAGACAGTCAGCCCCTCAGCAGCATCCATTCTCAACTCCTGATCTGATTGGATTCTCTGCTTCATTGGACTGTTCTGTCTGTCTGTGGTTTTTCAATAGACATTCAGTGAGTAGCTTTTCACATATGCATGTCTGTTGCCTTTTGGCCAGAAGTGTCTTAACAGGAGCCAGGGCAGCAGGCATCAGAACCTCACTGCTAACAACTAACAAGGTCAAACTTTGAACCAAAAACCACACCAAATCACTCACACTGATTTGCACGAAAGTGTCTTGAAAAGGGCAGAGGTGAGTCAAATCCAGGCAACATTTTGTTGACAATCCTGCAACAAGTGGCGGTTGGTGAACTTAAAACAGGAGGAACAAACTTTATATCTATCATTATCTTCAATCTGTTCCCATTTATCCTTGATTAACAATACAACAAGTAATTTATGGAGTAATCAACACCGATTGATGTAAATAGAGTAAAAACATCCGTTGATATAACAAATGCAACACTAGGTTGCAAAGAACAGCAATTCTATTACAAAATGAAATTGGTAACCATTTACTCTATTTACATCAGCTGGTGTTGATCACTCTGTGAATAATTTGTTTCATTGTTAATCAGGGAGGGTAAGTGGGAACAGGTTGAAAGTAATGATAGGTTTAAAGGTAGTTTTTTTCCTCCTCTGTTTCGAGCTCTCCAGCTGCCACTGGATGCAACATACAACTTTTAATAAGACACACTTAGGCCTTCATAAACTTCATTCTGTAAATCATTCAGGAGAAGAGCTACTGCTAACAGATGTGATGTAGCACAGTCCACATCGGCCAAAGAACCAGGCTCTCTGGTACGAGAGCCCAAAGGAGCAGTGACTCCTAACTCCAAGGGATTGTGTCCATTCACTATAATAGACATGTGTACCATTGTATGATCCTTTTGTGATCACAGGTGATGTGATGTGATGTCACATCCAAACAGTGACATCACTGTTCTAATGAAGAGCTGAGATTGGATGAAAATCTCAGGACCTGAAAGACTGTGCATCCATTTGTCAAGATCTCACATCATACATACAGCATGTATGGCAATGTTCACTGTAATCGTATCTATGCTTTTGCTGGTTCAGCTTAACAGACATCTGCACTATAACTCCAAGCTGAGGGCTGTCAGTGTTGGAACAAATCCGCTTTAATCTGGTTTGACTGGTCCAAATGCAGACCTTGTCACCATCACACAGTAAGAGTTGTTTTAGAAATGTTTGCTAAGGAAGAAAAAATGTTTCTTTTTATTTCTGTTCACATTTTAGTGAAAAAAGCTGTACATCTTCTGTGAAGAATCGCAGTCATGTTCCTTCTTAAATGAGGTGAATGTAGTGAATCAATTACCTGCAATATGAGTGTGTGCTCTGATGTATTTCACATGACCTCACTGTCATGTAAACATGTCTGTTTTGATGCACAGGTTTGCCTGTATTCATCAGTGTGTCATTCAGGTCACACAGTGTTGTGTATCATTAGTATTACACATTAGTCTGTATTCACATTCTGAGTCCAAAGGTTTACTGCAAGGTTATGCATTACACGGTGTGTAAAGTTTTTTTTTTTTTTGTTCAAAAATTATTCAGGTCAAACTGGCCCCTGTACAATTAAAAAAATTCATTAGTAGCGATTCATGAAAAGTTTTTCAATATATTTTCTAAAGGGTACTGACGAGGAAGTAAAAAGGCAATTTGCTGCTTCTACTCATTAACATGTAGTCATTGTCTGAAAACTGTTTATAAAATAGTTTTCATACATTCAGGTTTGACTAAAAATAAGAAAAAATGCCTATTTGATTCCAACTTTGAGTTAAATGTCACTTTGGAGAAGTAAAACTCCTGTCAATTTGTAGAACACAATGAAATCTTTGAATCTGTTTACCTCCCACCACATGGCTACAAACTAGCCTTTAAAGTGTAAGTCATTTTTTTTTAAGTGTATTTGTCATTTTTCATGTATGTGAACTGTATGACGCTTACGTGTGAAGCCGATCTGCTTTGCTGTACTCTTTAAGGTTAGATCCTGGTGACTGACAGAATCTCCAGCAGGTCACATTTATGCCTGTAGATCTCTGTGTTTCTGCTGGCTTTTGGGAACGCACAGTTCTGACTGTGGATCGAGGGTGATGATGAGACAAACTGTGGAGAGTACACACTCATTTCATTAATTGATAACCAGCGTTTGAACATCTTGATGCTGACCCCACTTTCATGATTAAATAACTCACCGTCGCCATCTGCTATCGTCTCCTGAAGAAAACATTGTCTACTGGGGTGAGAGTCACAACAGGGCAAAGCTCCTCTTCACCACATTAGTGGAACACCTTAAACCCTGCCGTGGAAGATTTTGAGTAGGCCGGAGATTTCTGTGGAAAATCCAAACTGCGTGGAGTTTGCTGGAGAGAGGTCCTGTCTTTGGATGTCCTGGGCAAAGTGAAAAATGCTAACGTTGCCTCCACTTCAGCACACAGCTTAAAGACACCATGTTAGCTTTAAAACAGCTGCCTCCCAGTCAGGTATTCCTCACCAAAGACATCACTCCAGCAGTGGGCTGCAACAATCCTCAGGACAGTCTTCAAAAGCCAGGACAGCAATTGACATATCGGAGTATAACAACCACAAATCATGAAAGACTTCAGAATATCAAATCAGAATTCTGTTATTGAATACTTTTAATGCATTTTACATTTTCTGATTAATTGGTTGTGTCTTTAGTAAATTGTAAATTTTGTAAATTGTAAATAAATGTCTCATAGTACAAAATTGTGCTGTTGATTCTATTCTGATGAAAATAATTTCAATTAAAGGTATTGGTAGTTTTCTGTTAATGTTATCAATTGTATTATACTAGTGGCCAATGATTGGAGGAAGCCCTTGGTTCACCTCTGATGTAGGGAACTGAGATGGTTGAATTGCCAACACCAGTCCATCTGGTATGTGTTTTGGTGCATTCTTTCATTTAATACAAATTAATTCATGATGTAGAGTTATTATTCATGCATATTCAATTTAATACATATGTCGACAAGTTCTGGTCTTTTAAGAGCATATCAGACTGTCTAAACCACATGGGTACTGGTCCAGAGTCTTTTGGAGAAAAAATATTAGGAAAATCACAAGACAGTATAATATGACAATGGGTTCTAGGTCTTTTGGAGAAAACCATCTAAGACATGACTCAAGGTCAGAGGTGATTCTCAAAACTTTTGGGGCCATAGGCAGAAAATAACATGCAGCCCCCTGACTGACGTTCATTACCATTCTGTTGCACTCAGTTCTTGCCTTCAGGGGCCCCTTGTTTGGGTCCCCAAGCAGTCACTTTCCATGTTTGTCCATAAAATCCTCTTCTACACCAGGTAATAAAACTACATATGTAATTATACGCAACATGAATGACTCAGAGCAAGCTGAAGTGGATGTGTTATTTAGTAACTGCAGTATAAGTCTGGCCTCTAGATGGCACTTTGGGATCATTTAATGATAGGATGACACAAACGGTATATAGAGGCTCTGGTGTTGCCTTAAAATGTTTAGGAAAGTTACTGTCGTGTTTTTCTTGTCCTTTATAACATGGTTATTGACAAGCTACACTTTGTAGAACAAGATTAATCAGAAGACCAATCTTAGTAGTGCAGTTTTTAGCTGCTTTAATTATGTCATAGATCACAAGGTTTATATATTAGCCAGTCTTTGGGGGATGCTCACGGCAGAATGCTTAGTGGAGGACCATCACAGAAAGTAAACTGACAATTTTTTTTTCTCTTTGGTTGAACAGAAGCGTTGTCATGGTTGGCTGAATGATGACATTTTCACAGTGTAATGAAAACTCTATGATGGTCTGGCTTGTGTCTATTTTCTTTTCTAGGGAGGACAGGAGAGTATTCTGCCCAAGATATGACATAATGCTCTAACTTCTCAACAAAGATATTGTATGTATTAACAGATATTCACCTTGCTGAACACATTTCAGTGAGTGTAACATAAACATCCTGTGTGCTTCCACCAGTGTCAGTTTTTTCTCACATCAAGCACTTCTGCATTCTGATTATCTAAACTTTCATTCCCACAGACTCAGAATCAACCATCCAAAGATGAGAAATACTCCTCTATGCAACATCTATAAGTATAATTCAAGGAAACAGGAAACAATCCGATACATAATTTTGCTCTGTTTTTACTGTGTTTTGCTGGTATTTAATCAGCGGTATGAATAAATATGGAACCCTGTGTATTAGACCAGGCACTGAATCTGCAGCATATTAAAATGCAAGCAGAAACGGGGTCTGTGCTTTAAGAAATACTGCATGACATGTTTTCAAATGAGGCATAACAGAGTGAAGGAAATAAATACTCGGTAGCTGGTAATTGTTATCTGGAAGTGATGGATACAGGGAAGAAGGTTGAGGCCATGGGAGAAGGTATCTGGGGTGCTGGATGAACAGGGTGTGCATATAGGGATAATCTATACTGAGACTCATTCATTAAGCTACCAATTAATTTGGGCCCCTTGCTCCCCCAGCAGTGTATTTTCTCAATGATGAGCTTTTCATGGGTAATCAATGACTTACTCAGAAATGATGGGAATGAGAGGATTTCACCATTTTGTGTTAATATATACAGCACATCTGGGGAAATACCACAGTCTGTTTCATTTGTTGCATGAATAATTTCTCCTACCATTATTTATAGTTTTGATATTTCAGATTTTCTTATTAATTTCTCATACATATATTTATTTATTTATTTATTTATTATTCATTTTGCCAGGTAGATCAGATGAAAACTCCATTCTTATTTGCAGTAGTCACATGAGAAATCTCAGTGTGCAGGGAAAGCATTACATTGCATCACCAATCAGCATTTTACAACAAATAAAAGAATAAAGAATAACCTCCAGAACTGTCTTGAAGAGTCTGTGGGGAGAAACGCCGTGCACTTATGGTACTCTAATTCTGAATGGACTGACATTAATGTTAGGTGTGTCTCCTGTCCTCTTTATAGGGATGTGCTAAGCTAATCATCCGATGGTAAGTTCCATCCTCTGGGAAATCATGTTTGCATGTAAGTGGAGTTCCAATTGTTTTTGCTGATTCAAGACAGCTAAACCCATGAACTATAACATAAACTTGGTATGACCGGCTTGGTGGAACTGACTGCAATCACAGAAAACAAATCTCACAAACTGCAGGTTCTGGATCCTTTAGAAAGCGAGACAGAGGGCCTGGGGTGGAAACGAGGTGATGACAGATCACATGACACTCTTCTGTCCTGCATGAGCAAAGCTGTGACCAATTAACTGCCTTCCTGTAGTTCCTCTGGCCTCTACATCACTGTTGAGATGTCACAGATTTAATTATCCATCCCTCTGGTCTGGATAGGGTGCATCGCTGCTCTTAGGGCTAGTGTGCACAGAATTTCACATTCTGACACATTCTGCATGAGGTCACGCTGCTCAGTATATGGCATTACTGACACAGGTTTCAAAGCTGAGCCCGCCTTTCAGATAGATGTTTGCTTAATGTGATCGCTTATTTCTGCCAACAGACACATGAAAGTCAGCTGAATACCAGCAGAGGACTGGGAGTGCCACACCAGTTTAATGCCCCGTGGCCATTGAGTTCTCTGTCACTGCTTATGCCTCTGAAGTTGAAAAGTGCCATAATAATAAAAACTGCATTGGGCCTTGCTTTTCTTCTCTCTCACCTGTAGATGGAGCCCTCCTCTAAGGCAAGAGTGGAGAAGAGCGGGTCCTCTTTTTTCAGTTCTTTCTCCAAGAAAAAACTGTAACTGTTACATGTTTCATGGATTAATACAGAGAAATGGCATGCATCATAATAACAATTTTTATTATTTTGATATTGTTATTGAATAGAAATATGATACACAGTAATGTATATCTAAGTATCATCCAGGTAACTGTGATGAAAGGACAGCATTTTGTGTAATCTGGCCCACAGGTGGCCCTGTTCAAAAAAAAACATTAGATTGTTTTTAGGTTAACTTTCTTTGAAAAAGTAAAACAGTTTAGGACCTCAGAAGCTCAGCTCTCCCCCTTCCAGTCCTGCAATCTCTTATCCACTTCGATTCTTCAATAAGCATTTTGGATTAGTCAGTATTACCCTGGATTTCATGGGCAAACACACTGCGATCAGCATTACCCAAAAGCTCAGCTTAGCGAGGCCAATAAAGTCACGATAGACTTCAAATGTCTGTTACAGTTAGACAAAGGTAAATGTCACAGTGATAACAGGAGGTATTTATTTATACTTAGAGGGTGTTAATGCACAGAATAACATTCCCACATAATGCAATAGAAGCAGAAATCCTCTCTTAATTAAACTTATGAGTACAATTAGATATGACATGTGAACAAGGGAAGGTGCCAGAGAAGGTGTCCCACTGAAGGTTAATATTTCATGTAGGAAGTCAGTGCCTCAAAGCTGTATACCACCCCCCGCCCCAACCCAACAGACATTCCCTTGTGGCAAGAGGAGCACAATTAGAGTGACAATGTATTTGGGACAAAATGGACATGAGGTATTAGCTTCACAAGGATTGTTTTTATTCTTTAGACAGAGTTTTGACAGTCTGCCACATTTTTATGCCCTTTAGACTGTCCTCAGGCTCAGGCTAATTTTCATATCAGATCCAGTACTTCTGCAATTCATATTTCTAGTTTGATAAATATGCCTCCACCGTAAATAATCTTACAATAAACCTGATTTAACTTCATGTTTACGTCTTACGTAATCAAGCATGTCGTACCATGAGCTAAGTATAAATATGTAGCTTAGCTAACTCTTTATCTTTGTTCCATGATTTGCCTGTACTGCCAAGAGAGGCATATCATTTTGTTTCTGGCCTCGCCCCCACAAAGCCCATTATTCTCAAGCAATGCAGTGTCAACTTTTCACAGGACACTCTAATGCCCCAGCTCTATGCATTCACTAATATCCCCATGTGTGTAAGCATTACAGCACACATATCATTTGAGTAACAGAAAAAATGCAGTAAGAAATATCTATGTGTGCATTTATATATATTCATATAAGTGATTATTGTTCATAGCAGAGGTTTCCTTCAAGTATAACCCTAATATCACAACATGTTGACATCTTAGGCATTCAAACATAGCTTACCATGGACTAAGTATACATATATATCTTAGATAAGTGTTATCATTGTTCCCTAATTTATGTGCTTGACTGATAATCATAATTCTGCCAAGCAGCGCATGTTGCATTTTTTCTCAGCACCCCAAAGCACATTATGACTTCAGTAGTCTTCACTTTACACAGGACATTCTGTGCATTTACTACTGTCTTTATGTGTTTGAGCGTTGAAGTGTGTATATGATATTTCTAACAGCTTACATTTCATAGGACCATGCAAGGGATTACTTTGGGATGACTTCACATAATAAAATAACAAATATGAAACAAAAATATTGTCAAAGGAACGTGTTTTGAAATAAGCAGTGGTTGAGGCAAAGACAGAATAATAAACAGTAATCACGAAAAATGAATGAAACAAAGTCCATAGCAAAATCTACATTAACATTGTCATGTACAAAATCTACAAAGTTTTTTAACATGTCACTCTTAATCTGCTGTTTAATATATCTTTGACAGAGGACTTGGATGAAAACGTCAGTTCATCAGATAGAGAGTCTACAAGAAAGAGCTGAGGGCTTAAAAAGAGTTCAAATTTTCATTGAAGAATGTCACTGACACATTCTGGTCATTAGATATTGTTATGCATGGGGATGTCCCATAGAGTTGACACTTTGCAGACTGACATATGAAATGTCATGATTTCATGTTCCAGATATTTAATCTTAATTTTGAAAAAAAAATGGTGTTTCTTTTAAAATAAGCAGCAGTATCTAGAAATACTGTTGCCTAATGTATTTCAAATAAATCTGACAGAGGTGTTTTATCAACAAACATAAACATATCATTTATATATTCTAACCTTTATTGGCTTAGGTACATTATTGATGCATATTCTTGTTTCTCATCAACCAACAATCAATCATATTTGCAAGAATAAATTGTTTTAGTACTCACTGGTTCCTTCACCCCATACAGATCATCCGATTGATAAATCGGATGATCTGTATTCCTCACACTACTGAAAACACTGTTATTACTACTGAAGTAGTAATGTGCTTTGGGGTGCTGAGAAAAATTGACATGCTCTGCTTGGCAGAATTATGATTATCAGTCAAGCACATAAATTAGGGAACAATGATAACACTTATCTAAGATATATATGTATACTTAGTCCATGGTAAGCTATGTTTGAATGCCTAAGATGTAAACATGTTGTGATATTAGGGATGATAAAGGATGAAAAAATGTGTTTTTGCTTCACTGATTTGGTCCACAGACTGTAGTTCTGTTGTACTGTTATGTGCTGCACTGTATTCCTCACACTACTGAAAACACTGTTATCAGATGAACTTCAGTCCTCCTTTCTTATTTGCATACTTCCTGTGTCAGTAAACCTGTGGCTTAGTTCTGTTTCATTTTGTATTTCCTTGTTTTCCCTGTCTATGTGCTTATTTGCTTCCTGCATGTCCTTGTCCCACCCCCTTGTTACAGCTTGATTGTTTAATTGATTCATTGCTAGCTACTGATCTGTTTCACCTGCCCATTAGCTCACCTGTTCCCTGTTTCACTTCGTTACTGTTGCATTTATATCCCTTGTGTTTCTTTGTTCGTTGTGAGTTCGTCTCTGTTACTTTGTTTCCAGTTGTGCTACAAGCCTTTTTCCTGTTCTGACCTGCCTGTCCTGACTTTTGCCTGTTTACCCGTTTTTCTGATTTTGGATCCTGATTTGTACCTGATTGCTGTGTCTGCCTGATTATGACTTTTGCCTGTTTTCCCTACTGTGTTTTTGGATTGTGTTTTGATGCTGTTTTTGTGATCTCCTGGTTTGACCCGTGCTTGCTTTGACCACGTTTTTGGACGTTACATTTGGCTGAAATAAACATTGATTTATTTTACTCCTGTCTGTGCCTGAATCCATAATGTATCCTGACATCCTGTCTAAGATTTATATTAATTATCCATATTCCTGCAGTTACCATTGTGGGGCATATCATACACAATTTTAAAGACTTCAGTGATTATGCATCAGAAGAAAATAATGGGTTATGAATGAACAAAAATATATTTAGTCTGTATGAGGTATACAGGTATTTTAATGCATTAGTTTCCCATTGTTAATGTACACTACACATTCTGTGGAGATATTGGTACAGTTTTGTGTGACTTTAACATAGCAATGCTACTTGCCTTGAACATAGCTTACTGTGCACAACCAGCAAAATCCCAAATCATAAAATTTTCATTTAGATCGTCTAACAAGGTAATCCAAGTGGTCACATGTGGTCATCATCCCCATCCATTGTGTGTTCCTGAGATTTTGAGCAGGTATCTTCTTGTGTGGAGAATCAATTAACATGTATTTTGTGATAAAGAATTGGCACAAGGCATGAACTTGCATTAACACAAAGACATTTTTATTCCTTAGGCAGTCACACTTTCAACATTTTTCCTTCTGACATTTCTATTTGTATTAATAATAACCTAACAACCACTATAAAAGGAAAAACAAACATATGAATTCACACCTCTACAACTAATTATTAAAGAGTAAATGTAACATCTCAACATGTTTACCTTTTACATACTCATACATAAATCACCATGACATGACTATATCCCTATATTCCCTTATTCATATGTGAAGCAGCAAGCTCATTACTAATTATAAAGTAGTCTTAACTTTACACAGGACATTCTAATGCCCTGGGCCTATGCCTTTACTTTGCCCATTTGTTTCAGCGTGCTACAGCACAGATATCATATGAGTGACATCATAGTAAGTGTCACCTTTATTATCAAAGCCAAGCAGATACATTTTCATACAGCTGACCAGGGAAGGACTGTAACTCCAGACAACTCATGTGATCAGTACATGCTACTGAGGAAATACATTGAATCTTGTGTGTATATATGTGGCACAGCAGTATTTTTAAAAATCATTGCTGAACAGAACTTTAACATCTCTTAAAAGATTACATAATCATATTACATACAACAATACATATAATGGATTTAGAAAGCACTTGTTCAATAACAAACCAAAGTTGGTTATATTAAAGCAATACAATACGCATAATAAGAACATAAAAAGATCAATCTAGATGAGATAAGAACATACAGTCATATTTAAGTATTTTTACAGACACCAATAACCAGTGAAATAAACAGAATAACCATTTCACTAAACAGAGACCTGTTTACATTAATTTATTATTTTAAAACCAATTCTACAGTCTATTGCAATACATTATGACTAAATCTGACCCAGTTCGGATTGTTACAATGTAGGTAAATCAAGATTTACTACAGAGAATACAAATTCCCAACTATAGTCTATGCTAAGAAAATGCTTCCTAAGTACAACTCAGAGGGTATTACCAAAAACCCAGAGGCAATTCCAGTTACAACAAATGTCATTATCATCTTCCAGAAGTGTTCCTTTGCATGTTCATTTGGCATTTAATATGTACCTTTTGTCTTTATGTTGACCCATCCAGTATCTGCATGTTCAGGATGTGATGTCACATGTGAGGACAGACACCACATTCTGTCTGTCTGCAGTGTTTCTATCACACTGCAGTCCAATCAAGTAAAACATAAAACAAAACAAACAAAAAAAAAACGGAGGGGTTGATTTGGGGTGCATCATCCATGATAATCTATGCCTTGTACAGTACTGCACCAGTATGCATGAAACCTGATGATATTGTAAGCATTGCTGCCGCAATAACTAGTTGAAGGAACAGGAATGACAATTTCCTGGCATGAAGAATGCCATTGGAGAAATGTAACTCTTCTTCTTGTCCATTTTTTCTCAACAGAATCTAGTGTCCGATTGAAAGATTCCATGGTGGGTAATGTCAAATGTAATGACAACAATCCACATTTAGGTGGGTAATCTCATGTGACCTGCCATGAAGTCCGAGTTATTTACTGGATTGTGGATCATAACAGCCTCTCTGTCCTGCACTCCATAGCTCACATATGGATAAATCTTGCCAAAAAAAACTGAATGTCTGCACTTCCGTGGTAATAAGATATACATGCATTACAATTTTGATGGTTGCTTTAATTGGGGGTCCAAGCATTACACATGCTGAAACACTATTGTTTTCTTAGGATTATTCTTATTTCTTTTTCTCTTATTTTACCATTAATAATTTTGGTTTTCAAAACACTTGGCTGGGTATACTTATGAATTCTCATAATGCACAGTACAGAAGTATTTTTGACAGACAGATACAAACATTGCCTCCTAACACTGTTAACTAATTTGCTTCATTAATTCAAGTAGTGGAAATCAACCTCATGCCACAACATGCCAGCTGGGTGGTTAGCGTATCTTCATCACAAACGTCCTCAGCGTCTTCCTCGCTATCTACCTCAGAGCCTTCCTCGCTGTGGGAATAGTCGCTATCATCGCAATCATATGTTTTTTCTTGTGTATCTATGTGAGAAATGGAATATTGAGATCCATGTTTTTTCAAAACCTTAGCAAGCTCAGATTCCACGCCGTTTTCTGTAGTTCTCACTATCATGTCATGCCCCTCAATGCGAATGCTTGAATCTGTTTTTGCCTTGCATTTTTCAATACTTTGTTCTGCCAGGTGTTTGGAGCGAAGAGTATGCAGCAGAGGGACTAGTGGACCGCTCTGGACTGATTTATTTTTCAGAAGCAAATTAAAGTCAGTAGATTCAAAAAGAGGATGTCCCACGGCTTTTATTGCCTCTTCCAGGAGGGAGGACGGCTGTATGTTTGTCAGTTTACAGAGTGTGACTCTCAGAGTGATGTTTTTGTCACTTTTCTTTTTTGTTCCTCTTCTCTTTTGCCTGATCTCCTCTATTTCATTCATGTCTTTGAAATAATTTTCCAGACACCTGGCCAGTATTTTAGCCTTGATGTAATCTGGGCATTCTTTCTCTACACCTGAAGTAGTCGTGGAAGCCTTGTCGTCTTTGCCGACACACCTCGTCTTTGCCAACGAACCTCCGCGTACAAACAACTCACTATCCTGGCCTGTTAAATTATTTAATTGGTTGTAATAGTTGTCAAGATGTTGTGGACACTGTAAGTCCCTTAGTATGTCGATCCTACTGAATCTTACTTGATTGTTGATTTTGCTCGGCAGTTTCATCCTTTTTTTATCTGCTGTTTCCTTGCAATTTTCTGTGATTTTGAGGACAACTGGACAATGGTCTGAAAACTCTCGCTCTCCTATTTCACATGTTGTAATGTCTGTGGAATTCTCCAGGAAGAAGTAGTCTATCCTAGACTGAGCATTTTTTCTATGATAAGTGAACTGCCTTTCCTCAGGGTGGAGAATTCTCCAGCTGTCTTTAAGTGCAAAGGTATCAATGAATCTTTGAACACAGATGTTTAGTGCAGAATGCTGTCGATTTTGTGAATATGGTTCCTTATCCATCCATGGGTTAAGAGCAGTGTTGAAGTCTCCTCCAATCACTAATGCTCCATGCGCCCACCACTGTATGAATTCTGTGAGTTTGCCCAAAAGTGTTGTATCTGAGGAAGGGTTATACACGCACACAAGTGTGTAATCATTGCCTCTTATTCTACATTTTAGTACGATGCACGTTCCATCACTGTCTACATCATGGTCAATGTACTGAAACGGAATATTTTTTTTTATGAGGATAGCCACGCCTCTCCGCCGTGAGCTACTGAATGAGTAGCATGGTAAGAAGTCCACAAATCTTTCGTATATTTCTCTGTTTTGTGGTCCAATGCGGGTCTCCTGAAGAAAGATAATGTCAACAGAATTTCTTTCAGCTACTTGAACTATGCTTTGCACTCTTCGTCCATTGTTTGCTTTAAGACTTCTCACATTCCAGGTCATGAAAGAGAGGGAATCTTGATCTTCACTCATGACTACAGTACATGCAGCTCTGAATGTCTCTTACCAGGGGGTTCTACTGTATCAGAGGAGATAAAGTCTCTGATCCCATGAGTTGCACCTGTGTGAGACAACAGGCCTTTGTCAGATATCCAGAATGTGTAAGATTCATTATAACCATGTTGGAGGTGGGAGCTATTTAAAAAATACCCTTTAATAAAAGTGGAGATTTTGCACTTTAACCACATGTAAATTGGAATGAAAATTGAATGGAGCACAGATCCAAATCAAGGAAAAATGTGTATTTGTCCCAAACGTTATGAAGGACACGATAGCAGGTGGCACTTGTATATGTCACTGGTGTATGTTTTGTTTCATTTGAAAAATTTCATAACCCTTTTTGGAAATTTCCTTTCCGCGCTGCGCCTAAAACTTTGTCATTACTATCTACCATCTACCACTACTACTGTCTACTACTAGATTGTCTGATTAGATTATCACCTAATAAAACACCTCCTTACTGCCGTCCACTGGATATCCACCTTGGGTTACATCAAATTGAAAACCTTTGTGCTAGCATACTGGGCTGCTAAGGGGACAATCTCAGCATATGTCACTGCAAACAAGATGAAACTCTACACACCTGCCACGCCTCTCCATTCAGCAACTTTGGAATCCTCTACTGCTACATGCTTGAACTTCCTGGTCATTTTACTGTCTGTTTTAGCCCTTAATTAGTGCAAAGATTCTCACAACAGTCAAAACAACAGAGATGCTGATCACCCTCTTGCACAGACCAAAATGGTAAATCTTCTACTTGCACCTTGGCTCCTCACAACACCCTTCATAACATTTGTCTAAGGGTAACTTTATCATATAATTGTTCTGTGCAACTGAGTTGTTATTGGAACAATTTTATTTGCTTGCCTGTAACTAAATAGCGGATTTTTCCAGGGCTGTTGACTGCATATTTATTTGTTGCTTAATCATTTTAATTCCATGACAGGCTAATCAATAGGTCAACAGTTGAACCAGTTGAATGCTACGCTTTTCACATTCATATGTCCCCTCCCCTTCAAATCGAACTACAGTGCTCTTGTTTCCACATTGTAATCAGCTCTGTATAAGGCCATATGCTAAATTTATGCCTGTAATTTTATATCATGTAACTGAAACAGTTTCCCACCTACCCATGCCTGAAACTCAGGATGATTGATGAGAACTAATACCAATTTTAAACCATAAACCATTTTTTCAAAAGTGCTAAAAGGAGAGTAAAATAATCTAATGCCCAGTATCCAGTAAACCTTTTTCAAATGCACAGCATGCATTTGTTTAGAAAAACTGTTTTGAGGTAAAATCAGAAAAATTATTATGGAAAACTATTTGAGAATCCTAGTTGAGAATCCTCACGGACTGATGTAAACTCCTGATGTATACTGCACCTGTACCCATGTCTCTTTGCTCCAAGTCAAAGACTTTAATATACACATTGTAAATTACTCATTTAAAGTGTTATGGTATAGAGATTCATATATTAAACACTCACCTTTATCACAGCTGAAAGCAGATTCTGCAGTGCACCACTGCCTCTAAATGTTAAATGCAGCCTTATATAGATAGTTAAGCTCAATACCCCTTCTGCACACACCCATTTCATCATCGAATCACATATGGAGGATAGTGTTGTGGTTTTTCATGATAACTAATGAATCAGTTTCATTGCATTCCTTTCTCAACTCCTTCTCCATGGGGCTCTGCATAAACAATGGTCCCTATCCACAATATAGTACAAAAGGACAACTTCACTCATATTAATTTTTCATTTTGTTATATTGTAGCAGGAATGCAGCAGCATATGAATATGATATGGGATAATGTTCAGTTTGAAAATGAAATCTCCCAATAAGCTTGTGTGTTGATGAAAGTTGCGATTTTACTGAATCTTACCCTTGAAATGATAGGCAGTATGTGACAAAAAAAACATTGACATTGTGTGTGTGTGTGTGTGTGTGTGTGTGTGTGTGTGTGTGTGTGTGTGTGTGTGTGTGTGTGTGTGTGTGTGTGTGTGTGTGTGTGTGTGTGTGTACATATTTAGCTATATGGGGGATCTCTAGGCCAAAGAAATAAATGAATCGGAGTTGTTAGTGATTTCCCACCTTCATGTTTGAACTTTTTCTGAATTTGTCCAGTGCATGGGGGATGAGTGTGGTCAGCTTGTGGCAGGTTTTAGTCTGGTGTGTCCATGCCATGAAAAGATCAAATATGCAATTTTCAGTTGTGAAAGAAATTTTCAGGAAGTCTCAAAGAACTCTAGAACAACATCTGAGGACCTTACATCATCCTCAGTGAAGTGGTGAAAGCTACAGCAAATGAAGAGGTCAATTTTGGACACACAAACATTTGAAGTCTCATTCCCACAGATCCTGCTAGTATGGTCCCCCTGTAAATTCACACCCCTGATTTCATTTTTCATTCCAATAGCAACTGAATAAAAATTGGGTTTAATGGAGTCGTAGTAAGGCAGCAAAACAATTACTCACTAAAAATAATACAAGCTTTTTCTTTGGTTTTCCATGAAGTACCTGGATGATCTGAGTACTAAAGCAATTCTAATTGATATGTTTAGTTTCCATAACTTCCTATACAAAATCAGTGGGGTTTCTAAAATTGTAAAGCTGAGACTGCTACATATTTTTTTTAAATTTTCTGAAAACATTTGAGCCATTATTTTTTTATATTTATATAGAAATATATATAACATATATTTTTATCTTTATAACTTTTTCTTTGGTTTTCCATGAAGTATCTGGATGATCTGAGTACTGGAACAATGCTGACAGATGAGTGGACTTTTTGGGCAACAGAGAAGAGACCCCACTGTGCAGCAAGAATCTACTGCCCACAATCAAGCACGGTCAAAGCAGTGTCATGATTTTAGAGCTGTTTAATATATACTGCTGAAAATGATGACAATGCTTACCAAACATGAATAAACTGCATCAGCGCAGTGGAACTCGACCGACAGGGACAGATGGACACTTAACAAGATATTTAAGTGTCCCCGATAAAAGGTGCACAAAACCTGGACTCCTGAGTGATGGAAAAAAGTTATTTTACTCATTTACCAGCACCTTGAAGGGTTTATTATTAAATAAGACCAAAGGAAGCTGCAACTCTGAAGTGTCTGTTTCTAACTCAGTGTGGGCAGCCATCTCATTACAGTCTTTGAGTCAGATTATTGCTCTGCACGTTCATATAATGGCCAAGGAATATAAAGCCATTTCACCTGGCCAGATGATTCATACCCTATGATTCAGACTCTTCCCTCATTATGTCTCCATTTTCCAGCACCAAGATCATTTCATCTATATACATGTATATAAATATCACTGAACCTATATGGGAGAAAACAGTTCAGAACTTGTAAGACAGTATTTGAAGAAAGATTGATGCTGTTCCTAAGGTGCACAGTGGCCCTGCTCTTAGGGCTTGGTTATACTCCCTTGCGGACGTGGACACGCACAGCTGCTGACACCACGGACGTGTAGTTGTTCTTATCATACAACTTTCTAGTCTGCTTGGAGAACGCGTTCCATTTCGGTTCCTGTTCTTGGTCTTCCAGCGCATGCACAGTTGGTGCCCTTGTCTGCACGACCACAAAAAATTGGAGGGTACACAGACATCCGCACAGAGCCTCGCATACACCCTCTGATGGCGGAATTTACGTCACGCAGACCCTAGCGTACTCACGGATGCACAAAGTATAACACTGGCCTTAGTAGTTACTTGGTATACATACATTGCTGGGTGTATGTGTGGGGTGGAGAAGATTGTGGTGATCCAAAACCAACAACAAAACAGGCTGCACCAGTTTATACTAAACCTGTATTGTTATTTCAGCTGTTTGGAGCATTTATCAAACTTTTCTATTTTCACTTTCATGTCCTGAAGTCTACAGTCACTCTCCAAACATCCTCATTCTGATGGCTGGGTGTGATGCCTTTCTGTATTCCTATCAACAGATCTGAACTCCTATCCTCAGCGCAAAACTGCCTGAGGGCATGTGTGCGTGTTTAGGTGCGAAAACATAAAGGTGACCAGATCTCCATTTGCCTTGACCTGTGGAGGGGTGAGTGTGATGATCCTACAGCAGGGAAAACAGCCTGGGAAGAGTGACTAAATAACATGACTTATAAGACTCTGAGACTCCACAGAACCACAGTCAGAGCCATATTAATCAAAAGGAGAAAGCTGGAGCTTTGTTTATTGTGTCAGGAATCCTGTCTAAATCTACCCAAGAATAAGGTGTAAAATCATGTCGGAGGTCACAAATAACACATGAATACCAAAGCATCTCATATCTGACACAGTTTGTAACTTAGTTCATATTTTATGTTAGTGTAATGTTCCCATCTTACTGTTTGTGATGTTTTTTTTAAGAATTCATTACGAAATAAAGATGGATACATGTTCTTTCCTTCTCTGAGGACTTGTCTGTCTTATTGAGCCCGTGAAACGTATGTGCTCTTTAGAAATCTGGGGAAATGTTTGGGGTCTCCTTTTACATATGGACAGGTGGTAGATGTCTGCATTAATGATGTCACCATGTCTGGTGTTTGCATACATTTATTTTATGTATGCAATACTTTGACCATGTAAGCTTGTCACATTTGAGAAAAGGAGGGAATAAGTATATACTGGTTTGCATTTGCAGAGAAATTCTTGTGGAAAGTTGATCATATCAGTTGACCAACAAAAAGCAGCAGTTGAGCCTTGGGAGGCTGTCACACTCTCATCCTCCACCAATCATATTGTACTTTTAGGGTGATGTACATACTGAAAGGGTGAATAACTTAGTTAGACATGGAGGTTTCCCATTTCTCACCTGTAGATGGAGTCCTTATGTATGGTCTGAGGGGAATCAAGACTGCCTTGACCAATGCCTCAATGTTGTGTCATTCCTTAATCTGGCCACCAGGTGGCACTAAGTGTAATACAGTAAAAAGGAAAGTAAATGCCCATGTGGGATGATAAAGGTGGCCTGCTTGGCCTCACATTCATTTTTGAGAAATAAACTTGTGTAGCCTTATATATGCTATAGAACAAAACATGAAAGCATCCTAAGTTTATATTATTCACAGACTGTACATTCTGCACACATTGAAAACCCCTATCTATAATTATATGGAAACCATGATGAAACCATAAATTCTATTAACATTTGATTTATAGCAGCTGAGATTAGCAGCTGAGCCAAACTTCTGATTTTAGACAACCCACTGTCATAAAATGCACACTAAGGTAAAATGTGCACACCTCCTGACAGATGGTGTGATATGGGATACACATTGTTGCCAGACACACAAATATGGCAGAGAAGGAGAAACATGGAAAATGTTCTAGATTCTGTGGAACCACAGTCAGTGTTGGTGATGTTTCTGGTGCTATAGGTTGAAGTCACACCATTCCTTTATGCAGTCATAACAATCATTCTGCTGCTGCTCATTTGCTCGGCAGGCCTGTTTCAGCCAATCTTTGAACAGGTCCTCCTTCTTCCTTAGTATTAGGTACTGACCCACAACCTTTTCTGCCTGGGTGAGAAATAAAGAGAGGGAAAAAAATAACATTACATTCTGATTTTAATTTTTGCATCTAACATGCACTTGTGATTTAGAATCAGAAGTCTAAGACAATGGAGACTTGATCAAAAGCACACACTCTCACTCACTGTTTTAAATCCTTTCTCCTCAAGTCTCTGACCCAACTCTTCCCCAATTCCAGGCAATTCTCTCACTGACTTATCTACAATGGACTCTGAAACAAACTCCTTGTGCTTTTCAGAAATTGACATGGTGGCTTTGAGTATCTGCTCTGTCTCCTGCTTGGCTCTTGCAACTCCCTGTAACACAATAAATCAACACTTTATTCTTAGAATAGAGATCTGGCACATTACAGTACACTAAAATTCCAATTTTTAAATGTCTTCATCCTGTAGCTTGTATATAATGCAAATTCTGAAGACAAACAGTCGAACAGCCGAATGTATCTGTGAGTTCACTGTGTTTTATACAAATAAAAGGGTACGTCATTTGCAACAAGCGACTACTGACATTGCTGCATTTTATATAGACGCAATAAAAAAAGATACACTACCTGCTATCGCCGGGGAAAACAAACCACCGGTAGCTCGTTTCTCTTGAGCCTACATTAAGGGTAGTTAATGTAGGCTCACGCCGCATTCGTGTGTATACAGACGCGTAAATGAATATAGTTTCTGTGTTAAACAGAATCTAGACATACCGTGGGCTTTTAGCGTCTCCAGTCCTTCCGAAAGGTGTACCCACTGGACCGCAAAGACCACCCACCTACCTCTCACGTACGTGAATGTTAACGGAAGAAGCAACAGGAAATGAGCCCAGGCGCCTGCTCAATTCCCAGGCTACATATGTTTTACATGTAAAATGTGTATGCGGTGTAAAAAAAAAAAAAAAAAAAAAAAAAAAGGAAAAGCTATAGCCCACATTTGTAGAAAACGATGGAGAGGTTTGATTGTTGAAGAGATCCACAGGAATTCTGAAATGTGATGTTTAGCGTAGCAAAGATTTTTATTGACACAAAAACAATATTCAATGCTACGTCGTTTCCCGATTCACATTTAATTTTCTAAGGGAGGTAAATATGCCCCATGGTGATTATATGTGTCATCATTAGTATTGTCACTGTGTTGAGATATTGTAATAGATATATTAAGGCATTATTCCTGAACTATATTTTATATTCCAAACCCTAAAACAATAATTTAGATAATCTTACAAAGTAATTGTGAGGAAATTTTGGGGACTTCAGACAAGTGTGTACATGTGATCATGTGTGACCACTCAGGAAACACACTGAATCCTGTGTGTATAGATGTGGTGTAGCAGTTTTTTTTTTTTAAATCATTACTGCATAAAATAAAACAGATAACATGTCATGTAAAGGATCCAGAAGCTGTCTGTGCGTGTCTGCAAGTGTGCTGTTCATAGAACAGTCACATATCATTCTTCTTTTTAAAGTATTAGGATTAATGTAAGAAGCACTCATCCCAGTAGTATCTTGTTGAGTGCAGAACTCCACTTTTCTCCTGGGATTCGGTCAGTTTTACATGTAAGCTTATATACACATTTGGTCATACATATGTGGATACACCTTTTCACATGCACCACCCCTAATTTCACTCTGATTATTGTTCCTTCACTGCATCAAGTATTTATTTTTCATTGTCTGAGCCACAGTGAAATGCACACAACAACGGTAACACAAAACAGGCTGGACACGTCTGTATGCTAAACACAGTATGCCTTTCGTATGCGTACAAATAAAGTTATAAACTATAAAGCCTTTAGTTATAAACTAACATCCTCATTCTAACGGCCTGGGTTGTTCCCTTCGAGGACTCAAAGCCAAAGATGATTAGGAGTCCTGTATGTCACATCCAGCCTTCATGGTGGTCTTTCAATGCATAACATGGATGCTGGTTCTGGAAAAATTACATTTAACATGCTGAAACTGTATGCAGAATGAAAAGGTCACTATAAGGGGAATAAGTGTTCAGACAGATGAGAAATAATCAACAAGCTGTTGAGATTCCACTTTCTGCTAGTTTGATTATTGGATAAATTAAACAATGCTCTTCATCTATGTAGTAAGGGTAGCCCATTTTTACAATTTGAGTATCAATTCCAATCAATACATGATTCAAATTCTTTATTTTATTCAGCTGCTTTATTTTGATCGTATTTTGATGTAAAATTCTCAGTTTTTTACGCACATACAATAAAATTCTAACAGTGCAATAGTCTGACCTTCTTTGGAATATTTTCTTTTACTTTAATGTTTTGCTTTGTCTTTGGGGTTCTTGGGAGATTTGTCAGTCAGATGTGGCTCCGAGCCAATTCATAGGTAGTTATTGTAGTTGATTTCTTGGTTCAGGTTTCCTTGGTCCAGTGTTCCAGTACACACAGATTGGAACTTGTAAGACATTATATCAAGAGGGATTGAAGCTGTCCCAAAGGTGAAAGGTGGCCCTACTGTTTTTATTTACTTGGTATACAGTATGTTGCTAGGTGTATGTGTTAGGTGTGTGGTAGTTTGCAGTCATCCAGAGATTGCAACAAAACAGGCTGACCCAGTGTCAGTGTGTTACCTCACCCTTTTATTGTGCTTTAATACAGGAGAGCTGGTACATATGACATAGTGTGAGTTTGTGTCATCATACCCTTTAAACCACGTACAGTATGCATTTTGTGACAAAAGCAGTGAATTTATGTTTTGGGTGGACTGGTTTTTCGTGATCCAAAACTGACAACAAAATAGGCTGCAGGAGTTTTAACTAATCTCTGTGAGTTTTAATTGAAAGGTCTTTCATATCAGCTGTTTGGAGCTCATTAAGCTTTTCTATTTTTGTTTTCATGTCCAGAGGTCTACAGTCAACCAGCCAGCATCCTCCAGCCAGCTTTCTCCAGCTGGGTGTGATGCCTCCGTGGAGCTGCAGATGAGCCTCTGGTCTGGGAGCGATGGCCCAGTCTGAGAGAAAGGAGTCAGGGTTCTTTGCATCATTTTCAGACCTTACTCTTTGTATTGCTTTAAATGAATTTGTCAAGTGCTTTTGAGAGATGAGTATGAGGGAGGTCTTAGTCTGGTCTGTCTCATTTTGTGGAATAGGTTGAAAGAAATGTACAGGATGTTATGAAGAACTACATCAGGGGATCTTAAAGGAAGCTTTTGCTATTTAAATCAAAAGCTTACTTAACTCTATTGTTTGTCGGACATCAGAATTTCCAGAAAACATGTGTCAGAGAAATGGTGTAATGCACTTTTTAGGTCTGTCTTGGTTTTGGCAGTAATGATTTAGGCAGCCTGTGAAGACTGGGACCCCTGAGTGGAGGTCCAGCCACAGAGCAAGGCCCTTAACCCCACATTGCTCCCAGGGGGGATTGGCCCTTGGCTAGCCTAATCAACTGTAAGTCGCTTTGGATAAAAGTGTTGGCTTTTGTAATGTAATGATAATGTAATGATTTGACACCATAATCTGACAGATCCTGGTAATATACGGCCCCATTTCAACCCCAGGTTTAACTGCAAATTCTTCAAGGCCTGTCTTCCCTTCCTGGTGTTCAGGACTCCGCCATCAGAAAAAAAAACTCAATAAAAATGGAATTACTGGAAGAGCTGCAAGTCAGTAAAACTACTGCTCAAAAAAAGAAGGTGAACAGAACAAGTTTGTCATATATCACTTGGACGATTTGAACAATGATGTCTCCTAAGATTTAACATCCCCCTACACACCACTAAGCAAATGCACCCATATAATGTCAAACGTCTTCCACAACCTCTAACATTACCAGATATACAGAGTGCAGCACTAAATGTCAATGGGAAGAGCACAGAGTGTGAGGTAGATTTCCATGGGGGGATTTGCTGCTTCATGAGTGGTCCACTATCCTACTACTCACTGATCAGAACTTGTAAGATGGTATATTGCTTCATGTGAGTGTTAGTTGTGGAGTTGTTTGCAGCACATTTCATCCAAAGATGACAGCAAAACAGGCTGCACCAGTTTCAGCTAAACCATTTGGCCTACCTGTACCATCCTGTCAGCTGTTTGGAGCAATCATCAGACTTCTGTGCTAACGTCATCATTCCGATGGATGGGTGTGATGCCTTTCTGTACTTCAAGCCCAAAATAACTGTCTTTGTGTGTTACCTCACCCTTTTAATGTGCTTTAATTGTGATTTTTCTGGTTTGGTAAAGGGTTTAGGACAGTGCAAATGTTTCTGTGTATAGGTGTGTGTTTTCCGGTAGAGGTGAGCTTTGGGCTGGGACATAGGGCAGTCTTTAGAGACAAAGGAATCAGGTTTCTTTGTGTCCTTTGTCCAAATGACTCTTTGTATAACTTACCAAGATTTTCTCCTGTGTTTTGGTGGGGTGAGCATGACTCTGTGGCAGGTTTCACTTCCATTTTCAGGTGTGAATAAAATTGTCCAGATAGCTGCAAAAATCCTAAAGGAAGCAATCTGATATTTTATTATTACTTTTTTTTTTACTTTGTTGTTTGTTTGACATCAGCACAGCCAGTAACCATCCTTTAATGAAACAGTAAAAAATAATTCTTCAGGTTCTCTTTATTTTGGCTACACAACATTTGTCATCATACTCTCACAGATCCTGCAGATATACTTCTCCAGTACATTCAAACTCCAACCGTAATATATATTGCAAGGGTAAATAACTCTGTTTGACATGGAGTTTTCCCATCTCTCACCTGTAGATACTACCCCTGGATAAGGTCAGTGCCACAATGCTGTGTCATTCTTTTATCTGCCCACCAGGTGGCACTGAGTGCAATGCAGTAGAAGGAAAATGAACGTGTGGGGCGCCCATTACTAACATTTGTCATTGATAACACTGAAACAAGCTCATTATTCTTCAAAGGCATAAGAAAAGATTATGGATTTTGAGAACCTAAAGTAGAAATAAAAGTAGAAATATGTAAGAACAAATACATCTGGAAAATGATGAATAAATAAACAATTATAAAATTATGTTTGTTAGTAAGATCTATTAAAACAAAGAAATGTTCATTTAGCCATTAAAATGTAACATGGCAAGTAAAAAATATTGTCTGTATATGTCTGTATTTTTTGTCTTCATTGTGTGAGGCATCACAGATATGCTCTTATGTTATATCCTGGTTTAGGAGGGTGGTCACTCTTTTAATACATATTGTATTCAGTGGAGAGTTTTCTGAAGCTCAAAAGTGCAAAAGGTTTGTGAAGTGCAAAAGTCCTCATTAAGTGCAAGTCATTTATAAATTCATGAGGGCAGGGTCACATACCAGCCATGGCCTGGGTGTAATGATGACTGACTATAACGATGGTCTGCTGCTTGTTCCGCCAGTGGGTGTTCTGTGCCGCCGATGTTCTGCACAGTTTTTCTGAACCACTGCACAGCTTCTCCGTCCTGAGTGGTGAGTGAGGCTATGCAACACTATGATGCACGCATACTGCTCTCAATAGTTTAATGATAAAGAGTCGTGAGGGTTTTTATGAATATTCAGAATCTCCCCACGTGTCAAAGGAAATTGGGGCATCCTTGTGCTCTCCTGAAAACCAGTTCAGTGTTTTGTGTCCCAGTCAGGTAATTTGATCTTAATGCCAAAACTGCAGCCCCTTGAGTTTCTGTTTGTGAACAGGAAGTAGGAGGATTTCCTCCTGTATTAGAGCATACATGCTATAAATATTGCTGGTCCTTTACTGATCGCAGTGATTTCAGTCCCCAGCAAGAGTCAAAACTACCTGTAAATGCATGTTGTTGAGTTTTTTAATAACATCATATGATTCATTGAGTGCATTTGTACCATTTGGCTGCATGCCGCTGAATGTAAACAGTCAGGATAATTGAACTTATCTCCCAATGGCAGGTAAAAGGGTCAGCATTTAATCAGGAGATGGAGACGGTATCCATATCAGTGTACCACGAGCAAATTATTAGGACACACGGGATGCATAGTTTCCTTTACTTGTGGATTTCAGTGCTCTGTCCATACAACGAGCCTTGGGTTGGAAAGCTGAAACAGGAGTGCATGGAGTCAGAGAACAGCAGTGTAGATTGCACTGGGAACTGATGTCACAGCAGTTTAGGTTGCACTGCAAGAGGAGGATGAGAAGTCTGCATTCTCCCTGACTCCTAGAGTGTTGGCTTTAGCTTTATCCAGGCGTGATAGGAGGTACAGGTCTTTGGAGCAGTTTGAAAATATTCTGCTCATCACATCAGCTGAAAACTTTTCTTCTAACAGAGATGGAAGAGAAATTATTATGGTTTCCCCATAAATGTGAATATCTGCCTGTTGGATCCCCAAAGCTTGTAAGCTTTTTTCTGCCAGGTTTTTCAGACAGAGAGTGTGCAGCACTGGGGTCAGTGGACAGCCCCAACGCAGCTGTTTGTAGCCCTTCTCTGGTCCTTCAGTATCTTTCAGCAGCATTCCGATGATGTTAGAGTCAAGCATAGGGTCTATAAGTCTTTCTATTACCGTCTCCAGGAAAGACATTCTCACTTTTATCACCTCATTTTGTTCTCCTCTATAGGTGATCATTATCAGACACAGTGGATGGTTGACTTCCCTGTTGGGGTCTCTCTCCTTGTTTTTGAAGGGTTCCAAATGTGTATCCAGTTGCCTGGCCAGTATTGTAGTGAAGATTAAATAGTCAACATTGAAGAAGTGGTGATGGCTTTGACTCAGAGCTGGAACTGAGTCATTAAAAGACTCTGGCATCCATATATTGTCCAGAATTTTGTTGTACAAGACTTTCAAATGTTGAGCAAGAACAGAGCAGTTTCTCTTGTAGAAATGGACTGGAATGCTATCTGGCCTCGGGTGTTCAGACTTAACTAGAGACTGAGTGGCCATTATAATGTCACACAAGTTGATTGGTTCTCTGTGCCTTAATGTGATGGAAAATTCAATATCCCTTTGTGACAGATTTTTGCGATGAAGCCATGATTCCAGCACATGGACCTCGTGTTCTGAGTATGTATGAGCTTTGTCAGTTAGTTCTAGAAATCGGACATTTGATTTTGGTAAGGACAGGCCACCTTTTCTGCCTGAGATTAATTTGAGGTAAATGGGATTGTGATCTGTGAGACTTTTTGGCTTGATTTCACAGGTGTGAACCTGGCACACAGACTCCTCTGGCATGAAAACATAGTCTAACCTGGATATTTTGTCATAAGTGTAACTTCGCTCTGCAGGGTGGAACCTTCTCCATATGTCCACAAGGTTGAGGGATTTTGTGAACTTCTCAGCACTTTTTCGGTTTGTAAAATGCTGCCCATTTGATGCTGATGATGTCTTGTCTAAATATGGGTTGAGAACTGTGTTAAAGTCTCCTCCAATCACTAACACTCCTACTGCCACTTCCTGCAGACATTGAGTGAGTTTGTCAAAAATACAGGCCATACGATATATGCTTACAAGGGTGTAAAGTTGTCCTTCCAGATTACAGGTCACCACAAGGTAATTTCCATCATTATAGCCACAACAAATAATATTATGAACTATGCCCTTTTTTATTAAGATAGCCACCCCTTTGCTTCTTGAGTCATGCACTGTGTAGAAACAGTCAAAGTCCCGAAATGTTTCAAACACATGTCTGTCTGCCTCTCCAATGTGAGTCTCTTGCAGAAAGACGATGTCAGCATCCTTCACTTCTTCAAACACTGCCTCAGTTTTAGATTTAAGTCCATTAGTGTTCCATGAGATTAAACTAAGTTTGTGATCTCTATCCATGGCTGCAGATCTGCATGTCATGTACAATAGAGTTCCATTGCTTCCAATGAGAAAACGTCTCTTTTTCCAGAGGAGCGCTGTGTACCTGTGTAACATAACAGGCAGGTTTAATGCACAGTACACTTCAGTGTTCAGCTCTTATGCAGTTCATTTGACTCTCAGTCCACTGCTCTTGGGGTGCACTGATACTGTTTGGTTCCTGCTGAGTACCAGTACTGAGTGCTTAAGGTTGAGCATCTGCTAATAATGAGTACCTACATGAATATGTCAAGTGTCCTGACAGATACGGCGATTGGGTTGACTTGCTGGAGGTAAGTGCATTTGGGCATCTGCAATGCAAGCCAGGTCTAATTGCATCAATGGATAATTGAGCTTGGTTGCATTCCCTGCTCTCCTTTTGTAATTAGGTTGTGGGTAGGGATAAAAGAAGGGGTAAGAACAAATAAAGAGGAACAGCACAGGAGAAGGATCTGCCAGGGTTTTAGTTTGATTTATTTTTCAGTTTGTTTGGTCTGCAGTGTCTTTTTCTTTGGTGTTTAAGGTTTGTTTTGGTTTCTTTTGGTGGATTTTGATTTTGTTTTCTGTAGTTTGGGGAACCCTGGAGGTGCAGGTCAGGGTTTGATGTTGTTTGAATATTATTTTGTTTTCATTTGTTGCTGTGTTTGTGTGGGAGTGTGCCTGTCTGTGTGTGCGTGTGGACAGCAAGCTTACCTGGTGACAGGGGATGGTCGGAGAAGTGTGGGCCAGACCTGAAACAACAAAGCGAGTGTGAAGGGCCAGATAGGAGAGACGGAGCTGAGAACGCCTCCCCACCCCACTGTGTGAGCCCTAGAGTCCTGATCTACCATAAATCACACAGGTACCTGGCAAAGCGTGGACTAACCTCCGCCTCCCTGGGCAGGCTAGGTGCAGACTGGCCTTCCAGCATCAAGTGCAGTGGACTGGCACGTGTGTGGGGAATGTGGGGGAAAGGTGTGCTGTGGGGACGTGGTGCCTGACCTGTGCACCATTCCTGTTGCGAAGGAGGAAGTGGAAGTGCGGGGCCTATGGGTGGAAGGGAGGGAAGGCCGGCTGTGGGAAGAAGTGCATTGTGTACTTCTATGAATTTTGGTTATTTTTCGTTCTATTTTGTTTGCTCTTACTCACCTGTCCTGGAGTTAATTGTGGTGTGTGGATCCTGAAAGGGTAGGACCTTTTGGGTGATGGGCGTGACAGAAACCGCTCCTGACAAGAACTGTTCATGTGTTTACTTTTGCACCTCCATTTCAAGGACTTCACAATGACTTTAATCCAAGCTTCCATGACTGCACTGGCTGTGTTTCTGTAACATAGATATTAACATATATGAAATTCAATCCTGAAACTGTGCATGAGTTCCAGAATTGCAAATATTACGTAGGCTGACCTGTAAGAATATCACAGCCAATACAGTTTGTTGTAAATTAATTAGAAATTAATGTTGGTCAGGCATTCCATAATACTGAGACATATTATTGATGACTATAGTTGGCTTTGTAGTACAATATTAAAATATTAGGCAGCAACTGGAACCTAATTGGTTCATATCTAATGAAACAAACAGTTCTGGTTGTTTGAGAGTGTTTGCCTGAAATCTTATGCTACAGCTCCATACCCATATTTTTGTCACCCTGCTCTCATGGTGCCAGCTGCCTGACAACATGACCACTCAAACTCTTAACTCTAAGAATATTTAATAAATCCTTATTTTAAAAAATCCATTTAAAAAAAAGGGGGTGGGGAAGAAAGAAAGCACAAGGCTGTGCCTAAATAGGTGGCCTAATTGAAGGCAAGTGCTCACACCTGAGTTGATTAGTAATCCCCCACAGGTGAGCCTGCGTGTCTGTGAAGCCACTACTGTCCAAGTTCCTGCATTCTCTCCAGACTGAGGGAGGGAACTGGAACCGAGAGCAATCTCATAGGAGAGGCCCAGCAGTTTGTTCCTCCCTCCACCTCTTCTGGCACCAAAGAGTATATTTTATTTCTAGCATGTAACCTAAGCATACAAAGATATTTATCATATATACACTTAAGTACAGATCTGGATTAAACACTTACACTGTTAGTATTACAGGCATTAAAATGTAAAGATTATACTTTTAAGTTCATTGTCATACAGACATTCAAATTTAGGAGTACTTCTAAGATACATGGATACTCAGACATATAGATTTGACCTATCTACATTGGTCCAGTATAAGGTGGTTCAAGTCTCATAAAACTGGTACAGGTGCATTTTATGCAAATGCTGCCATCAGAGTTCCAGAGTGGTATCATTCATTAGGCATGGCGAGTCCCACACAGTAAAGAGAGTACACCATCGCTGTAGCTCATCAAAGCTTCTGCAATGCTGTGTCATCTTGATCAGATTTTGATTATATTCAATCCAAATTTCCACAAATGTTTCAATAATAAGGAGGAAGAATTTGATTTCGATTTTAATCTACTGTACCCCTACTGGACTCCTATAAACTTGATGTTTAAGAAACCAAGTGCTTGTAAATAGTATAAACAAATAAAATACCAAATCTGCTGGTCTGGTTTTGACTTTCGAAGATGTTGTTTAACTCATGTTGTTTAATGAACCCAAGACTTGATGATGTTGGATATTTATTCATTTTCAAATACCATTTGATATTTTCTGATTAGAGGTCAATTGCTTTAGAATGTTAAATTGCGCACATGTTTTTTGACTGAGTTTTGCTGATTTTAACATAAATGGCAAGTAAGAAACGTGCTTTTGCCAAACAAATGTGGACGGAAGTTCACCGTGGAAGAGGTGTTGAGAGAACTGGAGCGCAGAAGCAGTGATGCAGAAAGTGACCGGCAGTCAGGTCTCGAGAGCTATGAATCCTCTGAAGAGGCTGTGTTTGGAGTGGGCTTTGGATCCTTTTCAGGACTTGTAAGTGCACTTCTTTTGTAAGTGTACCTGTTCTCTGTTTATAGTCAATTCTTGTGGATATTTATAATATTTCTAATTGATTAAAGATGCTCGTCTTTGTTCTGGAAAAATGTGCGCACAAAAGACGGTCTTTATGTTCCAAACAATGAGTTTGAGGGCAGACTCAACTTCTTTCTATACTGGATAAATGTAAGATGAAAGGTCAGACTAAGTACAGTCCAAATTAGCAGAATAACTATTGAGAACACTGGGTTTGTAATAGTGTACTTATCTATGTGTGGTTATTTATTTGGTTATTATAATTAAATATTAATACTGCAGTTTAAGCAGCAGGAAACACTTGTTTGTATCTACCTTGTCCTTGTAAAACTTTTGTCTCATCCTGGTGCCTCCCTGTCTGTCTGCAGGAAGTATGGAGTGTGCTGCCATTCACATGCAAATTAGGTGTGGTGCAGCTGTGTGCCTCCACCCTCCCCTCTACTGTTTACAATCTGATAAGATCTGAGCTCATCACAGTAGAGATCACTGGTATTATGAGAGGAAGAAAGTAAATTATTAATGTTTGTACTTGAAAGCTTTCAAAAAAAAATGACACTTTTTAGCTTATGTGCTGAGCATAGCCCAAAATGCAGCATTAATAAATAACTAAATAAAATGTGGTTTGTTGGGTTGCAGAGGCAGCCATCTTTGATAGAATTAATCTGGAAGTGTAACATGACTGGGAAAGAGTTATGGAAAATTATTAGTTTTGGATACATTTTTGGGACACTTGGAGAGCCTTTTGGGACACCTGGCATCATTTTTGGTAAAACAGCGGTCAAATTTTGATACCTTACCCTATCAGCTCCAAATTTTCCCTGGTGTTGGAGACATCCTCAGGTATCAAAAGAAGCTGCATTTTGGCTTATTGGGTGTTATAAAACAGTTTGTAATCAACAAAAAAATAAAGAAAATGTAATCTGATTTTCAATTTTTGTCTTGTTTTTTATTATATATATTGAATTTATTTTTAGAGCAAGATTTGCATGAAATATGATTTTTTAAATGATGGTACAGGGGTACACTATCTCAAGCCTTTGTCTGTACTGTACATAGTTATGAAGATAATGATGTTTCATTAAGGGAAAACAGGCAGAAAGTCACAAAAAAAGCCAGGTGAGCATAGGAGGTTAAATTCTGCTTCTCATGAATCACCCTTCAATGATTTTATGTTAAAATCAGTGAATTATGTGAAAATGTATGTTATCTCAGGCAAAGATGATAACTCCAGCAAAAAAAAAAAAAAAAAAAAAATCAGTTGCCACAGAGTGCAAGGACAATGTGACATCAAGTTATGAAGCAATTTCCTTTAAAATCAAAAGATGACCTAGGTGAAAAAATATCAAACTGCATTTAAAGAGCAACTACATAAATTATCACCAAATGAACTTTCTTACTACCTATAAATACTTTTATTTACACCATTACTTTGTGAGGTATGAGGTATATTATGTCTGGTATGAAAGTATTGAGTCGCCAAACTCTTACCTGCTTCTGGTTCCCCTCAGTCCAGTCTCTAAATGATCTATGCTGTGTGTGTATGTATGCTGTGGCACAGTGGCAGGAGTGGCCACTGAGCCGGGTGAAGAGAGGAAGGGAAACTGACAGAAGATAAAATCAAAAGTGGCCAATGGCCTTTTGTCCCCTTTTCCAGAGAAAACCACCAAACAAAGAACATACATGCAAATACAGGTACCAAAACTGAAAACCAGCATAGCCACGAGTCAGTATGCATTTCAAGTACAGAAGTTAACAGTCACCTGATCAAGTGCATCCCAAACTCAAGTATGCATCCAAGCAAGTACGCATAGAATTCACCAGAAGTTCTCTTTGCATACTTGGGAGGACCGAAAAACAGTAGTATGCATTTGAGCATACTCTTCTTTCCCAGTCATCATTGCATTCTCAGAATTGACGATGAAGAAGAATTTAAAGCTTATGAATGAAACTATACCAACAACCATTCACAAAAATATGCTGTGAGAAATGGGTTTTTTTTTTTCTCTGCAACAACATCACTGGTTAGCACTCAGTGACAGTTTCAGTTCCTGATACTAGTCTCAAAGGTCCCCTCTTCAGCCTGTAAGGCTGAGTATAAATATAAGGCCCAATTGAAGGTAAGTGCTCACAGCTGAGTTGATGAGAAATCACTCTCAGGTGAGCCTGCCTGTTTGTGAGGCCACTGCTGTTGTGGCTCCGGTTAACTCTCCAGGCTGAGGGAGGAAACCAGAACACAGACAGCAGTGCAATGAGAAGAGCTGAGGGACTTGCTCCTGCCTCCACCTCTCCTGGCACCTGAATGTACATAAGCAATTACTGTTCCTCCCACTCACAAACACCTGACAACAACACGCACACTCAATATTGTATAGGTGGCAGCCTACAGAGTTGATGTTCTATATAATTACTCCTCCTATGGCTGAATGTGAATGAGAAGTTGGAAAGTTCTGGAGCGCAGAGTGTGAGGTAGATTTCCATGGGGGGATTTGCTGCTTCATGAATGGTCCACTATCCCACTACTCAATGATCAGAATTTGTAAGACAGTATCCAATGAAGGACTGAGGCAAACACAATAGTGCTTTTAGTTACTTGGTATTCCTATATTGCAAGGTTGGTAGCACAAGACTTTGATACACTGAACATTTTATTTGATTTCACTTTGTTAATCACTTTTTTCAATGCTTACAATCGCTGGAAATAACAGCTCTTTGTAAAAGGGAGGTGATTACCTTTGGTTGGTGACTACCTTCTTGGCTGAGCATATTTATGTAAGCCAGTTGTGCACGTTACCAGCTTCGCTTGACTGCAGCACACATAGGCACTCAAATTGTTACACATGCATTTGACACATTTCATCTTCTCATGGCATTATTAAACAAATATAGGTATACATCATTCATTAATTGCATTATTCTGTTTCTTTTATTATGACAATGCAGTGCCAATTGGTGCTAGCATGTCATTGACACATCATCTATGTGTTACATTTAAGATTGTGACAAATTCAAATATCTATCAGTGCACTTTGCATTTAACCCCTTGCCTCAACCCCTTCAAAAGCAAGCTTTGACAACAGTGGCAGGGAAAAACTCCCAATAAGGAACAGATAGGAAGAAACCTTGGGAGGAACGAGGGGGCTTCCTCCTCTGGCCGGCTCAGGGTAAGAATAGGTAGAGGGCAGCTGCAGGTATTGGTCCTGGGGTGAAAGACAAAGCTGGAATGATGGGGAAGGCCGGCCGGTGATGGTGGTGGAATCCAGAAGCATCCTGGGGACTCGAGCCAAGATATAATGCACAGTATGTGCATTAGGCAGAATCAGTGTCAATATGAATAGAACTGGTCTGTAATTCAGGTATGATAGTTAGGGGAGTGTCAGGGTAAATGGTACTTCTAATCACTAATTCTGAAGCACACCTTGCAGATGATCACATGGGGTCACACATTCATGTCACAGGCATGGGGAAATATGCAGACAGCCTGGCCAGTCTCCTGACGGGCTGTAACATTCGACTCTCTAAGACAAGCAGTTTAACTTGAGACCTTTTCATAAAATAACAGATTTTATTAATATTTTCAAGTTTTGGGTGTTTAATATTGAAGTAAATGAGCACTGTGGGGAAGAGCAGGTCAATTCTCAATGGGAAGTCATTTGGGTAAAATGGCTCCAAAGACAACACATGATATCTCCAGTGAGCAACCCAGAGGTGGTCGAGGCACTCACTTACTGCAGCTCATCAATTGGGAATTCCCATCCAGCAGTGGCCAGGGGAGGAAATGTTGCACACTCCAAGCACAACAATCATCTGGGCTTCATATCCTACCATACTGAGTGGTCCAGAGCTGCTGGGTGAATGTTCGTCTCTGCTGCTTCCTTATAGGTTCTCTTCAGGCCCGCTGGTTCAGGACTGGCCCACCGGTGCAGGTGTCTGTTTGTGAGAGAAACAAATGGGTTGGTGAGCATCATGGTTGTCCTTTTGTGTCACATGTCCCCAGGGTGAAGTGCTATTTTTTCCTTTTTTTGCAAGCAGGTTAAGCAACACTTCAAAAAGTTAAATTTAGAGCCTGTGAAAGAGATCATGAGGGTGCATCATTAAGTGAGGTCACCTGATCTTTATCTGTGATAACTCTGTTGTCCAGTTAATGAAGACAAGCATGAGTAAGGTCATAGTAATGACAGGAGATGAATCTCAAAATGACTCATCAAGTAATTTTAATTATTTATAGCAGTTTGTTCTGGAAGGTAAACTATTTAGATTTGTATATCAAAGTGGCTCCACTCTATGAAGTGAAACTTCTATGATGTATTCAAGAAGCTACTGTTATATACTGTTATATACGGAGTTCACCTTCTATCCAACACTCAACAGAACAGAGAGTGAAAATCACTCTGCCCTAAAGTAAAAGTAAAAAGTAATAGTAATGATTAAATAATACTGACCTATATTTAAAACAATATCTTAAAATTGATAATTCCTGTACTGGAGTCTGATTGGTGAATAAACCATTCCAGTCATACAAATATGCATTTACATTTTAGTCATTTAACTGACTGTTTTACTTTAAAATGGCTTTCAGGAAGTTCTTCAAAAAGGCAAATTCACCCAATCCATACACAAAAGAAACATTTTGCGCTATAATAAACAATAGTCATCAGAAGTGCTGTAATAAACAGTAGTCATCAGAAGTACATTATTATTATTATTATCATCATCATCATCATCATCATCATCATCATTATTATTATTATTATCATCATCATCATCATCATCATCATCATTATTATTATTATTATTAAATACTTATGAGAGAGGGCAATGATATACATAATGTCTTATTATATACAGTTATGATATTCTGTAACAGCTATAGAGGCTTGAAAGAGGAGGTTGCTTCCAGCACTTGAAAAGACGGCTTACCGTCTACACCACACAGTCCAGAGGGCGACAGAGGCAGGGGTACGGCCAGCATCATCACCCAGGGGCATGGCACCACAGAGAGATTACAGTTCTTCTGTCATCCCCACTGTTATGATCCTGAGTTATAAGATTGTGATGTTGCGATTCTTGTGCTGCTGATTTTCCTCCCTGCCTGAAGGTGGTACTGTTCACCCTATTTGGTGTGTTTCTTTGAGGATGTTGAGTTGCAGGAGGTGGCTGGGGATTGGACTGTAGACTAATGGCATTGCCTTTAAAATGTCCAATACCCGCGCACTTTGTATGTTTCCTGGATACCAACCAGACTGCGCTGTGCAGCCAAGCGAATACTGATT
Source organism: Albula goreensis (assembly GCA_022829145.1). Lineage (NCBI taxonomy): Eukaryota > Metazoa > Chordata > Actinopteri > Albuliformes > Albulidae > Albula > Albula goreensis. Next base: position 9,861,465 of record CM040743.1, on the reverse strand, counting down.
GGTTGTGAATATTATAAAAATCTTTTAAAAGAGCAGTTCAGGTAACTGTGAGAGTGACAAGCCCTTTTTGTTGAAATTTCTTTTTCTCCTGTTTAAGTTAGGGAGGTAGGTATGCTGCCTGTATTTTATTTTGTTGGAAATAGGTTAGATAGCGATTAATATTATAGATTGTTTGGTTTATTGTTTTGGCTGTGCTCTCCCTGACATCTATACTACCACTATTTCATAAATAAAATCAATTCTGTTTTGGACAGCATCTGCTGTGGCATTGGTCATCTTTGGGAGTTGGGAAAGATGGTAGCCACTTTATGCTATGCTCATGTTTTCCCCCAGACTGGGCATAACGCCCACATTATTTGCTTCTGAGCATAAATCTAAATATTTAAATCCATATTTTGGTAATCTCTCTTCAAGTGCTGCAAAAAGGCTTTCCTTGGATGTAGACGGATAGGTGATTATTACTTTCCCATCACTAAAGAGAATATCCATCTTTTCATGAGGTCTTGTTTCCTTCACAGCTCGAATACTTTCCTCAGCCAGGTGCTTCATACACAGGGAGCACAGCACTTGGGTCAGTGAACTCTCCCACAGCAGATGTTTAGTGTTTTCCCACAGCTCTTTAATAACATGATTAAATTCAGATTCCTTCAGTCTTTCTAATACCCTCTGCAGAAAAGGCCAATTCACCCTCTTTTGCCACTCGCCTTTGTCAGTGCTAATCCGAACCATGCTATTCTCCCTTGCTTTGTTTTTCAAAGGCTGTAAATGCCTTTTCAGGTATCTGGCCAGTCTGTTGCTGAAAATTAAATAGTCAATTAAGGCATCAGGTCCGCTCTTTTGTGTCTTTTCTTTTTTGGAAGAACTTTTTCTGAAGTCCAATAGCAGACTTTGTTTGAGTAGGGAAGGGTCCTGTTCCTGACTGCCTAAGGATAACCTGAGCCAAACAGGGTCATGGTCTGAAATATCCACAGGTCTGATTTCACACTTCAAAACTAGACAAAGAAATGTTTCCTCCATGAAGATGTAGTCTAATCTGGACTTGTAATCGCCTTGACAGTACGTGAATCCACTTATTTCTTTGTGTAACTCTCTCCAGATGTCCACAAGGTGAAGGGAGTTTGTGAAATTCTTAACACATTCCCCTAAAACACTGTGTTGTCTTAGCTGGCCTGAAGATGTCTTGTCTAAAGTTGGATTGAGAACAGTGTTGAAGTCTCCTCCGATCACTAACATCCCTGTACTCTTCTGTAGGTGCTCCGTAACTTCTTTCAAAACATTTCTGTCTTTAGGATGGTTGTAGACACTAACAAGGGTGTAATGATGGCTTTGCAGTTCACAGCTAAGTACAATGTACTTTCCATCTGTATCCACATATTCATCAACACACTCAATCTCTACTGTATTTTTTATTAGGATAGCTACTCCTTTTTTGCGTGGGTGAAACAATGTGAACGTTTTTTTGAAATCTTCTATCTTTTCTAATACTCCTTCATCACCTGGTCCAAGGTGAGTCTCTTGAAGGAAGACAATGTCAAAATCCTTAATTTCTTTAAAGACATCATTCATTTTGTTTTTAGTTTTAAGTCCGCCAGTGTTCCACGTGATGAAAGAAAGCTCCTTATGTGTCCCCCTGAAGGCTGATCTGTCAGGCACCATAGTTTCATTTTTGAAAGAGGCCATTATCTTAAAGAGAGTGATATAACAGGGCTGTGTAAGAAATCCAGATCATGACTGATGTAATAATAAAAACATTTAAAAAAAAACTTACTATTGCAGGATTTATCCCCCCACAAAACTGTAGTTATGATAGAATCATGACATCAAGTGATCATCCAATGCTTCAATTTGTCAGTAATTTAAATGAAATGACATACAGTTATTTCCTTGAAAATGTTACTTTGATGAAGGGATATGATTAAAATGAGAAAGTGTCTTTGTATACTGTATGTACTTACATTAGCTTTGTAAAATAATAGAGGCATCAAACAACATAAAAAATAGATGGTAACAAATAAGGTGTTGGGCTCCATTTTCCTCTAGAATAGCTTTAGTAATCCTTACAATATTGTTACACACATTTGTGTATATATTTGTTATACACATAGTGTTTCTAGGGGGATATTAGACCTTTGATTGAGAAAGAAAGCCTGCAGAAACGCTCCAGCCCATCCCATGAATGCTCAGTAATGTTTATTTAGATCGGGGAGGCTATGGAACATGTCTGACTTAGGGTGCATCTAGTTCCTTGAAAAATGTTTTTTTTTTTTTTTCTTGACCATAACCCTACAAGACGCTGTAATGATCAGACCCAATTACTCCCTTGGGATGGCTGCCCATACCATAACCCATGACATAACTGGCAACCTTCTTTCAAATTTGGGAGCAGGCATAAACCCATGCGGATGTAAGAAAAGATGAGGAGTGAAAGGAGAAGGATACGACTTATAACCAGCAACTGCTTACTGTTAGATCTTTCATTTAGCTTTAGAGTATCACAATTTAAAGTATAAACATTTTTATAACTGAATATTATTGGTAAATAGTATTGATATTAATATATACCTGTTTAAGTCCGTTTTAATTGATTAATTTACTCCATTATTTTTGTTTATTCCCAACTTGCTTTGTTTTTTGTAAAGTCTTACAGTGTTAAACACCATGATGAAGAAATGTATGCCTGTTAGTTTACTTTGGAAACATTCATTGACTTTATGAAGAAACTTCACCTCAAACCTGGATTATACATCCATATGGGATGAGGATAAGATGATGTTTCCAGTGAAAACACTACATTACCCTTTTCAGTTACGTATGTCAATATGCAAGGAAAATGTGAAATTATGGTATCATGAAGCAATTTTTTAATATTATTGACAAGGAAAAGATGACCTGGGTAAAAGACTAAACTATATTTAAAGAGTAACTTCATCATCATCACCATATTAACTATTGTAATACAATGCAATACAATATAATATAATCTGAAAGCTCCTCTCAGTTCGGCTGTTCAACAGTAACTTTTTTGTACATATAGACACTTTCATTTCCAGAATCAGTTAGTGAGGTGTGAATGGTATGGCATTATGTCTGTTATAAAACTATCGAGTTGCCAAACACTTACCATACTGCCAGATCCCCTGTGTCCTGTCTCCATCTGTTCTATTCTGTGTGTGTATGTATGCATATATTTGATGCATATCATTGGGACTGGTATGAATAAATCGGGTAAAACAGGTTCTAAAGTCCACAATGTGAGTCTATCCAATAAATAAAGGATTATGACCACAGTATTTGTCTGTGACACAGTATCTGCGTCACATCAAAAGGTACCTGACCACACCTTTTCCTTAGGCAAAAAACAAAATATAAATAACTATTATGTTACTGCCATCAAAAATGGATTCTACATATTAACAACATATTAGCCTTTATCTGGAACAGCTCTGACTGTTATCATTAGAGAAAATGAACAGCATAATGTCAAGGACATGTTACCAAGTCACAATAAGACATGATAAAATGTATAACGATTATATAAATAATATAATTACTTCAGAAAGCTCCCCTCAGTTTGCCTGTTCAACAGTAACTTTTTTGTACATACAGACACTTTCATTTCCAGAATCAATTAGTGAGGTGTGAATGGTGGCATTATGTCTGTATAAAAGTATCGAGTTGCCAAACACTTACCATACTGCCAGATCCCCAGTGTCCTGTCTCCATCTGTTCTATTCTGTGTGTGTATGTATGCATATATTTGATGGTCCTCCCATATCATTGGGACAATATTGGTATATTATGTAACCAACAACCTCCCATTTATAATCATAAAGGTTCTAAAGTCCACAATGTGAGTCTATAAATGGGGTAAATAATGAGGATTATGACCACAGTATTTGTCTGTGACACAGTATCTGCATCACATCAAAGGTACCTGACCACACCTTTTTCAATTACTTAGGCAAAACAAAATATAAATAACTATTATGTTACTGCCATCAAAAATGGATTCTACATTAACAACATATTAGCCTTTATCTGGAACAGCTCTGACTGTTATCATTAGAGAAAATGAACAGCATAATGTCAAGGACATGTTACCAAGTCACAATAAGACATGATAAAGAAAGCTCCCCTCAGTTTGCCTGCACAGCAGTAACTTTTTTAGTACATACAGACACTTTCATTTACACAATCAGTTAGTGAGGTGTGAAGTGCATTATGTCTGGTATGAAAGTATTGAGTTGCCAAACACTTACCCTACTCCTGCATCCCCAGTGTCCTGTCTCCATCTGTTCTATTCTGTGTGTGTATGTATGCATATATTTGATTACTGGTCCTCCCACTCATAAACGCTCATCATTGTCAACACACACAATATTGGTATGTTATGGTAACCAACAACCTCCCATTTCACATCTTAAATGTATGAAACTATATTTACATGCATTTTTTTCCTTGTGACTGGTATGAATAAATGGGGTAAAACAGATTCTACTGCCCATAATGAGGATTATGACCGACAGTATTTGTCTGTGACACAGTATCTGCATCTTATCACAAGGTATCTGACCACACCTTTCCTCTAGGCAATTATTACTTCTCAGTTGCACATGAACAAAATATAAATAACCATTATTATACTGCCATCACAAATGGATTTTAACATTATATTAGCCTTTCTCTGGAACAGCTCTGACTGTTATCATAGAGAAAATGAACAGCATAATGTCAAGGACATGTTACCAAGTCACAATAAGACATGATAAAATGTATGACAATACATATATTCATGATTGATAAATATCCTTTCAAGTGCCATAATAGTTCAACCTGTGATTTTATATAAATATTTATTTTCTCTAAACCACCATTGCACTAATAGGAATGGTTATTTAATATATTTTTGTCTGTGAAATATTTTACATCATACTCCTCCTTGTCTCTCTTAACTGGCTACCTGTTTCAGCTTGCTTCATATTAAAACCTTAGTGCTACCCTATAGAGCAGCAAATGGAACAGGCGACTTGCACTGTATCTCAGTGATACTGCCTATGTACTTGCTGGTCTGGAAGTATGGTGAGCCATGGTCTGCCACTGTTCCTCATATAATCAGATGGATGCACTGATGATCCCCCTCATTGTCGCTGTCTGGATAACAACATCTGCAAAATGAATGTAATGCAATGTGAAATAAAAGGATACACATCATTTCAATTACAACACATACATTCCAATAGAGGTAGCTGGCTCTGTACGTAAGAGTATCTGAATCCAGTTTAATTTGTTTACACCCATGAGTGCACCGAAGAACTACTCATCATAGTGGCTCTCATGGTTTGTAGACACAGTGTGATTTAGTTATGCAACAAATCTGCATTCCAGTAAACAAATCTCTAAACACAAATATGATCATTGTTACCTCTCACCTTGGCTCACCTTCTGCAGGTCTTATCCAAGCCAGATAGCCAGGTGGAGCTCAATCCACGCAATGCAAATAAAATGTAAATACCCACTATTCTACACATTGTGGAACAAAGTGAAACAATCTCTGACCTGTAATGGACCTTAAACCTGTAATGGACTATTGTTCCATACACCCATGTATATTTCTAACAAAAAATATACATAGTTTCAACATTTTCATAACCTATGACTGAACATTGAGTTTAATCCTGTTTTTCTGTTTTGACATTGACTGGTTTTGTTCAGGTTGATGGAAAAGCACAATAAAACAACAGGGCACGGTCAGTGCTTACTTTGCTCCAGGGACAGCTGTTGACATATTCTAACACCTCTGGAACTTTGAAATGTTGTGCTCCTGGACCTCTGTCCTCAGGAATAGTACCTCTTCAGCTTCACATCTAAAATGATTTGTTATGCAAATAGTCTGCAAATTTTTCAAATGAACTTATGCCACATTCATTTAAGTCTCTCGATACTACTTGAAGTAGTAATAAATGTAGCATTATAATATATCGAGGTATTAAATTCATGGTGTTACTTTTGAAAGGGCTGGTAAATGTTTGTTTCATTGATTAATGGAAAATTAAAGTGCTTTGGTTCCATTGTCATCCCAAACATAACTCAGCTCTCCCATTCATTTGGCATACATAACTGAGTGTAGTTTCACTTGCTGACACCATCAACAGCCTTGTTAAAACTGGCTGTCATACAGTGAGACGCGCTCACACAAGCACATGCCGACTAACTAACACACATAAATAATGCGTAAGTGAAACATCATCGTTAGCCGTTATGAAATATGCTTATGCCAGGGTGAAGTGGTGAATAAGTTTTTATTTAGATGAGTGACAAAGCAATCGTATCCATCTCTGCCAGAGCTGAATTTCAGGTTGATCTCCCATCCCATTGTGAATCACTCCACCCCTACTTTAAGATCTAATTATGAATCAAAATGACTAAGTAAACCATACATTCCAATAGAGGTAGCTGGCATTGTTTATCATTATACATATGATGCCTGAGGCAGGGGCGATGAGAAAGATGACTACAGCCTGTAATCTCTATATGTAAGAGTATCTGAATCCAGTTTCATTTGTTTACACGCATGAGTGCACCGAAGAACTGCTCATCAAAGCAGCTCTTGTGGTTTGTAGACACAGAGTGGTTTAGTAATGCAACAAATCTGCGTTCCAGTAAACAAAGCTCTAAACACAAATATGATCATTGTTACCTCTCACCTTGGCTCACCTTCTGCAGGTCTTATCCAAGCCAGATAGCCAGGCAGAGCTGAACCCACACAGGGCGCATGGAATCTAAATACCCACTAAAATATGTGCTAATAATCTTCTGATAATCTGGTTTTTCAGGCAGGAGTATGGGGGGTGTTAAAGGACAGGAGAGGAGCACCCTCCCCCCCAAGACTAAGTATAATTCTCACACTGTAAATATCCCTACATATTTCAAAGGCACACCTGTGCTACCTGTGTCAGATACTTTAGGCCACACATGTAACGAGTTACCAAATGTGACACGGAATACATTTATTTTGACTGAACACCACTAAATAAGAAAAATATTTGTAATATTATTTAAACTACATTTAGTCCCAGATCTCATAAATACAAGGAAAAATATGGATTAAATGTAAGACTATCGAGTGACATTTCAGTTAAAAGTGGAAACATAATATGTGGTAAAGTATGTATTCTCTGTTATGTTGGGCTCCACAGAGTAAAGAAGTACGAAGCCATCTGATCTATAGCGCTGCACATAAATGGACATTTTGACTTTGTTATGGACACACAATATAATTGGACTTAATGCTTTAACATAAATGGACTTAAGGCAAAGTGGAAATGTACTGTGACAGTACATCACATCTGAAATAAATTGTGAAATATCAAGTGCTGTTGGTCTCCACATATTCTTTGGACAATGTTCAACGGACATTCTTTTTACACAACATTATAATGCCCTGTGAGTAACCCATGTGTGCCAGTTTTATAACCCAGATAGGTGTTACACACTTGAGCAAGGTATCATTTTTGATGTTTCTTTCATAATTATCCTTATATGTAAATGGATTGAATTGCTGCAATACACTGTATCTTACAAACGTTATATACAAATTGGTTAATGAGTGCTATCCATGTGTGCCTGGAGAAAGGAGAAAACTTTATGGGAATACAAATAATCCACCATTTGGTTTTATAATGTTTATTCATGTAGTACAGTGTTGATAGGTGTAATTGGTTTATACATACACTTGATAAGACATGACCTGTTGTAGACACCACATGGGAGAAATGTAATGGACACATTAAAAGTTATTAAAATGGTCTCTGGAAATATTGCTTAGTCATGGCTGCCTATGTGTGCTGCACAGTACAGATTTTACTGTCAAATTCGAGTTTAGGCGATCTGTCTGTCTTATTGGCCGTTCCATCTTCTCCAGCCAGGATATCATCTGCTTCCTTGACCATCATGGTAACAGTCAACCCCGACTCCATAGAGAAGGTCTGGAGCTCTGCCGACAAACTACACTTAGACAGGGATGTGGAGCCTCTTATGACAACAGCTGTCTTGTGTGGGTAACTCGGTACAGGCTGGACCTCTGCGTCTATAGTTGGGTCATGTGACCGTATTCGCTCAGCCAGTCGTTTCATACAGAGTGAGAGCAGCACCGGCGTCAGGGGGCAGCCCCGCCGCAGCTCTTTATACCGATCCGACGAGATCTGGCCCGGGCCTTCTGCATCTTTCAAGAGTCTCTCCAACACACGAATGACGTGGGAGAGAGTGTGCCGCCCCTGAGCTTCACCCTCCAGAGCCCCCGCCAGGTACAGCCACCTGACTCTCTTAAGCCCCTCCCCATAAGCGACGACAACAGTGGAGGCAGCACCACCTGACACTCTGTCGTCTGTCTTTGCCACCAGTTCCAACCCCTTCCCTATACGCATAGCCAGCACAGTGGCAAAGATCAAATAGTCGACATTGAAGCAGTGGTGGCATTGATCGGTGCCACCTAGTGGCAGGGATATGGTATCACTGAATGAGTCAGGGATGAGCCCATCCTCCAGCATCCCATTGTACAGGGCCTTGAGATGAGAGGTCAGCATCCAGCCACAAGCCCGTCTGTAGAAGGAAATAGGGACGCCATCAGGGACAGGGTTCCCATAATCCATCAGGGAGGAAATTGATGCCAGGACCTCACCCCCACTGACCCGTCCTGCCCACCTCTCATCGGGGGGTGCCTTGGATAGAAGGGTTTGATGCTTCTGGCGGAGCCACAAGCACACGAGTGGGGTAGCAAGCTGTGGGGGCGGGACCATCCCGTGGAGCTGCAGGGTGAGGCAGGGCCCCTCTGGCGGGGCCGGGAGCAGCCTCAGGGAGACGGGGAAGTGGTCAGACAGGCCTGTGGGGGCTCCGTGGATACAGCAGCTGTGGACGTACCCGACCGTCGCCCAGGGGACCAGGAAGAAGTCTATCCGGGAGCATCCCTTGGTCTTGGCGTCACGATGGCTGTAGGCCCTCTCTGCGGGGTTCTGCTTCCTCCAGATGTCCACCAGCCGGAGCCGTGCAGCCATTTTAACTACGCACCTTCTCAGGATGGTGTGGTGCGCGTTCCGCGAGGAGGACGTCCGGTCCAGGTTAGGGTTGAGGACCGTGTTGAAGTCTCCGCCGATCACCAGCACCCCAGCTCCCATCTCCTGCAGGTACCGCGTCAGTCTGCATAGGACACGCTTGTCCCTCTGGTGGTTGTACACACTGGCCAGCGTGTAGAGGCAGCCATGGAGCCGGCAGGTTAGCACAAAGTAGCTTCCCTCACAGTCCTCATCTTGCCCCACGTGCTCGAACTCCACATCCTGTCGGACCAGGATGGCCACGCCCTTACGGAATGGGTCATGCACCGTGAGGAACGTCCGCCACCCCACCACTCCCTCCAGCTCACGGGTGTCTTCCGAGCCGATGTGTGTCTCCTGCAGGAAGGCCACGTCGGTCCCCAGGGCCGCCAGGTGCCCGAGGACACTGGCAGTCTTACGAGGACTTGCCTTCGTGGAGTGCAGACCGCGCGTGTTCCAGGTGACAAAGCAGAGCTCCCGCTGACCTCTCGCTGCCATGGACCCTCGCGGGATTGTTCATCAAGGATTCTTTGATTCCTATTGGCTGGGACTCACCAACTACAGGAACAGGTCTGACTGGTTAGTGCTGCCTGTGCATCGCATGCAATCTTAAAAATAAACAAAACAAAAACCACAGCAACTGTAAGCACATAAAAGAGATGGATGTAACATTCATGTCAAGAGAAGAAAGGTTTGATGGCATGTAATATAATAAATACTAATATCTGCAATAAATAATATTTAATATATACTCATATGAATAATATTATAATAATATTCTAAAAACTAAACAAAAGTATTCAGTATTTATTATTAAACATGTTAGTGGTATTTATGGGTTGTATTTTAACTTGGACTAGAATAACCACCAATGTTGTTTAGTGATGCTGCATATGTACTTTAGAGGCTGGTCTAAAAATGTGGTTAGTCAAGGTCTAATTGTAAAGCCTTAGCTAACCACTGCTAATGATTACTATTACTCAGAATAAGGTGGATCCACTTATGTTCTTTTGCTTTGTAAAGCCCTCTGAAGAAGAGTGTCTGCTAAATGAATGTAATAATAACAGTCGAAGTCATACAAACAACAACAACAAGAAGTCATAATCAGAAACACTATAATGGATGAAGGTCATTTTATTACAAGACCTTTGCAACTGTGTAGTGATCCAGCGACCAAGTCAATAACTATCCAAATCAAGACCATATCTGATTAAACTGCGTGAGTTGATTGGGTTAATTGTTGCTGTTGTTTGCAAACCTTTCTTTGGAGTAGTAATCCTTACTGTGAAATAAAAGATAACTGCTACTGCTCTGATGGTTATAAATAATTCTTTGTATCATTTAATGTGAGTAAAATCATGGTTAAAGTGTACATGCTCATGCACCTTGCACTGACCTGAATGTACCTTTGAAGGAGAGATGGCAGCTAAATGGTGACATATTACTTTACTTTTAAAAATAAGCTTTAGACAAACTGTTCCTACCTTAATCTCTGGAGTTAAACCGGGTTAAGTATTTCATTCTCCTGCAGAGTTGTTCATGATCAACAGCAAATCAAGTGGAGATCCCTAAAATCGAGAAATGGCCAACCCAAGAAAACCAATGGGTAAAATGAGCTAACTTTGAGTTAGCTTTCATAACCTTATAATTGTGCAAATGTAGTCCATATGAAAAGGAGCCATTGTCACTACTATCACTGGTTCTGCCACCCACCTGGATACCTGTTCCACTCCGATTCAATGATAGGTACCAGCTGATATTCTCTATTATGTAAACCAGACTGATTGCCTGCATGTGACCTTTATCAATTGCCACAAACACGCAGGAACTCGTTGATGAAAGAATGAGATCCCTCCCTCCCTTCCTCCTTCCCTCTCTCACCTGGCCTGCTGTCTGTAGATCAGCCCGTCAGATGTGAGGTTGAAATGCAGATGAGGCACGGAGGTGAAGTTGGGTCGCTACAGTGCTTACTGCATAGCGGCTGCTGCGGGTTAGTCACATGACCACCAGCTGATAGGAACGATATGACTGTGGATGGTTTGAGGTGACGCCTGACAGAAGTCCCGGGTCACACAATGACTGTGGCAGGCTGTGCCTTCCCGGGCCCCATTTCCTTCTTCATGAGGACACTATTTTGCATTTTGTTTGCATTTGTGTGCTGTGTCAAACCATGGCAATGCCATGGGGTCACAAGTTGTTAAGGCAGTTTTGGTCCTGGGTATTCTCAATCTGCTCTTTTTTTGAACACATTTTTATTTAATTATTTTCATTATTATTTTACACCCCTAAAAAAAAACCATAATATCTTTTTATCAATCAGTGTAAGGACATTGTGTCTCAATGCAACTAAAACAGAAATGTAGAAGTCCAACACTGCCAGTGTTTAAAACAAACACACAATAGGAATACACTTTTATATTTTGACAAAGTTTGTTTTGTGTTTCAATGACTTTTCTGTGACAGCTCTATGAGCTTGCAAACACTGTTGAATGGGCTACATTATTTGGCAATCAAGGGCAAGGTTTCTCTCAGACAATTTGAAAACATTTTCAACAGGGAAATAATGTACATTGGAACTTGGAACACTTGGAACAATAGCAATAACAAATTTCATCAATGTACTGACTCAATTATGCCCATCATGTCATTTGCTTACCTCATGAGGAGACAGACCATCATTACAGATCAGCTGCCTTCATTAGTAAGCCTCTCCTCCTGCTCATCAGTAAAAACCCTATTGGCATTGCAGTAGCCTAATCTGAGCAGTGCACTGGACCCTTTTTCCTGTATCTCCTATAATGTTTTACAGTATCTGCAACGACTGCATAAAACATGCCATAACTCTATCACAGATCATATAGATCCACCCTGTACAACTTCATTTGAGGAAGAAAAACTGCAATTTAGAGAAAAAAAAAACAGAACAGGGAAACAGAAAACAGACAGGATTTAGAACAGGTTTGACAACACGACTGCAGATCACACAAAACAAAAGCAAAAGTCAGCCGAGACACCCTGTGTAGGGTGTCCACCCAGACATGCAGTTGTAGAGGAAAGGAAGGAAGAAAATCATGTCTGTATAAAAAGCCGTTCAAAAATGATTGTAGTATTCTCTTTAATCTGATTATGCATAAATCTATACTGCAGGAAAGTGAACCCATGATATATCTAATATTGCAGCATCACCTTGACACACCCCAAATAAAATAGTTTGAAAAATGTTTGATTATTCTGATTATTTCTGTTGTGATTTCAACAAACTGATTATTTTGGCCTGAGGCATACATTCATATAAAACAAGATAGTATTGCTGTCATAAATAACACTTTCTCACCACATCAAAGCTGTGGTATCAGGTAGTTGTCCAGGTTTGGTCATGCTCTGTTAATTCAGAGTCATGTTAGTCTGTAATGATATATTACCCGGAGGGTAGAAGGTTTGACAGGCCTTTTGGACATATGGTATTGAGAGCTTGTTTACCATGTGTTGTTTGATGAGACATGGTTTAAAAATAACTTGACCAATGTGAGTCTCTGTTTGAAATATGAAATCTTACTTTTTTTATTCTTTTTGTTGATATCAAAAGGCATTCAAGATTTCATGCATGCCTTCCCATGGAAAGCTTGAACTACAGACTTTGAAAGTGTTGTACATGACAAATTACTTTATATTTTACATATATTTAAAATCTAAGCAGCATAATTGACTGACATTTTTATAACACACTTGGACTACAATGCACAGACATGAAATGGACCGAATAACTCCACAAAATCAATTTTGTAACTTTAGCCATGCATAAAAAGAAAACAGGAAACGATGCTGTTAGAAATTGCTTTCAGTTTTATAACTGTGGAGTCTTAGTGGGCATATCAGAAAAATATTTTCCTCATTGATTTGAAAAGGCAAATAGGATGGTGTGAGATCTGCGCAAGCTTTCACAGGAGTGAAGCGTCAACAGCTGTCACTTTGAATGTCTTGCTTTCATATCTCAAAGCAATTTATTGTGAATATATAGCAGCTAGTTATCAAAGAGTATGAAATAATTGCATCTCAGTCAACTCTCCCTAAAATCGCAACAGTCTATTTTATCACACGGTGTGCACCTGGCCCTGTTTTAAATAACTTTAATTCATATTCTATACATAGATTGCCTAATACATACATAGATGTGCATAATTTTACACCATTCATACGCATGTATTTATGAGGGGTCACCGACATTGGCTGACAGTATTTTTGGTCATACAAATACTCCATGTAACAACCACGTTTTCAGTTCGCCTATTTTACCACTAGCGAGCTCACGTTAGGCTGTTTGTTTGGAAACGAACGACTATATGTTTTTGTCCTATAATCATTACGGTTTAGCTGAATACAGTATCGGCAGAAGAATGGAAGGGTGAGTTAGCATAGCGATATAAATGCACATCATGGCGCTTCTTTAATGTATTCGACGCTAGACGTTTGTGATTCCATATTTTACATAAAACACTGTGTTAAAGTGTATTGCAATTAATTGTCATTATGCACATTACAGGCATATAGAATCAGGTATTTTCAGGCATTGGCCATGAAAATTCTCCTACATTGTTGGTCAGAGTGTTGGTCATGACTCATTGCGAGTGTTGATGCTTCTAGAGGGTATTTTGGATACAGCTGTAGCATCAAGACATATAGACGAATGAATTCACATTTTGTCTTGTAAAGTGTCAGACCACAGAGAGTTGCTGCTGAAAACCTTACCTAATTTTAGGCAACACATCATTTTTATAGCAAACACATCAGAGGTATAGGTATTCAAAAATATTCCAGAGTTGCAAGACCTCCAATGTAACATATTTTAAAAGGAAGGACCATTTGCAAAGTGAACTGGTGTGTATACAAAATATTACACCTGTTCTCCCTCCTCCAAAAGAGGCAAAGAAACACTCCAGGTTTTTGTGGATAATAATGTTCTCTGTGTGTCTCTCCATCCTCTCTCTTTCTTTCTGCTTGCACCTGTTGTATGTAATTTTTGGAATATGTTGTGTGTGTATGAAAATATGTTGTGGTGTGCAGTTAGTGTGTTTACAGTATACAGTGATGTGTTTGTGCAAAGCATTATCAGACATGTATATGTGAAAATATGTGTAGTGTAGTCAATTTGTTTGTTTGTGCATTCATCAGCTTAGGTTGAGGGAATGTTCAGATAATTAAACTGGTAATGAGCAGGTGTTCAGACTGGAAATTAGGTGAGATCTCTGGGGAAGCCCTAGTTCCTTAACATCAGTATCTGAGGGCACATAAAGACCCATTTGACTCATCCTGACATTGTTATCTAAATATTACATCAAATCCTGTTCTTTAAAAAGGTGTTGCATGAAAGTGAAAATCTCAGTGCAAGCATGGGTATTTTTGCAGTAAAAGACTGACCATTTCTGATTTCTGTTGTAGAATGACTTCCTATGTGCCAAATCCTCTTTCTTATATTACAGATGTGTAATAATGTGTTTTATATTCCCCCTGTCAGTTCGGGACTTGCCTCTTCAGAATGTCTCAAACGAACTGAGGTTATGGTATTGTAACGGTCTGGGAATTGCTGTTTGCTAGATCAGGCACCAGATTTATCAGATTAATGTATTTATGTTCTCCCACATATTAAGTCAATGTCTGACACAGCGTCTGCTGAATAACTATTGTGATATAATGAGACGAGGTCATTCTGCCAACCGAAAATCTCCCTTAATTGTCATCAACTGACATGTTCCGGATTTAAAATGGACCACCACATACCGTAGATAGCTTGCTGTGCTATAGTAATTTAAGGCTAGTACCGATAAGAAGAATCATACGTGAATAAGCACATATATATGAAGATGCCATAGCGCACGATAATGTGACACAGTTATATCCAGTAACAAGTTGAAACAGAACTAAAAACAGGTGGAGGCTTCCAATACCCGAAAAACGGGTGCGTATACTTTCGAAGACTCAAGGCGGGTGTGGAGGGGAGGAGGATACATTTGAACGCACCCAGCGCAGTTACACCTGATCCACAAGACTACTACACAATAACTCTGTTGTGTCCAGATAGTTGAATTAGTATGCTATATATGCCATTGGTCAGAACGCCATTGTTTAACATATTTTAAGCGGGTAACATGGTCAAGTGGGTGAATTATAGAAAACAATAGCATTCTGACCATGTCATTTCAAGTTGTTATTTGCACAAAAGCACATAGACCAACCAATTCGACTATGTGGACTAGGGCTGTCAACGAATATTTTAAATTTGATTACATAATTAAATAGTTAAGAAAAAATATCAGACATTCGATTGTGAAAATTAATATTCAATTGTGAAAAAAGAAGCACTACCAGTCGCGGTTATACAGAGATAATTGTTGCTACATGTTTATCACAGCAAAGCTCGCCCTGAGCGTTGAATGTCCGTTCTATATACCGTAATGTAATTATTTTGTAACGTGTAGGCACGTGGCAAGGTTATTATCGTATGCTAAAACTAAGATGAAAACTATAAGATGAAAAACATTTTCGTAAACTAAAGTAATTAATAGTAACAATAGCTAAATGATCACTGACTCTTATATTTAATTCTTTCTTGCTTTTTCCTTTTCACTGCTTAAGAAGATTTCTTAAAACATTAAAAAGTCTTTGCTCATCAAAAAGTCTGTCAGGTCACAAGACTCAAAAGTAAACCCCAGAATGTTTCACTGGTCCATTAAACTATAATTACTAAAAGTGAAATAAAAATCATAACAAAATCTTATAACAAAAAGGAAATCTCTCTGTGAAATAAAAAACTAAAGTGAAACTTACGAGAGAGAAAGAAAAGTAAAACTAACGAAAACCAAACTGATCTTCAAGGAAAATTTGAAAATAATGCTGAAATAGAAACTAATATTAAAACACAAACCTATAATAACCTTGGTTTGTAGATCTTTTAAAAGACATGTTTGTGTTGAAATAAAT
Source organism: Albula goreensis (assembly GCA_022829145.1). NCBI lineage: Eukaryota > Metazoa > Chordata > Actinopteri > Albuliformes > Albulidae > Albula > Albula goreensis. Next base: position 9,845,404 of record CM040743.1, on the reverse strand, counting down.
ATACTTTTACAAGTAGTTATGCCTCTCGTTTTTTTGGTTCGCCCCCTTATGGACATAATTCGCAAAAATAGATATTCAAATGGTTCGAACCTATGTGTTTTTTTAGAACCAATAATCGAACGTCATTTTTGGTCAATTTTGACAGCCCTCATCTGGACACAGCAGAGCTCTCGCATGGTACGCGCAGTGGACCACGCACTAACTGATGCAGAATTCCAGAGGCTTCTTACAGCAGAACACAGTCTAGGGGGCAGTGTTCTATTGAAGCAAGATATCTGCTTACGCGCAATCCCAGTGTCTCGACACACTTCAGCACTGTCCTGAGGCCGGTCCTCTGGTGGACGTATTGGCGGCTGCCCCATTCGAGTGCCATGAGGCCATAGAGGACTGTCCGAGCCGGTCCCCTTTTGGCGCCCCCTGGCTGCGCCCCCCTGCCAGTGGCCTGCCGCTGCCATGCTGGTGGTTTACCATTGCCACGCCAGTGGCCACAGGACAGTATACCAAGTGTTACAGCGTGTTACAGTTTGATTTTGGGCTCTTATTTGTTGTATGCAATAATATGACTGCACATGTTGAGAGAGGGTCAGTCATATCTCCCCATTTTCAACTTTGACAGGACTGCCCTCTTCTCCCTTGTTGTTCACCCTCTCACTAGGACCTTTGGCACACGTTATTTGGCAAAGCTCTGAAATTTCCCCCATGTGCATTAAATCAAGGCTTGTTATATCTCTGTTATATGTGGATGACATTTTACTACACCCTTCCGACATATCTAATTCACTTGCAAGAGTACCTTGCTTTCTTACTGACCATGTTGGTCATCATGAACTCATACCCTGGGCCAGTCCAGCTGATATGCTTGCTGTATTATAATGCTCTTTGTGTATTTTTATTCTCCTTCCTGTTTTCCCCTGACATGCTTACACAATATATTCTTGCTATATTTTACTGAAAGTGAGACAAAAAATGAGTTTTGGTAATTACAAAAATGTGTTGAGGAATGATATTTGAAATCAATATTATTAATCTGGCAAAACAATGGTAAAGTCAACCTTAAAGGTGGGAGTGAAGGGGCAGCGCAACAGTAATTGGGGGCGTAGCACTCTGTGCGTCCAGGGGGTTGTAAACAAGATTGCCCTGCATTGATTCTGTTTTTACAGAGCGTTGTTCTCATTTCCTGGCAGAGAAAAGCAAAGCGATCAATACACTTATAAGCAATCAAGCAAAAAAAAAAAAAAAAAAAAGATATGAATCTTGGCTAAAACAGGGACACAGTGCACCCATGTGGTCAGAATGAAGAACTTCTTACTGAAGAGCGCACTGAAGCTGTCTTTCTTGTCTCAGCTTTGATTTTTATGTCAGTGTTAAAGTTTATCCAGAAGCAGGTTCATCAGACTCCATTCCTGGAGGACTGTTTTGTCTGTTGGTTTTTCTTTTGTTTCAGCACTTAAGTTATCATTTTAAACTCCCTGACTGGTTAAACAGTACATGTCCACTTCTTTCTATGGCCATAACTGGCTGATAATTGAGTGGGAATCCTAAAAACCTGAAGACGTTGTTGCCCTCTAAAACTTTAGTCCTGTCCTAGAGGCTTTTTTTTTGTGTGGGGACTTAAGACTCATGAATTATGCAGTATGTAACAGCTAAGGGGTGTAAAATATGTTTATTCATGTAGAACAGCACTGCCACAAACTCAGCAGTCTACTACACATCATTATTACTGCGTGCAATGGACTGTGGGTCTGTTGCTTAGCAACAGATGTAATACTAAACTAAGAAACCTGAATTATGCATGAACCATCTATGACCAATCTATGTTAAATATATATATAATTTTGTATCCAGGAGTGCCAGAGTCATTCCTGGTTTTGCCTCCCCTGATTGGGCTTTCAGAAGCCTCTGTTTGTAAATTGGAGAAACAATAAACAACCTCAGGGGCTATCAGAGCATTCTTCATTTTTCCATCTGGTATATACATGGGCATCTAGGTAACTTTCATGGACTAGCAATGTAAACACATACCATAGGTGTGTATGTATATCATTCTGGATGCAATTTTAGATTAATTTTCATTTAAATGTGGATATGCATGTAAATATGCATAACTGTATTTCCAGGTTCAGAGCAGGTACACACAAAATGTTAGGCAGGTGCTGGATAGGAATAGGCATTTACAGGGAGAGAACACTTGTGTTTGTGATAAAACCACATTGGTTGCATTCTACAGCAGTGTGTGTGTGTGTGTGTGTGTGTGTGTGTGTGTGTGTGTGTGTGTGTGTGTGTGTGTGTGTGTGTGTGTGTGTGTGTGTGTGTGTGTGTGTGTGTGTGTGTGTGTGTGTGTGTGTGAAATATCTTTTACTTTTCCCAACAGAAAAATGAGTCCCCAGCAGTTTCTGCAGAAAAATGTCACACTGTCACTCTAAAAAGCCACCTGTACTTGTGGGAGATTTGCTAAATTGGCAACAAGACCAGATTTGAGTTCCCATGGAAACAACACTTCCTGGCACATCAACAACTTAATAGCCTGAAACAAAATCTCTAAAACTATCTGCTCTAAAAGAGAGCACACGTCAACGTTCACTGCTCCAGCAGGAGAGGAGATGTGGACTTGTTACAGGAGGAGAAATTATTCAAACATGAAAATTTGTTATGGAAAACATCAAAATTTTTATTATAGTTTTACAAGTTTATTGTGAAACAAGAACAGAGTCATTCACATGAAGTAACAGGTTATTCAATGATTGTTTACACGACACTGTGACAAAATGAAAAATATTTGTTCCTTACATTCAGTGATAAAAGTTCCATTATGTTGAGTGCATTACCATACGATTTAAAAACCAAAAATGTGACTTTTTATAAAATATTACTTTTCATAAAACTTCCACTCTCAAAATGTTAAACAGAAAAAAGTTAGCATATTTCATTTTCCTTAAATGTAATCAGGTCATGGTCAACCAAATATGAAACATGTTTAAAGTACAGTATTAAAACCTTAAGAATTATGCATATTTATTTTGAACCAGTGCTGCACTGACTCTAATCCCCCAACTGTCTGGATAAATGGGTTTATGAGAGTGAACATAAATTCTAGCCTGTGAAGTCCTACTGATGGTGCTTCCTTGAAGGCCACACTTTTTATGGACTGTGCACTCTTGTATTCTCCATCTTACAGTGTGAGCCATGCAGATAACCAAACTGTGGGGGAAAGATACTCTAAACATTTCACAGCCAATTATCCCTTTGCTGTAAGAGCCAGTGCATCTGTGCAGCCCTGTCCAAAAGGTTTAAAAAGGCACAGCATTCACAGTGTAATTAAGCTGTCCACCTGAGGGGGGCTCAAGCAGACCTATGAATAACAGTCTCCAGTTCCTTGCATCTCCGCTATGGCAAACGATAAGGGCCATAAAAGAGCAAACGATGACGGCTGTTAGGCCTTCAGCTTTTGGAACATCAAAATACCAATCAAACTATGATTATGTGACGGAGTTTTGGTGAGGTTGTCAGGTGGTGTAACCACCTGAGGCACTCATTTCAGCACAGCTGAAGAGAGAAAACTATAAAACCTACAGCCCCCAGAAGCAGCATCCTCCCTCCGCAATTTCATCTGAAGTGACTCCTGGTTGACCAAGTGAAATTTCTACCATACTGCTTTCACCTGACCATGCTCTGTATATTAGGTGAAAAGAAGGCGGGATGGAGGGAAGGAAGGAAAGAGGCACCTACGTTTTTCTGGACACAGACTTTTTGAGCAGAGACAGCAGCATCTGTTACCGTGGACATGACAGGCAGCACATAATTGACAATACTGATGCCTAGGAACAAGGGTCTCAGTCAGTAGGCTTCCCTCCACACTGTGCAAAAAAGGTACAACTGAAAAGACCCTGCAGTCTGCCTGCACAGAAAGCACCAACTTTCAGAGCAATCACTGTGGAGCTCAGCAGGTGAACTGTAGAATTAAAAGAAGCTGCAGCTGGCTGGACGGGTTTTGCTTGTCTGTGCTCACCTGAAATGACAGAGGCTGTTGCAGAACTAAAACAAATGGGAATACAAATATGCAGAGATATTGATGAGTCGAGGTAAAACATTTTGATTGCAATCACTTGTTTCTCAGTAACTGAATTTGTTCAATGTATCCATGTCAAAACATTAATGAAATCTGACGCATAAAATGAGAGGGATCTTTGGAGAATCAAGTATTTGAGGCCTTCTGTTGGATACTGTGATCCATCAAATTTGTTCCATTATGACCCTTTCAGCTTGCCATACTCCTCACACAGCACATCTCTACCAACTGCATGTGAAACCTGAATATTTAACCCATCCCTACCCAATAAGGTCATGCAATGAGTATGCGAAGGAGCCGGTTAGACTGGGCAACATTTTTTAAAGTCAAGGTCAACCCACAAGTAGGTCACAAGACATAAATAAATAGCTCACAACAGAAAGATGTAGCATAAAGACATGAATACATTCAGCAGTGTTGAACTTCGCCGTAAAGATTTAGAAATAAAACAGTGACACGAAAAATGAGTGGAGCTTCCATACTAGAAACTAACTGATTTTAAGCAATCACTGAGTGTTGTGAAGTTTTTCATAAGCTGAAACAATTCATTAACTGGGAACTAAGAGTAGCTCCACCTGCTTTTGTCATCCTGATATTTCATTCACCCATCACTAACTCCCAGAGGATAAGAACAGTAGGTCAATTTACAGAGTATCCTCCCTACCACCCTGAGACCAAAAGACCTCCAAACTCCAAACATGTCCTATTCAGTGCAGTTATGGGACTCTTAGACCTTGACGTTAGTGGCTCAAATGATAAATAGCAGGAGGAGAGGGTAACTGGGATGTGCACACCTGACTGGCTTACAAAATGAGAGAAGCCCAGAAAAATGTATAAAAATAAAAACAGCTGCAGTAACGAAAATGTTCACGCTAGCTCGGTTGGCCTCAGTCATAGTTTATGCTATTGCAATATTGACAGGCTCCAGCGACCACTCGCTATCTCAGTGTCACACTGTGTTATGAATCCATGTCTGGCAGTCTTCCTTGATTCAGCCGTCCATCAAACCTTCCTGCATTTCCAGTCCAATCACTCATGAGAGAGGGCGGGGTTACTGGGAGGAGGTGGGCGGTCGAGGGCGTCTGAATAAGAGGATGTGGGGCTCTGGGGGAGAGAGGGGGGGTCAAGTGAGTGAAAGAGGAGGAAGAGAGAAACTGGAGGCGGGACTCAGGATGCGATGCAGACCATGAGTCACACACTGACTCACTCAGCACTGTTAACATTCCCATCCCTTACCTGGTGCCTTATGTCCAGGGATCAATCAAAGCAGATTCGCTTTACTACACTTCAGTGTCCATGGAGCAGGTGCTTCTGTGGGCACGGCAAAGCAAGCAGGCCACCCAAATATACTGACAGTATGCCTTTACTCTCTGCTAAATTTTATGTTGCATTGCCGCCAACAACCAGCACAGATTCTAATTTAACAATACGGTCTTGCTTAGTCTCAACAGTATGAATACAGATCTCAATTTCACATTAGCAGATCTTCAGTTTTTCCCTACCAGCAATGTGTCAGTTTTAGGTCACAGACAGTGTAACTGGGTCAGCAGATTCACTTGTCAGGCTCATAACTATCAGACTATGACAGCTGGGGCTGGCATAATACTGTCTGCATTGTGATGTCAGAAAACCACCCACAGGGAGGTTCTATAAACCAATGGTCAGTCACTACCTCTCACTGCTAATATATGTTAACATAGGCCAACAAATCCACCTTCAAAAATCTGAGGGCACCAGTAATTCTGCAAACAGTCTACCTCAAAATAGTCAATGTTTGTCTGCCAGTATTATCCCTTTATGGGACATTGGGCACCTGTAGTCACAAATACCAAGTCTAAATTTGCATGGTAGTGGTTAAATGTCAACACAGTCATAGCTAAGCTGAGACACTGCAGGACCCGGTCAGTGGGACATACCTTACTGACTTGCGTTAATCTCTGTGTGCCAACTGACCTGGCTCGTGGATCATGTAGTGCACCCAGCCTTGGCTCTGCTGTACCCCGAGGTTCCTCCATTCCGTCTCCGACATCAAGTGGGTTTTTGGCACCCGCCTGGCGATATCCTTGGGCAGCATCACGTGCCTAGAAGGAGGCCAAGGAGTTTTATCCTTCCTCTTAAATGATGGATGAGCAAACTACCTCGCTAGCCAGTTAACTCGGCGAGACATTGTTGCGTCCACCTAGATACCTTGTACAGTGAAATACGACAGCCAACCAGACATAAAGATATGACGGTAGGACCGCTTTCAAATAATCACTCACCGATATTCAAACTTGTCGTCGTCATACTTGTCCGAGTAGTAGATCTGTTTCTGTGACATGGCTACCTAATGGTCAAAAAGTTACGCACGGTTTCAAAAGTTTGCTCAGAAAAAGTAAGTAAAGCTGTCAGACAGTTAGTTCGCCCATAAGTATTGCAAGTTAACTAGCCAGCAAAAAACTAGTTAACTTGCCACGAGTCAGAGATTTGAGAAGCCAACTAGGTAACACTGGTACAACATCGCGCAATTTCAATATCAACAATTTAACAGCAGCAAGACTGTAATATTTCATCTATAACAGAATATGGTTGACAATGTAACGTTTGGTAGCAGACTAATACAATGATCACAAAAACAAAGAACTCTGGAATATTTGCAACCCGACCTGCGTTGTCACTCCGGAATTAAGCGAGACTGAGACGTCAGGCAAAATATTTTCAGATATTTGTTCACGAAATCAATTATCAAGCAAATTACCGAATAGCACAGATGTTAACTGACCTGTTTCGTGTGTCTGATATTATAACTTTCAGCTCGTTTTTCTAAAAGACAATATTACAGTTTATCACTCTCACCACCACGCCTCTTACTTCTCCGATCGTGCTTTTCCCTCTCAATACACATTGATCCCGCCCTGTAATGTTCAAACAGAACTTTTCGAACTCCCTATTGGACTAATCCGCCTACATCATCTACCATGTGACTCAGAAGTGCACTTCTGTGATTGGCCAAAAAAAGCAGAGCGAGTCAGGGGAGGGTTAGACCCCTGTCACGTGACATGAGGACAACTTTTAGTCACCTGAGACTACAAAAAAGAGACAACAAAAATGTACTATTTTGTTTAGGTAATTAATCAGTGTTTGTATTTGGAAATTTATATAATGTGATATTGTCAACGTAAGTCTTTAAACGCCCGAAATATTACTTAGTGTCGCTAGCTATCAGATAACACTGTCACAGTTAGTTTTAAGCACACTATTGTATATTTCTCAATGCGCAATGAAAAGCCAAAACCGTGATTGTCCAGGCCACGAGCAAAGTATCCAGGTGCAGACACCCAGATGTGTGACGTAATTTTTTCGCGGAAGTGCCTTTCTTTGGGTCGAACGAGGAAGGGGGGTGAGAGAGAGAAAGGAGGACGGGAAGGAAGAGTCGAAATAAGTTTTGCTTCCCACTGCAGAAACTATAATGACAAGTAACGACTGCAAAGTAACTTGCAAATGAGAAGGCGACTTTGATTGAATTGTAATAGCTACCCAACTGACGCCAGCGACCGAAACTATTTTCTCTGAAGTCAAGTTAGGGGAAGTTTGGGGGACATAAGGAAAGACACGAGAAAGGAAAGACGACAGCTGGTGAGTTGAGAGAATCGTGCCAGTTGCTAACTAGCCAGCTAGCTGACTGCTGCTGTACAGTTCTGCACTTTTTTTGTCAAGATTACTTCCAGAACCAGCTTTCAAGATACACTTTATCTTAAAATCAGAATCACTCAGTTAAGTAGCGCATTAGTAATATGAAATAAAGTTGACAGTATACAACAGACCCATTTTATCTGAATAATGCAGAAATGTAGCAAGTTAGCCCTCTCAATATGTTTTTGAAATGGTATAGAGTAGATAATTACCCAGCCAGACAAATGTCATTGTTTTAATTAATGGTGCATTGTCATTTATGATTGTACGTATGTTTATATGTATGTCGTCTATTATATAGCAGTATGTAAGGTGAAGCCCCGTGCTACATAATGTTTCCAGATGAAGCCTAATGTCAAGAGTTTCTTACAGTAAAAAAAGACACCTTTACTGAGGTAAACTTTAACACGGTTTTCAATAGCCTTCAACAGTAAGAGAACAGAAGAGGATGGTTGACCATATCCGCAATAAGCAGCTCTACCCATGTAGGTCCCGCTTTGTAAAACTGAAAGAGCAGAGTGAAAGAAAGCTGTCTACTTGGCTGATAATGACTTCTCTGCAGCTGCCATGTGCATTTGGCACAGACCCTTTGCTTTGTTTGTCCTGGAGTGGCCATATCGGGTTAATAACGCTTTTCGCGGCGCAACTGTGTTCCACAATGCAATACCAAGCAAGGAACGTCTGAGTGTTGTTTGAGGAAACATTTTTTTGATTGTGAAGGGAGAAAAGGAAGTAGGAAAGTATTGAGTGACTGCTGAAGAGGTGTTGTGTCTGAGGGAAGGGGATAGGGATCAAAAAGAAATATTGCACTTGCCTGTGAACTTAAAGGACACCAAGTGCTGTTCTCTGTTGGGGAAAAAATGAACAACAAAGCAGTACCTAGCAGGGATAAATTCAATGTGTACACTTAGTTTTGACCTAACTTTAATTGATGTTTTGGTTTTAAAGATCTATTATGTGTAGAATAAGATGACACAAACCAGCATGTCAATGTTTACTTGTTTATATAAGCTGATATGTCATCATTAATCCCCAATTTCTGACCCATTCTCACTGTGTAACTGCAAATGACAGGCCTTATACGGTCATAATAGCAACACTGTAGTCCTCTTCATGAAATTTGGAGTGTATGGGAATGGCCAGCTTGTGTGTATTTATTCATTTTGTGTGTGTGTGTGTGTGGGGGGGGGGGCGGTAGGGATTGCTTTTTCAAAGAACAAAACTGTGTGATTATATGGTGCCTGGGCTTGGGGTTTCACAGGAGAGCAACAAGCTGAGGCACACTTCTACTCCCTCCTGGGTAATTCCTTTCATTCCGCTTGTGTGTGTGTCTGTGCAAGCCCGGCTGCAGGTATGTGGAACTGAAGGGAAGTCAATGCTGTGATGGTCTAAATGCTGCGCCAAAAGCTCACAATGCCCAAGACCCATAGAGCAGACCCTCTCAGATCCACTCATACATTTTCCCTGGCTTTAGGTGTCTCCTGATGATGTCACAGATGCCCCAATTTTTTTTCCCCTATTAAAGTGGAGAGAGCCCATCCTCTCCTAGCAAGCTTTAGCTCAACTTTTATATCCACTGCAGTGTCTGCAGACAGGTAGGTAAAGGTGCTAAGAGCATCACTGCGCCTGCAAATATCTAGGCTGCTATCTTCTATTGAGATGGAGGGTCGCATCTTTGGTTGAGTGATTGTCTATCCAAGTTGGCATCTATGGAAAATGGATGTGAAAATGCAGGTTTGAAGTGAGCTAGTGAGGAGACAAACAAATGTTACCAGTTTAAGTAAGTTTTGGGTATGTGTGCATATCAGTATAAATTCTCAGTGTTTTAATATACAATATTCAAGTTAATGTTATTGCAAGTAGGTTTACTTAGTGAAAGCAGCAGGAGCAGAAATGTGATGGTTGGCTGTGAATAATGATAATATAACTTATAAAACACATGTTGAGTGTAAACCCACATGCATAATGCAGAGGCATTCAGCTTACTTGTGCTGTTTATAACGTGTCAGTGGCCCATCTGCCTACGTTTCTGCAGACTCACTTGAGCAAGACAGGAACATTTTCACCTTTTCCCCGGCTACTCAATATGTGGGATTTCTTTAAATTTCACACACTCATAACATGTGAAAACGTAAAGGATGTGAAGTGAAGATTGAGACCACTTGAACTGGGCTTTATTGTCACCTGCTGAACACAGGAGGTGGTTTTGCTGTTTTGCCTTGTGTACACAGTGGCTCCACTGTGCTGGGCTGTGGTGATGCAGTCCTGTTATAGCTATCTGCTGTGTGCTGCGCTGGAGGGAGAGAGTGAGAGGCAGGAAGGAAGAATTCTCCCCCTCACTCATCTTCCCTTCCTCTTCCTCCATCCCTCCCCCTCTCTCATTCGTTCTCAGATTACCAAGTGCTTTTAAGGGAGGAGAAGCCACAGGCTCTTTGCTCTCTCCCTCTCTCTCCCCTCTCTCTCCCCTCTCTCCCTGTCTCTCGCTGTCTCCCTCCCCCACCCTCTCTCTGTCCTGACTCTGTGTGTACACTAGGGTGTGTGTCAGGGAGAGAGAGACCATATCTGTGTGCACATTACAGTGTGCATTGATGTGAGCGTGCATTACTGAGTCAATGAGGGGGGGGGGGGGGCAGCAGCGCTGAGGATCAATCCACAGACGGACAGTACAAGAGAGGAAAAGGAGAACACAGAACTTGCCCCATCACGTCTTGGCACCTAAAACCCAGCAAAGTGAACGGGGCGGGGGGGGCAAAGAGGGAGAGACCAGGCCAGGTTTTTTCATTGCATTTTTTTTTCTTTTAAATTTCGGCCACAGATGCAGAGCGGAAGAGAGATCTGACAGAGAGAGAGAGATACGGAAGAGCAGAGCAGTGATGACTGTGTGTTTTTAGAGCAAGAGAGAGAGAGAGACAGAGAGAGAGAGAGAGGGGGGGACCAGAGACCAAACACGCGTCCAGGGAGGCACCCAGAGGGGCGTGGAGGGACTGTGACTATTTAACCATCACTCCTTTCATATTCCATGCATATGTGTCTACATCGTTTCAGCTCTGCAGTCATTCTTTTCTTGTTTCGATTTGTCAATCAATGTTTTTTGCCAGGAAAAGCTAAGGATTATTTTACACACCCTTCGAAAAATGGATGCAAGAGGAACTGGGAGCACCAAAGATTTGTTCCAGTATTTCCAGAGACAGAATTAGTTGCATAATTTTGAGGAATATTGTTGTGTGATTATTATTTTTTTCCTGAGATTAGGATTTAACTGACTTCTGAAGGGTTAATATGTATTTTTATTACTCGATTGGGGCCGCATCATCATCATCAGTTTTTTCATTTAATTGTTACTTTTTCTGACTGGTTTACATTTGATCCATTCATTTCTGTTGTGCATTGTGTTGGTGATGTTCAGAGTGTGATATTGTGCTCTAGTGAAATAGCATTTCATATCTTGGTACATTTACTGGACCCTGGATCAACTGTATCTCGCCAGACTGGTAGAATATTATTGTCAACATTGACCATTATGTCTTTAGCTTCAGATTTCGCTGTTTCGAGTCATATCTTGCCGTTACTTATGTGTTGATGATTTAGCCAAGCTATCGTGTGTCTTTAGCTATGGCATGTGGGTCTGTAAGAGCAGCTTTGTAAGGAGCTAAAGCACAAACTGTTGGTATTGCTGCAGTTATTAACTGGTGTGGTTTGCTTTCTAACGGTAGTCCTGTTTGTGCTTTGCACATTATCATAAACTGGTATCGCATGGTATCACAAACAGAAATCCTAGCCGCTTATTCTGTCTGAATCTGTAAGTCGCTTGCCTCCATTGTAATCTTAGCTCTAATTACTGTCAGGGTATGTTAGATTTATCATTTTACACAACGAACTGTTTGCAAGGCTGGCCTGTCTTAAATTATCCGTCACAAAGTAGTCTGGCTGCTTGGAGCCATCAGGCATGAAGTCTGTATTCTGAATTGTGGCCTTCCGGTCACATCTTTGTTTGAATCCTCTGACCGCCGTGATCGCGTCCATTCATTTCATAGGCTGTGGCTGCTGACCACTTATCTGCTGTTCCAACATGATGACAGAGTTCTGTTGATCGCATCTGTGACTCCTAATCATAGTTCCTGTCTTCTCTGAAACGTGTGGTTGAGCACACAGATCATGTGAACAGACACATCTGCAGTATTGATTGATCTCTGCTGTTATTTCCACCCTAATTAATGCCACTTTAATTGACTTTAATTAATTGCAAAGTCTGTGCCACACTCAGTCTGTGATTAGTTGATCAGTACTCACATAGAGCCATAATCAGTTAGATATTGTGCTAATATTGTACCTTTTGTATCCATACTGTTGGTGACTTGTAGTTTTAAATTTTTTTAAGTGCATTTCATTGTTTGGCACTCAGTTGTGTTGATATTCCCCAGTGCCTCTTCTCAGTGCTACCCAAAATGCAATATTCAATTCAAAAATAAACTGAAGCACATCTCTGCTACTCTGCACCACAGTTAAGCATGCCATGCTAGACATTTCTGGCTATCACTGTGCCGTGCTAATGGGGTGACGTGCCATATTTGCTGAGCTTTGACACAACGTTAGCCTATCACAGCACTCTGCTGTTGGTTGTTGGATTGTCTGCACTGACTGATGTTTTTGTCACTGATTTAAGTGACTGAAGGTCTGCCTTGTTCTAACTCATTCCTTTTTATATGGCTATGCTATGTATCTACAGCACAGTGCCTTGTGTAAGAGCGTTGAAAAGCATTACGTAGCTACACGTACCTCACGTTTCACCAGATCTGATCTGCGCTAAACTTTCAGTTCCTTATAAGTGCTGACTGAGACATTAACTAACTGTGATACTTCCACAGCAAAGTGTGCCAACACACAGTGCCTTACAAGGTGTTGCTAAGACTGTGGTGGCTTCTTGATTTTTTTCTTTAATCTCTTTGCATGAACCCATCTATAAAAAGCAGTGTGCTAGATTATAAACCTGTTTATGTTGCGGGGAGGAGCCCTGTTCATCATTCCTGTTCATCATTCCATTAATATGGCAAATCACAATCCCGTATAGGTGGATCCTTTAACAGCCAGCCAATGAAAAGCACTTCCTGAAGCAGAATTCAAAAGCCAACACCTTTTTTTCCCCCAACATATTTAATCAGAGTGTAAGCCAAAGGCTTGCCTGTGAATGAGGCTATCACTATGGCAACTGCTAGACAATTCACCTGTTTTTGAGGGTGATTGTGCTGGCAGCATGCAAAATTGACAAATTAAATGCTGCATTTCCGTGGAGGTGCAGGAGGTTTGGACATGGCCTGTTGTAAAATGTGAATTTTGAGTGCTGTTTAAGGAACCGATGTGACAGTTGCCCTGACTAATTGAGATTCCTTCAGCCATGCTCTTTTGCCAACAGATAATGCAGCTCAGTGCAGCTCCCTCTACTTAAGAAGGCTTATCCTTGTTTAATGAGCTTATTATTAATCGTTTTAAGGGGGCCTAAAGCCGTTATTATCCTAATAGTGAATATGTTGACCTCGTAGGCTAACCGCCTCGTCCGGCCCCACAGTTAGAGCGTTCATCCCTGTATGACCGCAGCATTGTGGCCTGGATGGTGCGTTCCCCTCGGCCTGCTGACCCAGCCTCGCTGTCCTGTAAGGACTTTGCCTTGGGGCAGTAGCTGTGCTCTTTCTGTCTTATCTCTCAGCCAGTTGACTGTGCTAGTTATTTAGTCTCTTAAGTGTTCTTGTGTGTCTGTCTGTGAAGGAAAGAAGGAAGAAGGGCCTTGGAGCAAAACATTTTGAGAAAGTGAAGGAAATAGGCAGTGAGGAGAGAGAGAAACAAAAACGGACTGTCACAAGAATGGAAGTAGTGACACTACGAGTGAGGGATAACCTGCAAGAAGAGCGGAGGGAGGTGTGGAAGTGACAGAGGAAAAGAGGAGGGGAAGAGGGGGGAGTCTGAGGAAACGAAAAAGGAGGGATTCTGGAATATGGAAACCTCCTGAGAGATGTCTCAAGACATCTTGACATTCCCAGATTTTTTCTTCAAAAGAGAAGTAATAAAACAAGGATAAAACACCATTCCTGTGTTTTATGTTGGGTGGGGAGGAGGAGGAATAAAAAAGCAACCAGACTGCTCTGAGTTTCTGATGTACAGTTGCACAGTGTTTTGATTTTGTGGAGCTTGTGCGAGAGCCTGCGACAGCCACAGAGGACAGGCATACTGAAACCGTGCTCTCTCACGCTGCCCTGCCAGACTCTGCCTCGGTATTGATCAGCCCTGCTCTGCGTGTGGCAGGAGGCCCTCGTCCAGAGAGAGCCTGAGTGTCTTGCATAAGCTCTTATCTGGAGCTAATAGGCTTTTTATTGAGGCTCAGTGGGAAAGGTTCCGGTGCCATTTTTCCTGCAGAGTCGCACTCAGGCCTGGTCTCGTCAGGCCGCCCCACTGACTGATAGGGAACGTGCGTTAGGTAGAGAGGCAGTGCTGCTGTCCCAGCGTTGTCAATGATGATGATGATGATGATGAGATTATTGATGGAAGTCCCCTGAAGAGTGTCTCTGGTTTGGACTGAAGATCTGAGCTTGGTTAGGGTGGGACTGAGCTGCTAGGCCTATAGCGTCCCACAGTCCTGTATGATGCTGAGAACACCCGTGCTCACAGAGACAGAGAAACACAGGACACGGTTTGTTGAGAAGAAAGTTTTTTGCTGTTTTTCTCTGGAGTAGAAACGGGAAGAACCTCCAGAGACATACGACAGGAAATAACGAACCATTCGGGGGGTTATTATAAAGGGGATAATCTAGTGATATTGAGGTGCAGAAACGCACCACTGGGGGATTAAAGGGGATAATCTAGTAATACTGAGGTGCGGAACGCACTCCCTTGCAGCAGAGCTCAAAATGGAGCTGGTTCCAAAGACCAAGTACACGCATTTTCGCAGCGAGTCTCTCAGCTCGACAGATGATACCAACTCTAACCCCTCACTGCCCGCATCCGCCCCCGTTACTCCCCTCACCCCAACGGGCATGTCCTCCTCGCTGTCCTCCAACTCCCTGACCGCTATACTACCTCCCTCCTCTCCGCGCCCAGCCGAGAACAGCCCCACCACCTTCTGCTCCTTTTTCCCCCGCATGGGTGCCCTCCGGCTGGGCGTCTCGGCCACTCTGCTCCCAGGCCTGAAGGCCGGGAGCAGGCCCCAGCTGCCCCCGGACTCTGAGGAGGAGCCCCCCGGGGAGGCCTTCCAGGACAACGCAGCCCCTCCACTAACGGTCACCTCTCCCCCTCCCCGCCCCCCACAGGACATGAACCGGCTCGGGGGGGCCCCACGGCGAGCCCGGGTGGAAGGCAGCCAGCTGGGCGGGGATGAGTGGACGCGCCACGGATCCTTCGTCAACAAGCCCACTCGCGGCTGGCTCCATGCAGACAGCGTCCTCAGCGGAGCTGGAGTCTCCTACTCTGTCCGGGTAAGGCTCCCCAGTCGGCCATTTCATCAGCCTCATGACCTCATGAGTCCTTATGACTGACGCGGGAGCACATTTAATACAACCCAATATTCCAACAGCAATGCTCATACGAACACATAGTATGAGCATTAATATTTACTTATTTAAGCTTAAGTCATGTGTGTTCTGCTTCTCAAATTTTAATAGCTGGTGATTCAGTCCTCCCATAAAGTGTAGTCACAAAGACAACTGTTGAGCAATAATAAAATTCACCTTATTTCATGTTGCGTGAGTCACTGCAGTTAGTCATTTAATGCTGTTTTGAGTGCCTTCACACTATTGGGTATAGGAGTGCAAGGCCCTGTGCTAGCTCCTTGCCCTCTGCTAAATTGCTTTGGCCATAGAATTATCTTGTACACTGCTGTCAGAATGCAGTCCTGGAGGGCCACAGTGTGTACTGGATTTTAGTGTGTTTCAGCACCTAAGCCTAAGGAAGGCTACAATGTCTGGATGGTTTTTGTGATTTCCTTTCAGTCAGCAGCCATTTTAGGCCATTTTAAGGCCATTTTAGGAACAAAGTGTGCGGACTCCTTAGCCAGACAGTGATTTAAATCAGTCTACCAAGTGTCAAAAAACAACCACAAACCCAGGAAATGCTGTGGCTCTCCAGGGCTGGATTGTGAAAAGCTTTTCGAAGAGTTGAAGAGTTCACAGGCCTCATTTCAAAGGCGTAAATCAGCTGTTGATTGAAAAAAACCACAAAAACCTGCAGGTGCTGTAGCACTTCCGCAGCGGAGGTTCAGCACCCCTGATGGAGCATGTGCATATTGTAAGAGCACAGAGCTGGTGGCTAACACCAGGCTCATTAAATACAGCCCATTATCTTGTTATTTACTTGATGACAGAAGCTACATACGCATAGTTCACTTCAGCTGAATTTCAGACTACTAATCAGAGTGCAGGAAAAGCAGGGCCTTACAAGAAATATGATTGCTGCTGATTGTAATATCACTTCCTCATACATAGTCCTAAAAATACTTTCCATCCCGTAACAAATCCGTATTTCATTATGTGTCAGTTGTTGAAATTGCAGCATTAAAAATAACAGTAGCAGCAGTCTTGCATTTCCGGGTTTCCATTGCTGTTATTAGAGCTTGTCATGTTTCCCATTTGCAGGCGTTGCTCTTGGTAATATCTTTTAGTATGTGCTTTTTGTCATGGAAAATGTTAGGCTTGTAATTGGTCCTTATTGACTCATTTGTCTCTCATTTGATTCCCCCCTTCACTTCAGTATATGGGATGTGTCGAGGTGCTGCAATCAATGAGAGCACTGGACTTCAACACGAGAACTCAGGTCACAAGGTACGGGTTTTTTTTTTTTTTTTTTTTTACTTCTTATGTGTGTATATTCTGTTCTTTGTCCTGGTGATGTATTTTTTTTGTGTGTGTGTGTGTGTGTGTGTGTGTGTGTGTGTGTGTGTGTGTGTGTGTGTGTGTGTGTGTGTGTGTGTGTGTGTGTGTGTGTGTGTGTGTGTGTGTGTGTGTGTGTGTGTCTGTGTATATATATGTGTGTGTGTGTGTGTGTGTGTGTGTGTGTGTGTGAGTGAGAGAGTGTGTGTGGGAGCACATACTTGTGAATGAATGTATCCCCAATGACTGAATACATTAAGACAGACAATATCAATAGAAGTTGAGCTATTGCTGGCATAAGTGCTGACTGGTTCACTCTGATATTAAAGATTTTAATGGGGGGAGGGTCATTAATATTATAGGTGGAATATTCTAGTGGGTTTAGAGAAGTCACTGTGCCAAGCAGGGAAAATCTCTGTACAGCTTGTCAAAACTACAGTCTGACTGGAGGTTGCCTGCTGCTCAGTTTATCATGCCCTCCTCTCTATGTTGCTCTGTCTGAAAATGCCTGCTTATCAGGTAAACAAAAAAACAAGGCACACGTGTAGGATGATCCCACATATACCAGTGAACAGTAATTGAGAGCCTGAGTGTAATGAGTGCAGACGCAGGAGCTGAAAATGCTGTCCTCGCTCACAGATGACTAAAGGCCAGTCATCAAAGGGCCTGGCGGGCTCAAACAGACCTGCTGTCTCCATCGCTCTGTCAGAGTTGCAGGACTGTCTCAGCTATTCTCAGCTCTGCTGAATCATTCATTTCAGGGACTTAATCCGATTTATTTGAGGCTGTGGTCTTCCCTTGGATTTAATAAAAAAATATCCTGCTGCCCTTGATATTTTTCTATAGACTTGTTGGTAGTAGCAACTGTATCGAGTTACTGTTACTAATAAACTGACCAGACATATCTTTCCTTGACACAATGGTGGAAAACTTGCATAATAAAATAAAACCTGGAAGAACATTTCACTTGAATGTATTCCTTATGCTTGAAACTCATTAGCGTAGCATTGTGTAACAGCCAACTGTTGTAATACTGCTTTAAGGTCTCTGGCTTCCCTTACATCTGCTCTGGATGAAATCCAAAGTACGTCAATGTGTGTTAATAATATGTACTCTGGTATGTCAAAAAAAGCCCCTTTCTACATTGGAATAAACCTCATTTTAATTCTCTCTGCCTCCCTCTTTCCCTCCTTTCCCTCCTGTTCCATCTCTCCTCTACTTTCCTCTGCATCTTTCCTCTCTTTCTCTTTCTCTGTCTCCTTCTCCACCGCCCCCCTTTTCTCTCCCTCCCTGATTTTAGCATTAAATTGTCTCGCTCTCGCTGTGCCTGAACCTCACCCCCCCCCCCTCTGCTGCTCATTTCCTGTGCCCATGAGCCCATGAGCCCTCCCATCACATTAACTGGCAATTATCCTTCAGCATTTTTTTTTTTTTTTTTTAATGAAAAAGCCAAACAAACCCAGTGTGCTATTTTAGTGCCCATTCGTTCAGCACTTATACCTCATTTCCCTTTCAGTTTTTCCCCTCTCGTGTGGCAGGGTGGAGTTTGTTATCAGTGAAGAGTGCTGAGCATCGTGTGCACTATGTCTTGCAGTGAGACAGAGTCTTCATTTTGTAAAGTGTTACATGTATTGTCTTTTGCAATAGCAGAAGCTGTTGTGTAATTACTGTTAACCTATAACGAGTGATTTTGCAAAGCGAATAGTAAGTTTGGTTGACGTCCAGTGGCATTGTGTGCGGTTGTGTTTTTTCGTGTTGTGTGTTGCATTGGTTATTTTTAGGCCACAGGGTTTTGTTTGGTCTGAAATTCTATATGTGTGTATGGATGTGTGTGTGTGTGTGTGTGTGTGTGCGTGCATGTGTGTGTAATGGCATTGTGGCTTGTGTTGGGTTACAGGGAGGCGATCACTGTGGTTTGCGAGGCAGTTCCTGGTGCCAGGGGGGCCCAGCACAGGAGAAAGGTAACCGCCGCCTGCCGCCGCCCAGCCTGGTTACAGCACAAAGAGAATAACACAGCCATAAACCCCAGCCGTAAGGCAAGCCTAAACAAACAACCTCCCCCCTCCTGTTCTGCTTCCAGAATTTTCTCCTGCCAACCCAATACTACGTGTTGATACTACACACACACACACACACGCATACACACACACATACATTAACGCAAATAAACACGTGCACACACACCCACAAATATAAGTGTGCACACTCATGCATACCCACTGTTTATGTGTATTTTCACATATGCACACCCATATACAAGCACCCTCACATGCATATGCACATACATGCATGCACACTCGTGCCTCACAAATATATGCACACAAGGAGCCAGAAACTTTGGCCTTGTAGTCTATGGTTCTCTGACCGTTTCAATCATTTTTTTTTTTTTTCTAAATTTGAAAATGGATTTCGCTGTCTCCAGCTCAAGCACTCAGTCAGTAGTATCAGTCTTGTTTTTAATTTAGTGTCGTTAAATAAAATGAATGATAATAATAGTAATAATGTTAGGAAGAATATAATAATAATAATAATGAGAATGCATTCCATTTGTGTAGCACTATTTCATATAGACAGTATTGATTTATTATTTATTAGGCACTACAGAGCTCTTCACATGGGATTTTTCAATCTCTCCACTGAGACCCTGTGATAGAGGTGTCATTTCAGGTGTGCACAGGTTTGTACATACTCTTCAGTCTGCTTATATGGTCTAAAAAGCAGAACTCTCCTACTAAGCCATTGGTCCCTTGCTTGTGATAGCTCTGTCCGTAGTCTCAGGACGTGCAGAAAGGGAGATAATAAAAGCTGTTCGGGCATGACCAAACAAAGAGTGCGCAAGGCTGACTGTAGCTTTTAGCTGCAGTAGTTTTAATGAGCTCTGCGATTCAGAACTCAGGCAGAAGTGAGCTTCAGTGCTGTCCAGGGCTGACTTTAAGAATAAGAGTGTGTTTCAGGCCTTTTAAAATACCTTTGGTCTCTTTCAGAGCCTTTATTTCTTTTGTCTTGGTTTCTTTTTTTGGTTTTGGTCAGCACCTGACCCCATGGCCCCTCACTGTGTTACCGTCATCATTTCACCAGCTGTGATGAGGGCTGTTTCTGTGCTGTGACTCATTTGAAAAGAGAGAAAAAGCTGACTGTAATTTCTCGCATGGATCATGTTAATTTACAAAAACAAAAAAAAAAAAAACAACTGTGAACCATTCACACATGGCTGACTCACTTAACTCATCTCAGCATGTACACTCTTCCCCCCTCCATCTCTCTCTCCCCCGCTCTCCATCTAGGGCTCCACACGCTGTCTGTCCATCTTGGGGAAGAGTAATCTCCAGTTTGCTGGAATGGCCATCAGCCTCACAGTGTCCACCAGCAGCCTCAATCTGCTGGCCACCAACTGCAAACAGGTGAGAGAGGATTCAGAACGGGGCCAGAGGGGAGAGAGGAAAGCACTGGTACGCAGGGGGGGGGGGGGAATTATGGGAATGAAGCTGAGATTGGAGAGAAAGAGTGAGGTGAGACAGAGGGAGAGACCTTGAACTTTGACTCTCTTTTATTCAAACCCACCCAGGGCCTCAAAAGGACAGACATACACTGCAGAGAGCATTCCCCATTTTTATGCACTGAGAATAACCTCCATGTGCAAGCAAGTTAAAACAAATATAATATAAGGGAAAGCTGGCAGGCCCAGTTAAAGAAAGGGAGAAGTGAGCGAGACAGAGAGAAGGGAGGAGTAAAGACTGACTATGCGATTGAGAGAGGGGAAGGGGAAAAATCTGAGTAAGAAGGAGCGAAAGACAGAGAGGGGGAAAGAAAAGCAAGAAGAGGGAAGGACTGACAGAGAAGGAGCAGGGAGGCGGAGGGTGAAACAGGATACAGACGGGCTGTTTGTTTGCTCACGGTCACGTAGAGGATCTGTGTAAACGTGTTCCTGCACACCTGATGCACTGACTCACCTGAATGGAACACTTTCATTGTCCCCGAAGGGGAACTTTATCTGACCACATTCACAGAATATGGGAAACGGAGACTAATATAGTCCAGCACTTCAGTGTGACCAGACGTTTCAGATGCCTGCACTTCTATTTTTTGACATCTAAACCAGGTCACTCTGTCCCAATCTCACACAAACACGCTGTTCTTTAGTCAGACGTGAGAATTAAATTATACTTTATGTGCTCCCACACTGAGAATGAATAGTTTATTTCAGGTTTTTTTTATGTCAGTTTAATGGCCAGTCTCGCCCTCTCTGAACTTTTCATTTATTTATTCCACTCTTTTCTGTCCTCTGTTGAACCACTTTTTCACATTGTCATTTCCATCTATTCCAGTCGCTCTCGATCTCTCTCTCTCTCTTTCTCACAGTCGTAATCTCTCTCTCCATCCCTCTCTCCCTCGCCACAGATTATTGCCAACCATCACATGCAGTCCATCTCATTCGCCTCAGGAGGAGACCCTGTGAGTCACTCGCCTTTTTCTGCCTCTGTCTGCCTGTCTGCCTGTCCACCTCTCTGTCCACCTGTGCTTCTCCCCTTTTCCCCTTGCTCCCTCTCTCTCTCTCACTCCTCCACCATGTGGCTGGGTGGGGTGTCACTCTCATCCATCCTCCATCCTTTATTTGCTCAGTCTCATTCTGTTCAGTTTCATTCTGTTTTCTCCACAGAACTGTCTTTTTTTTCCCTCATCTTGTATCTTCCTCTGTCACTTCACTTTACTTGTTTGCCATTTTCTTTATTTAAATTTACATTGCCTCCCTGCTCCCTTTCCTCCTCCAGTACTGCCCCTCCCCATTTACTGCCTCTCTTCTCCTTCTCCTCTCCTTTGTCATTCCTCTCCCCCTCTCTGACTTCTCTCTCGTCCGTGTTGTGTCCTGACCCTCCACCCCTCTTGATTTCTCTCGCAGGACACAGAGGAGTATGTAGCTTATGTAGCCAAAGACCCCGTCAACCAAAGAGGTGAGACAAGGTCTTCATCTCCCGCTTCAGTCAAAATGATGATGGTGTTAGTTGTTGTAGTACAATGGTTGTCAGTATCTACATAAATTAAATCTGTTAAAAAAACATGGGTAGTTTTTAATAAGGTTTTAAACCCCATGTCCTCATTGTGACAGGAGGCCTATAGTTGGGCACAGGGGAATACATTTTGTTGGAAAAAAATTAATTAATTAAAAACAATTTTATATGTGTGATAGCTGTGTATTGTGCTGTCTAACATAGATTAGATGGCAAAATTATGTTGAACTTTGCCCACTTCATAAGCTTTCCTCTCCCTCCCTCTCTGGCTGTTCCTCTCTCTGTCTGGCTCTTCCTCTCCCTCCCTCTCTGGCTGTTCCTCTCTCTGTCTGGCTCTTCCTCTCCCTCCCTCTCTGGCTGTTCCTCTCTCTGTCTGGCTCTTCCTCTCCCACAGCCTGTCACGTGCTGGAGTGTCCTGAGGGCACGGCTCAGGAGGTCATCAGCACAATCGGCCAAGCCTTCGAGCTGCGCTTCAAACAGTACCTAAAGAACCCACCCAAACTGGTGGCGCCCCACGACAGGTCAGTCCCCTCCTGGCTTTGGTTTTCCAGCTTTTTAAGCTTCTTCCACATGTACTGTCCTCCTGATTTACCACAGTTTTGGGAATAAGGAAAGAAAGGGTGTGTGTGTGTGTGTGTGTGTGTGTGTGTGTGTGTGTGTGTGTGTGTGTGTGTGTGTGTGTTCATGCACATGCGCACAATTGTGAGTAAGTGGAAGATGGGTTATTCTTTCCTTCTGTCCTTGAAATTCCATTAAATGTTAAGGAACACCAATGTTTTGAAAGCAAAATGCAGTCCAACTTTTAAAATAAGTCTCTATTTAATTTATACAAAATTCAATATTTAAATTTTATTTTATCTCTCAACTTCCTCTCTCTCTCTCTCTCTCTCTTTCTTCCCCTCCACTTCCCCTCTTCCCCAACCACCCCCCATCCCCCGCCTTGACAGGATGGCTCCATTTGACGGGTCAGCCTGGGAGGAGGAAGAGGAGGAGGACGAAGGTGCCCCTCACCCAGAGGTGGCATACTACAACAACTTCCCCGGCAAGCTGCCCCCACTCGGCGGCCTGGTGGACATGAGGTGCCACGCCTCAGGCCCGACCCTGGTAACCACCTGAAACGTGCCCCTTTGTCTTCCCTGTCTGTGCCACCCCTGTGCCAGTACGAAGCCAAAAAAGCACCCCGTCATCTGCAGCTATTACCGCTGCCAGCATCTTCAAGCACTGCTATATTATTACATTACAGCAGAAAAAGGTTTTAGTCACATGCTTCTTTGAATAAACTTTGTCAGAGTCATGAAACATTAACCGTTAGTGCAAGCTCTCTATTCATTCAAACATGGACTCATAACATTTTCTTTTTTTTACAGCACAAGTGATACACTGCTGACGGCATATAGCTTTCACCCATAGTTCATTAAAACAAAGGTCCTCCTTTGAGTGGGAACACTGTGTGACAGAGGGAGGAAATATGGAAGCAGAGCAAATGAAAAAGACGTTCTTTAAAGGACTGGTGACTCTAAGCCATGTCTGTCGATAGTTTTATTCCTGTAATATTCAGTTCAGAGAGGAATTCTGCAGAATCTTTTATGCATAAACATGAAACAATTAACATGTGAAGTTTTCAGTAGTCCACATCCCTTCACTCATGGTCATGCTTATTGTCTTAGAGAGATGTGGTTCTCTGTGCTGTACAGACAGCTACTATATGAGTCTGAATAGTTCTGTTTTCCCCATTATCCTAGGTTTATTTCCTAGTGCTGCCTGTTGTAATTCAGTAAAGGCAAAATTCATTTACCCCTCTGCATATGGGCAAAAGATATAAGATTAAGAAATAAACGAGATGCAGCACCCAGCAGAGTAATTTATTTACAGTGCCTGCATGGTTTTGTGTGTGAGGATAAGGGGTGGTTGGGTGGGGGAGGGCGCCCAAAAACTTCCAGGCAGGAAAAAAAAAAATCAATCTGAGAAATGCAAAACTAAAAATGAGAACAGCAGATATTCATTCCAGCAGTTTGCCAGACCTTCACCTCTGGTTCATTTTTGGCTGTGATTTTTTTCCCCTCTCAGAACGAATAAGGTTTGTTAGGACCACACACTACTCATTTTTGTCTTTGACAAGGGGACAGAAGTAAATGTTATTAATTAGCATTTGTGCAGCTCTTTACTGTGTGTAAGTGCTTGTGGGACATGTGAAATTACCATCATTTGATACATTTCTGTTTGTGGAACCTGAAGCTGCTTGCAGGCCTGACTAGTTGTTTGTATGATTTGCAGCCCTATGGACAACCAGGACAAGGTGACATACACAAGCAGCCATTCCCTCCGTTATCAGGTAGGTCATCCCCACTCTATAGATATTTAAGTCATCTCTCCTGCTCCACTCCTTCCATCTTCCAGTAACTCAGTTTTTGGAGGTGTTTAAGGACGTGGATCTGCTGAAATATCATATTTAAGGTCAACACTTTGCACTGACTCAGCCTTTTTTCCTGTACTTCCAGTCGGGTCCAGAGAAGGCAGCCTGGATGACCCCTCCTATGTCAATGTGGATAAGCCCCGCCCCCACCCCACTTTAGCCAATGGTAAGAATCACAGATGAATAGGATCAGTGTTCTGTTCTTGCCAAAGGTTTTCCTAATACTACCCATTGTCCTTCAAAATCCACACATTTATTTTTAAAAATCACAGACTTCAGAGTTCTTCAGATTGTTACAGTTTTAAGAGGCATTTCAAAGTGCTTGAATGGTTTTTTGAGGAGATTTAGGTAATCATCAAGAAAAGGTTCATGTCTGCGTTCTGTATAAAAGGTTCACTTTAAATTATTGGGATTGAAAGAGCAGCCACAGGGATGTCATTTATACTGAGGCCACTTTCAGTCCTGTAATACTTTTTATTGCTTTATTTTTGGTCTGTTTCTTATACAGCCTACAGCATAGTTTTGATGGGTCCATGAATTTGGAGTTATGGGACTGTGAAAGGGCTTTGAATTTGTGGCATAGATACTTTACAAACCCTGCATTTGTCCTTATGAGTCATCAAAAAAAAAATTCTTTCCACACATTATCGTTCCCTGCTTCTCTGCTCCTTCTCTTCATCCTTACCTCTCTCTCCCTCCATATCTCCAGAGTCCTTTGAGGATGGTGCCACAGCGCCCTCTCTGGCCAGGCAGCTCCAGCGCGAGCCCTGGTTCCACGGCAGCCTGAGCCGACGGCAGGCAGAGAGGCTTCTGGGAAGGGACGGGGACTTCCTGGTGCGGGAATCCGGCACCACCCCAGGGCAGTATGTCCTCACAGGCCAGCAGGGGGGCCAGCCCAAGCACCTGCTGCTCGTGGATCCCGAAGGAGTGGTGAGTTAGCTAGCAGAGTCACCTGACCATTACAGAGAAAGAGCCGGTGGAATTAGGGACAAGGAGTGGTAGGCAAAGGCAGATTTGCATGCAATAAGTGACAAATGGCACATGACAATTAACATGTAGATGCACCAGAAACTCCAGCGCACATTGGCCACATTCCAGCCTCACATCCCTGGGTCAGCTTTGGCTTGCACTTTTCAAACATTTGAAACACTACAGAGACCACAGCAGGTGGGTGATTGGGAAGCATTTCAAAGATCTTATGAGGCGGATTGTTGCTGCTGGTGACCTGACTATGTCACCTTTTGGTTGCACAGTCTTCACATTCTACATCTCTTTCAACTGTAAACTTGATGACTGTTGAACTCCTGTTCACAGATACCTGAGTCTAATAATATATAGTCATGTTTGAAACACAAGGAGCATAAATGTTCTAAGTCATGGAGAGAGTGTCAGCTATTCTGTGATGGACCACATGGCACAGACAGTATTTGTCTGGCCTTAGAGGGGAGGTCACCTGACCAGCACTGGGTGAGGGAGGTGTGAAGCAGTGAAGGTGGCTCAACTGGAGAAGCTGGGGAGTCTGGGGGATGAAGAATGGCTAGTCACAAGAACTGTTTCTCACACAGCCAAAAGCCATTGGTAGGCAAGGGCTTGTGTGGCTATGTTTGTGTACAGATTCTAATTTTCTCCTTCTCATTCTGTCTCCCACTTTTTCTCATTGCTTTCTTCTTTGTTACATTTTATCTTCTATTCTCTACCTTGTCATCGTCTTGAACTGTACACCCCACCCCCCCCAATCCAGGTTCGAACCAAACACCACCGGTTTGAGAGCGTGAGTCACCTGATCAGTTACCACATGGACAACCGGCTGCCCATCGTTTCGGCTGGGAGCGAGGTGTGCCTCCAGCGTCCTGTGGAGCGCGTGGCCTGAGCAGGGCGTCCCGGTGCAGCGCCCCAAACCCCGCCCATACCATTTCCCCCACACCCCCCTTCCTGCATCATGGCCGCAGGCAATCCATAGGTATCCCAGAGTGCCTTGTGAATCAGGAGCCTGTTCGTAGTCAGCCATCTCCGTGTTCGCCAAGATAGACACTGAAAACTTGAGGCTAGCAGATCGTGGGTGATAGATAAAAATAAATGGACCTGAAGATTGAATGAAGGCCGCTGGATCATTGATTAGTTATCTGATCTGCGCTGGACTTGATCCAAGTCAGAAAATCAGGAAGATGGACAAAAGCAGCCTCACTTTCCTCTTAACTGTTTATTGGGGGAAATTGTAATTTGGAGACACTTTCAAAGCAGATCACCTCCCGAACAGGATTTTTTGAGGTTGCAGCTGCCAGCCTGTTTGGCGTACCAAGAGCAGCAATGTCACTGCCCTGTTAAAGTTGTCTTTTGGACCTTGTGGACAGAAACATGACCATCAGAAACAGAAAGCGATCCTGACCTGGTTCAACCTTTGGGGCCGTGGTTGTCTCTCAGCACCTCTTAATCACATGCAGTACTAATGTAGCAATCTTCAATCATTATATGCCTTTGGAAAAACCAAAAAAAATTTGTGTGTGGGATTTAATCTTGGCTGCTTTTGGTAACATACTGTATTCCAAAGAAACAATCATGTAGCACAGAAAGGGTGGAAAGGGGATATATTTTTGAGGGAATGATGGGCTAAGACAGAAAAAAGGGGGATATATGAGTGAAAGACTTGCTAAGTGTGCCCTTCTGCCTTATTCGAACTGTAGGCCATCTTTAATTTATCTGTTTTGCTAATATCTGCCCAAACCCCGGTCACCATGTCTGAACTACATCACCAATGATTCCCTGCTTACCGACTGGTACTGGATTTATCAGTGTGCTACAGTAATTGTAGTCCAATCCAATTCATTGGAGTTGCATTAACAATCCATCAGTACATACCTGTCAAGTCTCATGTGTTTGACTTTGTTCACTCAGCCTTACCTTTGAATTCATGCATGCAAGCTTAATGTTGAATGCACTATGCAAATTGCTGCCCTATATATGTTGCCAAAGCATAAAGTGGGGTACTATCTCACAGTACTTGTTGCGGTTTTTTTCCTCATTATAAACCCCAAACACCCAAATGACCCACACTCTCAGGTTTAAATATTATTTGTTTGGCAAGGAAGCAACTTTCTGGTACAGTATTTGGTTTTTGTTCTCGTTGGATTTAAAATCGCTCTGAGATCTACCTCAATGCCCCTCTCATGCGTTTACATGTCACATGTTTAAGAAAACCAGTTGAGAAGAATAAAAAATGTAATTCTAGCATTGTTTATAAGGAGAGGGGCTTGTTTTATTTTTGCTGCAATCATGGCGGAAGCAGAAAAAAAAGATAGTTGGAGTGTTCAGATATGCTTCCTGTTTAAAATTATTTTAGGATAAAAGTCAAATTTTCCTTCATGCATAAATGGATGGCAATTGATGTGGTGCCTAAAATAGTGCTTAAACATTGAGCAACAAACAGTGTTTTTGTCCCACTTCCACTCAATAATGTGATTTTTTTTTTATTATGGACAACCCTTACCTGCTCAGTCTTTGAAAGTACTTATGCTGTAAAATATTGAGGTTGATTTTTATTTATTTTTTGCATAATAGATTATCATCAAAAGGATAAATGACATTTTAGTATGCTCACTTAAACGCAAGACTTGTAAATGCATAGGCTTTCTTCCACACTCAAACTAGAACAGACAGTCTACTGTTAAGCAACATTAGGCTGTACAACAGCACTGACAAGGGTGTGTGCCTTACTGCTGTCCACCTCTCAGTTTGTCAACAGTAAAAGCTTGACAGGTATGTACCTATGTGTGCTGTAAACATTGAATAGCATTTTTCACTCTTATTTTTTTCCCCATTTATACACTTAAATTGGAATGATCAACCACAAAGCTAAATTCACCCTGTTCTCAGGCAGCCAGCCCTAGCAGCATAGCCACTGTATGGTATGCACAGGTAATCTGCAGTCACCTGACTGACCACAGGAGCTGTTATTGCATGGTGGGGTGGGGCATATCTTGCTAACTGAAACTGTCTGTCCCTCACTGCCCAAAAAAACTGTATTGTATTTAATAGATTTCATTGTATTTAATGGTTTTCATGATTTTGCGCGCTGACAAATTTTCAGTGCATCAGACAACTATGTGTATTTAAACTTCTCAAAGTTGTCAAGTCAACCGTAATCAAGGGAATGAAAAATGTTCACTAAAAGTGGATGTTTTGGCTGCAATGAAGTGGTGGGAAGAGGTAGGGTCTCACTCAGATGTAAAGAGGGGCTTCCCCAAAGTGAAGACAGAACCTTCATTTCACCACTAGATGGTACAAAGGAATCAGTGAGGTGATCCATCAGAGTAGCCAAAGTCTCCTGGCTGTGCCTGTGTGCTTGTTTATTTTTTTCTTCTGTTTTTGGTTTGTATTTTACTGAGTGATTCAAAATGATGATTTGAAGAACATTTTTGTGTAGAATTGTAATCTGCTGTTGGTTTGAAATAGGTTTTGGTACAGTTGGGAAACCTAAGTCAATTCAAAGAGGATAGAGGGGGAAAAGAAAAGATGCATCTCGGTGCCTTTCCTCTTGATTTTCTTCCCTCTCACATCTCTCTCTATCTCTCACTCTATCTCTCTATCTCTCTCCCGTTACCATTATCTTCTGACTGTGCCTTGTACAGCTACCGCAGCCATACTGATCAAATGCAGGTATGCATTTATGCACTTACAATATCCTAGAAAACTGATGTCAGTGAAGTGTGACTGTTCCTGGAATTATCTCAGGTGACATCAACTTGCTTCCCCATCGAAATATTCCAGGTGTTATGGTTATATTTGGTGCCCAAAGGCTGTTGTTGATGATCCTTGTGATGTAATGCCTGTGAAATATCCATCAGTTATATATTTTGTGTGATTTGAGAATGTAGCTTGTTCCATGGAATCCAAAACCATTGTGCACCTGAGTGGTTGTAGCGTGTCTCCTGTTGTAACGAAAGAGCCTTCAGCATTAGAGTGGTGGCAAAGGAAATGACAGCCCTGAAAGCAAGAACATTTTTGCCACATACAATCCATATGCTATACTGTATACTGTTCTAAACATGAACTGCAGAGTAAAAGGTGTGTAAAATGTGCAGTGTAACAACTTGAACTGATCAAAAGCTTTGACTGAAACCAGTTGGTTGGTCTTGCAATTTTGGCAGTCAGGTGGTTCTGCCTCCCAGTTTTTTTTTGCCACAAGTGCTTTTTATGGTTTTATTTTTACAGTTATAAGTTCCTTTTTTTTTTACAATCCATACAATAATTGGTTGAATGGCTTTGACTGCTGTTAATCTGTGTGTCCTGGGCTTTGTTTCTCTCTGTCTGTTCTGATACAGACTAAAGCTTATTGCACAGGGGGGAGTTATTTGACTTTTGTCTCTGTTTTTGTTTTATTGTATCCTTGTACTTTTGCTCAAACTCCAGGTGGCCAGCCCTCTTGGTCTCACAGCTCAGCCAGCACAGCTAGAATGCTGAAAAGAAAAACAAGAAAGTGCGCTGAACCTAAACGGGGCCCAAACCCCACGTTTGTGAATGTCTTTTGTTTTTCCATTGCAGTTTCCCTTCTTGCATGTGAATTTCCTTAATGAGAACATTGTACTTGGCAAGCCAAAGGATGTGTTGCTTATTTACCTAGTGCACACTGAGTTTTTTTTTTTTTTTTTACTTGTTTGTGTTTATTTTTAGAAAAGTGTCTTCTTATTTATCTCTCACTTTATTTCTCTCTTTATCTCACACACCATATATTCCATCTTGTTGGGTTTTGTTTCAAATATATTTTCTTGCTTTTTACAAACTGTATTTGCAGTGTGTTGTGGTCAGTGAACATGTCTGTCAGTGGCATTAAGTACTACTAAACCTGTGTATTAGGGGAAAACATAAATCAAAGTTTAAATTACAAAAGGTATCACTCTGAAATATATTTTTTGCATACAAAAATGTGGGGATGTCTGGTCCCATACAAAGACCAGGCTGTAAACCTGATCGTCAGTACTCAGGAGCTCAGTAGAGGAATGTGTGCAAAGACTGGCATAGAATGACATGAACATTCTGGGAATACCAAATGCCCTGTTTCAGTTGAAAAGGACAGACCACGATTGTAGCTGTTTATTTTTTTCCTTTGTGTTTCTCATTCTGGAAGTACAAAGTAAAGGCAGTTTCCAGAAAGTGAAAAAAGTGGATAATATGAAAAATGGAAAAAGAAGAGGTTAAATCATGTAGGATGGACTGAGCTGAAGGAGGAAGAGCAAGAGCAGGTGTATATCGCCTGACCGATGGAAAGAAAGGAAAGGGCGGAATGGAAAAATGCCATCTGGAATGGAAAAAAAAGGAAGGCTAGGGAGCTCTGAAGGAGAGCAGATGGAAAGGGGGTGTGGCAAAGACCCAGCTAATTGGTGCAGTGCTGGTACTTTCCAGTGCTGTCTGGAATCAAATTCAGGCATGGAATGGGGGTTAGAATCCAGGAACGCAGACTGGCTCTAATAGGAAAAGCTGGAAGTGGGGGAAAATAAGCAAGTATGAGAATTAAGGGAAACAATAGAAGGGTAATGTAATGTGAGCCCCATTTCCACTGGCCTGCCTTTGGCGCAGCCTTGAGCAGTTATGCTTATTTATTGACAAACAGATGCACCACAGGATATATGTGGTACGCTTGGGCTCAGTAGCACTGTAGCAAGCAGTTTGTGACCCATCCATTAAAATGCAGGCCACCATATTAGCTCAAATTGGGAGGGTGGAAATTAACAATTTTGGCTTACTGTGACACCCAGTGCAAACCCAGGCAGTGGGGCGCTTGCTAAGAATTTGAGGCACGACGGTCTCCAAATACTTATGTAAGTCTTTACATTTTGGATTAGAAACATTATGGGGGTAGAAATGAGAATTGGGTGGAAGGCGGGAGCCTAAAACACAGGATGCTGTTGATTCAGCTGTAAAACTACTAAGGTACCTTAAAAAACAAACCACTTCTGTTCAATTCTGGGGCTTACTATGAACCTATAGGAACATGTTAGCCAGCTGTCAGCCTTCCAGCTCCTACAGCCCATTGCATGGGACGTTTTTGTCTTTTGTCTCTAGCAACATGTTGTCATGGCAAAAAAGTGGGTCACTTTTTACAGCCTTTCTTTCTTTCAGCCACCATTCATTGAATAGTATAGACTTTGTCCCCAGCAAATACATGTAATTGTGGGTGGTGGATAACTATAGGTGTAGTGTAATGGTGACCACAAATTAATCTTGTATTCTGGAAGAGGACATAACACAAAAGTTAAGATATTTTCGGGTGTGTGAAATTCAATCTTGACTTTTCTGACGTGACTGGCCCACCTGCTGGACATTTTCATCATTGCAGGCTCACAAGGAAAATTGGTGAACATTTTGCCTATCTGTCTTTTTGGTCAATGGTTCTGAGTTACATTTTATCTGAAACATTTTATTTAAACATTCCATCACCCAGTACTTAAAATACATTTAAATGAAGTATTATTTCATTGTCTACTGAGATGAAGTCTCCATCCCCACAGTTAATCCATAGAGCATGTTTAAGGACAGAGCAGCTTGCAGCTCCTCACTGCTTTCATTCAGCTTTCATTTATCTCTATGGCTGTCTACCTCTAAGGAAGAAAATTAAACAGATAAACAGTGCCAAAAGCAGTATCCTTAGGGCAACATTAATTCAAACTTACCCAGGCAGTTACAAGAACGTTGCTTGCCTTAAATGGATAATATTATTGATTAGAGCACGCCAATGGGAATGCCCCTTAAAAAAAGAGTTCAGGAGAAAGCTTAGAGTGAACTGGCAAGGACATGCTGATGACCAGCTGTATCAATTTAATCAAAGAAGGCAAATGCAATGGTGTAACATAATGGAAATGTCATGTAAGCTCACAAGCCGCATGGGAATAGCCCATGGGAAGTCCCAACAAATATAGCATCGCATAAGCTACGTGTCAGTAAATGTCTGGGTGAACACGCGTGTCCGCGCGTCTGTGTGTGGAGTCATCATCCGCACCCGTCCATGTTTGAGGGATTGTATATCACCTGTCACCTGCGAATGTCAGTCACTGGCAAAATGTGCCATTTTTCTGACATGACATGCTCCTTAATGATTGGCTGATGCTGTTCAAAGGGCACGGAACCTCCGTAAGCCTTGTTATCCCATTGGATAATACAGAAAGCGTATCAGTCGAGCGGAGGCAGGAATTCCGAAAGTTCTGAGGTTCACGTAAAGAACGCAGTCAAAACGAAAACAACGATTTTTATCAATTCGGAGAACTGCGATATGCAACGCTGGGTAAGTCTGTGACATTTACCCCTTACTTTTAGCTGTGTTTTAGTATCTTTCAATGAATTTTACTGTTGTCTGGTTTCTATATTATCTAAATATGTATCCCAAAGGATTTGACTTGACATTGTTTTGTACACATTCACGTATCCTAGCTGATATGGCTAAATGTATGCAGTAGCATTGGCTAGCTAACAGCATCATAGGATAACTTTAAATATAAGGATGAATGAAAGACAACGATAAACTCGTTGCCAAACAGCTGGTTGTATGATATGCGTAACACATCTCCTTTGTGTAATATTAGCGTTCGCTTACTTGGCGAGTATGTGTTGCGTAGTTTGGCTATAGCTAAGTGGCTAACTTTATTCTCTTCAAAGATTTAACTTTTGCGATTGCTATTGAGCGACATAGGATAGTTGAACAGGGGTTGATATAAGATGATAACTTACAAAATTAAAGACTCTAGATACAAGTGTAGCAAAAAAAAAAAAAAAAAAATGGACTCAAAGCTAATTTAAAGTGGCTAGTTAGCTACCTGACCATTTTTGGTAATTTTGAGTGTGCGGAGACAAGGAGACAGACGCAAGAGGCATGTGCAAGTTACATAAAACGCTGAATAGGACTAGTGAGTGTATTTATTTTGCTTAAGTTAAAGACGCCAATGTAGCTGTGTGATTCTCGTCTTTGTGCTTAAATGTTAGTTTGCTGAACGTTCACATCACAGTGGAGTCATAAAAATGTTTGCAAATTGTATCACTGTATTTCTTAATACGTTGCAGAAAAAATACTGCATAATTGATAAATATTGCCTAAAATTGGTAATATAACTTAGTTAAAGCTGTCGGATGTAATATAGGACAGGATAGAGATGGTTAGACTTTCACGCTTTTGGTTCTGTTCTGTGCAGTTAAGTGTAAAGCAAAATAGTCGGTTCCTAAGACTTTTGTTAGATGTAACAAGCGCAAATGAATACAGCAAGCTATAGCTAAGCTATAGCCAACCTAGCAAGTTGTCAAGCTCCATGTCAAGCCAATGTCAAAAAGCAACAATAGCAATGCACCATTATTTAATACAGCATTTGGTGTCGATATATAGAAACGTGCAGAGCCACGTTTAGATCTGAAACGTGAAACTGGACGCAAATGGCACTGTGTATCTACTCGATGACCATTTACACCATTAACATCAATTAGTGGAAAGCATCCTTAGTGACGCCACTCGCTGCCAAGGAATTCAGTGGGGTGCCAAAAACTAAAGGAGCACAGCTGCATTACGTAGCCCTACTGCTAATGAGTAAAGAATAAATAAAATATATTAAAGAAGGAAGGTATTTTCAGAAAGACCAAGCAATCCTGTACTTTTCTTTCAAACAATTTTTTTTATACAGTGCGAACATACGCCATTGCATTTCGGAAGTGCAATAGTTGCACGATAACTGGTTGGGGTATTAGAAAAATAGGTGTAGAAAATAAAATAGATGGGGAAAACATTGTAGGGTTCTGTACCTGATCACTTTACAATTACATTTTCAATGTCTTGCGCAGGAACTCTGCTGAGCCACTAGGAGGCGATGTCTGACAACAGCAACAGTAACGGGTTCGCCAGCAGCTGGACCGACCTCATGCCCGAGGTAAGATTTAATTATGAGTTGACTATTTTAGGCTTCTGCACCATTAGTTTCGATAGTCGGAAAATTTCGAATTCAGAGTGAATCATAATCCCAATATGGCAAGATTGTTGACAAACCCCACAGCAATCCAAGAGTTACAATAACAGGAACAGAGCAGCTATAAGTACAGCAAATATAATTAAAAAAATGGCTGACTTACAACGATGGAACAACAAACAAAAGAGCAATCACTAAAGTGAAATGGTAGCTGCAAATGGCAATTACGTTGTGACATGCTCATTTGCATTGATTTACAATGCAGCTGACTTGTGCCAAAATGGAAAAAAAAAAAAAAAAGCCAAATGGAAAATCGAATAAGTAATTGTAAATAAGACGTTGCCTTGTCTGTCAAGTAGTGGTCAGTTACTCTATTTGGTTCAGGATTTAAATGCTTATTGTTCATTCACTAAAAATACAGATTGGGAAATAAGGCAGGTGATTGTTTTTTATCTGGATCCATGGAAGGAAGCATTATTAAAATGTGTCATATTATGACAAATATTGTTTGTGTGTGTCCTGCTGTGGAATGAAAGAGAGTGATTGAGCAGTTTTTATTTTTTTTACTTCAGTTTTCTATCATCCATAAGAAAAGTCTCCCCTGTTTCATTTTAGGAAGCTGCTGTTGAAAATATTGGTCCAGGGGTTGATGGGAATGAAAGTCTTTCTAAAACACAGGACCTCCATGAGGATGTGACAGGTACATGTATGTTGTATTTGAGTAGTTTTTAGGTCATTTATGAAAGAGGACTTGGGTGTTGTATTTTCTTTCTTTCATTTTGTGTGAGATGTATATGGTCTCTGCTTTTATGTTTTCCACAGCATGGTTTTTTTTTTGTTTTGTTTATTTTGTTTTTATGGGGATGGTCAGCTGTGGATGATATCAATTACAGTTATATAATCTGGATGGCATACCATTTTCCCCGATTCTGTAAGGTCCATTGGTACACAACGTATAAGGATTGATGAATCAGTATAAGATGACTGTAAGACAAACCATACAAACGTTGGCACCACACTGTAATTGGTTTGTGCTGTTAAAACCATGAGTGCTGTTCTGTCCCATGTTGGAGGTTCTGGGAGGGCATGTGGGGTGGGGGGAGCAGTGGGGCTTTGCGGCTGCTGCCTGGTTGCTGTGTCAGTGCTCACTTTCTGCTCTGTCATCAGGGAGTGTTACCATGGCGGAAGCAGGCTCGGCAAAGGACAGCGAAGCCACCGCTGAGGGAACGGTGTCTGCAGAGGGGATGGAGATCGCCCCTGTTCCTCCCGTGAGTTTCTGTCTGTGCTACTCTGTCAGTCAGCGCATGTCATGTTTTGTTTATTTTATATAATTATTTATTTGTGTATTTATGTAGTACCTGGTTATATCCTAGAGCAAACCATATACACACATACATCTCTGTCTCTTATAGACATGTTGACTGGTGCGGAGAGTGAGATCATTAAATATGAAGTTATCTTCTTCCTTCTGATTGTGGCAGTGGTTGTGAGCGTTGGGGAGTGCTGCTTGTTGTGTGCTGTTGGACATGTCGGACAGAGTTAAGGAGGAAAAGAGGTACAAAATGGCACCCTTTGCTGTTTCAGGAAGTTCCAGTGGACATCATTGGCCGAGGGGATGATGGGAGTGTCAGTCTCACTGAAGCACCTGTCCTCTCTGAGGAAGTCCCAGGTAGGCGTGTGTGTTACATCACTGTCACTGCTTCAGTACATGTAGTAATGTTATAATATTAATGCCATATACTTTTTTAGAGCGCACATGAAATGGTTTGTGACCTTCTCGTACTGCACTGACTGTGCTGTCCGTTGTCAGGGCCCGTCACCAAGACACAGACCGGGGACGGCAGCTCAGCAGCTGATGTAGCTCTGTCTGAGGAAGGGCTGCAGGTAATTGCCTTTTCTCCTCCATGTGTCATGTTTGTATCACACTGGTTGTCCTGAGGGTATCTGTATCTGCATATGTATTCACTCATATAAGAAATCTGTAGTACTAATTTATAAGACCTAATTCTATCTCTTTGCGTATGGTTTTCAATACCATTTTATCATTGTGGGGCTTAGAATATGCTCTCTACTCTAAATACGTATTGTCATGTGCTATTTCTGACCATTTATGCATTAATCCACTTCCTAATTCCCCAGGTCTGCCAGGAGACAGCACCAGTGATCACTGAGGGCTCTGCCTCCTCCAGCCCCACTGTATTAAGCCCCTCCCCTACCAGCCACATCCCTTTGATCTCAGACCAAGAGGGTTACACACCTCTTAACCTGGACACTGATGCCTACACAGTCACCAGTCCCTACCCTGGCTCTGATAACCTTAACCCTGTTAGTACTGATCCCGATATCTACACACACACAAGCCCTGCCCCTGAGACTATTGCTGCCGAAAGCCCTGCTTCAGATGCTGACATGCACATAAGCCCCCCTCCTGAAAGTCTCTCTGCTGTTAGCCACGCCCCTGATGCTGACACACTCATAAGCCCCTCCCCTGAGAGTCTCTCTGCTGTTAGCCCCACCTCTGATGCTAATGAGATGCTAGATATAAGCCCTGAGCCTGAGACAAAAACTCCTGATATCTCCGCCCTTGGTGCAGATGCTCATATAAGCCCCGCCCCTGAGCCACATTACCCTGAGACCACTGTCCCCACCCCTAAATCAGAGGAAGGGGAGGAGCCCCAGCAGGAAGAGGAGGTGTTGTGTGAGCCAGCCAAAGTTGTGACAGATGCCATACCCCAAGAAGGTACGCAAGGCTGTGAGTGGGTGGGAGGGGTTTATGGTCGGAGCTTCAGGATGGGATGGATGTAAGATATGTATATAGATCTTTTGCATACATTTTGGCCTTGAATGTGCCCTCCCTCCTGGCCAGATTCTTTCACTCACTGGGCTGCGGAGGCGGCCAAGGCTGCAGAAGAGGTCGGGCTGAGGAGGAGACACGTACCACCACCCGCTGCTCCCGAACCCCCACGAAGATACGAGGAGGAGGATGAGGATGAAGAGGAGTTTCACCTTGTCCAGAGGAAGGAGGAAAGCTGGCTTTCTCTCAACAAGTGCATTGTGGGAGCTCTGGTTCTGCTCATCCTGGGGTCCATCTTGTTCACAGGTGAGTCACCCGGCTAGTGAGTGTTGATCAGAGTTGATCCAAATGCAGCTGTCCTGTGATGCTACACGTTGTCATTCATGTGGTTTCTGTAGCAACATTACAGTTGCACTCAGCTTTTTTGTGCTCATTTAGTCATCTTTGTGAAGTCACCATGCACATCCATAGTGAAGTTTCTATGGAAGGCATTTGGCTTACACTAACTCATCATTGCATTTGTAGTTGTGTAAAAATGTTTGGCTTATGTTTTCACTACAGTAACTCCTGTCAACTACACATTTTGGTAGTTACAGTATTCTGTGTAGTAGTAAATCTTATCACTTGTAGTTGCAAATAAGAAGCGTATGCTGGTGAACTATAATTGGATGTAAATAAGTTTTTCACATACTTTTAAGAAGAATATGGGGATCTCAGCTATACTGCTCCTACAGGTTTCTTCATTGATCCGGATGACGGTAGGAACACAGACAGCCTTGGCACTTGGCACTTGGCTATTACTAACTTTCACTCACGCACCTATCTCTGATATGATTCTGTCCAGAGTGCCCTGCACGCCCATTTCACATTTAATCCAACAAAGGCTACCCTCTCACTCACCAGTAACTGAGGGCGAGGTTATGTATGTTACCGTGGGTAATTGTCCTGTGTTTGCACTATTTATGGCCCTGTCTAAAGAGCACCCTGTCCTATGATGTTATATGAAGCAAGCAATAGTTTGGCTTGTTAATTCAATTCATAACATCCTACTTTAATTAACATCAGTAAAAAGTTCAAACACTTTTTAAAGTAAGCAATGAGAAAATGAACCCTGGGGCACACCAGGGCAAAGTTCTTCCCTCTTAAAACCTGATTTTATAGCTGCTTTGTTCGTACAAAGAAACATTTCCCTGTGGTTTTATTTCCTCATCGTTCCGATGTAATTGTCTCTGCACACTCCTGCTGTTTAAATGACGTTGAGCGAAAAGCATGTACCTCGTGTTGTCACAGTATATGTGACATACTTCACTAGGAATGCCCATTGAGTCAGTCCTTTACTTCCCCTGTGTGTTTGGAGCAAGGCAGTTTGGCCGCCAGAAGCACTTTTAAAAACTGGCAGTAGTAGGCTTCTGTTTTCAGGAATATGATTATTTTTTTTACTTTGTTCCCAAATGTACCAGGGAAAGTGGAAGGTCTAACATTTTGTACGCTGTGTAAAATGGTGCTTTGTTGTTGATGTGCAGTTCACTGAAGCTCACGTCACTGTTGTAAGGTCACAGACGTGTGTTGTATCATAGCGTGGAATGTCATATCCTGTGCCTACATGTTTGCCCGCTGTGTGAGTAAGCATTGTGGTATTGTGAAGCTATATTTGTTTGTTGGATTAAGTGTTATTTACTGCGCTTATGGTTTGTGTTGTGACTGCATTGAGTTGGATTTAATTTGCATGGGCCTCAATTTGAAAACACCAGAATCCATTGCCTTATCTTCAGCATTGTAATTTTTCTCTGTATGTTATCAGAGGATGACTCTGAAGTGAGCCAGCCAGGGGACCCAAATCTGCATGGAAAACAGGTCTGCATATATCTTCTTCGGTTCTCTTACTACCCTTCCTTAAACTTTCTTCTCTTTTGGTGCTCGTTCTCTGTAAATCTTTATGGATTGGGTGGAACTGTAGCACTGTATTGCTTATCGTAAGGCAACAGTTGGAGTTTGGCCGTCGCCGTTTTATGTTCTTGTCTGGGTTGGGATAATGCAGTTAATATCTGGGTGTGTAAGTGAGTAATGTGTATATTGTGAGTTTAGTTGCTGTAGATAAAGGTGTGTGCTAATCACATGGTCTGATATAACAGTGTATTGTTGTCTGTCTGTGTGTATGCCAGGAATGGCTGAACCCAGATGTCAAACCTCCAACTCCGAAAGAGGTGTCACAGCTACTGGGTAAACTTGCAGAAGAGAATCAGCAGATGACTCTACTACAGGCACAGCTACAGGTAAAGGCACAGCTACAATGCAGAGGCAAAGCTACAGGCTGCACTGTCTCCAGGCCTGATGAGAACAAAGCACCACATCCAGGCATTTTGTATATATATATGATAATGTGTAACTTTTACTTAAGTAAAATTTAGGTTTTGGAACTGAAAATACATATTTTTATAAAGGTTTGTCCATTCAATAACTAAGTGGGAGAAAATGAAGATAGTTAAGAAAATGACAAAATAATTTGTTCTTTCTGATTTGTGTCCTGTTACTCTTCCAGTCTCAGAAAGAGGAGATTGACTTGGTGTTGCAGAAGGCGGAGGTGTTGAGGAAGGAGCCCCCTGCTGGACAGATGGAGAACCTCAGCTCAGTGGCTGCGGGGCTTTGGGATAACCAGAATGAGAAAGCTTCAGAGGAGAGTGGCACACAGCAGGAGGGGGCTAAAACAGAGGGAAGCCCAGGGGTTGGAGCAAGGGAGGGGATGGAGAAAAGTAGGACAGAAGGGGTCGAGAAGCTTCAGGGGAGAGGAGGGGAGAGGGAGGGTCGGAGGGATGGATACCGAGAAAAGGAGTGGAAAAAAGGAAGGGTAGAGGTGAAAGATTGGAAGCAAAAGGAAGAGAGAAAGGAAAAGAAGGTAGAAGGAGACTGGAAATATGGGAAAGACCGAGGGAAAGCACAGCATAGAGAGTGGAAAGAGAAGGTAGAAAAGAGACGGGCATGGGAGAAAGGGAGGCAGTGGTCAAAAGATGGGGAGAGAAAAAGAGATGGAGCATGGAAGGACCAGAGAGATAACAGGTGGAGAGCAGAGAAAAAAGAAAAAGACTGGAAGGCACAGAAAGATGGATGGAAACTGCAGAGAGAGCGGAACGACAGGAGGGAGGAACGAGGGAGGGGTCAGGAGAAAGGCAGG
This sequence comes from Albula goreensis, assembly GCA_022829145.1. Classification (NCBI taxonomy): domain Eukaryota; kingdom Metazoa; phylum Chordata; class Actinopteri; order Albuliformes; family Albulidae; genus Albula; species Albula goreensis. The sequence continues at coordinate 9,805,503 of CM040743.1, read as the reverse complement.
AAAGAGAAGCCCTGGCAGGGCTCAGCGGATAAGAAGTTGGACTACTGGAAACACCAGCGAGACAAACTGCAGCATAATCGCCCCCCGGTGGACTGCAGGGGAACTGTGGAGTGCGCCAGAAAGGAGGGGCTGGTTCCCGTGAAGCTGGCCGAATTTCAGGGTCTCCTGGGGGCCTACCTGAGCAAGCTTGGGGGGGATGCCGATGAGAGCAAGGCTGCCATCAGTGCGCTGGTCGGAGAGTTTTTTGATGACGGCCTTTTCACACATCACAGGATCCCATTCCGGGAGTTTGTGGAGGACGTGGCGGACATGCTGGAGGATGTGGTGGAGGGAGACAGACGGGCGGAGGAGGAGATGGAGGAGTTTGAGAGGGAGGCGCTGAAGATGTTCGCTATGGCAGGCGAAGGAGAGAGGGAGGGAAGGAAGAGGGGCAAGGATAGCAGAATTTGGGGCTGAAGGAGGGAGGAGAGAGAAGGAATGGAGGAGGGAGACAAAAAGAGAGATACAGGGAGAGAAGGTCAGGAGGGGAGAGTGAGGAGAGCAGCAGGGAATGGTTTTGGAGAGGTGTCAGTGATCCTAGTTTTTGGAGGTTCGTAGTTTCAGAAATGAGCTTCAGTAAACTGGGCAGTCACTTTACACAAACTTTTGAGTGACCCTCTGCATCAGCTGTTCCCAAATCAAATCACGTAGTTTTGCAGGGAAACAGTCATCACCTACCTCTAAACAATAATACCAGCAGGTTTCAGGAAATATGCCAGAGCACTCAGTAAACTGCTTTACTGTACTAATTTTACTCAGATGAAACAATCTGCCGAGCAGCGAATGTGTTGGGCTTTCTGTGAGGAGAAACTGCTTAGTTGGGTGAACTCAATGCTCAGAGATCAGGAATGAGGGTTTAGAGCTTTTTAAAATCTAATCAAACAACCACCTGGGTCACATGGGTTCTTATGAAATGTGCCCGTCTAGAGTGTCTCCCCAGCTCCAGGAGTGCATAGCAGTTTACATAGCAAAAAGAGAGTATGTTATAGACCAGAAAGGAGAACACCCAATGAAGTGAAAAGGGGTTTGGGTAAAAAGGAGTTTGTGGGTTAAATAGTGAAAGTTGGTGTGGGGCTGGGGGATGGATATCCTGTAGGACCTGAAAGGGGTACCTGCATCTGTTCTCCCTTCCTAAATGGTACGCAGTCACATTGCAGCTGTTTTCACAAGCTCCCTACTAGACCTCATTCAGACTGGCTGTGGTGCAGTCACAGCGCTAATGCAAACCCACAGCTTCAAGTTAATTCACTTAACCCACCTCCACTCGACCCTTGTCACAGTTGGGCCACATCGGCTGTAGGTACAGTGTCTTTCCTGTCCGGCACTTAATCACATGATCTGGCCAATCACTGTTTTTACTGAACCAGTTTTAGCCTCTGTCCCTGTGCTGAAGGATGGCTGGAAAACCTGCTGGACCACAACTGATTTGGACTGGAGTTGTGCAATGGTGTGCAACTCAAGTTGTTGTGGGCCACAGTGTCAGCTGGTTTCTGTTGTGTTTCAGAACTTAATATGCTTTTATTACATGAAGAGTCCACACAAGTTTATTCAAAGATATAGATGGATCTTAATTTAAAAAAAAAAAAACCTGCAGATGCTACATCCTTCCAGGATTCAATTCTGACATCACACAGATAAGACTCATTTAACTAAAGCATGCAGACATATTTTGAAGTACATTTTTTACATTTCCTTCTCTCCCCTTTTCAGGTGTTTCAGATTTTTTGGATGCCAGAGGGGCATGGTTCCTGTCTTAATATTAAAGGGAAATTTTGGTCAAAAATTTCAAATTTGAATTTTTATGGCAGTTGTATGCAATTGTGTTCCAGGATGGCCCATGTGTTAGTGTAATCTTTATTTTCCACATGCGTCATTTAGCTAGGTAAAGATTTATATACTCAAGGCGGTTTACCGGTAGAGTAGACCTCAGTGAAACACTCTATATGAGAACAAAAGCACAATCTTCAGCTGGTATTCAAGAGCTTTGCATGAAGTGTAGCTGAAATGTAAGATCATGTAAATTAAAGTAGGGCTATTTGAATAATTAAAATCAGAAGTTGCTTGTGTGAAATTCCAAAGGCAGATGGGCCCTCTTCTCACAGCTCAGCTGTATTTAACTCACTGAGTATGTACTTGTGTGGAAGAGAACTCCAAAGTGTGTCCTACAAACCTAAAAGCCAGACCCACCCACGGCGTGACATCATCCATCAAAGGAATGTTTGTGTCATTGAGAAACAAGCAGGCCCCCACCGCAGGCTAAAACTGAATGTAAACGTGAAGTTTTCCCGTTGTTCTAGAGAAACGCAAGAGCCAGACAATAGCTGAACAAACCCAGTCAGGGGAAAGCGTTTTGCTGGCAGTAGTGAGTGCATGCTCTTGTTGTCAAAGCTGTGGTTGTCTCCCTTTTCACCCAGATTCTCAAACAGTGTCAGTTACACAAAGTTAAAACTACACAGCAATGTCTCATCTCTTATCCTATTTCTCATGCTGTCTTTCAATGATCAAGGCTACTCAGAAAAAGGAACCCTTTTTTTTCATAAGGAACTTTTACTGTATTTCCCTGTTTACTGTAATCACAAGCTCTAGCTGACAAGTGCCAGCCTGCATCATTAAAGTATTGGGGAGGACTGTTTGTTAGGGCTACAAAACTAAGCTAAGAATGCTCAATACAGCACATAAGCACTTAAATGATATAAAATGCATCATATTTACATTTCTGACTGGGCTGGTCCTTCAAGCATGACAGCTTTTGGTTCTGTTGATGGGGGAAGCATGCAGTCCAGATCCTGGAGCGCTAGGGACACTTCTGCTTTTTGTTTTATCCAAACCTTTAACTACATAATTGGATATATCAATAGGCTAATTGAATTCAGTCAACCACATGCTGAAGGTAGTGTCTTGCGTCTTTCAGAAAAGCCTAGGCAATCTGCAGGACTGCAGTATTGCAGGAATAGGGTCGGCTGCTTGTACCGAGGGTATAGGTTCAATCTGTCCCTTCGACTAAAGTGGATAGATTTATCATTGGTTTTGTTTTTGCTTTTTAAATGCTTCATGCTTTGTAGGTAGGATAGTGTTTGAATAGAATTCTATTGAGAAACAACCTAAGTGATAAAAGGAAATTAATTTATTTGATTCTTGCAGTAAATTCACTCCATATTATTTGAGTAAGTGGAGTAGCTGTGGTGAAGGTAACGGCACTCTACTTGGAATGTGTTCTCAGATTAAGCAGAGTAAGCTTTGTGTGTTTGGTTTTATATCATAGTGTGCCACACCTAAATCTAAGGTGAGCACATTTGTTGACTAAAACAAATGTTTAATTATGTCTGTGGAGTTGCAATAGAAGGCTTGCTGGTAGAGTTACTACTGATGTGTACATGTTTTGTCTTCAATTTGGATTGTTTTAAATGCACTTCTTTTGTTTGTGGAAGCTATGAGCAGCCAACTGTTTGACCTTACATTAAACAGTTAAAACCCAAAGGTGTCAATTGGAATTTTTTTTGTTTGTTTTTTTTGATGTCACTATACTTTTTGCCGTTATTTAACCAGGTAGGCCAGCAGCAAACTAGTCTTAACTTGCAGTGATCTCCAGAGCACATGCGAAGTCTTTAGCTGCCATTTATGTGAGTCATGAATGCTTACTGAAAACTGGCCGTTACCACAGTAGTGATGACCTCAGTTTAGCATCTCGTCAGAAGGACAAAATATGGTACAAATACTTCCGTTAATAATCATATGGCTTGAGAAACACCATGGCACAGCTCCGCAATACACTGGTATTGCATGAAGCAAATATGAGCATGTCAGAAAGCTTTCATGAAGCTGATAGGCCTTTCAGCTTCAGAGGTCTCATTTGAAGGGTGTAACTTGGGTCACTATCCAGTGAACTGCAGTGACCTTAGGTGGAGTGTCCACCTGGGCTTCAGTCCTCCACACCCCTGGACACTTAGAGCTGGAATGGCAGGTCCTTATCTTGGAAGACTGGAATGAAGTTTAGCCAGAAAGTTTGGCTGAGTATGTATGAATGAGGCCTGAAATTTTGCGAAACCTCAGTCTGGCACTGGTTTCGGTCTCTGATCAGATGGGCCTGAAACAGGGAGGCTTGCACTTTGAGTTCAAGGCAGTTCTCATTCTCTCGTAGATGTCACATTCTTACACGAGACTCTGGAACTTCAGTTTCACTATGGCATCTTCTGCTGTTTTTCATCAAGACATGAGTCTGTCTAACTGTCTGATCTATGACTGTGAAGTACTGTAGCCTACAGTAATCATACTCAGTGCTATGCTGATTCATGTCTTTTTCCGGTAAGGGTGTGAGCGCCACGTTTCTGCACTAGTTTACTTTATGCTGACTCAGCAGCAATAAAGACACACACATACACACACAAGCACGCACACACACGTAACCTGATTCCAATCTCCTTACTAAGGAGCAGTTTTCCCAACCCTGCAATTAAAGCAACTGGAATCTAAATTGTCCACTCATCAATATTATTGCGGCTTTTTTTCTCTGTTTATTCCATTTCCCCTGCATAGGAAAAAGCAAGGAGGGAGGGAGTGGCAAACTTTTATTTAACCTTTATTTAACCAGTATTACTCCCAGTGAGACACTGAGCATGTTTTGCATGGGAGTCCTGGTTAAGACAGCAGAATAATGCATACAAGCATATATGGAGAATTATGACATAAATGCAATTCTATGTATTGTATGTCTATGTATTATGTATGCTGATACCTTTATGCAGGAAAAAGGTAAAGGTCTGCTAACCAGACTTAAAACGTTAAACAGTGTTGTCTGTCCAGTGTGATGTGTGTGATGTTCAGACTGGATGACTGGCTGTTGTAACCATCAGGTGAGAAGTATGAGGTAAGAAGTAAAAAGCACATAAAATAAGCCGAGTGTGCTGTGGCCGATGGATTTATGTCCACTCAGTTTGATTTCAGGCAGAGTCAGGTCAGGTAAACCCAGCATAAGACTTAAGCACACAGAGTACCTGATAAAATATCCAGCATTAATACAGTATTTCATACCACATTATACATTTTAAGTACATATATAAGTACACATGATACTAGTATTTCACACAAATAGTTACCAATATGTGGAACAGGTTGTCAGGTCATGTTGTGGCAGAGACCCTTGCTGTGTTCAAGTCAAGACTCGACACAGTACTAGATACTCTTTAGTGGAAATGGTGATCTTAGATTGGTTTAATGGCCAATTCTTGTTTTAACATTTTCTTATTTTCTTAATCATGTTCGACTTGTGCGTACAAAAATTGTATATACACTCAAGTTGTTTTGACTCTGTTTCTTTTCAATTAGTTTCAATTAGTGGAATATTGTACATAATAGAATTTCGTATTAGTTACATGTCAGCAATAGTTTTAACGGAAGAATTTAAATCTTTCTCTCCTATCTCTGTGTTCAGCATTCTGTGGCTATTGCATTTTGTTGACATAACAGATTGAAACCATTAAGGTGGAGCACTTGTGGCAAAAAGAAAACTTGATTTTCAAAAAATGTAATTATTTATATAATTCCTTGTCCTTGATGGAGCCAGTAAAGTTTCACAGGTGTTCCATCAGTTTCATTTGTCACATTTCAAGTGCTCTGAACAAAAGGAGCAATCACAGTTTCTACTGTAATTACAATATATGAATCACATAACTTGTATGGCAGCTAAGAGAGGAAGTAGGTGCTATGATAGAAAACTTTTGTATCCAATATAATGGGAGTCAGTTTCCTACTCTCCAAAAAGAGGAAATGAAATCAATATGAAAGACAGAATTGATGTACACAACATATTCTTTCCTCCAAATGACATTTCATTTGTGTGTGTGTGTGTGTGTGTGTGTGTGTGTGTGTGTGTGTGTGTGTGTGTGTGTGTGTGTGTGTGTGTGTGTGTGTGTGTGTGTGTGTGTGTGTGTGTATATGTGTCTTTGTACACATGCATGTTTCTGTATGTGAGGGTGTACCTCAGTTTTTTGACTGAGCTTCCTCAATCCATGTGAGTAACTAAACTCAGTTTCAAAAAGGAATGGAGCCCTACTCCAATATTTCCACTGATGTTTTGCCAACTGTTTATTCTCTCACAAGCAGTCATTCACACAATGGCAGTACACTAGACCTCCTATTTAAAACATGTCAAAGTCCGAGTGAAAATCTCACCCTAATACATGCCCACACTAAAAGGACATTATTCAATAAGGAGGGCAAGGCTGCTGTCCTCAGCGTATGTCCGACAGCTAACACCCTCTCAATTCTGTACCTTTCATTCACATACATCATGAATCCCAGTTTGTCTGTGTGTGGTTAAGACTGTGCACAGGTGTGTATGTGAGAGCGCGTGCGTGTGGGATGCATGGAAAATTCAGCGCTGTCGTGCTGAGAGGACAGCTTCGCCAGTGCAGCACAGGAATGGGGGTGATAGGGTGCTTTTCCGCTGACACAGGTCATCTCAGGGAAAGATGCACACTATAAAAGAGGAGTGAAGACATCCCTCCTCCAACCTGCTGCTAACTACTTCACAGCTGGTGAGTCAGAGTATATGCAATACCTCTTTCTCTCTGCATCCTCTCTCTCTCTCTCCCTATATATATAATATGTATATATATATATATGCTTCTCCCACTCCTTCTCCCCCTCCTCTGTATTTCTTTCACTTCCTTTCTTTTTGCATCTCCTTTCCCTTTTCCTCTACCTCCCTCTTTATATCTTCCTCTCTCTTTCCTCTCCCTTTCTCACCATCCCTCTCTTTCTCCCTCTGTTTCTTCCTGCACCCTTCTCTTCACTCTCTCTCTCTCTCTCTTGCTGCTAAATAATCCAGTCAATGCAGTTTACAAAAGAGGCAATCTCGTGGTGATTTCATTGATTAATACTCATACCAGTTGAAATGAAGAAATAATCGTTTTGACCTTATCTGCTGTTGTACAATCCAGGCCTGTTTCTGTGTGTATTACTAATTCTTACCTTGCTTTGTCAAACGATGCTCTTCCTTAACTTTTTGCAAAGAAAACCTTCTTTCCTCCCCCTTTCCCCTCTCACCTTTCACTCACCTCTATTTCATTTGTGCAATATCATTGATCCAAAGCATGTCACACAGAACATAGATCCCAGGTATGAGACTCCCAGACCAAGCCTGGGGCAATAGTGGCAAGAAGAAAATGCCCAGACTGAAAGGAATAAGCTTAGGCCAGAACTGAACTCAGAGGGGGTTAGGCAGCCGTAATGATGTTTACCAGTGCCTTAATGCTGGCTGTGTGCTGAGTATAGGCCAGCCTATGTGAGGTCCAGATTATTTAATTAACAGGCAAAACCTTTCACTTACTCTGACCTGCTGTTCATACTCCAGACACCTCTCTGTATATCTCCTTTGTTTCAATGGAGATGCATGGGCCAGTTTACAGCTGTCTCTCTCCCCTCCATTCCCAGCCAATTACCCCACTGCCTCGGCTTTGCACCATGGAACCTGCCATTGACACGCTGGTCTCCCAGTTTAAGACCTTCGCCGGGAAGGACGGCTCATCTTCCACCCTGAGCAGAGAGGAATTCCGCAGTCTGGTCATCTCCCAGCTGCCCACTTTCGTCAAGGTAATGGCCCACTCTTCCTCACCACACACTGGAAGGAGAAATCCACTTACACTAGTATTTAACTGCCCAAATCACAAACCCTTAAGTCAGGGCTACCCAGCTATGGCCCTGACAGGCCACAAGATATGCTGGTAGTTTTTGTTTCAATTTAATAACAGCAATCGATTTACGCCTACTAAACTAGATAAGAAGAGTTTGTTGGGTGATTATGTGCTAAGAAACAAGGAAATCAGCACTCTCGTCAGAGCCAGGGTTGGGGTATATACAGGGGCAATGATGTACAGAACACCTGCTCCCTCCGTTCTCTCATTATTCACTGATTCTCAGATCCTGTACAGAGATGGGTGGTTACACATGGGTCAGATGTAAAGAATGAGCCATCCAGATGATGTAAGGATCAGTGAATATATGAAAAAAACTGTCTAATGTAATTGGCCACCGCAGTTAGTGGTACACAGTTCTGTAGAAGACTCAGGTCTATCAGTGTTGGAATAGTATTTCTAAACTGGTAAACTGACTCTCAGACCTGCATCCTAATGATTAAAAGTCCAGTTCACTTATCATAGGAGCACTTACAGCTCACGCTGCTGTGTCTGATGCTTGAAGCACATATGCAAACATAAGTATAACAATGACCATGGTCGTCAATAACAGGGGTGCAGAATGACAAAACAATATCAAAAAACTGTCCTAAATGGAAAAACTACTTTGATATGAAAAGAAATATGAGGATGGCTTTCAGGGGTGATTTCATTCATCTTGAGATGTTGAGGAATGCATACAAATGTGTGGTACCAAGCACTGCCACAGGGTGTCAGTAGTGCACAGCATTCTTCCACAACCGGTTCTGCCACACCACACTGAACTTCTGGTTTCTCTTTCATCGCCGATTGTCTGCAGAACGGCAGTGATCCTGGGGTAATTGACCAGCTCATGGGTTCATTGGACGAAAACAACGACGGCGAGCTTACATTCCCGGAGTTCTGGCAGCTGATTGGCAAATTGGCCAGCAAGCACGGAGGCTTTAGCCAATAAGAGGCCGGCGTGATTTGGCTCGAGATGCGCAGTCCATTGTAATGATGTGGTATTTCTGAACTGTGGGCCAAAAGTGTCTGCAATCATGCAAAACGGTTTTTAATCTGAACAAAACCAAACTCATGTATTTCGCCTTTTTTTCCAGAACAGATATGTAAAAATAAAATTATCCTCCAAGTCAAACGTATTTTTCTCACCCGACCTGTTCTTTTGTTTCATTTACACGCTCTACATTTTCATATGCAAATCAGTCCTCAACCCCATGTTTTACAGAAAAAGTATGTCATACCTCTATGTTGCTGCAAAAACTAGCAGAAAACACCTTCTGTTCAAGACATGCTTTCTCAGCTAAGCTGAAAGTGAAAGATATTTCTGTGCCTAGATGGGCTGAATGGCCTATGTGTTCGTTTTTAAAATAGTTTTTGTTCATTGTCAAGGCAACCGGCCTACAATATTTCTCCTCATTCTGTATTAATGTTGTAGGCAACGTCTGAGACAATATGTCAATACTGCGCCTTTATCACATAAGAGACAGTGCGTCTTTATTTATCAAGAGAATTACATATGACACATTGTTGAAACTTTATACTAGATATTTAAGACCAAATGGACGTAGTAACTATCTGTCAGATATAATGTAAATTTCTCAACACAGTAATATGTTGACGATTTTAAACCTTTGTTCTCAGCTCACCTTTGGCGCACTAATTGAACCAAAGGAGTTTGCGTCTATGCAAGCCTTCAGTAAATACTACTATATCTGTTGACATTGAAGGCGCGGCTGAAACATTAATGTTTCTACAAAACACACAGTGATACATTTCAGTACATTTCAGATACATCAGTAAATGGGCGGCTGCTATGCGCGGATAGTCTTAACGAATAATTTCTAAGAGTTGTGGCAAGTGTTTCTGCAATTTGCCATTCACCTAGGCTTACAACTTTATAGGCTACTTGGCTATCACACGCTGTTTAACACCCCGAGGCATTTTATCAGACAGCATGCAGCACATTTTGGCCTCTGACAAAGACACATTTCACATGGCTTTGAAAAGAAACTTTACAAAATGCAAGGAGCATTGGAAGCGTCGGATTCCTTTGGGGAGGAAAGGGTTATCACTCTGTCATGCCCACTGCAGCCTGTGTTGACACGCTCTCTCTTTTTCTCATTTCCCCTCCCCATCCTCGAAGCTACGTCCTGTGAATCCGACTTTTTTTTAATTCGGACAAGCTTTACTGGCGTAAAACTGCATTCAAATCACGCACAACAAAAAGATGGACTATATACCCCAATAAGAAAAACCACAGACAACTATTTACACGCTGTCACACTTGCCCTTAGGTTCGCCAAAATTATCATTCTTTTCCCCTATCCCTCTATACTCCCCCTTCACACTCTTCCAGGTACACGCCCTTTGACTTGTCAGGGGAAAAAAGTTTAAGAAAAAACTAAAGCACGGAAGAGATTCCACAGCGTCTAGTTTAGCAAGTTTGTTGACTCAAAGAGGCGAACAGAAGAGAAAGAAAACGAGAACCTCAGAAAAAGTGTCGTTTCTTCGATTCTTGTTGGGTCTAAACTTTATGGTAAGTTTACACTATCATACAGATCCTTATGCTAAAATCGACATTGTAGACAAGACTTGATCTTAACTTTATCGCCACGTTTTAGATACACCCTTCAGTGACAATGAGCCGTTTAGAAGAGTAACAGGCTTATAGACGTACTATTGCAATGGGGATGTGGTATAGATTCTTGAAAAATGCTCAAATTTAAATCTTGCTGTCTGCGAAAAAACTATGCTAACACCCATGAAAGCGAATTCCTACCCTAAAGGACTAATTGAAACTACATGGCTAAACCAGGGTCATGTGTGCTATGAAAAGTATTCCACTGCACTGTTGTAAATCATTGTTAAATCGAGGAAAATGGTCGGCTTTAAACAAGTAGTCTCGTTCCTTCACATTATAATGGGTGTTGTCGTTTGCCGTGTTTTATTACAGATGTTCGTGTAAATAAATCATTTTAAATTAAGAACAGAAAGTGTGTTATAAAATATACCAACCATATGCGATAGCACATATGAGACTCGCTAATTCAACAGTAACATGCATGTTGCAGAGCGCAGTAGGTTAAGGTCTAGGTGTTCTTTACAATGAGGTAACCTACTTAATTACACTACATTCCACCCCACTACGTCCCCTCTAACCAATCTTTTTTTCCCCCCAAAGAAATCTATGGTAAGTACACTGATTTTTAAAAGTTTTAGATCGACCGTGGATTGCTTTATTCTCTGAGAACTACCGATCTGATCTGAACACGCTCTTCTAAAGACACTAAATCCCATTTCAATGCCACGAAAAAGAAATGACGATTATTATCCAGTTTGGTGAAGCCAGTATCCTCCGCCTAACTTGTTCCTCTATTAATTTTTCATAGCATACGAGCGGCGGTATTGTCATTACTCTAAGAGAACACATATCACGTTATCCCCTTTGGTAATCCAACTCTGAATCTCTTCTAAGTTTTAGAAGGGAAACCGGAAACCTCCCGATAATTTATTTAACCATTTCTATGATGTTTTGGGGGGTGTTTACGACAGTTAACGGGGATTAATCTGTGTTCGAGGATCGGAGAATGGCCCCGCACTGCTTCACCACCTTCTGCAAGAATAAAAAGCGCGGGCGGCCTTTTCACAGGCTGCACTGTAGCCTTTAGACTTGAGCCGTCTGTTAGCAACAACACGTCTGTGATAGCCAGGTTACAGCCAGGGTGTTAATAATGAATGCGACGATAAGACAGAGATGGCAAGACAAGAATTGTGACCTTGATGTGGATAAAGCTAGGAGGAGAAAAGACTTGTCTCAGGGCTCAATTCTTCTGTTAAATGCATGGTTGTTGAGTATGTGATTCACACCTTAAGCTGGAAGCAATTAGGAGAATCACGTGTGTGAATATTGTTCATTGAACTATGCAGTTACTTCTTTTTATCGAGGATGGCTTTATATCGCTTTGTTGAACACCAGTGCCACTTGGAATGGATTGCCTACTTTCAAATTCAGGACTTAGGTTGCAACAACCTTTCTGCCTTAATGATTTGATTGAGTCTCGTTCAAAAGTACAATACATATCAGTTGGCCAAAATTTGGCCTACATTCCTGTGAGACATTAGAAATACAGTGCTTTAACTGACATTTTGTAATTTATTTCTTAAATATAAAAAGACATGTTTTATTTAAAAGTGTAATTTTAGTGTATGTGAATATGTAACATACCTATAATTTCAGGTGTATACATTTGTAACAGTATCAAGATGTGGTATGTTTAAACCTTTCAGTCAAACCGGGGTGATATCTTTAGCATAATAGTTGCAGAGCTGGTCTTCAAACTCATGTTTCAGGTGTGATGCCAAGTTAGATAATGTCTTTGTACCCTTGAACAAACTATACTTAACCAGAATTTCTTCAGTAAACATCCATCAGGATAAACAGATTTCATGCAAAATAATGTACACATTGCTGTTATGATAAAATGACAACCCCTGGGAAAAACATTTCCTGAACCTAAAAATTCAGGTTGGCTAAAATCAAAAGCTTAAAGGTGTGACCAGTGGTTTTAAAACTATTCGTTCCTCATTACTAGTGCAGGTTGTGGAGACATTGCCCATTAATTTTGTCTGTTGAATTCATTATCTGTCTTTACATAATAATCAGTGTGGCAAACCATGTTCCTAAAGGATAAAGACCAGCTGCTGAAATTGGGTTGTACCTTTCAGAAATCTGCATGCAGTTTGCATCCCTCTTGCCAGAACATCTCTTAGACCAGTGGTTCTCAACCCAGGAGTGTGTGCAGGTTTCCATTGTTACCCGGTAGTTAATTGATTACAACGTTAACTCATCTCACCAGATTTCTCGGACCTGAATTAGTTTCTGTTTCTATTTTGAAAACAACAACAGCGGGCCCTCTGGCTCTCCAGGTCCAGGGCTGAGAGCCACTGGCACGGACAGCCCCAAAAGTACAGGAATAAATGAGGCACCGCGCCCCTTTAATGTGTTGATATGGATGAGGAGACCGTTATATTGTGTTGCCTAACTGGCCCGCTGCCTGAGAGAGTGTTTCTCAATGAGGAGGGGGTGATTTGCAGAGTGGAGCTTGTGTGGCGAGGCGTAACACATTTGTGTCAGGCCGGAGATTAGTTGCCGAAATAGCCTTTCACGTTCCCTTGAGGTCATTGTTGGGTAGTGTGTGTGTGCGTGCACGCGCGTGCGCGAGCATGCGTGTGAGTTCGAGTGTCCATGCAGTTGTTTTTGCAAGTGTGTCTTTTTTCCTTGCATGTGCGTGTGTGCATGTGTCTCTGTGCATGAAGATGTGTGTGTGTGTGTGTGTGTGTTTGTGTGTGGGCATGAGTCTGAAAGCTTTTGTGAATGCACAGTAGTTTAGTTTACTTTATCATGCTACTAGCATCTAGTATATGGTTAGTTTATCTTTAGAGCAGAGGGAATCAATCCAGGGTCTGTGTGTGTGTGTGTGTGTATTTGTGTGTGTCTGATAGGGGGGTGAAGAGAGAGAGAGAGAGAGGTAATAGACAGGTAGCGGGTAATCCCTTAGGTAATGTGAGCCCTCAGCCCTGCGGTAGCTTCAGTAGATCAGGTGACCTATCAAAGATCAGAGCTTCCATTGTGTATACCAGTTTGTCTCTGTTTCTGTCTCTGTGCCACTCTTTAAAGTGTTCTCACATCACCTTTCCATTCTTATCCCAAGATTTCCATCATCCACACCCTAAACAACAAGCAGTTAATGTGTCAATGTTTGAATAATAAAAACATAGACATTTAATGTATGACAACTGAATGAAAACCAAACTTGGGGACGTTTGTTTCAAAAACAGGAACTTGAATAAGCAAAAGCCCTCGATTCCTAGTTCCTTTTGGAAAACATCAGTCTGTCAGTTTACTTGATGAAATACCTATAAAACAGAAGCAGAGTAATGGCACAGGACTTTCAGGCCAAATCAGTTAGAAAAGTAACAGCCCTTCCTTTGCTCAGTGCCTTCATGAACAGGAGGGATGATGTCACATCTGAATTTCTACGGTCAAAAGAATAATATTTTCACCGTATGTCCATTTTAAGACTTGTATCGTTGTATAGTACCATTTTCAAACTAGAGGTTGTAATGGTTAAAAAAACTGTGTGATGCAGTGCTGTTAACCTAAGAATTGTGCCCAATACCAAGTATGTTTTGACTGGTTTCTGGATTCTCCCTCTCTTGGGTGTGGGGACAGAGAGACACATGGAGTCAGCCATCCAGACTGTGGTGGGGGTCTTCCTGAAGTCTGCCAAGGGCAAGGAGAGCCTTGGAGGGAAGGACTTCCAGAACCTGGTTAAAAGCCAGCTGCCAAACATCATGACGGTCAGAGCCCAGACCTTCAACCTTCCCCAGTGACCTGACTCGCACCACTGTCCTATCAGTGTCTGTTCCATGCTACTCTACTGATGACTTGACAATAGGTGTAGGTGAACCTGAGTGGTTTCCATGAAAGCCAGCGATTGTGTATTGAAATGTGGCAAATTTAAAAATTGGAATTTGTAATTCTTGAACACTCTGAATATTTGAGCGTTATGCTCATCAACTGACAGGCTTTACATGTGGCAGTGTTACAGTGAGGTAGTGTTACACCCAACAAATAAAAAAATTGGGTGTATTTGGTTCTCTTGCACTAATACACCTCTGCACTGATGATGACACACCCAAGACAATGTATAGCCTAAAGCTGAATATTTCTGTCACTGTAAAGGCTGTATTCACCAAAACATACTGGCTTTCGTGGTGTCCCAGGTTTTGCATGCTGATGCTATTAAAACTGCATTTTAAAGTGAATTTAAATTTCCATAGAAAATGACACTCACCCATGAACAAAAAGGAGTAATTAGATTGCCTTTTAATAATAAATGCTAGCATTATTGGCTCACAGACAATCCAATTGTTGCCTGATTGACTTCATGACTGGAACTTAAAATTAGAAAGAAACACAAAAACAAATGCAGACGATAAAGTGAAAAACTAATCCACAGCCTGTCATCCAACTGTAATGATGTCACAAAATAAATTCCACTGGGCCAGTGTCCACTGTCCAATCACTATATTGCACACACTATGTCTACTGTATGCTCATGTGTTTCCCAAGTAACACACGGTCCTTTAAGGCTCTTAACTTCCCCCGGGCGTCACGGTCCGGTCGCCATATTGTGCTAAGCTAATCGGCCCGTTCTTTGTTGCGCACCCCACAGGACACGGACAGCTCCGATGCGATTAAGGAAATGCGCCAGGGGCTGGATGCCAACCAGGACGGCAAGGTCAGCTTCCAGGAATACATGACCCTGGTTGGCTACCTGGCCAACACACTGAGCCAGCAGCGTGCCCAGAGTCAGGCCAAGGCTAATGCAGAGGAAAAGCTTGCAGAGAAAGGAGAGGCACCGGCGGCCGCCGAGGCAGCACCAGAGGCGGAGCCGAAGGCAGAAGCAGAGCCGAAGGCAGAGGCGGAGCCGAAGGCAGAGGCGGAGCCTAAGGCAGAGGCGGAGCCTAAGGCAGAGGCAGAGCCAAAGGCAGAGGCAGAGCCAAAGGCAGAGGCAGAGCCAAAGGCAGAGGCGGAGCCAAAGCCAGAGGCGGAGCCAAAGGCAGAGGCGGAGCCAAAGGCAGAGTCAGAGCAAAAGCCTGAGGGCGAGGCGGAGCCAAAGGTGGTGGCAGAGGCGGAGCCAAAGCCAGAGGCAGCAGCAGAGGCGGAGCCAGAAGTGGCAGCAGTAAAAGAGGAGGCAACATAGACCCCCCCACCATCCCCTGCTCAAGCCCCACCCACACAACATAAACCACACTACGATAACATGTACCATGCTATATACCGTAATGTGCCAAATCAACATACTACAGTACATGTCCAACACAGTACACTACTACATTACATGCTTATTCATATTTGCCATTGCTCAGTTGACACTAGGCATTTTTGCATTTGCTGCTTTGCCATTTGCCATCTGAATCTGCAAAACATTCAAAATGCAAGTTCTTTTTTTTTTTTTTACAATTTTTTTTTTTAATTTGTCAATGTTTATAAATCGGGCTAAGCGTAGAGTGAGAGTGAGGGAAGGCTCGTCTGTTTTGCATTCTGTATACTGCTGGAGACATTTAAGTGTGGTTTCAGGGGTGTTCTGGTCCTTTGTGAGAGCATCGTTTGCACATCTCAGTTTTTACAGGCAGAAGTACTGCAATCTTTTTTATGCTTAAGTTTAGGTTTTTTTTTTTTATTATTTTAGATATTAAATATACACTACACTTAAGTTAACCAAAACCAGACTGCATACTACACAATGCAACTGTATGCAGCTGTAATTCAAATAATGTACTACAATGATGTGCACCTTGCTAACTTTCCATGCTGTCCCAACATGCACTATACCACATACTTTTCTGCATTTACATACAGTCATACAGCATGCCCACACCTCAGTCTCCTTGTGGCACTATACTAACACTGTGATAGCCTGACACTGAGGTTTTCCATGCATTCTCTTTCTTAAACAAGGTCAGTCTCACGTTGTCTCGATGGACTGGCCTCCACGCCCAGTTCCCCAAGGTGCTACATGTAGTGACACGAGGCAGAGTGTCGTTTGCTCTTTGCTATGAGGCTGACCCCCGCGCCATGCTTACAGACAGGCTCTGCCCCGAGGGGCCCCGCGCTACATGATGCGGTACCTACCCATACGACATGTACCCGTCCTCGCGTGCGTCGCACCCCTCTGCTGACGGGGTCAGTCCCACACCTGGTCGTCACGGGCCTATCGATACCTTTATTCAATTAGCATTGGATTAAGGCCCTGGAATATCAGGTGCATGACATCTCATCCATATAATGGCTCGGGGTAAATAATTAAGGGCTGAGATGCAATGAATACCAGGGGACTCCTGTAGGCCTCGGCTGCTGAAAATAGCCCATACCTCTGGAGGGATGACCTTGCGTCCCTCAATAAGGCTACAGCGTTAACACAGTTTCACATCACGGCCTGTGCGGTTAAACACGCTGCACACTGACGCACTGTCTGGCTGATCCTGCTAAGTGCACCTTTTGGTCACCTGCCGTTTGGCTGCTCCCTCTGAGCGCTTTCATTGACACATTCCTTGATCCCATTGAATACTGATGTCATTTACACACTTTGCAGCGAATGCCACTAAATGTATTATTCATTGACTGCATTTCCTAACCAATCCCACTATATTCACCTTTCCTTTACGTTAAGTTAAATGCACCTTTTCATTAAATTAAATTAATGCAAATGCATCACATTGACATCCATTTAGACACTATCATCCAGAGCAGTTCTTCAGTGGCACATGATCTGGCTAAACACACCCAGTGCTACACACAGGGATCTGGGTCTAAATACAACAGTCCAACACTGACATACTTATGTAATTGCAACGCAGTGCAGGTGTGTCAGACAGCGGTGTGCTAAATATATACACATGTGACTGCTTAATCCAGCTCTTACAATGTTGGGCCACAACACTGAACTGCTGTTCTGTAGCTTCTGCACCATTACACACTGAAACGCTACACCGCGTCATTTACCCTGCTTCAAATTAGCTCCACGCTAAGCTTTCCGACCTACAGAGGTTGACGTCTACCTTTACAGCTTAATATGTGTCATGTTGTATCCCACTCCCAATGTCTAGACCCCCCTAATTGCTGCACGGCTAATACACCACTATTCAGGCCACACACTATGCAGGCCTGTACCGTACTGCACCCCCACTACGATTGCTCCAAAATGGTGGAATTTGAAAACCACTGCTTGCTGAAATACCAATGGACTGACGGACACCCAGTCGTAGACAGGCCTGTCACAGACGCACCCTCAAGCCAAGGCCGCAGACTCTGTCCGTGAGCAACCACTATGCAGTAACTGTGATGCTCACATTCACTACGCTCTTTCATTGGCAGTAGCACAGTTTGTATGCCCTCTGTTAGCAAATAATAAAAAAGACTGATGAATAAAAAAGGGGGAAAGACCTCGCCAATCATTCTGTTGCTTTTTGTGTCCCAACGTCCCACAGCTACACTGCATGTGTGTATGCGTGTGTTTGTGTGATGTGCATGTACACGCTTGAGTGTGTGTGTGTGTGTTTGTGCGTCAGAGGATTGTATTGAGAGCAGGAGAAAGGGAGAGGGGAGGGGAAAAGGATGGGTGGAAAGAGGGATGGAGAGATGGAAAGGGGAGGAAGGGGAGGAGGGAGGGTGATATTTAAGCCCCAGACGAACTCTCTCCCCATCAGTCTTCCTCTCCCTCTTATCGGAAAACAAAAGCCGTCACTCCTTCAGCCACTCAGGTAAGACGGGAAGGGTGGAGGAGAGGGAGCGCAGCATCCTTTATCTCTCTGGGCCCATTGAGGGAGAGGGGGGTGTTCTGCGGGATCGATATCAGCTCTCTCCTTTGTTTCACTGTCACTGCTTTGAGGTTTCGTTTGGGAGGAGATGTGAGCTGTGCGCGCGTGTGTATGTGTCTTTGGGAGACCTCTTCACCGCTGAGGTTTGTTTAGGGCCCTTTTGAAGCTTTTGGAGGTCAGTCTAACTATAGTACGGCATCACAGTTGAAGAACGGCCTGAAAGTTAACTTTCTGCATTTTTTAAAGGGCAGCCCACAACAGAAGGTACTTCTCTCTCTCTCTCTCTCTTCAACTCTGTCCCTCCATTCTCTGTCTCTAATCTATGTGTGTGACCAAAAACTCATCAGTTCTTAAAAATGTTTTATCATTACAAAATACACGCAGTCCTGCTGTAACTAACCATTTTTAGGATAAATGCATCTGTGACTGTGTTGTCTTGTGAAATGCTGCATACAGTACTATAGTGGTTTCTGCTGGATGCTCATTCTGCAGGATGCTAATTTTATCTAATGTCTGTTGTCCTGCAGTAGTGTGCACTGCCTGACTATGCTTCACGTTCTGTAAGATGCATTTTATATCAATGTATTTTTGAGAATAGCATAAGTTGCTTTTCTCTCACAATCACACCAAATCATTATTTCACAGCCTATGCACTGATAAAAGATGTCTTCAGTCAGTCCATACTGTTCTAACCCTTGCACCAACTTACTGAAAAAATTCTAAGTTGGCTTTCTTCTATAAGACAACCTCTACTTTTTCTGTAATGCTAAATGTGATTTTATACTTCTGAAACTGTTGCAATACCAAATAACTCTCTACTAAAATACTTAATTTACTTTCTTGTCTTACTAAATCGACTTTTGGAGCCCGGCAGTGGTACCTGATACCACATCCAAAAATAACAGTGGAAAGTGTTACGTTGGACTAAAGGTTTTGCATTCTGTTTAACAATTAATGATGCGAATACTGTCACTTCTGTGAGTGAGTGTGGCTAGTGTTTCTCCTTCGTGCACTTGTTCTTTTGCCAGTTTAAGTGTAATTAACCTAGATGACGATTGAAAATTAAATTAAATTTAGGCATCTAATGGAACCCATGCAACTGATGCAATCATTCCTGCATCAGTGAAGTCTGACCCCCTTCAGTCTGACTTCCTGTCTGTCTGTCTGTGTGAAATCAGATTTTAGGATTGAAGCTCCAAGTTCCAAATATTTCACCACATCCTTTGCATTATGCATTTAATTTTTTAAAAAAATAAGTCAAGAGTTACTTTTATTCGCTCACCCGTGTCTCTGCATGAATGCGGTCCCTCCTCCTGCTCCACAGCATGTCCAGCACCGAGCCCACCTCTAACCTGGAGAATGCCATGCAGCTGATGATACAGACCTTCCACAAATACTCCGGCAAGGAGGGGGACAGGTTCACCCTCAGCCGCGGGGAACTGAAGGAGCTTCTGACCGAGGAGCTGGGGAACTACCTGGGGGTGAGAACACTCACACACCTCAGTCCACACACTTATACTCACACACATTCATACATACACAATATTGTATGTTGTACACCAACACAAACTTACATTCATTCACACTCCTATACAGACAATCTCTCTCACACACACACATAATCTATATATCACACACATTACCTACACTCTCATGTACACACAGACTCATTTATATATGCATTAACATGCACACGCAGAAACGTTCACACACATAGCATTCCTGCACATACATATATACGTAACAGCCAGGCATGTGTCCTCACAAACTTTAGCAAAAAGACACACACACAGTTTTAAATATACACAAATTCGGTGTTAATTAATTCATTAATTCAGTTCAATGAAACCACATTGAGGGTGTAAGGCTTACATTACTTTGTAGATGGACACACACAATGAGCAGAGATGTTGAGGCAAGCTACCATATTTTCCTTAGCCTGATATAAAAACAGGGATAACAGCCTACAGATAGTGTTCAGAAACTGGAACAGGTGGCAATACTATTACAAATTAACATTAATTTTACTTTAGAAATTAACTATTTTTTTTACTATTTACTCTTAGCCAATATTTTGTGAAGCCAACACAGCAGCATGATTATTGAGTGTTAACTAGCAATGTACAATTCCTCTCATTAACCCCCTCACCCCCACCCCACCACAACCGCGTCTGTCTGTCCCACAGAATGCCCAGGACAAGGACGCGGTGGACAAGGTGATGGGCGACCTAGACGCCAACAACGACGGCGAGGTGGACTTCACCGAGTTTATCATACTCGTTGGGGCACTGACGGTGGCCTGCAACGACTTCTTCAACGACAAGAAACCCGAGGAAAATAAGTAGGAGTCTGGAGGTGGTGAGGGAGCAGGGACAGGAGGGTGGGGTGAAGCCATCTTTACACCACTTTGGCGGAGGAAGAGGATGAAGATGAAGAAAGACACCCCTCAACTGGTCACCAGCTCCTCACGAAAGAAGGGGCGCACGATATCGTGAAGCCCCACGACTGCTAAAAACTAACAGGATGCAGGGGACTAAATCCCAGAAAAAGCAGGGGGACGCTGTCAACCCCTCATTCATCTCCCTAATGTTTCAGCCCTCTCTTGGGTACGGACCCAGGGTCACTGTCTTCTCGATACCTTAAATGCTAAAAAAAAAAAAAAAAAAGAAAACCAAAAACTTAATTGCTGGTTGATAGTCGAACCTCGACCATGGAGACGTAGCCTATTGCGCAGCATCAGTAACACATCAGGTTTCGGGTAATATCCACAATAATTACGATGGTTTGGGGAGAGATTAATGTTGATATAAATATTAATTATTTATTCAATGTTAAATGCATGAATGGTGTACTCTTCGTTGTTTTGTAACCCGTTCTTTTTGTTATGTACCAAACTGTTCCTCCTTATTGAAATAAACGAGACATTTAATCAGCTCTTACCTCGGTGTACCTGTTCTGTTCTTCTGTATTTTTTTTTCATTGTTCATCCTCGGCTTTGTTTCATTTTAAATCACCCCGTGACTCGATTGATAGGTAGTATTTGTGGACATTAACGTTGTTAACATGCCATATAAGATATCGATAATTAAAGTATGGAAACACTGAAAGGCACCAAACTCTTAGACCTGTGCGGGTGAAGCTCCCTCGTTTTCCACTATTATGATTTTTACACATGTAAGCTTTGCGTGCACCTAATACATCAACAGTTTATATTAGATTACTTTCATAATTTGGTAAATGGTACCCCTTAAATATGAAATTGGTGATAGGCCTGCATTATGTTATGATAAAAATATCATAACATAATGCAGTTTAGGCTGAAGTTTGAGCTCTTTTCCTTAAATTCATTGTATCAATATCCGCTGGAAAACTCTTACACCTAAAACTCTGTATGAAAGTACAATACACGTTTTTTAGACTATCACC
Organism: Albula goreensis; assembly: GCA_022829145.1. Lineage (NCBI taxonomy): Eukaryota > Metazoa > Chordata > Actinopteri > Albuliformes > Albulidae > Albula > Albula goreensis. Next base: position 9,783,979 of record CM040743.1, on the reverse strand, counting down.
ACAATCATTTCGCATGCCAACTCCTTACCCTGCATGTGGCATTGTGGTATTACCCTGCTTATGGCATGTTGTGTGATGATGCTAGAAGAAACCTCAGGTGCACGGGTGGCCATACCACTGGTCACACAAATCAAATGCAGAAGGTCTTCCAACAGCAGGGGCGTCTCGACCTTCATTCCATTCAACGGCACTGCTTGTCCCTGGGCTGTTTAGGGATATGTCTGTACCCCTATTTTCTGTTTATCGACTTTGTTTTGTGTCTTAAAACGTGATTAGTTTAGTTTTACAAATTGACTAGGCTATACTGAAGGTGTCTCCCCTCGCAAACATTGAGAAGAGCTTAGCCAAACTGTTACTTAACACCGCTGAACCGACAGCAGTTGTTGACGGCAGTCAGTTGATGCTTGGTTGTTAACCCACAAATCACACGGTGGGTTCTCAACGTTATTTTATTCCCTGTAACGAAAGGATGACTGTGAGTCAACTAAATACGCTTTAGTATAAAAAAGCTCGACGATCTTGGTATTGTGAATACTGAATCCCGCGGTCATTTGCAAGCACACGTGCTTACAAGCCTGTGCTTTACGTTGGCAGATGTTTCCTCCAGGGCTCTCTTCTCCCGATGTTTGACCTCCCCTGGTGATTAGGAGCCAAAAGCTTCACGCTTCCATTAAGACCCGAGGCTGTTAAGCATTTAAGTGTGCTAAGAAACAGCTTAGTACAAGTTTGTGACAACTTTTCACAGCTTCTAAAACTGGGTCAAGCAGATGTTTGTGAAAAGGACAGGTTCTGTTCTGGTCCCTGTTTGACTACAGGACAAGGTAGAGGGGGAGATAATATGGTAAAAAAAAATGCAGTAGTGCATGTGGGCTAGCTACTATTGTAATACATGTTTACACTGTGTCACAGACCCAGTTCATTGTTTTACAGGAATGGTGCTGCACTACTGTAAACTTCCATGTCTGCTTTGGAAAGCTTTGCTAATGTTTAACTGACCATTGGTTTATCATCTCCTTGACAAAACAAATCCGCACCTGAGATGACAATATGTCTGTTGGTTTATCACCAAAACAAAAACAGAGTTAGAAAACAGCATGGTTAGAAACAATAAGGCCTCACAGTGATAAAACCAGAGTAACTAGGAGTGTAAGTTAACAGCAATCACACCTAGCCTATAACTAGGTGTAACCCCTGTTAACTTTTATCCGAGTGGCCTTCCTAGCAATCTAAGCCAACCCATTCAGAATGAACAAATGGTGATCATCAGTACCACAGCTATACTTCACATGTATGTTTTCTTGAGTCACATCATACCGCATGTTGGGTGCGTGTGTGAGTATGTGTGCTCAGTGTGTTTTGTACTAAACGGTATCGCTGTTTGAACCCCTGTCTGTGAATGTGAATGTCACACACCCATTATTAAGCAGGCAGACACGGTGAAGCTGGATCTACCATCTTTATTTGACAGGGTGAGGAGGGGGAGGGCTGCACTCTGACTGCCAGTAAGGAAGACTGGGGTCCGGGGCGAAGGAGCTGGCGGGAGGTGAACAGCAGTGAAGGGAGAAGAAGGTTTCACAACCTCAAAATGGAATGAGCTACCTTGGGCTTTTAATCACCCTGTTGTTTGAACCAAAGATTTAGTTCTCCTCAACAAAAAATGATTGGTTCAAATAGGAGTCACCCATTAAATGTAGCAGTTCAACCCATTTTTTGGTTAGGTAGCCTCATTCTGCTGTCACTAGGAGACAGGGGGTTTCCAAAGAGATGAAGCAAGAAAAACTTCGGCAGAGAAAAACAGGGAGATAAGGAAAAAGTGAAAGAGATGAAGGAATTAGAAACAGGAAGGTATGGGCCATGGAACAGAATAAACAGAGGTTAGGAGAAAAAAAGGCAGGAAAATAAAGAGAGAAGGCGTTGAGAAAAGCAGGAAATAAAAATAACCACTGTTTTACTTTCTGTTTAAAGCAGTATCAAAAATAAGAAAAAAGATATGCCAAATAAATGATTGCCTTCCATTTCAAAACATAAATACATCTGATGCAAAACTCCACCTTGATTGCACTTTCCAATATGTCCGTGCCTCGGCTCCACATGATCCCAACTGCTTCTGCTTGCCCACCTAAGTCTCCCCACTGCAACCCTAAGGGACTCCTCTATGATTCAGCCTCATCTACAGCACAGAGGAAGCACCAGAACAGGCCCTCCCAGACACTCACTGCTGTTAGTGCACAGATGGACAGACACATATTACTGGCTAAAATCAGATTTCTTTTCACGGCACAATTTTTCAGATGACTGCAGACTTCCCTTCCAACATCCCCTGCACTCTCTCTATATAGAAGTGTATTTATACATGTGTGTGTCTGGCTTTTTGTGTCATCCATAATATCAGGTTCCTATTTTTAGCTATATAGCTGTATTTTACAATATCTAGTTTTATTATCTGTCTATATTTAAGACATTATTTTATAAGGTCACATGGAAATATCTTAAAACTCTTTTTATATTATGGCTTCTTCTGAGAGTGTGGTTAATTTAAAAAAAAAAAAAAAAGCGTGTTTCTTTCTGTCTTTCTTTCCTTTCCTCAGTCTCTGCTTTATGAGTGCACATACTGATACCAGGTTTCCAGAAGTTTTTTGATAGCTCGGTATTACTTTGGGGGGACCAGTGATGGTATCATTATATTGCTGTCTGCATAGAGAGAAAAGTGATAATAGAAGCATGTCCCCTCTTCCTGATTGCTTTGTGCTGTTGTCTCTCAAAAAATAAGAGTGAAAAAAATTGGAAGGGGGGGAAACTCCCAAAAAAGCAGCTTTCCTTTATTAACAAAAAAGAAATCAAAGTTTCATATAAATTCTCTAAATCTTGTATAAACTGAGATTGGTTGCTCGTGGGTTGTTGATTGAAGTCCAGATCCACAGATGCGTTAAGAATCCTACTGGGAAGGCCCCTCCCTGTTTCCGTCCAGTCTGATCGGCATTGGCTGCTGGCAGTGTCCGTCTGTGAGGTGGGGGGGCTCTTATTGGTCAGCCGGGCGTGTGGACGAGCGTCTTGGCGGTGTAGTTCTGGAAGAGTGGCTGCAGGAACATTCCCACCGTGCCGAAGACGCAGACGAAGACAAAAATCCAGAGGAAGAGCCGGTCGATCACCATGGCAACGTACTTCCAGTCCTCACTCACCTGGGACAGGCCAGGGTGGGGTGGAGGGGAAGAGCAAGAGAAGGTTAACATGTACCAACAGACAACAATGGAGATATCATCTGTTACCTAGGTGATGCCAGTGATGACAAAAGAGGACAGTTTGATGCTGTATATAAGGAGATCACCTCTTGGCATCTCTTCATGAATAGTTATCGCTGTCTCAGGAAATGCACAGTGATCACAATCAGAACCAAGTGAAATCAGTCAGGATTCCATGGCACTTATCACAGAGCGCTATCACAGAGCCTCCTGTGTGTGGTTTTATGTGTGGTGGGGTGGACGGGGGTGGGGTGTTCCCTTGCAATCTGGCAAAATTCCCCATCTGCCTCTCTCCATTCATCTCAAAACACCGCGGCTTAATTAACTGACTAAAGCCTTCCCTCCCCTCCTCCTCCTCTTCCTCCTCCTCTGCTGTGTGGTGAGATTTCAGGTACAAAATGGCCGCCATGCATCACCCAGATGGGGGCTACAGTGCAAAGCCCTATAAACTATCCAGCCGTTATTATCATAATGCTGTGAGTTGTGATTAATTATTAGGCATCATTGTCAATGGTTTGACTCCACATAGCTTGTATTTTTGCATACTGTCTGTTGGATGGATAATCCATCCCAATGCAGATGGATTATTTACTGAAGCAAATTTGCATCTTGCTCAAGGATACAACGACCGCGCCCCACGTGGGACTAAGACCTGCAGTGTTTGAGCAGCAGGCTTGGTTCAGTGAGTCCTGAAGGGCGTTTAGGAAGAGGGGCTACCATGGGTAGCAAGTATGAAATATCATGAAAATACATCTGATGCCTATTTTGTATTTTACACCCATATGACAAATAAGCACTGAACTAAATTAAGACTGAATTATAGTTAAAATATAGTAAATCTCAGAAGAAGAACTGGTAAGAACTGTGATTTCCGTTCTGCCTTTATAAGGGAATGTTCAGGCATTATAAAGGCATGAGGCTGATGATGGTCTGACAGCTTTTAGGGATCCTTGGCCTTGTGTGTTTTATCAGCATGGAGTGTGCGAGTGTAGACATTTGAATAGACTTGGGGAGATGCATGTCGTAAGGGTTTCTGGCACAACTCCATGAGTGCTACAGTGTCCTCTAGTTTCCGTTTCATCCAAACCTTTAATAACTTAAAAGGCTCGTTTACTAGACGCTCCCGGTTCAAATGACCATGCGCTGGAGGCGCCTGGCCGGTAATTTAACTCTACTGGACCAGGGCCGCCACCCCCTTGCTTGTGTCAGAGTCAGTATGCCATTGGAGAAAAAAAAACTAAAAACAAACTCACGCTCTGATCTTCATCCTCGCCCTTCATGTGGTTGGCGATGAACCGAACCCCCTCCACCGCCTCCTCAAACCCAGGGCAGGCCTGCCCCAACAGGGTGTGCGTCAAGATGGGTGGCGATGGCTGCTGCTGCTTGCTGGGCCGCCCCAGGCTGGAGCACTGCAGGGGGGTGGGGACCACACCATCCCTCCCCTCCCTCAACCCATTCAGCCCCTCGGTAGACCCGCCCCCAACCCCGCCCCCTCCCACTGACTCCACCCCCAGCTGATTCACTGAGGCCTGGTTGACATAGCAAGTGCAAGACTCGCTGTTCTCGGTGGGAGCGGGGGCGGGGGCAGGGTGAAAACCTAACCCTAACCCTCTTCCTCCTCTTCCTCCACAGCCCCTCCGCTCGTCCGCCCGCCGTTTCCGCCTCAGCCGCTGGCGCTGAGAGCTGTGCCGCGGCTGCTGCATGAAGAGCAGGGCGGGCAGCTTGTCGAGGAACACCAGCTTGACCCAGGGGGGCATGGTGTGGGTGGTGGGGGAGCGATGGTGCACGTTGAGTACGCACACGCTGGTAACGATGGAGAAGGTCACCAGCACCATGGTGAACATCAGGTACTTCCCCACCAGCGGCACGTCCAGAGAGGTGGGTGGCACGATCTTGGAGATCAGGAGCAGAAAGACGGTGAGGGCCAGCAGGACAGAGATGCAGAGGGTCATCTTCTCCCCACAGTCAGAGGGCAGGTAGAAGACCAGGATGGCCAACGAGGTGATGAGAATGCAGGGGATGATGAGGTTAATGGTGTAGAAGAGCGGCTTGCGGCGGATGATAAAGTCATAGGTTATATCCACATAGGTGGAGTCAGCCGGGTTCTCATTACGCCGGCCCGGTAGGGCGATGATGTCCCACTCGCCGCTGGGCGTGAAATCATCCATGCTGGCCACGTCGGCCTTCAGCACCAGGTCGATCTCGGTGCGGTCGTAGGTCCAGGAGCGGAAGCGGAGAGTGCAGTTCTGCTGGTCGAAGGGGAAGTGCTTGACCTCGATCTTGCAGGCGCTCTTGTAGATGGCCGGGAGCCAGAAGACGCTGCCGTCATGGGAGACCACTGCGTTGGAGTAGAAGGAGACCTCGTACATCCCATCCGCACTGCCAGGGCCACAACAAGTGCCAGTGTTAAATTACTGTAACATATTTATTGTTTTATTAAACATATATTATTATAGGGTACAATATCTAAATGTAAATAATAAATACATGTAAAATTATTTAATAAATGTCAAAAGCAGCAATAGATTCTTCCAGACTGTTTCATTTTTAAATGGTCTTTCTAAAAAATAAGTAAAAAAAATAGTTTTACTCACTAGCTTACAGTGGCAGTTAAACAGATAACATGCGTTTCATTAGCTTACTGTGTAGCATTTGACAAATGTGGTACAGTCCAAAAAATAAATTCCATGTGGAAAAAACGTGATATACTTCTCTAAACTTGTGTAACATAGATTCTAAATGCTTGTTTGAACCATCATATATAAACTGGAAAATAGTTATCCCCCCTCCCACCCTCCTACCACACCATCAGATTCCCTATTTGAATTTCCACTACTAAAGCCCACACTTTTCCACATCAATTATACTGTGGGCACTGACACAAATGGGCCAGTGTGTTTGTCTTTCATTCTTGAAATTTCATTATATTAAAGCCATGTAATGCATATGACATGATGTCATTTCCTGTTTCCTGTGTCCTTTTTGAGAAACTGTGTGATCAGGTAATAAGCAGGTACTTTTACATGAGCAAATGTTGCCTCAGCTGGCAGTCGGATGTCCCTCCACTCTTTTTGGATCCTCTGCCCAAAACCCAATTAACATTAATGAGAGCTATCATGAAGGTGACACCGTGTGTCACTCCCATATCGTCAAGCTGTCAGGCTTTCTCAGTTTAGTGTAAGTCTTCACCTTGCAATAAGAGATCCAAAAACCTGTACAGATCACCATGTCATGTTTACACAATGATATTCAATATGAAGGCTCTTCTATGAGGAAACAGAAATAGAAAAACATCTTTAGCCTTTAGCTACTAGCCTTGTCGAAGCAATGGCTGCCGCTTAATTTGTGCTTGACTTTGAAACTTAAAAAAAAAATAAAGACCAATGTCATGCGCTGTGAGATTCAAATAGTCAAGTAAAGTAGAGAGCAGTAGAAATCAATATAGCAGGCTGCTTTGCCTCTCTTGGTACAAACAATTCAGTTTCAGTGAACCCATGACATTATGTAAGGAGAGCTATCATAAAGACTGCATAGGAAAATATGAAATTTTTACATAGTTTTATATATAATAACAAATTTTATTCAGAGGGTTTGTGAAGCACATTATTTTACAGGTTAGTATGTAAAATAGGTTAGTAGACGGATATCATGTTTTATTGGTATTGTTTGTTTCTATTTTTGTTTCTAGAGGTATATAAAAGCCCTTTCACGTAAGCATACAAATTGGTGTGAAAAATACAGTTGCAATTTTTATTGTGTGTTCGTTTTGCTAGCTTCCAGATGGTGTGTAAACAAGGTGTATAAAATACACACCTGGTGAATGGGACAGGTGTCGCGCTAAGTGTCTCAGGTGCACGCTACTTGGCACCTCCACAGGCAAAGGGAATTAGTCACGAGTTGGAAGGATTCATATCGGTAAGACAGCCCCGGTCCCGGCGGACCAGCGCGAGCAAGCGTGACGGAGACGCCCGCGGCCACGCATCCGGCGGCAGGTGTGTCGTGCAGATCCTCTGGTGACGCATTTGGGGCAGCGCGAGGTGGCGTGTGATAAGGGGTGGGGTGGAAGGGGGCGGCAGGGAGTCAGGTAAGGACAGCAGGGACACTTCTGTTACCGCAGGGCGGGTAAGGTGACTCGGAGACGTCAAGCAGTGCAGCCACGCTAATTAGGTACGGTCAGACGGCTGTACCTGTCACGCAGGTCGGAGGGGCTAAGATAGCAGAGGAGGATACTGTGGCCCGCTGCACAGTCAAAAGGTGAGAGCCGCCAAAAAGACGGCTAGGGGCTGCAGTATGGAAACACGAGGCAGCACAGAGAAGGAAAGACTCAAGGACTCATCCGTGAGTCTTTCCTCCTCTGCTTCCCTTCATCAGCATCACCAGCCAGCCTTCTTTAGCCTTCTATTTCAGGCTCAAGTGCGGGCCTGCGGAGGAGCTAGGTCAAGGTCAGAGGGCAAGGACAGCACGCTGAGGCAGACGGGTGAAGTCAGACTGTGGGAGGACGGTGACAGGCCTCTCTGACACTCACTTTGCATTAAGTGGCCGTAATACCCCTGTAACGACACCGCGGAAACGCAGCTGTCACTCAGCGCTCGCTTCCAGTTGCATGTGAGTCCATTGCATGTGGCTGAGGGCTTTTGGTGCAGTTCCCATTCTATTCCCTCACATTAAAAGCCGTCCTGATCTGTTCCGTGAGAGAATAAACCTAAAGGAAATTAAGTTTTGGCAGGACACACCTGTCACCAGAGACCTCAGTAAATCCACACACTTTGTAGTGGAGCTCCTTAAAGAAAATGATTAGGCTCTTTTTTCATACTCTTTTCTAGATGAATTAATTAACTCCGGGGCACATAAGCATACTTGTGAGGGGTCAGTTACAAGTGCATTGTCAAAAAACAATGGCTGTATGCCTCCACAAAGTTTGAACAGACCCAATTTTACTATATTTTTTTTGTATACGGGTCCCATTACACGTTTACATAATCACCGCTTAAGTGCTACTCAACGGCAATTACAGTTACATGGGTATTAAGCCAGTCGTTTGGAGGAGCTCCGTCCAATTTGTTCTCCGGTTGGGCTCTCAGCTCACATCCTCCAGGGGGAGGCGGGATGGAGCTGATGTAGGCGGGGGACGTTGGGGTTGGAGGCTGGCGGGGGGCGGAGGTGTGTCCGGGGACACTCACTTGTTGTACAGCACAACGTCCGGGAGCCAGATGTGCTTGGAGGGCAGCCTGACCTTCATCATTCCATCAAACTCCTCTGGGACCCACGTCAGCCGGTAGTCCTGCCACTCCTGCGCAAGCAAAGAGGAACATTTATACCCACAATATCCAGGAGCACGGGTAGTGCAATTTCACTGTAAATCATACTTTCATACATAGGGTTTATGAAACATATTGCATTACCATTTATATGTTTTTGGAATTACACCAAAAATTTGTAGTTCTCCAATCCCACATATGAAAATAGCCATTATTTCTACATTACACAGCCTATAGCTAGCGGTGGTAAATAGAGTATTTTGACATATTGAAAATGCTTTCTTTATATTTTAAAATAGAAATTATGTATATAAAGTATTGTAAATATGTTTAATTTTGACATGAATTGCACACTTATGGTGGTGCAGCTAAATGAAAACAGCTTTGAGGTTTCACAATTATTTTGGTTACTTAAAAACAAACAACATAATATTAATCCCATCAGTTTGAATTAAAAGCAAACCCAGCAGTAGATCAACGTAGGGGATATTGAGAGAATTCTTTCCCCTAGCTCCATGCGCTAATTGTCTCTACTGTGCTTGTTCTTTGGGTGCCGTGGAGAGCCTGTTTTCTCATGGTAATTACCACTGTTTGCTGCTAAGGCTTAGGGTTTGCGTGTCCTTGGTGGCTCCCGGCATCAGCACTCTGAGCTCGTAAAACATTGATGCGGCCTCTCTCTCTCTCTCTCTCTCTCTGTCTGTACTGCTCAAAGACGGAGGCCATCATTCAGGCCCTGTCCTGTACCATTGGTCATCATGAGACCACTCAGCTGTACCATCATGAGGGATTTAATTTACGGCCAGCCCCTTTGTTGTGCTGTTACTCTTTGTGAAACCGCCTGGTTGTACGACCATGACGGGTGTGATATACAATCAGCCCCTGCATTGCTCAGTTAAGCAGGTCAGAGAGAGGCTGACAGTGAGGGCCCCTCAGCTGTGCCTGGAGCTAGCCTCAGCTGTGCTGTGTCAGCCCAGGTCTGCACTGCTTATGTGTGTGTGCACGCTGTGAGTGTGTGTTGTGTGTGTTAATCTGATATAGGAAGTTATTTTTACGTCATGCAGCTGTCAGAAAACACATAAAAATACTCTCCATTAAGTTGAGATATATTACCTACATCAAATACATCTACCATTCCCATAAAATGAGACAGATACAGAACAGGCAACATTTGCACACTGTCCTCGGCCTGTCAATCCATTATCACAGATTGCTCAAAAGTGTTATGCTTGAGGGGGCTAATTATCTGCAAGTCCAGCTGGTTCTTAACATTGGCGTTCTGTATTGTCAGCCTGGTGTCATCACGTGATATTTTCTGAATAGTGGGTCTGCCATGTCTGTAATAACAGCTGTCCCCCTCTTTCTTACCACTTAGAACTCATACACCAGTTTCATTTAAGCACTACCTACCTAATTACTCTACCTCAGCTACTTTGCTAGACATATTGTCTGTTTTGTTTTCATTGCTCACAGATAGTAAGGCTTTCCATGCAACAAAAAAACTAAATGAAAGCACTTTCCTAAAAGGATTTAAAGAAAAGCACTAATATATTCTTATTTTCCCTGTCTCTGTTGGTCTCTCTTGTAAATGGCAGTGGTGTTTGATTTCCTTATTATTGTAAACATTAATCTGAAGGCAATTAGCTAGGCACCAACAAACAGTCTTATCGGCTCTTTCCTGGTAGTTCGTCTCATTATCCTGTCTAACATTAGCTGTGTCATTGGTACATTTGAAAGTAAAATGACTCCTGCAGTTGTTTGTGTACAGGGTGAAACATACTGGTGAAACGGTTCTCCACTGTGGAGCCCCTGTGTTAGTAGTGATTGGGAAGGATATTGTTTTATTCATACAGATACGGTGGACCAAATCAGTCAGAAAAGACACCCATCTAAGGATGCTGCTGTTAATGCCTACATCATGTCGTATTGTTAATCAACATGACAGATCTTATGGTTTTAGATGCAGAGGAAAAGTCAATAATAAGGACACAAGCATATTGCAAGGGTGCTTCGAGATGATGATGATGATCTCAATGAGTATTAAGATATCTTCCGTTCCCACTCCTGAATGTGAACAGGTTTCATATTGCACATCAAAACTGAGATTATTTCAAACAATTCTCTTCAGACCTCTCATGACTAGTGACGTTAAAGGCAATTGATCAATAATCATTAAAGACAGTGGGTTTGGACGGTTTTGGTACAGGCAATGTACGCAAAGTTGTCCACAGTTTTGAAATGCAGCATGTATATTGATTCTTCAAACAGGCATCTAAATATAGGGTTGTTCTCCCCCTTCCTTAAAATCAGTGTCCCCGATCCCCTGAAGACCAATTGTCATATGTGGGTTGATCTTTTTCAAAGTTCTGCTATCCTTCTCCTATGTTTTGCTAAGGGGCTGGCCACTACCAAGCTGTTTTTAATCAGACTTCATTTAAGGGAAATATCTGCAGTATGCTTCTGTATGCTCTGATGTAAGTGTACACTATTCCTGAAAAAGGGATTTGGTTCACTGGCCATACAGAAGTATACAGGAAACGAAGTCAGCAAATGATGGGAAATAATGAGGTGACTAACCTGTGTTAGCCAGACATTTGTGGTCATGATCTGCTCTCTCTCGTGCTGGAAAGAATACAAAAACACAGGACGTTACTGACAGTGGTCAACAAAACCACTCACTGCTCACACCATCCTTCAGAAGCACTTTTAATTATCAAACAGGAAAAAAGCTTTTAAAAGGCTTCGATATTTCATCAGAAAGGTGCTGATAGAGGACAAAAGATACATGTACATAATTCAGCATGATGTACACCTTAATGTGCATAGACCAGAATGCAGTGCAGCACTGCCGCCTTCCTGACAGAAAAGGTCAGCACAGGTGTGAAGAATTACAGGTGATGACAGCAGAGTGTCACTAGGGGGCAGCAGAGAGCGGTAAAGCAGTGGTGTGGCACAACAATTAACCTTTCACTCACCACGCTGATCAGCTGTGCCAGAGACACCATCAGCTGCACGGTCACCAGCTCCGACCCATTGGTCGCCGGGCGGATCAGTTTGTTGTAATGGGCGGGGTTAAGGAGGTGCTCCACCAACCGCTCCTCAGTGTCTGCCGCAAGGCTTCCTGTGGAAATGGATGACTGGTCAGAGAGGCCCCTCCCCCCTTTTTTCCAACATACATACATGCAAACACAGTGGGCGCACCTGCCACCCACTGAATAAACACACAGGCTCAGGGTCTTCTTTGAGCATACAAACCTTTGGCACAGCATCAGTCACTCAATCCAAGCTCCATTCGCTTTGATGATGCAGCCCTGATTGAAAATGAAGGGCAAGCAGACACAACTGCTCCCCTTTGCTCAGATTCGTGCTGTATTCACATGGGATTAGCACTCCAGCACAGACCCAGCTGTTCAAATATGCCCATTCAAAAATACAGTAAGGGACATCACTGGCACCTCATCAGATGCAGTGCACATACGGGGAAAACCCTGGGTGTGTCCCAGAAGTTGGAAAACGTCTCTTCCTTCCGTCTGCTACCACTTAGTCCACTCCATGATCTGAAAACCGAATCTTTCCTTCTCATTTCACCTGATGTCCAAACAGAGGAGATGGGAAAATCTGCTCAAACCACCTCCCAAATTCTGCTACTGTGGAGCACTCTCCAGTGTATCTTATCCAAGCAGTCTTTTCACATTCCTGGCTGACGTCATTGTGGTCAATCCCAGACAGATAAAAACAACATCCACAAAATCTGACATCAAAAACATATTCAAAATTATGTATTTTGTATACAAATATTAAGTATTTACTGTCATACAAATACAGGTGCCAGTACAGTATAAGGTGGTACCATAACTTGCTGCAGGACATGTAGCACACAAGGTTTGCAAAGATGCAGAGTAGATGTGATTGATATGGATTTCTAGGTTGTGAAATGCCTTCCTCATGCCTGAGAACTGTGATTCGCTTATTGCGGGCTCAGTATCGGTCAAAGTTGTAATACAGCCACTTCATTGATAATTGACATTGAATTTGAGGATGGACAAGCAAATACGCTCTCCCAAATCCTGCTCCTTTCTCCTCTTTCGCTCATCTCATCTTCCACTGCTCCAGGTATTTTCGGGTAGGAAATGGGTGTTAGTGGGTAAATGGAGAAGAGGAGGTAAGAACTGATAGGTTTTAGGATTCAGTTCCTCTTCTTTTAACTCTCTCATGCTCCTCCCCTTCTCTCACTACCCCTCCATCCTTCCATATCTCTGTCCACATCTCTTTTTTCTCTCCACCCACCTCTTTCCCACTCTTCCTTGTCCTCCTCTTCCCCCTCCATATTTTCCGCCCTCTCCTTTCTTTCTTCCTACCTACCCATGATTGTAACTGCATTTATTGGCATTCGTTGTTATTTGTGTATATTTTGCCCCTACAATGTACAAAATGCAATTTAAAAAATACACAGTTCTCATGTGAATCAAAAACATGCAACATTAGACAATACTCTCTCTGTCTCTATCGCTTTCTGTTTCTCTCTGTCTCCCTCTCTCTCTGTGTCTCTTTCATTTCCTGGATTCAGTGAACAGGAATGATGGTTTCATAGCCTGGATCATTGAAGACCATAATCATGCCCCATAAAATCCCCCCCAACCCCCCCTCCCACCCCCCAGCTCTCTCTCTCTCCATCTCCCTTCGATATCAACGGCACAGCTATGGCATCCACCACCATTACTGCCTCTGCTATCAATACAGCCCGCCAGTCATTTATGGGAGAATGCGCGCACGTAGCTGTGCCTATGTCAACATCCATAAGCACCGTAGCTCCAAACGGGATCCTTTTTCCAAGCACATTTAAATGTGCAAGTACGCGTGATGCTGCCTCCTTTAAGAGTGATACAAGACTGCTAAATGAAACTCTCTAGATTTAACAGACAGGTTTTTTTGCCATTCTAAATGCTATATGAAGAATAAGGCTATTATGCTATGTCATCTTCAGTCCCAGTATGAAAAATATATTTCAAAGAGCATACAGAGCGCATGTATATATACGGAACATGTATGAATGGTTATGCATAATATTATATATGCACATTATATACTATGTATTACCAATTTCACGTGGGGATTTTTATGTAGTCTGTGTGATACAATTTATTATTTACATAACCATAAACTACATTGACTATAAAGGAGGTAAATAGTAATAACTGTATTAATATATGCAGTAAATGTTAACATAAAATGTAATGTAAAATATTGCATGTAATTCCTTTTATTCTGGAAAGTACTCTCTAAAATACTATATATTACTCTTTTTTTGGGGCATCTTAAATTATTAAGTGATGCTAATGTTTGTCTTTTATTTGTGCTTTCGTGTAAGCAGTAAACTTACAGTGATATGAATATTTAATGAAAGTGCCTGTTTAAGCTTCAGTCCATGTGTGCTGGTATGGAGACAGCACTCATTGGAGGAGCAGTGATGCAAAATGTTAGCAGGACTTTACCTCCAAATGATCTGAGCGTGGCGGTGATATTCCGTTTGACAAATCTGCAGGCACACATAGGCCTGCACTCATTTATAATCCAGGAAGGGAGGGGACTAAAGGAACCACTACCGTTACTACCCTGAATCATCCTGTTTAGAGAATTATATGTTCTATATATACACGCTCATACTTACATAGAGAGGGACAGTTTGTGTGTGCATGTGAGTGTGTGTGGGTGTGTGTGTGTGAGAAAGGAAGAGAGAGAGATGGGGGGAGGGGGAGGGGGGAAAGAGAGGCAGATTAGGGAGGAAACGGAGAGAGAGAGAGCTGGATAATAAGGTTGCCACATCCCTTAACTGCAATGGATAGAGATTTTGGCTGCTGCTGAAACCTTTTATGACTAAATATCTAAAAATCAATAAGACACCAGCAGGAAGAGAGTGAGAAAGAGAAAGAGAAAGAGACTGAGAGAGAGAGAGGGAGAGAGAGAGAGAGACAGAGAGAGATGTGCTGATTTGTACTGATCGCTGAGGCATGAATTATTAAACACAGTTTATAAGCCAAGGACATAATTGTGAGTTGATGGAGAGAGGCGACAAAAACTGCTGCTGGACTGCAGGAGAGGGAGTGCTAAGCTCTGTGGTCCATTGCCGTGGCAACAGGGAAGTCTTCCTCTGGACAAGCTTTTTACCCAAGACTGCAGAGTTTCTCATTTATGGAGAACAGGTGCCTTTTTGTGGTCTTCCTGCCATGTTTCTGAATGACACAATGGTCCTACTGTCTTTCATCAGACCTGTTTTTACACACACTGTGCATGTCCTGAACTTGTTTTAAGCAGCACTTTAGCCCTTTTTAGGTCCATAAAAAACCAGAGTACATGTTCAGGTGGTCTTAAAAGAAAAGAGATATTCATTGTCTTAGTTTTGCTTTCAAAAGATCAAGGCTTATACCAGATATATTTCAGATATATTATCAGATATATTTCAATAATTCATTAGTTCAATGCAGTCAGTAATTCTCCTCAAAAATTCTCTCAGTAGCAATTATACAAATAAGGGTCAAATCCATAATTAAATTCTACAGATTAAAATAATCACAGAAATGTTCATATTCACAGCATTTGGACTTTTTTCATTTTAATTTTTGGACTATTGTCACATTGACTTTCTTGGCATAGAAGCACAATACACATAAAGAGAAGGCAGTGAGCTCAAAGACAAAACTCAACAATGTTCCCGCAGTGAGGATTTCTGATGGTTCTGTAATGGCGTGGGGTGCGTCTTCCTGGCGCGACTGGGAGCACTCATTCCCTCAGAAGATGAGGTCGATGTCAATCATTACTTAATGGATCTGAGTGATCATCTTCATCCTGAGTTCAAATATTTCTTTCCTGCAAAGAGGGGCGTCTTTCAAGATGACGATACCCCCTGTCTGCAGAGCAGTCGCCAAATGGTTTGAAGGATGTTAAGGATGATCCTGATGTTAAGCAATAAGAGTTCAGCCACTAGACATATACTCAATTGAGTATTTCCTAAATGTTCTGGAACAACACCTAGCACAACTTTTTTTCACTTCAGTCAGCTACTTTATCCTGGAAGAGTGATATTTTACTCCTGCCAAAATCCATGGAACTTCACTGATTTCAGCTGCAGGTCTATCAATTAATCATTGCAAAATGTAACCTCTTTAAAAAGAAATCATACATCAGTGCAGGGTAGGAAAAAAATTACCCGTATTAGTTGTCTGACAACTGATCTGACTGATTCAAAGTCCTAAAATGGTGTAGCTGTGTATCCCACTCCCAGCCCTGCCATTACCACCTATAGCTGAAGGCCTCCACAACTGGCTCAGCTTCACACACCAGTCACATTACTCTCTAGTGACCTCTTCTGGCCAGCTGGGTGCCTGCAGGTTTATGAACTGAATATACCAGCATGTTGACTTCATGTTCCTCTGTGTAGGCAAAACATGAATTGTGTCACGTCTTCAGTGTGAAAAATAGCAAAGGCTGGTCAATAAGGGAATGAGAAGGCACCACCTCTTTGTGAGTCTGAGGATGAGGGCCATAGTGAATGGCGTTGGTAATATAGCTGATGGGTGGGAAGAAAGAGGGAAAATGGAGATGGCACTGAAATGTTAAGATTTTGTACCATTTGCTGATACTCTACCTATGCTCTGTGACTGTGTATTCAGACCACACACTGGTGAAAGGCAGTGGTCCAACACCCTCTTAAGTGACCTCAATACCAACGTTTCCATTCTTTAGTTCACTGCCTGCACATCCAGCATCATATTATGGCCGGATTGGATTTGAGAAATGTGGTTTATGCTAAAGACGAGGCTAAAACTAAGTGCGCACTCGCAAGCTTTGGGCTGGAGGCTTTGGTGGTTGCGGCCACCTTCCCTCCCAGTTATCAGGATGAGAGAGACAACTGTGACAGTGATCTAAGCGATGCTGACATGTCTCTGCCTGTGACTGCAGCATCCGTGGATGACTCTGTGTGGAAAGATGAACAAAATATGCTTTCCCTAGAGGGTGGGGGGGAAGGGGATCCAGCTGGTGATGGGAGAAGATTCAGCAATAATATCATGTGCTGCTAATGACTCACTTGGACCGAGCACGTTTGTTTTTTTTTTCCCGGGCCTAAGTTGATTTGATTGGTTCAGACAAGTTGGTCATTGACAGCATGTGGTAGCTTCCACAAATTATGGTTTTGGAAAAAAAAAAAAAAGTGAGATGGAAGCTGTGAACCCACGGCTCCCATTTTCTCTTATCATTATTACTGTTCTTTTCCGAGGCAACCTGCCAATTATTTAAATCTTACACAGACACAGTACAGCTGGATTAGTTTTCCTGAAGCAGTCTGGGAATTGGTGTTTTGCTCAAGGGTAAAACAGCAGTTTTTCACTGTAGTCTGGATCCTACATACAGGAATCCATTGTCCTACCTCCCACACACCCATATGCCCTTCTGTCTGTTTTGACCTTGGGAACTGCTTCCTACCGCTTGTGTGAGTGTATGTCTACACTGATTGTGTGAGTGTACTGTTTTTTTTTTCAGATATGTATGTACTGTTCTGCCTATAATGCTTTTACTGTTAGTTTGTGGACGAGCACGTCTGCACAGCATACCATAATATTTTATCACAATGTGTTACTGTACAGTCAAAAATTAACTCACACCATTCCATTTTGGGACCACTTTTCCCCTTGGTTATTATCGACGGATGCCTCTACAGAGGTGATTGATCGCTAGTGTCCACCTGAAAAAAAAACTGTTAAGTTGATTGAGCTGACGGTAAGACAGTGATTGTAAACCGCGAGTGGCCTCATTGATTTGTTTAAAGATTGGCTGAAATGTCTCCAGTTACTTCCCTATCGTTACCGTTCAATGGAGACATCCTTTAGACCTAATTTAATGAAACATTTCGGTTGGTCAATATAAACGGCTAATGAGGATATGTAGAGTCATCCACTACAATCGAACATTGATTTGGCTGGGCAGAGAACGACAGAAATGTTACATCTTTCAACGCTCGCTGCTCGTACATCATGTCTGGTTTCACTTGCTTCACTACGAGGACTACATAATCGTCAATGGCCCACGCAAAGTTCACTCTTGACCCTTCCGCGTTTTTTCCTCGTGCTGTCAGCCTGGCACATCTGTCGCAGTTAATTAGCTCGACAGAGTGAGCTGCACACAACGAGAAAAGTGGGCCCCGGCCGTATTCGAGGAAATAGTGGTTCGGCCGAGTGATGGATGACGCTGGGGAGGGGGAATTATGCGCTGCGCTGACTCAGAGGGTACATAACATGTGTATGTATGGGCATTGTTTAAGCCAAAAAAGGTGTGTGTGTGTGTGTGTGTGTGTGTGTGTGTGTGTGTGTGTGTGTGTGTGTGTGTGTGTGTGTGTGTGTGTGTGTGTGTGTGTGCTTGCGTGATTGTGCGCGTGCGAGAGCGCATGGAGAGGAGGACAGCCCTGGTGCGGGCGTGCGCACGTGCGTGATAATGCCACTTTAAAACTGAATAAGTTAATTGGCGAAAATGTTGCTGCATATAGGCGGTTGTGTCTAAATGAACGTGAGTATGATACTCCGTGTTTGTGGTGCAACGTATTCGAGGCAGCGCGATTGTGGACTCAGCTCAGGTTTGTCTCTTATTGCGTTTTCAATTGATATATTCAATTTTCTCCAGACAAACAGAGAAGAAGTCCGGACAATTTACATTTACTTTAAAAGCCATTTACAACATGTATTACGTCAACATAATTCACAATGGTGCCTTTTAATATTTAGAACATGAAATATAGTTTCCCCTTTGCCATCCCCCTGATCACTGTCGTGGAAGGCTTTAAGTGGGAACAACACCACACAACACATTTTGATGATTTTATACTGCATAGTAAATTTCCAGAAACAGTCCTACTCTGCACCTACAATAAAGAAAGTGCCGAGAACTGACATCCTGTGTATTTGTATTCCCCCACCACAAAATACTAGCCTATTGTAACAACAATAGATTAATAATGTATACTTGCAAATGCAGCTGGCTACCCAATGTGCACCAGTGAACAGTGAACACTGCCATGAAAAATAAGGTGAGATGCGACACGCCGTGATACGGCATTGAAACATATTCATCTGTTTTACAAAGCACAAAACAATTCATCAATTTCTTGTTCTGTTTACCTAGTCTCTCCATTGGGTGTACTTGACACCAATGTATCTCCCTGCAACATGGTGAGTGCGACAAGCGGTGAAGAATAATCTTTTCTCCCCTGACTATCCATGCATTAAACAGCATCGATAAACAAGTTACTCACTTTTCACAATGGCGAGCAGGTACAGCAACATCCACGGACCCATCGCTCAGCTCCGAGAACAGCTCGTCCGCGGCTGGTGAAATGTGTAATGGGTGCTTATGAGTGCGCACACAGAATGACAGAGGAGTCGTTTTGGTTTATTCTTCGGTACCTGGTATGGTTACGTCAGTTCTCTCCTGTCGAGACATTGTTTTCTTGTGGCGCGCATATAAACCTCACACCCAGAATTCAGGTATGTCCAAAGCTACCCGTTTTAGGCAAAGCGAACGAAAGAGAAGAGCGAAGGAGGCAGGAAAGGGAGGGGTAGAAATATATCAGAATTTCCCATCCCAGATTACGCTGGCAGTACTCTACCCTCGCGCTCCTTTTCTGTCATACCTGAAACGACGACAAACATCCATATTTCCCCTGTCTTTTGTTGTTAGTTAAATCAATTATTTAAAACAGTCTTTGCAGATGATATTACGTATATTCGGGCGGCTGTTATTGTGGGGGTATTTTAATTTTAGTTTTTTTTAGAAGGATGATCTTGCAATGCACTCAAACAATCCTTACATCCTACGTTAATTACACCCAAACGGACCTGTTATCTGTTCTTTGAATCCCCATCGTTTTCACTCTTTTCTTCTTAATCGTGGCTGTTGTTTTCTTGTTAGTGGCGTTTTTCAGAGCTGCGTGATGTGCGATGATGCCTGTGCGTGCGCCGCCACTGTCTGCTGCCGCTGAGCAGGAGCTCGAGGGATCTGAAAGCGTCATTCACGCCTGAAGAGGAAAGACGGTACCGTGATGCTATATTCAGACACAGTTCGCGTTGGCGTTCTGTCTGATTCCTTCTCTTCCCCATTTGACAACCAAGCATCCCTGACTGTGTGAATTCATGCTGACGAAAATCCATAAACCAGTATTTTTAAACTAGCAATTTTTGTACCTTGGTTAGAGACTCCACCAGGTGCGCACTTATTTTATGACTTGGGCCTGATTACAGTTTTCACCATCTCAAGAAATCCTTGCTATGGCTACAGCTACACATTGACTTTATTTAAGACTTGTATTAAAGTCTTGTTTTTGTCACTTTTCTCATGGGGGGATTCTAAGGAGTGACCTCTGTTCTACCTCTATACACTGAGGAAAAGGTTGGAGAGAAAACTGAGGAGAGGTGGAGGGGAGCGCTATGATGGGTAGAGAAAAGCATTAATCTTTTAAATTGATAAACAAAATGCAGGACAGTGGGACATGGGGGGACATCGGTGAGAACGAGACATAGGTAGAAAAGATGAAGTGAGAATGCAATGGACAGAGTAACAGAAGTAAATAAAGGACAAGAGAGTGGCATTGAGAGAACAGTGAAGGAGAAAAGAAGGGAAATAAAAGAAAATGATCAGAAATAAAGGTGACAAGGGACAGAATGGAAAGTGTGTGTGTGTGTGTGTGTGTGTGTGTGTGTGTGTGTGTGTGTGTGTGTGTGTGTGTGTGTGTGTGTGTGTGTGTGTGTGTGTGTGTGTGTGTGTGTGTGTGTGTGTGTTGTCGGGGGCAGGGTTGGACGCAGCAGCTTGATGCAGAGGGAAAGAACGGAATTTCTGAATTAATCAGTACATTTCTCTCTTTGCCTCCTCCCCCATCTCTCCCTACCTCTTCCCTTTTCCTGTCTCCCTCTCTCCTTCCTATCTTGCTTTTTTCGTGAGCTACCTTTCAATCGACCCGTTCTTTTCCTCGCTGCCTTTATTTTCGCCTTCCTCTCTTTCCCACCTCTTTCTGCAGTGAATGAGTCGACCTCACCGTATGCCTGCATTCCTTGCAGAGTGTTGCGAGTCTGTGTGCCGATGAATAATTTAGGAGTAGGGACCTCCCTGAGTGCTTCCCTCTTCCCTCTCTCTTTCCAGCACCGACTTTGCCTCCTACTCTCTCTCTCTCTTTCTCACACACACACAAACACGCACACACACATGCAGTGATGGGCCCAGGTGACTTGACACACTGACAGACAGTTGCTGCAGGAGGCCCATGCGCCAAACGGAAAAGCGTTTCAGTCAAACGACACAGAGCAGCAACGCCATCGTGCTGGCAGTCTCCCCGCCGATGGCACCTAGTCCTGACCAAATGCGTTCCCTCCACCAGTGACAGGACCTCCATTCACTAGTGTGTTCTCATAGACCTTTGGGAAACTACATAATGCTGACTAATGTACCTCCTAGGCCTGTATTCATAAAGCACCTCAGAATAGGAGTGCTGATCTAGGATCAGGTTTCTTCTGTCCATGTCCTAACCATATCCATTATTACCTAAATGACTAAACTGTTCCAAGGTCAGTGATAACACCCTGGACTGCCTCATGAATATGGATAATGAACTGACACAGCCAAGAGTTCCTGAAACATTGGCATGTTCCCATAAAGTTGTCAGTGTGAACTACTACACCATTGGATCACTAGAGGGGGAAAAAACATATGCTAATTCACCCATAAGGACCTCAGAGGAGTACTGAATGCTGACTAATGTGTTGCTTGGTTGGTTGACAAAGTCCAGCTCTCTGGCAAACTGGCAGAATCCTGTAAATATAATGAAATGCTGATTAGTACATTACTTGATGACAAACTAAAAGATTCCTGCAGATAGTTTTCAATGCTGACAAGCTGCTTGGCTGGAAGACAACTGACAAGAGTTGTGTTAAGCTTTCATTGGATTGACAGAAATGTGTTAATTGCTGTAATGATAATGGTAACGGCATTTTAGAGGATTCCGTTTGCATAGGTTACAATAACAAAGGAACCATACATGTGACATAGTTTAAAAGCATTTTTCACATGCTCACAGTGACACACTTACCTGACCGGATGTACCTGTAAAAGATTATGATTTAACAAGATGGTAACCTTCTTTCTTCCATAAGACATACACGTGAATATTGCTTATTTGAAAACCTAATACTATGCAATAAACCAAGGACAAGTGATTAAAGAGAGATAGGCAAATATACTTTCCATAAACAGATGTGTACATCTGATTATGTGCATAGCTGTTTGTATTCATGTGCATGGGTGCATGTGTGTGTATACCTTTACACAAAGGGTATAACACATCCAGACAAACAAAAGCACTCACATCTGCAACTCCTCAATGATTAACCAACATGTTTTATTAATATTAATGATAACAATTAATTCCTTTTATTTGACATGAACATCAGGTATTTCTGTACATATAGGAAACAAAACAGTCATTTTAAGACATATTTCTCAAAAATGACTAATATACAAGTCACAACAAATACATTACTAAAATGTATTTCAAATTCTTATTGATACCAAGAGCATTTCAGATACAGGGAAAGATACTAGCACAACTAGCCTACGTCAGTGTGCAATTCACTGACTCACTGTTATTTACTCACATTTACTGTGTTTTGAATTCTTCAGCTCCCTGTTATATTAATCAGTGCTAATGAGTGCTAGGGGAAATAAACAGTGAGTTAACAGCAGGGTAGCCACTGGAATAACCTTTTTTCTATTTCTGCATAGGTTTCCATGGAGAAGGACAAAAAGATATCCCCTCCCCTTGCATGACCTGTGTCTAATCAATGTCTGCCTCTTACCGGCAGTCTTGAGTCCAAACTGGTGTCCAATAAAATGACATGATTTCTCTGAAAAATGAATGCACTTTAATCAGCCATATTGATTCCCTCTAATGACCTGGGGAAGTGCCACTGGGTCGTTGGGGTAAGGGTCTATTGGTTAATAAAGAATGCAGCACATAGTATGGGGCGGAATCACCATATGTTTCACAGAGCTGGGGATAAAGCTATCACAGTCATTCACAATACAAACCAGAGAAAATGAAGGAACCGGATGAGACTGGATGATGATTTTCCTTCATTATAAAGAATAAAACACATCAATGCAATATGAGCATTATGCTTGATGTTGGAAGGCACCAGAGGATTTCCGCTTCCATTTGTGGATGTGCACAATATTTACTCATCAGCAATTATCAAGATTTTCCGAAGGGTGAAAGTCAGAGGGTACAATGACTGAGTTAATCCACTAGAGGGAAAATGAGCAAACATGCCCTTCACAGAGTTTCTTTTTAACACCGGTAGGGTAAGGAAACGGTTTGAAGATGGAAATGGGGACACATTTACGATTGCTTTAAGAAAACATACTGATCGAAAAAGGGGAACAAAGAAAGTGATCGAGGAAAACAAGTAGAAGAATACACACCCCCCACTTCATGCATAAAAATATAATTGCCAAAGCTTGCAACTTTGTTCATGTATGTAACTCCAAGAGACAGGATGGAGACAGGGAAAGAGAGAGAGAGAGGTGAGGAAGGGGTGACAAAGGAGAGAGAGGAAACTAAAGAAAACATAAAAACGAGGAGAGGAGTGGTAGGATGACTGAAACAAGCACAGGCCAATTTGCCCTTGCCTCTGTGTCAGAGCAAAACCAGCACACAGCCCAGTCTAACTGTGCCATGGGAGTGTGCCTGCTTCAATTCAGATACCTACACATAAGCAGAGAGATCATACAGTTATGGTGGCACATCAGAGCAAGAAATGAAGCAGAGCAAAAAAATGGTTTTCTGTCTGTTCTCAGTCATTTAAGTATCAGGTCAGGCTAATAAAATTACTTCACAAAACAGAAGCTATTCATGATGGAAAAATATTAGAGGGAATTATGATTTAGATTTATTATCTCAATATCCATACAGTGTTTGCTAATTTACTTTCATATGAACTGATAACTGTCTGCTCTCAATTATAGAGGCAGCAAAGGACACAGTGGTGCCTTTTCTCACCACCTCCCCGCATCAGTGAGCAGCAACTGTAGTAACAGCAATTTCCACTAGAGGGCGAAAAGACCAGCAAAGCGTAAAGGGTCTTTTGGGTGTATGCAAACAGCAAAAAGTACAGCAGAGAATCACATGTAGGTAAGGCAATAAGATGAACATTGAAAGAAGCTTGTGCTGCTGAGTGACAAGCCATCCATTAAAGTAAGAATCAGTCAGTGGTGGCCTTCTGCTGTGATATATCACGTCTAAACACAACAACAGGGGTCAGAGACCAGCTGCTTCCCTCTTATGCATGAGCATGAATCTTAATGCATGCATGTTACTTTCTGTAAGGTTACAGCTTGGTGTCTGAGAACTGTATGGCACGGGTCGGCATGGAATCGTTACCTTTTAGGAGGTACGATCATGACCTGTGAGCCTCCACTGGGTTGAGCACAGGAGTGTCACTGAGAATCCACCTACATCACACACACCCGTTACTGCAGTGGTACCAGCTGCATCTGGACCTGCTTAAGCGAAGGATCAGCAGCCAGGCAGCAGTGCCTTTCTGTCAGATATGGTTTTCGCGTAAGCCCCTTACGCCTGTCTGAGGTTGTAATCATAACTTTTCATTCCTGGAGAAGGATACCTATTCTGTCCTTCCAAAGAGATGGCACAGGGATGCCACACTGAGCAGTAGCCTGTCTGAGTGTACTCCAAACAGGATTCATTTGGACCTGGTCTGGGTACAACCGGCCTGTGGTTGTCTCTGCCATAAATGGAATCGGAGACGGGTGTTAGGCTGGTCCACAGCTGTATGAGCTGAAGCACTGCCGATGATTCACTAAAGCTAACACACAACAGACAGAGAGAGAGAGAGAGAGAGAGAGGGAGAGAGTTTCAGCATGCTGAGGGAGAGAGGCAGGAGGAGGAGAGAGAGATGGAAAGAGAGAGTTCTACCCTTTTCCCCTGTCCTGCTAAAACAAAGCTTGCCCATCCTAGCTTTACCTTTAACTTTGGTTTCCTCAGTTTTCTGTCTGAGAGCTTCCTGATACAGTCCTCCCCCTCTGTTACCAGTTTACCTAGTTACAAGTTGGCCATTTTTAAGGTTAAACAGCTTAACCAACAAACACACTACATACTCCAGAGAAGATGAGCCAATAGTAGCCTCGCCATTGTGGGCCTCTGGCCACAGCCAATAATAGCATGGCTGGGACAGTTTGCTTAGTGACAAACCTACTCAGAAGGAGAAACACATCACAGGAGGTTTAGGGGGTAAAATTGAAGGCAAACTATATTATGGGGTATTAAGTAGGCATAGTGTGATTCTTTTTGGATAGATCTTGTCCATTTTGTCTGACTAATTAATCCTATAACTCTATATCAGGGGCCTTTTTCTTATGCTTTCTGGAAATTCAGGCGTGGGATGGTTATAGTTATCAATTGCAGCATTAATTATATAGTTCATCTAAAAAAAAATACAGCTTATAGTCGCTATTTATTAAGTATTTAAGCTACCTGAAACTAAAGATCTGGATAAATGTAGCTATTCAGATCATCCATATCCAGATCAGTTGTTCATGACAGAGCGCGCCTGTACTTCTGCTCAGATTTTGTGGCTTCTGTTGTCATGTATTGTTTGTCATCAGAAAAGAGAGATAGAGAAGTACCGGGTTTGTGGTGAGCGGAGACAGAGTGGGGTGGGGGGAGGAGTCAGGGGATGACAGACAGCAGCTGAAGGGGTGGGGTGAGGGAGGAGTGAAGTCATTGTGGGCGTGGCACAGGGTGCAGCAGTGTCATATGCTCGGCTCCGGTGAAAGGCAGCCTCTGGGTGCAGTAGTGGTGCACCACCTCAGGGATGCTGGGGAACACGCAGCTGCTCTGGTCCAGCGTGTAGCCGTTCTCCTTCGTCTGAGCCACGATGATGTGAACACAACCCTGGCTCGTCCTGGGGAGCGGGGGAGCGGGGGGGTGTGGTGGCGGGAGGGAGGAGAGAGAAAACGTTTGTTTTGTGAGACAGGCGGGGGGAATAGGAGGAGAGATGAAAATAAGACAGCCAGAAACAGAGGAAGTGATGTGATGATATTAATGTGAATGAGATTAATTCAAACAATTCTGAATGAATAGTCACACAATAGCTCTGTCTCTGCCTGATTTAGTGACACAATATCCATACACAAGCACAAGCAAAGCGGTAAACACCTTCCTCAACACACACACACTGATACACACACACAAACACACACACACACACACAAAAACAGAATAGTGTTGTTTTTCTAAGAAGTCTCATGCAGATGTGCAATACATCTCTTCTGTCCCCTTGATAGCCTTTGTTGAGCAGAACATCTGTTTGGGCCTGGCATGTTGCACAAGTCCACCTTTTAACATGACAGCAAAGACACACTGGCATTTACACATATAATAAAGCAGCTCAGCTGATGTTGTACTCACTTAAGAGCGATGGAATATTTGCTGGTCCCTGATTCGCTGTTCCTCACCAGGAAGCTGGCCTCCTTACAGGGCAGCAGCTGTGACTCCGCCTCCTGTCGGGTCACACATCCATGATACCAGCTGGGGTGTGGGGCGGGGGATGAGGGGTATTACACAGCAAAAGTTAGAAACATGGACAGGCTAGGATAAATTCTGTCACTTTTAAACTTTCAAAGACGCTTGTCTGAATATTTTAGGAAGTGTAAATATGAGAAGCCAAGCCTGGATTCCAGACACTCACACATCTAACAGATGGTCTGGTTAGCTTAATTATCTTTTTTCCTGTGATCTTGACTAGTGCCCTGTAGATTTCTGATGGTAGATTTGGCTGGCTGAGACAGTTTATCATTTTATTCCCCACCCCTGAGACTGCTGAGCAGCCATTGGTTTATTAGCAGGAAGGTAGGCGGGGTTTAACCACATGTTAAAGAAACTTTCAGAGAAAAAATGTCAGGCTCATAATTATGACCTCATAAGTACAATGATGTCATGAACATCACACATTCTTATGTTGGTAAGTAGAATGCATGTACTCTAGGTGCAGAAAAGGTCTGACAGACCCAAAAAGTGACACCAGACAAACTGACTGAATGGAGTGTGCTCTCTACTCCCTCCACTCTTTCCTGTGTTTAGAGACCTTTGTGGTCACATTTTTATTTGATCAAGATTACTTATTCATCAGAAGCTCTTGTCCACAGTGACCTCTATGGCCGTTTTCATTAAATACAGCTAAAGAGGTACAGCACAGGCAGAACTGGACCATACATCCGTTTGAAAAAAGCACCTAAATACATAACAGGAAAACAACAGTGCCTAACAATTACCCTTAACAACAAAACACCTGCATTGTGAGGAAGTGAATGTAGAGCCAAACCACAACCTGCAATATAAAAGCTACATTACCTTTGAACGGTGTGTATTACCCCAGACCATTAGAATCAGAATATAACAGAATAAAATATGACAGTATTATCATATAACTGTGTATATCATATAAGCAGCATATAACGTGGGATGTGTCTCAGACCACTGCGCTGTGCTAGAACTGAAACGGCTGTTGGGCCAACTATAGACTGCTATTGAAAGCAGTCAACCCATTTTGAGTTCAGTGGGGTGGTGGCCTAAGCTGAAGGTTTAAACTCCATTCATGAAGGCCATTTCAGCCAGCCTAATGTCTCATAATCTACAGTAGGCCGTTCGTATCTCAGATGATCTAAAGCATATACAGCGTGGTAAACAGTGCTGTCTGGTTTGGCGGCCCCACCCACCTCTGTTTCTCCAGCGGCAGGGTGGGGTCCACTTTGATAGACTCGGCTTCAGATGTGGGGCCCGGGGAGGAGGGAGGGGCTGGGGAGGCTTTGAGGATCTTCTGGTTCCAGCTCTTCTGCCTCAAGCTCTGCTGCTGCTGCTGATGCTGGCGTCCGCTGAGGGGCGGGTCCTCTTTGGTGGGGGAGGGACGCTCCGCACCCTCAAACTGGGCTGGGGGAAAGACACACAGAGAGGGGTCAGAGAAACACCAGGCAGCAAAGCCAAGGATGAGGGAAGAATAGGGGCCAGGGTGGCTGTGCCCTCATTCATTGTGATCATGATTCACAGTGATAATCAACAGCAGGGGGTGCCTCTCCTATAGTGGCACGAGCATCAGAAAACTGGATACCAAATATTCAGTTATTATAATGCACATGCATCTTAGTGTGTGAAGACTTAAAGCCCCAAATCTAAATACTGTATGATGTAAAACATATAAATAAAACAATAAAAAACAAGTAAATACAGAGTATTACTCATATGTCTCTCACCATTGTCTGACTGGCAATAGGGGTGTACTCCTTCCTCATTGTTTTTTCAGCTTTATTTATGTAATTACCCAGCTTGGCAAATCTGCCCACAGCCTGCTTTGTCAGTGGACCAACACCAATCATACAGTGGTTAAGACGACATGAGTCCCATAACTAAAAAAAAAATAATAATATAAAACTACATGGAAGCTGAACTAACGGTGAGTCCTCACATTAGCCTAACACTAAATCCTGGCTGAGCACTTTCAATAGCACTCGCAGGTCTGTGAAGACTATAATGCGATCCTTGGTCGCAAGTTGGCAGGCAGGCACGCGCTGACATCAGGCACCAGCTTAATGCCTCTCACTGCACGCTGTGTCAGGTCCCTGCGTGTGAATACAGTCTCCCCCATAAGCATCTTACAAGCTGAGAGAGGACGTCACACAGTCACAGTCTTCTCAAACGCTGCTCTGTGTCAGATTTCATGAGCAGCCGGGGAATGCCAACAGAGGTCACAAAAAAAAACCACAGAAAAACACGAGGTGCTGACGGAAAAACTGCTTTTAGAAAACCGATGCTGTTTCCTGTAGAACTACAATAAGAAGCGGTAGCAACGCTCCAAAAATAGAAATGAGAGGTACAATGCATTTGAGTTTTATTGCACTCCACCAAATCATGGAGAGTGGACAGATGCAGGATTTGTCATTTTTTTTATTTAACCTTTATTTAACCAGGTAGCACAGGTGAGAACTCTGCTTTCTTTTACAGCCATGACCTGGGAAACCAAAGCGGCTGGAGACCATAGGAGATCATCAAGTGCACCAGATTAATGTGATTTCTCCTTCCGTTTGATTGACATTAAATGGAATGCCCCATGCAAGTCATCATCTTATATCCTGATAAAATAGGGTTTCCGCCTTCAAACTAAGGGAAGGGCACATTAAAACAACTGACATTTACCTTGGAACAGAATGCTGGCACCCCTGCTCCTTTGAGAAGTGCCCAGAGAGTCAGATCCTTGGTTTAATGTCTCATCAGGACAGCGCCTCCTACAGCATAGTGCTGAGGCACTGGAGATCACTTTGGTCCCAGGGGAAGAGAGCCCCCTACTGGCCCAACAACACTTTCAGCAGCAACTTGGTTTATCCCCAGGAGGTCTCCCATCCAAATACTAACACAGCACATGCCTGCATATCTTCAGCAGTTTTCCATGAGTGGTTTAGAGTAGCATACCTACTGGCAGATTGTTACAATAGGTCATCAATGTTAGTAAAACTGACTAAATAATTCACTCTCTCACTACCTCAAACATGTGGTGAGCATTTTCTGGCACAAAATGGCTTCCACACAGGTGAAGTTGTGAGGTAATGTGTTTACTCCCTTCACTTTAAAGCGCATTAAGCATTAAAATGTGCTGTATAAATGTTATACATAATTACTATCTATTAAAGACTAAGATTTGGTAGCCAGCCTTTCTGCAGCTCCACAATGCAAAAGCAGCATCTATTAATGTCTGTGTACCAGTTGCCTAGCGACAAGTACCTGAGAGTGCCTTCACGATCTGCTCCTTCTTCCACTCCCAGGGCAGTTCGTATTCGGCCGGCGGCCGGGGGTCTAGCTCTGGCCTGGTGACTGGAGCCCTGACCCCTCCTCCTTCCCCCTCCATGCCAGCTTCGTATGGGGTGTCGTATATCTGGGGAGGCGCAGGTCTCCCATCCTCTGCCACGCTCTCCCCGCCCCCCTCCAGCAGGGCGTACCTCCGCCGGATCTCCGTGCAAAAAGCAGCAACGTCTGCGAGGAACAGGATGGCACATCAGCAAGAATGAGCACACTGCAAAGGCCACAACCAGGCTCTTAGCTCATCGATTTACTGGCAAAAGTTTATATAAAGCATCTTTTGTGTTAGTGTTAGTGCAGTATAGATTGCAAATTCATTACAGCATTGAGCAAGGGTTGTCAGTTCCACTCCTGCAGGGCTGGTGGACCTGTATTAGCTGTATGCGCCAAGGCTATATCACTACTAGATTATACCACAGTAAAACCTTTCATATAGGGGAAACAAGAACAGTCTTCATCAGTCTTTTGTGAATTTATCAAGAAATATTGCTTAAACGTCCAAGCCTACAAAATACTGGGTTGACTAAATAATTAGTATTAGAAGTTAACACGAAATCCACAAACATGCGGTCCTCACTGCCTACCCTTGGCATACAGATTAAGGAGCAGGGCTGGGAAAGAGATGCAGGCTCAAATACCTGCTGCTCTGAGTGAGACACCTTCAGCAAATAACCAGCTGTATAATTGGATCATATTCACAAAATTTAAGCTCTCTAAATCTCTCTGAGTGAGATAAGGGTGCCTGTTTGATTTTTTAAAATGCAACATACCAATTTTTCCTTTCCAAACTCAAAATGACAGTGGTTGTCTTCGCAGCTGGTCCTGGCACACTTACTGTACATGTGCACTGGTTTTGATACCATCCAAACACTAGAATAAATAAATTTTATGGCAAAATGTGTTCCTAAAATTTGTACTGAACACATTTCAACAGGAAACACTTTTTGCTTTCTCTTTGATTTTTAACAAACAGTTTTGCTTTAATGATCCAGTGTCCACAATTTCAGCATTTGACACATAACTAAATAAAGCTATACTGTCTGGCAATCATTTACTCAGTAAAAATGGAACTTGTCTCAAAAGGAATGATTGGCTGCAGCACATTCAAACTATTAACTGTCAGCATTAGTCTTCTGAACAAATCTGTGTCTGATTAAATTGAAGAGACCAAACCATTCCGAATTAGAGATGAAAAGTGTCTAATCAAAAACACGTAAGAGCTCTTCATACTCCAGGAATTGCATTTCAGATTGAAATGAAAGTCAGCATGAACACAGGGATACTAAAGGACCCGGGTAGAGACCAACTCCACTACAATACACGCTTTTAAATATAATGCCATTGTATATTGATGTGATGGCTTTTATGTAACAATACACTGGCAGGGGTAATCTCTGACATGTGTTTATATTGGACCAACTGAACCCTGCAACACTATTTTGAGCCAGACATTATTGTTCTTAATACTTCTTCTTTATAATAAAGTATTTGATAACATGGTTATATCACCACAGCGTAGATGTTATGCCAAGATTTTGGACCACTGTTAATTTTAATAGGTTGCAATATTATCGTAACCACACAATGTTACTGAGTGTGTAAGGGCAATTGTGTATCTGCTCCAGGTAAAACAATGGACTCACAGAGTGAAAGGTCATTTGGATGAATGACAGCTTACTTCCTGGATTCTGGGAAGTTCCTAGGAATGGGGAGGGGGGATAGGTGGGCAGTCCTACAGTCCTGCAAGGGAGGGGGGGCATTTAGGAGTGATGTGTTGGGGAGGTGGTGGTGGTGAAGGTGGGGGGAGGAGGGGGTTGGGTCAGTGGAGGGCAACTTCCTATCCAGAGAATGGGACCAGGAAACAGAGACAGGAAACAGGAAGTAGAAACAGGAAACTGCGCCCATTGTCCCAGCACACCATAGTCGCCGTGGCAACCTCCTGGGGAACCGAGCAAGGGGGGAAGGAAGGCTTGCCTTCGCAGTGTCTTTCTCTCTGTCTGAGCGTGCACGTACACACACAGGCACTAAGATACATGGACACACACATACACCCACACACAGACACATACTGGCAGATACACATATACACGTAGAAATGAAAACATCACCGAGGGAACCCAGTTGGGACTTAGTGCCAGAGAGGCAGCCACTCAATCAGTGTGACACACAGCGACGCAGAGAGACACGCACCTGTGATCATCTGTTGGGCATCATAGGGCTCCATGTATCCATCATTCTCCCCCTCTCTCTCTGCCTCTCTCTGCTCCCTCGTTTTCTGAGCATCAAAGGGATCTGCATAATCCTCCAGAATTATCACCTAGGAGAAGGACAGACAAACAGCACCATGAAGCACGGGTGATTACGCCGCTTACATTAGAGTCCTACCTTGTCTGCATTCATGCACAACTCACTACAAATGGCTATATCACAAGCACAGATGCAAAGGCCAAGCGGATTGGACACCGTATCACTGAGCTGTTTACTTTTCAGTGCCTGTTTTCAGGAAAACAACCCCATCGGTGCCTGTACGTGTGTCATTGTTTGCTTGAAGGGGAATAGCTGGGTGGGGGCATCAACCTCCCCTGTGTGTCTCTCGTGCCAGCTGTCAGGACTGTTTTGAAATTCGGAGGGATTTATGCCTGGAATGGGACGGGCCACTAACGTGTTTGGTAAGGGTAGAGAGTGGTTACCAAAATATGGGCTCAGACCTGCTGATGGGTCATCAGAAGGGAGTTCTCAGACTTATATGCGAAATAAACATGCCTTTATACTGTACACTCTCCAAAGCCATGCAAACCTGGCAAACGGAGCACTATACAGCTTTTGTGCATGGCACTAATTGCTGTATACACACAATTGTTTTGCCATCTGGGAAAAACAGTTCAATTCTATATTTGAACATATGCTGGGTTTGGGGGGCACAGAAGCCGCGCACCCTCATTAAGAGGCTCAAAAAGTTAGGAAGGTGCTTCATTGGAGAGACCCAGCCTTAATGGGTGCAGTATGGTGAGCTCTGGGGTGTGACCTGTGCTCAGATTGAATTTAATCAACTCATAAAAGCTGTAACTATATAGCATGAGTTTATAAAATGGTGCTTTCAGGGCATCTGCAATCTATTACATGGAAAGTTTACTTGTATTACTCTTAATAAAGCATCTATCATTGCGGATCCACACACAATCAATATTTTTCCTTAGCACTGACTTAAAATTAATTTACATTTCCTTTTAATGCAGCTTGGATTTTCGAGGCTGGGTAAGTTAATTCCAGGGATTGTTGAACTTGTAAAACTGTATTGATGGAGATAAATAAAACTAACACTCCCACTTAAGTGTGCGTCAAAGTTGACATCAAAGGTCAGTTAAATCCAGACTGACGTTTTCTGCAGACAGTAAAAAATGTGAAAAGGAACTCCGAGGGGACGTGTATAGCTGGACGTACCAAGCACATGTGCCAAAGCATTTCTAGTGTTTGGGTAAAGAGAGAAAAATTCCTGGACTGTGGGCCTTCAGGAACAGCTCTGGGCATCCTGGCTGTGCGCTGTCAAAGTTCCACAGGAAATGGGCAGGATAATGAAACACACCGGCTGATTAAAATGAGCTGGCCGCCACTGACATCCATGCCATTTCTGTCCATCTATCTAGCACCCACCTGCAGTGCTATCTAGGGTTTTACACTCATGCTTCTGAAACAGGCTGGATCTCCTCTTTCAACAACCCACTTCTCTCTGATATGCCAAAAGAGTAAAAGAGTAGGGGACTCTGGCAAAATTCCCATCCTGGATCTCTCAACCTGCTACCCAGTCACCCCATTTTACCTGGCGGGAAAATTCCCTCCCTCTACATTTATGCAATGTGTGTGTGTTCAGGTTAAAATTGTACATCACCCAGGTGAGCACTACATATTCCCCCTGTCTTATAAAAGGCTTTAATATCACAAAACCATAAAAAATGCTATATAAGTGCAACACATTATTCTTCTTATGATAGCATTAGCCCAGTGATTAGTTTGTGTGCCAAGGAAAACATGCTGACAAGCTTCAGGAGAGGGTCCCTCACCTTGGTCTTACAGAGCTAAGTATTTTGCTGGTTTGTGTTTCCAAACTTTTTCTGTATTTGGCAAATTAAGCACTGAGTACCAATAACATCCAGCAGACTCTGTGGTTCTCCAAGACCAGGGCCATGGACCCCCGGTTTAGGAAAATTGGCCAAAAAAATGACTTTTTTATTTTTCACAGTCACAGGAAGGTGAGTCTCACAATCTGTTTTCTGACCTGAATATGATATGGCTTCTGAACAAGTAGGGCAACAAATTCTGTCTGTAGGAACACTAAGCAGTGACGAACGTAGTTAGCTAACACCTCCTTCAGTACAAAAGTACCAACTATGTCCAAACACAAAAGCAAAACAGTGACAAACTACAAGACATCTAATGGAGAATAATTCATGTCGACATGTTGGAAGTATTGCGATTCCTAGAAAGCCAATTGAAATGAACTAAAAAGTACAAAAACAAATGTCCTGCTGATGTTTTTGACACTGATTCTGTAAAACCTCTGTGAGCAACTCAAGTTTCTCAGAACACAAAGAGATATGAGACTGTGAACAAGTGACAAAATTAAAAATACCACATTAGTCTTGACAAAACCAATGGTCTGCTCTTCACTGAGAATAAGCCAAACACAGTGGCAATTCCATCACAGCCAATGGTGTTTCACACAAAAAGAAATCAGTCAATATACATGTGTATATTGACTTGACAAGGTCTATTATGGTGATCTATAAATATTTTTTTTCTCTTTTTGTGATTAGTTGTCTTTTTGGAGCTACTGGGGTTTTTTTCTGGTTGGTTGTTTCACAATGCTGATGATGTACATAATAATGTTGTAGTCATTGTGATCACTGGTGACTTTGGTCTGGGAGCCACCTGAGACCATCGGAGCATAAAATGAGAAGGCGACACACAAGTGGAAATGTGAATCACCCCCACCACCTCCTCTTCCTCCCTTTCTCCCCCTCCTTTGTCTTTGTTTTAATCACACCATCTCACTGCACCTTTTTTTGCATTATCAAAGTGTAGCCGGAGGCCTCCGCTGTGGACTGCGTTAACACCTGAGTGTCGTGTGACACAATTCTTTAAACAACCTGATAGCCTTCACCAGGGGGTTGAAAGAGAGAAGGAGAGGAGGAGGAGGAGGTGGGGAAAGGGACCATGTATGTGTTTTTTTGGTTGTGGGGGTAGGGAGTCAGGAAGAGACTCAGAATGATAGAGAGAGAGAGAGAGAGAGAGAGAGAGAGAGAGAGAGAGAGAGAGAGAGGGGCAATGACAGAAACAGAGGGAAGGAGAGGGAGACGTTGAAATCTTATTGCGTTATTTATGCAGGGCCAGCACCATTTGTGACTGTTAGACTGATAACAAATACAACTTTTCTCCGATCAGGGAGAGTGGGGGATTGAGGTAGAGTGTGAAAGGAGGGTGAAGAGAGACAGGGGCAACAGACAGGGAGGAGTAGATACAATGAGCCAGAGACAAAAGCTGAGGGAGGGGAGGCACTGCAACAATAATATCCACTTTCATGACTTCAACTTTCTTTGGTTTTTATTGTGACAAAATCCATGACGTGACATCTTCTAAGAAATAACCCCCACACAACTGCTAGTAAAAGGCTGAACATCTACAACAGTGACTTACTTACAAATAATGAATGTCTGGTGTACTGAAAGGTTTGTATGCCATTGTTTGCATTATATTGTTTTACCAATAAAAGTAATTGCATCACAGAGGACACAAGTAGCACAAGTTATCTCTAATCTTAGTTTAATTAAAGCAGGCATCGAAAAGTTTGCTTCTTTTTGGAATTTAACGTGCACAAAAGAGCTCTAGTCCAGAACAGGATAACACGTTTTTTTTTTTTTTTTTTTTTTAAATTATTATTTGCAATGTAATCTCAAATGATGTGAAAACAGGCCTGTGAAATACATTCCCCTAAAGTGTAAACCACGTGTGCAGTAAAGCGCCACATAAGACTGTCTGTTTTATAATTTATATTACAAAAGTCAGAAGTACTCAATCTGCACCTGTTTTTGGAGGCAAACCTGTCACATAATCTAATCCCAAATAACATAACTACACGGACCACTCACCGTTTCTTTTCTAGAAGCAGTATTTCCTTTCTCAACTTCAGTTCCAACCAGACCACCGGTACCACTGTTGACGTTCAGGTTTTTATCTTGTTTGTCTTTATCAGCCTGTACCTTGATCAGCCGGCTGATGTAGGTGTTCGCAGACGCTGAACTTTTAAGTGGCCGGTGTTCTTCCAGTCCTGACTCGACCTTGGAATTCTTCCGACTCTTCCCTGGAATAAGGCTATCCCAAACCTTCCCGTCTTTGATTGAACCTCCGCTGGTGGTTCCGTTCCTTCCCAGTTCGATAGCCGAATTTTTCCTGTTCCTCCCGGTGAGAAGCGAGCCCACCCCGCCGACGCTGCCGCCTTCAACCCCAGAATTTTTACGTGGACTCCCCTTCGTGCTGCCAGTTTTGGTGCCTATCCCGGCTGCCAGCCCGGGCTTGGCTCGAGACTGGGAGCTCGACTCGGAGGCTGAGCGGATCCTGTCGGTACCGTTCTTGAGATTTATTGGTAAATCTTTGAACCACTTCGCCATTTTCGCTTATTTGGAAAGAGTCAATTGTTCCACTTCCCAAACTCTCCTCAACGCCATACACCCTCTTACACGAGACGCACTTTCAGGAGCCACTATAAGTACTATATCAGAAACACTTCTTACGTGTTAGGCTTTTTTTTTTTTTTTTCATAAAATGCTAGAACGTTACGATGAAGTTCAGATTATTTACTGCTTGAGACAACAACCCACTGGTAAATTTTTTTGTGGATAAAATAGCGCACGGGGTAACTAGCGCACCAGTTTTGCTACTATCTAGCACCGTTCTGAGTAGGTTAAAGCATTGTAATATTAAAGTTCAAAATTTCTTGCGTCGCAGTACCTGCTGTGACAAAACATTTGAAGAATACAGTAGTTACATGTACATAAAACAACTTCTGAACCACTTGTATCCCACAGACCTATGTCTATTTTACTTATTCTCATGTATCTTTCCCTTCCCTTCCATTCGTTTAAATGACTCTTTCTCTTCTCAGGGCGCTATTCTCGTAAGACGAAGAGAGGTCTTCGACGCGGATACACTCTAATAAAGAGAATTTTTTTCTTGACTCTCACCCAAGATCCCATTACCGGAGCGACCAGAACAAGCGACTTTCTAACTCTCACGGAGAGATGAAGCAGAATAGGTGGATGCCAGGGGTGGAGGCTATAGCCTAGTACACTCTTCAGGGGGCGGGGTAGTGTTAAAAATGGATGGGAGAGTAACAATGTAGTTAAAACAAACTATTATGCAAACAATGTAGTAATAATAATTGCCTCCGGGCGTTGTTTCGGTAACCTACTACAGGCCTACAGAATTAAAAAAAAAAAAAAAAAAATGGAATTAGGATGTATTTGTTTTTGTAATGACCTTTGAAGAAAAGTTATTATTTTTTAAAATGAGACAATCTGATTCTTTAATTAAGCCTAGCTCAAGATCACATCTGATAAACTGTTTTTTGCTTTTTTCAGACATTTCAGTTACCACCATGGGCACTACAATGAAGTTGTTTTAATATTAGAATATCTTTACCATTTGAGTATGTGTCGTTCTGCAATCATTCTCGTTTATTAACATGAAATCTAGAACCATATAGATGTTGGATAATTTTTTTGTTGATCCCAGGCGCCATCGAAATATAGCTGGGGAAATGAGACAAAATTCGCACGCCTGACACAGGAACTATAATGTCACCTAAGATTTGGCCAAATGCATCAAGACATAATAGGCTTCAACAATGGGTTCAGCACATAATTCCGTGTTACTACAATCGTTTTTAAACTACATGTTCCTGAATAGTCCTCATGTTGGTTAGTACGCATGCGTGTAGATACTGACGCCACCAGATCATCCCATTTCTTGAAATGTGAGTGGGAGGTGAGGCTTTTAGATGTCCTTATCAGTTATATTTTAACTACATAACTATATCATCCACATTAATTAAACTTGAAAAATATTTAATATTGCCATCTAATTTGATTCACACACGTTTTACAGAAGGTTTAGTCAGAACAAAGGGCCATTCTCCCACCCCTTCTCCCAAGTTTAAAAGTGGACCGATCCAGACGGTTCTACTACTTGCAACTTAATGAAAAAAGATTCACATTTCAGAATTAAATATTAAGCACTGGGGGACCCAAATAAGATATTAACTTAATATAGTTCCTTTACATTAGCGAAAAATAATCCTCATGATTGATATTAGATTCATTTTTGTCTGTAAATATTGAACAACAATAGAAGGAGCCCCTATATTATTGTCATCTTGTAGTGCTCCCGGGTGCGCTTCTCTCCAGTCGGTCCCTCTTTGTCCAGTGGCGACAGTAGGCTGGAACAAACCATGGTGGAATCTGTGCTTTGAAATTAATTGCATTCGTAGTTTTATTGGGGCATAAAACGATTGCCGACTGAAGGTTGGTGCACTGGCTGCTATCGGCGAGGAATGGCCGGGGTAACGGACTGAAAAGCACACATTGAATGAGAGAGATGTTTAGTAAAATTCAGGCCAGCTAGACAACCAACCATAGCTGGCGAGCAAACAGAGCTAGCTAACTATCTTGCTACGTTGAATTGGGGAAGGGGTGTTCCACTGTACTATAGTCTGGTGCAGATTTTAATGTTAACATAAATGCGGTAGCAAATATAGTTCAGTTTAGCCAATATACTCATCTTTGACAAAAAACGCATGCAACTGAGTAGAGATATTTGGTGTAATAGCTAGGTAGCTAGCTATCGTGCTAGTAGCACATCTGTTAGCGATCATGTTTTAGGAGGAGGGGGAGTGTTCTGTAGCTCGTTAGCAACATTGTTTCAGCCTCCCTCTCCTTTCTCCCGTTGCAGTCAAATCAAGGGTTATTGTGCACAGATCTTATTGTTATGTTACACTCTCAGGGCCTTCTACACAACCTTGGACACAATTAGCTCCTTGGCGACAGAGTTGGACCTTGTTAGCTAGGCAGCGTTAGCAAAAGCCTGAGTGACAGCCAAAACGTGGCCAGGAACAAACAAAAAAAATCCTAAATATTGGAATTTTGGGCCTGATCGGAGTTCGGTTTTGTGATCACCCAAACCGTTATTGAAGTAACTGGAATAGCAGTCCTTAAGCTTCTCACATTTTTCTTTGTATAAGAACGGTGACATGGCACCGCACCGACAGTCATATTAATGGCTGCCGAATCTGGAAGGCTACCGGCGGGACAAGGTCAAGGAAAACGAGGCAAAGGTATGCTTGTGCCTGTCAACCAATACTTGAATATGATCTGATATTTCTTTTAATATCTCTTCTCGTCTGTATGCACCTGACTGTCTGGTTGTCTGTTTTCCAATGGGTCTGTCTGGCCGTCTGACTGACTGGCTTCGTATCTGCCTAGCTATCTGTCCATTCTCGGTCTCCCGCCTGTCCGGAAGGTACTGTCGCTTTCTGTGGCTACCTGTCTCGCCTTGTCATTTTGCCTGTCTGTCTTCAGTTCATCCATAGCTTTGCCGTCCAGCACTTAACCTGCATAGTTGTAAGTTCCTTTTGTTTCTTTGTGTCTGTTGAGAACTAAATATATCTATCTTGGGTATGTATGTAATGTTACTACCTGTGTGTACATCTAAAGCGTGCCTGTCTCTTACTGTCCGGTGGCCAGTCGTCAAGTTTTTCCCGTGTTCATTAAGTCTACTCTGCGGGTATAGTGGCTTTGCGAGTCAAGTCAGTTAAGTCCTCTGAAATGAAACGTGTCTTGTCGTCTCTTCTTGGCACACAGAATTGAGTTGCGTATGGGCCATGGCGACACACAAGCCTTTCTTACCTGAGATTATTTGCGACCTTTATAAAACGTACCCATGATCAGCCTCCATCCTGAAAAATGTACTTTGGCTGGCTGTTCTTTGCCAGAATCATACCTTTGACACTCAGATCCGTTTCTTAAACCCTGGAATTCTTCCATGCCAGTTAGCTGCTAACTGACCCCTTTCCCCTTTTGGTAAGCCTTTAGTGCAAATCTTTGAATGGAAAGTACCATTGCTGTGGTGGTAGAACCAAAAAAAGTAAAAGAAATAGTCTTGCTGATGGCCTCTTTGGTTATATTCCCTTTGCTTCTCCTACAGGTTCACAAATGAAGAGCCCAGAGAAAAAGAAGAGGAAATCTAACACCCAGGTAATGCTTTAAGTAGTTGATGCCAGGGCGTTCCTGCTGACTGCTGTAAACTTACTGAAATTCAAACGTGCAATAGTCCTAACTGTGAAACTGACTCCTTGCCATCATAAATCCTGCCTCAATTTGGGGCAGTGCTGTTCCATAATGTTACTGATTGTTATTTTCTTTTTTCACATTGTCTTGTCTGTCCATGTCCACCCCAGCTCTGTTTGTACAGATTTCTCCTTTATTTCTCATGTCTTTTTTTCCCCTCTGTTCTCTCTTTATCCCACAGGGGGCAACATTCTCCCACCTCTCTGAGTTTGCGCCCCCTCCCACCCCAATGGTAGACCACCTGGTGGCGTCCAACCCGTTCGACGACGACTTTGGACCCCCCTCACGTGCTGGTGGGGCTGGGGGCCCAGGTGGGGGTCCCTTTCTGCCCAGCCCAGGTGGAGCGGGTGGTGGAGGAGGGGGCTATGGAGGTGGAGGCCGAATGGGCGGGGGAATGGGGTTCATGGGAGGGCCTGGGGGTCCAGGGGGAGGGCAGCCAAATCGCAGGCCTCCCTTCGGACCCCCTCCACCCAACACTGGGCCGCACCACCAGCTGGGCTTTGGGGGGATCCCTGGGTTTGGAGGTGGGGGTGGTGGGGGTGGGGGAGGAGGTTTCCCACCAGGGGGGCCATCACAATTTAACCTGCCCCCAAATTTCAGCCCGCCCATGCACCCCGGCCCCGGGTTCAATCCGATGCTTTCTCCTGGAGGCATGGGGGGCCCAGGAGGAGGAGGGGGCCCCCCTCACCCTCGGTTTGGAATGCCCCCACAACAGCCCCAGCACGGACAAGGGGGTGGGCACCCTTTCAACAGCCCTCCTTTGCCGGGTGGGGCAGGCCCCCGTGGGCCTCCACACGGGCCTATTAACCCAATGAGCGGAATGCCAGGGGGGATCAATCTGATGGGTGGCATGGGAGGAGGAGGAGGGGGGGGAGGGGGCAACATGGTCGGGGGCCTCCCTGGGTTACCCCCACCAGGGCAGTTCCCACCCTCCCAGGACGGCCCCTACCCAGGCCCCAGCCCACCAGGGAGTGAAGACGGGAAAAACTTTGGTGGAGGAGGGGGTGGGGGTCCGCA
The DNA here is from genome assembly GCA_022829145.1 of Albula goreensis. Taxonomy (NCBI): domain Eukaryota; kingdom Metazoa; phylum Chordata; class Actinopteri; order Albuliformes; family Albulidae; genus Albula; species Albula goreensis. The sequence goes on along the minus strand of CM040743.1, from coordinate 9,743,124 downwards.
GTCGGGGCCTCCCTCTCAGCAGCAACAACCTAACCTGAACCCACCCCCTCCCAACAACTCCACCCCTGGGCCTCCGCCACCCTCCTCAGGCCCCCCACCTCCCCAGCCAGGCGGGGGGTTCCCCGGCCACCCTGACGTCCAGCAGCAGCAGAACCCCAACACCCCTAACCAGCCCCCCTCGGCCCCACCACAGCCCAACCCCAACTCCTCCCCGACGGGGCCCCTAAATGGGCCCCAGCCTCCACAGCAGCAACAGCAGCAGCAACAGCCGTCCAATCCCCTCCAGCCACCCAACTCTGCCAACACCCCCTCCAGTAACCCCTCCCAGCAACAGCAGCAGGCCACGCCCCCGAACTCAGCCCCCGGCCCCACCCCTTACAACCAGCAAAACAGTGCACCGGGGCCCCTGGCCAATCAGCCATCCAACTCCAACCAGGCTGGCATGGCCAACAGTAGCAACAACACCACGCCCACCAACAATCCCAACAACCCCCCCTCCAACTCAACCCCCACCCCCACCACTCAGTCCCCGCTGCCACCTGGTCCAACCCCCTCCTCCGCTGGGCCCCCTGGCCCTGGGCCCCAAAAGCTGGGTGGCGGAATGGTGTTTCCCTGCGGGTTCTGCCTGTCGGAGGTGCACGATGACCAGGAGGCCATCCTGTGCGAGGCGTCCTGCCAGAGGTGGTTCCACCGCGACTGCACAGGCCTGACGGAGCCTGCCTATGGGCTGCTCACCCGCGAGAGCGCTGCTGTCTGGGCCTGCGACTTCTGCCTGAAGACCAAGGAGATCCAGGCCGTCTACGTGCGGCAGGGCATGGGCCAGCTGGTGGCTGCCAATGAGGGCTGAGAGGTGGAGAGAGCAAGTGGTAGGGGATAGAGGGAGCAAGAGAAAGACTGAGGGAAACGGGTGTGGACAGAATGCAATCATTTCAATTGAATGCTTCTCCCACTGCCCACCTGACCATGTGACAGGAACTGTTTTATTTTTTAATGGCTGGCAACTGACGTGCTCCTTTCCTACATGATTGATAAAGATGTGCGCGAACACACACACACATAAATACATCCATTCATGAGAAAACACAAAGGCACTAATGACGACTTGAACGGTTGAACTTTTCTCCCTGCCGAGTTGAAGTTGGCACGTCGACCTAAAGAATCAGCTGATGGTCCTGAGGCACTGACCCAAGGCAACACACTGACCAGCAAGCACTGACCAGTTCACTACCTCACACAGTCATTTACCGACTGACACGGATGCTCCCTCACACGGACATACTGACCAACTGACTGACTCACAGCAAGACCTAAAGTGCTGCCCTATTCATCCTCCGCCCCCCCCTTCACATCGGCCCGAAACTCTCCCAGAATACTCCAAAGGAAGACTCTCCCTGTACTTGACTTCCCATAGACCTCCAATGCCTCTGAGAAAGACGACTTACTGTATGAATATGTGTAGATACTGAACATTAACAAAATATATTGTTCCACTCGAAAAGGAGTGCAGGAAAACTGATTGTGGATCTTGGACTGAAACTTCCTGCTTCATTCATTTTTTTTATTCTACATTTGAGTCATATGCTTGCATTGATTCAATGGACATAGACTGACGATGAATTCAGTGCTGACCATATCACATCAGTGTAGTAATTAGTGCTGTTGTATCAGAACAGACCTGTACAGTATTTGTATACAGTCCAAATGCAGTGACTTGATTTTGTGCTCGCTGTGGCTCTCTGCTTGAGGCCTTCAAGACCAAATTGCTCTGAACTATAAATGTCCACTATCAGATTACTGTCATGGCAGAGGATGTTTATAATAGTGTAACAATCTTTATCTTTTTTTTTTTTTTTTTTTTTTTTTTTTACAATTCTGTCCAAATATGTCCAATGCCTCATATTTTTTTTTCCTTTCAACATTTTTGTACTGTCTGTGCTGTTCAGTGAGCTTTGTTCTGCTGCCCTCTGGTGGTTGTCAGAGGGAACAGATACATCTTGGGGAGAAAAAAGGTACTGAACTCTTAAGTAAAGAGAATCATTTTTGTATTTGTATCTGTGTAGTTTTTCTTTATTTTGTATACCTTCATTTGATTAAACATGTGGTCAGATAACCCACAAAACCAAGACACTTCAGTGCACTTGCTCGGCATCTTTGTCTTGATGTTAATGCCTGGTTCTCTGACATGGTGTTGAGCTGGCCTTGCTTGTTTTGAACTTGTTCTTTCCCAATGACATCACATTTTTACAGCAAAATCTGAATTAGAGCTGATTAAATATATCTATTTAACGTTATATCCAACCGTTTCAGTGTAACGCAATCTCCCTGAAAATCTATGGCAGGATCTTGATATTCTAACAGTACCTGTCAGCAGAATCACTAAAGGAGGTAGTGTATTTATATAGATCGATAATTACATCTCAAAGTGTGAACCGGCACCGGCGTAATCCTCACGCCCCTGGATCGTTTAGGATTGTACCCGCATTTCGGCTCAATGTGACATGATTTTTTTATTTGCTCCTGTTTGGATTTCGGCAACTATAACTACACAAGTATAACTAGACAAAACTACTAACTGTGGGTCTCGAGTGATTAAAGAAAATTTAATTGATTCCTGAATAAACCTTCTCGTATTTCTCTCCCAGTAAGAGCACAATCCGGGGAAAATATGCGATAACAGACACGGAGTAGAAGAGAAGAGACGTTTAATTTGATTGATTGCGAGGTAAACCAATCGGGGACCCACCCTCTCGGTCACAAACCCGAGATTGACATAAGTATATCACCAATGTGAAAGAGGGAGTGGGTTTTCAGGTACCACCTATGCATATCAGCGAATCCAATGGTATCACTCCGTGGGCGGGCTATTAGCTATTTCTCTGCAAGGTAACAGGTTGTATGAGGGAGAATTTGCGTCTGCTGAAAGTAGAATTACCTGAAGCCATATTATTTAGCTAGTCGTATTTCTTTTTTCCTCATTCGAACCTCAGTTCAGAGTTTAATATAGCGGATAGTAATTTATTGATCAAAAACCAAGGGGACGAGAGCCACTTCACAATAATCCATTGAGGTTCCACATTTAACACAGGTACGGTAACACGCCTACAATGTTTATTGATACATTAAATTATCTAGTTAAATCTATTTTATTTTTGCCACTGTTCTTTCTGAGAATCGGGCTTGTGTCACCCTCGAGGTGACAAATGAACGATACATTTTGCATGGATTTAGTTTGCCAGTTGGCAGCTAGCGCCAGTTTAATGTTTTTGCACTTTGACGGAGCAGGTGCAACACCTGTGGCTCCCTCGGTACTTTCTCTGAACCTGTAGCTGTGGCTGTCGGTCAGGCTATTCTGTGAACACGTACGGACCTTTTAGTTTGAGAAATGTGTTGTCGAATGTATTGACACGGGATCACAACCTACATTAGAAATTATAATATCGTTTTCATTCTCCTATTAGGTCATTCACCTTAGCTAGCGATACCTACTGTGTCTCTGGACAAAGTGCGATAACGTCCGTTATAAAACCGTATCCAAATAAATGTATCACATTCTTAAAATGGACTCGATTTAAGTCAGCTAAAAGCTCAAAGGCTAGTACTTAAGCTAGCTTGGTAATTATTTATGTTGTGTCTCTCAGACCGAAACAGAGAACAATTGACCGTCTGTTAAACGCACTTCAAAATGCATAGCCCAAGATGTGATATGTGTTCGTGTGTGCACCAAGTTTCGCTTGAACCGATACTGGGAGGTTAACAGTGTGACGCAATTTTCGAGACCGCGTAAGAATGGCCAGTCGTTCAGGTAGCCGTGTGCGGCCACATACATGTCAGGATCGTCAACATATTTCTTGCTGCTTCACATCGTTATGTCCATCTGTAGAGCATCGGTAGAGCAGTGTTCTGTGTGCCTCGGACGACCGAGTGAAACCTATAACATGCTGCTTTAATGAAACCAGAGCCCAAATAAAATTCCACAGGTCCGAGCAAACAGACCTGAATTCGATGATGATGGTGGTCAGTTTATTATGTGCAGCTAAGGTACTTTACAGGAAAACTGATCCCTACTCTTTTATAAACAGTACAGCTGGAATTCCTTGGGGTTTTGTTTGAAGCTGGTAAACCATCCTAAGGATGTGTATTACATGCCGGAGGAAAAAGTTGGAATTGCAATACTTTTAAAACCTGTATAACCATATGGCTGTAGGGTTCTTTCATTTGTTCCAAGATTAAAAATATACATATAATTATTTGTGAGATTTTCACCCCATTACCTCCCAGTGTAAATGGCCATTTCAAGTCGTATAGTAGTTTAGTATTTAGAGTGCCATTCATAATTGTGTTGTCACATTTTAATACTGTTTGCTTTTGGTATGTTCACTCATCTTTTAAGAGACGGTCAGCAGCAGATGGATGGGTAGCGTAGCTGTTGTCCGTATGGCATTGTGTCTTGTGATCTGTAACTCATTAGTTTGTTTGGGGGGGGGGGGGCTTAGTCCGATGATGCTGGCTTGCATTACATCCAAGCCCCCTGATTCTGTGATTGGATGGATCGTTAGGTTGTAATCAGTTTAAGTAGCTGGGGAAGGTTTAGCGACCCTGCAAGCCTGAGGGATTGTGGAACTCCACTTGCATTTCAGTAGGGGGTGGGGGCTTGAGCCCGTCTCATCCGATGGCATTCTTCATGGGGGCGGGGAGTTTAAAAGGAGGCTGTGATGGAGGGGAGCATGTGTGAGTGTGAGAGTGTGTGTAAGTGTGTTGGTCAGTCAGGGAAAAGGAATGTTTGTTGCAATCCAGTTTTCAGAAATTCAAAATGTAGCTTGTCAGGTTGCAGTGTTGGGTGGGGTACAGGGAGCCGTTAATGATTTAGGGGGTCGGGGGGTCCGGGGTGGGGGGTTTATGCTCTAAGGTTTCATGCCACTGGAGCGCTTAACTGCCAGATTCAGGTAATTGTTACTGTGACTGAACCAATTATACAGTTCCCTCCCACCCTGCCTGTCTGTCAGCCTCCACACTGCCAGAGATTCATGCATTCAAAGTTTGGCTCTGAAGGATCACAGTCCTCTGGGTCCAGCTCTGCACACCCATACATGTGAGTGCTGATCCAGGATTCATTTTGCCTTGTTAGTTCATACTGAAGGTTGAGATGCTGAGGGGGGGATACCTGATCCCAGATCAGCACTGCTGCTCTGAGACACTTTATGAATATGGGTCATGGTAGGGGTCCTGGAATTTAACACAGCATTTGGGGGGGGTGCAATATCCCAATCACCAGGTGCCTTTCAGTTTAAGCTGGAGGGTGGGGCATGAATAGATCAAGGGTGGACAACAACCACCAAATCCAGTTTTGCAGCCTTTTGCTCCTAACTTTCTTCTCGTTCCAGTCATTTACATGGTCCGACATTTCAGTTTGAATTTATTCAATATGCGAACAAATGACTGACTGCTGTCCTGTACCTGTACAAAACATTCTATTGCTGTCTTTTCTATAGCCCAGCTGACATTTGTAAAGCTAATTGGCTGGTCGAGTAAAGGATAATTGGTAGTAACAAAAATCCACACACACATATTCACTGCACCGGTCTGTGAGTTAGGGTAGGCTTGTCCACATCACTGAACACAACAGCAGGCTAAACTGCTCGGCCCAAGGCTGCAGCGAGAAAGCAAGTCACATGCTGTGAATGAAATGATGGCCACCGTGCCACGCACTGTTATGAACCGCAATGCAGGCAGTTACAGCTCTGAGCAAGGTTATCTCCACTGCCGCCTCACAGTAGAAAACGCAAACCCAACATGCTTTCCAGTGAAGGTACACTTGACTGATCGTCAATGGGATAGCGCTTTTCAGAAGGTCAGCAGGAGGCAGTGGTACAGTAAACCATAGTCAAACACTGGAAGCGCACCGCGGTCGTACCCTCAGTAAACATTGGTGGTAGAATACCTCTGGCAGACACCTGTGTTTGAACAAGTAGCATGTCAACAGGTGTTGGATAGTCTGTCTTGCTAAAAGCACTTATTTGTAATCACCACCATGCAGGACTTCTGACTGTGTGAGTCTCAGTAATCCTGGTCTGGAGTCTCACAGAGAGGCACCTATTTAGACGTACTGTCACTCAGGAATGGAATGTTTTAGTATTGTCCCTGTTTTGCACATGAGTGACCCCTGCTGGTCAGTCAGATGACTGCTGTCCGCCTGCACCAGCTACATGGAGAGTATTCACAATGAATGTACAGCTGTGTAGGTTAGGGTTAGGCTCTGCTTTGATGATAAAATTGATTGCTCAATGACTGCTCAATTGCTCAGTGATTGCTCAATGGTGCGAATCTTCCACTGTTAAAGTTGTCCCCTGTGTTTTGTCTTTGGTCCCCTGCTTAAAATATTTTTTCCATGAAAACTTCAGATTAATGCAAAATTCACTGAGCCTTGACCAAAGAAGTTGGAAGGATGTTTGACCTTTTTTCTTTTTAACAAGAGAAAATTAAAGCTGACGGCTGCCCATGGGCCCTGTCTGTTGGAATTCCTCCTCATGGATCTAACGTGAGGCCATTGTGAAGGTGTGTGTGTGTGTGGCTGTGTGTGTGATACAGAAACAATGTTACTGTTAAGAATGTTTACGTAAACTGTCATTGGTGTACACAGCTAATTAGGTAATTGAGCAAGGGTAACTGGTGGAAACAAAAACCAGTATACACACCGGCCCTCTGGAACCAAAATTCTCCAGTCTCAGGTTACCGTATTCACTAAATATACACTTGTATTTTCTTGACATCCACCACCCTCAGTCTGGGAGATGGCCAAGTTCTGACTGTTCCCAGATCAGTCAGTTCATCACCCTCATTCAAACCAAAACATTCTTTATTTTTTTTTCCAGCTGAACCTCCCATTCAAGCACCAGAGATGGGAGTTTTTCCTGTTTGTCCAGTTATTCAGTTTACTCTCTCAGCGGGAGTTTCTGCTGTTTGACCTCGTTTCATCACTACCCTCATATTAGGCAGAATCAGGGCGTTTAAATGAGCAAAGGATGTACATGACCTTGGCAGTGAGGCCCCTGTGGGGCATTAAAGCCCCGGCTGAGCCCATCTTGAGCTGTGTGCCTCTCAAGCCAAGGTTGCATAGTTATCTCTCCTAAACCCTTAATCTAATCTAACGTCATCTAATCTAATGTAATCTGTCTCAGCTTAGTGCCAGGGCTCTAGTTGTGCTACCATAAACAAGCACACCTTTGCTCATGATCGTAGAGTTGTCTGTTGTGTAAATGTTGCGTAGTGATGGGTTTGAACACCCACTACAGAAGAGTGTTGGGGCAGAGCTGTGGCTGCATTAATGAAAGAGAGGTTGGATTAATACGGGGTAAACCATATAGCTTCTACCATCCTCCTACTGAAGAAAGGGAAAGTGAGCAATGGGGAGATGTGTGGGGGGGTGTTTGGAAAGACTATGGGAGGAAGAACGAATGAGTGAGTGAAAGCTAGACTGTGAGTGAGTGAATCACAGAAAGGTTATGAAGGGGGAAGGTTGAAGGATGAAAGTTGAGGTAAGGGAGAAAGGAGAGAAAAGGAGAAGAGAGTGCACATTCCCCGCATTCTTTCTGCTGTTTTCTGCTCTGCGTCATGTGACTAATAGGCTGGGGAATGCAGACACGCCCCACCCCTCTGCCCTCACTGATCTGAGATCAGCTGAATGGCCCCTCTGCCCTGACACACTTGGACACATAGAGGGAACGGGTTGGCTCCGTTTCACCATGGAAACCTGCTCTGGCCTTCGCTCGGCTCCAAACTCCTGAGCGCAAACACATACACTCACATGCTCTTACAGTGTACATTGATGTTCGCTACGCACACACACATGCATGGTAAGCCTATACACAGTACTGCCGCTCTTGTGCTTATTGTTTCTTCTTTGCTCAGTGCTTTGCACATACCGTGTAGTTTTGCTGATCTTTAAATGATCTGGATAAGGTTGTCTTGTGCACTGTGCCCTCTGTGTCAGCTGATCAGCACCTTGTAAACACCAGTGAATCTGTGCAGCACCAGAGAAGCCCTGATACCCCACCCTGAAGTCCAAAGCAGAATGAGTCACATGACCCTTGCCACCGATCATCTGACCAGCACTCAACAGGGGAACCCTTTGTCAAGCTAAATGGGCATCACTGGTGGTTGAGAGAGCAGGACCTATGAAAAGTGTTTTGTTGGTCTGGTATGGCTGAATTTCCCACAGTGCAATGATGTTCCGTTTGGACCAGCTCACTCCAACCAAGAGCTGGGCCATTCTGAGCCTACGGGGCCAGTGTGTATACAGGGTTTTTCTTTCTGCAGATGACCTGTGTTTTATTGGCTACTTACTTAATACACCAATACTGGTTCAGCTATAGACTGGGCCATCGAAAAAGGTTTTCCTAGGTGCAGACATGAGAACCGTTTTGGTAGTCATCCAATAAGCTTATCAAGAAATGTGGCTGAACTGTCGGATCACATTAATGGCTGAGCTAATCATGGCTGTTATATTAAGCTAGAATCCTAGCCTGAGATCCAGAAATGGACATCTTCGCTCACCCCAGCGAAAACCCCTCACAGCAGCAGGTAGATGTGTCTTTGGAGTGGAGGCGGAAGTGACCTTAACATTGCCTCTTATTTGCATCGCGATAATGGACCTGTGTGCTCGAACTTTGCATAAGCAGGGATCATACAGAATGCTGTAAACCTTGAAGCTACATTTCTGCGGCTGTCGGTCATGGTTTATAAAGGTCATCCCAAAAAAGGACCTTCACCTTCTGAGAATCAAACTGTAACAGTATTTTGGAGGAACAACTGTCATGGGTAGATGCAGTGAAGAAGGGATACATTCATCAAACTATGGTTGGTTTAAAAAAATCTGAAATGCAGCAATGGCCAGAAAAGGTCTTTGTGTGAGTACATAGTGGCCTTCAGCTTCACTGTAAGAAACTAAGGAAAAGGTGCTGGAAAAGAAGAATTGCTACTAAGCAACCACAGTTTTTGCAAGGTTAGGTATGGCGTATCTTTCTTTCAGCAGCCATGTGATTCAGTCAGGGACAGAGGCGCGTCAGCCTCTCTTGGGAAGGATAGAGAGTGAGAAAATGTTCGCATTGTTAAAACAGCCTTGAGGACAGTTTTTAAATGCCGTTTCTGACCAGGTTTGGCTGAATTTCTTATCTGGTTCTTTGTCTGTTTTCAAGCACAATAATTATTGGGCCCTCTTTACAGAAACTGAAAGGAATTCTTAATTCTTAGCTCTACAGACATGTTCAGCAGTAGTGTGTTTGCCAAAGACAAAAGCTGAAGTGAAAACAAGTGGTTCATTTAAACTGTGAATGAAGGCAGATTTTTTTTTTTTTTTTTTTCCCCCTGCTTAATCTTTCCACCTCCTGGTCTTGGTGATGTTAAAAGCTAGAATTGAGGGTAAGTGTAGTCAAAAGAAAAAATTGTCTTTAAAATTGTCCATAGGAATGGGAAAACAACATGAAATGAAAGGCATGGTCATGGAATGGCTTGTTAAAAATTGGGGGTGCAGACATCATTTTTTGGGGGGTGAATAGGCTCCAGGTGTGGTGATTGAACACATGCAAGGAAGAATAGAGGAAGAGCTGGAAAGGGGTGGGGTTAGTGGGCGCGTCCAGGTAGGTGACTCACACAGGACAGTGTTTACAGTGATCTGGCATCTTCTGAATCTGAATGCCTGGGGTTAATCACCAACCGAGCCTCATCTGTTTGAACTGCCCCTGACTGTGTGTGTGTGTGTGTGTGTGTGTGTGTGTGTGTGTGTGTGTGTGTGTGTGTGTGTGTGTGTGTGTGTGTGTGTGTGTGTGTGTGTGTGTGTCTGTGTGTCTGTGTGTGTGTGTCTGTGTGTGTGTGTGTGTGTGTCATTATCATCCACCATTACTGGTGCTGCTCTTTGTGTTTTCGATTAGACATTTGTATACTTTGCAAGGACGTCCAGTTTTTTTTTTTTTTTTTTTTTTTTTTTTTTTTTTTTTAAAACAGCTTATTTTGTTCCGGACATTAGTCAAGGTCAGATCAATAGTCTCTCACCACAAATGTACCAGACAGGTTCAGCCCACCTTTTGTATGTGTGTAAAATGTAGGAACAAGAGTGTGTGGGTTTTTTTATGTAGGCGAGCATGAGTGTGATTGTATGTGGTAAGACACATTGGAGCATAGACACTACCTGGGCACTCCTGAGTAACAGGCTTGTGGAGGTCTCTGCCATACTTATTGTTCCTGTTTGTGTTTTCATGTGTCCTAAACCTGATAAATTTGACACATGTAGCATTTGCATATGGACCAGTTTTTGTCCAAATTAAATCTGAGCATCATCTGCAAGTAGCGATAGATGATCAAATTTGAACGGAAATGTTTGTGTGCATGTGTGCGTTCTCCTGTTGGCACCATACTACAGATGAATATCATCCAATAATGATGTGCATGTAACTGAGTCTCGGGACACCCTGTTACAGAGCTGGTCTTCAGGTTGGATGAAATGTTGAGCATGGCATTAAGGAGGAAAGCAGTCTTGTCCTATGCATGGGATCTGATCACAATTCCATGACCCATCACATATTCAGAATGATTTTTGTAAACTGTATTGGATGATTATAAAAGGATTATAATCTACTCGTGATATAAATATAAACTGGAACTTGCCAAAATGCACATGGCTTTACTGTCTCTTAACCCTTCTCTATCCCTTCTCTCAGTCTGGTAGCCTGTAAACCCAGCCCAATATGAGCACGCTCTCTGCAGAGAGGAAGCCCCCGCTGGACTACGGCGTCCAGATTCGCTTCATCAAGGACCTGCATGACACCGGCGGGGGTTACCCTGCCACTCCAACTGCCTCGCCCTCCTCCAAGTATGGGGTGGCGGTGCGGGTCCAGGGAATCGCGGGACAGCCCTATGTGGTACTGAAGGAGGGAGAGAAGGGTGATTCATATGGGGTGCAGCTGAAGAGCCAGCCCCAACCCCAGCCACAGGGCTCCAGCAGCCTGCCGAGGAGGAAGGAGGACGGAGTGCCACGGACCTCATATGGACCCGTGGGGACCCCACCGCGCCCACCCTGGGCCGTACCCAGTCCCAGGATTCTCTGCTGGAAAAGAAGGCCAAAGCAGATATCGGGGGCATTAGTGAGGCCACCGGGGGACGGGAGGTCTGGGAGCTGCGGGACTTTGGATGGAGGAGAGAAGGACAGGACAGAGAACGGGAGGGGGAGGAGCGGAAGATTGAGGGACCGGTTGGATTGAAAGGGGAGGAGTCGTTCCCTGAGCCGCCGCCTCCTGTGGCCTGTCTGGATGACAACCCCTCCCCGGCTGTGGACACCAATTCCCTGGCCCCGATCAACAGGTTGATCAGTAAGTTTGGAGGCGGGGATAGTCCTGTTACTCCGACTCGAGGCCGATCCAGACCAAGGACACGGGTGAAGCCTGAGGAACCCAAAAAATCCAGCAGCCTCGATGCGCCTGACGATATTTCACAGTCCTCATCCCCACCACCCCGGCTCCCCTCCTTTTCCCCCTCTCCCTCCCCCTCCCCCATCACAAACCCCTACAGCTCCTCCCCTCCGCCTTCCTCCACATCCTCTTCCAGCAGCCTGGGGCGGAGCTTTGGCTCCTCCAGCAAAGCAATGGCCCGCCCCCCAGCCCCAACGACACCCTCTAGTTGGTCAGTGGGGAGAGTGGTTGCCAAGGAGACACCATCAGTCACCCAGACAGAGAAGCAGGTGAGAGAGCAGGGCATGGCATCACTGTCATTCCTCCACATAAAGAAAAAAAGTAATAATACAAGTATGTTAATATTATTAATACATCACTTTAATAATGAAAGTGCTACTTATGAAAGTGCTCTCAAGAGCTGGAAAATTCTTCTGAATTTGTCTGACCTTTGATCCTTTCAATCCATTTGAAGGTTACCCCTGACCTGCTGAAGGACCAAGGTAAAAGTTCAGAGGTCACCAGCAAGGATGAAAGAACCAAACAAGCCATCTACAACATCCTGAAGGAGGGGTAAGTTCACACCAAGTGACTGCCTCCTGCCATGGATTTATCTCCAGGGTGTAACTGTAACATAGCTCCCAAATCATTTCCCAGGTCCAGCCCCATTTCACATTCCTCTGCCCCTGTCCAGGGTCAGTGCAGGTTTTCTGTCAAACCCCATGAGTCAGGCTTAGGTTGAGCATTTCAGTTATGAGAGCTGAAGAGTTGGACATGGTGCTGCTTTGTCTTAAACGGAACCGGCCAATCAGAACGCACCGGACGTGCTGATTCATTAGGAATAGCTTTGTTACATTTTGAACATTCCATCTATTGAACAGGAAATCCGCTCTGAACGGTTTGTTACATTTTGCAACACTCCTTGAAAAATATTTTGTGGGCGCGTCAACGGTTCTGGGGTGTGACCTGTTTGGTAACCAGAACAAGGGACTAATGCATTTATCAAGCTGTGCTGCACTACATGGGCACCCAATTAGCAACCTTTGTGTTAGGAACGTTAAATTGAATGTCCAGTCAGTTAGCAATATTACTCATATCTTGAATGTAGCCCTGATGGCCTGTTGTTGTCTCTTTGTCCTCTCTACCCCATTCAGGACCAATGAAAGTGTGTCCGCCACCAAACGCAAAGTCGACCTCGTCTTTGAGAAAATTCAGGACCTCGGGGTAATGATTGGATCGCTTCATGTCTATAATGCTGTTGATCTGATTTGAGTATTTTGATCGTTTACACCACAAGCATGGGTTATTTATCTGGTTATTTATACAGTAAACATGGACTATTTATTCTGATTATTTACACTATAAATAATCAGATAAATTGGTGGAGGTGTAGGTGTATTGCATGCACACACTTGGTATGTCCCCTTTGTCTCTACTGCTGCAGCTGGGTCACAGTACTCCAGTCACAGATTTCCCTTGCTTAGCATGCTTTTTACATCAGACATTACACAGAATGATTAACCCTCACCCTAATTATAACATAGGGGATGAACATTTTAAATGTTCAAGAAAAAAAGTTTCAGTGTTGAAAGGTTTCCATCATCTTCCTTGATGGCTCACTGAGTCAGTTCAGCCCTCCTATGCCCCAGCTTGGAAAGTGACAGTAACGCACTCCCAGCCTGCAGCCTTACATGAGCCCGCTCTGTTCTGCCTTCTTGTGCCAGTATGGGCTTCCTGTCCGACCCCCCTAGAGACTTAATTAAAACCATCTCCTGTGGGCCTTAGCCATCACTGCTGTTATCCCTGTTGGGTACACTTCAATATGGAAGCCACCAGCCCGGCTCACAAACAGCGAGCTGTCGTGGCAGGAAGTGCCATTTAGCACTGCGGTCATTTTAAAAAAAAAAAAAAAAAAAAAATTTTTATTATTTTTTTTTTTTTACACCATGCCGTGCTTTGTGGTGGTATGCGTTGTGGTTTGGTCATACATGATTGAATAATTGTAGATGAGAGTTCAGGCCTGATGGCTGCTCTTTGAGTGGGGGCTGGGGCCCACAGTTCTGTACTCAGGTGACATGTCCTCCCCCTCCTCTCCCTAGGGTTCCCAGCCCGACCACGCCCTGAAGGTGGAGCTGGAGGAGTGTCTGGAGGAGAACCTCCGGCTGCAGGAGCAGCTGGACCGCAAGAGTGACGACCTGAACCAGGCCCACTCTGAGTAAGAGCTGAGCAGCCCGGCTGAGACAGGCCTTCATTTATTCACTTATCTGTTCATTGCCATTTATTCAGCTTATCAACCTCAAGACAAACACACTTGTCCCTGAGTGTAATACAAAGATGACTCTGTCAAGTCAGTCCAAATTTGCAGATCCTACAGTAGGTAGCGGCAGCATTCTGACTGACAGTTCATTTGAAACCAAGCAAACTTCCTTGGGGGTTGTCAAATCCATATCATCCAAGGCCAGAGTCTCTTCAGGTTTTTCATTGTTTCCCTTGTTTTCACCAGCTAAGTTAGGCCTCAACAAGGTGTCTGGAATATATAGCTAAGTATTGTCTTAAAACAATTGAACAGTTGAGACCCACCAAAATCCAGCAAAGGTTGCAGCTGTCCAGAATCGGAATTTGACACCAGTGACCCAAGATAACAATTGCATGTAATAGCCTTACCTCCGTGGTGAGAAACACAGTGACACCAGGCTCCAGGTCATCCTGTAGAGTTACAGAAATTTGACCTGCTTTATTTCATTGGGGGTCACTCACATTGCAGTTTACATTTACAAACTGAAATTCATACACGTCTGGGAATGTGGACAAGTTTACATGAAACACACAAGGCAAAACCGGTTAATGCATTTACAAGGCTAAGGGTACTTTACTTTGTTTGTATAGATTTATATAACAAGCTTACCCTGATCAGGGCTAGTAAGCTGAAACTCATAGGCACAAAATGAATTTGAAAAAATCTGCTGTCTGAACATTCTAATATTGATAACTGCTTTTTAAGCAAGGGTGCCTGGAATGTTTTTTTTTTTTTTTCTTTTTTCTCCTTGTAATCAACTAATTGAATAGACTTTTCCGAAAGTCTCATCCACACTAAATTGATATTTTTTGGCATATCATATTTTTTTTTTTCTATATGTTATAAGCATTGAGGACAATTCTAAAGGGCAGCTTTGCTCGCAGAAAAAAAAAAAAACTCATGGGTGTTACATTTTTGGGAAAACTTTAAAAAAAAAAAAAAAAAAAAAGCTGGGAGAAAAGCAACACAAAACTGAGATGAACAGTTTTGTTAAAGCTGAGATAAGCATTTAAAATAGTGCAGGTTATGTGAGGTTTTGGAGGGTTTATTCACAAGGCCGCTGGTGTTTTGCGATGAAGTCATGGGCTGGTTTTAACATGGCCGCTGGCCCGCAGGCTGACTCAGTCGCGGATGGAGAGGGAGCACGCGGAGCGGCGGGGGCGGCTGCTGGAGGACCAGCTGGCCCAGCAGCAGGAGGACCTGAGGAGGGCTGCAGAGGACACGGCCCAAGCAGAGACACTGCACACGGTACACGTGCCCTGTTTGCCACTTAACGAAGCTCTCTGTCGGTTCCTCATACCAGCTCTATCTCAGTCATTCCATAATTCTCTCACCCTCCCTCCTACTCATTCCATTTCTCTCATTCATCCACCTTTACCGCTTTTGATCTTTTATCACTGATTTTTTTTTTTTTTTTTTTTTTTCAATCTGGTCTCTAATGCTCTCCATTGTTTGAGTTGTTTCAACTCACAAAAACACACAGGTTCTCTCTCTGTCTCTCTCTCTCTCTTTCTCTCACACTCACACTCACACACACACACACACACACACACACACATGTGCGCACACACACATGCACATAAACGCACAACAAAAAAAAACAAAACACCCTCGGACTCACTAAATCATGCGCACATGCATAGAATTTTCACTTCCTCTTACTCACTGGGTTTCTTCCAGAAAAGCCTTGACCAGTTACTGGACACTATTCCACATATACTTGTACTTTGAAAAAGATGAGCAAGGTATATTTGTTACAGTAAGACATCTGTTTTGAGCAATAGTCCATCGAATCTTTGTCTAAGAAATATAGTCGATACTGAACGAGAACATCATACCTCACTCTTACTATCTGCTTTCTTGCTCTCTTTCCTGACTCTCTTCTTACCCCGTTCTCTCTCCATTTCTTACCCTCTCTCTCCCACTCCATCTCTCCATCCCTGTGCAGGACTTGGCATCAGCGCAGGCCGAGCTCTCCGAGTCGGCCCTCCTGCAGCAGCGGCTGGAAGAGACCCTGCGGCAGCGTGAGCGTGAGCTGACTGCCCTGAAGGGGGCGCTGAAGGACGAGGTGGCCACGCACGACCAGGAGATCGAGGCCCTGAGGGAGCAGTATGCTCAGGACATGGAGAGACTGAGGAACAGTATGGAGCAGGTCTCCCAGGTAACCAGTACACAAAGTACACACGCCACCACACAAAGCGTGGAGTAGGTCTCCCCAGCAACCCAGATACACACATGCACACAATCACATACACAAAAACACATGCACAGTGCATGAAACAGGTCTCCAAATCATGCCTCATGCTTTTCACCTGCACACCACACCACACATACACAATATGGAGCTGGTTACAATAAATGCAATTTCTAAAAACAAAAAAATTGACTTGTGTTGATGATTGTCCATGCTACCAATGCAAATGGCATGCAAAGCAGACCTGAGCATTGAACCTCCCTAACTTTTTTTCTCTGTGTGTCAGTCCCAGCAGGGCATCGAGTCGGAGCGTCTGCGCGTGAACGCCTCCATGCGCTCCCTGCAGCAGCAGCTGGAGGGCTGCCGGGAGGAGGGCGGCCGCTGGAAGCAGCAGCTGGACACTGCCAAGGAGGAGCTGAGCAGCACAAAGGAGGAGTGAGTTCTCTTACTGTGTGTTCACAAACAAACAGGAGTGCGTTCTCCTGTAGCACATACGTACACAAAACAGTAGGGAGTCCTTTTATAGTGTACACACAAATGAGTATGACTGAATTCTCTTGTAGCGCGATCACAAAAGTAGGAGAAACCCACTGTAACGCATGCTGACGACACAGGAAAAACCAGTGCTTCAGGTACATGAAAACGCATCCTAAACTTACAGATAGGCCAGTACAAAAGCAGGTAAAACTGACAAACTAGATCAACCTGAGCAGACCTTTGTTCATCAAGCCTAGTTTTGTTGAGGCACACTGAGGTATATCCTTACTGGGTTCTATGATTACAGAATAATTTATGTTTCCCTGAAACTGGCCTGTGGCTTGTGCCTTCTGTTGTTGTCTTGTTCTGCTTTGTGTATGTTCTTACCCATACTTGAAGGTAGAATCAATACTGCTTTCAGGAAGTACTTTTTTGTCGAAAGTTGTCAGTGCTTGGGACAGTCTTTCAGGTCATGTGATAAAAGCAGAGATGCTTTGAGCACTTGAGTACAGGCTTAACCTGCCCAGACTGTAGGTAAATGACAGGCCTAGATGAGCTGAACAGCCTGATGTCTTTATGTACTATGACCTAATGTTCTCATCCATGCATTTTCACACCATGTTTTGCTCCCTTTTTGTGTCTGATTTTCATCTGGTCAGGGACTGGTCACACAGGAGAAAGCCAGTGTAAGATGTCCTTTGCTGTTGAAATAGTTGTGCACACGATGATTATGATTTTCACGTGATTAACTGATTGATTTTTATGCAGTAAACATTTGATCACCATGTGCTGTGCTCCCACCCTGCTAAACCAATTATGCTAAATAAAACTCATTGTTTGTTTGTTATATTTATTTGATTTGTCTAATCTTGTTAGGTTGTATGTGTGTAGCTGTGGTAATGTTGTACGTGTGTGGCTGTGGTACATGATCAGTGTTAAATCCTGACTGTAAGTGATCTGTAGTGATGTGGAATTCCCCCTCTGCTAATGAAGAGAAAGATGGGAAGAAATGGTGTAATGTAATACAGGACCGCTGATATTCAGAGCGAAAGTGATCCCGTCACAAACATCTGATCAAATATGTGTGTGGTACATTGGAATGTGTTTGTAAGTGAGAGTGCAAGTTACTCTAGTAGTTTTCCGTTGCAGTTGTCATGTCCTGCGTAACTGTATACTACTGTGAAGCTGCTACTGTGTATGATGTGATGTCTGAGAGATGTGTGTTGTATCGCTACTGTTGTGTGACAGTACTGTTTAAATACATTGCATGGTTATGTATGGCAGTATTTGTAACAGATGTCGTGTCTGTGTAGGCTGCTGCAGGCCCGTCAGGAGAAGGAGGAGTTTGAGGAGGAGCTGAAGGAATTGCAGGAGAGACTAAACTCCATGAAGGAGAAAATACCTGACAGCAGCCACACACACACACTCACACAGGTACTACACATGCACCACACCACACACACATGCACACACTTCCTTTGTGTAAAAATATTTTAACGTGTAGTTCAGTGTTAAAGGGTATCCTTTTTATTAGTTATTAATCTTTTGATTCCATTGATGTTTGCTTTAGTTGTACTGTAGGTGACCTGTAGGACACTGAGAGGCATGTGCTTAGTGGTTTGCTGTAAAAAGTAAAAACATCCCTGCTCGGTCTGACCCTCCTCCATCTCAGGACCTGCAGCAGTGCCAGGCGAGCCTCATGCAGGCCCGGTCAGAACTGGAGAAGCTGAAGGTGGAGCTTGACAAGAAGGGGGCGGAGCTGGTTTCCCTGAAGAAGGCCAGTCAGGAGCGGGAGGCGGAGCAGGGGCGAGAGATTGACAGGCTGAAGGCCCAGTCACAGAAAGACAAAGAGGATCTTGCTAGGATGAAGCCGGTATGATTTCTGTGGTTTGATTAGGTTTACATGGCCAAATGCATATGTGGTTCAAGACTCAGTGGCTTGTAGCTCAGAACCTCCCTCTGCTTCTGTCTGCATTTCTCCATCATTGCCTCTCTTGTTTTCTCACACCATTGAACCTCCATCCCACCTGTGCACTTCCAACTTCCATGGCCCTACTTCCTCTCCTTCTGACCCCACTCCTCCACCATCACTCTTAACCCTGCCCCATCCCTGTCTTCCTGCCCCCTCTCCCCTCATTTACCCACAATTCTCCTGCAGTTGATTCCACCTATCACACTTAACCCCAGTCCTCTTCATTTTATGCCCATGTCTCTGTCTGCACCCATCTAACTTAACTTCATCCAATGTCCATCTGCTGTTTCCCCGCCTTTCCCCTCCCACCTTCCTACTATTGACTCCACCCACCACACAACCTCTCCCATCTCACTACTATTGGCCCTGCCCAATGCACTTAACCCCACCTCCTCTTCCCCTCCTCCTCCAGATGCCAGCTCCTCCCCAGGAGCCGAGGGAGGCGGGATGGGAGGCGGAGCGTCTCCGGGATCGGCTGGCGGCAGCTCAGAGGGAGCTGCAGGCCCAGAAGACTGATCAGCAGGAGCTGCAGGAGACCAACTCCCGCCTCAAAGACAAGATCACCCGCCTGGAGGTAATGCATATACACACACACACATTCGTACAGCTTTACACACATTCATATACACAACATGTTTTAATACTTTATTTAGATCCACATAATACAGTGAGCACCTAAAAGTACAAATTATTCCGAGGTCCACTTTCAAGACTCATAGTGGTTCACAATTCAGCATACACACTGTTTGTATCACAGTTTTTTTTTCTGGCCCTCTCTCACGACAGAGACTGCCCACAATGTGGTAGTGTGGTGCCCTCTTGTGGTCAGAAGCTTTGGCTCATTTGAAGTACCTTTTGATGATGTATTTTCGGTGCACAAAAGAGAATAAATATGTAATCGCTTCCAATGTTGTATACCACTTTTAATGTCATCGTCTTTGTATTTATATAGTTATTTCCCTCACTTCAAGGGTTTTGGCATTGGTTCTGTATGTCTGTCTGTATCAAGCAGTTGCATTAATAGTGTTTACCATCAGAGGTCAGTCTTGAGTCATAGGGGCAGGTGGAGGCAGCGTATTGTAGTACCTGAGCACTAGTATTATGTTGCTTGCATTGTTTTCGTCTTGAGTATCGTCTTGCTTGCTAGCTTTACAATTTTACAGGGTCAAGGGTCAACTCTGAAAGCTTATCTGATCAGTGAGTTAGGCCACAAATGGTATTTAACCCTACAGTTATGAGTCAGAACCTCTCCAGGTGTGCACAGGGATTGACTGGGTTGGTAATGGTGCAAATTCCTACAGAGGGTCCATATGAGTTAAACGGGTTACACCCTGACCGTGTCGTCCCTACCCCCAGGCGCGGCTGCTGTCCAGCACATCCCAGAGTTCGGAGGCGGAGCTGGTTCTGGAAGAGGAGGTGCGAGGCCTGCGAGGGCAGTTGGAGGAGGCGCGGCGCGGGGTGGCCCGGCTGGGGCAGGAGAAGGAGGAGCTCAGCCGCCGGCTGGAGGAGCGGGATCGTGAGAGGGAGGCGCTGCGCCGGGGCAAGAATGAGCTGGAGGAGCAGAAGAGACTGCTGGACCGAGCGCTGGAGAAGATCAGCAAGGAGGTGTGTGTCTGCGCGTGTATCTGTGTCTGCATCTGAATCCGCGCGTGTTCAAACCTCGTTCTCTCATTGGTACTGCACAGCGAGCTTAACTTGTTCTAAGAGGGGGGAAAAAGGGAAATGTACTTCAAGGTTAGTTGCTTCTTGCCCAGGTAATGAACCCCACCCACTCTCTCCCCTCTCTCCCTGCCCCAGATGGACCAGCTGAGCACGGAGTCGCGGCAGGCTGTGCAGGGGCTGCAGGGCCAGCTGGAGGAGTACCGGGAGCGCTCCAGGAGGGAGCTGCAGGACGCCCAGCGCCAGGGCAAGGACAGGCTGGGCGAGCTGCAGAGAGCGCAGGCCACACTGAGGAGCCTGCAGGAGGAGGTGAGGAGGAGAGCCGGAGAGAGAGGGAGGTGATGGAGATGGGGGGTGTAGGGTGGGAGGGGATGAGAAATTAGAAATGGGGAAGAGGAAAAGGAAGAAGGAAAGCAGGAGGGTACACAAGCTGAAAAAGTTGGGGGAGGGAGAAGGTTGAGGGAGTGTGGGTGGGGGGCATGGGGGGTAGGAGGCAGAATAGGAGGTTATTTAAAGCCTGTGTGTGTGTGTGTGTGTGTGTGTGTGTGTGTGTGTGTGTGTGTGTGTGTGTGTGTGTGTGTGTGTGTGTGTGTGTGTGTGTGTGTGTGTGTGTGTGTGTGTGTTTCAGGTATCGCGGCTGAAGAAGGAGCTCCTGCTGTGCAGTGAGCAGAGAGACAGCGCGCAGCTGGAAAAGGACCTGCTGTCCAACCGCCTCAAACACACGGAGGAGGAGCTGCAGTCTGAGAGGGGAAGTCACTCAGACCGCAGCAGGGAGATCAGGGCCCTGGAGGTGAGCACAGGGGTGCAGGAGAGAGGGGTGGACATGGGTAGGGCGATTTTGGGTGGAAAGGGATGGAGGTAGGGAGGGGTGATTTAGGGGGTTTTGACTG
Organism: Albula goreensis; assembly: GCA_022829145.1. Classification (NCBI taxonomy): domain Eukaryota; kingdom Metazoa; phylum Chordata; class Actinopteri; order Albuliformes; family Albulidae; genus Albula; species Albula goreensis. The sequence goes on along the minus strand of CM040743.1, from coordinate 9,722,201 downwards.
TGTTAATTTAAAAAATAATCTTGATCTTGAAAGTGATCTTGATTGGACTGGAAGGTACAATTCCAGGTTGATCCCAGAATATCCAGGAATAATGAAACTCAAAGTTGAGTGGAGAGGTATAGGCTGGAAGTTACAGGTGTGTCTTTGTTTCAGGATCAAGTGAAGCAGCTTGAAATGGACCTGGATGAAGAGAAGACCAACTCAGAGCTGCTGGCTGACCGGTCCACACGCAGCAGAGACCAGGTACTGACCGCTGGGGTAGACCGCACCTGCTGCTCCTGGCTCTTTCCTCCTGTGGTTTGCAGTTGCAGCATATAACGTTACTGATCAGACTGACCACAATCCATTCAGTTCATATGAGTTTAGTGACTTTAGCCTGAATTTAACCCATCTGTTAGGACAAGCCAAGGGAGTATTGCTAACACAGTTATACAGTTTGAAATCCAACCCAAAGATTGTGAAGTGAATATGTATGTAAAACGGGAGGGGCCATATGTTCAGACCTACCTGTCTGTCCTGGTCTCAGGTGGATCAGCTGCGGTCTGAGCTGATGCAGGAGCGAGCGTCCAGACAGGATGTGGAGCTGGATAAGAGCGTCCTGGAGAGACAGGTATGACTCACCCAGAGCCGCACAGGAATTCCTCCCCCACATTCAAACATGCATCGCCGGCATGACTGTTTGTTGAGGTTAGAGCTATGCTGGAGTGACGTCAGAAACGGTGTGACGGTAGCTGTTGTGTTTCAGCTGAAGGAGATGAGGTCCCGTGTGGCTGATTTGGAGGGACAGTCCCGCCCCTCCCCTGGGTTGTCCCAGCTGGAGAACAGAGTGCAGGAGCTGGAGGAGCGTCTCCACAGCGAGGAGAGGTACACGCTGGCACAGACACTTCAAGCAAACATGCAAACACTCACACAGATGGGCACACACACATACTTTTTCCTCTGTCTGTCGCTCTCTCATTCACACACGTAGACATGCATGAAACACAGCACTGATGGTGGGACACTGTTTATGTTTACATTTGGGTCTGTATGCACATACCTGTCTGTGTGTCTGTCTGTCTGTCTGTCTCTGCATGCATTTCAAGATGCTTGGTCCTGTCTGTGTTTCAGGGAGAAGAGCAGTATGCAGTCAGCTCACCGGCGTTTGGAGAGGAAGCTGAAGGAGCTGAACATCACACTGGAGGAGGAGAGACAGAGACACTCTGAACAGAGTGACCAGGTGCTCCTCTACCCACAGCTCCATTCGTTTTACATGCACATGTGCCCTACACACACGCATGCACATACATAAGCACATTCTGTAAATATACAGCAGGCCCTGGGAGTAATTACATATATAAGGGTATACATTCTCACAAAGGTACATAAACCCTGTATTATACACCAACTGTAGAGCACTAGCTGTGTGCTTGTAGCTGTTATCTCAGTGATAAACCCCTGCCTCTCTGTGCTGTAGCTATAGTCTCGGACAGTGATAAACCCCTGGCCTCTCTGTGCTGTAGCTGTAGTCTTGGACAGTGACTAACCCCTGCCTCTCTATGCTGTAGCTGTAGTCTCAGACAGTGACTAACCCCTGCCTCTCTCTGTGCTGTAGCTGTAGTCTCAGACAGTGACTAACCCCTGCCTCTCTCTCTGTGCTGTAGCTGTAGTCTCAGACAGTGACTAACCCCTGCCTCTCTCTGTGCTGTAGCTGTAGTCTCAGACAGTGACTAACCCCTGCCTCTCTCTGTGCTGTAGCTGTAGTCTCAGACAGTGACTAACCCCTGCCTCTCTCTGTGCTGTAGCTGTAGTCTCAGACAGTGACTAACCCCTGCCTCTCTCTGTGCTGTAGCTGTAGTCTCAGACAGTGACTAACCCCTGCCTCTCTCTGTGCTGTAGCTGTAGTCTCAGACAGTGACTAACCCCTGCCTCTCTCTGTACTGTTGCTGTAGTCTCAGACAGTGACTAACCCCTGCCTCTCTCTGTACTGTAGCTGTAGTCTCAGACAGTGACTAACCCCTGCCTCTCTCTGTACTGTAGCTGTAGTCTCAGACAGTGACTAACCCCTGCCTCTCTCTCTGTACTGTAGCTGTAGTCTCAGACAGTGACTAACCCCTGCCTCTCTCTGTGCTGTAGCTGTAGTCTCAGACAGTGACTAACCCCTGCCTCTCTCTGTGCTGTAGCTGTAGTCTCAGACAGTGACTAACCCCTGCCTCTCTCTGTGCTGTAGCTGTAGTCTCAGACAGTGACTAACCCCTGCCTCTCTCTGTGCTGTAGCTGTAGTCTCAGACAGTGACTAACCCCTGCCTCTCTCTGTGCTGTAGCTGTAGTCTCAGACAGTGACTAACCCCTGCCTCTCTCTGTACTGTTGCTGTAGTCTCAGACAGTGACTAACCCCTGCCTCTCTCTGTACTGTAGCTGTAGTCTCAGACAGTGACTAACCCCTGCCTCTCTCTGTACTGTAGCTGTAGTCTCAGACAGTGACTAACCCCTGCCTCTCTCTGTGCTGTAGCTGTAGTCTCAGACAGTGACTAACCCCTGCCTCTCTCTGTGCTGTAGCTGTAGTCTCAGACAGTGACTAACCCCTGCCTCTCTGTGCTGTAGCTGGCCCTGCGGGTGAAGGCTCTGAAGCGGCAGGTGGACGATCGCGAGGGAGAGGTCGAGCGGCTGGAGGGCCTGCGCAGGAAGGCCATCAGGGAGGGGGAGGAGCATCTGGAGCAGAAGGAAGCTCTGCAGGCCCGAGTCTCCGCCCTGGAAGCGGAGTTGAAGTCAGTACCACTCCGGTCCAACCCTCATCCTATCCTCAGTCTCTTAATGTCCCTCTTCACAAATAAATTCATGTATACTCTACCTCATCCTTCTGTTTTCTCTATCTAATCTGTACCTCTGTACCTCATCTTTTCATATTCTTTCCTGTAATATATCTTTATTTATACATCTTTCCCTTCATCCATCCCCCTGTATTTTATCTCTGTCTGGTTCCCTTATCCATCCCTGTGTACTTCGTCCCTTGTAAAACATCACATTGCACTACATCTTTCTCTATATTTTAATTTAGACTGTTCTTCTCTGCCTCCTCTCTTTTTGTATTTGTTTTGCCTTTGCCATCCCTCCTGTGCTTCAGCTCTAGGAAAAGATTGATACGATCTCATGTACGCCACCCTTAATGGTGTATTAAAGAGGCTCTCTCTGCACTTCCCTCCTCATTTCACATCTGTTCAAACCAGCTTCCCATGTCTCCACTGCCAGTGGCCGCTTTGCCAGATCAGTAGCACACAGTATGGTACCAATCAAACCTCACCCTGGTATTCAAACACGCAAGACAAATGACTGAAATTAATTCCAGAACTCTGGCCAAAATGCTGAGTGATGTGAGCCAGCTGTTTGCAAAAGGAAATGTGTAAAACTAAGATGACATTTATCAAAGCAGTTGCAGAATAAACTATGTTTGAAGAGAGAAGTAAACTCATCCCATTTGGTGTAGTAATAACAATTACCCTAATGAACCAGCAGGAGGAGCTGTTGGCACAGACTGTGCTGTTGTAGCGCTGTTACAGTGGGATGTTTATATTGTGCCTCACTTGCAGTGGAATGTAAAAGGGGTCGAAGTTCAGGTTGAAAGCTTCTGTTCTTAGAGTTGCATGCTACTGTTGAACTCATAATAATTCCAAGTGCTTACTAATTTTGTGGTCTGTTCTGGTGAATGTGAAAAGCACTGAAGTGTGTGACAGCACTACATGGTGTACCTTTGCCCTTGTCTCACAGGCGATGGGTGCAACAGGCGCGTCGTCCACTCCTGAGCTCAGAGGACGACGAGGGACTTGACGACACATCCAGCATCGCCTCCCTGCTATCAGAGCGCCACCTACAATCGAGCGCCTGCTAGAGCAAGCCAGTAGGAAAGAATGAGGGAGAGAGGGGTGAATAGAGATGGGTGGAGGGAAATGGGAAGGGAGAAGAAAAGGATGGAGAAAGTAAAAGATTGGGTATAAATGCAGGTGAGAAAGAGCGTTGGATATGAAAAAAGGGTTGGAAATGAGGGGAACAGGGAGGGAGAGACGTGGAAAGTGAGAGAGATTATGAATGAACAGGATTGATACTTCTTTGCAGTTGCTGCTACTTCTCTGAGCAGTTACGGACACTCTATACTGGCAACAAAGGTAGTTTAATTTGCCCCCCCCCCCCCCACCCCACCCCACCCCACCCCACCCTGTATTTACAAGCCAGGGTGAGGATTTTGTAATAATATATGGCTGCAGTCTCTGCCCTCTGCTCTCCTGTAAAAATGGGACATGAAAACATTATAAATTTTCATGGGTGGGGCCAGTTCACTGGAAGTGGGTGACCAATTAACAGGCAGTGTTAAGGGCAGGTGGGAGGCATGCTGGCACACTGGGTATGTTGACATGGAAACCTTGCACCAAACCGGGTGCCCATTGGCAGCCACACCTTTGTGTTATGGTGTGGCTGTGCATGAAGACAATCTCTGCCCAGGGCAGTGTATCAGCTTCACACTTAGCTGTGCAGTGTCATAGAACATGAGCCTTTTCAGTCTTACACAGGAGGACAGTTTAGGCATGAAGTCAGTGGAGATGCCTTAACTTACCCTGTTACATCTTTCCCAAGTACAGCTGCTTTAATTTAATCTGTTTTTTTTTCACTCATGTGAACTAAAGCATGCACATTCTTATACACACTGAATTCAGTCTGTTGCTTAGTTTAGAATATAGCTGGTACATTTAGCAAAGCAGCTGTTGCTCCACACGTTTTGAGAATGTGTCTGTCTAGCTCTGGTTCTTTTGGAGTTGACATGTTTAAACATGCTGATAGCCTTTTCTGCTTGAGGCATTGAGTATTTTGCAGTTTGTTTTTTTTCAGTGTTTGTTCAGTGTGATGGTTCATGGTTATTTGTTTGTGCTCCTTACACTGTGTTAAATGAAGATTTGTTATGTTTTAAACACTACCGTGCCTTTAACTCACTGTGGCAGTGACGTTTGCACACATGCTTTTCTACTGATGCTAATTTCTGCCACGTGTACCATTCTGATGTGCACTCTGCACTAATGCCCATTCTCTTTCCGTCTGTCTCTTGTCCATTGCTTTTCCCCCTCTACATTTCTCACGTTTCTCCCATAGTCATTCTACCGATATGTGCCTCTCGTATGCTTTTGAAGAAGTTGGTGTGAATGGTACTGTGTGCAGTGATTCCGTTTCCCTCTATACCTGCATCTCTCCCATCATCCTCCTTTCACTCCATTTCCTATTTATTCTGAAAGACCTAATCACCTTCAATATGCTCTCTTTCTGTTAATTTTTTTGTTTTTGTTTTCTTTGTTTCTCTGTTTCTCTCACTCTCCCAGTCATGCCCTGAAATTCTGAATGGTAACTCTAAGATAACTGTGAATCTTTTTCACTCTTGCCTTATCTATGATAATTTTATGATTAATTGATGTTGTTGCCGTTGCAAAGAAGTAGTTTCTTATAAGATTTTGAAAGTGATTGTATGAATGGTTATTTTTCTGGTTCTTAAATCCCTTTTGTTACACCTCAATTGTTACAATGTCTACCCGTTAAAGCCTCCATTTAAGTGGATTGAAGTTGATTTGGTGGGAATGTTTGAATCCAGAATATTTGCACCTGTGTTTGTATTGACACATCTGTGGTTTTGTTTTTTCTGTTACATTCGATTGTTGTAATTGTTGGAGAATGTTACAAAACAGTTTTTTCTCTACATGGTGGTGAATGGCAACAAATTATAATTTCTATGCTGGAAAATAAAATATGAAAATACGCAGGAGGACAGTTACAAATTGTTTTAGGACATGTGGGGGAATGTTACGATAATGTTAATTTGTATCACTTATCCTTTTTTTAACCTCAATGTCCTGTGTAGTGTTTTCTCTAATAAATTTTGGAAACAAAACTAAGTATGGCCTCTCATCAAGTGCGTTATTTCATGGTCTTACAGCTGAATTCCTTTGTGTGTTTGTGTGTGTGGTAGGGTGTGTGTGAGTGTAAATCTAGATTATATGGGAGGATACACTTCTATGGAAGGTAGAAGGTCTTTCTTCACACACCTCACAAATGGGCAATAAAGCAGTTCCTGATGTATCATAAAACGTAATAAACGTGTGTGTGTGTTTATGTGTGTGTGTGCTTATGTGTGTGTGTGTGTGTTTGTGTGTGTGCGTGTGTGTGCGTGCATGTGCGCGTGCATGCATGCAGGGTCACTGAGATTGTTTTGTGTATGCTCATTGAGAGTTATAAATCTGATTATGCACCTGTGTGTATTGTGTGCACTGTGTGAAAGACTGTTGCATTCTGGTCCAGGACACACAGACCGGTCTAACCAGCCCCCCCCCCCGCATTGGCATCTGAGGTGGCAGAGTCAAGAGTCACGCCAGCGGCAGCTGTGGCACCCAATCCTGGCACAGCAAAGCTTCACCCCCCCACACTCAGCCAAACCTATTAGACAATCCCTCCTGCAGCACATTCATTAAAGCAATCCGTTAAACCCACAATGCCCTGTCTGTGAGTATCACACTTTCTACACGTCTCTGACACGTGTGCATTGTTTGCAGCACATGGGACACGCCTGCCATCTTCAAGGACCCATCCCACATTCTTGTAATAGTGTGCTAGCATGCTAGTGGCATCCTTTGTTAATCTGTAGTGGTGAAAGTGAATTGCTGTAAATGTTTAACACATATTTGTATATGTCAACCCAAAACACAGTACCATATTAACAATTTCAAGGTGGTTGGGGGGAAAATTTTCATTTCTTGCCCGCTTGTAACAAAGAATTCTGGCCTTTGTTTTTGCTTTCTCCAAGTTCTCTTGACATCTCTGTGGATCGTATTGCATTCTAATTCTGCCTTGAATGGCTCTTCCCCGGGAAACGGTCTCTGGTAGGAATGATGCACATTGCTAACGCTGGGGAATACCTCCTGTGAATGGCCCTGCACAAAGGCAGAATAGGGGGCTGTGTAATCCTTTGGTCCCCTGAGCTCTGTGGGAAGTGTAACCATGTGATAGAAACCTGACCGTGCCAAAGCTGACCGGCCAGCAGCTGCTCCCAGAGGGCAGTGGGCCACCCATGGAAGTGGTGCGTCAGCCAGAAGGGCAGTGGGGGAGTGTGTCCAGCTGCAACACTAGCTTTCATGCTAGCGATGTGACCCTTGGTCTGAACACTGACCGCACCAGCACTGACCAGGGCTGGGAGCCCCATGGATGTCAGCGAAGAGAGAGGGTCATCTCTGCCTGGTTTTTTCACTTGTAACTCCTCTGATCAGTCGCCTACCTGTGATCTACCTGTGTGAGCTGCAGCAGGTGTGCATACTGATGGCACAGCTCTGAGGTAGCATGTTTTCATATACAAAATGGCTTTCAGCATAAATATGTGTAATAAATTTACAAATTAAGTCAAATGAACAAAACATATGTGAAGGCAAGGCAATGTCTGTCAGAAGACAAACTCTGCTTTACCTGGAAGAATATTCTGGCATGTTTTCAATTGTAAGAATGCTTTAGTATGTGGACAGATTATATGTGACTTTGTTTTGTACAGTACCAGTCATGAAGCAACTCATTACTTTTTATTGTAGTGGTGTTCTGGTTCACCACAACTGAGAAGCCACGTATGCATTTTTTGCAAGAAATCCAAGGAACCATTTGATGTTTTTGCTGATTTGCAAATTGGCAGTATGTATGCAAAAGCTTTCCTGAACCACAAAAAGTAGTTAAATGCCTGTCAGCATGGTATGTGAACAAAGAACTTTTCTTCCATGGAAATACGTCCTCTTATGTACACAATCACCCACACACACAGATAAACACACGGATTTGCACTCCTGCATGCACACACATTCTGGGTATTCAGCTTAATCAATTGGAGTAGTCACAAAAAAATCATAGACCTGCAGAAGAGTTTTAAAGAGTTTTTTTTTTGTTTGTATCTGCAGGCAGGAATAAAACAACAGAGATGAAACCAACATAAGTGCATTTTTCTATCACATTTTGAAGGGCATGGTCACTTGGGGTCCTTCTCTTTTGCTATGTAATGGAGCGGTATGTGCTCAGCACTGCCATACCCCAGCACTGTATCTTTGTGATCCCTGTGTTATTGCAAACACAAGCTGTGCGTAATCTCCATGTGGCTGGAGTGCAGCAAGTACAGGGAGACAGATATGGATTCCTTTCTGATGTCCTTCCCACCAGTTTGTTAATTCCTTGCTTGGTGCTTTATTCTCTTGTTTTCATTCTTGCAGTGTATCACTGCCTTCATCAGTTCTCTCTTCTGTCTTTGCTCCTGTCTGTGGGCTCTGCTGGTTATCTGTCTGCCTTGATCACACGCAACCTAAAGCCCCACAGACCTGTTACCAAACAGTGCATTAAAGGCTCAGTGGCAGCTGTACTGTACGGGAAACCTTTCGTGCATGTGTGTGTGTGTGTGTGTGTGTGTGTGTGTGTGAGAGAGAGAGAGAGAGAGACCAACGGTGTGTATCTCCATCTGACCTGTGCATATTTGGGTGTGGCAGGGTGTGTGTGTGTGTGTGTGTGTGTGTCAACATGTGCAGTGGGGAGGCCAGTCTCCCTCTGTAAAGACACTCAATCTCACTGTTCCTTCAGCGGTCCCTGCTCTTAGCAGCTGCAGACGGCAACTGAGACTTACAGCTGACTGTATCAGAGACAGATATGAGATATGTGAATGTTGAATGTATACATTGAATTTTTGCTGTGATTGTGAATGAGGCTGGACAACCTCTGGCTCAAAATGAAATTGTCCTAAGAGCTAAATGGCAATCCGACACTCTACCAAAGGATCTTAAAACAACCTACAAAAGGATCTTAAACCAAATGAGCTAATTCTGATTGCTGCTTTTAAACCTCTGCCCAAGAAGGCAAGGGTACATTGTACTGATATGTATTGTTTTGCATTGCAACAGGCTGCTTAGACATGCCACACATCTGGAGCTGATCTCCACACCTCTATGTGAACATAATCATTACTTAAATTATATGCATAACTTTCACAACAGATGAGCGTTTTTCAATGTATCCACAAGTACGCTATAAGATTAATTTAATGCACAATAGCACACTACTGCTCTGTGTGTGGTTATACAGTAAATTGCACTTTTTATACTAATGATGAGTCTGCAGGAGATGAAAGTACCTGCTCTGTTCCATACAGCCTCTTTTCTAAAGGAGTTGACACCCATGAGGGTGACTGAACCAATCCAAAAGAATGTTACCCTCCACAACAATACATGGTTATTTTGTGTCAGTGACTCACTGATACACAGACTTCCATCTGTACTATTGGTACAATGAAGCCCCATTACCCCATAATTAAAATGAGTTTCCTAACCTTGGACCAACCAAAGTTTCCCAGAGGGTCCTTTTTTAAAATGGAAAACATATTTTCCATTCAAAGGAATATGTTTTTAAAGATATGTTTATGCTTATGATATGTTTATGTTTTAGACTTCAAGATAAAAAGCTTGTCTGGTTTACACATCCTTCAATGTATTGGGATTATTTTAATTGATAAGAATAGTACATGTTTCAATTGTACCTGATTGTCACATTTAATATTGATCCATTGTATCTTCACGTTGGAATTATCACGATTTAGATAATTTGCTGCCAAATATAACAACGGAATTAAAAAACTAATGTATTGAGTTGGGGGTCCTCAGGGTGACCTTGAGATGAACATTTTGGAAATCCCACAGACGCACAGTGATTGTGACAGAAGAGCACACCATGGTTCTCCGCTCTGTTTCATTGTTTTCAGTGGGACTCTCGGGGCAGGTGGGGACAGATGAATTAGCCCAGAGGGTAAGAAGACAATAATTATTTCAGTCAGATGGTTGAGATAAAGAGCTCAGAGGCCTAAGGCCACACAGGGGATGAGCTCTTTTAAACTCCATGGCCCCTTGAGCATCTGTATGGGGACGGGAGTTTGGTTTACGTAGCGATCTACAGACATATAGTGAACTGAATATATTATCCATTTGTAAATGTTGGATAACTACTTTTACCATTTATAATCGAGTGTGAATTATGTTGACATAGAAATTTGTAATACATATCCTCTGCAATGTTATGTTGACAGCACTGATTGAATATCTAAATGTCCAAGAAGGTAAAAGCTGGGGATATGGAGTGGTCTGTTTTTTTCTGTACCCATTGAAATACATTTACTCATTCGAAATTACTTTGGGTTGTTTTGAGTCATTGTTCAGAGGTAACTCGTTAGGAAAGGGTAATTAGTCATAGACCATGGTCTACAGTTTGCACGTCCTCTGGTTTGGTAACGCAGCTCAGAGATGGAGATCACGGTTCTAAGGCTACTCCATTAAGCTATCGCTTAGTCCTATAAGTCCAGTTCCTGGTCAATAGGTCTCTATCCAATTTACCCACCGCGAGTTACCGGATAAAGTGCTGATCCTCCATCGTACTGGTGTGGTATTTCTAATACTGACACTACTGTGGCAGCCCCAGGGAGACACCGGGAGTCCGCTACAGAAATTAGTCATAGATTACAGAACCAGAATAATAGATTCCAGACATTAATATTTATTATTGTCCATCGGGGTATATGTAAATCCAGGCAGGGCCAAACTGTCATAGCACAATTTGAAAAGAAATATTCAGAAAACCAACGCTTTCACAAGTAGGTAATCCAAATCTGTTTAGTGGATATTTGACGCCTCGAGCTACTGAGGAGTTGAACTTGGTGCCACGTGTCTGGTTGAACCAGCTGTTCGTTTCAAAAACAAGGTAATTGTATTAACGATTTTACAGAACTTTTTGTACAGACCGATTTTGAAGAATTATTTTCACTTAGGCGTTTTTTAAAGTTGTTCGAGTTTCCCTATTCTTGTTATAGTATTCACAACGTTGATATACCTACTTTTTATCTGAAAATCGTGTAGCCTACTTATCTGCAATATTATGTAACCGAATAATAAAAAACGGCACAAGGTAGGCTAACTGTTATATTTAAAGCAGTGTATATTTCGGTTCTATCTCATGCTGACAAATGATTTACGGTCTCATTGCCTGCTTCAGGTAAACGGCAGTTCTTCTTTGTGCGAGGCGTGCCTGGCTGAACCATGAGGTCATCTGGCCGGTTGACGTAGTTACGAGAGAAAAAGAGAGACGACACAGAGTTGGTGAGAAGAGGGGAACAGGACAGCCAAGCAGTTTGTCTCAGCTTTTTTTCACGTTTCCATCAGCCCATTATTCCCTTAACGCTGAATAATGAGTATTTCATAGTGTGAAAGGATACTGCCATCAGTTGTCGTGTATAGGCTACTGACTTACTAGCGATATTTAAACTCACTTAAAATTTACCGGAGAAAGCTTTTTCCAGAGGTTGAAAGTAAATTCAGTTCATTAAGTTGTCAGTGTACTTGAGTTTTTCGGCTTCTATTACTTCTATTCGGCTTCTGTTCTTGAAGATGAATGGGATAAGCCGAAGTCTGTGTACATTCGAAACCTTGGGGACGGAAGATAGAGCGATGGTGAGTATGGGACCGCATTCCTAGCTTTCAACAGTTAGTATTATGCTCTGCACATATTCAGTTCCCATGTCAGTTGTCCATAAAAGTAACTGTATTGTTCTGTGGTAGCATACAATAAAATTGAAAATGGACGAACTGCAACGAGACTGGACTTTGGGCTGAGTAGCTGACTGGAAACATTCGTAACCGTCATTGCCAGTTTGCCAATTCTTTGAGCAGTTCCAAAAAGGAAAGTCATACACGGCGACACATATTGGATCCCAGACAATTTTAACAACATGATCATTTACATATACAGAGGCTATGAAACGGACATACGCTTCGGTATGCAACCCATTGATGTAATGCGTCGGAAACTACTACCGGTGGTAAAGACCAAAGCGGTCCAGAATGTCTTGCAGTTGGACCAGGTGCGCGCGGAGATAGTGTATATTTGCCCTAATTACACGTCTGTGCTGAAATCACTGAGTAATTTAGACATTTTGTCTCCCAAGCATCGCAGTCCTAAGTGGTTTTCTCTGTGTTACTTACTTTTCAGGAAGCCACTTGTTGCCTTTTTGGTCATTTTAGTAGTTTAAGGTATACGGATCCACGAGGTGCATGGGTGAAAGAAAATATTTAAATTCATCACTTTTGTATCTTGAAACACTGGCTACTGATGGAATCTGGCAAGTGAGAAATGGTGCTGGGAGGGTGTTCATTCTGGAAGCCAGTTTTGGTGTTTAGATGAGATCAAATATGGCTTTCACTGCTGAAGTTGCAGAAACTCAGATGACTAAATGATGCATACGTCCCAACATGCATTATACCATAGACAGATTTTCCCGTTTAAAATGTATTTTTCTAAAGGGAACTGAGTGAGGTTTGTCCGCACATGTATGCTATTTTTCCGCGGCAAAACTGAATCTCAAATTAGATGTTGGTACAAAATACATTCTTCAGGTGATTCTGTGTAATCTGCGTATCTCACATTCTTTTGGTTCTTCTGATTTGCATAGTATCTAGCGTACCCTCTCAGACGCATAGGACATAGTAACTTGCACATGAAGACGTAACCGCAACACTATTAAATATTTTATTGTATCATATGTTAATGCATTAAACAAATGCATTAACACAGTGAAGCTGATTGTTGTAAAGAATTGAGATAAACGCTCTGGCACTGTTTAATTTTTTGTGAAGAAAAATTATCTCTTTATGTCTGTTGTCTGATTCTGCCACGGAGGTCACCAACTTGAAGCATGGGGACGTTTCTGAGAAACTGTGAGATAATATGAAAACAAACTCAGTTTAAAAGAATGTACAATTTCATATTTGTGCGTGGGGTGATATCCTAATTGTTTATCATAAGTGTCCAATGAAGTGCTTGAAAAATAAATGCATTACTCATGAAAGTTCAAAGGATGAAACATTTATGCTTACAATACCTAAGAAAAATTACAGGCACTACAACTAAGAAAAAGTCTGAATTTGGTGTTTCAAGTCTCCAGATTTGGTGGCAGTGTAGTTACCATCATTCTTGTGGTATCTGAAAACATTCTTTTAACAGTGTGGGCCAAAGGTTAGAGTCTCTCTTTGACAGAAGGCAGAACATTAAGTGTCACAGAGGAGCATTACTTTAAAATTTAAAATGGAACATTGGTTTATAGCCATGAGAAAAATCCCTGAATTGCTTCACTGAAAAGAAAACAAAATCAGTGGCTAATCAGTCTAATCATTGTTTAATCTGCACTGAGTACTAGCATCTGGTAAGCAGATAACATTACCTGTGAGTAGAATTACAATGGGAAGAAAATGATTATGGTCAGACACCGTTTCACTAATTGCTTGTTTACTTTGCTTGTGTCTTCGCTAGAGCAAGTAATATTAATCGGCATGAGGTGAACAAGGAAACAGAACTCCAGGGACAGTACAAATTGATGAAACTGTCATTGTTCATTGATAATTTCTAGGACCCTGAATTACTGAGAATCTTTGTGTCACTCCATTTTGAATTTTGTAAAGCTACAGTAGTGGCACACCTTTGAAAAATTATGTTTTGGTCGTGTCAGTGCGTCACACTGGTTTTTAAAATGCCCTCATTTATAAGTACTTGGAAGTATAGCAGCAGACACTTATTACTTTGATTACAGTAGGATTGTGAATATCAAAATGCAATACTTAGTGCTGTTTGTTTTTTTCAGTAAGTAGTTTAATTGTGTTTTGCAGAGACACTATATATTACTCATTTTTATAGGCTGCTTGACCCAGACAAGGACAGAGACAAATAAATCATTTTAAGATGACATCAACATCTAATGTTAGTATGCTGTCTTGCTTATCTCTGCAATAGGGAAAGAATTTTCTGTAATTTGGGGGTGGAGTAGGAAATTTTGGTATCTTTCATTAGTACTGTATCTATAATTTAAGCTTATGCACTGCCCTATAATATTTATAGCAAAGCAAACACATTTGACCTGCTTTAGATAGGAGTGTACTTCTCTCTGCCTCTGGGAAGAGAAAGAGAATGGAGGAACACTGAGATGGTAATGATTAACCCTTATAGCTCTTTCAGAATCAGTATGTTGCCAAGCAATGTGAGACTTTCATCATAGCTCAGACTATTCAATCCATGGCCCTTGCTATCTAAATGAAGTTGTTTCTGATAGTGTGTATGTTCAAATAAAGAGCTTGCCTGCCCACACCCAATCACATTCTGAGGAACTGGTGCCACATATGGTACTTATTATATGTGAACATTTGTTTATTCAGTTTTTAATATTTACATTCTCAAAAAAATAGGACCACACAAAAAGCAAAGGGGAGAAAAAGTGCGCAGCAGTGCTTAACACTCAAAAAAGCATAAAGTTGGCAACAAAGCACACAGATAGAAAGCAGTTATTCACAGTGGCAAAACTTGCACTGTGCCATCTTGCCACCAACCTCTCCAAGACTAAAATTTCAAGGAAATTCAACATCTCATAATTTGAAGACCTATAGCACAAATAAAATGTCAATTTTGATTAGATTTGTGATTCATTTGATTGACTTTTTTATGAGCGTGGGTCATACATATACTCCATCTGGGCACGGACACCTGTTAGACAGACATCACTCCTCATTTCTCTTCTCATTGTCCTTTTCCCCTCTCAGCTGGGGTGTAAAAGGTTTAAACACATTTCTCCTGTGCAGTTTCATATTTTTTACCTATAGCAACACTGATTAATTACTGGTTTAGTAGCCTGCACATTAATTATTACAGGAATTCATTATGATTTCTTATCTGTATTTACTGAATGAAAAGTTCTCATTTGAGATAAAAAAATGATAATATATAAGCAGTTAACTGCAATCTCATGTAACAATGTGAACCACCATATCCATGGTCGCAAGTATAGTATGTAAAATATATATTTATTTAAGTTCGGGTCTTAATTGGTGAACTACATGCTGTGACTAAAAATGGAATGATAGGCCTACTGTCTTTTCTGCTGGTTAAAGGAGTTTGTTGAGGTAAGATTATCCCCCTGTCACTCTTCACTATACTGATTATACTCAGTAAGCTATTTTTTTCCAGTTAATTAGGCCACTGTCCAAATTCTGGCAAGACAGATCCCTGCATGTACTGTCCATAACTCCTTCTCCTTTCATCTTTGTTGGAGAACCTGTTTTTCTGTTTGGTAAGTGTATTTTGATCGGATTGGTTACATAAGATGCCACATACCATGTCTATTAACACCTTCACAGAAGAAAGCAAATTTCTGGCTTAGTCAACAGTGTTTACGTTCCTCAATGATCACTTTTTGATACGCTTGACAGCGTATTGGATTTTCAGCTTGTAGGCTTAACTGAGCGTATTAATTTGAATGTGTGGCTGACTGGGGCTCAGGGCCAGGTGGCCGTGTGTTTGCTTTGCGACAGGAGGAGGTGGTTAAGGTGGATTCCCTGCAGGTTTTTGGGGTTTGGAGGCTTGGCCAGAGGAATGGAATGTTCTGCGTTGCTTTTGTGAGAAGCAGGAACAGAGTGAAAAGAGGCAGGGAAACTGTAGATCCAGGTAACGTCCCTTAAAACATGAGAATGTACCATGGGAATATGGGTAGCATTGTAGCATAATGGTTACTTGAGATCTGGTACTGTAGTTGGAAGGTTGCAAGTTTGATTCTTGGGAAGGGCAGTGCTATCATACCCTTGAGCAAAGTACTTCTCCTGAATTGCTTCAGGAAATACCTATTTGTATAACTGCATATTGTGTTACAGTGTTTGTGTGAGTGTCTGTGTGTAATAGATGGAAAAAATGTAAGCTGTTTGAAGGCCTCAGTAGTGCTTAGGTGCACACAGTTCACTGGAGGTAAAAGAACACAAGCAAACTGTTCACCAGTTCACTCTGGGATGTTAGGTATGTTGTTTTTGCCAGTGTCTGTGTCCAAACTTTTTTCTGACTTGAGCAAACCCAAACTGGCAACAAACTCATGCCCACTGTCTACAGCAGTGTAAAAGTGGGAGGGTCTCTAGTCGCTCCTCTTTCCCGACAGTGTTTTGATTTTTCATTTTTAAGTATGTTAAGTAAACCTTTGCAGTTTCTCTCCCAGATTTTTGGCACAAGTAAGGCCTGGCTGTGAAACTCGTGACTGCTGTTAGAAAATGAGGAATACTCTCCCATACTGAAGAAGTGCAACCCAGCTATAATGAAAGCCTGGGAGACATCCAGAGAAACATCCAAAACGGTGATCGCATCCTTATTTATAAAACTTTGATTCTCGCACTCTTGCTGATTGTCTCTGGCAGTGTCATTGCTTGATTGATTTTGCTGTCGGGACTTGCCCGCTAAGTCGTGTCGCTGCGAGGGGGAAATGTATTGTTGCTGTGGTTGTCAGCAACGCGTGAAAAGTAGCTGGCTCAATGGCCTCATCCAGAGATGGACCAGTCCTGCTCAGTTAATCGCATGCTCGAAAGAGTTTTTTCAAAGGGTCCTGTGTCAATCCAATGGTGGATAGCTGGCGTTCAAAGACAAATTTTCGGATGGGTTTGATTCTGAAAGGAGTTGTTTTGGCGTTGCAAAGAGATTGCTGAAGGCTGTGGCGTGGTTGGAACTGAGCGTTTGTCTGTCTGTAATCAGGCCTGGTAATAATAAAGCAATAAACATGTCCTTTATTTCGTTCCATGACTTCCCTTCTCAGCCACGTCTTGACCTGACCCTGTTGCAGAAATGGTTCTACCTGTTTGTCAGTGCCTCTCTAATGAGCGGATGGCGTGCGGAGTCTCAGATTACCAGCATCTTAATAGCGCTGTCTCTGCCACTGAGGCTTTTGTATTTTTAATTCCGCCTCTCACGGTCGGTCTTGGGTGACGCTTTGGTTTCAGAAAGAATGCCTTGTGATTGTGCGCAAACAGGGTGGGTCTTTTGTACCTCGCCATGTGAAAAGGCCTCGCTAAGCAAACATGCTCGTCATAGGTGAAAAGTCCCGTCTCCGGTGGCAAATTCCTCCTCACATTGCACGTCCAGGCGCCCCCCTCCCCTTCGCCGAATTGGCCTGGAGAGCAGGAGAGGAGGGGGCAGAAGGGAATGTTCTCAGCCAGTTAAGATGGCAGATGGGGCCCTGGTGTGGAAGGACCATATCAGGGATGTGACTCCTCTTGATTTTTCTGACTGATACTGATTTGTCAGACCTTACATATGATCCTGGTGTCAGTGTGTGGGTAACTGCAGCAAGCACTGAGCATGCATAATGTATGTGCTAGTGTTTGTTGAGTAATGTGACGTTTACCTGTGCTGTTACAGGACCTGTGAGTTTTGTGACAGCGTGGGTGCTATGATAGCAAGAGCTGCTTTGATGCAATGCAATTTTGGGTGACATCAGATACTGAAATTATTTATTGAAGTGTTATTGGATAATATCATGTATCCTATGTCTGTGGAGTCTAGTATTTTCCTCTTCTACTATTTGCTGCGTAACAAGCCCTGGATCTATGTGCTCATAACATGCTCAACACCTCTGTCTCAGGCTGAGACACGTAGCATCTGCAGATCAGTATTTTCTGATAACTCAGAAGCAATCTCATCTCTCATCATCATTTAGATCTCCCACCCATGTCACTCGGGGTGGGGGGGAGAGGCCAAACCAGGTGATTTAAAAGAGGTACAGTGCTGTAAAAGACAGGAGACTCAAACAGGCTCACAGGTTAGCAGAGGTGATGAGCTTGCATTGGAGCTGGAGGCTGGCACATATTTGCCCTCTTACTGGAGCGTCATCCCTGTGGCACACAAACGCACACCCGCCCCCCCCAAGGGCACATGTTACATGCATGAGCCAAGGCACACCCGAGCCTCGCGGAGGGCTCACATACGGACAGGCGGGTGTAAGTCATACATCCAAGAGCACATATTAAATCATGGCATGTTGTTACATCTCCCAGCGCACTGTGCACTGTCTCTGCGTTTTACATCCCCCCCCCCTAACCTCACTCTCTCTGCCTGCCCCGTTGTGTTTACTTAGCTCTCCAAATGTTTACTTGGCTGCATGTATTAAGGCATGGAAACAATTCACACGCCAGTGGTTTATTACGTAAGACTGGTTTGTTAATCATGGTTGCGTAACACCTAACCTTTTGGAAGTTGCTGTATGGTTATTGTCATTTTTTATTGTTGTGTAGGGGTGATAACTATTATCTGTTTAAATTTGATGTGCATGGTTACATGTGCATCTTAATGTGTGTTGTTTCTTGTTGTAATACACTATGAGTTGTACAAGCAATGTATTTTTCACTTTGAGGTCTTCTATGTCAACACCATTTCAGTTTTCACAACACACAGGCACATGTGTTTGCCGACACTTTATCCAGCATATCACTGATTCACACAGTTGAGAAGTGGGGGACTAAAAGTCCAATTTCAGCATTTTCAATTATAAAAGCACAAATAGTTAAGGTCACAGGTAGCAGAGCCCAAATCGAGCGTGTATGCTTACTTTCCCTCCCTCCCTCTCTCCCTCTCTCTCTCTCTCTCTCTCTCTCCCTCTCGCTGTCCTGCTAAAACTCCCTGAGAATCATGCTGTTTACATTTTCCCAAAACTGCATGTCAGCAGTCTTCCCTCCCCCAGGAATTGACAAGACAGAGCACCCCCCCACACCTCCAAGCCCAACCCATGCAGCCACAGAGAGACAAGACTGAGTCCTCTCCCTCCCCTGAGAGGGCATTTCTCCCCTGCACAAAGAGAAAGGTCACCGGCTCCTCCTGGGCTTTATATCAGTGCTTCCCAAACTGTGACTCGGCCCCGTGGATGCATTGTTAGAGGGGTTTAAGTGGGTCACAGGAGAAGGTTATCTGTTGGTAAAAAAATATTATCTTTACCAAAGGTGTGAGAGGTCCACTCCCACCAAAATAATACAATGGAAGCTGAGAGGGGTGATGTCTTTCGTGGTTCTTACCAGAAAAGTGTTGGCCTCTCATTTATGCCATAGCTTTACAAACCGGATAGGTTTATCTCATCTGTGATATCTGCAATAACTTGCATCACAACACTTTGGAAAATCAAAATTCACTTGATTGATTGACTTTTTTGGCCGAAATACTCATTCTTTCAGTAATGTTGATATGGATCATAATGCAATACCATTTTCAGACTGCAGTATGTGAAATATAACTGGTAAACATCAGGATGAGTCACAATGACCTTTGATACCCATTACATTAAACATTTCAGTTTTACTGTTTTCACATGTTAGAAAAAAGTGTAATTCCATATCTGAAAATATATTAAGTTACATGCTAATAAGTTGTATGGCAGACATAATGCATGCACTTTAAACAGGTACTAGCATAGAAGGTTTTGGAACTATTGGTTTGTAGGGATGTTTTCCCTGCAGATCAGTGCCTCTCTGCCTCCAGCAGGGGGAGCTGAAGAGGAGCAGTTGTGGCGGTGAGGTTGATGAAGTGGGCTGGGTCCTGCTTCGTCAGGGCGTCGGTGCCTGGCTGGCATTTTTGCCTTCTATAGAAAAACCTCAGACCGAGTCCCAGGCTGACTCACACACCGGAGCGTCAGGCAGGGACAGGGGCGGTGTTACACTGCAGGTACGTCAAGTGAAGTGGAATTTGAGTGAAATCACTTAGGCTGTCACAGGTCCGCTTTCCCCAGTCTGGTGCAGATGAGCTGGAGTTTTTTAAGGCTTAACATTGTTTGAGCCCTCCTGTGACCTTTTTTGGGGACCAATCTGGGCACCAAGTGGCAGCGTTATAAGGTACTGGAGTGTATACGTGAATAGAACATAGTGGGGTTTATGGTCCTTTCTTGACTTGTCTGGCATTCGAGCCTGTTGAATTGTGGGTGAAGTAACAGATGCTGGGTGAAACTATCTTGAGTGTGACCTGAGCTATAGCTAGGAGCAGTTCTATAGCATAGCCTTCTGTGTAACATTAAAAAAAGGCATCAGGCAAGCTTTTCAAAGGTACCGTGTCAACATTAAACTTGTGGCCAAAAATGTCTTAGCTACATGTAATCTATGCAATAAGCTTAGACTCCTTAGGGAAAAAAATACTAGTTGTTTGTTGTTTTTTTTCTGTCTTACGTTTCAAACTTAGTAGCATGAAAGTCAGCATTTCATCTGGAGTATCGTGTATTGTAGACTCTTTATGATATTTCTCATTATGAAATATAAGATATGTTGCCTGTTCAGTGAATGGTTTTCTTTATGTGTCTGTGTTGATATCATAGTATTATTCAAATGGTGTAGCAATAATTTAAGGAGATACTTTATTGTGTTTTTATGACACCACCCTATAATGGACAACATCTTGTTCCCTAAATTCAGGTAATTCAGGTTCAGTAAATTGGTCATTACTCAGGCATGTGAAATGTGGTGTTATTTCTTCATGTGGCACCAGGTCAATTCTGTACCATATGGTGATTCAAATTTTTATACTGATCATTTATTAAGATACTTAGTGCATCTTCACCACACTTCCGACTGTTGAGAACATCATGTTCCATAAATGCAAACTGTGACATATTACAGTTAGTTCAGAATATGAATCATAGCCCAAAAGTGAGAAATGAAGTAACATTTATTTTAGGGCAGTAGATATTGTGAGAATGGTTGAGTTTGGCTGGTTGTGTACTGAAGTGGTAATCAGAATATAGAAACCTGGTTGTGGGCTTTCTAGGTTGTGAGCGTTGGTTTGACTAACAAAAGCCTGGGATTCAAGCAAAACTTGACCTCAACTTTTTCTTTCTTCACAAATGCAGTTTGGTTTGCAGGGAGAAGGGTTTCACAAGACTGTGTACATGAAGATAAGCAAAAAGACAACCACAAAGTGAAGGTGAAATTGTTGATAGAATCCAGACCAAAGTAGTTAAACTGAAGGTCCAGCAGTTACACTGAAGGTCTGTCTAAAATGGCGGAAATGAATGATGAATGAGCTGTAGATGAGGGCTTCAGAGCAGAAGAACAAAGGAGTGAAAATCCAGATATGGATAAACCCAGTTTAACTGTCCTGGATAATTGGCTCTGGCTGGCTTCTCTTGTTGTCCTTTGTCGAAACGTGTTGTAAAAAAAGGTCCTTGCGGGTGCTCTTCTTTGAAGAGGCTTGTTGCTTGTCGCTCATAGATTGTCAGAGCAAAGTGCAATATGGTCAGGATGCAGTTATGGTATACAGGTCTGTGTATGTTTGTAACAGTTTATATGTGTGAATCAGGCATTCATTCTTTTAAATTGAATGTATAAGATGGAGCTGAAGAGCCACTATCTGGTTGACAAAGGATGCCATAATTAAGTTCAAATTTAATATTTCATGTGCTGAATTTAAAAGGTTGCAATGTGAAAATTGTGAATTATGGTATCCTTCATAGGGCCTTTGCTGTGAGTGTGTGTGCAGATATAGCAGTGAGCCCATTCTTAGTGTTGTCTACTTAGCGCATGTGGTCTGTCTGTTTTACCTTGGGCAACATCCATGTGCATGTGTGTGTGTGTGTGTGAGTGTGTTTCTGCCACTTCACAGTTAGTTCTGCAATGGAGACATGTTTGAAAGCAGGCACAAAAGAACTGTTCTGAACATTTAATTGCCATCTCATTATCATTGCTATCATTGTTCAGTTGCACGGAAGGTGAGCATCTCTTTGATGGTGGCTTTTCTCAGTTAAACCATGCCACAGTTTAAAATGCTTTGAGCAAAGGTTACCACTATTACTGTCTGTCAGACAGTGACAAAATGAGTGCCAGAAACTTACTGAAAAATGTTGCGGGTGTCTGGATAACACTGAAAAAGCACAGAGAAGGGAAAAGCAAGCAAAACAAAAAACAATTAAAACCTTTTCGTTCCCTGTGGTGAACTTCTCACTTCTCACATTAATGGAGCATAGTGTGAACTGACGTAACCATTATCGGAGCTCTGCATGGTCATACCAGCGAGCTGACTATCCAAGAATCAGGTTGTGTCTATTTGTTTTTCCTGTTGTAGCATCCATATTTAAACACATGCATCATTACATTGCCTTGGCATGATCTCAGGTATGTAGTACATACACACACACACACACACGCACACACATATATATACAGAGCACAGAGCAATGGGTAAAGGTGTAGAATGCAGAAAGAAAGTCAGAACACAGATACATACAGGTGTGGAACACACACAGATAGGTACAGGTGAGGAAAAAAAACAGAGAAGCACAGGTGAAGAACACTAAGCGGTAGACACTGGAGTATAGCACAAACAGATAGGCACATGACCAGAGCTCATCTGTGCTACTCTGGTTTCTGTAAACAGATCTGGCCTCTGTCATATCATGTCACCTCAGTCAGAGGCCAGAGAGCCCACAGGAGACCATATCCCCTGGGGAGCTGTGTTTGTAGGTAGTGATGGTTGGAATGAAGGAGAGCGCTTTCATGAAAATGGATTTGGGTAGACCTACTGTAAGTATTGGTGCCTAAACTCAAGCTAGTCGCCTGTTGACATCTGATTATTGTGGGGTTTGTGAAACTAAACTTTCCCATCACTCCTTATAGCTCAAGACTTGCATCTTCCTTTGGGGCGCAGCCGTTGTAGCCTTTAGCAAAATGTTTATCTTGAATTCCTTTGGTGCGTATTTATCTGTATTGGTTCTCTGCAATAATGTTTATTCATGTAAGTCACCCTGGGCTATCTGCTGATAAAATGCAGTGAATCATGGAAAATGTTTTATTATATATTACCTCTATGAAACAGGTCGTCCCATTAGGATGAAGGAACCTATTTAACGGGAGTGAGTTACAATGAGTTTTTCCGCATTCAGGTATTCAAGTGGTGTAGCATAATGGTTAGGGACCTGGACTCGTAATTCAAAGGCTGTAGTTCTGATTCCCATGTGAGGAACTCCTGTTGTACCATTGAGCCAGTTATTTAACCTGAATTGCTTCTGTAAACAAGCAGACAGGTAAAGAAAATGCCATTGAAGTGGCTTAAGTTAAGGTAATATCTGGGTATATCAACACCTATAGTTCATATGAAAGACTCTCATTTGCTGAGCAGATGTCATAATGATAAAAAGAGTTGGTGGACTGGACTGGATGTGTCTGTTCTAATTGTGTGGGCCATGCTGATATTTGAAATGTTTGCTGCGCTCAGAGCATATTCTGTATATTGTGAGCCATCGATCAATGGACACACTTTTCACAACTGTCCATGCTGTTATTCACATGGAGGTTCTGTACCCGTTAGCACATTCCTCATTTGCAGTCCTCATAAGCAGAAACAGAACCATAGTTAAATTCGGATGGGAAAAGAAACGGGTGTATTTTGTTCTCACTGCTTTTCCCAATTTTATTGCCTTGTTTGACTTGTCTCTGCACGCTGTCCAGCAGAGATGACAAGGGAAGAGTCTCTCAAGTTTTGGTTTGCGGTGTCCTGGAATGGTATCTGAGATGATTTTTGCCACCCTCTGTGTAATTAAGACGTTGTGATTCCTGATGAACCTGATTGTAGCTGTATGCGGATGGAGAAAAGAATGACGCACTCCCCGTTATTGATTGGGTGGTGTCTTTCGGCATTCCTCATCAGGGTTACAAAACCCTTGGCACGGCTGGAGTCAGGATGCGTTTGATTGTACCGCAATACATCACAGGCTAATTACCGCTCCACAGTGGTGCTGAATTTACTTAGATCAGCAGCAAGAAGCGTACTAGTTAATGCTGGCATAGTCTGTGTTGCTGGCTTTCTCAAAATTTGAGTCAAAAGGCAGTGATTCTGACAAGTGATGCCTTGTTTTATAGCCTGAATACTTGGAATGTGTAGACAAGTTGAAATGTGAGAAAGGGAAGGACTTTAAATAATTTTGGTAATATGTGATGTGTTTGAAAGTTCTGATATGTTTTGATAGAGAGGTTTTTGATCATTTTGTATTTCTGGGAAGTGTCATATAAGCAAAAGAAGAAATGATGAAATGATGACACTGCAGTTCTGAAACATAAACCAATCAAACAGTGTGTTTGGCTGCGTGTGTTTGCATGCATGTGTTTCTGCGTGCCAACTACCAACATGCATGCATATTTCACATCGCTAGCAAAAACTATTAAGCTTATGTCAGAGGCTTGTCACCTTCTGCCAGATACACTTCCATAGCACTATCCCCATGTGTTTTGTGTTTAGTGATAGGAAGCAATTAATGTATGTGTGCAAGAGAGAGAGGGAGAGAGACAAAGAGGGAGGGAGAGAGGGAGAGTAATTATGAAAAAGTACAGAGTGTAATAGCAGTGAATGACAGGCGTATGTTTCAGAGGCCAATGGCCCAGGGCAAGAAGACGAACCTAGAGAGCTACAGTACACAACTTGCTCTGCAGCCCTGGGGCTTGTTTGTGCTAATCAGCTCACACAGATATGCAAACTACTGAGCGCTGCCTCTCACAATTACACCCGACTTTTTTTCTGATTTGCATCGGACTTCTCAAATAATAATCTGCTTTTTCTTTTTTTTTTTGCATACGTCCTTGTTTTTGAAAAGCAACTTCCCTTCAGAAACGTACAGTATATGTGAGGATGGAGTTAACAGGGCTGGATTTGGAGGGGCTAAATATTTGTTATTGAGAGAGAGAGAGAGAGAGAGAGGGAATCCAGTCAGCCTGCTCTGACAGGGCCACAATTTAGGCCAGAGATGATCGATCGACCCTTTGCCCCCACAGACAGTGGTGCCATGGCCCCAACTTCACCTTCACACGTATCGGTTATCCATGGCTGGTCTATACTGGGATGATAAAGATACATGTGCCCTGTATTATTCTGTGTGGCATCTCCTGCGCTGCCCCAGCCATTGCCAGCGCTCCTTTAGCCCTGCTTCATGGCTGCGATAGTGGGCTTGAGCTCGGTTTGACCTGCTTCACCGTAGCCTTTTTGCCCTGGGCCGTCGCCTTTGGCTGGCTGGCTGGGCCCGTCTGAGGCATCATCTCCACAAGGTTTTCACCTCACATTCAGGTGCCTCCGAGCAGGAGCACTGATCTAGGATCATTCTTGTCTTTTAGCTCACCATGGATAAGGTTAGGATTTCTGATCCTGGATCAGTAGTGAATGCTTGCACTGTAAAAGTTATAGCTGTTTTTCCAAAATTCATATGGTTTTGGAATCATTTTTGTTTATGGTATGATTGTTTGCTTAATACCTGGTAATAGCTGCTTATGAACTTAATAGTTTTGTGTTGGGTTTTGAATAGTTCCCATTATTACTTGCATTCTAAAGGACTACAACGATTTATCTCCTGAGTTTCGGCCATTTATCATCTGTCAGAGCCGTAGAGCTGGCTTACATCAGTCCGGTCCGCCTTGATTCACACACTCTCATTCTCAGATCCTTAGACACTCAGGTTCTGATGACTCTCTCGGTCGACTCCTGTGCGGGCAAGTTTCTTATTCCACATACCTCACACCTTGTTGTGCCACTCCTGTTTGTAATAGTCCCAGCAGAATTCCAGCAAATAATTGTTTCAGTGTTATTGTTCTCCTAACTCCCCTATTGTCTTTCATTTCCACCACGGCTCTCTGCATGTGAGTGTGTAGTTTTTTTTTCTGGGAATTGCTTAAGCTGTCGTGACCCATCCAGACAAATCACGTCAGGAATTCTTCCGTATCATCCCTGATCCCTGCTTTATTACCTCTACTGAACTGCCTGCTTGCTTTTAATGCATAACAGTTTTACTTTGTGTGTGTGTGTACGTGCGTGTGCGTGTGTATGTGTGTCCGTGTGTTTGTGTTGGAGTGACAGAGCCAAGCTCTTCGTTACTGTTTAGAGTTTTATGTCTCTGTTATGATTGTGTCTTCTATCATTACAGATTAGTGCTTTTAAGATAATGATAAGAATAATAACATAAACACATCCGTATACCACAAACACATATACACACACACAAACTCATATATACACCCTTACACACACGCCCATACACACACACACCCGCAAACAACTGTGTAATTTATTGAATTAGAGTGAGTGAAGTTGGGACACACCCATGTGCGTGAGCCTGCCGTGCTCACAGAGGGCAGAGACACCTGGTATGAGAGAGACAGAGGCGCCCGCATGATTAAATACAGGACCCCTCTTTGAACCAGTATCGTGTTCCAACAAGCACCACACCTGGAAGCCCAAACAGAGCAGAACAAAGCCTGGAGTGGAGTCAAACGCTTACTGGAGTGGAGTCAAAACACTTACTGGGGAACCAATCAGTTCATGCCCTGGGGCTGCTGTAGAACTAAGGAGCATCAGTTTCCTGCTAAATTTGATCAGCACTAAAACAGGATATTGCCCCGGGTTGTCAATGTAAAAAAAAAAAAAAATTACATGAAAGATGAATATCAATCAAGTTTTTAAATCCCTGTTTTCACCCGTTTTTGGAACAGTCAGCAGTGATTGATGGACTGTGCTATCACTGGGATGTACATTGTAAAATGGGCCTCGAGAACTCCTCAGACATTAATCCTACGTCAGTTGGAGTAATGTTTGACTGCCCTAATGAATTGGTACATAAACTTTGCCCAATTTATTCGTTATAGAATATGGGCTTCAACCAGTTAATTATTTTATAGAATTTTGGAATGGTTAGTTGTGCAGAGTTTTGGCATGGGGGGGTTTGGTGTGGCAGAGAAGTCTAGCAAAGGGAAACACACATGCTGTTTGAGTCACACTAAAATATGCTGTGACTCAAAACATATGTTGCCATTTTATTCCAGCCTGGACTGACCTCAGAACAGTACATGGCTTTGCAGCATGTTAGACTGCCCTGTACACAGCTGATCCTGGGTCAAGTCCTGACACGATAAGGCACCTCCTGTACTTTCGAGGTGAAATATCCAAACCAGTGTATGACACGACGGGCCCTGTTTCCGGACGAACGTGCATGGACAGGCTGGAAACATGACCTCGCTGAGCTGTGGGTGGAGCAGTGCAGACAAAGAGGCACGTGTAGGGATCCAGCAGACCTAGCACCACATGTACTGGGGTAGGCAAGCTGTGCACACAAGCAGAGATATGTAAATACAGGAAGCAGAAGTGTATATGTAAGAGCAAGATGGACAGATGAAGAGTTCCAGACAATGACGGACTGTTATATAACCCACCTTTTTGCCTGTATGCTCTGCCCCCCTCTCTCCCTCTCATTTTTGTTTTCTCCTCCTCCCTTTGCTGTCCTCCTCTTCCTCTTTCTCCCTCTCCTTCTTTCAGCCCCTCCCATCTGGTCACACAGGGGCAGTTAGGACAAACTGTAGACTCAGTGACTCATGGAAACTGTATATGTGCATGCGTGAGTCTGTGTGTGTCCGCATGTGTGTGACATTAACTTTAAAAATGTGTACAATTCATTACAATATGAATCTCGTGAACTGTGCGAGGAAATAATAACGAATAGTACAAGGAAAGTATGTTTAAAAAACGTGTATAAAATTGCAAATAAGAATTACATTCCAGGCCTCTGAGCTTTCATTTGTATTATTCTACGGTGCTAAAATTACCAACTGTAAGCGTTTCAGATCATTCTATGGTAATGCAGAATCAGTAGAAGTCCTCCCACTGTATTTGGTTTGCAGAAAGACTGAACTGTAAAGTATGATGGGATGTGTAAACTGTTGCTGTTTGAGGTGTAGGAAAGCAATTTTCCCAAACAGCTTTATAAATAAAATATCACCTGTGCTGTGGGTCTATCTTTAATCAGTTATGGATGTGTGTGAGTGTGAGTATGTGTGTGTTTGTGTACATGTAAGTGCATGTGGTGTGTGCATCCTGAGTGAAACAGCAGCACTCTTTATCAGTACATCCTCAGCGCCCAGCTGCCAGAGAGCTCTGCGTAATGTCAGTTACCCTTTGCTGCTGCTTGGCCTTACATTATTAGCGGCCTCTCTGCGTTACGGCGTGTGTGAATGTCAGTGACACAAAGGCGTTCCTCGCCTGCTGTGTTTTGTATTGCCATGGAGCTGAATGCGTAACTGTTGATGAGTGACTCAGGCAGCTGGAATGTCATGGGGATGTTCTTGTGCCACGCTGGTGAGGATTTCAGCGAATTCATTTTTCATTTTTGCTGTCCCGACAATCAAATTCAGATGGAGACTGCCAGCGCTGGGAAGGCTGGAGATCCTGCTGTTGCCAGCAACAATAATTCCCAAATAAAACCAGAACACAATCACAGCTCTGTCTCTCTAGTGCCGTAAATCCTTTTTTTTTTCATAATTTTTTTCCAACCCGTTCTGACGTTTTCATTGCATGCTGGCCCCCATTTTTCCAAGACTTTTTCTCCTTCCATCCCTCCCTCTCTCTCCCTCTCTCTCTCTCTCTCTTTCATCCCCTGCTCATTACTCACTCTCTCCTCCCTGGGTTTTTCCTCTTGTTATAGTCCCCTGGTCTCCCATTCTCCCTCTTTCTTCCCACAGTTCCATGTCTGGCTCTCTCCCCGCACGTCTCACACTTGTCCCCCTGTCTTCACAGAACGGCTGCAGAAGGCTCAGACTCACTCTCCACGACAGCGACCAGGACCATCCCACCTGGACCGCAGAGCACCCAAGGAACAAGGTATCTGACCGCACTGCTAAGGCAACCACACTGCACAACACAACACACCCGGGCATTATTTTAATGTTTCAGAAGTCAGAATTAATCAGCCCTCATTGATATGCCAAAAACCCAATAGTTAGTATTTAGTCAACAGTTGTCCTTAAACTTTTTTATTACAAATGTTATGCAAGTATAAAAGTTTTGTCCTCCACAAGTGCAGTTTTGCAAATTCAACAATCACCTAATCAAAATAGCCAAACTGTTTTTGTGAAGCAAAAAACGCTATGTGTAGATCTGTTAGTAAGCCGAAGTTACAAGGAAAATTGTTGATGGAAGCCAGGACTGTGTCTGAACGAACTCTCCCCATTCCGCTAATGTAGAATTGCCTTTTATTGAGTGGAAACAGTCAAGCATGTTTGTGCATCTGGATATGGAATGGAATAGCAAAGCTGTTTATGTATGATTATTTGTGCTGCTCTCTGTAGAGATTTATGAGTGTGGGGTGTGTGACAGGTTCTGCAGGGGTTTTGTCCTCAGTTTTCCATGGAAGCGTCTGTCTCTTGCGTAATGGCGCTGTAATGGTTTTCTGTCAGGGCAGGATATGGCAGGCTCAGAGCTGGGATTGCATAACACTCAAATGGTTTTCCACTGCTCGCTGCTACAGCCGAAAACTCGGAACTCCGCACGCACTCTCGGACTTTCTCTGTGTCCACTGTCCTATTACAGAGCAGTGACTGTTTTACTTCAAGTGATACTAGGATAAAAGGAGCAGAAACTGAAAACACGTGTAATGGCATAGTTTCTGTTTCGGAACTTTGTGCAGTGTTATTTAATGCACGTATGTGAAGTAATGCTTTTCAGTTATGAATAACATAATTTTGAATTAGCTTGGGAGGAAAATGATTAGTTACACATACTTACATATCATAACCCTTTGACACAAAAAAGAGAAGTGCTTGTTAGTGTACGTCCCGTCTCATTTTGCTGAACCTGTCTGTGATCGTTTCAGCCAATAGGGAGAGCTTTTGCACTGGTACAACCCCCTGCTGAGGGACAGCCTCTGAAGACAGAGCGAATCAAACCCACAGAAGAGAAGGTCGAGGTCATCAAGGTGAGTGAGGCTATCTGACAGTGGGAAGGCGAGCTTCATTAACAGTGAGACTCGTCCTCACTAAACTGGCGAACTGAATGTAATATTCTGTATACCTGTGATAGCAGGTACACCTGGTTCCATGCCTTTATATACCTGCAATGCAGACTTGTCAGGTTTCGTGATTGTTTGGGTTTGTGTGTGTGTTTGTGTACAAGTGTACATGTTTTGTGCATGTCTATGTGCGTGTGTGTAATCCTTGTGTACCTGTGGCGCAGGCGTAATTGGTTCTGTGTGTGTGACACTGTGTGTACCTGTGGTGCAGGTGTACCTAGAAGCCCGTAAAGAGGACCCATCCAAACAGCAGAACATCAGGATGCTATCAGATGAAGTTAACCAAATACAGGAGGTCAGTACTGCGAGTGATAAATGTATGTGAAGGCATCTGCTTTGGGCATTGGAGACCCATTTCTCTGTCTTTGTTCCTCACTCTTTCCCCCTCTGTGTGTGCACTTACATATACATACACTGAGAGACGCTCACACAAACTGTCTCTACCACTCTCTCCTTAGGTGAGATACTGCCTGAAAACCCTCAGGGAACAAATGGCCGCAAGAAACAACAATGGCAACAGGGGAGAGCATAAGGTACCCGACCTTGTGTTTTGTGTGTGTGTGTGTGTGTGTGTGTGTGCACCTGTTGAGTGAGCAGTCCTGACTGTTTGAGCTACAGTGGCCCAGCCTCCCCTAATTTCCATATACTGCATTCCTCTGAAGCTGCATCCTGCTCCACCTAGTTCTATATGCAAATTTTCAGGTGGTGTTCTTGATGGTTTTATATTCTAAAGAGGAACAATTAACCATGGTGGAAAAACACAGAAATCGTACTACAGAGATCTGTGAGACAGCCAGGCATTTTTACAGTGGTATCTGAGGCCATGCAGGGAGTGCAGTTCGATGGCAGAGGGGCAACACCCTGTCAGGGTTTCAAGAAGTGCATTGAGTCACAGCCTGTGGGTGAATCCAGTGCAAATGGCATTTTCCACACAGAGATGTAGCCATAACACGACTCTCTCACTGTCTGTCTGTGTCATCGCCCAGTCTGGTTTTATTTTCATTTTGCAGCCTGGGGGTTTTTCACTGTACTTTCACAGAGATCCATTTGTCTATCGACGGACGAAACCACACACTTTGTCCCCTAGAAGTCATTGCAGTGAAGGCTCTCTGATACTGACACATCACTATGGTGGCTGCTGTAAGTGAAATGGTCACAGCAAACTGGGTTACACAAGCCTGTCTGATCATTATCTCCAACCCCATCTCCCATTTTAGTTTCCGGCCAATGGTATCAGAGTCCCTCCATCCAACGGCCAACCAGCCATCATCGTTCACACGGAGGACAAGACTATACCAGACACACAGGTGAGCAACCAACACCCCAACCCCCCCCCCCGAGCTCTGCTGGCCTCAACATTCAAGTTCCGTGAAGTCACATTAGTAGACAGTAATAACACAGCTAATAAGAATTAATTAATCGGAGCACTTTATTTTGATAACAATGACCTCACAAACAGGACTCAAAAACACTCTTGGTGGATAACAATGAACTCAGAAATACGAATCACACACAAAAACACCTCCTGCAGATAACGCAGACCACATTAACAGGATTCGCACACAAAAAATACTCTAGGTGGATAACAATGAACTCACAGCAACACCTGCTGATACCACAGACCACACAAACAGGACTCGCATATAAAAAACAGTTTCCATGGATAACACAGACCACACAAACAGCATTTACACAAGATCTACTCCTCTGTGAATAGTGTCAGCCCACATAAAGCAGACTCACACACACAGAAGCAGCCAGTGCCTTTCATTCTTGCCAAATATGACATTTTGGTCAAAGATAAAATATCTGATGTCAGAGTCAGTTCAAACACATCAGAGACCACATGCTACTTGATACACTTCCCTGGCTGCACAACAGTGTCTCGGTTGCTATAGAGAACAAACTGGCACTTTTGGTAAATGACATCACCGCGATCCTGCGGATGTGGAGTCAGGTTACAGTGCGCCTCTAATGTCAGAACGGCATCAAAGTGCTCACAGTGAGTGGCCCAATGCCTTAGTGGAACTAGCTAATGTCGGGGACTGAGATCGAATTTTGATGTTTTTGATGATTTCTTCACTGCCACACATTCCACACTGTCCCTGTGTGACCCCACCCATAACCACCCACTGCTCCCAGCCCATCAACGCAGCCTCTACCAATAGTGGCTGTGGTTACATCAGCCTAACCCAATTATTTGCATATAGGCTCCCATTTTTCCCAGATCTATTTTGTCTGCTGTGTTGGCTCCCTTCTGAGATTATGTAACAAACCTCTAAATGGATTCAGGCGATAAACCGACACAGCAAACAGTGTGTTGATGGCATTGATGACAGTGTGGTATATCGGAATGCCTGACAGGGGACCACCTGGGAAATGGAACACTAAAGAAATATGTTTTCTGTTTGATCTTCCTCTTTGGGAGGGTGGGCGGTTTACCTGTTTAGTGTATCCGTGCCCAGGTATTTAGTTTCTGTTGAGATGATTTGATTGCAAAATATGAAATTACCTGATATGTCTTGTTATACATTCTTTTCCTTGTTAGTCTTTGTACATACCTCTCTCTCTCTCTCTCTCTCCCTCGCTCACTGCTAACTAAAAAGGGAGGTGACCTCCAATGGGGGCTTTTATGTGGTGTTGTTGCTGTGAATGCTTTTATTTCTGTTTGGAATCCAGATGTTGGACAAGACTGTCCTTTTTGTTCCTAGAGGGAACTGTGTTTCACGACCTCTGGGGACGATGTATTGCTTGTTTTTTCTACTTTGGTTAAATCAAGTGCGTTAATTGATTTTGGTTTTTACAAACTCATGCAAGATCTAGAAACTTTTGAAAGAATATGCTGTAGCAGGGGAGCATTGTGCGCACTCATTGATGAAAATTTGCAATTCGCACAATATTTATGAGATGTCTGTTACTATGTACTATGTCTGTTGATCTTGTAAAATGTGATGATATTGTAATAAAGGTGATTTTCTCTACCTCTCTCTGTATCTCTCTCTCTCTCTCTCGCTCTCTCTCTCACACAGGGATGGGAGGATGAGGATGACAGTGCCAAACTGAGGGAAGTGAGTAAGCGCTTGTACTGCCGCCTGCAGGAGGCAGAGCAGAGACACCAGGCGGAGAGAGAGAAGCTGCAGGTCTGTATCTCGCTCGCCCATCTGTAGCCACACCCTCCTCATATCGAGTGCTCGTCTCCAGCTCCTGCGTTCATATTCTTCCCCATTGCACTAATGAAATTGTCACTTCAAAGCAACACTGAGCATTGTCAGTCAGAAGCTCAGCTCCAACACTGCTGTGTTTCCTGTCACAGATTATTATTCAATCTTATTTCAACAATTAAGTTTTCTTCATGATTGTATCATTATTTAAGGCATATTTGTCCAGGAATCTTTGCAACTTAAGAGCTGAGTAGTGCTTGATGCTGTATCATTTCCAGTGATTCCCTCAGGTTTTTCTCTTGCTTGAAGGTAAATTCCTTGTGTCTGATTTCTGTGAGATGGAAATAATCCCCTTTATCTTTAAGGCTTTGTGTGAACCAACCACACCCCTCTCACCACTAGGGGTCAGAATTTCCCAGAACACACTATATTATGTAGGCTGTGATATGGTAGTATTACAAATCTCTTGGTATTGCAACTTTGAAACTGAAATGTAGTGTTGTGGAATATTGTGGAAAAGGGTTTTACCTTCATTTAACCACTAGAAACAAAACATTATTTGCCTGAAGATAAAAGTTCTGTCAATCCATATTCCTCATAATCATGAGAAAATGTAAAGTTTGCACAAAGTTAGCATCACAAAAATACAAAAAAGAAAGTGACAAAATAAAGTATCGCAGGGCATGTTACAATTGATACTGTGGGTACTCCTTTGTGTTGATTGTACCTCTGCCCCCTGTCCCAATCTCAGGAGGAGCACGGCCAGTACCAGCAGCAGCTGAGCGAGCAGGCAGAGCGTCTCCGGGGCGCGGAGCAGATAGCCGAGGCCCAAGAGGTGCGTGTGCAGGAGCTCCAGAGGCTCCTGACCGGCATGGAGCGCGAGAGCGCTGCCCTGCAGGAGAAGCTGGAGGAGCGCGAGGAGGAGCTGCAGAAGCTGCGGGCACTGAAGGAAGTCAGCAGGGACCAGAGGTGGGTGGGGAGGAATGCCACCAACACCGCTCATGTTTACATTGTGTTTGTGCGTTTGAGTTTATCTGCTGTGTAATGGAGTGTGGAGGTGAGATGGGGATGATAAAGTCATATGCTCTCTTTCTCTTATCCTGTTCCTTCTCTTTTTCTCCTTTCTGTTTAATGTCCTCTACCACTCTTATTATCCCTCATCTGTCTGCCTACCCCTTTTCTCTCCCTGTTTCTTTCTTTCTCTTTTTCTCCCTGTATTTGTCTGTCTTTCACTTGCTCCCTCTTTCTCTATTTCTGTTTCTCTTCCTCTCTGTCAGGGTGGAGGAGCTGGAGAAGGAGCAGTCTGTCCTGAAGGAGAAGATCCATCACCTGGACGACATGCTGAAGAGCCAGCAGAGGAAGGTCCGGCACATGATCCAGCAGGTGAGTGAGTGAGCAAGAGAACAAGCACTGCGTCTGTTATCAACATCAGTGTGTGCTCTTCTCGTGTCTGCATGTGAGGTAAACACGAGGTACAAAGGTGTTGTGTCATTTATGTGTGTGTGTGGTATATGGAATGTGTGAATGTGAGTGTGTTAGCACTGAAGAGCATGAGTGTTTGTGTTGTGCATATATGTTCATGCCTATGGTGTACTACAGTTAACCCGGACTGTTTTGTCTGGGATGTTCACAGCTGCAGAACTCCAGGACTGTGATCCAGGAGAGAGACCGGGTGATCCAGGACCTGGAGGAGAAAGTGGCCTATCTGGAGGCTGAGGTCAGTCGCCATGCCTCCATCCCATCATTCCTTGCATATCTATGTTCAGATGTGACCTTTGACCGTTGGACCTTTGCTCCATGCAGAACCGACAGCTGCATGACCAGATGGAGTTCTATCTGGGAGGACAGACGCAGAACAGCTCACACATGACGTCAGAGCGCAATGGCCAAATTGTCTACAGGTAGCCCACCTGTCCTCTGTTCCCCTCAATGCAGGACTCTGTGTAATTCATTACTAACCGCTTCACAGAGAGGACCCCTTTTTGTACTGCTTTTACAGAGTAGCTTCCCTCAAACACTTCCACAATGCAGTGCCAATCTTAATGATAGATCAGCTGTTTTCAATTTTTAAAAATTATTTATTTGTTCAGACACCTGATTGAAAAGAGAATTACACAGCCAACTTAATTTAAATGTTTACATTCTCTCCATGTATGCCAATGTGTAATTACTCAAACAATTCAGTTTAAGTCTCCCTTATACACCCTCTCCAATCCCACAGCAAACCTCTCACACCCAACGGCCACACCAATAAGTCGCTGCCCTTCATCAAAGTGATCGAAATCAAGTCGTGAGCCGGAAGAAGGAGGGAGGAGGCCGACACACAGCAACGTGACAGCAGCACTCATACAGCCTTACTACAGCTGTTCCTAGAGCATCGCACCCTTCGTGGATTTCACTCATTTAACTCCGACATGCTGTGTGTACATACTGGTGTCAATATTAATAATTTATCTGCATAGAGATAGACATGTAGACATATAGGCATAGCGAGGGGGAAGAGAACGACTTCTTGTAAACGGTTTGAACTTTGAACTGTGTAGGACTAATCCATCTAGCCTGACAGACAGTCCCTGCGTATTTTACTGTGTGACAGCAACGACAAGCCATCAAGCAGGAGATGGAGGCCGTGAGCAGAAATATGAGCAGATAAAAATGAGATGTTTGATGCTTTGACATTTGACCAATGAGAAGAGAACAAATAATGTGTTTCCTGTCAGCTCCATATAGTTCTAGTTGAATTAGAGGTATTATACTGACAAATAGGCTAGATGTGAAGCCAAGGAGTGACAGTGCACAATTTAAACATGAAGACAGCAGAGGACAAATGTATAAGTGACAGAGTGATAAAGACAGACACACACAAGGCCGACTTAGCTGAGACAGAGCTCACAAACCAAAATACAACAGTGCCTATTGCTTTGTACCCAAATGAGCAAAAACTGGGTGCATGTTAATCCAAACCTAAAAATACTAACATAACAACCTGTGCGGCAGTCTGCAAAGGATAAACCAAGAAATGCTTTCATCCACAATTATTTATTTATTTATGCATTTTTGCAAATTGTTCAGTTTCCTGAGAGATTTTATCCATATTATTTTGTTATTAATAAGTTAGTTGACACAAGACAATAATGCAGGACATCACTGTCTTACATAGAGGACTATGGAGGATGACAGCACAACCTGCTGGAATATATGTAGCTAGTAATATGTAAATGAGGTGTCATGAAGCCTATTAGCTGTCAATCACTCACACTCCAATCAGAAGCTGTTGTTCTTAATGACAAAGACAATGACTGATTAAAATCAGTGAGTTACTGGTAACATATGGCATCCCATTTGTCATCCAACAAAACGTCATGCTCCCATCACAACACTGCATCAATGGAGCTACACACTGCCTTGTTTTATTCCAATAAAAACAATGTACTGTTATTAATACATGGTCACTGCACATTGTTAATGCACCAGATGCACAGAGTAGAACCATCTATTTGAAAGTATGTTTATTAAAGAACCTGATCGAAATATTGAATGGTTAAATCAGTTGATCTAATGTGTAGGTATAGAGTATTTTTTAAGAACTGAAGAGTGAAAAGTCAGGGCACTGTGAAATTAAACAGAGCTGAACCCACTGCTAACCAAATCAACACACAGACAATTACTTGTGGAGCCTGGAGAAGGGTATTAGATTCATCCAATTAATCAAGATAGAAACCAGATCAGTGTGACTCATGGCTTAGGGGAGGACCAAGGAAACAGAAAATGCATTCTGCCTTATTTATAAAGGGCAGTAATGAAACAAAAAGCCAGCTCCCCACTGCCCGGCCACTCATTTAGAGAGAAACTGGCATTGCAGAGAACCACATCCAGCCACAGCACAAACAGTGCAGTGTGTGGACCAGGCTGAATAGCAGCACAGATTCTTGCAAACCTGCATTCTGGTGGTTCTGTTCCAGAAAATCAGCTAATTTGGTAGTCGTGTTCCCTGCTGGCTTCTGCTTTCTCTTATAAGCCCTTCCCAGCAATGTTTAGTTGTTGTCCCTAGTAACGGGAAACACTAGGTACTGAAGACAGAAGGGCATTCTAAATATTTACATTCTTACATTTACATCTCTACATTCTTTTGCTCTACACAGAACATTGATTTACTGTCCTGTTCACAGACACTATACATGGTTAGGCCTCACAAAATAGAAGAGGCAATTGAGATTGCTTTGTGAATTTACCAATGTTCTGTTTGTATTATCAATGATGGTGATACAGTGCTCATCTACAACTGCTCATGTCATGTAAGAATCTTACAGAATGTACAACAAAGGTGTTGTCTTGTATTATCTTGTGTGTTTTTAGTGGGAAACTTTGATCACTAATTTTGCTGGTGTTATTGTGTGAGAAATGGAACACCGCAGCCAAATCCTAGGCATATGGCTTTGCTGAAGAAAAACTCCTTTCCCATACTAATTCAATGTGAAAATGGTTCCTGTAGATAATTTGTATAGACTTGGGTGTGCATGCAGCATGTATGCTTTTTCCTGTTGGTTTTTTGTTATGAAATAAAACTTATTTAAACATCAGTGAAATGTTTTTTTTTTCACTTTGTAAAGACTGCAGTTTGTATTTTCTTGCACAGGTATTTCACCACTATATACCTGGACACCTGAATAATGGGTGGCAATGCACAAAAAACACACAAACAATAAATGACATCTAATGTCTAAAAGTGTTCCCTCATGGTGTCAGTTTTGGAGGAAACGCAGCCTGGCTGAAAGTGGCTGGATCAAAAGGAACGCCAAGGTGAAGGTGACCTCTTGTGGACATATTAGAGAACTGCTAATGCTGAGACACTTATCAGGAAGGCAGAATTCCTTTCATGTTTTTGCAATAGACATCAATCCACCCCTGTAAGAAAAACTGAGGAGATACCTTCAGCAAATTGGAATTTGACAAAAAGCTCAAAAAGGTATATATATAAACAATATGAAACCATTTAAAGTACATGAATCACAGGTGATATGCAGTATACAAACAGCACAGTTAACAAATGGTGTATTTGTGTAACGCATAATAAAGGAAGGAAAAATATCCTTTTAAATCCAAGCTTACTTAAAAAGGTTGATTTAACATGAAACAATCCATTCAAATAATAATCACAGCATTTTAATTCATTGTGTTTCCTCCTCAAAACTCGCAGCCAGTCTTTGCAGCATCTAAGTCCAAGTCATTTTCAGTCCACCTAAGTATTGGATCAACACAGATATGATCTTGAGTATAGTCTACAAGTGATGATGATGCTGGTAGAAGTACATGACTGACAGTGAGAGAAAAACTGGGTTCACATTAATTGAGAGTCAGCACATTGAAGCCTCAATGGGATGCCTGGTCTGGTGATGCAGTTATTTTAAAATGAGGACATTCTACTTACATTCTCTGTACATTCTATTTAATAGGCTATTTAAGAGGAGACTGTAACTGTAACTATCACATTAATGTGTAAATTTGCCAGTTATACCTAGAAAAAGGGCATCTAGAAACATGAGCACAATAATGTAAAAACAAGCCAATTTTATGAATAGACTGAGCGTCTGGAGTAGAGTCGACAGTCAGTAGTAATTCATGGCTTGACGTTTTCTAACAGCGCTCCAACCTGCAGTCATGAACCTTGTCCGCCTCTAACTGACGTCAGAGAAAGGGAAGTCTGAAAATGTGTAGACATGCGTGTTAGAAGTCCTTACGAAGTGCCGTGACAGAGGATAACAGCAGAGGTAGGAATGGGACTAAGAATTTCCAGCTTTCTGTACATTTTACAGTATATGCAGTAAATCTTGTTGAATATTTTATAAATTATACGATAACAGTATAAATCACAGTAACTTCTGGCAAAAGAAATCAGCATATGAAGCTTTTGATATTTGTAATGCACTAACTAGCTACTTGAGCCTGTAGCGAACTAGCACTGTAAGTACACGTAAGCATTAGCTCGTACTTGTAAGTGGTTGTAGTAGGCTAGCTAGCTAGCTAACGTTACAGTTGTAGCATTGATATGATGTATAATTTTAGATGTGCGTGGCATCCAGCAAGCAAATTAATAACAGTAGCAATTTGGTATAAAATCCGTTAACTGATTTTTATCTAATCCAACGATTGTGTTAGTCAATGTATATAAAGGTATTAGCTTTAGCCAATGATAGCCAATTCAGCTTGCTTAGACAGTGTCATTGTATTGAATTGCTTCATGGTACACGTAAGCGCTAACTTTGAATTTATGAACTACTCATTTTAGCATGTTGACAACCAATCTCGTTTTAGTTAGGTACATGTTTTCTGTTTTGGTCACATCGAGATAATAAGAAATAACACTGAATATCAGATTATCCAGTTGCAGCTGTAACCGATTGGAGTGGTATACAGATCGTTTCTATATAAATGTCTTCAGTAATATCGTCTAGACGTCCTGTCTTGTAGTGCCACAAGATTTTTAACCTGAGAGGCTACTAACGAGCCAGGATTTTTTCAGTGAAGAAGTAGGATTTAAATTCCGACCGTAGTAACGTAGCTAAATACCTTTATCTGGCTAGCTAAAGTTTACCCACTAAATACACTTTGTGCTTCCGTTAAGAAAACATGTTATGAATACATTGAATTCCTACTTTGGAAGGAAAAGTGAAGATTTTTAGATAATTAAGGAATTATGGGGAGGATGTCTTTGCAGCAACTTAAGGCATGAGTGGGGACTATAGCAACCTTACCTTCAGCACTTGACTTTTTTAAGAATTGCACCTTGTTCATCTTGGTCAGACATGACCATATGCCAGGGCAATGTGCAAGACCCCTCCAAGGCCAAAGGAAATGTCCATGAAAGGACTGAGTTCTGATCTAAATACAATTCAAAGTATTGAGTCAGAACTTTTGAAATTTAGAGTGTTTTAGTAGCACATTCATTTTGATTACAGCTGCAGTTTAGCCCCTAAATAAACACAAACCAGCTGAAGTGCAGGGACAGGTACTGAAGAAAGTCTTACCAAAACAAACCCCTCAGCTTTCGAAATAAAATCTCCACTGTGTAGGTGAAGTGATTGATCAATTGCTTGCCATTATTTTTACATTTTGTCCTCCTTTGCAGATGAGGGCGTTGTGTATTGTTGCCTTGCTGGCTGTGCTGGGGGTTGTGGTAGGAGAGGAGGGGGCTCGGCTTCTGGCCTCGAAATCCCTGCTGAACCGCTAT
This sequence comes from Albula goreensis, assembly GCA_022829145.1. Taxonomy (NCBI): domain Eukaryota; kingdom Metazoa; phylum Chordata; class Actinopteri; order Albuliformes; family Albulidae; genus Albula; species Albula goreensis. The sequence goes on along the minus strand of CM040743.1, from coordinate 9,682,123 downwards.
GCTGTGGAGGGACGGGACCTCACCCTTCAGTACAACATCTACAATGTTGGGACCAGGTGACCTTACCGCACATCTTATTAGCAAGAGCTGATTAATGCAAGTTGAACTTTGGTTTGAAGTCTGCTAGAATTTAAAAACACTCAGATACTGGAAAATTTTTCAACAAACATTGTTGCCAATCCATAGTCTCTGCTGCACTTAAGGTTGAAGAGCACTAATTTGCAGAGTGCTCTTTTCGTTGTCGCTCCCTACAGTGCGCTGCCCTAGAGGTGGAGTTATCTGATGACTCCTTCCCCCCAGAGGATTTTGGCATTGTGTCTGGAATGCTCAACGTCAAGTGGGACAGGATTGCACCGTATCCTTAATTCTTTGCAGTTGCTTGCGACTTTCCTCCACAGAGCATGGGATGAAATCGCAGCTTCAGATTCAGCTTCAAAACCCCCCCCTCCCTCTGCACCTCCTCTCAGTATCAGTACACCACTGATCTCCACTCATTGCACTGTGAACTACTGGTACTTTCAATGCATTTTGGTGGGATTGCTGCTCCACACTGGCAACCCTGGTTCCTCCGCTGTCTTCAATGATAAACTGAGTTTCTCAATAGAATTCTGAGATTAGTGCAGTCCTGAGTTTGGCCTTTACCCCTCCCATATGTCTGTATCTTGCTTTATCACTCCCCTTTCTGTGTGCCTTTCCTCTATTTCATAAAATGCTTGTGGCCATCTTAGTTTGTGCTGTAGCCTGTATTCTAGCTGTCTTCCAGTCACAAGTCAACTCCTTGGTTTCCTCAACACAAAATACGGAACAAGTCAGATCATCTATCAGAGTTTTTTTTTAACTGCCACAAGGTTCCCTTCCTTAATTCTTCACCCCTCACAGTGCCAGCAATGTGTCTCATACAGTGGTATTGCGCCCCCTGAAGGCGGGGTACTTCAACTTCACTTCTGCCACCGTCAGCTACGTGGCCCAGGAGGGCGGCCAAGTCACGGTAAGTGACTACTCACCCCCAGACCTAACATCTTTCACTTTGCTAAATCCGAGTCTGTGTGTCTGTGTGTGTCTGTGTGTGTCTGTGTGTGTCTGTGTGTGTCTGTGTGTCTGTGTGTGTGTGTGTGTGTGTGTGTGTGTGTGTGTGTGTGTGTGTGTGTGTGTGTGTGTGTGTGTGTGTCTCTGTCTGTCTGTCTGTCTGTGTGTGTACGCGTGTGTTTTTATCCTTGTGTCAGTGTGCTCCTTGTTGCATGCAGTGAAGAGTCGGGTTGTTTGAGTCAGTGTGTCAGAGGTCTGAATCTTATTCATCAGCTCCCATATATCAGTGTGCTCAAATAGTTGGACATTACTTTTTTCTATAAGAATTGTGTTGTGGACTTAAATATTATGACAGCTCACAGCTCCAGTGTGTGATTGTAGATGTTTGTTTGTGCTCTAAGTGGCAACATACTTGCCCGTCACATTAACTCTCCTTTCTTTCCCCTTTTCTCTCCTCTTCTCTGCTTCTCCCCAGGTGGGCTACACTAGTGCCCCTGGGCAAGGAGGCATTTTGGCGCAGAGGGAGTTTGACAGACGCTTCTCCCCACACTACGTAAGTCACACACACAAATCCGACATGCTGCCCTGTGCTTTCTCATCACAATCACTTAATTTTTTTTTTTTAATCACGGCTGTTCCGTGAGAACCAGAAAATTAATCTTAATGGGTTATACTGGAAAAAAGAAAAGCAGTCAGGCCAGTGGAGGCCAGCCAAGTGCTTGACCGAGTTCACATCTAAAGAGACGCAAGCTGGGCTTATGCCAGACTACTGCCCCTTTGCTCATGCTCATCAGTGCCTTACAGTTTCCAGAGTCAGTTCCAGTCTAAATCCTGCCGATACCTCCATGGTGTTACAGTGACATCCAGCCGCAAGATGGACGTGTATCTCTGAGTTTGGATGTTAAGCTAGTTCACATAACTCCACCCCTGGACCCCTCTTGGTCAGTGTGGATCAATAGGGTTCAACACATACAAGAGTGTGGGCTCAATTGATGAAGAAAGCCCAACCAAAACACTGCTGAAGTCTGGAAGTGGCTGTGGAATAGCGACAAGCATTAGCATATGTTAGCGAGCGAGCATTAGCACGACTGTGTGAAAGTGGCTAGCGTCTCTCACCACCTGGGTCGTAGTTGGACCACTGTGTGATAATTGTGGCTTCAGTTGGGTTATTCAGTCCCGGTTGAGCTACTGCATGCAGCTTATTTGGATTTGACGTATTTCGAAATGTGCCAAGACTGTTATCTCTCAGGAGTACTTGTGGTTATGTTTTCCCTCCAATAATTGTGAAGGCTTATCTGATCCAACAACTGATTGAGCTGCAAATGCCGTACTTGGGCAAGCGCTGGTGCAGTGTTCAGCTCATTACTTTGTATGGGCTTGCTGAATGACAGCAGCTGTGTTATTTACAGGCCATTTACCAAATTTTCCACCTTTGTCAACATCTTTGGAATTCAAAGTCAACACATACACATTGTTGGCAGGCAGTGCCGAAAGAGCATGTTGGTGTTTGAAAGGCTGCTTACTGCATCCCCCCCTTTCCTAATTCTGTTGTTTTTGGATGTTTTACAAGACATTAAAACTGATTCAGGCAATGCGGTTGGCTCTCCACTGGCCAGCATTGCACATATTTACATGCCATGGTCACAAAACATAAACTTTGTGCTGCAGATATCAAGGCATTAGGGAAAACATGGTTACTCCAATAATAGTAAGGCTATTATTGGAGTGAGTGAAAGTGAGTCGTTTGGTTATATGCTTTACTGATCATGATTACCAAAATTGGTCCTCATGGTCCTCATTGGTCCTTTGTTGAAGAGCTCTTCACTGTGATGTTGAAGGGCATCTCCATGTTACCAAACATACTTAAAACTTTATTGAATTGGTACCATCAGAGGTTCCTCACTAGGATCCCAACTGCTTTAACAGATATAAATTCCAGCTGTTTTTTTTTTTTTTTTTTTTTAAAGCAGTGTGCAAATTCTCTTCTTGACAGTATGATTCTTATTGCAATGAAATCTAAGAAATGGCTTTGCTTAGCTTAGCTAGCATGGTCCCCTTGTATTCCACCAGAGCAGTTTTAAAGTTAAAAGAAAGAGTTAACACATCAGCAGCAGTGCAACATTAATCCCCCTCTCTCCCCCTCCAGCTGGACTGGGCAGCTTTGGAGTGATGACCCTGCCCTCTATTGGCATCCCCCTGCTCCTCTGGTACTCGAGCAAGAGGAAGTACGACTCGCCCAAGAGCAAGAAGAACTGAGTTACATGTGCCTGGGTTGAGCGTGGGGGGGGGGGTACATTCCTAATATAATAGGAGTGGAGGGAGGGAGAGGGGCCATTATTGAAGAGATTGGGTTTTGACAATATTTGGGAATAAATTAATTGCCCATATTGTGGTAAATTATCACAAAGATCATGTTTGAGTGATGAAGAAAGACTGGAGAAATTTTCTTTCCTGGGATTATTTTACTGGGTGAGTATGGGGTGGGGTTGGCGGCTTTTTAAGGGCATGGGATTGGGGGGGATGTTGATTCCCTCTCTTTACCCTCTGGTGGGTATTTTCCACTGTACAAAAGCAAGGAATATGGGTGGGGCACAACGCGAGCCATGGGCCCAGAGTGCTGTAGCTTAGTTTCTTGCCCTATCGTTAAGCAGGTGACACAGGTCTATTTTCCAACTCTTATTTCTTGCTGTGGTGTAAGATTGGGGGTCTAATTAACACTACAGGCAGAATACAGAAACTACTCCAGAAACTACTCCAATTTTGCATTATGTTCGCTGTGGTTTGTGTATTTCAGTTTGTTTCTCAGCCCTCCCAAGATAAGTAATTTCCCCAAAGTCCGTCAAAGCGTCTGTTAATTCTCATGTCTCTGGGTTGCTATGTTGTCCATGAAAATAAAACAACATGTTTTACAATGGAGTTGCAATGTGGTTATTGCAATTACTGTCCCACATTTTTAGGAGCTGGAATGGAATCAAAACAAAGATGGCCTCTTGACGTCAGCCTGCAGTTCTGGAAGGCTGCAGTGTCATGCTGCTGGGTTTTTGTGTGTTTCAGCATGTAAGTGGTTCATTTCAGTTACAGATTTGCCAAAGTGGCCATACACTGTTTCCTGGGCCTTGATTGGCTGGTCACTGTTGGAAAACCACGCAATCCCACAGACACTTCCAATCCAGGGCTGAGTTTGACACCTCTTTTTGAACAAAAAACCTGCTGAAGTTGTAGTTTTCTTTAAAAAATATTTTATTGTGGAAAATGCATATTTCATATATTACTGCATGACAGAAAAAACTACTGCGCTCACCAGATTTAGCATATTGGACAATTTCACGATGTACTGACCTGGCAAATAAATATTTGCTATACACTGACCCTGGAAATAAATAAGACATTAGCCAGATAAGGGGGTGTAGCATCGGCATAATGGGTTAGTAATGTCAGTCTTCAGCTGCCAGAGCTCTGTTAGCACACTGAGATGTACACTGGAGAGTGTCATTGGTCAGTGCCTGGGGGGGTTTGGGGGGGGCAGCGGGGGTCGCCCCTGAAGCCCTCTCTCAGGGATCTGCTCGTAGATGGAGGTGTGGTTGTTAGGTAAGGGGAGGGAGGGGCTGGCACGAGAGGGTGGGGTCAGCGGGAGGCGGCCATCCAATCTCTGCCAAGAAAAAAAAAAAGAATTTCAGACACGGTGTGACTTTTCAAGGCAGCACTGGGTTCTGAGTATTTTCATGTGTTGCTGAAAGATAATGGTGTTTGATGTTACATTTCCTTTGGTACGTCTATTGATGGCATCCATTAAGACTTTCCATTAGTGTGAGTCTATGCCACCACTGATTGTTGATTCACAATGCTGTTCTAAGTACCTAACTGGAATGAGCATCATAGTTAGCACAAAATATAGGTTTGTCAGCTTGATAAAACAGCGATCCCTGTTGATGTTGACTGAGACCACCTTTTCATCAGTGTTTAATGACACCTCAGAATGGCCTGCAAATGTCTTACCAAGCATCCATCAGACAAACACATTCCTCTTTCGAATGCAGAATAATATATTTTTTTAATGGCACTCTCACTGGATCTAGATTGTACAGCAGGTTTTTTTCCCTCTCAGGGAAAGGGGATGGGAGCTGGAGTACCTGTAAGGTGCTTTCCAGGTGAGATGGAGACTCTGTCATTCTGGGAGGGGGTCTTAGCGGCAGGCCGGGAGTAATTCTCACTGGAGGGGGGATAGGCATGGGGGCGGATGCTTCCTGCAGCCCCCTCAGGTTCACCTCAGAGTATAAATGGTTTTGGGAGGCCCCTGAAAGACACACACAAACACAAATAACAGTACAGGTTCATGGCCTCTTCCTGCATTATCTCATATATATAAACACACACATATCTCACAGCTATATGCTTTTTGCTATATTTGCTTTGTTTCTACACAAAACGTGCCAATTTCAGTGAGCACCAAAACCACATCACAAAAACTGTTTAAAATGGAAAAATGAAAGGCCTGTATTTGTTTAGTAATCTGTGTGAAGCACAAATGTTGTCTTAATCTAAATGGCAGCCTCACTTTTTTCACCTCCCCTTGGTGAATAAAGTGAGACTCTCAAGTTAATTTCTGCAATGACCAGTGTGTTACTGCAGCATCCCCTCAGACCTGCTCATCTCCCCCTTGACTCTCTAAAATTTCCCCCTGCTCCTCACCCTGGGTCCCCTCAATGTCCCGCCTCCGACCCATGGCGTAGAAGTCGATCTGGTCCTGCGACTCCGCTCTGTGGGTCAGGTGGTCCGTCTCCTCGTAGGTGTGCATGGGCACCATCTCCCAGTACTTCTGCTCCCCGCCTGAACCTCGGCGGGACAGGCCTGCCTGGGGCTCGGGTTGAGGTCCTGGGTGGGCATCAGCAGAGGAGGGAGGGGGGGCGTTGGCTGAGGTCTTGGGGGGCTTGTTGACGCGGGCGTACTGGGCGTTTGCAGATTCTGCCTCTGAGGGGACGCTCTCTGGGTCCACAGGTTCCGGGGGTGGAGTGGGGATGAAATTTGGCACCTGGAGCAGACAATAAGTTCTCAAGGCTATTTCTATTTCCATGCATCAAAGCATGAACATCACAGTGCTGACAAGCGGTTTGTTCTGAGGCCACCACCTAACTTTCCACTCTTATTCAAGGAAGTGAATTCCTTTAGCTTGGATCTGATTTATTTTGGTACATACTCTCACTCTTCTGAGTCTTCATGGTTTACAGTGCTGACAAGCTGTTCTCCTAATTTCCTCTCTTATTCCCTTTAGCTGCGGCTCTCACCTCTGAGTCTTCAACAGTCGCTGTTTCGGGTAGAGAGTGGGATTTCTTCAGACCCTTCCTCACCACCGCATACTGTGCCGTCTCAGTGGAGGCGGCTGTGCACCCTAGGGGGTCGGGGGTGGTTTCGGGTGCTGGGGGCCCTGATGAGGTGACAGAGGGTTGCTCTTCTATCACACCTCGAGTGTCACCACCGCCGCTCACAACCGGCCCTGCTGCACCCTGAGGTGCTAAGTCCTCACCACCTCGCTTGCCCTGAGTGGGACAGGAAAAGAGGATTGTGGGTAAAGACAGAGGAGGGGAAAATCTGTGTGTATGTGTGTGCGGTTGTGGATGTATCCCTCTTTAGCCCTGTATATCAATACATATGACACTGTACAACCAAGAAAAAGTTTGAGTTAAATTTATCCTTCCCAAATTGTGTTTCCACTGTACTAACTGAATCCAGACCTTGGTCTAGATCAGAGGTCTCCAATCAATGTTTGTTCTGGCCCAGAATTAAAGCAGCTGCTTTAACTGATGCAGCCTATCATCAAGGCTTAGATTAGTAGGATTACTTGAGTACTGTGTTTGAATCAAAGGCTGCAGTGACACCAACCCTTTTCTGGTACGACTGGTAAACCACTACTCAAGGAGGACTTTTTTAAGTCACTTAAGACCTGACAACTGAATTCTCAGTTCAGTCAGTGCAGGGAAGATTTTTTTGGTCGGGTGGTTAAGTCACTGGGGGAGCTTAAGATTGAAGATTCTTCAATGCTGATGAAGCAGGGCCTCCCACAGTCAGGGGGGACGCACCTTCATACAGGGCGTGGTCAGCACCTCGTTGAAGGGCCCAACGGGATGATGGGTATAGTAGTTGACCAACTCCTGCAGGCTGCCATGCCGACTTTCCTCTCCGGCGATAAGGTAATGGCCTCCTCCATCTGCTGCCCCGCCCACTTCCTCCTCGATGATGAAGTGACGGCATCTGTCCCTGCCTCTGGGGGTGGGGGGGGGGGAGGGAAGGCGTGGAGTCAGAACTTGATGCTGTACCCTGAACTGCAGCCTGAACCCCCACCCCACCTTTCCCGTTCTTTTACAGGTAACATCAATGAGCATGACTAACAAATCCAACACAAGAATAAAGAAGTGAAATAAAACCGTAGTAGCTAGAAAGCTGCTGCCAAGAGGGGTGGTGGTAGACAATGTGGTGTTTTCACACATTTCACTCATGTGAAATTCCTCTTTTTGCATGTGAGCAAAAAAGACATGTTCACATGCTAAATTTAGATTTGTGTGTGTGTGTGTGTGTGTGTGTGTGTATGTGTGTTTGTGAGAGAGAGGGTAAAGCAGTACCTGTATGATAGAACGAAACCAATCTTAGATTCGCTGAGTCTCACCAGAAAACAGCCCTCTATCTCCTCCTTCAACAGCTCCTCTGCCTCTCTGAGAGAGAGAGAAAGAGAGAGAGAGAGAGATTCTTTAGGCTAATATCAGTGGACTGTGTCAATACATGTATATTTAAAAATTCTGCCCTTCCCAGCATGCCCACATGCACACCCCACCCACCCTGCCCTCCCTCTGTGGTGGCGGGCCTGACCTGCGTGTGGCAAAGCCGTGCAGCCAGCAGGGCATGGGGAGGCCTGGTCTACTCAGCCGGGGCAGCTGGCTCCTCTGGAACCACAGCAGGGTGTGGGCCCGCAGGGAGGGGGACAGCGGCTCCAGGGCCCCGGGCGCCCCAACCAGAGTCAGAGCCGGGGACACCCTCTGCACCTGAGAGAGAGTGAGAGAGACAAGACTCATATGGTGGCCCTCCTGGCTGTGCCTAACCCATTACTGACATGCATAGGGGGCATATAGGGAGCAGCCTGTAGTCTAGTGGCTAAGGTTCATGACTGGGACCCCTGGGGTTGGTGGCCCAAGCCCGAGCCTTGCCAACACATGAACACCATTGCTGTTGGGCCCTTGAGCAAGGCCCTTCACCCCACATTGGCCCTTGGTTAGCATAATCAACTGTGTGTCGCTTTGGATGAAAGCATCAGCTAAATGACTGTAATGTAATGCAGTTTTCTAAACTTCGATTGTGAGGTATACTAAATTTAAGTGAACTCAGAGATTTAAAAATGCTACGTCTTTCTGTTTCATTGTATCGTTTCAATACATTGTTGTTTCCTTTCTTTTGCGCATTTGTTTATTTCTCTTAGGAGAACTTAACTTAAGCGAACAGAATTTAATCCAATTCAGACAGCCAAAAAGGCCAAAAAAATTTAACTAACAGAGGAAGAGACGAAGAGAGTCAAATGTTTTGATGTGTGCCGTAACGCAGAACATGATGAAGCACAGACAGTTGTAGTGACACAGAGCACAGTGTGTGAGCTGAGAGGAAACAGCAGAGCTGCTGCTTAGGGCCTGCGGTAAGAGGATGAAACAAAGAAGGAAAAACAAAGGAACAATTAGAAGGCCTGTGTTCCACTCTGACCGAGGCAAGACTGACAGAGGCAAGATGTAGTGCAATTGAGGAAGAAAGAGACAGAGATATCATAGCAGGGTTAAAAAAGTGCTTTCCATTTCTGTCAGTTGCTTCAATAACACCATTGACAGCATCGTTTTGTTGTTGTTCTTGTTGTTTAAGTACCTGGGCAATATGTTTGGGTATTTATTTTGCCCATAATGTTACTTCAACCACTAGAATAAGGGTGGAGATGCTAAATGTTCATTTTCATCTTGCTCTGCCTTTGGTGTGCTCAGTGGACCATTTTAACGATGGCATATAAAAACACAGGAAGCTGTATGTGTGAGGACTTTGAATTCTGTTGTTCTTCCTCTGTGGCTTCGGGTTGGTTACTATACTGACTTGATAATGAACGTGCAGTTGTGAAGGTAGTCAGGCAGGAAATGGTCAAACATAGATTGGTTGCATGCCTGATCAGACAGCATTTCTTCTCAGAAGTCATGAGATCATTCAAGAATAACTTTTTCCTTTGCAGTCAGGTTACTGAAATTTTTTTCACCAGCATCAAAAATTTTTCAAATGCATGTTTGACCCATGTCTGAGCTAGGATCCTCTTCACTTCGTCTTTTATGGTATCAAGAAGTTTCAAAGTTGCTTTTTGGTTTGTAAAGCTGTTGGTCTTTTGTTGGCTGCATTTCCAAAGTCAACCTTGACCTTGACTGCAGCCTTTTACCCCTTCTAGTCCAGCAAGGATTAAGAGGATTGGAAGAGCCAAAAGCCAGCTGGTTTCAAGAAATCAGAATGTGTTAATCTTTGCAGCAAATCACAATGATTGTTTCAACCCATGACTTACTGGGAACACGGTAACTCCACCTCGTTCTCTGTCATTATATCTTATTCTGCCCTCACTGCTCAGTTATACAGTGGGATTGGTGGCAGATCTTTCTTTAAAACTATTGTTCAGCAATTGGAGCCAATCTGTAATGCATTTATAATGATAGAATCTGGATATTGATTTATTTTTCCACAAACATGCCAACACTTTTTATGAATTGACATGTGTTAATAATCTATGGAAAAATTAAATGTGAAGTTGTCCCACAGCTAGTTTCTAAACTCATAGTGATTATCTCCTGTGGTCACAGACCTCAATGTATCGTCATCCATGGTGCATTTTTTTGTTCCTGTCCTGAATGCCTGTTTGTCAGTTGTGCTTTACATTTTTTTAAAATCATATTTCATCATTAAATCAATGAACAAAAATGAAAAAAAGAAAACAGTGATGCATGAGGATTTAAAATTCATTTTTTTAAGGTTTTTTTAAAAAAATATTTTTCCGATTTAAATGTGTTGCTGTGTCTGGTACTTTAGGGGCTCGGAAAACAGAACGAGGGGAGTTCATTTTCTAACATCACTTGAAAAATGTACATAATTCAGGTTGAATTCTGCTAGTCAAATGAGATGGCATTGGTGAGAATTAATGGGGTAAATTTATAACCTGTAACACAATATCAAAAAAGACTATCATCATTTCCTGTAAGTTGCTTTTAATTAAAAGCACCTGCAAAATCATTTCAATGTAAATATAATTGTACAGAATAATGTATGTATAATGTGAAAATAAAGATGTGTATGATATCTGCGTTAGAAAACATTCATTTTATAGCACTTGGGCATGTAACCATTGTGGCCTCATAACCACCGCATCACTTAGATGCAAGATTTAGATTCACCAACGGAACTATGTTCTATTTAGACTGTGATGAATTTTGACCATGAGCCCAGAGCATTGCTAAATGAAAAGGCATGAAGTAAAAATAGAAACCCTTGGGATTTTCAAGACCAGGCTAAACACAGTGCTAGATGCTCAAAATAACAAGCTTATGTTCTCCAGTAGTAGTCTTACCTCACCCTCCCTGTTATTGACAGACTGGCTTGAAGACCCCGTCTCCTCCCGTGGTGTGGGACGGGACTTGATGCTTCGCCTAGGTTTGACTGGAGGAACCCGGCTGGCAGGTGTCTGTCGAGATTGTGGGACTGGAAGAGACTTTAGCAACGCTTCTCTCTGACGCATTTCAGAATCTATTCAACATGGAAACAAAAATGTACTGCTCATAAATCTTGACATTTACATGTGCAAAATTACAGTGCAAAGCAGAAATCAAAATTTTAAAAATTGAGATTTTGTTGGACTTTCTTAAACATTTACTCTCACGGCAAGACGTATCATACTATACAGTATGTAATCTTAGTTACAATTAGTAAATTGTCAGTATACACCAATGCCAATCTATATTGTGCTACAGAATGAAGGACGGGCAAGCAAATGTCCTGGACTGCCATTCATGATCCTGTCAAAAAAATGAGCTAAGATGTCTGATCACCTACGTTATTCGGCTACTTCAATAATTAAGAGATGAAGAGAAGAAGTTAGCATGACACATCCAGACACAGATAACGGCCCTCTTTGCCCATGTTTACTGCCCTGCAGTCTGGCACCCGGTGCCATGCCAATGCCATCTGTGTTTGTGCCATGCCAATGCCATCTGTGTTTGGTAGCCACATAAGGCTGTACATAATTCTCTGCAGTTTGCCCAGTAGAGAGGGAAACCATTTGAAGCAATTGAATAAATCGCTAAAGCAATTAGATCATACTTGATAACCAAACAGATATGTCTGAGACAGGAAAACAAACTGCACTGGACATTTTATACTGTTCTGTTCAGCTAATTACTTCATATATTTAAAACTGTGCCTCAAAACTAGCTGAACCCATCAGCTGTCACTCTGGAACAGCCAAGAATGCATTTAAAAACACAGAGGAAGTCAACATTTCGTGGCTTTTTTGATCTCTTTCCTGTTCAGTTAAAGGGAGAAACATGGAGCTGAAATGCTAATGTTGACTACTACTTTGTAGGAGAGGTTATGTGCCATTTTACTACCATTTCTTTAGTCATTTATAATAGTTCTGATAGAGGACCACTCACAAAGTAACATGATTTAAAATAAAATGGTTTTTGCTAAACATTGTCACTGAAGGCTGGGGCATATGTGTGTTCACACATCGTTTTTCACATACTGCCTTCCTTCTGCAGTTTTCTTATCGCGTTCGCTTCCTCTCTCAAAATGTGCTGTAAGTTGTTGTATTGCCACAATTATTTTCATGAATGCAAATATGCATACTTATGACCTCAGGTTACATAAAGTATGATCTCAGGCATCTGTTACCTCACCTCCCTCTCAACCAAACAATAATTAGCATTAACTCAATCTCCTTTCGTATTAAATATTATATAACTTACTTTATCAACACACAAGGCCTTTTATCACCCCAAATGAACTTGTAATTGTAAATAATGCATCTCTGAATCATCACATGGTAATATGGATACTTTTTACAAAGGGCCTATGAATACCACATGAACTGTCTCACTGTTTTCATATTCCAAAATAAGTCAGATTGATCAAGTGTTTCAGAATTCATACCAAGAATTAAATACCCAAAAAACAATCTTTACGCTCTGTTTGACTAATAATGTAAATATTCCAGTCACAGTATTTTAAAGACGGAATTAACATAGTATATCAGGTGAACTTATGATGGTATATAAAAAAAAGTCAAAACCTTTTATCATCTGGTAGTCAAAATCCATGTTGAAGTGGAAGGTCTCAGCAGAGGATGACCCACGTACAAAACAATTTTTGTGCCTTCCTTTCTCTGAGCATAGTGGTGATGTGACTGAGAGAGTGAGAGAGAGAGAGAGAGAGAGAGAGAGAGAGAGGGAGAGAGAGAGAGAGAGAGAGAGAGAGAGAGAGGGAGAGAGGGGGAGAGAGACAGAGAGGGGGGGAACAGAGAGAGAGGGGGAGAGAGAGAGAGAGCGAGAGAGGGAGGGAAAGAGAGAGACAGAGAGAGGGGGAAGAGAGAGAGAGATGTGGGGATGAAGCAAGAGAGAAAGAGAGATAGATACAGGGAGAGAGAGAGAGACAGACAGAAAGATGTGGAGTGGGAGAATTTTAACAGCTGGGCTTTATTTCATTGTGAGAAACTCTAACTCTTAGCTTTGCCAGGGACAACATCCCCCCTTTCAAACCAAGAATATTGGGATCCCTATGTCTTCATTCAGAGCTTGAACAAGCTCTGGAAACAAGCATCATTTCAATATATCTGTTTTCACACTTTCTGGACTGAATTTGCAAGGTACAGGTACATTTACCTACACTTTCAGGCCTTGTCCAATGTTCCAACGGTTTTCTGAAACCTAGCCATGATGACTTTGTGTGAGCCTAGCTTTAATTTGAAAGACGAACAATGAAAAGGGCAAACCGAAAGTGTGGTCACATGGGCCCCCGCACACAGGAAATGAGCAAGGGAGGGAGAGATAGAGAACGAGTGCAGAAAACAATGAACGCACTTGGGTAACGTGCAGTTTTAATGGCACTATACACATCACAATGAGAGAAAATGAGGCAAAGTCACTAGTGTGAGTTATTTGTGGCTTACCTCTGCATGTCTCACTATTTTTAGACCCAAACATGGGTGCATGACATAAAAAAATGCAGGAACACTATGCTGTAAGAGTCATTACTGAACATACTGTATAGTGCATACTTAAATGACAATAAGCACATTTTAATGTGGTTTATCTTTCTCTTTTTGTCCTCTTTTTTCTTGACCTTATCTTTATTTGTACTCTCTTTTAGTTTCCCATCCTTCTTCCATGCCCTCCCCAGCCTTAGATCCTCTTATCTGCTGTCTCCCTGGATCCTCTGACTACTTCAGCCACTGTCTGCACTTTTCCCTCTGCTTCCCAGCTGGTCTCTGTCACTCACAAATTCACAATCATGCATTAAATGCATGATATGCATTATGCATTAAAGTATCAAGATACACACGTAATATGAACAACACCTTCCCCCACTTCCCTCCAGATAGAAACACATTCCACCATCTTGAACATGATTTAACAAAAAAATCCTTCTCCCTCTCTCTCTCTCTCTCTCTCTCTCTCTCTCACACACACACACACACACACACCAGCACACACAGCTCTCCTCGTGTCTAACGGTACATCCCACTCACTCTATCACTCTCTCCATCTCCGTCTCCCTTCCCCCCACCTCTAAACTTCAGAGGTTGTCACCGGAACATTTCTGAACTTTCTAGAATAGGCAAAAGGGTAGGCGCACATAAGCACACACCGCACACTCACTCAGACACAAACACACGCACACACACACATACATACGCATACAAGCACACACACTGAAAGATGCACACACAGACACACACACACACACGCATATGTACGCATGCAAGCACACACACCCAAAGATGCACACACACACACACACACACACACACACACGTACGCATGCAAGCACACACACCCAAAGATGCACACACAGACACAAACACACGCACACACACACACACACACACACACACACGTACGTATGCAAGCACACACACCCAAAGATGCACACGCGGACACGCAAACACACACACACACATGCATGCACACAAGCATTCAAATCGCATACATCAACCAAGGAACCTCAGCAGGTCACATCTGTGTTGTGACAGGTGCACTTTAGAGGTCAGGTACACATTCACAAACATACTTATTCATGCACTCACAAGCAGCCTAATACAGTTAAGAACAAGCAATGACAGTGGCACACCACCACCAAAAGCTGGATGACACAAGCTCAGTAGCTCAAATCGATGTGCTACAGTTGCATATTCCAATACAGGACATGGGAGAATGGCCTCCCTTCAAGAACAAGTTGAGGTTGCAGGCAAAGGACAGGATTCATAAACATTTGTTCTTAACTTTTCTTCTTAACTTTTACTTGTAATTGAACAAGATTGTTATGCTTTTTCTCGAAAAAAAAAAAAAACACTGCACACCATGAGGTGCAAACACTTAATATATAAAAACAAAAGCTATGCATACATGAGCAAAAAATAAATAAATTCTGTACATTTCTCAGTAAAAATAAAACACAGACCAACACCCTCTACAGGTCATTTACAAGCAGAGCTTCAGAAAGTAAAAGTACTGCTGCGTTTTTGCTCCATCCAACTCTTCAGCCTGGTAGATGAGGCAGTTAGTGACTCCACCTGTTTGAATGCACAGGTACAACAAATACAGTCCAGTACTTCTACTTTATGAAGTCTGAAGCCTCTCATTATTAGCATAGGGTGCTGCCAGACATTCACAGCCCAATGAAAAAATGACACCAACGAACACAAGGGCACTGATAACATTCATATTTTTGAGGACCTGGCCAACCTGTCAAGGTCCTGGGCCACCTGAATCAGACAGGACCATTCAGGGTTTTTACTCTTTGCTGAGCCAGCGATAACTGGACGCGAATGCATCGCATCCGAGCAGGAAAAGAAAATAATGTTCTGCTAATGTGAACTCAAAAGCTATTTCACTGCCCTACCACAAGGTGGGGCAAAAGCATAAATTACTGTTGCTGGTGCTCCATCTGAGTTTCCACTTGATTGGATTTGTGTGACTCGTCAAATTATTCATAAAAACATCGATATCTTACTGTTAAATAAATTATACTTGGTTATATCTATGAGTATAATCGCTAAATTGTTTACAATGTCCGTGGAACAGCAGTTCTCCATCTTAGTAGGTTTTTTATAGTAGTTTTGTATAAAGGCTTTCCTTAACTCTTCAGTTTATGGGAAACCTGCACGAGGAAAAGTGACATATCTCCAAAATAATAATCTTGGTCAAAATGATCAGTGACGTTAGACGAGGGAAAAAAATGGAATGGCATAGCTGGATACGAGCACAGTTTTTTTTTTCACTCCAACAAATTATGTGAGTCGGAGGTGTCGTGACCAACCGCAATTCTCTGAAAGGGTGTACTGGAGACACACGCGTTTCCTGTGCGAAACTTGTTCATATTCGCGTTGTAGGGTTGCAGAGAGCCAGACGCGCAGAAGGACGATCCGGTAGCCTGAACCAGGAGGCCTTTACTCACAGGTGAGGTATCTAGCACCGTCGTGTAGCCTATCGATTCTCAGACAGGGCTGTAATGATAATGCGAAATGCCACTGGGACTTAGAGTTCTGGAGCAAGAACAGACAGAGCTGCATCACTGAAAGGTGCCGTTTTGTTGTCGTGTTGCAATAGACTTGTAAAGAATTAGGAAACACAGTGATTAAACTGACATAAGTAGCCTTTTGGATTGAGATGGGACTATATTGTTATATAACGAATAAGCTATGGAATGATATAATTTTCGGCCAACATGTCGCTTATTTTAGGTGTGTTTCATCTCCTTTGCATTTCTCTATTCCACCTTATCGGTGCTACACTAAAAATGTGACATATGTGAATTCTGTCGCGTCAGTATATTTTACAGTGCTTCTCCACGCGTATACCCGGTTTCTGAAATACTTGTCTTTTCCTGTGCAAATGTATTTGTTTGTCGTGACCGCCTCCTCTTAATTTCGTTCACCGTCGTTTTCCTTGCGCAAGACAGGCTATAGCTTACATTCCCTCACGCTGTCCTACCATGATGCTGTTAAATAAGAGTCTGTATCCCGAACAGGGAAGAGCAGACCCATATGCTGGTGGTTGAGTCATCATATGTAAAAACGTTCACGCGGGTAGGTTCTTGACTCATATGTGTTCTTCCCTGGTTCCTCTGCCCTGCAGGTTTCACTTACCTTACGATTAACTGCATGGTTTACTGTACCACTCATCCAAGTAATACATTCAGGTTGCGGACAACCGATACTTGTGATTCAGATCGGAAAGAGAACGAATTCTGGGAAGACCCCAGTGGCTCTCTGTGAATGGACTATCTTGTAGATGTGTTGACTTGAGCAGCATTCGCCAAATCACCTGTTGTTGCATTCTAGCTCCAGGCTGTACAGTTGTGTTCACACCTTTTCCCCCCCGCGTGCGCGTGGCATTAAACTGATAAAGCGACTGTATTCCAGAGAACCAGAGTAATATAAGCCAATCAGAAGCACGAAATTTCGAGGTTCCGAGAGGACTACGTGGACTATAATGGCAATGGACAGGACATAGCTAAGAAACACGTCCCCATGAAAGCTGTCTAGAGTTCTTTGTCATCCAAAGGGATGACGGGAGGGACACAAGCATTAAATTGATATTTGAATGTTGTTATAATAATAGTAATAATAGTTGAGTATAGCAGTCGATTTCATGTTCATTGCGATTTCTTTCTTGAGAATCAGAGCACTTCGGCAATGTGTAAACGTCTGGTGATGCAGGACAGTGTACTTGGTGGTATTGCTACTGACAGACACATATATGAGTTGATTTAAATAATTATATTAGAATCAACTTGAAAACTTGTTTTTTTTTAAGATCTTCTGTTCAAAAAATATACTGCACAAGCAGTGCTCATTACACCTATATCAAATTCGTCTCAAGAGAGGAGAACTGTCATTTTGGTTACCCATCACAGGAAAGCGATAGTCAAGAAATACAGCAAAGAGGGAAGTATGTAAAGACTTAATTAACATGGCTTGGGATCACAGCTGGGTCATGCCTGGGATAAACAGGAATTACCACTGCCTCCGTTTGTCTTTTAGGTTTTAAAGACATGTTAGTGTTCAATATGTTGAACAAATTTGTAGCTGCTGTGCAGCAGGGAGAAACCATTGGCATTTAGCATAGGGTTTTATCCACTGAGACTGACGTCTTATTTTTTCGAAAATACATTGGACAAGTATCCACTGGATACCTATAACAAGTCAGGTCAAGTGCTTTGCTCAAGGTTAACGCAGCATTCCCGAACCTGGGAATCAAGTCACCAAACTCAGAGTCACAAGACCAGTTCCTAATCCACCATGACACACTGCCGCCCATCTGCAGTTGTACTGTTGAATGGCTTTTACATCATGCCATTTTACCTTCTTCAAACTGTACTGCCTCCTCTGTACAAATAAGCAAAATCATTACATCACCCACTGCCAAAATGTAGGGAATGGGTATCAGTGTCAAAAGAGCTGTCATCGACACAAGGCAAAATATGTCCCCACCCAAATGATTCAGGAAGGCTGAAAGTTACCATTAAGGTGTAGCCAGCGGACTGTTATTTTTGCAGTGTTTTCTTTATAAAGCATTTGAGCAGACAAATAAATCATCATAAATAAATATTTTTGTTGGAAAAATAAATGTCGAGTTAATAAATGTATCCAGGAATAAAAATGACCTAAGAACCCAAAGTTTCTCTTTTTAAATTCCTTCTTCCACAAAAATGTGCATTTTGATTAAGTGACAGCCTCGAGGCGAATGCTGTTTTATGTTTGGCATCGACATCTCATTCCTTATGTATTTTTGTTTCATGTACTGTGCAGGGAAATGCTGACAGGCTATTTAATTTACATCAGAATTTAGTTATGTAGATTACTTTATTGTTTGTAATATGTGTGTATGTCATAACATAGCCTACTGAGGTGAAGATATGCGGCCAAATTAGTTTCAGCATAAACTGCAGTTCCCTAACTATACCACAACCGGGAAGAGAACGCGGTCTGGGAAGTGTACTGAAAATTAGACTGGAAATAAATCAGTGAAATATGACTGTTTAAAAAGTCACAAGAAACCGAGATTTGACCAACAGTAGCATTGGGCTTTAACTTGCATTCGAATAATTGTTGCTCTTCTCCTTTATTATTTTTACAAATCTATACAGACGTACATTTACCTCACAGCAGTGTTCAAAAGGTAACTCGTGAACGAAGAGGGGTGTTTTGAAAAATCCCCAAGAGACTGAAATTACAGAATTGAAATGGCGGCCTCGCCTATACATTTGGGTGAGTTACATTGTCATAGTTCCGAAAATTCATGGACGTGCGATGACGTGATCCGACCTTAAACCTTATGATTAATTACTGTTTTTGTTTCGTATCATTATGTGTTTAATACAGTGATTGTAATGCATTCATTCAGTGGTCTTTTTTTTTTTTTTTTTACTGTGAACGAAAATGCTAGCCGCCTTGCACCTGGTACAATTTGTTGGCCAAATTGGAAACTATTCATATTCTTAACTTTTGTACTTTTGAAACCTCTGTTTTGAAAACACATTGATTCAGCATTATCTCAACAGTGTATTCCGTCTATTCCTCGAACGCATTGGGGTACATCTATCTTACGTAGGTCCACCAAGTTTTACGCAGCAGCTACACCCTGAAAGCTGGGGTAATGGAATGAGACTGCGATCATGACAGGATAGCAATTATTGTGTGGCCGCGCATTACCCTCAGTTTGAGACATGCAAGAGCAAGATCCATATCCATACATCCACACGTCCGTCTTTCTCGCATGCGGCTAAACTTACTGTAAATGACCTGGAAATTGACAGGAATATCCGCACCAATCCAACTGGCGTATGGCAAAATGAAAACGTTCTGCACTTTCTGAAACATTTTTCAATATATTAATTAATGTTGTTAACACAGTTGTACACATGTTGTTGTCCCAGTGAGCGCATGGATTTAACTGTGTGCATGCATACTACATTGATTTTACAGAAGGGTAGCAACAACAGCAATTTTGAATAGCACATAGAATAGGGTAAGGGGAGTAACCAGGGCCGGTCTCAGACTTATGTAAGGGACTGCTGAGAATAAAATAGAACAGAATAGAGTTTGGCATATGCAAAGTGGCAGTTCTATTTATGCATCAGGTTGAGTAATGCTCTACTCTGCACAGCCACTGAGTATGGCAGCATCCTACCATTTCATCACACACAAGCACCATAATGAAGGGGACAGATCGATCCCAGTCAATAGTGAAAGTGCCGCAGCATCGACCATGAAGCACACCAACGGTCAAAAAAGTGTCCGAAGTTCTGCCAGTCATCAGGGCTGCAGGGAGCGGGAGCTGGTGGATCTGAGCTGACCGACCAATATGCCAGAGATGAGTTTGCGCTCTGAATGATACTGATGGTCATATTCCTGAGAATACCTAAGCAGACTTGCACACCATGGAACACAAAAATAAACTGTGTTTGACTGAGCCTGCCAGGCAGACACACACAGAAGATGCATGTGCTTAGGTAGTTAAAAAAACATCAACAAGTAAAGACATGCAGAGATACACACACACACACACACACACACACACACACACACACACACGTGCACATGCACACACACAAACATCCATGATCATAAACAGTAAAGACACATATGCAGCCATGCACATATGGGCAAATAAATGCACAAAAACCACATTCATAAAACACATACACATTCTCATAAGCACACACATACACACACACCAGAGGCTAAGCACATCCCCATTGCATCTTTGGTGTTTCGCTCTGCGAAATCTTGTTGTTCCCTCCTTCACCATAAATAGAGACTCATATCCCAGCTGAACTCTGTGTTCGCAGGAGATCTTATCTTGGTCTCTTTTCAGAAATTGTGTTTGGCTGTGGGTAAGAATGTGGTGCACACACGTTATGCTAACACAGCTTTGGGGAAGTGTTTTGACGTTGAGCTGGGTCTAGCTCTCGAGCAGCCGCGCTGCTTCCCTTTACAGTGCAGGAGGGGTCAGTTTGGGCCGGCGTGGAGTCTAGGGGCCGTTTTGTTGCGCCCCTCCCATTGCAAAGCTATTGCAGTCTGCCTGACTTCCTGTTATGGGTTAGGGGGCATGGTGGGGGTGGGGGTGATGGTGAGGCCAGTGAGGTTGGAAAAGGGTGTGTGTTTTGCAAGCTGATCATGTGACTCCATAAGGCCTCATGCACACAGTAATAAACAGCAGCAGCAGCAGGAGGGATTAAACAGGCAAGGACAGAAAAACCTCTTCATCCATATTAAGATGTCATTTAATTCTGAAAAATTACGTCCTGCTCATAGACAACTGAAAAAAAAACTGTTTCATCGTCACACTCTTACTTTTTAAACTTCCTTTTTCCTTCTTTCCTGTGTCTCCACCCGCCTGTTTCTCCATTTGGCACTGTCTCTCCTCTCCATTCAACTAGACTTACCTGTTTCTGCCTTCCTGTTGTCACACTCTCTTTCTACTTTGACCACTAACATGGTATCCTCATTTTTTCTCCCCAATTCCTCCACTGGCCCTGCAGCTGGGCCCTTCATTATCAGTAGACTCCTGCCTCCACCTCCTTTACTTTGCTGTCCTTTTGTGATGCTCACTGTAGATGACCTTTGACCCCTTGTGTGCCTGGGTGCTTTGTGGCATTCTTTGGCCTAGGTCAGCGCGGGATGCAGTAGCCTGAGAGCGGGCAGCAAGGCAGAGGGCCCTGTGAGAGGACGTGTGGGAAAGAGCAGCATGGCGGTCTTCAAGCTGGAGAATGTGGAGGATCTCTATGAGATTGGGGAAGTGCTGGGCAGGTAAAGAACTGAGACCGTCCTTGTGTCTGTCTAAAACATCCACACCAGAGAACGCTAGCATGCTTGCTACAGGTCCAGAGAGTGTATGGCAGTGATTCATAAGAAATCCTCCATCTTGTTGCAGTCTAATAATGACTCTGATAGTGATCAAAACATTGTTGCTTTGTTACTGTTCCCTGTGAAAGTAGTCCCCAAGTCCTGATGATAACTGCCTGTTTTCTTTCTCTCTTGATTTCTCATTTATCTTTTCTTGCCGCCTCATTCTCTGCTTTTGTCTATCTCTCCCTTCTTGCCTCTCTCATTTGTTCTTCCTCTCACTTTCTCGCCCTTCTTTTCCTGCATCTCCCTCCTTCTTCTCTTCATCCCTCTCTGCTTTCTCTCTATCCCTCCTCCTCTCTCTCTCCCAAACTCTCTGTCACTCTCCCCCCTCTCGCTCCTGTACTATCGCTGCCCCAGTGGTCACTTTGGGCAGGTGCGGGCGGTGCAGGAGCGTGCCACGGGGGTGCGCTGGGCGGGGAAGTTCCTGAAGGTGCGGAAGTGTGCCAGCAGCAGGCTGGGGCTGGAGAGGAGGACCGTGGAGCGGGAGGTGGAGATCCTGCAGGCCCTGCAGCACAACAACATCATGGCCCTAAAGGATGTGTTTGAGAGCAGGGCGGAGGTGGTGCTCATCGTGGAGCTGTGAGTGACGAAGGGGGAAGGAGGGAGTCAGACGAAGACTGAGATAGAGAGAGTGACAGCAACAAAGAGACAGCTGTAGATATAAAGAGTATAATCATCGTTTATGAATCTGTGAGCGTTTTCTGTAATTTTTTACACTTTCTTCTCCATGTTTGGCTACAAATTGAAACTATCCATTTATGAGGCTGCCACTTTTACCAAAGGTCTATTTTTAGCAGACACCTACAGCATTGACTACCTACATCAGTATGCTGGTGACCTGGTTCTGATTCCTGTAACGAGGACTGCAATCAACTGGAAAAATTCAGCCAAATCTGTGCCCTGACAGTCAAAATGAAAAAAAAAACACACTATGGCATTTCCACACAGATCATGATGTCATGGAGGAAAATACTATCTAAAACAGGACGCTAAACCCTAGAACACTACAAGCCATATTTATTTAAGCCTATAAATAACTGGGCGCCTCTATTAACAGACAACAAAAGTTAAATCAATTAGAATCAGCAAATTATTTCATGACATTAACACTTGCCAATCATAAACATTATTACCCCTTACTAGTATTGGTTTCAGTTCAATTTCATGTGTAAACAGGAAGTTATAAGTGAAATCATTAGCCATGAAGTGAGTCCATTTTCACAATTACAAGTAGTTGTATGGCACTTTAACAGAAAATTCTGTGTGATCCACCAAAGTTGGAGGGAATGGGTCCGCCTGTCCCTGGGGTGGGCTAAATTACAGCTGGTCTGAGGTTTGCAAAGAAAAAAAAAGAGAGAGATATTTAGCCAAACACAGATGCTCATTAGGTTTTGTTTTGTTTGGAATCCCCTCAAGTGAGATGTTCCCACAATGCCGTCTCCTGCCCACGCACTGATTATTGTATCTGGACTCATGGTGTGCTTCACGCGTCTCTGTGTCCATGTTGTTTAGATGGGCTGGGTGTGTGTGTGGGGGGGGGAGCTCTATGTATCATTTTGAGTTGGACAAAAATGTGAAGTGGAACCTGCAATTTTTTTCAGGTTCCACTTTTTTTTGCTTGTTGGAAAAAAAAACTACAAAAGCAAACTCATTCATATTTTCCCATGATGAGTACACTGTAGAAATGTGAAAGGTGAAATCAGTGGTGTCTCCACCCAATTCCCCATGCTCCTCATCATGTTGGCTAGCTTCCGCTTTCAAAATAGAACCCGCCTGGCAAAATGGGTAATTGGTTTCCTGGATAAACAGCACTTTGATGAATTATATTATTAAGAAGTTTGTGGACTTGACTCTTGGAGAAAATTGCGTTTTGAGTTCATATCTGAAATACTGTAAACGTGTTTCAGTACATTTCCAGGTGTGTAACGGGTTGATATAATTGGTGTGGGCTTCTTAATGTGAGGTGGAGCCTACAAATAATTAAGAGAAGTTCACAATTACCGATCACATAGTAAAAATGCAAGGTAGAAATATGAAAGGTGAATACGGTGGTTTTAGTTTAATTCAGTTCAATTCACATGATTCAGTTCAACTCAATTCAACTCAGTTCAATTTGACTTGATTTGATTTGATTCAATTTGGCACAGTTCAGTCCAATTCAGAACAATTCAGTTCAATTCAGTTCACTCAAACTTGTGTTGTGGTTTTTGCAGACAGTTGCCACACTTATCCCCCTCATATTCCCATACTCCTCCTGTCCCACAGCATCAGCGGAGGAGAGCTGTTTGACTTCATCGCAGCAAAGGAGAGCCTCTCTGAGACAGAGGCCATTGATTTCATCAAACAGATCCTGCAGGGGCTCAGCTACATGCACAGAAAGAACATCGCTCACTTTGACCTGAAGGTATTGCCTGTATGTCTGGCAGGGTGTGTGCATTATGGCATTGGGGCCTGTTCAGACCTGCTTATTCTCCCTCCTCCTGTGTGCAGGAACAGTGCACTGTATGGCTGTGACATAGTTCTGGCAAAAATGGCCCTTTCACCTCTTTAAAGTCATATTCAAACCTGATAACTGGAAGGTGTTGGCACACTTACTGTATATTTGTTTATTTATTAGACAGGGACAGTGAGCATTTAGCAACATGAATGCAAATATGCCAGAGTTAGTTCATTTCTATGATGAAATACACTTCCTGTGTATTTCATCAACTAAGCACAATGCTACACAATCCCTTTTAACCTTCTGTTTCAACTGAACATTGTGTTTACAACTGAAAGTAATGGC
The DNA here is from genome assembly GCA_022829145.1 of Albula goreensis. Lineage (NCBI taxonomy): Eukaryota > Metazoa > Chordata > Actinopteri > Albuliformes > Albulidae > Albula > Albula goreensis. The sequence continues at coordinate 9,658,136 of CM040743.1, read as the reverse complement.
AACATGCAGCAGGTTAGGGAAAGGCAATGCTAACCACACATTGCAAAAAAACATCAGTCCTACCCATAAAAAAGCAGGTTTATTACAGCTCACAAAATACAAACGTGCACAAAAAAAGAAGAAAAAAGTGCTCAAGTACGAAAAAGGAAAATAAAACAAACATTTGGTCACAAACAGACCTTCATCAGTGCTGAAAGGTGCAACAGTCACAAGATTTTAAGTAAAGGAATTAAATTAGGTACATCATCTGAAGCTGAAGGCAATCACCTTTCATAGACATCAAATAATACAGATTAACAGGGAATAAATCATGTTGATTGCAATCGAAAATAGGACATAATTACAAATAATCTATTCTTTTCTAAATGGAAAATTGCCAAACTGCCAAACTTTCCTTTGCCCTAACATGTAACAGGATAAAAGCAGCATTAATATGTCACCACGCCAGTTTCAGTTGTTTTAATTGTGTCTCAGTTTTAAAATCGCCGTTGTTGCAGGATGAGTGGAATGAAGTGCTCAGGGCTGTGAAGTTGTACGATAGCAGACCGTGTCAGGGTGTTTAACGGCCTTTTGGTTTCCTCAGTAGCACAGTGCTCCACCACCCTGCCCATTGTTTATTTTTACACAGCCGCACTGCCCACTCCAACGTCAACCTGCCGTTAGCCTGTAAGCTCTATGGCAGAGGTAGTCAGTCCTGATCCTGGGTGTTGGGGCCATCTCTGTTTTTTGTTTCATCCAAGCATGAGCTATCCATCGCGCTTTGAGTGATTATTAAATTCCGGACTCAGAATGTTGAGAGACTGGGCAGAAAAACTCTTCATCCCAGCTCCATTATATGGTCACATGATAAGGAGCCTCTCCAGAAGTCCAGGACCAGGGCTGACTACAGGGTTGTTCTATAGCTACAGTGTTTGCATTAAATGCATAGAGATGCCATAGTGTTGCATCAATGGGCTATTCCCATGCTGAAACTCAAAATGCTGTGTGTGAGACACAGTATGTGTGTGCGTGTAACTGTGCAGTTGCTACATACATTCTTGTCAACCTCAACCACATTTGCTAATAGAGACTGTAACACTACACTACAACACTACTCCAGCCCAAAACCCTTATCTTTCCCCAACCCATAACCAACCCCCTTAGTTCTAGTTCCACCACATTCCCAACCAACCATAGAATTTTTCTAGAAATCTCCTCGATCTTAACACGTTTAAAAAGGCAAAAGTTTGGTTAGTGGTGTATGTTTGTCAGAGTAGTTGACTATGCTGAAAGTAGAGTTGATTATATCTCTAACTGTAACTGACTCCAAGGGCTATGTTTTGACATTCCAAATTTATAGCAAAATTATATCAGAAAAGAATGTGATGTGATATATGTGATATCTGTGTCAGGGTAAAGTTCATTTCAGAGCAGTGTTTGACGTACCTTGCACTTGAAATTGTATTTTTTAAAAAGTAAGCATCACAATTACTTAAAATAACATAATACTTTTGTTGTTTCACTGTGAGTATGTGACCACTAGAAGAGTCGTATGTGTGTGAAAGACCCCTAGTCAGTACCACTTCTGCTTCTGCTCTTATTTACCAACTTGAACGAACTTCTGCAGTGTGTATGTCTCTCCGGATAAGTGTATCTGCTGAAAGAATGTAATGTAATCACCGTGTGTTTAAATCTTGTGTTCAAAGCATTCTTAGGTTTCATGATCCCATGTTTTTACTGTGTTCAGATTATGTTAAGGTTTCCCATGTTTTTACTACATGATCCAAGCATGTTCACATCCTGTGTTTTTTACAGTTTTCTCAGTTTTCTCAGGTCTCATGTTTTTTTCCCTTGTGCAGCCAGAGAATATCATGCTGTCAGATAAGGACATTCCTCTACCCAACATCAAGATCATAGACTTTGGTCTGGCCCAACGGCTTCCAGAGGGGGGGGAGTACAAAAGCATGTGTGGCACCCCCCAGTACATCGGTGAGTCTGTTAATGAGAGCTATCGTAGATTGTTTATTTTATTTGTGCATGACTCATGGCCATCAATCTCAACACTGAGATCAGAGGAGCCGAGGGGTTTCCACTGTTTCTGGCCACCATGGAGACCGTGAATGAGTTGAGGCTGATGCCAGGAAGTGACATCACAATCTGGCTCAGAGGTAGTGTGGAGAGGTACTGAGAGAACGCTGTGGTCAAGATTGCAGAATGTCTTATCAAAGCAGGCATGGTCTGAGGCAGACGGTAACAATGGCTGCTTCTGTCAGGAAAGCGTGGGGGTTGTCACGATGGCTTTGGAACAAACCCCACATTTCTCAATACATCAATTCTTAGTTGACTGCTTCACAATGCCCAGAAAAGGTCAGTCATGAAGAGCAAAAACAAATGACTTACTTTGAAAAGTAGGGCCCATATAAAGTTAAAGTTGCTATTTTAGGTATAGGTAGTCTGTGATATTCAAATATGAAACTTGAGGTAGACATGAGTATTAAGATTTCTTGGAGACATTGGGCAGTTAGTCGTAAGGTTTGGAAATGGTTCCAGAGGTTAGTAGCGTGGTGTCTGGAGCTCACTGTTCCTCTCTCAAGCATAAACAGAAGACCTTGGTCACAATGACATCTCAAACCACAGTCACAATTTGTGTCAACAGCAGGGTTTATTTGGCAGTGTAAGACAAAGGGGTGAGACCGCTGATTTTATTGATTTAGTTGTCAGACAGGAGCCTGAATTGCCCCGTTGGCCTGCTACCAGGAGCAGGGGAGCGCCCTATGACATCACACAGTGTGGCCTCCTTACTGAGCCAACACTGGCACTGGGAGTCACTGCTGAGGGGTTGCTATGGTTTCCGCTGCATCAAAAAGCTAAGCATCATCACACATACACCTGGAGACTGAGTTCAGGTCTGCAGAACATTACATTAGAATGCTGCACACCACCACACATAGAGCATGACACTGAGCTTAGCTCTGCAGAACATTGGGCTTGGGGCCTTGTTAACAATGTGAGGGAATAGCTTGACAGCACAGCAAATTTTCCATCACCGTCTGCGTTGCGGTGATGGGTTTTTATTAAAATGTTTATATCTGTTTTTTTTCAGTTTTGTTTTAGGCAAATGTTGCCCTGTTTAAAAGCAGTCTTGTTTATTTTCAATTGTAGAAAGGGGAACAACTGAATTTCCCTTTGCATCAGTCTGTGCTTATTGTCCATAATTAAACTCTGTCCCTCCCGCACACCCCTCTGTTCCTTCTTAATAGGGGTTGTAGTTGTAGTTGATATTAGCTGACTGACCAACACTATTGGGGTGAGGGGCAGCTATGGAGGTCTGTCAAAAGGGGGGAGAGAGTGACAAAAGTGTCACTCAAGGCAGGTGTAATGTACGTTGAAACATCAGTCTCCAAAAAAATGTGCAAACCTGCTGTGAAGCTCTTCCATACTCAAGCTGTCCACATTCTACAGTTCACTCTTACAAAGTTACTGAGGTACTGTGTGTGTGTATGAGCGTCTTGGCTGTCGGGTGCCTCTCTCCTTTTTCAGCAGCGGTGCTAATGTTACCGTTTTTGTGCGTATGTTACCATTTTTAGGAAGAGTTTGATGTTCAGGCAGAAAATAGAAATGCTCACGCATGTACTGTTAAGGGTTTGTAAACAAGACGTTTGTAAACAAACACGACGTCTACACCTGCGCACCAGCATCCGCCATCCAGGGATGCAACAGCGGCACTTTGCGAGCCTGAGAGGTGCTCATGAAGTCTTTGAAGATCGCTGTGCACCTCAGGTGTGGTTTTCTAAGATGCACGCTTAAATAAATAACGTGCAAGAAGGAAAGCCCACACAGCTAATTGACATGGTTTAAATGTCTATTCCTTTCTTTAGGAGTTTGGAAACTGTCACTGTGTGATTTAAAAATGTAACTTTTTATGAATGTAGTAGCATATTTTGAGTAATTCAACCAGTTCAGCAACTCTTTGATATGTTAACGAGACTGTCTGTATATTTTTACAAAGGTGGTTTTACATTAATTCTGTTGTAAATTAATCATTTCTCTCTTCTATGATCTCTCTCCCGCCCACACTCTTCACACACATACACATGAATACACACGCGCACACACACATACATATGCAAATACATAAATACAAACACACACACACACTCACACACACACACATGCACACACACGCACACATGCACACACACACACACACACACACACACACACACACACACACACACACACACACACATGCACACATGTACATACACACACACACACCCACACATGCACACATACACATACTCACACACACACACACACACACACACACACAGCCCTGAGGTGATCAACTATGAACCCCTGAGCGTAGCATCAGACATGTGGTAAGCAGCTAGCGCCGTTCTGTTGTTTCCACTCTCCATCCTCCCGCTCCTCCTCCCCCACATCACAAACGCAAATGAACGGAAGGCTGATGGCCTCTGCGTGCTTCAGCCGCGTCTGGAGCTCCTCCAAGCTCGCCCTGAGGAACATGCTGTTCAAAGCTGGCCCCGCTTCGCTGTGTGCCGTCATCCCCACACGGCTCAGTGACTGGACACGTCCGTCACATTTTTAATTAAGATATGACAAGCGAGCCCTCATCATACACTGTGAATGAAGACATGCGTGTGTTCCGTCTGTGTTGCATGAAAACTACTAAAATATTTGTCATGTTTACCAGCACAAGATTATGGTTTAATCACACTGGGTTTCATTGGGTTTTGAACCAGTTTTATTTGTTTTTGAGTAATGAGCAGTGGTGAAAGTAGATAAGATTTCTTGCCTGTACTTTATCCCCTGATTAAGCAGCTGAAGAAGGCATGTGTGTGTGGGGTGGGGGGCATTCCAACAGCAAAATAACATGGATTTATTAAATATATGGGAGATTTTACTTTAGTTTCTTCATATTTAGATTTATAACCGACAGAATTTTAGGGTGCGCTAGGACATAGCAGCTTACTGTCACCACTGGCTATGAGATGTTAATATTACAGTGAGATAGATTAGAACTCTTAATATGTATTAGCACATCTTAAGCACCCTGCTAATGCAACCCTTAATGTTATTGATGTAGCAGGCTTGCTAACCCTCACAGTGCCTACAGTTTGGGTGAATCCATAAATAACAAATCAGGGAAAAAGTAGTTGCAAGCTATTGATGTGGCATCACGCCAAACTTCAGAAAGCAAGACCAAGAGAGAGATCACCTCATTTACATGAGAATGCTCTAAGACTTTACGCCAAAAGGTGTTACATAGCATTGCTAAAAAATCAAAAGGATGTAGGTTGACAAAGTAGGTTGAAAATTAAAAAGAGGAAGATTGCAGAAACATGTTCTTTTTCTTTTTTGAAGTTTGGTGTGACTTCATCTCAACAGGTTTTGACAGTGTTTTTTTGTTAATTTTGATTTGTCTGTGTTCTCTTTGCAGGAGCCTTGGAGTCATCACCTACATATTGTGAGTATGGAAATGAATAAGATGGATTTGAGTGAGCTCTTCTGGGCAGCTTATCTATTGATAAACCCGATCAAACAATATGCCCCCCCCGCCAATTCCTCAGGCTGAGTGGTATGTCCCCCTTCCAAGGGGAAACAGACGAGGAGACGCTAACAAACATTGTCAAGATGAACTACATGTTCGACGACTTCCACTTCAGAGAGACAACTCCCATGGCCAAAGACTTCATCCAGAAACTATTGGTAAAAGAACAGAGGTAATTTGCTTGTTAGTCATTGGAGGCTTGGTCATCACTCAGTCTCACTACAGTGTAATGTAGTAACATGCAATTTTACATTTGAATCTGATTATAACCCATTTATAGCCATTATGATTCAGTACCTTGTACCTAAAGGGTACGACGGCAGTGCCCAGCCAGGACTCAAACCCGCAAGCACTGAATCTGCAGTTCTCTAATCTTAGTGCTTGTCCACTGCCTTGAATCATATACCCTTTCCTAAGGAGCTGCAGTCTAATGATTAAAGAATTAGAGCAGTAATTAGAGTTGTATATTTGGTGAAAGCTGGTCTCTGTAGTGGTGGGACTCAAACAGCTTTATGTCACCGTTGCTCATGCGCCACCTTGTGTCCACACCAGGTACCTGCAGATCACTAGAGGGAGCAGTGAGAGAAGCTTCTATAGGCAGTAGTTCCATGTACAAGGGTCATGAATTTGCCTTTTTATTTATTTATTTTTTACTTATGTATATATTTATTTGTTTATTCAGGGATGTAAAGAGTAAAGGCACGTGCTTGTAGAGCAGCTGTGCAACTGCGTTTTGGAGTTTGAGTTTCCAGCTGCGTCATCACTGGCTAGAGTTGGAAGTCCGCATTTGTCGGGCAAAATCAACTCAACCTTGCTGCGTTATAATGGGGGTGTGAACTAATCGTTCACTGGTTAATGGCTGGACAGGTACCTGCGGGGTCATGAACTGAACATATGTGGGCTCAGTGGCAAAGGCAATGTGTTTGGTCTTTAGTGGGGACCTGTATCAGGTGAGGCTGAAAAATGTTGACTGTGCGTAGGGAAGAGGTGGGAGAAAACAGCCCGATGTTTAGTACTGGGCCATGTCAAATGCACCACACTGGCCCTCTCCTGGTCATTTGGGACACCCCTGCAATAACCAATTACACGTGGGGAAAAAAGAGAGAACACATATTAATCATTATGTTAATGTATATATGGTAACATGCGATGAGAATTTAAGCACAATTGACTGAACTGTGCTGAAGTTTGAAATGCATGAAAAAGCACTGATCTGTTTGAAAGTTCACCTCTCTCTCTTTTTGTCTGCATACAGTGAGAGAATGACAGCTGAAGAGTGCCTCCTCCATCCCTGGATCAAGGTGAGAGTCATGGGAAAGGGAGAATAATTGAATCAGGGAGGATAATAAACATTCCTGTAGCTTTCCGTGTCTTCATTGCTCTTTTGTGAGGATGATCTTTCCACAGCAGGCACAGAAGAGTAGGTACAGAGACAGAGCAGGTACAGAGACAGAACAGGTACAGCAGTGAGGTGACACTGCAGAGTGATGCCATTCTCAAACCCAGGTCCATTGACCTTCTTCAACTCCTCCAATATTGCTGACCAGTCCCTCCATGGTTCGCTGGAAAAGGCTGTTTTCTGGTGCTCACTTGTTATGTAAGCAGTCACTGAATGTGGCAATAGTGCATCTTGCACAGACAAAAGGACTGCAGTTTGCTGCAGACAAAAGGAACGCACTAATGAGCTTCTAATTGAATGGTCTGTAGACTTTCTGATGGAATGGTTGATTGATTGATTAATTGTCATTAATTGTCAAAATCTGCAAAATCCCACTTGGAATGCAGAGCGCAGAACCTAATTAAACAGTTTTGTGTTGGGCCTTGTTTTGGGTGGGGGAGGATACAAATGCCATAGCAAGTCTTATTTAATAACTATAACCACATCTCCTCAACTACTGTACAGTAATAAGGTCCAGATGACACATATTTTTCCCTACAGAAAAACATGTAAGCTGTGTGCTTTCATAATTTTCTTACCCCCTTAAAAAAACGCAAATGTCATTTGGCTGGCTGGGAATGCTCGTCACTGAGAGGTGTCGATGGCCTCTGGGAAACAGAGGTTTGAAAATTCCAGTGGTGACAGGTCAAACACGCACTCTGAGTGAAAAAATCAATGAGAAAAGTCACAGCGGCCCACAAATGCGTGTTCAGTTTGAACTCTCACTGAGCGGAGCAAACATTTTCTCACGCACAAACAGCATGGCCAGTGACCTAAAAGCTGCTTTTTATAGAATGGTGGTAATGGCACAGGGGTCAGCCATCTCTGCCCTGGACAGATACGCAGTCAACCCATTTTTATTTTCTCATCTCAAAATCAGCGACCCATTTTTTAACCCAAGAAAAGAGCTTAATTGAGCTACTTGTAAAAGTGAACAGCCTTGACTGATCAAACAAGAGTGACAACGAGCACCAGCGTACCCTACAGCTGTCCTGGGTGAGGGTTATCCGGCCCTAGTGGAGAGATAGCTGTAATACAGAAGTTGCCAATCTTATCTGTGGACAGCCAGTGTAACACCAGGCTTTCATCCCAGCCGAGAAGGAACACAGATGAAACAGTTAATCACTCCCATAAAGACCAAGATCAGGAGATTAAGTTAGTTTACATTGCATTACAAACATTTAGCTAATGCTTTTATCCAAGGCGACTTACAGTTGATTGGGCTAGCCAAGGGCCAAACCCCCCCTGGGGGCAATGTGGGGTTGGGGGCCTTGCTCAAGCGCCCAAAAACAATGGTGTTCTGGACTGGGGCTTAGACCACCAATCTCAGGGGTCTCAGCCATGTACCTTAGCCACTAGACTTCAGGCTGCCTCCCCTGTTTAGTTTAGTCAGTTAAGTCAGTGTTCTGGCTTGGTTTGAATGGAAACCTGCAGCCATGCTGACCCTCTTTGGGTAAGACTTGACCACCCCATGTCCAGTGTTAAGGTGGTGTCGCAGGCTTTCTCTCACATATGCCTATGCAAGTGCAGACATTTTCACACAACATGCAGTCTGTGTCTGAACTCCACGCTCCCTCTCATAGTTTTTTTTCACCATCACTTTCTCCCCACAGCAGACAAAACAATGAGCAACATCAGACAAATCCTCAAATCTTAATCCCAACATTGACTAACCCAGATAAAACAAAAAAAAACTAAATAAGTAAAAACACACAAGGAAAGGATTGACAATATAAAGCACTTGTGGATTTGACAAGGTTTCTGCTTCTGCTCACTTACCCCCCCAACCCACCTCCCACACCCATAATGCATGTCTCTGGCACCTGCCACTCTCTCTCCCTCTGAGTTCTCTTTCCCCACCCCTCATACCTACATTCCCTCCCATACCCCTCCCCCCGATTCCACCCCTCTGACACCGGTCCCGCTCTCTTTCTCCCTCTCTCAGCCCCTGACTCGTAAGGAGGCGGCCAGCAGGAGTCAGTCTTCCATCAACATGAAGAACTTTAAGCGGTTTAACGCCAGGCGGAAGTGGAAGGTGAGAGCAGACCCTGGTCCTGTAGGACCATCTGTGCTTTCTGCGTTGGTAGTGACAGGGTGACATTCCTGGCCTTAGTGAATAGGGAAAATCCCTTTTAGATCACCTTTTGAAAGCTGCCATTTAAACTCACAGTTTTTCATGATATTACCTGTCATTTTTACTCAATTTTAATCATTAACACTAAACTCCTGCAGAATATTTCTGTGTAATACTCCACACACATAAACCTTGACATGTAGCATGGTTTACATGAAAATTGGCTTAGCTCCTCAGTAGGCAACTATTTCACATCAGACATTAAAAAGTGACCAGACATACATAAAATATTTTTTTAAAAATGATTTAATAAATATCCAAATCAAAATACAATTAATAATAAGTAAAGTTAACAAGTTAAAGTTCTCTCCTGCGGACCACATTAATCAATCTTTAGTGCCACCCTGTGTTCAGGTTGAGTACTGCAGTGTTCTTCATTTCTCACCTAGAATTGGAATCCATACAGTGTGATCTCCAGAGATACCAAAGCCACTCTCACTGTGCCATATGGGAACAGTGCTTGCTGCAGCTCAGTTGGTACACCAGGAATGTGACAGCTTAAACACTTGACAGGTTCTCAGAAGACAGTTCACAGAAGTGTTTTTCAATTTGAATTCCCACTTACACCTAAGACTTGCCTTCACTGACTTGAAGCGATTGCATGGAACATATTAATGTCACCCAGGATGTGGGTGGCTGTGTCGCTGCATTGTTTTTGTTTTTTTTCCAGGTTTGTAGCGGAGTGGTATAAGCCTGGCTTGTGAGGCTAATTCTCACCCTTCTGTTGAGCTGCTTCTCCTCTCTCCCTCTCTGTACAGATGTCATACAACATGGTGTGGGCGTGTACCCGCCTGTCCCGCCTCCAGTTGCTCTGCAAGACTCGGGCCAATGAGGACGAAGAGCTGGTAATTAGGGAGGGGTTTTTATTACCAGTGGAAAAGCAACATCCTGTAAACACTGTTTGACAAAACCACAAAGTAGTTTTTTGGTAATCACTAGCAGCTATAAGGTCAACTCATGGCCAATTGATGTGTATATAGAATGTGTTATGCATTTTTATTTGTCTAAATTATCTTTGTATGACTTGTCTGAGAGCAACCTGTAAATGACCCAAAAATGAAGGAAAAGTACACATCTTGGAATTATTGTTATCCTGCAATATGTAGGTGCAATAGTTTTTACTCTCTCAGTGGCTACAGTGGTATGTGTGATATTGTTACAAAAATCAGGTGTCAAAGAGGATAAAATCATGGTCTGGATTTTTAACTATCTCACAATGTGTGTCCTCCTTTGTTCAGAGGCAGTGTGAGAGTGACCAGGAAGACACAGAAAACAATCATCGGGCCTCCCTGATCCGTCGCAGGCTTAGCAGCAGTTCATAGAGTCGACCACCAGAGGGAGCCAAAGTACTAGTTTGTGCTCCTGCTCATCGGGTCAATTTGGGAGAGACCATCTGAGCTGAGCCCCAGGGAAGGGTTAGAAGTTCAGTGGATGAACAGTGGACTCTATACACCGTTTTGATAATTGCACGTGGGACAATCCGGTGGAACCTAGTCTAAGATCTGCTTTGCTCCCACTCATAACTCATAATTGTGTCTTGCAATCACGTGACATACGTACAGTTTCTGCCCATAGTTTTAACTGCATGAAATGAATTCCAAAAAAATATTGTGATTGGTCTATGTCTTGAATAGTCTTTTTTTAGGTATAGGGGAGTGTTCATGCAGAGGTATCTTAAAAACACAATTTGGTTTATTTTAGGCAGAGGTTGAAATCTGAATTCTCCCAGAACTTCACCGCCTCAAAGCCCCTTTTAGCAGCACTGAGCATAAGAAAAAGTGAATCGCTCTGTTTGTGCATGCATGATTCTTTATAACAAGTAAGTACATGACCTATGGATGTTTACTAAATGTATTTTGATAAGATGGCAGCCTAAGTTGTCAGACTCTCAGTGATATGATCCAGTATTTTGCTGTGATGTGGAGTAACTTTACCCAACTAGCAGGCATGTGCTTCGTAAGTAAACCAATGGGTAGTTACCACTTCTGACAAATCAACAGACTTGGGGGGGGCGGGGGGGCGGTGCATCAAATCCATCACCAGAAATCTGTTGGCCAATCAGATTACAGAAAGCCAAGTTAAGGAAGCTATCTGGATTTAGGACGAATAGTATGGTGACTTATTGCGGAGTGAGACCATTATGAAGGCAGGTCGAGAGGCCGCTAACACACATGGTAGCATTGTGGTAGAGACTCCTTCTGGCCCCGGTGCTGCAGTTGTGAAAGGCAATGCACAGATTACCATAGCACTGTTAAGAGTGAGGGCTCCAGTAGAGCTCCTGGCAGGGGAAGCTGACTGCTGGTCACATAATTAGCCATTTTAGGTGTACCCAGTTGTGTGCCAGTGCTGGTTGGTGACAAAGGTCCAATCAGAATGTATCCGCATTGGCCATCAGTAATCTGCTCTTAATGATATTTACTCTGTGGCATGTGCCTAAATGTTGGCCTATACTAATGGCCTAATGTTGGGTCAGCGTAGGCTTGTTTGACTGGTCGCTTTTGGCAGAATTAGGTGTAACGGCTGTGTACTCAGGTTGTTAAGAAAGAGGGTTCTTTACAGCATAGCCAGCAAATGGAAGAGCAGGCCACTGATAGTGACAGTCATCTTCCATTTTCAGACACCCAACTTTGGACCAACTGACTCACATTAACATGTACCTGAAGCATGTTTCACACCTGCCTGATGACCTTTCTAACTATATCTTATATAGAGTTTGCATGACAGGCAGAATCACATACTTCAGGGGTCAATTAAACAAACCATTGACAATTTTCAAAATTAATTTACTTTCTTCAGTTTTTGTCAGAACATACATGTGCAAGCAGAGCAGTACGAGCTTTTAATGCACAGTTCCTATTTTTTCCTTAAATAAACTTATTTAAAAAATATATATAATAACCAGCGACATACACAGTAACATTTCAGATTGCTGCACATTTTTACTCCTTCATGGAGGTGAACATTTTCAGATTCTCCTTACATATTTAAGAGGGAGGAAACCTTTTATATTTGTAGTTTTTTAATATTGTTGTGTGAAAACAGTCAGAAAATATGTTCACTGAGGAGCATTGAGTGTTGTGTCCTGTATTTATCTTTGTGTGGTGTTTGTGAGGGCAGCTGATTGCATGGACATTTAAGGACTGACAGTAACTCCTGTTCTTACACTGTGATACATCCACTATACGCTTTCAAAAACACCCATACTCAAAATGTGTCACAACAGCATTATCAATCAACCAGAGACATAAAGATGGTATTTTGAGTTTTTTCCACATGGCAATAATTTGTTCTGGGTCCCTTTTAAATCTATCCTTTCAGTGTACAGCTGAACAGTATAGACTTGCCCTTAGGGTAGGTAGACTTCACAGTTGTTGTGGGAAATGTTATGTCTTGCCTGAAGTCATGTCTTTCTTTTATAACTATTGAAGCATGTATTATGTGTTTCTTGCCTCAGTCAAACTTTTGTCTGAAATTAGATGAGCCTCCAAAAATCCTACATGGCATTAGTACTCCATAAGGAGTTCAGCCAATCAAGAACTCTTTACTGCCCCTAAAACCTGTTAAAAATATATAGTGCAATTGTTGCCATTTGACAATGAGTGATACAACATCTGCTAATAACAAAGCTATGTATTTATAGTGCATGATTGTTTATAAATCAGAGCGTTCAGTTGATTGCTTTATAAAGTGATAATGAATTGCACAATTGTGAAGGTGTTACTTTGTGTACAAAGTTTTTGTAAGATCTGTAACGTGAAGTGTTACATGTACAGGTACTTGCATTTTTTGTAACAAACCTACCTCTTCAATGTAGGTTTATCAGTTATTTGCATTGCTATTTTTGTTCTTTTCTCCCCTTTTTTGTATGTTTTGGAGAATATTTGAGCTGCTTTATGTCACTATATCTGAGGTATATCCAAGAGAGTGTAAGCTGTGGTATTCAGAAAGAGGTGTGTTGAAATACCTAGAGATAATAATACATTACGAATTGTGCTGGAGGGAGTCGGAATTCCTGGATGAAAAGAGGGAGGGAAATGGAAGAATAAGGCTCTTTTATACGGTGCATTCCTTGCACTGCCCCCTGATCTGAGTTGCCTCTCAATCTGATTTTCGGTCTTCGACTGTCATCTCCAATGCTGGTTCACATAGTTTATCGTTGACACATGGACCCTGTGGGCTAGCGGAATCAACAGGCCCGCAGCGCGAGAGATAACAATAAACCGTGACACGAATTCGTTCAGGAGAGGCCACCTGCACAGGAGTCCCATTCATACACAGGCGCACAAAATAACCACGCCAAAAACGAGAAAAAACAAATACATCACACTTAGTAATAAGAATTTGACACATGCGTAACGAGGAGTGCCAGCAACACGCAAGCACAGCACACAACACGCACACAGACAGATAAATATAGATTCCCTGGGACGAACTTTATAGCAGGATACATGCATATTACGCCCAGGGATAGCCTGCCTACACCTGAAGGAACACGGGCAGGCCGAGTGGGAGTGGCGAAGTAGGCAGTGAGACCCAGGCCGGGGGAAGAAACCATATGTTGCGTAGTGGTTTCCGTGCCGGGGTTGACTGACCGACCATCAGCTACTGGAATACCCCTGGGAATAGTTTAAAATATTTTTTTATTGTATTTCCTTTTCGAGAAAAATACGACGGTGAAAACTATCGACGTTTCTGCTGAGTTAGCCTGTGCTTTCTATTCATACTGGATTGCAGACACAGTTCAGGAGGACAAAGAGGAATAAATATCTACCAGGTGAGTCGATAATGAATAACTTGATTGAACTTGCCTCTAAAATATTATTTGTGGGTTACTAATGTTTTCTGCGCAGCAACACTGAGGTAATAATGTGGTATTATAACAAAGGAGCTCTCGACCTACATATTTGGCGATGCTCAAGACACTGTCCGAACCCCCAGCCAACTTTGTACCTTTGCACACTTTGCACTGAAAGAGCATGATTCATCATTTTTAGCAAGTGTTCCGTCTCAATATCCTACTTCATTTTAATACTAGAGCATGAAAGAAAGTGTAGCATTGATACCAATGATAAAATGTTTAATTTGAACCTTTATTAATACACACTAACATATTACATAGAAGTTTCAAAAACGTATTTCTACTTACTCTGCATGTTAATGAACCAGTGTGTGAGATGAACATGACTTGCTTGTAATAACGTCACTATTAACTTTGTGCTTCTGAGAACTTGTCGGGAAATCAAGGGCTCATTCGTTTTGCGTAGAAACCGATCAGTCCTGTGGTTTGTGTTGTTGAGCGTGATTTCAGAGCCTCGCCTCTCGAGCTTTTAAACGAAGAGAAACCTGAAGCGGCAGGAAAACTTGGTTAAATGAGGCCAGCTTAATAACACCTGCCCCAACTGGAGCCCAAACACACAATTTAACAATTTCAAACCTGGTAATAACGCTGAAAAGCCCTATCCTCCGGTTACATGTAATTATAACGCACCTCTCTGCACCATGCAATCACAGGCGGAATGAGAACGTAAAATTTCCTCCAGGACATGGCCAGGACATTCTGCACTAAACATTGCACCATACCCAGCTGTAAAAATAAACCATAGACGGGTATTTGACAACATTTCCTCAATTAAGGAAGTAAGGGAGGTACTTCGCAGCACATAAGTCCACATAGCTCCGTGTGTGTCCATGTGGCTGGACTTTGGAGTGTGGGACTGTTTGTGGATATACCTCTGATTATGATGCGCTGTAGCAACCCTGACCACTCAACTCCTTCCCCTGAACGTCTTTTCAACGTTAACAGCATTTAGCCAAATGCTTGTCAGACTATCGGGAGAGACAAGACACAGATTTTTAGGATAATTTCTGTGTGATCCCCCCCAAGTCTTAGTTTACAAATCTCCCTTACCCCTGGAGTGTGGTTTTCAGTGTGCTCCACAGAGAGAGAGAGAGGGTGGTGGGGGTGAAGGTGGGGGGGTTTGAGTGGGACAAAGAAACACATTGATTCCCATCAGTTTTATTAAGTGTTAGCCTGTAACACAGTGTCCCCAGAGACTGTAACAGGTAGAAGTCGGGGATTTAAAGATTATACCTGCCTCTCAAGGAGTGGATTGTCAAATTTTGAAATGCAGATTAAAAGTGTATCGCCTCAGCAGACTTAAAGTGGGATGAAAGAAAAGCCAGTTATAAAAAAAAAGGACATACAGAGTAAAAAACACGAGAGCCATAGATAACAGTGTTTGTTTCTATGATGGAGGCCTACTTTTCTATGATGTGTTGTATTGTCTTGTCAGTGCCTTCTGTTGCCATTGAAATTGTTTATCTTTATCTGTGTTTAGGAATGTGAGACCAGAGTCTGATTGGTACAGGCAGAAGGAAGAGCACAACAGTTAAGCTTACAGCCTGTTGATTGGTCTTTACTGGGGCATTAGTAGGAATTAAGACATAAGGCTGATTTTTAGGAGTGCAGAGAAATCACAATTTTCATTTTTCCATTATACTTTTTTCAGCGTATTTTTAAATGTTTAAGCAAGTCAAACTCTGCTTTCGCTCTTGTTGTTGCTACAACAATGAATGCAAAGCTGGCCCCTAGCTGTTCCTACAGTAACACACAATTGACTCTTTAGGATGCTGCTCTTGACTCCAAACAGAATAAGAAAGGGAATAAAGGAAGGTGGAAGACAAAAGAGGGAGAGGGAGGGGGATGGGGGAATGAAGTACAGGAGGTGGGGGATGGAGAGATTGGGGTGGCGAAGTAACAGACGACAGAGTGAAGAAGAGGGAGTGAGAGAGGTAGGCTGCCCTTCTGCACTGAATCTTTCTGTATTTCTGTGATTCACATTGTAATCTCTCCTCTCACCTCTCATATCTGCATGGCCTCGGTTTCACATGCGGGCTTGTCCACGGTCTGAGCCAATCACCTGATTTAGTTCAGAGCGGGCAGCCTGAACCGTCAAAACACAGTGGGCGCTATATGATATGTTTAAATACAATTAGTGATAAAAAAAAATGTAATCCTGCAAAAATTTCCACTTGATGTGGAAACTAAGAGTGTAGACAGGCTCCTTACTCACGACAGACTGTTAATTCTTCTCTCTGACAATAGCCGAGCCAGACATGGAAGGCGATACAGTAACCTAGCAGCCTTTCAAAAAACGACAAAAGAGATGGGACACTTTCAGATGCGGTTACGTGGAGATGCAGGAAGGTTATGATGTCACACCATCATGGATTATATTCCCTCTGATTAGCAAAGAGCACACATGTACGCTCACAGACACACAGAGACAGGCTGGCAATAAAGACACACACGTAAGGACAGTCACACGCACACAGGAGCACAATCGGGAAGTAGGTCCCACCCTCAAGGCTAATTCAGCCGCTGACTAACCGTCCACCTCTTTTGTGCCCTGTGTTTGCTCTCCTGGGCTGAACAAGGGCAGGAGAGAATAAGGGAGACCCATGACAGTTAAATGGGAACGATCATCAAAGGGATGGAGAGAAAGAGACAGCGCAGACCTGAAATAGCAGAGGGATACAAAAACTGTGAGTAACAGAGTGAGAGAAAAGTGCAGGAGAGAGAGGGATGCGTGCAAAGAGAGATGGGCAGCGAGAGAGAGAGAGAGAGGGAGGAGGATTGTGGGAGCAATCCAAGGCTGAGGGTTACACACACCACACACACACACACACAGACACGGTTAAATCTCTGCTTTGTTTGACAGTGCAGTATCTCCCATGTGCTGAGGCCTCACACTCCCAGCTTGCAGGCTGTGTAATGGGGTGTGGTGCCATCCACGCCAGCAGTTAATCTCTGTCTTATCTCAGAGCTGTTGACCTACCGGGTGATTGCACCGTGTTCTTACGGCACAGGTTAAAAAAAAACCTGTGGTAATGACTATAGGAATGCACCTGATCATGTACACATGTATACATACACACACACACACACACACACAAACACACAACTCACAGGGCCCACTGATGGCCTTACATATGCAAGTGTTTACCAAAAACACTATTTTGGAAGGTCATTTTGTCTGAGCAGCATCAATGTATAAACAGGAAGTTGCTTTCCCACTTGACGAAAAAGCTTCTCCTCAATTACTAGCTGTTGGTCTTCAGACTGACAGATACACAGACAGGCAAACAAACAGAATTGAATCAACTCAAACACACTGACACACAAAACACACACATGATCAATACATACAATACAGATACACTGACAGACAAGTATAGAAGCAACCACATGCAAACACCAACACACAAGCTTAGACCTTACCACATAGGGCAATGGTAAGCAGGCACAAATTATCTCATAAAACCACAGTCTATGTGTTTAATGTCAATCCGTCCGTTCAATTGGCACGTGATATTCAATGATTGTGTCTGTTCATGAGTTAATATTATTTTCCTTTGTTCCATTGTGTCAGTATTCAGTAATCAGCACTGAGAGGTGAGTTAGCTCAGCAAACAGCAGAGGGGTCAGTCTGTGACCTACTCACATACATTTACTCACTAAAAGCTAATAATTGGGTAATAGTACAACGTTAGCTGGTGTGTTTTTGTTCCTGAAGTTTCTGTGACCTCTTTTCCTTTGTGTTGTAACCATGCAGACTCATTCGGAGCACAGGTTTCTTAACACCTGCTGCACCTTATCAAAGCAAGCGTTGAACTTCAGACACTGCCATGATCTTGCAGGCACAGTATTCGAGCTCCTTATCTGACGGTTGTAGATAGTGCTGTTAAAGTTAGGTTTCATGAACTCCATAATGGGCGGAGCTGCAATGAGCTGTCAGTCACTTCTTTTTAACCAATCATTGTGTTTTGCTGTTGAGAGCTCAGCCAGGCATACCAAAGCCTCACCCATTTGTAGTGTTATAAAACCTAATTTTTCCAGCATTAGTTGAAAGTGCAAGCCTCTGGTCCAGTGGACTGCCTCAATTGTTCAACAGTTCACCTCTGCTAAGGTTTTAATCAGAAGTGTACAAAGAAGGGCTGCATCTCATTCTGAACCATTCATGTTAGGGGTGGCCAGCCCTGGCCTGGAAGACCTGCCGGTTGAGCTGGCCCTAATATGAACCTGAGATCACACCCCTAACATGAACATCACCTCTGAGCACTTAGCCTAATCAGTCTTTTGTAAAGTTAAGTTCTTCATCACTGGTCTGTTCCCATAGTTCTTAATTCTGGTCCTAGATTCCCCCTGTGTACACTGGCTATCATTCTAACCCTAATTACAATCTCTGAGGTATACGCCTGTTATCTATTAAATGAATATTAACTAATTGTGGAAAATGAGTATGTGCAAAGACAAAACAATTGGTGTCATTTAGACAAATCTGCATCGCATTACAATCATACAAGTACATAACTGTGGAACCTCAAACACATTTCAGCGAGCTGAATTGATAGAAAGTTTTTTGGAATGAAAACAGGCACAGGGACCAGGATGAGAAAATTGGTAAACAAATGAGGTTTCATGAAACTGAGAATTGGTTGGAGCTATCTTAATGTTATCAGCAGCCCCCTAAATTGAGCTTATAGTTGTGCTTTGCTATGGAGAGCTGAACAAAGATTGGTTCAAACAAGTCAAGATCGACAGCAAGTCCATCTGGTTCGGGGTCCATGAATCCTCTCTCTGGGGGCTGTATGACCCAGAACAGGCAGGGCAACACTGGCACAGCGAGCACTGTATGGTGGCAAAACCTGGTA
Organism: Albula goreensis; assembly: GCA_022829145.1. Taxonomy (NCBI): domain Eukaryota; kingdom Metazoa; phylum Chordata; class Actinopteri; order Albuliformes; family Albulidae; genus Albula; species Albula goreensis. The sequence continues at coordinate 9,639,296 of CM040743.1, read as the reverse complement.
TGTTTTTAAAATGTGTCTGGTAACATATCCTAGTTAAAAAGAATGCACAAGGAGAGCTTCTCAGACATGGAGGTAATGTAGGTAAATGTTAATTATTGTCAATAAGGCGGAAATATTTAGGCTGAGAAACCAGCTGCACTTTTCAGGTCTGGTACCCAGTAATTTCAGTGTAATTGATACTTTGTATTCTGTGTAATGAGCCGTGCACTGTTAGGAGAGGGTCAGGTAACCACATTTTTCTCTATATTACCACCCTTTTCTCTTAATTCTGTAATCTAATAATGGGAGAAAGAGGTATCATGACAAAAAATAGTAACTAGAGCTACAATACATAGGGACTCATAAAATATGCATTATTTTTCTCTATTTCCATTTTATTTTTTCCCATTGTTCGATTTCTCTAAAAGTCCTCCATTGCTGTTTTATATCTGAATTCAATTTTTATGTCATACATTTGTTATTCTTATGTTTTCTCTGGAACATACAAGGAAAATAAAGGGCCGTACATATACTCATAACTCACTACATTTTGCTGTAAAGGATAAAATGCTTTGATTGATCAAAATAAGTGACTGACAGCTAATTGTGTCTCCACCCATATTTTATGTCATGATACCTAATTTTTAAAAATAATAAAGCTCGCAACAGTCTTGGGCTAAAATGCACATTTTTCCTGTTCATTAGGATTATCAAAGTTTACAATGATAAAATGCTCTCACTTTGATTACATGTCAAAATGAAAAGTGAATGACAGAACTAGAAACAATGTGAGCAGTATGGGTAAAAACTTGTGTCACAGGCCTAGGTTAACAACATTCATATCATGGTACAGAAAAATACAGAAAGAAGTGGTTTCAGAACTGAAAAAGGGGCATTTTATTTGTTGGCACCATACAGTGTAATGATTCAGGCACTATGAGTGACTTTCAGAGGTTTTTTTGCATGGCAAGAATGAGGTTTTTCAATTACAGGAAAACTGTAGTGACAGAAACAGTGATACTTCAGCAGGGGGTATTGCCTAACATCACGATACCCTTTTCTGCCAAGTCTACTCTTTCCCCCATAAGGGTAGAACTCCCTTCCTCAAGATCTATTGAGAGGTAGTGGAGCGTGATGTTTCCAAAATACCCAGCAAAAAAAAGGTATGCAACACCCTACCCAAAAAAACAAAGGCCAAGACTGATTCATAAGAAAAACAATGTTACCCATGGTGCTTAAAAGTTGCCTCTGGCCAGTTTTACTTCCTGGTTGTCTTGAAAAACTGCAAATACAGAAAAGCCAATTTACCCGGCCAAATACTCATACTTTCACTGGAATGTCAATATTCAGACTTTGGTCATTGTGCAACAGCATTGTCAAAATACAGAGTGTGATATAGCAGAGTGTCACAAAGCGGTGTCACAAGAATCTTTTTGGCTACAGAAATTATACACTTTTTGGGCTGAAAGCACAAACCAGGATTTTATGAATGGAGATTTTCTGCGAATGCAGAGGTCTCAAAACTTCTGTTTTTCCCTCTGGGATTTACAGTTTTGTTTTCAGTTCTGTGAGTAATTTTAGTGACCTAGGCCCATAACACAGGGACTTAGCCAGACTATTTACCTTATTTCTAGCTCACTTAGTATAGACTGCAACTGTCTTTTCCTGCCATTTTTTTCCTATCTGCATATGACACATAGTACTAACAGCTGAGCGATGCAGTTGAAAGTCTGTATGTGGATGTGGGTATCATTTGAAATTAGACCTAAGGAATGTCCCAAGGAACTGGAAAGTAGTTTGTTTCACTCAGTTAAGGGTCTGCTTTTTAGCTCACGAGTGTTGAGAACTTTGTTGTTTTTGTGCTGATGGACTCCTCTGCACAGCATGCCAGCTAATTAGGATGTACATGTAACTTTTTCCTCTGTGAAATAAAGTTTGATTATTAAGATTGTTCTCTGTAATATGTATTACTGAATGTAAATTTCTCCATTTGTCTTTTTGCGTGTCAGTGAAGTTTTTAGAAGTGGTCATGACAGCTCATCACCACTAGAGGGAGCAGTAACCCCCCCCTCTGATGATGGGCCCGGAGAACGCCACTTCGCACTTAAACACGGTATGAAGCGTGACTGCTCTGGATGTTCTATTCATTAAACTCCGCCCCAAACCCATACCACTGCCCTGTAAAAGGAACTTGTAAGGAATAAATTGTTCTGTCGGGAACAAAAAAGGTAAACTATAAATGATTTGCTTATGTCTACTCTAGAGAAGGTTTTATTGTTGTATGTTTGCAGGAGTTTAGGATGTCGTACTGCATGTGGTGCTGACTGGTGGTAATTAACTGAATAAATAAATTAATTTGTATTATTATTATTATTTACATTCTGAATTTTTGAATTCTTTGTCTTGAATAATATGCAACTGAAAGAAATAAGAAAAGACTGCACAATAGGAAAGCATGTAACTGCTTTTCTAAAGCACTTCCTGTATAAAAATTAAAAATAAAGACACATTTTCATTAAAAATAAAGAACTTTTAAGAAAATGAAAAGGTCATTTTAATGAGATAACTAAAAATAATCTGTCTACTGGGCATATAGTTCCTATTCTTATAATAATGTAAACAGCATTGTTGCTATGCAACAGTGTCTCTTGAACCATTGTGTTACCCAAATAAGATCAGACAGACAGACAGACAAATAAACAAATAGCTGGACAGCAGAACAGACACCAAAAAGATATAGACCACTGGACAGACAGATGGACAGCCAGACAGACGGACAGGTTATGACAAGGAAGTAATAGTACTCATTATGTGCACTCATTATAGTAATAAATAATAATAATAATCAATAGTATTATCATTTAACCCAATAATCATTTCCTCTCCTTTCCTTCTGCAGATGATAGCCACACCTCCACCCTCACCCCCTCTCTCTGGCTCCCCAGTGCCCCCTCTTGGCTGTGTCCCCTGCCCGGCAGCACCCCCCTGTTCCCCATGCCCCTCCCCACCTCCACCCTCCAGCCCTGGTCTCTCCTCTGGGGGCGTGACCCTGCGGGCCCTGCCCACCCGCCATCTGGCACACCTGGACCCCTGGAGGAGGCACAGCTGGGAGCCTGGAGCCGTAGTGCAGGGCTGCCAGCAGTATGAGAACCGCAGGTAGGGGGCGCTTCTGATGGGACTGAACACTGCAATGTTCCTCAAAGTATAAAATCATTGAAAAATTTGTAGATAAAAGTGTCATATTGTGTTAATATGCAATAAAGTTATTGTTTATATTTCCCCTTAGTTGTGACCACCAAAGGCGGCAATTCACTCACTGTAGGATGAGGTGTCAGAAGAATAGTAATTGGGTGGAGCAACAGTGATCTGTCAATCACAATGACTTGACTGTCAAACTGACCAATCAAAACACTTTCAAAAAAGTAATGATAGGTTTAAAAAGTCAATGTTCCATTGATTGGAATGAATCCATCTATTTTGGTGGGTCCTCATGAACATCGTAATGTTAGGAGCTATCAGCATGCTGTCAGTCACTGACTTTTGTGAGTTATGAAACTACACAACCATAAACTAGCAGGAAAACACACTCCCTGCTTGAACTTTCACAGGCCTTACTCTTACTTAGCTAAACACACTGGCTTTCTGTGAGAATGGATTCTCCATTAAACCTTTCTGGTTATCGTCAGTCTTTTGTCTGGCTTTTTAACCGTTCTCATTTCTTTCGTCCTCTCACAGCTCCTGTACTGACTCCTGTGCTGACTTTTTCCCACTGCCTGTGTCTTTGTAAGTCTTTGTTTACCTCCTGAGCTAAATCCCTTCTCTCTGGTTGACGTAAACTCTTTCATTTTCTCTCTGTCAGACTATTAAGCCTCTCTCAATCAGCTTCTGTTTGCTGCAACCAGACAATCGACTAATGGCCATTCACTTACATAGTCTATTGGAAGGGTTCAGTTGTTAAATTTCAAAAGTCACTTTACTCTCCTCTGTTCTGAAGGTGGAATTTGTCCTTAAGCTGGATAATTTAAGGGGTTCCTAAACCTTACCCAGGAGAGATTTTTTTTTATGCAACCAGCAAGTAATTCGGATCCAAGAAACCAGGTGAGATGGGCAGTCAACCATTTATGAGTTAAGCGCTGGGTAACAATGAAAACCAAAACAGCCTGTGGCTCTCCAGGACCATGCTAACCCAGGGGACCCCGGAGTTTCTCGTTTGTAGAATTAAAGGCCAAACACAGACCATGAGAAAAAATTTTATTTTATAATAAATACCTTACACTGAGGACTGTACCATCTGGATGTATTTCCTGGGCTTACATCCTGAGTAATTGTTTCAGAAAGGAATTCCCAGTGCTACGAATCTCTAAGGTGAAACAAAACTTGGAAACAGGAATACATTCAGCCTGACCATAGTGCTGTTGGTTCAGTGGTGCGCTCAGAGTCAACGATTCTTGGCTTTGCATGAACAATGGCATGGTCGCTGAGCTTTGAAAGGTTATTTGTAGAATGTGGTCAGAGCATTAATAGTTGATACTGCAAGGGAAATATTTGAGGCTTCTACCAGTTGTGCTAAACTGTGTAATGAAATAAGAAATTATCACAGTTATATCATGTTAAAGGAATCCCTTTAGCCTACCCTAGAGCAACAGAGTAGTTTTGCGAGAGAGGCTCTGCAGTCAAAAAAGCCTGACACAATAACCTTTGATGTATGTTTCTCACCCTAATTCATGGCAAATAGATTTTTCATCAAATATATTGAGCAAGACCTTGGCCTCTTGACCTTTTTAATGATTTTGACTGTGTGCTTTTCTGAAAACCTAAAACCACCAAATATTCTGCATTGGCCTTTATTTGAGATCACCCTCATCCCACCCCACCCCACCCCGCCACCCCCCTCCAGTATCTGTCCCCACGACTCTGTTTATGGCAGCCATGGGACACGCGTCCTCTGTGCCCCGTTGGGTGAATGGAGGCTCCTCAACATTAACACAGGATGGAGGGAGATCCCCACTCTGAGCCATCTCTGTGTCAGCGCACACAGGCAGCCTATATGACCAGCACTGAGACCCCACGGTTCCATTGTTCCCAGGGCACACTGAACCTGTTGTCCTGGCCTGTGTGTGACACTGGGCTGGTATTGTACTGCACGGGCCACACTGCTCCTGCCTGCGCCCCCTGTCCACCCCGCATCATGTAAGAGTATATTCAAGGAGCCAGTGTCAGCTTAAGCAGTGCTAGTTAGCGGCCATCGATAGCTACTCATGGCTGGGACCCTGGGGCGGCGTTAGCCTGTGGGCGCTATATGCTATTCTATATGATGTGCTATTCAACGGTTTCATCACTTAAGGAAGCGGGGGAGATCCTAGTGACTGGGCCGGAATTGGTTAAAGGTATATGAATTAGTGATGGAGAAAAGGCTTGCGGAAGAGATGGTAGCATTAGTGGTCACAGAAATGGTGGTGATGGTGAGAATTTGCGTGGACGATACCTGGCATGGTAATGGGACCGGCAGTAATGGTGGTGACTGCAGTTACGGTAACAGTAGAATCTTTCTTTGATGGAGGAGTGCCAGTGTGGATGGATGTAGTAGTTGACAGTAATCGTTGTGTTTTAGCTGGACAAAAATCCATGTGTGTTGTGGTGTCAGCACCTTTTGTTTTCTTTTCTTTTGTTTCACCTCAAAACTAACCTCAGGTGAAGAGACAAACAATTAAACCTCTCTTTTTGGTTCTTACTTCTTTTTTTGTCTGTATTTTTTTCTCCATCCTCTTGTCTTTGGGGTCAATCATTCCCACTTATGTTACATTCTTTCTCCACTTTTTTTTCCCACTCTTCTTCTTGCTCTCCATCTGCATCTCCACATCTTTCCCTTCCCTGACCGCTTTTTTGCTGTTTCTGTTTTTCATTTTTCATATTCTCTCATTTACCTCCTCTTCTCTCATATGAGTCCAGTCTTCTCTCATTCCCTAACTATTTTCTCAGTCAATCTTCTGTCTCTCTCTGTCACTCTTCCATATCTCTCATTCTCTATTTCACTTGCTTACCCTGTCTCTTTCTATCCCTCTTCCTTCTATGTCTGTCTTTCTGTCTAGCTAATCAAGTTTTTTCTCTTCTTCACCTCTCTCTCACTCTCCCTCTCCATCTCTCTCTCAGTGTGAGTCTGGAGGACCTGGACCCAGAGGAGATGGAAAAGGTTTTGGGCGTGGCCCTTGGGCCCCACAGAGGTCTGGACCCCCGCCGGGCCCCCATAATTCACTACTCCCAGGAGCCAGGGTCTCTGCAGTCCCTGACAGAGGAGGAGGTGGGACCTGAAACTCAACACTACTCTGTATTGGAGGTGAGGCTTAGCCCATACCATACTTTTTAAACATTAAAATATTATTACATAGTATCAAAGTTTTGATTTTTTTGTTATACAGTGTTTTGTTATACAGTGTTTTCAAATGAACTTAATTTGGCACGCAACCATGAAGCAATGACATTTCAGAGGTGATGTTGCAAGCTTACCACTGAAATGTCAAAGTCGAAAGTGACAAAAAATGTAGATATTTTTATGAAGCCGTTGATACTGTATACATTCATGCGTTTGTATATGCATGTTTTTAAAGATAGATTTGTAAAAATGTTCCTGAGTTTAACTGTACACTGTGACAGGCCTGAGTTGGCCAGTGTCAGCTGGGAGCTGTTGTGCTCTTTGAAAGGCTGCAATATCAATAGGGGGATGTGAATGGGTGCAGTGTGGAGGGCTGGGCTGGGGTGGGGCTGCATCTCTGGGGGGGACGTGGTGATGAATGGGGTCGCTGTGTGTGTCTTTGGCTCCCAGGGCCAGTCCACTCAGCTGCAGGGCTGCAGTGCCTCGGCCCCCACTCTCTGTGAGGTCCAGACCCGCGCCCAGAACCGTGCCGCCAGACCACCCCAGCGCCCTCGCTCACACTGCTACGGTAAGTCTCACTCTGCTGCGACACCCGTCTGCCACTGAGGTCACCTGTCTTACAGGTCTTAATCTCTCTCTCTCTCTCTCTCTCTCTCTCATACAACACACACACACAAGCAGACACTCACCCTATCTCTCTTACTCTCTTTCTCTTCCTTCTTCTGTGTTATATGTCTGTCTGTCTTGCTGAATGGACAAGAATGAGACCATGTAAGTGTAAGTGTGTGAGTCTGTGCATGTGCATGTTGAATGTGTGTGTCTTCATTTTTGACCTTTGATTTGGGAGACTCTTTGTGTCTGCTCGTATTCATGGTTCAACTGTAAGCCAGCATGTGCAGATATCCAGATGAACTCATCTTTGTGTGAACATGTGTGTTCGAAGAGCTCATTCATTTTTATGTTTGTTTTCATGCATTCAACACTGAATGTGTGCATGTGTGTGTTTCCTAGTGTGCGTGTGAGAATAATTCTCAGCGGAATGCGTGTATATTTTTATTGGTGTGTGCATGAGCGTGTGTTTGTGTGCGCGTGGAGGTGTGACGGTGAGTGTGTGCATAGTAATGCGGAAGCGGTCTTCCTGTGTTTGTTCTACTGTGGCTTAGCTTCTCTTTCTCCAACCCTTCCAGTCCTCTGCCCTTAACCTTAATTTTACCAAACCTCTCATGCAAGAACAAACAAACCACTCTACAGAGCTGTTACTGGATCTGTCCGTCTGCCTGTCTGTGTATGGCTTTGTCTGTCTGTCTATCCATCTGTCTGTCCTAATCTCTTGACCTGTCAGTTAGTATACTTGAATATCTAGAATGCCATCAGTAGCCCTCTTTTTCTGCATCCAGCAGTTTTTTTGCCTTTGTCCACTCCTCTGTGCAGACACCTCGGGCACATAAAACTCTGCAGCTCGTCTATGTGAGGAATCCTAGTTATTAGACGCATCTCTAATGCGATTTCCATAGTTCTTGTTCTGTCCGCTGTTTCACTTCTCCTTGTTTGTACCTCTGTGGCATTTTTGCTGCCTGCGTGCTGAGACTGTACTTCTCACTGCATTGCACATGCAGCTCAGTGTGGTGTCAGAAGGACTCCCATGACCATGTTAAATAACGGACAACATCTCCGCATTTCAGAAACCTCGCTGCACGGCCAGGTGGGAGGGTCCACTCTGAGGTGAGTACCTGCCTGTGTGGTGCCCTTGCATTTGTCATATGGTCAGCTCATGGTCTTAGGCATGAGTATTAACCCTTTCATTTTCTATGCACATGTTTTTTAGTATGTGCTTTTAGTATACGCTCCTTTGTTTTGTCTAATGGCTGCTGTGTAACCTTTTGAACCTGGTAGTGTTTTGTTTGTGTGTACACTGCAGAGATGCAGACACAATATAACATAGGCCTTTGTGTCTCTATTTTTGTTTCTGATTTCACCCACTACTATCCTGTGTCTTTTCCTTCCCTTCTCTCATCCTTGTCCCACTTGCCTCTTCTCTGCTCTCCACCATCCTCCTCTTTTCCTCTCTTCATCTTCCTCCCTCTCTCTATGTCTCACACTCTCTCTTGTTCTTCTCCATCTTTGCTCCTTCCTATCCCTCCTCCCCTGTTCACCCACTCTCCCCCCTTACTATCCTTTATTATCTCCCCCAACCCCTCCCTACTACCATACCTACCCTACCCCCATTCCTCTCTCTCTCTCCTCTCTCCTCTGTTCTTGTTCCCTCTCCATCAATGCTATCTCCCTCCCTGCTCTCCTCCCCTTCTCTTCCTCTCTCTCAGTGTGGAGGCTGGAGGTGATTCGAACTCTGTGTTCTGGGGAAAAGAGGAGAGGACAGTGGGAGAGAGGGAGGACACGGAGGAGAGAGAGAGAGAGGAGGCCAACGGCAGCCCTCTGGAACGCACCCTCAGCTTCCTGCGCAAGATGGCTGGGAACCGCAAGGTAAGAAAGAGAGAGGGGAGGGGTGAGAGAGGCTGGGGGAGAAAGAGGTTGGGAGAGAGAAGGGGAAAAGAGAGATGAAAAGAATTCACCTTCTCTGCCTGTTTAATACCAGTGGTAAGGAGCAGAGCACATTATGTTGGCTGGTTTCTCCCTGATATGGACTGAGGCTTTCAGTACCTGGATGGTTAGTTAGTGTCCACTGGAGGGCACTGCAGGCCTATCTAGCATGGTATGGTCATTAATCTAAAAGGACAATGTAAATTTTTGTTCACAAATAAAAAGAAAAATGCAAAGCAGGCAGTGAGGACACTCCCCAAGAGTGTGCAGGCTGGGTCTATACCAGCAGTCATTAGCTGAGCATGGGTTTGCATGTGAGGTGACATTGTCAGCTTCATTGGCATGATGGTCTAAGCTGGGCAGGGCTCTTTGTGTTACTTCTGCATCAAGCGCCCCCTATCTACCAGGCAGGAGATAACAGGCTACGAGTTGTCATTAATAGACCTTTGGGGAGATGTGCCTTTCCTCTGGTCAGTCTTACTGATGTATGCTGTGTGTCTCTAACAGTATGTGGCTGTTTGCTGAGTGTATTGGAGGAGTGCTCTTGTTATAAGGGCTGTGCTCCTTGCCAGGGTGTGGGTGGCACAACAATGATGTCAGATCATGGATTCAATTTTGTAAATTTGGGGCAAAATGGAGGGAGAAAAATAACTGAAATAAACGCAACTCTGTCATTGGTGAAAGCTTCAACGGATAAAATAAATGGAGCTCTTTGACTGGTTAAAGCTCAAACAGTGCTGTGGTTCACTCTGATGCTGGATTCTGATGTGCTGATGTAATTCCTTGAACCGGATTGGCCTGGGGCATGCCAGTGCTATTCAAACCACCATCTTTTCATTGCCTTTCTCTGCTGGAATTTATCGGACCTGCAAATGCTGTTGAACCACGCCTAGGGTGGTGTCCACTGGTCGTTCCCCTTCTGCACGCTGTCTTGTAATGTCTGCCTCTAAATCAGATACTGATTGTGTGCCCTCTTTCATCAATAAGTACCGTTTTGGGCTGGCATCTTTTCAAAACATTGTTAACATGACAAAAAAAACATAACTAGGAAACTTGCAGAAACTTGCAATGTATGTGAGACTGGGACCTAGGGCAACGTAGACATACTGTAAATGTCTGAATTGCTCTATTATTCTTTGATGGAAGTCGTTTTGCAACTGGCCTGTCAGGCATGCTTAGTTGCTTGTAATGTCCAGCAGAGGGCACTGTACTGAGAATATTTGCTGAGAATACTGCTCTAGCTAGCAATGGGTGAATGATGCTTCATAACATCAAAAATGGATGGAGCAAAACATTAATAATTACATATGGCTGCATGTGAATCACTTACTGGTTTCAGTCAGATAAGATAAGAGTCGGAAATTTGTTTTGCCTCCAGTGGAAGACAAATGGAATACAATACTTACAATACATAAATCCAACATCCATATGCCATTTACTTACATCCCATTTGGCATATTCTGGAGCATGCACACATTACCTTTCTCAAACTTTTTAGAGGAGAGCCTTGTCACAAATAGGCTGAAACAATTAGGAGAAGGACCTACACATATGACTAGGCCTATCAACTTTGAGGAAAGTATATAAATGTGGCATATGCTTGGTTAATATTTAATTTTTTTTTGGTTTACATATGTACACTTTGAAGTTGATTCATGTTGCTCTGCAGTTGCAGTAATGATGAGGGTGCTGTGTGAAGTGTGGTTTTTGTCATGACAGTATGTTGGTATATGGTAAAAATCAATCATACTTTTAACAATTGTTTTGAAGATGTGGACCCTGAGAAAGGGGACTGAAAGAGTGCTGGGTTGGTCATGACCGGTCCTTTATCAGATTTGGGAGGGAATATAAATATTATGTGAATTAACCAGGGTTTATTCAGGGATTGGAGTTGAGCCAGTGACTGGGCTCTCTGTAATCAGGTCTGTAATAGGGCTGGCTAATCTTCAGCCCCTATCAGCTGCCCCTCACAGAAGGTCGCCATGACGTCCAGGGTTTGAGGCAGTTTGTTTAGGAAATGACATCATGCCATCCGATTGCAAGCGACAGAGAGAGATTGCCAGTTCAAGACCAAGGGAGCTATTTCTGGTGTGTGACTCCATCTGTTCTGGGTGTGTATGAGTGTTGCGACTCTTCTGCACTGTATGTGTGTGTGTGTGAGTGTGTTTAGTGTCTTTATTGCATCTGTGTATCAGCTTGTGTCTGTGCTGCTCTATGCATCTGTAAGCCTGCAGAGCACAGATAAGTGTTAATGTTATCGTCAATATCAATACTTATCGCAAGTAAAATAACTTCTTTTTCTTCTAATTCTAAATCTTATCAGTCTAAGTATATTCTTCTCAATAATGCCTATAGCACTTAAGTTTGAATTGCAGTGTAACTGGCATCATGAGGTGTGGACAGTAAGGATACAGTGCACAGCTCAGGGCAGTATGTAGACTGTGTGATCTATAATGAGTAAAACAGTGCAGTATAGACAGTGGGAGGGTTCTTGCATCAGTGTGCACACACACACACACACACACACACACACACAGAGCTGTAGAGACGTTTTGCAGACCTGGTGAAAAGAGCAGAGACAGTGAGCTCACTGCTGGACTCCTGGCATTCACTCAGCATGTGAGAGATCTTCACTCTCAGGAACACTCTGCAGGAAGCTGGCAAAACCAGGGTCTGACTGTGTATGAGTTTACCCAAGCACCCTGGGTAAACTCATACACATAAGCTTCACTGCTTATGAATGTGTGTGTGTGTGTGTGTATGTGTGTGTGTGTACATTTGTATATGGGTGCATGTGTATATGTGTGTGTGCATTCGTATATAGGTGCATGTGTACGTAAGCATGTGTGTGTGCGCATTTGTATATGGGTGCATGTGTGTGTGTGCATGTGTGAGTGCATTTGTATATGAATGCATGTGTATTCATGTGTGTGTGTGTGTGTGTGGGTGCATCTGTATATATGTGTATGTGTGTGCGTGTGCATTCCTGCGCACCTTTCTGTGCCTGCGTGTGTATGTATGCATGTGTATTTGAGTGCATGTGCTTGTTCCCTCCTGCATAGCTTCAAGGTTGCCTGGGTATGTACTGGAAATGCTTAACTCAGCAAAAGTGTCTGATTGAAAGCATTTGTCTCTCAGCCTTTTATGGTATGTGCAATCTAACATGTTCCCTTGGTGTGATTTCTAAGTGCTTATTGACCTTCTCCAGACTTCATTTCCACCTCTGCATGGCTCTATAATGTATGCTAAGTGATGATAATGAGGAAAAGGCTTGATTCCTATATTGGCAGGGAACAAATATTGGAACCTTTTAAAAGAATGTTGTCATTTTTCAGAAAATGTGGTCTCAATTCAGCATTAGTCTCAGCCTTCTAGAGTGTGTGTGTGTGTGTGTGTATGTGTGTGTGTGTGTGTGTGTGTGTGAGTTTGTGTGAGTGTGTCTATGTCTGCGTGTGTTTGCCTCTGTTTGTGTGTGTGTGTCTATGTCTGTGTGTGCATGTGTGTTTGCTTCTGTGTGTGTGTGTGTGTCTATGTCTGTGTGTGCATGTGTGTTTGCTTCTGTGTGTGTGAGTTTGTGGGCGGCCACTACATGCATGGAAGGAAAAAAAGAAATAATTAAAAAAAAAAATTTTTTTCAGAGCACTTTTTCATTACAGTTGGTGGTAATTTCCAGTTGCACCTACCAATTATCTACATCTGTCCTGACACACAGATCAGCAGCCTACGTGCACATTATTCTGAAGCGTTCACCACACAATAGCTATTGCTGAGAATTTTCCTCGTTCCTTAAAAGCTCTGCCTTACGGACCAGAAGCAGGGTTTTGTTGGGGTTGAAGTTCCAAAAAGTGCAGTGGGGTAAAAGAGAGGGGGGCGGAAATAATGGAAATTTACTGTGTAATTGAACTCACTTTGCTGACAATGTCTGCAATGAAGGTGGTGTGTGGGGTCAAAGGTGTTATTCAGTTCGGTGTAAGACTTGAAGGAAGAGTGGGGAGGGGGGTGAATGCACACATGTATAGGTGTTTATTATCTTAGTGTGTGGTCTGTTTGTGTGTGTGTGTGAGAGAGAGAGAGAGAGAGCGAGAGAGAGAGAGAGAGACAGAGGGACAGGTGTGTTTAATGTGTATGTCTATATATCTTCCGTGCATTTGCCTGTTTATTTTAAAACTTGAAATTATTGTGTTTCTGTTTGCTGAGGCGTTAGAGGAGTAGATTGTGAAGCACGCCTGTGGTGGGGACGCTTTTTCATTTAAATCAGGACTGAAAATGAGTGTGATTTGTGGTGTGAAGTATTTGTTTGTGTTTTGTGTGTGTGTGTGTGTGTCTGCTGTGTGTTCTTCTGGATTGTGTTGACTAACCTTGTGTTTATGTGCTTGGTGTGTGCTTGTATATTTGTAGCTGCATGTGTGTTTGTTTATGGTGTGTGTGTTTGTTTATTTATATCCCAGTGTCTAGGCTATGCATTCTATAATGTCTGTCTGCACTGAACCTGTGGTGGCAGAAGTTTGGGCTAAGTGGTCTCCCCCCAACCCCCCCAAAAAGCCTGTTACTGGGGTGGATGGCGGTATTGCATCAGCAGGAACTACCCCCCCCTCCATTTCTCCTCCTCCTTCTCTCTCCCCCTTCTCTGTTCCCCCTCTCCACCCCACCCCCACCCTTAAACTGCCATTCTGAAGTGGAGTTGAGCAGTCCTGCAGCCTGTAACGGTCAGAGCAGTCAGGGGCGGAGGGTTGGGTGGGGGGAGGGGTAGCGGGGGGCACGGGGTTGGGTTCTGGGGACTCTCACAGGATGTGTGGGGACAGCTGCTGAATGAAAAGCGTGTTTCCTCTGTGTGACTTTCTCCATGCTTGTCCATCTTTTTCTGATGTCCTTCAGCAGATCCTGTCTTTTCTGCAGCTCTCTCTTGTCCGCCTTTTTCCCTCATTTCAAATTATTAGTCCCACCTCACACTCTTTTTCTGTGCATCTTCTCTTTTTCCTGTTTTCTTGTCTTCATCAACCTCACATTTCATTCACATCTCTACTAGTATGTCCCTCTCTCCACCTTTTCCACTTTATTTTTTTTTTTTTCACTGCTGAGCCTCACTTTTCCTCCTTTTTCTCTGTTTGTATTTTGTCTCTTGTCTCTCTTTCTCTCAGTATTCAATTTCCACCTTCTCTCTTTCTCAGTTTCTCTTCATCTATCTTCCTTTTCCTTTATTTGTGCAGCATTCCATTATTATTATGCCATTACTGGCTGGTCAGCTGACTGGCCGTAGTACCCAGCCCGTGGCCTTAGCTCAATGACCTGTATTGTTGTGAGCATCTGTCTTCATTACTATAATTCTCCATGAACAAGTTAGACTGTTACTGTGATTTCCCTTTATAAGGCTCAGCAGCACTTTCTTTGCCAAAAGGGAAACAGTTGAGTGGTAGTCGGGATTAGTCTTGTGAGCTTAGAGATTCTCTGTCTCTCTCTTTCTCTCTCTGTCTCAGCTTTCACAGGGAAAGTCTTTTGTTGGGTTACAAAGCCTTTTCCACACCTTATAGGATGTCTTGTGATCAGGCATTCTCTTCATGCATCGGCCTCTGTGTAGCAATATATGTAAAAGACACGGCACTGAAGTATATGTTTCTTTTTCCCATTGAGCTAGCCATAGTCTGAAGATAGAAAAAACCTCCCCTTCTACTATTTGCTCATCTATTTGAAGAGTAGCAGGTTTTCAAATGATTCTCATAATGCTTTAAAATTATCCACCCTTGTACATTAAAACATGCATTCACAATGTATTGTTTAGTACATTAACAGATTCATTTTTTTCAACAACAGAGCTAGGAGTAGCGTTTTATGACACTGGAACAGCCGTTTCCTGCTGGCTGTCACAGCTTGGTGTGTGAATCCCTTTGTATAATACTTTTCTTGGTTAGCTTTCAGTTTCTCTAAAGTATACAAGTGTTTGTCACATAACAAAAACAATATTATATACCCAGAACTAAACATATAGTAACCTAACTAATAATATAAGTAACCATTTCATTCAATTAATAATTTTGCATTTTAAAATCCCCTGGATGTTTTCTGAAAACCCATTATTTTCACATTGTCTATTTTTGCTGCCGGGGCCCAGGTCTGACAGAACTGTAAAAGAGCCATGTTCTTTCTTTCTCTGATGCCTCTTCCCTTCTTTTACTTTCCTGTTTCTTTTCTGTCTCCTTTTTCTATCTTCCTAGTGCCTCTCTCCTGTCCTCCATCTCTATATCTTGTCTCTATGCCCTCTCTCCACTCGCTCTCTCTTTCTCTCCCTCCTTTCCTCTGTGTCCCTCTCTCTGATCTGTGTGTGTTGCAGTGTTGTTCTTGTCACAATGGTTCTTTACAGAGAGGATGATGGGACAGTGGCAGCCACTGGCTGGGTCTGAATAGCAGGCCTGTGCATTTGCAAACACCTGGTCATTATCTCACTGTGGGGAAGCATTCGGCCGCAGCCAATCCCACGCACCTCCTTTGCCAGCCGCCGAGCATGCCCCCCGGGCTGAGAGCACTGCGGCTGAGCTGTATCCCACGGCAACAGTCTCTCGGTGACTGGAGCTTATAAAAACTGGTGTGGTGGGGGGGGGGGTGTGCTCGTATCAGTGCTGTCACAAAATGACTGCTTGCAGATCTAGGTACAGTATGTTTGCAGTTACACAACTTTCAGTGAGATCATTGCTCATCGAAATATGCGTCCTCATGCCGACACATACGTTTCAATGATATCACAGTTGATTGATATATGCGCTTTGATTAAGGTTTAATGCAGTTTGTTAAGGCTGAAATATTTTGTTGAAGGTAATTGCCTCGTCCCTGATTGGTATGTCTTCTTGTGCAGCGTGGCTGGTTAGCTTTTCTCCTGTAGCAAATGAACCACCATATCACCAAGGAACGATAAGCTGTCCTACTGTGTGGAACTATTAAGAACAGATGAGAGGAATCTCTATGCGTGGCTCTGTTGTCATTGTTCCCCTTGACTGTGTTGAACACAGTCCTCCTCCTCCTCACCTTCGTTACCACGGAACCCCAGCTGAGCCGCATGATAGACAGGGCTGTTTAACGTGCAAAGTCCTGGAAACAACGTCATTTGCCTGCACGTCATTCAGGTAAAACCCGCAGACTCCTGTGTGACCCCACTTCTCAAAGGTAGCAGTGGGTGAGTACTGTACTGCCAGATGATGCTAGACTCATAGGCGTTGTGGGGTTGAAGCTGAGTCATTAAGAACCTCTCCATTAGGAAGCAGTGGGCTGCTCACAGTCTGACAACATGACATGACGACCACAGAGTTGCACAGAGGTTACACCTTAGCATCTTAACAGGCACACTCAAGAACAGTGGAAAAGAGAGAGAGAGAGAGAGAGAGAGAGAGAGAGAGAGGCCGAGAGATGATGTGACATTGGGTTGCTCAGTGTGATTCTGCCTCCAAACCAATTTGTCTTTATTATTATTGTTATGGGTAGTTATACTTATCTTAAGGGAAGTGAAGAGAGATACAGAAAGTGAAAGAGAGGAGAGAAAGCACAGAGGAGTAGTTTGAAAGAGTTTATTGAAAGACAGGAGGAAGTAGCCTATTTTTGGTGATCCCTCAATCTATACTTAAGCACAGTATAGTGATTTAAAACCATACATTACATGATGGAAACGTGAAATCAAATCTAAGCTGGGGTTGGCATCATGAAAACTACCTTGTGTAATCAAATACTTTTGCATGCAACTATTATCATTTATGTGTGTGTGTGTGTGTGTGTGAGTGAGAGAGAGAGAGAGAGAGAGAGAATTACATACTAACCATACGTATGTATGAATATGAGTATTTTGTTTTTGTGGAGGGTTTTTGTTTCAGTTACGTGATTTCTCCTGGGGAGACACCCAATAACTGACCCAGGGACCCAGCCACATTTCTGCCCCTGTGGGGGCATTCAAAACCTGCTGGGAGCTAGAGGACTGGCCTGAGCTCCAACTGCAAGGGGAAGCAAAACAGACATATTGCTAAGGGAATCAGGGAAACTAACATGTACTAAAAAAGAGTTGCTGTGTCTTAAGCTGAAGTAATTTTGAAGATTAGCAGCAGCAAATAAGAGCACAGAGAGAACATAAGAATGTTTGATGATGAGAGTAAACCATTTAGTATATTGAGACTTGTCATTTTGCCAGAAAGTTCTTCTTTTCTTGCATATTTGTGCTATTTTTTTACTTAATAGTTCTGAATTCCAGAGGCTGTAATTGGTCTTTGAAGGAGGAGACTGGGGTTTCTTGTGAATGCTGAACAGAAAAGACAGAACAGGAGGAGTGGAAATAGAGAAATTAAAGAGGAATGGATGTACTTGGCTCCCAAACCAACCTCCTGCCAGTCAATTTGGTCATGATTATGTTTCTGGACCAGAACTGCACATTGCAATGAATTATGGGCAGATCTGTGAGGCTATTTTTGATATATACCCAAACAGAGGAATTTTGAAGTTGTGCCTTGTAATATGGAGAAGGTCCCTTGGTCATCGTGGAGGGTGAAGAATTAGGGAGAAGGTGATTTTGGAGTGTAAAACACCCATTCGTCATGGACTTTGTCAGTTAATTTGCTCACCAAAGACTGGCCCCATAGCCCAGACGTTGCATGTGTCATCCTTGGGTTCTTCGGTTGCTGAATGTTACAGGGGGTTTGCTGTGTCAGGGTGCACAATCAGTTTTGTCCTGCAAGCTCTCTTGAGCTGCCACTGCGTTAGTTCCCCTGTAGCCTCCTGTAGGTGGGATGGAAATGATCGCCGGCTCGTGGGCGAGTGCACGAGAGGAGGGCGTGCATGGCACAGCTGCCGTGCTCCTTCCGTGGGCGTGCAGGTGGCGCGGAATGACTTGAGCGGCACACTTGCCAATGCCAAAATTAGAGAAGGCACTACGGGGGAAGAACAGAAACCATTGAATAAATGATGTTGGCAAACTGGCTAAGCAAATGAAAGTCATTTGCTTTAATGGAATGGTGTTTCTTACAACACAATGTAAGAATTGCCTATTACATTGAAGAGTCCTTGCAAGTGCCAGTGTGAAAGTGACTGCTGTGCACTCAGTTCTGCAGCAGTTCAGAGAGAATGAGTGTACGTGGAGAGTTGTGGACAGGGGGTCAGAGGTGAAAGAGTTAATCTTACAGAGACGGACTAAGGCCAACATATGGGGGAGTGTATGTGATTGGCCGGGAAAAAAAGAGACAGTGGTGATATGACCAGGAGGTCTACGGGTGGACAGGAGAAAGACAGGAGAAACTGGAGAGGCTGAATCTGTGTGTGTGAGTCTGGTGTAGAGTCCTGTCCGTCTTTATGCGCCGCTCTGAGGTAGAAGTGGAGGTTGCTGGAGGCACAGCTAGCTCAGCTCAACGGCAGGGCTCGGTAGAGAGTGGAGGTTTACGCCATGGAAACGGGGAGGAGGGGGAATGAAAATGTAAATGTTCTGTAGAGGAAGAGTGAAGTGGCTGGCCTTGTTTTTTGGCTGAGAGAATGTAGCTGAAGCACAGGGCGTTCCGTCTTTCTTTTTCTCCCCTTTCTCTCTAAATTTAGACCAGGCAGCTTTCGCTACCTCCCCCACCCACTCCTCTCCCTCTTCTGCCTCCCACTCTTAGCACTTCTCTATCTCTATCTCCAACTTCACTCTTTCTCTTAGTTGTGTCAGATTATTCCCTACACCGTGGCCATCCTTTATCTCTCCTGCATTGTTGAAAATGACCGTGGAGTCATGGAGGATCCACAGGTTGAAAATCATCATGAAGGGGGGATGGGGTTGCAAACAATTTGAGCTGCATGTTGAAATGGGGGTGACATCTGTATAACAATGAAATTGGGACCCCCCCCAATGTGTATGTTTTTAGCTGTGTCCAGCAGCTCTATAGCTCGCTCTGTTGGTTAGTTGGTTGGTTGGCTGGTTGGTCGTCAGTCCACAAACATTTCCTCACCCTTTGGTGGCCACACTTTTTTCCCTAGGAGGCTGAAATTTGCCATGGAGGTCAAGTGTGTGTGTGTGTGTGTGTGTGTGTGTGTGTGTGTGTGTGTGTGTGTGTGTGTTGTGTGAAGCTGTGTGTTTCTTTTCATACCAATTGGCTACAGGGGGGTGTGGCAGTGGGAGTGGCCTGGTCGCAGCTATTGCAAATTTGCGCTTGTTATTTCTCATGGAGAGGCCTCCCTCATGCCTTATGGGGATCCTGAACCCCCAAACCCCGATCATTTTGATCCCTGGGTTCCCATGGAGCACACCTTTCCTCTGTTGCCATGACAGCCCCTCAGATCTCATCCTACGTCCCCACTGCATCCACACAAAGCCGGGCCCATCAAACTCCAGTCCTGCACAGCCAGAGCGCCTGCAGGTTCATGTGGTTTCCTTTCAACCAGCAGCTACTTTAGGCCCATGTAACAAGATAGGACTCTTTCACCAGGCATTGGCCTAAATGTGTTATTGAAGCTTTGCAGAGTACAAAAGAATAAGCAGACACTGCAATACAGAAACAGTCTGACACCCTGGGCTTGTAAAAATCACCCACAAATGTTTGAATGAAGGAAACGGCCTTGCTGTCTATGAGTGTGTGAAAGGGAGTCTGGTCTCCTCAGGCGGAGTCCGTGTCTGTGCCACTGTTCACTCTCGTAAACCCAAAATCTCCCCACCCTTCCTCAAGTGCCTCAGTTCAGCCTGGAGTCGGCAAGTTTTACTGGAGTGACAGAACGCTCGTGCTGCCAGGGCAGAGCTGTCTGGTCTGAAAGATTTCCTTTTCCTAAAAAAAAAAAAAAAAAAAAATTCTCCCATGGCTATGGTGACACGCCTCTCCCTCCCCCCACCCCTCATTTTTTCCATCTTTTTGTAAAAGCATAAACATCCATTTAACGCTTTATACTCTCAGTCCCAAAGCATCATTTAACCCTACCCCCAACAACTTCCCATTCCACAGCCACAGTGTAAATGCATGTGCTCCCAGGCAATGTTGTTACATTGCATTGTCATTCAAATCATAGTTTGATCTGATTGTATAATCCTTTGTGCGTTAATGTAAACAGAGACCATAATAGTCAGATCTGTAGAACTCACTATGATCACTAAATAAGTCTGTATAAGCGCAGGTCAAATGAATAATGAAAGAAATTCTTTCAGAATTTAATTTGGGGGAAAACGTACAAGTCCTAAACTATGCACGAAAGGTATGACAGAAATGTTCGAGCCGCTCGCGAAGTGAAGTTGAACGACTGTTGCAGTAAATGTATGTGATTTGTAAGTGTAACGGTTCCCAGTTAGGATCATGAAGAAATGAAAATATGCTGAGCGTTTTGGATTGGCCGCGAGAAATAGAGGGTGGCACCGTGGAGATGATGATTATGTTGTTTGACTGCTAAACCACGGTCGTCATTGGTCAATGTACGAAAGGGCTGGCTTTACAGCTGTGGGTCCTCCTTGGAGGGCAGGGCTTGGGATCGAGTAGCAGTGCCTATGATAAAGCGCTCAAACTACATACCATCTTCGAGTTTCCTGTATGAAAAAGTGAACCGACTCGATTTGACCGCCTAAGACGCTTGAGAGCTACCGGAATAAGCAAAGTTAGTGAGTTTTATCGCTGGGAGTAATTATTTTACTTTACATTGGTAGGAGTTAAGTAGCAGGACTTTACTCCATCGCTGACGAAACTAAAGAACTGTACATTTTTAACGAGGATAAATTGCACTGGTATAGGCTAAGCAGTTACATGCAGCCTGTTAACGGACCCGTGCTGTTATTGTAGTGGTCTAAAAGCTCGCTATGTCTCGAGTTACGGATCCGCTACCGAAAACGCGTCAAGAGAGGATGAAGGAAATCAGTTTACGGGTAAGTTGGGGTTCTGCGTCGTGAAACTTCAAATTGAATTGCTGTTTTTTTTTTTTTTGCTATCTTGATAGTTTTACTCAGGGTGTCCCTACATATTGGCCTTCTCTTGGAGACGCAAAGGTATTTTAAAATGTGTTTAGTAAATTATTATTATCAGCCTGTTACCATATCGGTGGTTTAAATGCGCAATTCTTCACTCAGTTCTGTATTTAGTGAGTGGGAGTGAAGGTGTGCGCGTGTACAGATGTGTGTTTTATCACACTGGGGAGTAGGCAGGGTATGCACTTCTCTCAGGCTTTACGTTCCTCATTCTTTATTATATTAGGTTTTCGTTATGTTACGGCTTTGTGTGTTATGACAGCACAATGTTTCGTGCGACAAATTCGCTGCGTAACTTGTGGTTTAAAGTCGCTTTGTGGCATTGTTGCCAAAATTTGCGGACCCCGAGCACGTTGGAACAGGGAAGTCGGAGAAAGGGGAGGCTATATGTGCGTATACTTAAGAGAGGAAGAGGATGAGAGGCTGTAACGGCTAAATAGACATTGAGGGATTTATTTGCGCAATAGACTGTGCTCTTTTCCTTTTGAGTTTCTTAGAAAGCTCTTTGACAACACCGATCCATTACAGCATGCGGAACAGACACAAAAAGTAACACACTTAATAGTGTTACATTGGAAATTGCTTAAACGTAGGATGTAAAAAAAGATTTCCCGCAGTCACTCTAATGATTTTAGAAGTGTGAGTGGCTGTCATACTGTGTTTCATGACTACAGTCACAAAATATTTTGGTAGCATCTGTATGCCGGTGTTGAGAAAGAACCGCTTCTCCTTTCTCTCTCCATTTTATTTTATGGTATATCCCCTCCTTCATACACAATACTCCTTCTCATACACAGTAATATCATCTTAAGTGTATTCTCCTGTGTGTTCTCCAGCCTTCTTTAACACTGAAATCATCCCTCCTCCACCTCAATAACACTCAGGTGTCCCTTGTTTGTGTATCTTGTCCTTCCCCTTGTCCTTTCGCCTGTCCAGCTGTCTCACCTTCTTTTTCTCCATCATTGTCATTTATATGTGAAAAATAACTGAGGTATGTTATATTTTGCAATAAGAATTTGGTGAGATTTCAGGTAAATTGTGTTTAATATAAGGGGACTTAAATAAACACAATTTATCATTCACCTTTCTAAGAAAGCATGAGACCTCTGGAGCTGATATGTTTTTTTTCTCTGGGAGTGACATTCGTGAATTTCCAATCAGTGATTCGTATGTAAACTCCAGCAGCGACTGCTGAACCCACCAATTCCTCTGTGTTCACTCTGTGTGTTACTATTATGTGCATTTGTGAATCGGTGCATGCTCACTGGGTAATTGCAGTATTTGAATGTGTGTGTGTGTGTGTGTGTGTGTGTGTGTATGTCTCTGTGTGTTCACTGTAATGGTTTCCATAGAAATGCAGCCCTCTTTTGCATGGGGAGATCGGCTTCGTGCTACGCAGCTGAGATTTTCAGACCTCTGCTGCTGTCATTGAATGAAACACACCACCTGTCGCTTAATGAAATTACATGACAGCAGCGTAGTCAGACCTGCATCAGTCTTTACTAAACAGTTATTTAAGGAAGCCTCGCACAGGTATCTACAATAAATGTGACAAAGATAAGCTGTATACAACTGTAAACATATGGTCATCTTTTACATATGTTGCTATTTAATTGTGGAAAGTCACAGTAGGCTCACGAGACAGCATAAAGTAAAAGTGCAGATTTTTATGCCAGTATGATTTCCAATGAATATTACAGTTGTAGCAGCAGTCATAACTGACTTCCTTGAGAATTTAAGTGATGTCAGGCCTGCAAAGGCCTTGTTTATATGCTGGACATACCAAAACTTGTCATCTCCTGTCGACTATGAAGTGGTAGCAGCAGACAGTTGCACCGCTCATGATATTATCAGCTGTTTCGAAAGTCAGATTGGCACGCAGTCGTCATACAAATGTGAAGCAGATGTGGGCTCGTCACAAGCAGACTGAAACCTTGTATGCAACCCTGAACAACAGCTGTAGCCCAGACAAATGTGTTTTCAAACCATGACACTTCAATTGGTGAAGGGTTTTCAGGCTTGGTTTGTGTAAAGAGGTTCAATAAAAGGCCATTGGTCATGGGAGACAAGCCAAAATCTTAATATGAAATATATCATTAGCCAGAGCCTGTTGCAAAGTATACATTTTCGTTTCACATTCTTCTCGTGAATCTGCTGAAGAAAAAAAGGACCTGCCTATGTATCTTGACCAATGGTGCAGCCAAACATCCCTAAACTGACACTTGATCCTAGAATATGCAAGATCTAGGATCTCTGAGTTGCAAGCCCATTTCTGTTTAATACAGGTGGAAGGTGAAACAAACACTGATTCACTAATCCAAGCCAATGACAAATGCTTACTGAGCCAGGCTGAACCTCTCGTTTAATTGTGGAGAAGGAATAACTGGGAGAAATTAAGTAGTGAGAATCCAACATGAATGCAAGCTGTTAGTAGGTTCAATCAGTGGGTTGACGCAGCATAAAGAACTGTTTAATGTTCAGTGATTACTGTTGTGCCAGGAACAATGTACAGAAAAGAAAAATAATTACTGGCTGCATCATTTTTAGAAAGAGCGAGCTTTAAAATGTGGAGAAACACTCTTTGTTCTTAATAAGAATCCATAAGAGGAAAACAGAATGACTTGTTTCAAAAGAAGGGGAAGAAGATATTTTCAGAGTAACAGCAAAAGAGTCTTAAGTTTCTCTGGGTAGTACACAATACAGTATGTATGGGCAGTGTAGCCTAGAGTGTGAATAAGCAGTGTACAATAACATATGGATGAGGAATGCAGACTACAGCGTGAATAGGTTGTGTAGACTGAAGTGTGGACTACAATGTGTATGGAGTAGAGTGAGATGTGGATGGGAAGTATAGACTACAGTGTGTATGGGTAGTGTAGATGGTGCACTGTGTGGGAATGTATGTGTGGGTTTGTGACTAGCTCATAGAGCGAGAGAGAGAGAAGGAGGAGGTGGGGGAGGGGGGTTGAGGAAAGGCTGGTAGGCAGTGAGCAGGCAGTGACTCAATTTGGTAACAAAGTTTAGTCTCCTGTTTTTTTCCTTTTTCTTCAGATTTTGG
This sequence comes from Albula goreensis, assembly GCA_022829145.1. Classification (NCBI taxonomy): domain Eukaryota; kingdom Metazoa; phylum Chordata; class Actinopteri; order Albuliformes; family Albulidae; genus Albula; species Albula goreensis. The sequence goes on along the minus strand of CM040743.1, from coordinate 9,615,422 downwards.
TATTAGAGCTATTGCAGCATTCCACAAAGCTGAACTTAACAGAGTCAGACAGACAGACGCAGAACAAATGAGAGAGAAACAGAGAGAGAGAGAGAGTTGGCGAAACACAGTTAATGGAAAGAGGGAAGAAGGATATCCCCCTCTTTTCTCCGTCTGTCAGTCAGAGTGGCTCCTCAGTGCCCTGCTGTCTGCGCGTCTGCTCTCTCTGCCCAGTATAGCCACGAGCTGTGAGCGTGCGCCAAGTGCAGAGGGAACCAGCGTCACTCTCCCTGTGCGTCACGCTGAACATCTTCCCCAAAGTATTCCAGGAACAAAGTCACACCGGTGAATCAGTTCCGGTCCAGAGGCCAGGAAGCTGGACTGTCCAGTGTCCACACTGCTCCTCAGAGGGGTTTGGAATTCACGGTAACAGAGAGGGAGAGGATTATGATTTGTGCCCATTGCTTCTTGGCAGGGTCCAAAATGAACTTCTTTTTGTCAACCAGCCAAAGTGACTATAAATTAAAACAAAATCCACAGCCAGTCAATGTTAATGTATAAGTCAGATTTAGCTTTTTTTGCAGTCATAGGGGGAAATCTATCAGCATAGACTGGTGTTAATTTTGTCCCTGCATGTCAGTTTTGGCACTCAGCTTTAAAAAGATGGACTTGCTTAATGGCTCTGCCCTTTCTTGGGTGAGGGGGATGGGATAGTGGCACTTGAACTTCACCATCTTTTGCACATTTTATGTCTGCATTCAGACTATGTCTATTAATAGCACATTTATGGGAAATCATCATTTATTGTTTTTTATTGATTCTTTGTGGGGATTGAACTCTCAGTTGTAGAACACACGGCTGCACCATGACTGTGCCATGGCCATAAACTTCAAGTGCCACCCCAAACTAATTGTTAATAGCAAACTATGAAGAATCAAGTGTTTCAACCAGTCAAAACACAGTTATTTGCAGTGTCTGCTAAGCTGGCCAGCTGTGGGAACGGCTATGGGTTTGCTGTTGGATCTTCTTTCTTTACCAGTAAACATCATACTAAGAAATATAACCCGTTTCTGTGAAACCCTGCAATCTGTTATTTACAGCCGTTCAAAATACATCTAGATAGCAAACCCTCTGCAGTGGTGCTTTTGTAATGTTATCAAGGGTGTGGAGCAGAGGCGATTTCTCTAAGACTGCAAGGGAAGCTCAGCTTCCCCTAAAATGTCAAAAATTAAATGGTCAAATATGTACGGTTGTGTTAACATTTCATTGACTACAAATGCGTTAGAACACGTTCATCTCGAAGACGAGTTCGTTCAGAATCAGCTACTTATTACAAATCGACTGACTCGATGTTGTTAACTTCTCATAAATTCCCATAGCGCCGTTTTCTTATACAGTCTATGGTCAATGCATTTGCCCGTAGACGCTGAGCGTCCATGCGCTTCTATGGGACTGCATGGAACAGTTTTTTTCATTGCCTCGAAACTCTACGGGTAATTGGATAAATGCCATGATTTTGTCCCGCCCCGGACGCTCAGCGTCTCTGGGGTGAATGGAGCTGTGGGCGGGCCTCGGCTGGCCTGGACGCTGAGCTTCCGCATGATGATTGGAGGATCAGTCGAAAGGCTGAATCCCGTTTTGATTGACAGCTATTTTGAGATATACACTGTCACTTGAAGTGAAGTGGAAAGACAAACTACAAGCAATTTGTTGGTATTTGCATGGCGAAACTACTTGTTCATTTCTTACACTGTAAATAAAACACACATAGTATTTCCTTGTTTCAGTTTGACATAATTTCAACATTTCCTTGACAGAGTTTAATATCGTTCAATCAGTCATACTGTTGGCTAGGTCGGAGTGAACTAGCTAGCTAGCAAGGTGCACACGATGGCAGACAATGCTAATATTGTCGACCTGATTTTGGCGAAGCCATTTGATAGTCTTCCTTACTAGGAGAAACTTAGAATTAAACAGCAGGGCAGATCAACACCTGAGATTGATTTGGTGCAAAAAGTAGGGAAAAGTAACAGGTCTTTTCAGCTCTCCTGGTGTGACAAAGTTAGCTGGCTGACTGGAAGGGCTGTGTTGTCAATGTACTGTACAATGTACAGTACATAGAAAATGTACTGTTGGCCATGCCTCTTGATGAAACCATCTCAGGGATGTCTTGTCTGGTCAAAATTGGGTTTTGGGGATCTGTCTAACTTTGACCAGGCATATAAAAGACATGAAAAGAACAATGAACATGTGAGTGCATGTGCAAGGTTAAGTTGCCTAGGCAGGGTCAGGGTTTAACATGCAGTTAATGAAGGTGCTCGCATTCAAGTGGCAAAACATTATGAAACAGTCAAACAATACAGGGCCTTCCTAAACCACCTTATTGATGTGACTTTCTTGCTTGGCCGGCAGGAGCTTCAATTTAGGGGGCATGATGAGAGCAGTGAATCATCCAACAAGGGGAATTACAGGGAGTTCACAGAAACATGATAGGGTCACAGACCATTTTCTTGAAAAGGTACGGAGGGCAGAATTTATGTATAAATAAACTGACAAATTTTATGATGTAAGCCGACAATGAGCTTCCCCTCTTTCAAAGACCAGCAGCCGCCACTGGTGTGGAGGTTTTATTCACAAGTTTTTTACTGAGTTACAGCCATCCAAACAAGTTCATTAAGGCCTGTTTAAAACATGTTACGTAATTGCTGAGTAAGGCATAGAGTTTTCTCACAGGTTTTTATATATGAACTAAAATGGAGTAGCCTGATTCCTTTCAGGAATTTTCCCTGAAGTGTTCTGCAAAAGACTTTGTTGTTAATGGTATCATGAAATATAAGGCTTGATTGCTTTGTTGGATCAAGCATAGAATTTGCAAACATATACCAACATAGTCTTGTGATATTGTTACCAGTAATCATGATGGGCTGTTTATATAGAACTTGTTTGACACACACACTCTGATTCAGAGGAAGTTGCAAATTTGTCATAGCTAGACACAATTGGGACATATTTACTATGACCGTTAAAGTCTAGGTACAGAATAACAAGTAGCAAGGATGCAATATCAGCTAACAACCAATGGCAAACTCAGCTTTGGGCCTTAAAGTTGATCCAATGCAAGAGCTCCTTTCTGTTGTGGTTTTAATTTCCTCGCTGAAGAGCAGAGCGATTTCATGCTGTCGTGCTATTCTGCTTGACAGTTGACAAGTGTAGCCCTCATGGGAGGTTTCTCTGCATTAATTATTCGTGCCCTGGTTTGTGGCACCAGGCATCCCTCTGCGCCACAAGAGCAGACACACCTACACCTGTATTTCATATGTGTTATATTTATATTTCGTCCACCCCCTCCTGTTCCCAGAATATCTGTCTTCTACCCTCCCACCCCACCACAAAAAACTCACCATAATGGACCAGCCTTCACCTTGAAAACAAGACCACCAACTGACCACCAACCAGCGGTTGAGCGAGCTTCATCTCTGAGCTGGAAACGCACGTGTCAGAGTAACCTACTTTTAGGCCCAATATTCACAGTTCAGTCATGACAGCCATCTCTGTGGGTTTCAGTACGAGGCTTCAGAGGCTGTAAGAGTCTGTGGAGATACTGAGGCTCACCTTAGATTTGCCAGAGCTGTCTATAGAAGTGTTAGCTGTGGATTGAGTCTTTGTGCATGTGTATGTTTGTGCATACATGTGCGCACACAAATACCAAATACAAGCAGATGAAAAGTGGAAATATGTGTGAGTGTATATGTGTGGGTCCTTGTGCATGCCCTATGTGTGTGTGTCAGTGTAGTTAGTGTATATGTATGGTGTGTGTGTTTGACTGTAAGTGCAAGTATAACTGTAAGCACATAGTCTCTGTTTCCTTAATTAGCCTGGATCTGCAGAGGGTGCCTCTGTAGTCAGACCTGTGAAGTGGCAGGCCTGTGGTGAGAGAGTACAGGAAGGCTCTGCTCTCTGTCACTGGTGTCTGTCTCCTACACCCTGTGGGCCCACACCCTTCCACAGTCCCACAAGACCCCTGTCCTCAACAATCTGTACACCAGCTGCCTCTAACTCATAACATTCACAATTTTGAGATAATTACTTTGCCGTTATATCTGTGGTCCTTTCTAAGGTATTTAGTTCTTCTTTTTGCTTCACAAATCCAGTTTATAAGCTCAGCAAAGCTCCTAAACAAACCTGCCAAACCATGTTTGAGGATTAAAAACACGTTCCATTTATTTTTTTAGCCACAGTTAAGTACAAAATGTCCACTGAATCACAGGTCTTTGACAAGAACTTGGCTGACCCTCTTACTGTGTCAGAGATAAGTGTAATGTATCGCTCATTAAGCATTACCAGACACCCAGCTATTAATGAATAGCTGAATACCCTAAATACTTGTGAGCATCCCTGGTAGTTTGCATTCTTGTGGGTCGGACATCCAAGTTCAAGCTCCAGTCCTTGTCTGTGAATTTGTGACCTCATCCCCTATTTTCTAGTTCACATATGACAGAGCAAGAGGAAGTGCTATTTCTGGGGCCAGCCACGTCAGCATTCGCCGAAGGGTGACCTCATTGATCCAACACAGGAAATATGAGGTTTTATCACTGTGCTGGCGGGGGATTTGTTTATGTTTTTCAACAACTTTTTATTATATGTCATTTTTTCCACTTAATTTTAAAATTTGAATGCACATTTAGGCGACCTTTAGCCCTTTCTGTCTTTTTCACATTGTCAGAAGGGTACTGGTTGGCACGTGCCACCTTTGGAAATGCCAGCAGTCAGCCGCCACATCTTTTTCACCGCTCAGTCCACTAGTCGAGTTCACTGGTTGGAGCAGGCTGAAGGATTCCTTCCTGTTAGCTCATGGGGTTCTCATCCCTGTTCCTGCTGGGCCGCAGGGTATGCTGGTTTTTGTTGTTACATAGCATTTAGCCATGTAATCATCTGCTTTAAATAATCCATTAACTCCCCTCATTTGGTTCCCTGGGTCTAACTTGGTTGCTTATTTAGAGCTGAAGATGAAAAAAAGCCACCTTGTGGCTCCCCAGTAGCAGAGCTGAGACTCCCTCATGAAGATGAAAGTGGATTTCAATGAGGCCAAATTTAATTTGCAGCAGAGCCAAACAATCTATTGCAGAGGGAATGCTTCTGTACTGGGTATACAAGTACAAGACACACACCAATCTATGCTCACTTTCAGACTGTTTCAGACATGCTCCAGATTGTGTTGGGACTGTAACAGCCACACACAGACACACAGACGCGCACGCACACAGACACACACATATACACACACACAGGTGCTTAACACACACTGCCTCCACCTGTATAAATAGGGCTGCTAACTGCTCACACACAGCTGTGCGCACAGGTAACTGGCAGGAGAGAGAGATGGAGAAAGGAAAAGAAAAGAAGTTGTCAGCAGTTTTACCTGTGGTTGAAACTTTTTTGCATTACATTTGTAATTATTTAAACCTGACTGACTCCCTGGTTCATTTTACTGTGCTGGAGTGTAATAGCATTCAGTTCTCTGTCAATGCTTTAGACAAATACACATGCAATTCTTATAACCATGAAAGTCACTGTATTCAATTCAACTGAATTAAAATATCTAGTATTTCATAATGCACATATTTGACCATCACATTACTAACACATTATTTTGATCAATATTCCATTTTTTTCCTGTGAACAAAAAGAAAATCCTCAGTTTTTCTTTCTTATAAATATTAATGACTTTGAACCCTTGAACGAAATAACAGATGATTCATTTACATTATTAATCTTCCAGACTTAAAATTTTCCTGAATGCAGATGTCTTTGCTGTGAGTCACTGATATACACAGAAAGACCTCGAGTCATGAACAGAGTGGTGGGGGGCAAGAGTTTGAGTATTCTTCACGCAATCCCTCTTGGGTGTTACAGAACTGCTGAATTAATGGAAATCACATCCTTGAGATATAGAGAGCGAGAAATACATGCATACATTTGTGGATGCTGTTTAGGAAAAGTGAGGTAAGTTAATTGAAATGTCAGTCATTATTCTAGTGAGATAAACTCCAGTTTGACAAAAGAGGATCTTTTAGGGTCTGTTGTCTGTTTGTTGATAGAAGACTTCATGTGTGTGGTGGGGATTTATGTGCGATTGGGACAAACCGCTTCCAAATTCGGCAAGATGTCCGCAAACAAGATTAAAGACGTCTAATACATGGATATCCCACAGCTGTGCCACGGCATTAGGGCTTGAGGGGAGTTTCCTTGAAAAAGTTGGCAATCAGGGAGTTCAGTTCCTGTGAAACAGGAGTCCATTTTGGCTCAGTGTTCAAAGGGCTGTGCAATAAGGGCTCTCCTGATGGCCACTGGCCTGAATTCAATTAAAACGGCCATGTGCTTCTTCCTCACTTTTACTGACAACAATGTGTGAGTGGAAAAAACATAACTGAAAGTGCTGGGGATGATGGCAGACCAAACTTAAAAATAGGACGGACACCACATTTACAGCTATAATATGTTTTCTGTATGGCTCACATGTTTTGGCATATAGCTTTTGTCACAGCATCAATGGTTGTACTACAGACTTTTTTTTTTTCTTAATAACTAGTTTTTATGCTCGTAAGAGACCCATGTGTTACGATTTGTTTTTTTATTAACCAATATTCAGTTTTGCATGGTCAGTAGTTGAGAAAATTAACTTTGAAGTGGCAGCGATCGAGAATTTATGTCACACTGGCGCTTGAAGGGTTTGAAAAATGACCAAACTGGGAAACATAAAAGTCACAAACCAAAACAGATGATGGGAAATGGTGAACAATTCCAAGCATAGATCAACTGAGAGAGGGTCATTTGTTTTTGCAAGCATTTATCTTTGTAAAATGTGTTGAAAAGACAGACAATGGCACAGTTGGTCTTTCGATTTGGCAAACAGACTGGAGACCCAGACACACAAGCTGTCACGCCAATGTTTACCTTGTAAAGTAGCCACCCTCGAGTGAACTCTCAGACCCAGAGACCTCAACTCCTCTTTGTCCCACTATGATTAACCCCACAGTACTTTTTTCTAATTATTAAAGAGGCTATGTACTCTAGAACAAACCTGAAGAAATAACCCCACACCCCCCAACCCCACTATCCCGAGCGCTTAGATAAATGCAAAGCAAAGTGAAATGAATGCAAGCAAATGGAAGGACAGCTAATGACAAAGAGGAGAGGTTAGCAGGGGTGAACCAACCTATTCACACTGCACCAGCCTGCAGCACAATGCCAGCATTTTCATCATCATGTAATGTCACTTCATGCCTGTTTTATTTAATGTGGAAAATAAGGAAATAACAATATGGGTCAAAGTATTGACAGTAAGTTATGATAACTGATGAGTGGGAGATAGTTGGGTAACAGGAAAGAACAATGTACAGGAAACAGATGTATACCTTGCCTACACATTGTCTCCTCTAAAGTAGCACTGCTTTGCCAGCACTTTCCATTTTAGCAAAGGCAAAGGTGATTTCAATGTAATGCAATTGTTGACCACAATTTGATGCAATGTTGCAAGGTTGCATTAGCAAATTGTAAAGATCTCTGGGAAGAACCCTCTTTTGCTTTCATAATGAGTTTTTTGTACACAGCAACACTGTTTTTTTTTTTTTTTGCATATTTGATAAGTTCCCCTTACTTATGGTTATTATATCCCCTCTTGTGATTTGTACTTGTAGAGACGCAGACACCGCCTAGTCTGGCTCTGTAGTGATTTAGCTGCTTTTTGCCCCTGAAGCTACTCCGTGTGAATGGACCCATCTCTGCCATTCTGCACCACTGGACAGCGGTGGGGGTCGGGGTGGGGGTCAGCACTCAAAGTCATCAGTCGGCCAAATTGTCCACATGGATGGGGATGTGGGACAGACAGAGAAACTAGGGAATAATTATGAGGGGAAGCAACAAAATTAATAAAAAGTACATGAACAGAATGAACAGAACCGGGAGATTTTCTGAAAAAGTACCACACTTGAGGAAACTTCATCAAGACTAAATTTTAGTAAAATTCTGGAATGTGATACATAATGTCACAACTCTGTTTCATGAAAAAGTCTGGAGGGCAGTAGACAAGATTTCAAAATGACTTCTTCTCTTTCATGTCTGGGAGATTTTGTGTTTGTTTCAGGGTTAGATAAAAAGAGAGATTATCACACAGGCAGTATGACACACCACTGTGTGTGTGACACAGCTGACCACAGCAGCAAAATTACTGACCCTGAAAAGGCCTGAGTTTGACAGCATTAGTGTAAAACACACACAAGCTGTCCAATCGCACGCAACTCAGCCTTGGCCCCACACATTATTAACTGGTGGCCGTTGCCGTGGTCCCCCGTTGCCCCCCCATTACCCACACGGTGCCGAGCGAGACCCCTGCCTCTGTGTGAGAGCTGCCATCTGTCCTCTGACAGGGATGCGTGGACGCGTGTGCGTGTTTACTAATCATGCTGACGCGTGAAGCTCCGCTCCACTGCACACACCCTGACACAAATACTGTACACACTCACGCTCATGCTGACGTGTGAAATAATACTCCACTTCACCCCCGACACGAATACTGTACAAACACATGCTGAAGCGTGTCACCTAGTTACACTGCACGGCCTAACACAAATACTGTACTCACGTACAGATGCTGATGTTTTAAACCCAATAACAATGTATGTCCTGATAGAATTACTGTACACACACTGATGCATGGACACAAACATGTGGGTACAGTTGGGAATGTGTTTTGTGTGTGTGTGTGTGTGTGTGTGTGTGTGTGTGTGTGTGATACATACAAATGCACACAGACAGACGAGTATGCCTGCACACTATCTCATTTTTTATGGGATCCTGGAATTTCCTCTGCAGTTTTGCATGTGTTCTCCTCAGGCCACTGTTCTTGATTGTTCTCTTGCTCTCTCTCTATCTCTCTCATTCTAGCTTGTCTCTCCTACCGTCTCAACCCCGGAACAGCTCCTTTGCCATCATAACTTACTGAACCCATGTGACCCTCCTCCCCTTTTCTCTCTTTACCAGCTGTTCCCTTTTTGATTTCTTTCCTTTTGTCTCTCCATCATCTCGCTCTAGCCTACAGCTGTGCCCTCTGAGTGTGGTTTTCCATCTGTCCCCTCCCTTCCCCCTTCCTCCACCCCTCCCTCTTTCTGTCCATCAGTCCTCAGAAAGCAGCTCTTTTACTGAGTGGCTCTCAGGGCCCAGGGGTTTCCCCCCCAGTCTGGCAGGGGTGGCGGTAATGACACGGAAACCCCCGGGTGTCACAGACACTGTTGTTGTTTTTTTTTTTTTTTGGCGGCCTGTCCGCCAGCAGGCTGGGTCAGTAGACGCTCAGCCCACGGAGTCAGTGACCGTGAACACAACGCCACAGCGGATTACTCAGCTGAGTGCGAGTGTGGGGCCCGGCCACTGTCACTGTGACGACCTCACCTCATATCTGAGCAGGGTCTCAGAATCAGAGCGGTGTGGCACGGTTCACACGCATACATACACGCTCACACACACACACACACACACACACACACACACACACACACACACACACACACACACACACACACACACACACACTTCTCTCTGACACCCTTCCCCCCACGCACTCGGAGTGCAGTATGACAGTTATTTAGCTGAACATCCTAATGAAAGAGCCAGGTTAATAAGAGCAGTCACTGCACTGCAGGTTGGAGTCTCTCCCTACACGGGAGAACTTTCTGTTCCCAGTAAGGTAATATTGCATGTAGTTAGTAAAGAGGTTATTCTCACAGTGATAAGATTGTTATTACAATAATAATAGTACATGTATACGTTAAATCTGTCATCCCATATTAATAACATTTGTAATGATATTAGGTATTTAGGAATTTGCAATAAATAAGAGACTTTTAATAAGATTTTTGTTAGTAACCATCTGGACAACCTCAGGTTTACAGGCAGAACTCTCGATAATTGACAAAAAAAAATGTAATAAAGAATGGGGGGAGGGGATTTGAGAAAAGCCATAATAAAAGACCAAAGGTAAGAAAAAATAAAACAGGCTGTAAATTTCGCCTAAGTTTAAGCCAACAGTAAAACACATCTACACAAGACCAATAAAAAACTTAATAGTTTATTTTGGTTGGCAAAAATTTTCTCCCTTGATTCCATACATACTTCCTGTGGGGATGCAGTATGCAGTGGAATGATTAGAGCTATAAATCCAGACTGCAGCAGTCTCTGTCTCTGCCCTAATTGCAGTTCAGTGGAGAAATCTGCGGGCTGAGGTTGGGAACTACTGGCCTCTGCTGTGTTTGCAATCAGAGGTTGTATAGCTGTATCGATATTCAGAAAGCATCCAGGAAAGGTGAAAATCCCTTGAATGTCATTCAATTATAACTAAAGAAATCATGGCTCAACTGCTAAATAAACTCTCTTGGAATGTTTGATGGTAATTTATGACGTAATTTAATGTCTTCCTAAAAGTCAAAGGTAAGAAAATACAGGCTAAATGTACTGTAATTTAAAGTTACCTTCTGTAAGGCAACTTTAAGGGATGTTTGACCTGTCCTTCGTCTGAACTGGGCCAGAGAGTTCTCATAGATCTTGGCAGTTGCAGTCTGGTACTTCAGAAAAGCAAAACTCAGGAGCTAAACTCTGCCAGCATGACCAGTGTTAATAATTAAACATTAGAATGACGACTTTCTAAAAGCTGTCTCAAATCTGGCCAAGAAGTTCCAAAATATTGCGAGATTGGGAACAGTTTGGGAGATGTCAATGTGTGGATAGTCCAAGCGTGGCAGTCGTTCATTTATTATTCTGAGCGTTGTAGATGTGGAATGGAAACACTTCTGCATGCATCAGGTCTGACATGTGTAAAGCGGTATGTCTACCTTACAGGTCACAGTGGCAATCAAATGTAGGAAAATGACTATGTATGATGTACGTGTGGATAAAATACATTTGCTAGTTAAATCTGGCGACAATCAGAAGTACTGATTGTTGGGTTTATTGACAGATTATCTAGCAGAAATGGCCTGCAGTTGTCTGCAGATCAACGAGGGCCTTCCACTGAATCTTGCATTGTTATTCTTAGTAAAGCAAACAATATGCAAATCTTATGCATATTCTCTCGGCGACAGCAGGGTCCAGGGGATGCGGAGGTTTGGCCCACGCCCTTCCCCATCCCTACTGGCATAATCCACACCCATCTGTCCACCCTCCAGTATGTAAATAAGACCGTCACTCAACCACAGCTTGCCAGATTGAAATGGGGCAGCCGTAAAAACCTGCCTCTAAACCCCTAAGAGCTCATTGTCCCAAACCTGGTTTGTGTTCCAGGTCAAATAAGGATTCCCCATCTGTATCTGGTCCCTCTGCAGTGGTAGCATTAGCTTTTTGAGCTTCTCCATAAATTATTTCGTAATCATAAAAAAAAAAAAAAAAAACTCTTTAAGCTCTAACACGTTTGGGTTGTAAGAAACACAAATGGAAGATCAGCCTAAACTACAGTTTTTTTTTGCAATAAAGTAATTAAAAATTTTTGGTTAAAAAGGTAGAAAAAATAAAATGGTAATGGTGCCAAAGTTATGCAATTACGTTTAAACAGATCTGATTATGTTAAAAGGAATCTGTTGTTTGTTGCCAACTGATTAAAATCGGCTAAATGGTCAAAAGATAACAATAGAGGCACCAATGTTTCACTCCCATATTAATGTCAGCATGAAGTCCCTCACACAAAAGTGTCTGAGTTATGTTTCATGCAAACATTGCATACGTGGAAAAAGGCAAAGAAGATGATATCATAGGAGGAGGTGGGCGGTGTTTCCGGTTACACAGAAAGCAGTGTCCATAGATAGCCTTCTGGCAAACAGCTGTTTTTTCCTGAGTTGATGACTGACCCTCTTAATCAGCCTTTGCTCTCTTTTGGGTTGATTGAATGCAAATTGGGCCCCAATAACACATGGAGGTTCCAGTTCACTGAACCAATGCAGAGCTCAGGCAGTAAGCCATAGAATGGGGGTGGCTCAGCTACCCAAGGCATCATATTAAGTCGGCCTGCTTTTCACTTGCATTTGCAGTTGCATTCGCATTGCATTTGAGCCTCTTAGCAGATGTCCTTATCTCCAGCGAATCTCACTGCATTCAGTTTCATACAGTATCCATTAATACAGCGGGGTATCTACTGGAGCAGTCCAGGTGAAGTATATGATCAATGTCCACAATACCAGTTCAATACCTGGGCATTTAAAACACGACCTCTGCATCATAAGTCAAACACTCTAACCGTTAGCCCAGGGCTGCCACCTCATACAGTGCCCGATGGTTCAGGGTGGGCAATGGCCAGAGAATCTGCTGCCGTCTGTTGGCTGGTCGAGCTCCGTGGAGTGTGAAGATTCGAGGTGACACAGTGCAGTCTGTGCGGCTCTGTTCTCTGGAAGGGCAGGTCGCGGAGTTCACGCAGTGTGGCTGAATGTGACCACACGCATTCCTGTGCACCTTTGACAGCTCAGGCTGTTTGGTGTTTTCCTCTTCAGACTTATATCATGGGCACTTCTATGTCAGCCCTTCAAGCACATTGAAGATATTAAGTCTGCTTTAAACTCAGAGAAAAAAATTCTGCATTTGATGTCCTTTTGTTTAATGTGAAATTCGGAATGTTGTGTCCTTCATTGTTTGTAAAACTGCTCCTCTCATCTCCTTTTACTGTCTTTCTTTAGTGTGTGAGAAACTGTGGGGTTTACATGCTGATACACCACAGATATGTTTTGAAACAGTGTCAAACCCTCCCTAGAAAGATACATTGTGGCATACCTAAGTCATCTTTGTCTCTCCCCGGCAACTCCCCCATCCCCTAACCGAGCCCCTAGCTTATCTGAGACAGGAAGACTTGTTTTGTTTCCTGTACAGGATGTCAGCAGAGCAGACAATCAAACATTTTGTCTGCTTCAGATGGAAAAGAATTAAGAAAACAGAAACTAGTACATAGGCAAACCTGGAGGGGAGTTTTTTTACTGTTAGCAACTTATGTCTTATGAGTAAAGTAGCTGGTGTTCAATGGTTGCGACATAGCAAAATAGCCATATCAGAGTTGAATAAAGGGGTGCGACAACATCAGTTTTTGTGCTTGTACTGACTTCCTCTTCTTAATCTCGGCTGGTGATTGGTATCAGTTTTTATTTTGCTGCCCAATGTGAGTGTTGTGTCAGGGGGTGGTTCCTCCTTGAGTGTTCCTCAGTATTAGGGAAGTGAGGGTTTCCGAGGTTTAAATCTGTGTGTGAATTCAGTGCCCTTCCTTTAAGTAGCAGCTTTGGAGGGAACTGAAACCTCTCTGCTCTAACAGATACCAGGTCTCTGCTTTGTACCCCTGGACTGGCCCTCCTACAGCATCCCTCTGCCTCACACACTCTGAGGACCTGTCACACAACTCCACCCTCCTCACTGTCTGTGACATCACAATGCACTGGAGACATGTGATATATTCCGCTCCCTATCACTGTCTCTGACCTCACAAAGCACTGGGAGTCTCAGTCTTGTTTATGGTGCGATAAGTACATTAAATGTTTGTTGTTGATGGTTTCCAGCAGAACCATTATTATTTTTGGCCAAGAGTGTCGATGCAGTGCAGGGAGACTTGCCTGGGATCTGTCGTTTCACAGCAATGGACCCTCCCGGATCAAGGAGAATTGGCTTCCAATTATACATTTCTCCAGCCTCATTTCTGGCCTCATTATGGGCTGGGAGAAACCGCTTAATAAGAAATTCAATGACAGATTCCTTCCATTCATCGTTATTTGGCAAATGCTGGGGCTGCTACAAGAACAGTCTAGGATATGCAGTTATATACTCAGAGCTTGAGAATTTGAACATCTTTAGATAAAGAAATTAACTCACAGGAAACTAAGCCTAAGTCAGGAACTGGATCGATTATCTTAAACAGCTCCTAAAGAACTTACATACAACATACAACTTACCTTCTCTTTTTTCTTTTCTTTTTCGTACTGTCTGTTTTCATTTACGTTAGGCTGTAATACTTAGTCCAGGGTGTTCCTGAAATATTACCGCATTAAGGTATTTTCATCCTCTTATTTTCTATCCATCCCAACTCTCTCCTCCTCTCTCAACTTAGATTATTATTGTAATGGAGTGACTATAATCCACTCTAATACTGTGGCACTAAGAGAGAGAGAAAGAGAGAGGGTGTCTGCAGTCATTGCACAGGAGATGATAGCATCTATCCATTAGACTGAAAGACCTGAATTCATGGCCTTTGCAGCACTAACACCTGGAACATTTTTTTCCATAAATTTTCTGATACTTTCAATCACCACTACACAGGTTTCAGTCACAACTAAATATACCACAGACAAAATATAATCAAGCAAACTCAGACCCAGGCTTTCTCCAGCTTGTAAAGTGAACCATTGATGGTTCCATGAGGTCATATTAAAAAATATGACACCTGTGACATTTGTTCTAAGATTGATACTTACAATCCTCTCCCAAAACAGCATTTATTGTAGATTTATGATCACATTTTATTTTCCTTCCTGAAATTATGAGTGTGAATGCTCATTAGATCTCTTTAATCAACCTCAACTTAAGGTCGCTATAAGTAAGTTAGCCAATTACAATAATGTATAAATGTAAAACTTCAGGTATTTGTATGAATATAAATTCAGGTATTTTAATGTTCACTCGTATCGAAGAATTGTCACTGTTAACCTCCATTAATCTGAATTTAGTTCTGTTAAATGTTCTGTGGAAGTTAACAAAACCTCTAATCCAGACCATGTAGCCCCATAGCCAATACGCGATGGCAGTAAGGCAAGCTAGGCAATGGCAGAATGTTCCCCTTGTTTTGTTAACAGAAAACGCATGTGGAACATATAGACGATCTGAAATCGCCATGAAAGCCTTTTGTTCTCCAGAAATGACTGGACACAGCTCACTGACTTATTTGTGAGTGTTAGGGGGTTTTACAGTAGTTGGTGTATGTTTTTTTTTTAATTCGGTGCTACTAACATAAACACACTTGAGAGCAGCTGAGTGTAACAGTTTTGCTTTTGGTTTAAAGCGCATCACCAAAAAAATCCCTCTTTGTTCCAATTTCAGCACTCCTGGTCTGGCAAGGATTGAGCTGGAGGATGTAGTAAGATTTTCTGATTTAAGAAAAGAAAATGAGTGCCAGTTTAGGCAAAGCCGTGGATTCCCTCTCATCCTGAACGTTTCCAGCAGTGGATTAAGCTGCTGTCTGTGTGTAATTGAAGTTTTGTCAAGGGAAAAAAAAGACACCTTCAAGGAAAAAAGTGTCCAGGGACAGCAGGAATGGAGAAAGGGCTGCAGAATTAGGGTGCCAATCACAGTTTCTAGGGGGTTGTGCAGGTATTCCAGGTAATGTTTTCTACCTTGATTTGTTTCTTTGTTCCCAGAGCAAACGGTGGAGATAAGAACTGTGTTTTTCGACTGTAACACTTCAGGTCTTAAGACACGACTCCTCTTCCCGTCACACACACTAGCTGCAGTTCATAGCTGTCAGTTCCACTCAGCTGCAGTTACAGTAACAGTAGTGAGCATGCTCCCCTGTCAAAATCACGTTTTTTTCCCTGAAAAAAAAAAAACTACTCAAGCAACTTAATGTCACGTTTCATTAGCCCATGCTCATGTCATATGTTGGTTTTGTATTTATTTGATATGGTTCAGTGGTCTGTTGCCGAAGCTCTGTTGAAAAACTTCTCTAGTTAGCAATAAATGTCAGTGGCCCAGAGATGGCACTCTGTCGTACCCCAAGCAAGGGTAGTAATGAGGCTGTACAGCTGCTGAAACTCGGGTCTCCTGTGTCTGAAGTGAACTATTTACGTGAGCTGCTTGAGCCGGATCACTCATAATATTTCTGGTTTACTCAGCTCTCTGGGTTAGTGGACGTTTGATGCAAATCTGAGCGGAAATGACCCATGCTCTGCAGTATCGGTGGGGGGGGACGCGACAGCGTGGTACACCTTGCCTGCTCTACAGTGGCTCCAAATGCTCCCCTGCAGTAATCCTCTTCATTAACTGTCATTTGTGCTCCAGTTCCCAAATCCAGCGAGAGCCTGCACTCTGAATGGCGAGTGTCCCATCTGTCATGGGAATCTGTGGCGATTTCGGTCGTTAAACCCTGGATTTCTTCCTTTCTTTATTTGTCTCTGGCAGAATAAAGAGAAGGAGAGGATGAAAGAGAGGGAGAAGGAGGCCAGAGAGAGGGAGGCACGGTACAGCAACGGGCACCTCTTCACCTCTCTCACCGTTTCGGGGACCACGCTCTGCTCAGCCTGCAACAAGAGCATCACGGCCAAGGAGGCCCTCAGCTGCCCTAGTGAGTACCACCCACTATCTGACAGTAATCTATAACAGCCCTACAGATGCCCTCATGAGTGCCTCCCATGCACAGAGAATAAACAGTGTCGCAGTTGCCCTCGTGAGTACCACCCACTAGCTGACAATGAACTGTAACAGCCTTACAGGTACCTTAGAAAATACCTTAGAGGGTCCCATCCACATACAGATGGTGAACTATCCATGTAGCATTTCAGATGCCCTAGTGAGTACCACCTCTGTGAGCAGTTTAGGGTTTAAGTGCCTTACTCATCAGGCTCAATGGCAGGGGATAAATCAAGGAAGTTGGTACCAACAACTCTCTGGTTGCTAGCTCACTCCTCACTAGATTTGAACCACCAGTTGTTGGCCTGCCACACTGACCTTTAGACTGCCTTCCAGGCACTGTAACCTTACGGCTGCCCCAGTTAATATCCCCCATATATACACACACACACACTGAGGAGGCAGTGAAAGGTGGAGTAGAGAGAGTCCACTTCCCTAAACCAAGACCCCACCCGGCCACACAGACAGACAGACAGAGGGGGTGCCAGACTGAGAGACAGAGGGTAGAGATAATCACATACATGCCTCCAGTCACAGAGTTGAAAGGGTGTCTGTCGGTTCAGTTTGGGATTTTGGCTTGGGATAGAGGGTTCCCCTTAATTGCAGCTGGGGTAATTACACCACAGCTGCAGCCCAAGCAGGGGGGGACTGGGTGCCATTGATTTTGGGCTGAGGGGTGTAATTAAATTCTCATTGGGAGGGTAGGGGTTGTAACATGGAGCGTACCATGTGAACAGCAGGACAGGGGGTTGAAATTCAGCATGAGAAAGAGAAAGATGAGATGGGAGAGAGAAAGGGCTTTATCTAGTGTCTGTGTTTGTGGGTATGTCTTTTCTGAAATGTGGATGCATTGCTAACATCATGAGGGTAACTACATAGTTACAAAGTTTTGCATGTTTAGTAAGGTTTGCGTTCTCTCCTTCAAGTGTCCCTCAGCCATCCATGTTTTGAGTTAATCTGGAATAAATGTATTTGGGGATTGTTTCCAGAGTGTGATTACCCACAATCCCCCCTACTTATTTAAATACCAACCATTCAGAGCTCTTTAAACTCAAATTACCCTTTAGCTTTATTTAAATATCTTAATCATCTTATAGTTTTAGTGAGTGAATTTATTTTAATTCTGCTCTCGAAGGGTTGCATAGCATTTGTCACTGAGTTTTGTGTGTGTGTGTGTGTGTGTGTGTGTGTGCACATGTTAATTCCACATGTTTTAAACTTTATACTTATTTATATAGACATTTTTATTTTTGTTGCAAATTAAATGTCCCCAAGCCAGACAGCTGCCCCACGATAAACTGTGCAGTGGTCATTTAACTGTAGTAGAGTTTATATGAGTCCAGAAGGGATGAAGTGTACTGTGTTAGAGTTGTTGTAATACTGAAGGTTTTACCCTGCTCCTAGTCTCTAAGCCTCTCTATAGTGTGTAGGACTGCTGCAGTCACAGAATATGGATTCTAAATATATACACTCCTGTCTTGATTTTAATTACAGTGTTGCCATTGCAATTTTCCTGTCAAATTAAATGCTGCTAATCTAAACTGTATGAATTTACAATGAGCCCTTGAGTATCAATTAGAACGGAAGTGATGCAGATGAAATGTGAAAATTACTCTGATTCAGGAGAAACATTTAGCCTGAATATGGCTGCAATCAATCATCTTTACCAATAATTCCTTATCTGGAGGAGTAAAACCATGTGCTCATTCATGGTCACTGTTTTACACAGTGTGTAATGTATAGATCAGAGCCCAGAGTTGGCAGGTTGGTACATATATGGTGAGTTACAAAAGCAGGTGCTTAATTTAGAATCTAATCAGACCAGGGGTGTAGCGTACAGATGGAGCATGGAGTGTGTGTGCATGTAGATGTGCAGGTCCTCACACACATGTTGGTAAACCTAAATTTGTCTTGACATGATTGCATGCTCTCACCCGCTCTCTCACTCTCTCACACACTCACATACGCAAACATAGTTAACACAGCGGGGAGAAGTATAAGACAAGAGTAAACACATAAAACTCAAACGCATCACAGTTTATGCTCTTAATAGCTGTCTATTCCTCATTCTTGAGCTCTGCGCTACCTTTGTTATATTCGGAAGACTGATGTATTCTAATCTGGTTGACAGGAAGTTTAGGTCATAGTGTTATCTCATGTGCCCTTTAAGTCAAAGCAGTTCTTGGCATTTTGTCTTAAGTTAATGTTTCCTTTGAACGCAGTCCTTTTTGCACACACCAGACAGGGAAGGGGAAGTAGAGCATTGAGCTGATTCTGATGCAGAATATGGTGTTCTGAGTGTTCAAAGACAGTCTGCATGGGTCTATTTTAAACCTATCGATCAGGCTTGGTGTCTCTCCACTGTTGGTCTGCCACTGTTGGTGCAGTGATATCTCAAAACATTTTCCACTTTAAGTTGAGACAGAAAGAAAGAAGTAAAGAGATGGAAGGAGAGAGAGGTTTTGTCAATTTCTGCCAGTGCACAGGAAAGCACAGAATTCAGGTAATGTAGAGATCTGAATTCACAAACATTTTGACATTTGAGCTGAGAGAGAGAGAGAGAGTAGAGATATGTCCATTGACTGTAAACCTGTCCCTCATTTTAGACATGAGAGGGAGACTTTGACCTTTTAAAGCTCTTTGTGTATCAGTTGTTCAAAAAGTGAAATGTTGGAGGGGATTACATGCATGTATTTAATTAAAATCAGTAAAAAACAGTGATGCAGCTTGAAATTTTATAATATGAAAATGTCAGTAAACACGTATAAAATGAGATGAAGTGAGAGTGAAAACAAGTGAAAATGAGCCAGAAAGGTGTGATGTTAAGTTTCCACTTGTCACAGTACTGCCCATTAGTTGAGTTAGCAGATAAGAGTCAGAGTAAGACACTTGCAGCCTCACACAAGCAGACTGCGGGCTCCCGACTTGACCACCAGGGGGCACTGGAGAGTGGTGGCACTCAGACTTCCCTGGAGAATGAACCCCTTTCTTTATTAAACCTGTTATTGAATGTGTTAGGTTAACTGGCTTCAGCATCATTTCACAGGGCTGCATGCCAGAGTCAGCATTGGCACAGTCTGGATTTGATACCAGACTGTAGAACGGTGCCTTAACAGGGTGGGCCACTCAGCAAGCCAAACAGCACATTTTTTTTTTTTTTTACCAGCGTAGAATATTCTGTTGAGTTGTAAGCCTCCATTAAATGTTGTCACCCATGCAGTCCTCCTATCAGTTCACAAGGAAGGGTGGAGACTCGTGCCTGTTCTCTCATCTCATTAGCACACCATCATTTCCTCTACTGCCATGGGCCCTCAGCTGAGCTGTGCAGTCATGGCAACAGAGGGACCAGGAGAGAGGCGAGCAAGAGAGAGAGAGGAGTACGCATAGTCTGTGCTTCCGTGACTCAATGAGCCGTTAGTCAGACTCTATAGGTGTGTTTGGGGCCACTTTCGGGTCATGACTGAACCATCAGATTGATAGAACAGTGGTCTCTGCCAGAACGTGAGTGAGGGCCTGCTGGTGTGCAAATGGAGAGGTTGAGCTGGGTCACGAGAGGCACTTAAAAAAATGTACTTCATGAGTGTAGTGCAGCACGTTCCATTGACATATATATACACACACACACACACACCAGCCACATTTGACACGGCAGTCAATATTTGTACCGCATTAGTTACGGGGTAAATGCTCTTGCATTGATACATGTTTAAACAAAAAAAAAAAAAAAAGATGTCTGGCTACGTTTTGAACTGGTCTCAGAAAATGCGTCTGCCTGTTAAATGAGTCGTGGACTCTGAAGATGTAGAAACCCCTGTTCCCGGCGTCAAGGTTAGGACTGGAAAGTTTATAGGAGTTCCAAGCAAGCTGCACAATCTCAGTCTGAAATGTTGTAACTTCTGCACACTGTAGACAGCACTGTGATGCATTTCTTTCAAGGAGCCGATGAACAAAAGCAGGCTTGTGCTCAAACTGCTAAGTGGAGGTGGCGCCCTAAATGTTTAATCAAAGAGAATTCTCAAGGGGCCAAAGCAAAGGGAATCACATGCACACAGGCTTCCAAGTTCGAGAGGCAAAATAGCTGATTTTCCATGTTCAGCCTCTCCGGATTCACCACATAATCAGCTATGTACTCCCACATACGTCATAAATTAAGGCAGGCAAGCAGTGTGTGAACATTCCCTGTATGTATCACATCTGGCTGTACCTAGAAATGTGAGTATAAACTGAAAGGGCGTCTAAGGTTATTTCTGTACGATATATGAGTGCCATCTGTTTTCAGAGTGACAGATGTCATGCTGTAGAGGAAATGCCTTAATTGTAATTTCATATAGTGTGTTGACTGTGTTTTTTTTTGTTGTCTTGCAGCCTGCAATGTTACCATTCACAACCGCTGTCGGGACACGCTGCAGAACTGTGCCAAAATGAAGCAGAGGGTAAGGCTGTGGAGAGAGGGGGTGTGGGAGGGAGTGAGGGAGGGATGGGAGTTGTCTGAGTCTGTGGGTTTAGTTACATTTCATTACAATCATTGAGCAGCTGATCTCATGCAGAGCGACTTGTGCAGTCATGAGTGCATCCATGTGTTAACGTAACTCATGAGCAGATGAAGTTTAACAAGCTCGTTATTGTTAATCATCATTAATTTTTGTGATGCATCTCTAAGAATGATTGATACATGTAAAACAGTGCTGAATCTTATATGTGTATTTTTCATGTAATTCCATAATGTGAAGCATCTTAAAGAATGGTTATGGTTCATATTTATTTAGATGGATTATTTATTTATCTAAAACAGGGATGAGTTAACCTTGAACTTGGAAGGCCAGTGTGAACATATGTATACCATATCAGCTACATACCAAATGTTGGTTTATTCATAGATTAGACCATGGTGAAATGAGGCAGACACCATTCAATAATAACACCAGCTGATGTTTCTGATCAAATGAGTGATTGGGCTTAATTAAATAAAGCTGATTTAGTGGTGCTTGTGATTACAGCAGCAGAAGCTAGCCCTGGTGAGAAACAGCTCGGCCCTACAGGGAGTTACCCTTCGCAACAAGAGTGAGTTATTTCCTTCTTCTCCTTTCCTTGTTTATCTTTCCTCTTTCTTTTTTTTTTCCTTTATGTCTGCATTTTTCTTTTCTTCTCCATGACCGGAGTCGTTTTCCTTCTCTCGCTAATGTCCTGGCTTTATCAGTCCCCTGTAGAGACCAGCCATCACAATTATGGTTATCTTAAAATCACAGGTACCATACACAAATCAGGATTGTAAAAAAATTTAAAAAAAGAAGTCTCAAGCAGTTTGTTATGTTGAAATCCTTAATTACATCGTTCATTATGGCAAGATAAGCATTTTTTGGGTCGCATTGAAGTCATGACCGCCTTGTTGTTGACATCCTTTTGTCTTGGATAGCATGGGAATTTTGAGTTATGACCTTAAGATAACCATTCTGATAATATTGAAAGTCCTGAGTTAAGTATCCTGTGATGTAGAGATATGGAACCCCCAAGTTATAATTTTGTTAAATTTCGCCAACTCAGCAAACAGAGCAGAATAATAAGGGAGAATGGCTGCATGCGCAAGCTACGCATTCCAACAAAAGGCCTTCCTTCAGCGGCCTCCCCCAGGCAGGGTCCTCTAAGGGCATGACGCTTTTACTGTCAAAAACCTACGGTGCACTTGTGTCATGTGGCCAGCAGACGTTGCATTATTCTGCTCTACTTGTTTATTTAAGCAGAGCACCTCAGTTCCTAAAAAGCACATGCTCTCTTTATTCCTATGCTTCACTGGTATTAAGGGTCACATTTAAAGAAAGAAAGGGGGTGGCCTAGTCCTTTTTTACGAATAGGTTTGGGGGTGGGGGCTCCTGGATAAACTCCCGTGTACAGTTGAACAGCACAGGATGAACCGATGAGACTGACCATGGTGGTTAGATTTGTGTTGGAAAAAATAGTCTTTATATCATGAATATTTTATAGAAGATCATTTAAACTAAACATCATACTAGTACTATGCTCTGCGCTAGTTACATGCAATTGTTTGAAATTTTACAAATTTTGAAAATGTTTCTGTTCCATATTTCAGCATATGTTATGACCATATGCTTTATTTTAAGAGGGGGTGGGACTGTCATAAAATGTATTTGCTGGTTGCTAAAGTGGCTTGGAACATTTTGGTGATGACATCACTAACTTTGACCTCTGAGTATTTCCACATTTTTAACATATTCTTCTGTGTCTGTCACCCGTCTGGCTCTTTGAGCAAAATGTCACTTCGCTAGATGTGCGGTCTTCTTCCTGTGTCCCATATATATGCCATGCTGCCCTTCCCCCTCCACATCTCCCAATACCCCCCCATAGTCACCTCTCCCCAACTCCTCCCCTCCACTCTAACTCCTCCCCCCCTCACTCTGACTCCACCCCTCTCACACTGACTCTGCTTCCTGCCAGCTCCCATGATGAAAGAGCGACCCAGCTCAGCCATCTACCCCTCGGACAGCCTGCGCCAGTCCCTGCTGGGCTCCCGCCGTGGACGCTCTGGCCTCTCCCTCTCCAAGAGCGTCTCCACCAATAACATCGCAGGGTGAGCTGGCTGCTCTTGCTCATTGGCTAGAGGATAAAAGTGGGTGGGGTAGGGTTGGGTATGGAAGAAATATGCTAGTAGACTGGAGGAGCTTGTGATATGCACTTGCAAGGAGCCTTGGAGAACAAACATACTGCACAGAACACACTTTTCCATGCTTAATAATAATGCAAATTTTCATTGTTGAAGCAGGAATTGTAAAACAGTAAATATACAAGCAATATTAATAAGTGCTCCGAGAGCACTGCAGTGTAGAGGTGTGCTGTTCCATGTGACTCTGTTTTACAGCCACTGTGCTTCGTCTGTGCCAGTGCCTTAGTCTGTGTGTGTGGCACGTTACTCAAGCACATCATACATGCATTACTGTACATCATGCTGTGAATGTTTCCTTTTTCTTTTTTGTTTCGGATTGTAACATTGTCTTTTTTGTCTCGTTTTGTTTCTGCCTCTGCCTGTGTGTTACTCACTCTTGCCTGTAATGCTCCCGTCTTTGTTAATGTCACAACACTTGTGTCTGTTTTCTGTCTTTCCAAATTCTCTTGAACATGTGTGTCTTCATCCATCTTTGAATCCCCATGTTCTGACTGCATTCTATACTGTAACTACTTTATTAACACCCTGCCTGTCCTTTATTTGAACACTGTACCCTTCTCCTCCCTCTGTTTCTCTCCCTGTCTCTCTCTTTCCTCTCCTACACTCCCTCTCTGTCTCACTCGGGACACCCCATCTTTCTTGTCTTGTACTGCTCTCCTTTCTCCCTTTGTCCTTTACCCTGTGTTTATATATGTGTATTTCCACTCTTTTCATGGTTGTTTTGTCTCTCTGTATCTTTGCTTCCTTTCTACTTCACTCTGTGCTGCTGTATGGTCCTCTGTGTGTTTCTGTGTGTTCCCACCTGCCTGTGTCTATCTCTCGCTCCCTGTCTGCTTGTCTCTATGTATGTGTGTGTGTGTGTGTTTGTGTCTGCCCCTCCGCTGCATGCATGTATGTGTTTGTGTGCGTGCGTGCGTATGTGTGTGTGTGTGTGTGTGTGTGTATGTGTGTGTATTTGTAGGAACCTGAATGATGACTCTCCCCTGGGACTGCGTAGGATCTTGTCCCAGTCCACCGACTCCCTCAATTTCCGCAACCGAGCCATGTCCATGGAGTCTCTCAACGATGAGGGTGAGGAGGAAGAGAGTGAGAGAGAGACTGAGTATCAAAAAAAGGGGTGAAATAATGACATGGGACTATATAACATTTGCATGAGTCAATTTTGCATGAAGTATTGCTTATTAAATTTGCACTGAACAGTACAGGAGGATACAGCATCAAACCTGGAGCTGTAAGAACTGAGCTCCTTGCTTGTGGGGCATGGTGAGGGGCAGTTGGAGTCTGTAAGAGGAGATACTGTGAGGAGAGCAAGAGTGACGGGATGAGAGACATAAGAAAAGTCATGATAGCAACTGTTACATCTACTTCACTGTGGTTCTGCTTGACCCTCTCTCCTCCCTTTCTCCTCCCCCACCCCCTGCTCACTCTGCTCACAGGGGAGGTGTACTATGCCTCCATGCTGGAGGAGCTGGAGAGGGACGGGCAGGATTTCGAGGCGGACTCCTGGAGCACAGCGGTGGACTCCTCCTACCTTCAGACGCATCGCAAGGACGTTATCAAGAGGCAGGATGTCATTTACGGTGAGGCCCGACAACCGCTTACACTCGTCTTTCTCTCTCTCTTTCAAGAAATCTAACGTTAGAGAAGTGGCTCTCCAGGATTAGACTTCACAGGAAGAATATTTCCTCACTTAAGTTTGGAGTGAAAATTACATAGACTTCTAGCCATTTAACTAATGCTAAGTGCATTTCCGTGCATTGTTCCTGGACATATGCCTGTAATGTACAAATTATTAAAATAGTAACAGTGGGTTGCTCTGCCCTTGGTAAGTTGACACAAGGGCTAAATTGCCACGGTGTCAGAGTATCTCTTGAACGTGCGACAGTAACTCCATAGAGTAACATGCTGGCCCCTCCGCCTGCCCCCAGAGCTGATCCAGACAGAGCTGCACCACGTGCGGACGCTGCGGATCATGGAGGGGGTGTTCCGGCGGGGCATGCTGGAGGAGGTGATGCTGGAGCCGGGCGTGGCCCATGCCGTCTTCCCCTGCCTGGACCGGCTGCTGGCCCTGCACACCCGCTTCCTGTCCCAGCTGCTGTCCCGGAGGAACCACAGCCTGCAGCCCTCCAGTACCACCAACTTCACCATAAACCAGCTGGGCGATATACTGCTGGAGCAGGTGTGTGTGTGTGTGTGAGAGAGAGAGAAACAGAGGGAGCGACATTGTGAACGTGCAAATGGTGATGCTTACTTCCGTGTGTCAGTGTGAGTTTGTCTGATTACATGTCATTAGGTGCATAAACTGAAGCATTCCTTCTAGCTTGTCTGTTCCTGTGTTAGGAATCTCCCTGTGCTGTTGTGCAGTGTGCAAAAGTGGATGTGCGGTGTGTGTGAGGTAATGCTCTCTGTTATATGCGCTCAGTTCTCAGGACACTGTGCAGACGAGATGAGGAAGGCCTACAGCGAGTTCTGCAGTCGACACCTGAAGGCTGTTAAACTGTACAAGGAACTGCTGGCCAGAGACAAGAGGTTCCAGTACTTCATACGGGTGAGGAAGAGAGGGAGTGTGAAAGACAGAGACAGGAGGAATGGGAGGGAGGGGGGGTTTGGGACAGAAAGAGAAAATGAGACAGAGAGAGGTGGAGACAGGAGGAATGGATGAGGTGGGGTGACAGAGGTATAAGAGGAGAGTGATAGTGAGATAGAGCGGTCATGAGAGAAGCCAGGACGCGAGTGATTAATGTATGCAAACATAGACCCAAGGAGTTAAAACAACAATAGAAGCGATATGAGGTTAATGTGAGTGTAAATCACTATTTTTATAATTAGGCATCAATATTGTGTATGTTTTTGTAATGTGAGAGTGTCTAAACACAAATTTGTGGTCATAATTATCTGTTTACAGAACATAGAACATGTTTTTTCAAGTATCTGTGATGCTAGCATTAGCCTGCTATGCACATTAAAAGCTGGTTTGGGTAAGCCGGAGAGGGAGAGACAAAGGCTTTGACATTTTAAACTGCAGTTAAAAAGAGAGTGTTTAAAAAACACAGAAAACTTTTCAGGAGATATGAAAAAGTGTTTTATTATTGATAACCTTACATTCAGATGCAGAAATTTTACCATATGCAGACACTGCATTGATATTAACAGCACAAAACGGATGATGCCAGTTTTCTATTAATGTACCACTCCAAAATGGGCAAAAATCTAGAAAAAGGTTTTTCATGGCATTGCCTATAAATAACTTGGACATTTTTTAAAAATGGCCAGCTCCAAGCTTTGCTCTGAGAATGAGAGAGAAAGGGGGGCACTGAGGGAGGGATAGAGAGAGAAATGGCATGAAGCATTAAGAAAAGGAGATACCATTAGAGGAGTGTGTTTACATAGCGGTACCAGGAGGTGCATGGGTGGTCGGGGCCTAGGGAATAAGGGATTTAATACAGTGTTCACTTTACATGCAGCTCTGTGGAGGTACTTTCTTACTGAGTGTGATGGTGTGTAAGTTGGACAGTGTACATGGACTGAGAAAGCCATTTGGAGGCTTAAAGCACCGGCATTGTGTATGTTCATGTGCTGAGGGCAGAACCGCTCTGTTCAAAATATTTTAATGACACCTCAGACTCCAGTAAAATTCCTGCAGGTGCTTGTGACTGTTTTAAAAGGAACATCTGTGCTCATAAAATTAAGATTAATCGTTTTCTCTCATGTGGTCTTATTTTAGTTGTTGTCGTGTTTTGTTTCAAATTCTCAGTGGTCTGAAGAAGTTCTTTTAGATTTTTCCAGTCTCACCAATGTTTAAATATTTCAAACACGTATTTGATCCAGATTCTGTTTAATGGCCAAAAATAGACACATATCAAACATATGAATATTGATATTAGTTCATATTGTCTCACTATTGACAGTCTATCTTAGGCTGCATGATATTTGGTTAGCTTCTCTGTCAGTCTCCATGGATACAGGCGTGAGTGTTCTAAGTTTCTTCTCCCCCTCCCTCCTTTGGCAGCGAGTGAGCCGAGGCCCCCTGCTGCGTCGCCATGGCGTCCAGGAGTGCATCCTGCTGGTCACTCAGCGCATCACCAAGTACCCAGTCCTGATCCAGCGGATACTGGACAACACCAAAGGTGAGGGCCACAGCTCAGTGTTTGTGACCCAGGCAGACAGGGTCATCACATAAGAGTCGCCTCGTACACGGTTACCTAAAGGCTGTTCCTGAAACCAACCTACAGCATGATACCCTCCCTCCCTGGGTGACACTGCCACCTGCTGTGCCCAGGGAGGAGGGGTACCGACCAGCAGGATTTTCTCAGCACAAACAATAGTGGTCCTAAGTAAAAGTTATAATTCCAAATAAAAGACAGCAATGAATTGATTAAAATATCTTAAAGCAAAATAGCTTGTAGTGCAAGCTTTTCTACCGTGACGTCAGCATATGTCAATCAAACATGCATGTATAATGTCGATCACAATAGAAAGTGTCACGTTTGAGCAAAGCCCAGTAGGATGAGAGGCCTAGAATCAGTGAATTTGCCCTTTTCATAGGCGACTGCTGTACAATGAAATGAAATGAAAAATGCTTTTAATATTTCACAGTAGAGACTGTCACAGAGCAGTTTGAAACTGCGGGGCTGTGAAAAGCCAATAATTACATTAATCAGCATCTATAGAAATATAAGCACTGTAGTTAGGCTGCTCTGTTATTGAAGCTCTCGCTCACTCTTTATGCCTCTGTGTCTCTCTCCTTTTCTCCCACTCTCTCTCCCTCTTTCTCTGTCCCACTCTCCTGCTCTCCCACTCCTACTCTCTCTCTCTACCTCCCTCTCTTTGTCTCATGGTCTCTCCTTTCCTCCCACTCTGCCTCTCCCTCTCTGTCCCACATCTCCTTCTCTTCCTCTGTCCCACTCTCTCTGTCTCTCTTTATGTACTTTGACAGGCTGGAATTTTAATTTCATGGTAGCAATTTGTATATGCTTTGTTTTATGTTTTTGACTTGTGAAATTGAAATTCTCTCCTCCTCCTCCCCCTCTCCTTCTCCCTCTCTTGCTCTCCCTCCCCCTCTCTCTCTCAGGTTGTGAGGAAGAGGCAGCCTCCCTGAGCCAGGCCCTGGTTTGATCCGGGAGCTCCTGAGCTCGGTGGACCAGCAGGTCCTGGAGCTGGAGCGCACCCAGCGGCTGCAGGAGGTGCAAGCGCGGCTGGACCCGCGGGCCGAGGCGGAGGTGCGGGGCGGTGGCGTGTTCCGCGGAGGCGAACTCATGAGACGTAGGCTCATCCATGAAGGAACGCTGCTGTGGAAGACTGGAGGATCCCGGCTCAAAGGTGGGAGAGGGGCGTTGCATCTAGGATCAGGGGCAGGGGGTGCTGTAATCACAGATGCACCAGCTGAAAGCTCCAGTACACAGCCAGAATTCAAGCTGTTTGGATATCTTGATTTGGACCATGAGTCATTTGATGTAGGGGCACTAGAACAGTGCTCAGCTGTCATATTTGAGTTGATCATAAAAGATAAAATTACTGTTTTGGCTGAGTGAATAATTGCAGTGAAATCCAGAGATATCTTGAGTGTGCAGCACATGCCAAAAATACACCTGTGTGTAATTTTATGTACAGAGCATTTTACGTCTGGAACGACAGCATTTCTCTATGCTTTAAGTCGAATCTCTGGAAACAGCTGGGCTGCTTTCTGCGTCATTGGGACACAGAAGGGGTCCATGTGTGATATCCATTGGAATTAAAGGATAATATCTATATCTGAAAATGTATTTTTTTATATTTAATCATCAAACCCTAACCCTACTGCCATGCTGTTTCTTTGTGTGTGTCTCTGTGTAGATGTGCAGGTTTTGCTGATGACAGATATCCTGGTGTTTCTGCAAGAAAAGGACCAAAAATTCATCTTCCCCAGCTTGGTGTGTTTCAAATTAATGTTTCTGTGACCCCATACCGACCACACACACACACATACACACATACTCAAGACTTCTCACTCACTGTACTGTTATACACAGTCTGATGCCTCTCCTCTCTGTGTCTCTCCAGGATAAGTCCCCAGTGCTGTCACTGAGGAACCTGATTGTGCGGGACATAGCCAATCAGGAGCGGGGATGTTCCTTATCAGTGACTCCACCCCCCCAGAGATGTATGAGCTTCACGCCGCCTCCAAGGATGACAGGAACACCTGGATGAGGCTCATACAGCAGACTGTCAGCAGGTACGAGATGCGTGTGCGCACACACATGCACACATACACATAAGCACCTGTGTAAACACACAGACAGGCAGGGATACACACACACATGCATGCACACCCACGCCCATACACACAGTCACACACATACACTCACACAGTGACATTGACATGAGAGTGAGTATTGGTATTTACATCATACCTTCCCTCCCTGCAGCTGCCCTTCCAGAGAGGACTTCCCACTGATTGAAACAGAGGACAAGGCCCTGCTCCGCAGACTCAGAGGTCAGTACCACACTGCACAGTACACACTCACACACTGCACAATCACACACTGTACACTACACACTCACACACTGCACAATCACACACTGCACACTCACACACTGCACAACTCACACACTGCACACTACACACTCACACACTGCACAATCACACACTGCACACTCACACACTGCACAATCACACACTGCACACTCACACACTGCACACTGCATAATCACACACTGCAGACTCGCACACACACATACACACACACACACTGCACACTGCACACTATACACTCACACACTGCACACTGCTCATTAACACACTACATAATCACACACTACACACTCACACACTGCACACTACACACACACTACACACACACTCACACACTGCACACTACACACTCACACGCTACACACACATTGCACACTCACACTACATAATCACACACTGCACACTACACACTAACATACTTCACACACTGCACACTCACACATTGTACAGTACACACACCCAACCTGCCCCATCATATCCATCTCTCTCTCTCTCTCTCTCTCTCTCTCTCTCAACCTTGCTCCTGGATTCTCCATCTGTGTTTCTTTGATCATCATTTTTGTCTTGTTTTTTTTTTTATTTAAATGTAAAATAATACAGTATTACAAAAATACATGAAAAAATGCACTGACAAGAAAATATAATATTGAATGAAATATTACATTTTAAATATTAGATGCAAAGGAAATCAACAGCGTTAGAAAATAAAAAAACAGAAAAGATGTATTCCTCTCTTGCTCTCTCCCCCAATTAAGTTTAATTAAATGTAATTAGTTCTATTGCAGTGACAGCTATGCCCTTACTTTGCCTAGCTGCCTAGCTTTTCCCCCAGGAATGAAGATCCTTTGTTTGAGCAGTCAGATTAAGTCTCATTAAAGTGGTCGTCCTGCATAAAAAATTACACTGATTTTCTCCCTCCTCCTCTCTCTTTCTTTCTCTCTTTTTTATTCTCCTCATAATTTTCACTTCTGGTCAATTCAAAATGGTTTTGCATTGGCATTATGTATGTGAACATGTTATCAGAGCAGTGTGCTGGGTAATGGTGATGGGGTCACAGTGTGGGAGAATTTTTAGCGGATTAATTAATGTTATCAATGCATCTTACAATACTACAAGTTATACATACTGCAAAGTATGATGTTTTTAATGGTTTATGTTAGTCATTTAAACCAATCATAAACACAAACATAATCCATGGCACAGGACTCATTTGGGGTACTTTAATGAGTAAAATGTCCTGTACCGCTGTAAACAAACCAGTGAGTAGGTGGGTGCCCATTAAAATGCATGGGTCATTTACACATTAGTACAAACTTTCTGTTCTATTAGTGACTTTGTAATTTTGTTTTTTTAAAAAACAATGCATTGTGGAAGAAAAAAGTCAACTGATCAGCCAAGTGGAAACATCCTGAAACTGTCTTAGAATTCGGGTCCTGATGTAATTTTTCTCTGGTTTAGCTGACATCCAGCAGAAGGACCGGGAGGTACTGGAGCTCCTGCAGGAGAGAGTGACTCTGTTCTCTGACCTGGCGGAGGTGACGGGGGGCCATGAGGTCACCCTCCCCTCCAGCACCCGAAACCTCTTCAGGGCGGACACCCCAGGCGCCCCGAGGCGAGCGGCTGCTGACGGACGCCATCACAGAGGGTACGGGGGGTGGGGGGTTGGGGTTTACCCAAAAGCATAGCCTTACTGGACTCTCTTATAGAAATTTACAAGCTCACCCCTGCACCTCCAGTGCAGTAATGCCTGAGATGACGCTGGACCACAAAAAATGCCAGTTAAATTGATAGATCTGCACAGTCAAACTGGTCTGGAGGGCCGTAGTATCTACAGGTTGTTGTGGTTCCCTTACAGTTTGCCATGGGAGTGGCCCTTTGAGACAAGATTAGCCAATCCTCAGTGCAGTCCTCAGTCCTATCAGTTATTTAAATTAATCACTTAAGTGTTGGTTGTCCAGGACTGAGGTGCCAGCATGCCTATGCTAGATGGAATATAAAAAAGTTAATTATGAAGACCTAATATTGAAAACTAATGAGTGGACCAAGTTATTTTAAAAGTCAACGCTTCCTCTCTCTTTCTCTCTCTCTCCCACACCCCACAGTGGACAGGCTGAGTGAACTCCTGCTGGGCTCTAACCTGGAGGTCCCCCTCTCCACTCGTTCCAATGGGCATCAGAACCACACGGGGGCGCTAGTGATCAGTGAGTGTCTGTCTGAGGCTCAGAGAAAAACAGAGATGCGTAAGTTAAATGAACTAAGCAACTACATTCGTGCAAGTTTTTTGCTCGACAGTTTTCGGTTAACGTGAAGCTAAAGGTGCAAACGTTTTGGAATTCCCCCTTAATCAGAGAAATAAGCTCGTAACGCCAAATCACTCGAGTTTAGCCTCATTTAACCTCGAGTAAAAAGGTATGCAGAATGCTACTTCACATGTATGTATGTCTTTATGTGTACAGCTTGTTGATAAACCCAATTTGATTCGTTTTTATTAATGTTTCTGTTTTCCCTGAATGTTTGTAGATGGACAGGAGATGCCCGTCAATGGGACTCATGAAAGCCCAGCACCCAAGGTGAGAGAGGGGGGTCCACTTAGTGTGGTGTTTATGTGCCTGAGATGTGTGGGAGTAATATTGTCCACAATACTTCTTAGCATTCCCTTGAGATTAATTAAGTAAAACATAAGAGACCTTATTATACAGTGTATTAAATAATTAAAGGAGGATTTATTTTATCAAACCACATATTCCTGTTAATGCCTACAGGACAGGAATGGGAACCAAGTGGAGGACAGGCCCTTAAATGAGGTACATTTTTTATGTAGTCTACAGAATATGTGTACGTCTGAGATATATTGTATTAATATTCATAGTGGCAGGAACTGGATATGACAGAGGCAGCTGTGCCTTTAGCCCTGTTTTTAGATGGTGATGAGTGTTGATATACTGACAGTGTGTGTGTGTGTGTGTGTGTGTGTGTGTGTGTGTGTGTGTGTGTGTGTGTGTGTGTGTGTGTGTGTGTGTGTGTGTGTGTGTGTGTGTGTGTGTGTGTGTGTGTGTTTCAGGAGGTGTGTCAGAGGCTGGTGAATCTCAGTGTCCAGCTCCATGCACTACAGGTTAGTCACTGTTCTCTAACGGGTGTAATTGTATATTGCTAATATTAATGATGGTTACAGGTGCTGCCGACTCATTGTCATTAACATTTTGAAAAGCCTGAGGTGCAGCACTTGTATGTTGTATTCTCACATATAAATCTATATTCTCTCATCTCCTTGGTTTTCTTTCACTCTCTCTCCATCAAGGGGGTGGTAATCAGGCAGGACTCCATTTTAGAACTCTGCCTCCGAGAGGGTTCCGCATCCACAGCAGCCCCGTCACCAGCTCCACCAGCGCCTCTGCTCTCCTCCACCCCCGCCAAGCTGTGCCGTTCCCTGTCA
The DNA here is from genome assembly GCA_022829145.1 of Albula goreensis. Classification (NCBI taxonomy): domain Eukaryota; kingdom Metazoa; phylum Chordata; class Actinopteri; order Albuliformes; family Albulidae; genus Albula; species Albula goreensis. The sequence goes on along the minus strand of CM040743.1, from coordinate 9,582,416 downwards.
CGTGACGCAGGCCTGGATGCCAGCACGGGGGTGGCCATTGGGGACCTGGCCCTGCTGCAGCGCCAGCACAGCCTCCTGCAGGAGGAGCTGGTGAGGCTGAGGGCCTCCGAGGGCAAGCTGAGGGACAGTGAGAAGGCACGCGCCCAGCTGGAGAAGCAGGTGAAGGACATGAAGGCCGGCATCACCCCAGTGGACAATGCTGGTACTGCAGGCTCAGAAAAGGTGAGCTTTACTTTGTGCAAATAACACCAAATACCACCAAATATCAGTGTGTATGCATTTGTGTATATACTGCGCATAAGCAGGCTGATTTTGCAAGCAGAGAGGAGATGACACATTCACGTACTTTTAGCGTTGGTAACATGTCTATGCTACTATTAGTTAATCCTCAGGAACACACAATACTGGACAGTAGCACAGACTCTTACTGATATCTGATTCCTCCCCCCGTCAGACTATGCCTCCCGAGTCCAGAACAAACGCAGCAGGTTCTGGTCCCATCGCCCCATTGGCCAGCCAGGAGTCAGCAGACCAATTGGATGGCCCGAAAGAGGGAAGCGAAGTGGATGACGAGGAGGAGGAAGTGGATGTGGAAACCGACGTGGATGTGCGGGTCTCGCCTCGGTCCGACAGCCCCAGAGGTCAGCCCTGATCACCTGCAACACACAGGAGACACTTCTGCTAATCTGCACAGTCTCACCATTTTATGCAACACAGAGAAGAGTGCATTATTATAGTGGATATTTAGTTTATTAATGGGGCTGAAAGACTGCAATGTCTGCAGATTTCCTTTCAGTCAGCAACCAGTTACTGGGAAAGTAATGTAGTAATGGTTAGAGAGCAGCAATTGCAATGCAGAGGTTGCAGGTTCAACTCCAAGGTAGGGCACTGCTGTTCTGCTCTTGAGCAAGGTACTTCACTTGAGTTACCTTAGTAAAATGTCCAGTTGTACAAAACTGATAGTATTTAAGTGTTACCCATGCAAATGTCTCTGGATAATCAGTGTCTGCCAAATACTTAAAATGTCATTTAAATTTAGACCTTTTAAACAAGTTGTTTGCAGGTCCTCAGCCAATCAGTGCCTTACATGAATCACTAACCCAAAAGACACTGCGACCCTCCCGAACTGACACCCTTGCTTAATAAGATATGAGGATGAATGCTTTTAGCCTTGTCCAGTCCTTCATGCTAGTACATTCCCACGCACTGTTTTATGTAACAGACTTTGATGTATCTTTTTGATCCAGGAGTACTCGTATAAACACACATACATCTCCCACTTTCTCTGCCCCGTCCTCCACCCTACCCCCCCAACCCCCACTGAAAAATAAAAAATAAATCTCAGGCTTCACCGCGGTGCATTGGGATTGTGTGGGTGTGTCCGAACAGAGCGTCCCATCTCTTAGCAGCCCCTGCTCTGCGTTTGCTGTGTGGGTGGACAGAATGGCTGAGCCAGTTTTAAACTCCCCGATACCCCCCACTGCTCTGCGTGAGAAGATACAGCAGCTCTTGTTATACAGCAGATCATATCATTGTAGTCATGAGAAGTTGGACTCGTTGCTATGCTTTGAATGGACTGGTCACGTATGACTGACTTCCACTGGCTCATGCCATTCTGCAATTGTCAAACATGTATCCCTTTACTGAAATGGTGTAATGAAATGAACTTCACTGAAATGAACTTGCACTACTGTCCTGCAATGGGTGTCAAGTGTTCTTTGAGTATTTTGTTGGAGATAACCAAACATATCCTTTGGGATGGTGGTCTTTCATTCTAACAGATGCCCTTAAAGAGACTGAAGTTTGGATTCAATAATCATTTGTCCTTAACTTTTACCTGCAATTGATTAAGAGTCTTTCTACTTTACAATAACAGTTTGGCAACTGCACAGATTTGCTGTTTCCTGTGGGTAACAGAGGCGAGAGTGAATGACGCTGTGTTTCTGGCTCTTTCCGCAGATCTGCAGGACATTCCAGAGGAGAGTGAGAGCGGTACGGATCCTCGGTAGTCTGACGGACAGGGGTGTCACCTCACACACACACACGCACACCTCACAAACACCTCACGGAGCTGGCCACGCCAGCACCCACGAAATGGAGCGGGACCCAGTGCCAAAAACATGAAAAAGACTGTCTGAAGGCTGAACCAACTCTACACACTGACTGGTCTTCCGCCGTGTACATAGAAATATGCTGTTTTTCCATATATATATATTTATATATATATTGTCTGTGTCATGTTGAAAAAAAAACCTTGTATGTAAAAAATAGAATTCTCAGGAAAAGAGAGAAAGCATTTTTATTACAATTATTTTACTTGCCAGCAAAATATTATAATGTAATTGCATTGGGTTTTTGAACCATTTTTATTAGTTGAGTTTTGATATGTTCACAGTACATAAAACTGAATGGCATTTTTTGTGAAAGGAAATGATGAAAATTGATGATACAAGGTTTTTTGTGTGACACCAACAATATATAAATATATGTATTATATATATGAGGTATTGTACTACAGTTCATGATGAATGGTTATGTCATTATTTGATTTCATAGTAAATGTCCTTTTTTTAGATTTTGCTTTATTATTTCAGTCACTCTTCCCTCACTGTCTCCTCTGTCACCCCATTCACTCTTTCTGTGAACTGACAGAGAGATGCTGGAATGGCAGAAGGAAGGTGTGGGGGTCAGGGGGAGTGAGGTTACAGTCACAGCACAGACAGGACCCTGTGGTTGTTTTAAAGGGGCTGCTCTCCTCGGGCTACACACAGTCAAACTCACTTAGCCTCTGTAAGAGCATATTCAGTACAGTAAAAACATACTTTATATCACAACATAACATTCTTACAGTATGTTGTATTTAATTGGAGACAAGCAATCATGTCCCTTGGAATGTTTTCTTTTCAACCTAAAATAGAACAGCGTATGCCCTTTTAGAAACTGAAGTGTTTTGATTGAATTGGTCCTTAAAGAGACTAAGTGCATTTGATTGAATTCAGCCCAGTTCACCTTGGTAAAGGAGTGTGACACACAGTTCCCGTGGAGTCTGAGAAGTTGAATGACTGACTGGGGCTGAACCTGGGACTGATGGAAGGGGACTGAAATGTTTTATTTATGGGGGTCAATATGGGGTTATAGATGTACTGTATATACATATGAAAACTTTGGGATGGGCTATCCAGCCCCCACCCCCAACCAACCTCTTGCTAAACACTTGAATTCACTCTGTACTGTTGGTTAAAAGAAATGTTTTTTTTTTCTGCTTTTATGTTTAAAACTTATTTAATTTCACAGAGTGGGGGGAAGGGTGGGGGGGGGGTCAACGATCTGTTCAGAATCAGTGAGAGACTTTAAAGAAAGGTGACCAAAGCTGATCATCGGGATAAATGTACATTATTCCTGTAAAGGGGCCAGGCATTTCCACTGATGCCATTAAGGTAAAGACTGAAATTACCACCACCCTATATGATAAAAGCTTCAGCCGTGTTCCCTCTTACTCTCTGCTGAAGATTTGATACATATTATTGCTGCTGCCTTATAAAACAGACGTGAGCTAAACTAGTAGTATAACCATCGAGAGATGGAGTGTTTCCTGCATCCCCACTGGGCAGTGGGACCCAATCCAGCACCCTGGGCCTCGGCTCTTTGTTATTTCATGGGAACGTTTTGCATTTCATTTTCGTTTTTACAAACTGAAAGAGTCCTGTTGATGCAGAAGAGGGTTTGCATTGAGGTTCAAGGTCACGTATTTCAAACTGCACTCCGCAGCTATATGTGGGGAGAAATTATGGAGTGTAATGAAAAATGATTAAACTGATGGTTTAAATAAAGACTCCCATGCAATCTGAACAGCGAAGAGGACATAGTAGTTGAACTGGATTCATATGCAGTTTTGTCATTTAAACCACAGAAGAGACCACAATAGCTCTTTTCTATGATATATATAAAGTAAGTATTTGTTGTATAAATGTCAGCTGTATTTTGTTTTGAGAGGGACTGAAAAAGAAGTTAAACTTTTGTTGTAATTCTGTTTTGATTCAAAATTTGTATGTACATTGATGCTATTTGGCTGGCTTTCAATCTGTTTATAAATATGGCTGAAATGAATGAGAAGTTTATCTTATTTCCACTATTTTTTCAAGGTTATAGAATTTGATTTTCTTACAGTAGATGGATACAGGCATTTACAGTATACCGCATTGTACTGCTGTACAATACACAACACTACAGCTAACCCATAATGCCTTTTCCCTGTAATATTCTGACTCATTCAGTTATTTCAGTTTATTGGCTCTCTGTCAGTATTTCACTGTTTAATGGTACTTTCACATCATTTGGGACTTAAACTCAAAAATATCTCCATACTTTTCCCTGTTGTCTCTCATTTCTTTCCCAGTAAATCTTGTTCATCATAGCAGCAGTAACTAAGGGGGAGTATGGCACCATGCATCCGGCCGCAAAACCCAAGCGTAAACTATAAGTTGGATTACTGCACTGATGGAGGGGTTGGGGCATCCAGTTAGCGTTGTCATGGCATCAGTTCATTCCACTCATCAGTATTTGATTCCATAGTTAACTGTCCACTTGTCAGGCACTTGTTGATTACTATCTCACTGCTGTGAATGAATAAGAACAGTGAAAATGAATGTGATGCCTCAAACACCTCAAGCTGGACATTTGCAGTTTCACTAAACATCCTTAACTCCATTCATGCACGGCAGACTTTCAGAATAATTTATGTATATTTATTTATTCATTTTTAGAGTATATGCATTCATTGATAATACATGTAAATAGCAGTACATTAATATATGGGCTAGTATGAATGTCCCGTGCATCAATATGTAATGAAGGGTGCTGGGGAATTTGTCACTGGTAGGTGGTGCTTTATACAGGACTGTTACAGTGCTGTACACAAGTTGAGACAGCAGGGGGCGGCAAAGAAAATTGTCAATTGTAAAGAAAACTCCGCAAAATAAAAATGAAAATGGTATTGAATTGTGATTCAAGATTGAGGATAAATGTTGATTGAATCTCAACCGATGATTTGATTAGGTTTTGCTTACATTCATACCATATCACCTTACTGTGCTTTAGTCATCTATGCAGTGTGTGTTTGTGAGTGTGTGTGTGTGTGTGTGTGTTCACTCTCACATCTGTGCCCATGTGGTATTTGTCACTGCCATTTGTAACTTCCTAAAAGTAATGAGGTAATGTAGTCTGGACCAGGGACACAATGTTAAAATACTTTACGAGTCACTTCTCCCCCACCCTGGACATCAGTTGCATTCCAGCCATTAGAAACCTGTCTACACAACGCCACTGTGTACTCGTGTATAACGTAAGAATTGAACACGCACACTGAACAAATTACACATTTGTTGGCCTGGTTATCTGTGCATTTAAAGGTAAGCGAAGTCTCCACTTTGGGAAAAAAAAACTATATTTTGTCAGAACTGTTACTCATGCTGTTACTGTCAGGAGAAAGTAGAGCGAAACCCCTCTCCCCATCCCCTGCTGAAGCTTTTGAAGATTTCAAATATTTTCTGCATTAAACTTATCCTGGTGTCACCTCAGCTGCTGTCTGTGAAAGACATGACTGATTTCAATGTCTTACCATGAACTTAAAGCAGCATTAAACGGCCTTGCCCTGGTGCACCAAAAAGAGTTTAATCCCCAGTAACAGTCATCTGATATGGCACTATTCACATGAAGTCAACTACTCTTTATTTCCAAAAAAAGAAGGAACAAAACAGGGTGCCTACCTAGCCTTAAGTCTCCAACATTGTCGTAAATTAATCAGTTAATCAGTTTTATCTGTCACCTGAATCTTTCCCGAATACTTGTGTTTTCGCCTTAGGTGGTAATTTGTCCCTGTAGTTGTAGGTGGAGTACCTCATCGTGGTAGTGTCACCTGATTTATGGTGGTATTGGTCTTCCTTGCTGTCACACTGTTGGCGACTCTGCTCGCTGATGGCTGCTGTCCGTGCTGTCACTCTATTGGGCAGCTGGCTGGCACCCCCTGGCCGCTTCGAGGCTGCGCTGGCTGTCGAACGGTGAGAGATAGCTGAGGATCGCTTTCATGGCACCGGGGCCTCCGTCACCAGCTGCCACTGCAGTTCATGTGCTGCTGAGGCCACAAATTGTCAGCGACTTCATGGGGTCATGCAGTATTCTTTAAATGGTCACCTCTAATCAACGGTAATTCCACCTCTCATTTCTTTCCTCCTCCAATCTCTTTCGAAGCTGCCGATGACAACTGGAAATCTCTGGGCAGAATTCCATGGAAACCACCACCGGCACAAGATGCTCTGAGCTCTTGACTATTTGCCCTTGTTTCCCATCACTGCATCTGTTAATGCGGTACAGGCACGTACTAGCTGGTGCGCACACTGAAACAAAACAGGTGCAGTCAGCGGTTTTTTTCCACCATGTATTCCTTCACCAGCAGAATTGCACGGTCATGTTAGCTGTGATGTTTAAATGTAGCCGGTATACCATGTAACAATCATCCAGAGAATTCACTGGCAGAATCCCAAAACTGTTAAATCTCATCCCTTCCTCCTTCTTCCCCATGACCCATAGACCAAAAAGGGAGTAAATGTCAGCACTTAATCAATATTTGCTATGGGATAGTGAAATAAAGAGGGAAGGAATGAAGACATTGATGAGACCACTTAAGAGCTCTACCTCCTCTGGTCGCCTGATGCCACCCCCTCTCCGCTCCTGCACTTTCAGGTCATGTCTGCTGTCTGTCTTTGTCCCCTGGTGGTTGAATGACCTTCCCGTGGAAGTCAGAACAGCAGAGACACTGGCCACCTTCAAGCGCAGACTGAAGACCCACCTCGTCAGGCTCCACCTCTCCCCTCCCCTCCCTTGCTCTTTGTAATACCCTTATTGCTCTTGTTTTAACTGTGATTTGTTTTTAACTTAGGCTGTTGTTTACTTTCTCTTTAGATTATCGGCAGGGGAGTCCTAATCTATTCGATCACCTTTGGCACTTGGGACTTCACCCCTCTCTAGGGTTATCTTTGCGCTTTTTGTACGATTCTTATGCACTTTGCCTTGCAAATCGCTCTGGATAACAGCGTCTAACAAATGTCCATAATGTAATGTAATGTAAGAGTGTTCTGACAGGGCTATCAGATGACTATGGGGTTAATGGAGTCATTCAGCTACAGTCATTCAGCAGGTGCTTTTACCGAAAGCAATTTACAGTTGATTATTCTAACCAAGGGCCAATCCCCCCAATGTGGGGTTGGGGGCCTTGCTCAAGGGCCCAACAGCAATGGTGTTCTTGCTGTGGCTAGACTAGGACTTGAACCACCAGCCTCAAGGGTCCCAGTCATGTACCTTGGCCACTAGACTACAGGCTGCCCTACAGCCTGTAGCCTGGTGACTAAGTAGTCAATGGCACTTCACAGTTTATGCCCAATGAGTAAACTGTACCAGTTTGGGGACCCTAATGGGGGAATGAGGTCTCCATTCATATGCTCCATTCATTTTGGGTTTCATTAAACTTCATTCTACCATCATGTTCAGAGGTGTGCGAGGTAAGTCCAGACTGGAGGTTCATGTGTCACTGTGTTACATGGAGCTACAAGTAACTCACCCAGTTTGAACCAATGATTGTCGCGCTGTGAAAAGCAAATTATTTTGATCGGGCCTAACAAGTGAAATACCTTGATTTCATTTTGGTCCCATTTGTTATGCAGGCCATGAAACTACTGTTCCCCTCAACCATCTGCAAAGGGTCCTGGGAAAATGGGAGTGTTGAAACCAAGTGAGAGAATGAACTTGAATGACTATTGACTTGTAAGATCCTGTAATCACAATTTATATGATTATTCAGTCCAGTGGAAAAACTTACAGCTGTCGAAATTTCAGCTAGCGACTTAACTGTCAACAAGGCACGAATAATTTCTTAATGCTTTTCTAAATGCCACACCAGAACCTCTACCTTGACGTTGTGCCAGACAATTAACGCATGGATGGAAACGTATTAGCTGACACCGCAAAAGCATTACGGAATATTAAAAGTTGTCCCACCCAGCTTTTCTTTAAACTCCAGAGAGTGCTGTGCAGGGGAGCCGGGCTAAATCCCCCTTGTGGATCTCTCCCACTCCTCTGCCTAATCCCCGGACAATGTCAGCCAAGAGACGCGTATTAATATCCCGGCAGCAGGGAATTGCGAGCATTCCGGCCTCATCCATCACTGTGACGCAGCCTTGGGTCCGTCACGCAATGGGAATAGAATGGCCCACGTTTGGTGCCGCAGACAAAAGATAATCTGTGGGCAGAGTAAAGATAAAACACACTTGTTCTCGGGGCATTTCCATTAAAAGGTGGAATGGGTTTCCCCCCTCACACACCCAGTACAATCACTGGAAGCCTTGTGGCTGGGGCTGTCCCCTCTTTACCGGTCCTCATTTTTGTGGTTCATTCCCCCTCTCATCACTCCCAATTCTCTGTTGAAGCTCACCGCTTCCCCTCCTTTGTTTCCATTTCTCTCTTTCATTCTCTCTTTCTGTTTTCTCGTCATTTGTGTAGAGTGAGACCTGTTGATCCACTACACCCCACTAGGGTGGAGGCGCTTTCAAGTTTTCTAACACAGCCTTTGCTTACTGAACAAATAAAGAAATACTTAGTCATGATTCCACTGGTATTCATTCACTGCAAAACTATTTCAGTCTTCTACCTGCTGGACAGTGGTAACTTCCGAGTTCACTGCCCTACTCATTCACTGTTGTATTTGTTCAAGACTCTATGCACAACTCTCCTTGACTCTGTTCTCATTCACTTCTTTGTTCATTTACCACCCTAATCATTCAGTACTCTTCCTCCCTTTCTACGCTCTATCAGCATGAGTTCTGCCTTCCTTTGTACCTATTCTCCTCATGTAAAAGCAAGCCACTCAAAATCCAAATTCGGCAGCCCCTTGAAATTACAACTACAAATATTGACCTCACAGTGTAATGACACAAAAAGGACACTGATTTGATCAATAACAATTCATGGTGTTGCATGATGTGCGAGATGGGTTTTTTTTTTTTCAATTTTATTACTACATGGTTTAAACATTTGTCCCATTGGAAATCAAATCCCCCTTTCAACATAGACCAGACCAAAAGCATCAAAACAATCAGAGTCAGACAGAAATCTATTCATATATAACAGAGAAAGAGAGAATTAATATCTAAAGCATCATAGGCAACACAATCAATTAAAGAAAGTGTTTTGTGTGAACTATAAACATTTGTACATTTTAAAAATCCCTAACAGGAATGATATCTGCAATGGTCCAATGAAAAAGTTCTAATATAAGATTGAAGCTTCATTACAATGGCCTTATGAGGTTGAAGTACAAAAGAGGAACAATGTTGTTTTGCGCTCATGGCAGCAACAAAAGACTCTTCACACTCATGTGTTGATAGTCATCCGACGCCCCATGACCACTGCGGCTCGTCCTCAGCTGCTGTGTGAGATGATGTTTCTAGTGCATCTGACTGACGGCGCTACGTCTCGGTCGAGTCTGCACTCTTTCATCGCACGTAGTTGCGGCAAACCAGTCTGAGAAAAACCTCTTTATGGTGTATATGTATTTGTGTCCTTCTGCGCTTTCTGTAGTCCTGAAGTCCATCCTTATTCCTCCCTTTCAAAGCTTGTCAGAACAGTACTTGAGATTTGTACCTCTTAGTGCTGGAGATTGGCAGCTGACAGAAGTTAGGTGACCTGTGCCATCACTTCACCTCAACACCGAACTATCCAAGTGCAGAACCCAAAGCTGCCGAGTTCAAGAGTGTCCTGAGTTCTGGAGTGGGTTGTTCCAGTCAGTCATCAGTCTGGTTCCTGTCACCATGGCACCAGACTTGAACAGAGAATTTTCAGTTCAAAACATCTTCAATTATGCCACATCAATCATTCTTTTACTTCTTATTTCCCAGTCTGTCAAGTCCTTGTCTCTTTCCTAAACCTCCATTAGCCAGTTAAGATTATGGTGTCATTTTGATTGAAAGGAGCTAAAGAGTGGGTAGAGACAGGGGTAGAAGAAAGAGGATAGAGAGTAATGAGGGAGTGGGAAAAAAGAGTTAAGCGACAGAGGAAGCAGCGCCAGGGGACTGCTGGAAGGAGAGCGGTGGGGACGGAAGGAGGGAACATATCGTGTAATCGCAAGGGAGTAATGTACACCAAAAGAGGAGAGGGGAGGGTGGAACAATGGAAGGTGACAACTCTACACTGAAAGAGAAAATGGGGCGGGACAGAAAAGTTGGGAGGGGCCAGTACCCACCCCCAGATATAAGTAGTCACATTCTTTGCCCGTCTGAGTTTGGTCTCTCCTGGCTCTCTCTCTGTTCCTCTGTGCACCACAGAGTTTCTAGCTACCTTCTGCCACAGCTTTTGCGTCTTCCATTCTTCCTCTCCGGTCCTCTCCTTCCCTGTCTCTCCATCTCTCTCACTCTCCTCCTTCCCCCTGTTTCTCCCTCTTTCTTCCTCCTCTCTCACCGTGTCGGTTATCCGAATTGTTTCTCTCTGCCTCGGCGCCAAAGCCCAACGCACCTTCGGCAAGATGGAGGCCATCAAGAAAAAGATGATGATGCTGAAGCTGGACAAGGAGAACGCTTTGGACCAGGCGGAGCAGGCAGAGGCAGACAAGAAAGGAGCGGAGGAGCGGAGCAAACAGGTGGGCACTCGCCCCTGTTAGGGTCAGGCCCTAAACCTACCCCACCACCCCACCCCACTCCTCCCCACCCCAGAGGGTGATCGAGCTCAGCTCAAGGCCAACTTCTACAAAACCTCACAACCTCATGAAAAGGGAGTATGGTTAAGGCACATCTCTGTTCTCTGCAGAACAAATGCATTCATTGTTCCTTAAAAGGTAGAATAATGGTTCTTCCTAGTACTGTTCCTGTACCCTTTCTTTATCAAAGCAAGGTACGATGGATGTACCTTACAAGGTTTTACCTCAAGGATAACAATTTATTTTCCTTGAGAAAAAACATGGCACAATTTTAAGACTGTGGAGGCCTTGATCTGAGTATTTGCACTAGATTTATCTGCCTGAACACTACCACAAAGACTACAGGCAAGTTTTCAACATCATAAAAAATGTATATTTGTGGGGGCTGAGTTTACTTGTAACAGGTGCTTATACTGCTTCTTGTTGCTCATCCTAAGTCAGGGGGACGAATAAGAAAAGGTAGCCAGTAACCACTCAAAAAGTGCTTAAAAATGATTGCTAAAACCAAGAATGTAAATGATTACCTGTTCCTTCAATCTATTCTTTCAAACCCAATTGATTATGTTGTTTAGGAAACTGTCAGACAGAGTAAAATGTTATGTTCTACAATCTGCCTGTAATGTTAACATCCACAGAATGTGCGCTCTGTCAACAAGTTTTAGTCAAATGATTCCCTAATGCATCAAAATTAGCTTTGGAATGAATCAAAAATATCTTCCACTTGTTGTGTGAAAGAGCAGCCAGGGTGGGCTTTGCATTCTGAGGATAAAGCTTAACACTTGGATGGAGACCGCTTTAATGCGCAGCTTCAATGTCCTAATGAGTGACAGATTAGCACACCTTTGACTCAAAGGGTTGGGAATTCTTTGGATCACGGTGTGATGCATCACATAAGGACAATAGGGACAGCTCTCAGCATGCCAATAACTACAGATTTAACAATGGAAGGCAGCCAAACAGCCTTACCAAGTCACTGTGGTTATATTGCTGCAAATAAACAACTGTGAAAAATAAATCAATACTAATCTGAATTAATAATTAAAACTTCCCTTTAATTCACCAAACCACTAAATCAATGTACATAGTTAAACTACGTAATCAATAAAGAAATCATAATTCAGTTATATATGTATTAATTCAATAATAAGTGGACATTTGTTTACATTGATATATTGTATAAAATAATTCCTACAACACAAAAGTTCCTCAAAATAAAATTAACAGAAATGAATGACAAGAAATGAATGTTGGGCTGCTGACAAGAAAGTTTTTTCTTTTTTTGATGAGATGATCTGGACTTTGGTAGGGCGTTATGCCTTTTTGATTCTTCCTTTAAAACCCTAAAAGGTAAATCAGACGGAGCCGTTGGCAGAAAACAAAGATCTGATCTAAACAGGGAAAAATGGTAACAGTGGAAGGTGACAGAGGTTTCAGACTACAGAAGAGTAAGCGGAGAGTTTGGGTGGATATTTTTATCTGTCTGGTGTTGACGCTTAAGTATGACATCCCTTACAGGCGTTTTGATCCCCCCAACCCCCGAGGGGTACACATGCATGTGTTTATCACTGTTGTTCCTCTGACACAAGACTACACCAGACTCGATATGAGTTCTCACCATCTATGCCAATGGTCAAATCCAAACATGTGTATGGTGTAATTAGATGCTGTGGTCATGCAAGGCAATGGACAAAATGTTGGGATTGGACACACAATGGCAATGTAATAAATGTTCAGCCATGTGCCACTGTACTTTTGGGGCTATTTGAAGTTCCCTCTTTGTCTCCTTGCTCCACGACCATTTCTCGAAACCTGCTGGTGTATCTTGTCTTACTGTCCGTCCCATTCTCTGTTCATCTGTCTGCTAACCGCGTCACCATTCTACCTCTCTCTCTCCGTCACACATACTGTTTACTCCTGTGTTTTCTCTGTGTTCTGATACGTCAACACATTGCTTACTTCCTCAAATGTTCCACATCAATCTCTTCATCTCTTTGTTTTACCACCCTTTTTTCCAGCCCTCCTTTCCATCTCCCTTTCTCTGTCCTCTCATCCTCCTCATCTCCTGGTAACCTTTCAGGCCTCCTCCATCCTGTCATATCTGTCTTCTCTGTCTTCTTGTCCCATTCCCCCCATCCTTTTGGTCACCCATCACCTCATCCTCCTCTCCCGATTGGCCTATATTGCAGTGCTCATCCTCTGTGTTTCACATCCCCTCCATATCTCTCTGTCTGATCGTTCCTGTCGTTTTGTTTTCCCCTCTCTCTCTGTTGGTCCTCTCTCACAGCATGAGGACGAGCTGCTGGCGATGACGAAGAAGCTGAAGGGAACCGAGGACGAGCTGGACAAGTACTCGGAGGCCCTGAAGGACGCCCAGGAGAAGCTGGAGCTGGCTGAGAAGAAGGCCGCAGACGTGAGTCACGCCACAGCTGCGCGCCATGCGCAACGTACACAAACATGAGCAGTATGTGCAGAATGCATGTGTCACAGGACAGCTGTCTGAAAGGCACCACAGGCGACAGTCTTAAAAAGAGAGCTCACCCTCAGCTGTGACGGCATAATACTTCTGCACCTCACAACCAACAACAACAACCAAAGAGGTTGCATTCAATCCCAAAATGTGACTCCTTCTTTTAAAACCCTCAGTGAGCTGACTTACCTGCACTGCAGAGTCATTTGCCCTACCATCACAAGGGAAAAACCATTTGTTTCCACAAGTAAAACCAGATGGGAAAAACCATTTTCAGAGGGCGTAGTACGTCCTATGGCGCATAGTGGTCACACACTACACATGCCCAATACGGAGGAAATGCGGAAAATGCTCCTGCACAGTTACTTTAATTCACACACCATTATATACCGATGCACCCAGCTCCTATAAGCTTTACACTCAACAGCGGAGTCAGCCTTCCTCTCGTTCCCTCGTTCCCTTCATTCTCTCTCCTCCACACCTGCTTCATCCCTTTCTTCTGACAATGATGTCATCTTTTTGGGATCTCTCCCTCCCCCTTTCCATCTGCCCATCCTTCCATTCCCTCCCTCCCTTTTAGAGACAAAGCACACCCCTTTAAGATTTGAGATCTTATCAAAACATATCAGACCTATCACAGTAGCACCTAAGACCCACTTCCTGTTTCTCTCACCCCATTGGTCCCTCTTCTTTCAATGTTCCGTTATGTCACATCCACAGCATCCAAATCCCACCTTTCCGGCCAGTAAGAGCCCCGATGAACTATTTTGATAAGAAGCTTTTCTAGCTTCAGCTGTCATTGGCCAGAACCAGCTGTTTTTGAATCACTGCAGTCCTGACAGTGGTAGCTGGTTTTGGTGTGTTTTAGCACTTAATTGATTAATTAAAATCACTGGTTGGCTAAAGAGTCCACACACCTGGTTTTCAAGGCCTAAAATGTCAGACATGACATATAGTCCATGTCCATCAAGATTCACAGTATACCAAGTTGTCATTGATGAGATGTGTCATAATTGTAAATTTGGTGAAAAACTGGCAAAAAAACAAGTTGTATACTGCTAAACGATATGAAGAAGGATTTAATTGGAGGTTTTATTTTTTCATAATAAGGTTTAATAATCTGAGCCAAATACGGAGGCATAGATTGAAATCAGAGAATAAGTGTAAATTGTGAATTGATATCAGTGGTTATTTTACAAACAGAGCTGTCAAAGCTCTATGCACTTGGTCAGATCATGTATTTAAACGTTGGAGTGTTAAAGCCCAGGCCTGAAGCAGTGCTGGATACTCTGTATGCTGTAACAGACAAAGTGTATCCTCAAAGATGGCGGTATTTGTGTGTTGAAGCAAATGGGAATGCATCCTCAGCACAGTGGACAGGCGGGCTGTGAAACACGGGGCCATTAACACAGCTCTCCAAGCCTGTCTGGAATGCCCTGGTCAGGGGATTGAGACCCCAACCTTCCGGTGAGAGGGCCAGCAGCCCACAACCAGGGCCAAGATTGCTCTATGGTCAATAAATCAGTGCTGGGCCAGTGATTGGTCTGTTAGCATGTTCCAAAGTTAGCTGACATATTAATTTGCAACTACCATCATTATGATGATGATTATGGTGATGATGCTTATTATTATTATTATTATCACACATCAATGGATGTTAACACCTTCCTTTGTTATCTACCTGAGCTAAGTGACCTGGAATATTATTTGTAGGGCTGAAATCAGTAATATACCTGAAAAACAGTAGTATACATGGTATTAATTTTTGCATACCTAACTAAACTGAGAGTTCTGATCTGGGAAGAGGCTGCAAGCTTCTGTGGGGAGGGTTTCTAGGGGGTTTCTCTTTCTCCCTCCCCACCCATCTCCTGTTTCCCTCTGTGGCAATGATTAAATGTTTTGTCTGGATGCCGGTGGGGCCTGGATATAGCAGCTGCACCTGCTGCAATAATAGTTTGCCTTGTTATGGAGAAGTCACACAGGGACGGGCTATGCCAAAATATCAAAGGGGTTTAAAACTGGCGAATTGGGAGCAGGGCAAGTGTGTGTGTGTGTGTGTAGTAATAGAGTGTGTGTGTGTGTGTGGGTGTGTGTAGTAATAGAGTGTGTGTGAGTGTGTATGTAATAGTGTGTGTGTGTGTGTGTGTGTGTGTGGAAGGCATTTGAGGAGGGGGACGGGCCAGCAGCCACTGCCCCAAGTTGGTCTCTGTGAGGCAGTGGGACAGAGGACAACATGCCAAATACTGCCCCCCCAAACTTAAGCCTTGATTAAAAAAAAAAAAAAAAAACAATGAAGCATGTCAAATATCACCCCTGGCTCACAGCTACCATAAACCCAGGCAAAGAAAAAAATGGAAGGCCATGCCATGCCGTATCTATGAGATGATGGACAGGTGGCCGGGAGGCAAAAGCTGCACATCTAAAAGAGGACAAAGCAGTCAGGGTAATAAAGGAGGTTAGAACTTTCCAAACAGCGTACCCCTCCCAAACCCCCCCAACATGTATGCAACGATGAACAGCTGTTGAGATGGGCAACAATATTATTTACTACTTTCTAGATTACAGAGAGTATAGAGTATACATTTCAGCAGAGGGACCTGGTGCCTTGCGGCAAACAAAGCCAAGTCAGGTGAATAACTAATACTTAAAACAGGGAAGTTTTTCTTCAAATGAATAGAGACAGAAATAAATTAGAAAGTAAAGTGGAATATGTCAGTCAAACATGACTGACATATTCACAAAATTTCATTAAAATATCTTGTACCAGAGGCAGTGGCCCTTGAGGTGGTCAGGTTCAGGTCTGACATACTGCTAGATGCCCTCCGGAAAGCAGGGAAACTGAGGAACCTACATGGGCTGAATTGTCACTTGCACAATTGCTTCAGTTGCCCCTCAAGCCAGTTTTACATTGACAAGCCACAGGATGTGATATATCATCTAAAAATGTCATAATGACTCATGATAGCCTTAAGTGCATTTATACTTTAAAAGGTAGAGATGCTCAAAAAAGGGGGACATTGCTTGTTTATTACAGATATACTTTTTGAGTTTGTCAGGGACACGGCACAATAAAAAGGACTGATGCCACTCATACTGTAAGAGGCTGACTTTCCATTGCCCGTCCCAAATGCAGATGCCACCTCCTGGCCAACCTCCTTCCATATCTTGGATGTGAGGAGGATGCTGAAAGGGAAGAAGCGTATTAAACTTTGCCATGTCTATTTGATCATCTGTTTTTTTTAACCACCCCCCGCCAAAAATAATAATAATAATAATAATAATGTATTTATATCCAACTGCTGCATGGTTCAAATTATGGTGTTCACAGCCAAATAAGAACCACAATGGCAACAGTGATGAAGGGAGGAACACGGTTGTCATTTACAAGGAGCTGTGGTCAGAAACCCCCCGAACAGAGCCAAGCGGGAGGGGAAGTGTGCCACAAGCTTTCCCCAAGGCCGCTATCTGATTTCACTGCCTCGTCTCTCCGAGACCGAGGTCAAATTCATTTAGACAGCCAGGCCTTCTTATTGGCCGCCTGGCTCCTTGTGTACACAAGAAAGGCATCAGCGTTATAATGAGTGGTGCTGTTGCTATTATTACAGCTACTACCATAAATCATGTTCTGGTCCCACTTACATCAATCTCTTTGCACTTGAAAGTGCTCAAGGGAAAATTAACAGACATTAGTTTCAGTGTGTGCGTCTGTGTGTTAGAACAAATCACAACGATAGACACAAAAACAAGCAGTATACAGAGTACAATATCAACACTAAAAAAAAAGTTAGAGGTGTAAAAATTTTATTTGATTATAAATATTTGGCTAAAAATCTATCTTTCTGCATGGCTGAAACTCAGCAGAGGCAAATTTAAAACATACAGGAGAAATGTGGTGAAATGTGACATGACTACATGGAAAAAGAAATGAGAGACTGAATCTTAAGAGCTGCATAGGCTTCCTACAGAGATGATGGAAGACTGTAAGCTATGTACACTTTCACAGTCTGCCACTGGGGAGCAAAGAGAAAGATGACAGGAACAAAGGAAATCAGTGATAGAGCAGATAAAAGACATAGTCCATTGAGGGAAGCTGATCGCAAGGGATGTGAAAAGCTAAAAAGGCTAATTACAGACTGAGGATAAACCGTGCAGAGCTGTCGGCTCCCCCAGTGGGTACCAACAACAAGAGGTTTCAGGACAGGCCAATTTTATCATCAGTGTCTGTGAAGAAATTTTTAAAAAAGTTTAGTGGCTTTAGAACATAATGTCTTTTAAATCTTTGTTCGATGACAATAACGATGATAAGCAAAGTGGGAAACGATAAAAGCTACAAGGAAAAACGGAGGAATTAAAAAAATCCAGACAAGGTAACTGGTGTCTTCTTAGATCAAAGGTGTCAAGAGCAACAGGGCAATTGAAAATAACTCACTGAAAAAACAGCAGTTTCATGTGCAGTAGGAAGAGTATCCGTTACAAACAGAACATCAGAATGACTCATAAAAACGCAAAGAAATTACTCATAAGAAGTACTTGTGGCTGAGGAACTGGAGTGATAGTACTAGCTTTAACCGATCCAAGCTGATTTTTAATCATGTATAAATTATTGCCGTGTAAGACTTACCTACGATGATGTACTCATTTGACGTGTTCGCTATTGTCACGTAAACTATCAGCATGTTTGCTTAAGTAAATTCCTCAACACCCAACACTCACGTTCAAAGTAAAGGCCCTCGCCTCTACGCTATCGTTTTACAACTTTGTGCCCGTTTGCTCTACTTATGAAGCCATGTTACGTGTTAACATCTGGTGACATCTACTGGTCTTTTATTGACGGTGCAATTCCCGATGACCTCAGCTCGTGAAAATGCATTACCGACTTGTGAGAACAAGCGGGAAAATAAGAATGTGTGATCAGTGAAATTACTTGATATATTATTTATGATATGAATTAAACCTTCTATAAAAATCGACTTCAATTCTGAAACATGATACTGAGAAAAGTCGTTCAGCTGTCTGTGGATGTGTGCATACGTGTCTGTGTGCGCTTATCCAGCGGTGTTATGCAAGACAGAAAGGTTGGAATGTGTTCTTTTTTTCCTGAGGGGAATTTAAAATAAAAAAGGAAACATGTTTATGATCAGTTTGAAAATGCGCAATGTACCTCAAACACGGTCAAATAGCTGCTCACTTACGCACGCGCACAGTTAAGGATGCGTCTTCCTGGGCACCATATCGTGCCAAGCGCACAGATGGTGTGGTAAAGAATACTCATATAACAAGCTCGTGCAGTTTAGCAAGATCAGTGTCAAAATCTCACGCGCTGCAAGGGCATTAAAATGCATACCCGAACTTCAAACCTTAGTTTAGATGGTAAAGTAATAATAAGCACAATAAAGATAAAAAAGACATTTTCACATCGACCCCCATCGCTGCCCCCCAACACCCCCTTGTAAATCCTGTGATTTTTTTTTTGTTTTGTTTAATGCTGTATAAAACTCCATCTCTTTACACCTGAGTCGGAATATAATTCTTTGTCACCAGAAACATTTTGGAGTGACATTGTTGATCTGGGACAGCTTCCATTTTTGAGCAAGGCCTTAAAGATTCATACATAGGTGCTGAGAGGATCCGATCCCTGAACTTCCTATCTTGGGGCACTCCCACTGAATTCTGTGGGCACTCCCCAGCCTAACATCGCAGACAGGGTGGGGTAAACCGGAAGTAAGTTGAAAGAAGGAAGAATAGAGAAAGTGAAGACGACGGCTGTGCTTTTGGGATAGAAAGAGAGGGAGCGAGAGAGAGAAAGAAAAAGAGAGTTGCCACAGTTTATGACAGGAGCTTATTCAAATTACTTTCTTGCTTGCCAGCATCTTTGGCCAACAATACTTGACGCTTAATTCAACCAGAAATCGGTTAATTAACTTTTTTTGGGAAATCGACTGGATTAGACAAGCTAGTCAGCTAGACATCAGGCAAAAGTTTTGCATCTACTTTACCTCGGTAGTACAATAGCTGTTCCAACTTGCAACTTGGCTGTGTCGCTATCCGTGACTCACTAGGCTCAGGGCGAAGTGATTTTGCAACGGAAAAGGAACTTGGATGTAAACGTGGTTTTAGTCATTCTGCAAAGTTTTGTTTCACATGCGTGGCTGAACTCAAGAACGAAATCTGTTCACCAAAAGGCAGATTTTAAGCGACTGTAGGGGACTGTCTAGACGCTCGCTAGTTTAATTCATTGTTCGGGCGTTTCTTCTTCCTCAGAATACGGTTAACTAGCGTGTTCCTACAGTAAGTTAGCTCGCTAGGCAGTTACACTAGGTCTTCAAGCTTGGACACGCACGAGTCAGTTGGCTAGGCATTCGTCTGGCAGCTTCTGTACATTTCTAGCCAAGACATTAACTACATAGCTTGATATTTCGCTAGCTAACGCTAGCAAGCTAAACCTTTATCAACTGAAACCCAAAGTATCCTCACGGGAAAATGGCCGGGATCAATAGCATCGATGCTGTGAAGAGAAAGATAAAAGTTCTTCAGCAACAAGCGGATGAAGCCGAAGAGAGAGCCCAGATCTTGCAGAGACAAGTCGAGGAGGAGAAACAATCAAGGGAACAGGTACCTGGCTGAAACGTTGATCAACGTTAAAGTTTTAATTGTATTTTCATAACTGGCTACACCTGCTTTATGTAGTGGTTGTGGTTAAGATGTGATTTTGCACATAGAACGAAAGTGCAAATGTATTCGCCAACATATTTTAGTAGCAGATCCTCATTTTCAAATCAGCAATCAGTCGGCATTTTGGAGAGCCATTGGCTTAGTTATTTGGTTACGGTTCAGAAATTTAAATCACTTTAAGCAGTAAACTAATGGCCCATGCGCTTTGCAAAGTCAGAAGTCAAAGACAGAATCCTAACCCTGTTTAGACAACAGCTTCTTAACTCAAACTATCCTGGAAGTCTTGCTGTAACTTTTGGATAACTGTAATGGCGTCATAATAAGGTCGTGTCACCTGGAATTAATATGCTCGTATGACAGCTTTGGGCAGCAGCGTCACTGAAAGATCAATGTGCTGTGACTGAATTTACCGTAATAGGTTTGGCAGGAAGTACCAAGAGGATCCGTGCCTCCTTTTTTCTTACTGGCTAATTTATATGATTAACAGCTCATCAGTGCGAGTATGACTTCGGCTCCTTAGCTGAGGAGCCGGGCAGGATGTTTTCCACGGGGCACATCAACTACACTCGACATCTGCATGTTGGCCAAGCTAAATTTAGCTGGGCTTGGTTAGTGGTTGGAATGGTAGTGGACAGTAGGTTACTGAGACGTGATGGGGATGTTGTGTTGTAGGTGGTGGCACTGTGTTTGGACGTGTTTTCGAATGGGGGCCCCACTATCCGTGAATATCAGCAAAAAAAAAAAAAACCCATGGAAATGAGTGAGGACCTCACTGGGTATCCTGGCCAAATTTCCATAGAGGGTCACACTATTCGAGAAATGCACCCTTTCTTCTCCAGCTCTGCTGATGTGTGACGTTTGTTCTGTTTGTTCTGCCATACATCACCAAGGTGGGTGCTGAGTCCATCGTCCTCATTCATAAACCCTTGTTGTTTTTTTTTACCTGCATGAAAGATATTGAATAGAGACACACATGTTCTCGATAATCCCCTTATGGTGTCTAAGTCAGCATTCCTAGCTAATTTGAAAATGTACACTGTAGGTAGTGGGTTGAACTCAGCAGACGGTTGAAGCTCCACTCAGAGTCACCATGAGTCGCATGCTGAGTAAGAGTGTAGCATATTTGTAGAAGACAATGTGTGATATTTAGAGCTGCATTGTGAAGGAGAAGGGCGAGGCATTAGCAGGGCTGTCTTCACGTGTGTCGTGCGGCCTGTTAGCCTGATGAATGGAGGGATTGCTGCAGAACTGTGCCAGAATGGACCCACTCCTTCACGGTAACAGTCCCACACATCTGTTCCCCTCAGCAGACTCAAGGCCTGCTGCCTGAGACGGACTGGCTGTTCTTTCACCAGAGACGCTGTTGGAGTTCTAACATCAGGGTCGCCCCAGTTCACTTTGTTGGCTCGGCAGTGCCTGAACTGACATCATTTCAATTGATTCATTTATCTTGTCTCTCTTTCCCCTCCCGTTTAAAAAGGTACTCTAAAGAGTGAGTCTTATTTTAAGTGACATTTTCCAGAAGTAAATCTCTACAGACATTGAAATGGTTGCCATTCCAGGTTTTTCTGGAAGCATCTTAACTCTAGAGCTCACCAGCAGGCAGCTTCCACTCCGGTTCATAGCTAGTATCTTGGAAGACCTGGAGTGGCTCAAACAGCTATGCAGCTGGAGTACTTTTTTACCGACATACTTATTGTAATTCTTAAAATACTTGAAAATCATTCAGAAACCATTGCAATTTCTGCTACAAATGCTCCTCTACAAAAGGTGGTATTGCAGAGGTTTGCTTTATTATTCTCTCTGAGATGTTACATCTGCGCAGTTGATTGGCAGTTTCACCTGGCCACCTTCCCACACTCCATCTCTCAGTGTTTCATCGCTGGCTGTGCAGCTAGAAGCTAACCAGCCCTGTGCTTAAATTTGACCAAGCTTTAAAAAAAAAACAGTTCAGTAACAGGATCACACACTTCAAGCCTTTCTCACACCTTCATATTTGAAAAATTCTATCGCTATGTACTGTGAAGAAGCAGTTGTAGAAGTTGTTCTTGGGTACAGCTGAACACTTCCCATAAATAGTGCCTTCCTCTCCACCCCCCCTCTTAAATTGTCTTGTTTTTATCATAAAACAAATGAGAAGTAAATCATATGAAAGTTGACATTTTAGTTTTGAGAAGGGCTATTTGTTTATTTGATTACAGATGTGAATGAAAAGAGTGAGGGCTTGTTTACTCCGCTGCATTCCTTTCCCTAATCCAGTGATTTATGTCCCTGTTATTCAGAATTACGACTCACTTCAGAGAGCTGGCCTCAGTTTTACGAACACTGGAATTGGGGGTTGGGTTTAGTTAACTAAGGGGTCTGTTGGAGGCAGTTGGAATTGCAGTTACAGGGTTTTTTTTTTTTTTTTTTGGGGGGGTTACAAAAAAATTCCAAAAACAGCCATATTTAAACTTTTACATCCTATTAAATTTGAGGTCATTGGAGTACCTTCTTGGCTGAAGTGTTCATTCAGCACTTTTGGTTGCTAAAACAAATATATTCAATTTTATTTTTGGCTGAAAAGTAACATGTGGAATTAATTCAGGATAGAATTTTAATTCACATAGTCAAAGTCCAGCTCCGCAGTGTGTCTGTAGTGCACACATGCCATTCTTAGTCAGTGTTGGCCGAGTTATGAGTGTATCAGCATTTCAGACTCTCTCCTTTGTCCTCATCTGCCCATTTATGGTAATCTTCCTCTCCCTCCCACTGGTCTCTTCCCTCTCTCCACTTCACTCTTTCTCTCAACCCCTTATAGCCTGTATCTCTCTCTCACACACACACACACAGACACACAGGCTCCCTTTTTAATACACCATTTTGTCACTGTTTCCCCCTCTCTGTGAATGCAGTACAGTTGTGAGTTCTCTGAATTCAGCTCAAGAACATCCGCATGTGCCATTTAGTGCTCTTGTTTGGTGCCATGCTGGGTGAACAAAACCACAAGTTTTACACCACTCTGTCACTTTCACAATGTGTTGTCAGTCAAGACTGAGTGCTTTGCGTCTGGACTGGGCCTTTCGTGGTTTGTATGAGATATTGTACTGAGGTCTTCCATTAAAAAAAAAAAAAAAAATCTGTTGCTTATCCAATTGAGGACTGTTGAGATAGACATCTAGATCTCCAGCACAAAGGAACACACAATAGAAATAGAACCATAATTAAAAGACCAGTATGCAGCCACTACATGAAGCACAGAACATATAAAAATAAAGATCATGCCTGTGTTTGTGTGGTTTGGACTATGGAGTAAATTTATAACATTGCGCAGTGGGAAGATGTCAACATGCATCTGTTGCATACAGAGAATGAGATGCCTTTTGATGAATGAGTTGTCAGAATACTCTGGCGCTTCCCAGACTGAATTTCCAGATGATTGAATCCTGTGTTGTCCCCCTTTGCCCTACCAAGCACTGTGCTTCTCTTTTATGTAAATAGTGACTCACTGCTGAGAGGTCTACGTTCACTCACACCTTCAGGCAGGACGTGAGATAATATAGGGCCGTTATCTCCTATCTTACACAAGTCAACTCGTTTCCACTTGATGAATAGTGATGAGAAATAATGAAACTGGGGAGTTTTTAATCACCTGCTGATGAACAAACATTCCAAGTGATTGAATTTTGTGATATCACAGTGTCTGTCTAATCACATGTTGAATCTGAATGTATTGGCCATTGTCCCTCTCCCAGTTTGCACACAGGTGTGTGTGTTTGTGTGTGTGTGGGGCCATATGTTTAGGCCTGTGTATGTTAAGGGTTGTGTGCATATGGGTGTGTGTGTGAGAAGCATGTGTGTTTATAATTGTGCATATGCGTGCCGAGGTGTGTTTGTGCGTGTGTAAAAGCGTGTGAAACTGTATATGTGTACAGTGTTGACCTCTCTGTCTCACTCACCCCTCTGATAGGCCGAGGCGGAGGTGGCATCTCTGAACAGGCGTATCCAGTTGGTTGAGGAGGAGCTGGACCGCGCCCAGGAGAGACTGGCCACCGCACTGCAGAAACTGGAGGAGGCCGAGAAGGCAGCCGATGAGAGCGAAAGGTGGGCGTGGGAGGGGAGGCAGGCTGGGAGGGGCATTGTGTGACCAGTGTCCACCCTGGAGACAAAAACCTGTAAAGGGGACAGCCCATGGTCACAACTTGGCCAAATCTCAAGATCCCTTTAAAACAGCCAGTTGGCCCCTTTTGGTTCGTTCTCAGGAAGAGCAGAATTTTCATATTTGACTTGTCTCTTACAACCCATACCCAAAGCACTGAATATGCTTTGTGTTTTAAAACCTAGATTTAAATGTCAATTTGTAAAGACTTTCAGACAGTATTCATTTTTTTAATACTTGAGTATGGAAAGAAATATGTACTGTAGTTGGTAAATCTAACAGACAACCATTGACAATTTACTTTCACAAGTACATTTTCACATATAACTGTAACTGGCTCAGGCCTGTACAGGGTGCAAGACCCACAGAGCAGGATGGTCACAAAGTGAGAGCTGGGAAGTTCATTCGGGGCAGCAGTGGCCATGTGGAGCAGGGTGAGGACAAAGGCATGATGGGAGCAGATGGCCCTGGGGAGGCTGCAGATGGCCCTGGCTCAGTGAGTCAGAGTCAGGCTTGAGCGCCTTCGCTTCCACGCGCTCCGCTACGCGCCACATAAAGAGAACCTGTCAGAAACCAGGCGGGCCGCACCGCTTCCTCCTCTGCTTCATTGTGTCTATGAGGTTTTTCCCCATTTACTTCTGCAATTGGATCTGTGAGGACAGTGTGCCGGTGTTGTTTTTTTTGTGTCAGCCTTGTTGGGCTCTGGCCCGTGTCCCAGCTTGTGGGCACAGGGGGCACCATGGGGAACAGAGAGAGGCGCTCGGCTCCTCTTCCCGTTTCAGCCAGTGCCAACCAAGCCTCTCCTCATCAGGCACGGAGCTGCTTTTCGGTTTGTGTTGTAGCCCGTGACATCTGAGGATGAGGTCACCGCCAAGTGCCAACAAACGAGTCTGAGACCTGGGGTCCAGTCAGTAATTGCCCTTGATTCTGACTGAATTGCCCTTAATTAAGTAAATGAAGCAATAAAACAATCTCAAAACTATTTCGTTTGGAGTTTAGCAGTTACCGTAAATATCTTTCCAAATGGTGTCTGGGACCCAGTCAGATGGACAAAGTCTCATCAAGGGCACAAGCATCTCAGCCGGTTCTTTGAGCACTTCCTGTTTCACTGAGGACAAGTAAACATGTACTTTAGAATGTGTCCTTTTCGTTCTAAAATGTTGTATGCCTTTTGAAAGACTAAAATCGTTTTGGTTGCGTAGGCCCTAAAAATGCTAAGTTTGTTTGACTGGGTCCCAGCCAGTGCTTGTGGAGAGGAAAATAATGATCACTTTCATTTACTGGTAAGTCAGACAGAAGGACAGATGTTTATTGCACTTATCCTAATTTACTGAACATGGCCTACAGAAGGTCCTAAATGTTGCTATTGTAATTCCCTCGTTGCTGTTATGCACCGTCCAATGGCCAGAAATGTGGAAGTGAAGTCACCAGATATTGGTCAGATCCCTGTAGTCAGAACGGTCTTGAAGCCCAAATTTGGCAGTGACCGAGACTGGAAAGAGAACCAGGTTTTTGGCGCTACAACATGGGCGACGGTTGAGACCAAAGGGTTCTAAAAAGGGCTGTGGCCCCACTTTACATTAACTCCAGAGGAATGCTGGGACTGGGCACAGGCAAACCACACTGTCCTCAGTGGTGAGTCAGAGCTTCGGATCAGGCAAGGAGAATCGGACAAGCAGACAGTCCGAGGCAAAGCCAGAAATGTCCCTGCCCTGGGTCAAGATTCAGGTCTGGGCCCTGTTGCCCTGGATCTGGAAGCTTACAGTTTGGCAAAAACGAAGTCTTCAGATCTAAGTTGTGATTGTCAGTGAAGTTTAAAAGTTCCAGGGTATCATGAGATGCAGGTGACTAGGCCTTGGGTGAATATGCACTTTTTTAACATGCTATTGCGTCCTTGCATTCTCTCTCAGGGGTATGAAAGTGATTGAGAACAGGGCCCTGAAGGACGAGGAGAAGATGGAGCTGCAGGAGATCCAGCTTAAAGAGGCCAAACACATTGCTGAGGAGGCCGATCGCAAGTATGAGGAGGTGAGCCAGCAGTTCAGGACTCTCACACTGACACCGGCTAATGGCAGTGCCTCCGCTATGACTCATCTCTGCCTCTCTCCTCCTGTGTCTGTGTGTGTCTTTCTGTGTGCGTGTGTATACAGGTGGCTCGTAAGCTAGTGATCATCGAGGGAGACCTGGAGCGCACAGAGGAGAGAGCTGAGCTGGCAGAGGCGTGAGTCCTGTTCTCACACACTCTTACACTCTCTCACATTCTCTCACTCGCACACACCCTCTCACACACCCTCGCACTCATTCTTTCTCACTCTCTCGCACGCTCTTACACACACTCATACAGATACCCACACGTACACATGACGTTGCACACAGGAGAATCGCAATACTTTCCTCTTACAATGTCCATGTTAAGGACCTGCTCATTATCATGCCAGCAGGTCTTTGTAAATGTTTTTTAGCATTGTGTGCTGGTGGTTAATCAGGTCACTTAGACAGCCAATGGTTAATCTTGCATTACATCATGCAGGATGTGGGAGGGGATTAGCCGTTTCCCTGCTAGCAGCTTCATAGTAAAAACAGAGCCAAGACCGCTTTCATGTTTCTGGCTACAATTGTTCGTTTTTGCCTCTCATTTTGGAAATATGGAAATTTCTGTACTTATTATTTGCACTTTGGCTGATTCGTTAACTCTGTAGCTGTTTTCACGTCAGCCAAGTGGAGGTACACGTTTAATTTTGCTATTTGGACGTGTCAAGTTTTGGTGTTTTCAGTGGAGATTTTCTAGTCTGATAGCATCGTCACATTATTTTCATATATTGCACTTTATTTAAATAATCATTTACATCTGCTGTTATTTTGGCTGCTTCCTTACTTTTATACAGGCTGTATTTGTTCTCACCTTTATAAGTAATCCGAATTGTACAGTGAAACAGCAAAACTTGCTTCGGATCTATTAAAATCCTGAAAATAAAGTCAAATAAATGACACTGAACAACAATGTGGACCCTTAATCAGCTTGATATTAGCACAGCATACATTAACCAGCATATAAATAATGCTACCAGAGAAATGCTCTGGTGTGCAGACCTGCTGTGTGCCCATGATCACAGGCCTGAGTAGACATTAACATAAAGCTGAGTGTGTGATGATGTAACTTGTAACTTGTGTGATGATGTAACTCGTCGGAACTTGTGTTCCCCCCCCATCCCCGTTTGTTTTTTTTTCTGCATGTGTTTGGGGGCTGTGCATACCTCCGCCTTCTCATTCTGCATGTGCATCCATGTCCTGCACCCTCGCCCCCCCACCTCCTGCTCACTAACAGCAAAACCCGGGCATTGGAGGAAGAGCTGAGGGGTTTTGACCAATCATTGAAGACTCTCCAAGCCTCAGAAGACAAGGTAACGCCCATTGTCCTCTCTCAAGGGTCAAAGGTTACACTGTGTATCTGTGCGCATATGTGTGTTCCTGTGTGTGTGTGGGTGTGTTTATGCGAATATGTGACGGATAAAAAAACGGATCCAGTGTTTTCATTATCTTTCTCTCTCCTCACCTAGCTGTGTTGGAGCCTTACAATTTTGTTTACCTGGGCTGAATTATGAAAGCCAGACAGACAGACAGATAAGGGATGTAGCGAGGGAGTGAGATGGAATAACGCGAACGGCTGACAGATTTGTCGGTTGTGGGTGTGTCAGCACTAGTGTCTTCGAGGCTGGTGGACCTGGAGATAGCAGAGTGCTGACCTTTGCCCTGCCTTCGCAGGCAGCTCTGCGGGCTCCTGCGCGTGCTTGCACGTGTCTGTGCGCTGTAAATGCTTGTGGGGACGTCTGTCAATGGGGAAAACCCATTTACAGTTCATGCAGAGATGAATGGGTGAGGGCGCCGACAACTCCATCAGGTGTCTGCGTCTTTCACCAAGCCCTCTGGGCCTCATCAGTCTTTTAAAAATGTGAAATTGTACCCTCCCCTCCCCCTCCCCCACCCCCAACTGCCTGCCTGTTTACTCCCTCCATCTTACTCTGTCCCTGCATCTGTACTTCTAAACTTCCTCTAACTTCCCTTCAAACCTTTTACTGGGCATCTTGCAGGAGTTTACCCACAGCTGTCAGAAATGTACACTCCATATTTCCAAAGTGCACATTACATTTTTTTTTTTTTTTTTTTTTTGGTCTGTGTGGTGGTCAACAGTGTTACCAACCACTAGCTCATCTCTAGCTAAAGTGGGCCAGCAGAAGCCAGGCCTAAATAACAGGAATGTGATTTTTCCCCCTTGATCAATCAGGAAATAGTGACTTTCTGACCCTAATTGTCTCAACCTCAGCCATATGACCTGGATATGTGATATGAATAATCCCGAAAAATTATTTTTAAAAAATTCCCATAATCATTCAAACTGTAGTCCCAGTGTCCCTGTGCTTCCACTGTAGATGTGGTTGGCTCAGGATAGAGTGACCTGCGATCCTCATGTCTGAAGTGTATCTGATCGCTCATGAATGTAGCGGTTCAAAGCAGATTTGAACACATTTGTGTTTTCTGTGCTTAGTGTTATATTCTGAGTAAACTCAGTCCTGTCATTTAGATTTACAGTGAGGTTGCACAGGGTTTTAATTTCATTCCTTTTCTTTGCTGTTTTTTTCCTTGTTGTAAATCTTGTCTTTGAACCCCTCTCACTTTTCCTCACTCTTTACTCTCTGTCTCATTCTACCCCCCATCCTTGTTTTCCGCTCCCTCCCCCCTCCCCAAAAAAAAAAAAAAAAAAAACATAAAAATGAAAAATCACAGAAAATGTGCCGAGTTGGAAGAGGAGCTGAAAAATGTCACCAATAACTTGAAATCGCTGGAGGCCCAAGCAGAGAAGGTATGATAGAGGGACAGGGAGTCTGCATGCGTGTGCATATATCTGTATATTTTATGAGTGTGTATTGGAGTATGTGTCTCTCTGTCTGTGTCTGTGTGTGTGTTTTTTTTTTTTTCTATCTATACGGATGTACGTATGTGCTTGCGTGTCTTTGTGTGTCTGTGTGCGTGTCTCTATCCCAGCTTACGTGTGTGTCCTGGCCTGCCTTAGACCTGCTGCTCCTTAGCCCTCCTGTTGCCAGATTTCATCCCGTCTCCTGTCTCGGGTGCAGAACATTTGAGTCATAGCGTTTCCTGTTCGAGCCGCCTCATCTCTCATCCCCCGTTAGCTCCCACTATCTGTCAGCGCTCCTATCCTAAGGGCAGCGGGGACTATGGCTGGCTGCAGTGTGGCAGTTTCTGCAGCTACCCCCCATTACATATAAAATACTCATGTGACTCTTCTGTAGCTTGTTCCTGCTCAACACTGAGGTTCTTGCATTGTAGGCCTGTATGTGTTTTTTTTTTTTTTTTTCCCTCTCTCTCCCTGCTGTAGTGGGCCAACACCTTTTACCTAACAGCGATTGGGCAAGATCTGCCTTTCTCAGTCCTTTTAAGGGCATGGAGCTTGTGTGTGTTGCATTACTCTGTCTACCTAGAGCAAGGGCTGTAAAACGGCAAAACCATAGTTTTAGAATTCATTGTGTTTTCTAAATGAGAGAATTTACAGTGTTAACTCTTCACTTGTATAGACTTATTTTTGTTAGAAATCAGGAAATTGTATTCTGTTGATTTGTTTCTTTGGAGTGTTGGGCTTTGATATTGCATGTATTAACAATGATTTTTGGTGTTTGTTGCTCATTTGGAAACCATTTTTTAAATTGAATAATTAACTGACTCCGAGGAGTTCAGATGATGTATTTGACAGGTGAATGAAACCGTTGAGGCTATAAACGTAATGATTTTAGCAGCAATGCAAATCTGTTCCGGAAGCACAAAACAATGGCTTTGGTCATTTTGTTTGCCCTGTCGTGTCAGCACAATTCAAAACCCAGTTTTACTACAGTAACCGGCGAGGTTGTCCAGATCATTCCCCAATTCTGAGTGTTTTCCTCAAAAGTAACCCTGTAGTTTATTAACAGTTTGTGAAAAGTGTGCAAGTTTGCCAAGGAAATGAAATTAGACCAAGGTGTCTTACCTGCCGTACTCAAACAGCTCTGGGCCATGCATTCGGTTGACTTATCTTGGCATTTGTAAGTTTCATTTCTGAGTTGTGAATAGACTTGATTTTAAGCTTAATTATTGGCTAGCTAGGAATCTTGCTTTGTGACCGATTGCAGTGAGGCATTAGGAGTAGCTCTGCATTTCTTGGTCCTTATCTGGTTTCTTTGAATACTGATTATTAATCAGGTTTTTCATTTAACTTAAGCTGTGTCAGTAGCCATTGAATTCCCTTGTAGCTTCAGTGTTAAGTAGGAGTTCTGTTTGGCTGTGATGTCACATTCCAATGATGTCCTGTCTTACGTCAGTTCAGTCAGTGTTAAGTTTGTCAGATGTCCAAAGTTTTCTGAAGGACTGGGAGATTGTAAGGCGAAGTCTATATTGACTGAAAAAGTGAACAAAAAGCCTTAAATTCTCTTCCAGATTTAACCTTTTGTATCACTAAAACTAGACATGTTATTTATCAGTTTGTTTTTGCAAGTCTGTCAATATGGAAAATTACAATTTGTCATTCAGTGTTTATTTGTCATTCATTTCCATATATCTATACAGTGGAGTAAGTTGCTAAAGGGAAAGCAGAACCATGTTACAATCCTCAGTTACGTCACTCATCATGATGGAAACACTGTGGTGTATTAGCTTTAAGGTTTTTTTCAATGGTTCTGGTTATAGATAGTGGCACAGAGCTAACCAACAGGATATTTTTTCATGCTGCGTAAAGCTGCTGATTCAAAAGGAAAGAAAGTTGTATGTTCTAAAGATCCGCTACATTTATTGCGAAACCAACCATTTTGGCACACAGTGTGCCGTCGTCAGGGTATGAGGTAATTGCAAAATAAAAATTAAAAACAGGGTTATTTTAGGGAGGGTTTTTACCTCTTCGGGCTGTTTTTGTCTGTTTTTCTGCTGGCTGGACTGCTGTTGAGACAGCGAGCCCTGTAGCACAACTAGTTTGTAGTTGCCCTCTGCACATTCCTCTGTGTGCAAGTTGGGATCTGTCCGGAGCAGAGCAGCGGGGAGGCAGGCAGCCCCTGTCAGAGGCATGGAGGGTTTAGTCAAACCAGGAACTCCCAAGAAAGCGGAACGCGGGGCTAAAACCGCGCCACGCCCTGATTGCACAGCTGCAGGAATGTGGGCTCGCCCACAAATGACGACACTGCGTTCACCAGCCCCACCGCTTCGAGAGAGAGAGAGGGGTGGGGAGAGAGGGCAAGATAGAGTGGGTGGGAAAGGAGGAGTGAAGGAGATGCAGTTGTTGATTCCGTTTAAAGAGAGAAATTTTGCAGCTTTAGCACCAGTGTCTTTAAATAAAACTTTAAATAAAAATTAGTTCTTCAATGCTTCTGATTCTGACCTCTGAATAATACAGTAAGATGTCCTGAATATCCTTCCTTTGTTATTGTGTGAGAGCTAGAATGATTGACACTTTAGGGGGTGTCTGTTATGATGTCACGGAACGGAATCTTGCTGGTGTAGCTGAAAGCCCAGAACTGTTCTTCACTCCCGCCGTGCTGTCCACCACACACTCTCTAAAGCCCTGTTCAATTCAATACTGAGCAGACAGGACTTCAGGCTTTTCTTTTAAAAGAAATGGCAGTTTCCTTCATGTCTGGTGGGTAGGTTTAGTGCATGAATATAGGAGACTACAGCAGCAGTTGCCAGACATTTTAAAATGTGATGCTCACATTAAACTAAGCTTCGGAAAGAATTCTTAGACCATTTTGTTGGCTTCAGACATTGAATCTCACTGGCAAATTGTTTCTGCACATAGTCTCCATTTGGAATGTAACTTCAGTCTTGATGCTGGCATTTGAAGTTAGTTCCTGTGGGTGTGAGAATCTCCAGATGTGCCCATTCAAAGCACCCAGCCCCCTAGATAGAAGTATGGAGCATCCAGTTGGCCCCGTTCTATCCCTATGTTTGTGTGAAGCTATCCAAAGCACCTCTCCAGGCCCATGCAAAATACTTTGCTAAGTTTGGCATTGAATGGCTGCGTTCTCTGGGAACTGTTGCTGCACATTGCAAACCAGCTCTGGCATGGCTGGTCCAGTTTAGTGAGCATGTCACCAGTGTCATGGTAACCAGGGGCAGTGACTGGTCAGGATTTGTTGGGACAGTGCCCTCTCCTGGAGATGAAGGTGTTCATCTCCCATCCTCACCATTGCTTGTTAAGACCGGTCTGCATTGTCAAGGCAGCAAATGGCTCAACTTTGGTGGGGAACATTGCCGTTAAGCTAGTTAAAATCCTCAGTCTCGTTGCTCTCTGTAGTACCCTCTCTTGGCCAACTTGGGCTCTTGCAAGTTTGGCGAATCATTTCATAGATCGTTTCAGTGTTCTTCCAACTGCATAGGCTGTTGGAAGAACTCATCAGCTGTCATAATTACAGTGTTCTGCATGCGAAGGCCTATTACAGCACTGTTTCTGTTGACTGAAATAGTTTTGGCTTGTTTTTCCTCATGTGTAACGTACCCTGGAACTGCCCCCTCCAGCTCTGTTCATCTGTTTTCCTGTAATGTGTGTGACATCGGTGGGTTGAAGCTAGTGGTTCTCTGATGGCCTCTCCCCCCTTTCTTTCTTCCCCACAGTACTCCCAGAAAGAGGACAAGTATGAGGAGGAGATCAAGATCCTGACTGACAAACTCAAAGAGGTAAACGGAAACTCGCCCACTCCTAAACCCACCTCCCCCAAAAATCCAGGACAGCTGAGCAAGACAGGCACAGAAATGGGTATTTAAAAAATAATCAAAGCCAAAGGAGCTGCATTTTTGCCATTTCCATCAGTTTAGTGTGCCTGCGCCATTGTTGGTTTGGATATGTTAAATTTTATAAATGTATCAGGGTGAACTTGGTCCCAAAAGCTTCTGACTCATTTACATGGAGGAAGTGGTAAACCAGACCCCATGTAGCAGACTGAGTCTGACTCACGTATTAACATTTTTTAAATGCGACGGGGTGGATCGGGGGCACGTAATGGTCGACCCGGGGGGTGAAACTGCCACATGCCAAGAACACCAGCGTCATCAGTGTCACATGACCTTCAGGGGTGGGTGGCAGTCTGTCTGCCTGGGCACTTCTCTACCAGCGGTAAAACTGGAAAAGCATAAATGAGAAGAAATGTCACAGTAGCCTAATGAAGAATGAGATGCAGGTTTGGCTGGGAATTGGGTCACGGGCCGTGTTCCAGAAGCATATTTTTGCTGCTGAGCAAACTCTTGCCTAGAATGCTCAGGAGGTCATGTGACTGACACATCAATTACCAGCCCAGAAATAATTACACAAAGCCCAATTACGCATAGACATTCTCCAAAAGAATATTCACACACTTGGGAGGATATAAACAAAAGAAAAGTATGTACCACGAAACAATCCATTGTACACTGGTGTCAGACTCCATTCCTGGAGGGCTGCAGTGTCTGCAGCATTTTTGGTGTGTCTCGGTGCTTAAGGGCTGATGTCACTGATTGGCTAAAGAGTCCATATGCTTTGCTTCCAAGGCCTAAGTTAGTTGCTGATTGAAATGATATCACAAAAACCTGGAGGCACTTTGGCTCACCTGGACATGAGTTTGATACCTATGTGCAGGCAAGCCCTACCAAGCGCAGCAGTGCAAATAAAATGCTATATGAACACTGTCAGGTATTAAAATACTGTACAAACTTGTAGTATGCACTGAATGCATAATTTGCTGTAATTGGATGTATATGATAAATATTCTGAAATGATTTGGGGGAAAAAAACCTGTATAGCTATCATTAAACATATTACGTATAACATTTATACTGTATTTTTTGTTATCTTTATTTTGTTATTAAATGCCTTCAGTATAGCGCATTATTTTTTTGTCATGCCTTGGAGCAAAGCCGCCTGGGTCTGATGTGCTTCCATTTCCTCCAGGCTGAGACCCGCGCTGAGTTTGCAGAGAGATCAGTGGCCAAGCTGGAGAAGACCATTGATGACCTGGAAGGTAAGGGCCCATTTCTGGGCTCATGCTACGACCGCTAAATTCTCTCTTCACGCTATGAGGCCTTAAGGCCTATTATGATATCTTCCATATTTACCTTATCCTATTAGGGCTGTATTTCCTGTTCTGGTCTATCGATCCAGCTGTCCTATGTTATGCTGTCTATGACTAATTATATCTTATCTGTGCTGTCTCTCCATTTATACCTTTATCTTTGTTTTATCTTTATTGTACTTCCTATAGTCTGGTTATCACTGTGTTATCCTCTTGATATCACACTCTCTCTGCCCTGGGTCTTTCCCTTTTCCTCTTCTCTCCTCTCTTCCCTCTCCTGACCTTCCTCTCCCCGTTGCCCGCGCACCTACAGACGAGCTGTACACTCAGAAACTGAAGTACAAGGCCATTAGCGAGGAGCTGGACCACGCCCTCAATGACATGACCTCCATGTAAATACGGTCCCCTGAGTTCGGATGTTTGCTGTGACTGCCGGCTCAGTGTTTGCCAAGTGTGGATCGCCCAGACTGACACGTCACCCGTTTTTCAGGGCACGTGGGTAGCCAGCCAGTGAATGTGCTTAGTAACAGCTTGCTCATACCTACACCCATTTCCTCAGTGTTCCTTGCATGGCCTTATTAGGACATGAACATGGAGACATGTGGTGCCCTAGGCAGGGGCGCTTGCGCAATGCACCCATGCCGGCTTATGCGCCAGGACACACCGGTTACACATATGCATGCCAGGGTGGATTAACGAATGCCTGCATATGTACGCACGCACACCTGCACAAAGACAACCTCACACGTTTATGAAAACTCATTTCACGCACACAGAAAGGCAAACTTCAGTGTGTTTTCACACACATACACAGGCACACAAACACAAGCACTCTAGCACACATATACACACTCACACTGAAACATACTAACACACACACACACGCACATTCATACTGAAACATACATGTATGCACTCGCATATTTGTCCTCGCATTCGCAGAGCTCCACATATACTGCCAGGGCAGGATGTTAGTTGGAAAGGAAAAAGGAAGAAGGCCTGTTGAGACTAAGCTTCCTCTCATGAACTCTGACCTTACGTTTCCTCAGCAACCACCACAGACGGTGACCGATTATAGACCCGTTGCCATGCAGAGAGATCCTTTGTATCAAAGCAGGGCTGGGCAGTTGCTCTGTAGGTTCATTGTCCTGTTAAACCACCTCAGTGTCTGCACAGCCCATCCCATTCACTCACCCCACCGGATCTACTTATTGCTGTACTGTAAAGTCACAAAGAATCTGCGCAGCGTTGGTCAAAGCAAAGCCCCCTCATGCACACTCGAGGAAAACAACATTCGAGATTCTGCCTGATGTTTTGAGCTGCATACTCATTTCCCTACCTAGAGAACATTTGGATGTAGTTCTCGTGCGTTAACGTTGTCTCCGTTATGTAAATCTGGATAAATACGCCCAGAGGCTGCATGGCGTCTTCCATCCGAGGGATATTCTCTTTCCGTTTTCATTGCTGCTTCTTAATTGGAAGCATAACTTTATGTCAGTGGTTCGGCTAAGAGTAACCTAAAATCTAACAAGCTTGTAAAATCTAATCGACTGCCAGCTAATGTACCAAGTACCACCCTCCTCCCCCATTCTGGCAGTGTGTGCATGGTGTTCTTTATCTGAGCATGTATTGTGACAATTGCTGTGGTTTTACACCCCCCAAAAAAAAAAAAACCCCAGCTAACTGATGTTCACCATTAGTATCGCACTGAATAATTGATTAATGGTCATATGATTATGTGTTAAAGACCCGTCTCTCTGCCCTCCCTCTGTATTTCAGATAAGAATCGGACTAAGTATCTGGAAACTCATATGCACTCTGGCTGGTTGTTGGTTCAAGAATTCAAAATTGTCAGCCTGAACTTGCCCATCTTGGTTGCTCTCAATCTCTCTATCTTCTCTCTCTTTTTTACTCTCTCTCTCTCTCTCTCTCTCTCTCTCTCTCTCTCTGTCTGTCTGTTTGTTTCTCTCCCTGTGTCTCTCTCCTGTGTTTCTTCATGCTAGTTGGAATGAGGTCTCAGGAGCCCTGTTAGGGTGGAGCTACACTTGGCTGTCAACAGTGACCTATTTGAACCAATCAGGTTTTTAAAGGTCCACAGCCAGTAGTCATTGGTCCACAGCATTGATTCACTGATATAATATGGTAGTACCTGCCATTTTGGATTAAGTGGAACCTTACTCCCTCATCACCAGTGTATCTTCTTCCTCCCTGCCCTCTCTATTGTTTGTTGCTCTTCCTTTGTGTGTTGTTTGTCTGTGACATCCTCCTCCCTATTTACCTGCCCCCATGCTCACACACAGTGTCTTATCCTCTTGGCTAAAGTATCTAAACTCTTCCATCTTTCTCTACCTCCTTCCTCCAGAACATGGCTTTCCCTTTAAATTAAAACCCCCTTTTGTCCTTTATCATTTAGTCCCATCTCATTCTCTTTACCTCCCTCTTCCCATACCCCACCATACCCCTCTCTCTGCCTGTGTTTCTGGCTTACTGGACAGTCTTCTACATGTCTTGATTCCTTTCTGTATTACACTTTTCTTCCTCTCTTTTTCTCTCTCCTTCTTTGTGCACTGTCTATATACTGTATCTGTGAATCTGTGTGTTCAAAGTCAAATGAAAAAAAAAGGAGAAAAAAACTGCTTCTGCTTCTTTCTCTGGTCCTTTTTGTCAGTCTGGTCTTTACTGTGGGTCACGCCTCTGAATAATGGGTATGGCACTTTCATTTGTAGGCCACAGCCCAGGTTTTGTCAGGGATTTTACATCAGGGTAAACTGTACTGTCAGTATTGGGGTCGCGAAAGCGAATTTCAAACAAACATTGTGTAACGCTTTGCTCCACCTCAGAGATGGCGATGGCAGGTCATTCTGCTACAGTAAAATTTTCTCAGTTTAATGGGATTGCTTGCGCACAGAAAGGTTTGGCCCAATAGCACAGGTGGCGCTCAAGCACATACACAGGTACGTGCAGTGAAAGGCAGAAAGCGAACGGATCCTAAAATGGCTGCCATGGCATCCAGGGCCGCATGATATGAGGGGAGAAATCTGGGCGATGCTTTGAGAGGAAATGAGCGCTGAGCCAGCTGGACATTCATAAGAGTAACGGACAATATAAAGCACATTATGTGCCATGTCAGCAACATGAAGACCAGCTGCTGAATGCGTTCTCATTCATGTTCTTATCAGCGGCGCTGAATGAACCTCCCTAATGCATGAAAGATGTGGATCCGTTTGACATTCTGAGCAAATTATGAACATGTTATGCATAGCTATATTATACTATATAACACCACTCGTAAATATAGAATCACTTTTTTTTTTTTTTTTAAGTGGGTTGTCAGTAAAAGTAATGGTGTGAAAGTTATCCTGTCATGTTTTTATGGTTTGCATAGTTTGTTCACATATCAGACCCCTCTATTTAGGGATGGTGCGTGACTGTGTTGTCTTTTGTTCCTGTGATTGATGAGTTTGCACACAACGTTTTGAACACTTTTCAGTCTGCAGATATTTTCACTAGAGCCAACATCTTGCCTACATGGGTGTGGAAATTTCAGAACACAGAAACGCAGTGAGGAATATATTTCCGCCTTTTAAGGATTATATTTGTTTGTGCTTCACCTACCACGCAGTCTGAATTTGCATGTGTCTGTGCTTTGATGTCTATGACACCGTAAGCTGAATTTCAGTAGTAAAGAAACATGAGGAAATAAATACAACTGAAACTGCCATTTGAATCATTGTAGAATCTTGATGATCCACACTGATAAGATTTCGCTCTGAGAATCAAATCATCACAGCGCTGTTTCCTTCATTGCACAACGAGGTGCGCCCATCCCGGGTTGGGTTTTTAATTTCTTGCAGATCTCTGCATAACATCTGCCATTTGTCCCGCTCCTGTGGCACCATCGCAGGGGCAGGACGCGCTTCCTGCCACGGCCTCATAAACAGGAAGTGCATTGTCTCGCCTTCCTGGAGGCCCAGCTCGAGAGCCCCGTTTATTGGAGCCACTGGGCAGCTGTGTGGAGTAGTGACCTCTGCACCTGAGGGCTGAGCCATGGCCTAACTGGGGTAAAGTTACTCTCCTGATAGGCCTATTGGTCTCCAGTCTCTCCAGGCAAGTTGGAAAAGGAAAACACTCTCTAAATCAGGAGCAGGCCTGATGGCCATATCCATTTCTGGATTTTGTGCCAATTCATGCTCTTATTTATGTAATCAGCTCAATTATTTATGTAATCTGATATTTTAGGGCTGTATTTCTTTATAAGCCCAATGAATGACAGCCAGAGACTGTTCTACAGCTAATCAGCTAATCAGCTCATAGAGCCAGCGAAATTGATGGGTGTAGAAACTTGTAAGACAGACTAGCCCTCCAGGAATAGAGTTATGAACCCGAAAGTCTTGCAAAACAAGATGTAGCTTAGGTAGTGCATCACAAAAGAACCACAGAAATATGAATGTTGCATGTACGCTGAGTTGAGTTACTGATGACTCTGTTCACTGAACTGGTATTCAACGTATCGTGCACCACATCAAACACCAAAATTACGTGTTCTGAAAATGAGAATAGAATATGAGTTCTCATCAATAATCATTAATGTCTGTGACCAAGCACAAAACTCAGCCGTAAATTACAGTATCAGTGTAGTGTAATGGTTCAGGAACGGGTTTTGTAACTCTGTGATTGCAGGTGTGATTCCTAGGGCACAGTTATCAGATTCTCAAGCAAGGTACTAAGCCTAAATTGCTTCACTAAATCTCCATCAGTGTAAATGGATATTGTAAATTATGTGAACAGTGTACATCACTCTGCATAAAGGGTATCTGGTTAAAATATACATGTAAAAATGTAACTTACATAAATGAGCA
Source organism: Albula goreensis (assembly GCA_022829145.1). Classification (NCBI taxonomy): domain Eukaryota; kingdom Metazoa; phylum Chordata; class Actinopteri; order Albuliformes; family Albulidae; genus Albula; species Albula goreensis. The sequence goes on along the minus strand of CM040743.1, from coordinate 9,543,469 downwards.
CACCTCTCTGCAAAGCTTTTAAATAAAGCTGATGGAACATTGAGATGACAGTCCCCATTGTGATGACATCATCTGTGACAGTCACTTGTTTAACTGGCTCATGTAACTGTGATGTCACAGTCAGCGGAATGTGCACATGACTGCCTTTATCAGGTGCTGGCTCTTGTTATGCATCTCCAGCAGCTGAAATCTCTCCATTTCATTAGTAAATGCTGAGTGCTGTTTAGTTAGCCAGGTAACTATAGCAAAAATCCTTTTTTTTTTTTTTAATTTAACACCAGTTTTGAGCCAGAATTGAAAAATTATACTTATCTTAAAAGCACATTATTTTCAGTATTTTCACAGCTTTGTCTTCATATCTTTGTTCCCTAGAAAATATTTAATGTTCAAAGGTGTAGTTGTGTGAATACATCTATTGCAGGTATCATCTCCTTTCTGAATAACCACCAGCTAAAATATGTAATGTTAGTCATTTCCAAATGGAACTGCAGCTTGGTGTAATTTTCACCAAAGCAACACACAGACTTTAGCCTTCCCTTAAGTATGTATTGCTGTGGCTTAGAATGTGTATCTCTGTAAACATATCCACACATATCCGAGTCTATTGATGTCTGCAGTGGATAAATATTTACAGGAGCATTACAGACAGAAGTGACTTTAAAAGTGCATTTACATTTGTACTAAAATAAGAACTCAAAAGTTTTATTTGAGTAGTTGAAGTCCTCTTTAGAAAGTATGTTTACTTTCTCAATATTGTGTTAGAAAAGTGATGTAAAAATAAGGAAGGTACTATATAATGACCTAAACAGTTATCTTGCTGAGATCCTCAGCAGAGTTCCAACAAATTGTCCAACAAATACATCCAACCAGTACGATATACCGGATGTTTTAGCGGATGTTGAGATAAGGATGGTGAATTAAACGGTTAACAAAAACTGAGAGACAAAGAAAACTCTTGCCCCTGATGGCATATATCCAAGAGTACTCAAAGATCTTGAAGGATTATTTACAAACCATCTACAAATATTTTTACAGGTTTATTTTTATTGGTTGAAATGAGGTCAGTGTAAATTTCACAATGATATCACAAAGTATTTTGTCCTCAGGGTTTTGTCAGAGCTTGTTTTAACCGTTTTAATTGCTACATGTGTTCTAAATTGTAGGTAACATGATAACCATAGATGGGGTGGATGGCCTCCACTGATCCTTTAAAGGTCCTTGTGTTCTTGACCAAGTACGACTAAAATACGGCACACTGAACAGCCTGATCACCACTGTTGATGAAACTTTACATGCAGTGAGCATAATTAATTCCTTTTTTTGCGGAGAGAGTTTGGTTCAGCTCCCAGAATTACAGTCCAGGCTGCTCCTGAGGAGAGAAGATTCTTGAGTAGAAAAATCTTAAGATTTGGAGAGGTTTAATGGTCAAACTGCCTTTGCAGTTAACCCTTTTACAGTACAGAAACGTGTATCAACGCTGATCATGTACAGTTTCCTGGAGGTGGTGTAGTTTAAGGCAAGACATGTAATCGCAATTTTCACTGTCCATACCATGAGATCATGTCACAGCTTTAACTTTAAGACAAAGTGCGTCTAGGTAACCGCATTCTGTTATGCCATGTGCATTCTGCAGAATGGTAACCTTGGCAACGTTGTCAGTTATCCAGAGCTTGGCACAGCGTTGCCTCTGAGAGAAGTGATTAGCGCAGTCACGACATGCCTGAACATGGGGCTTCAGCACATCCATCTGAGCTGGAATTTTAAATGGGTTTTAGGTCACTGTTTTTACCCAGCATGCAGCTGCACTCCGGTACCCACTGGGGTTTCTTTTGGGAGGGGTTGATCAGGGTCACAATTCTACGCTATTCCTGAACGCTCGCTCCAGTCAAATGAAACCCTGCAATCGGCACACATGCGGCGCATTTTACACCATACGTGCAGATGTTTCGACATGTAGGCTGTTAAAACAAAACATCTGCATTTCATATTCAAACATATGCTAGACCACATCTTAAAACCGGGGGAAGGGTGTCACAGAAAAAGAATATATCCACTAATGAAGTGGCTTGCAAAGTAGAAGGGTTTGGGAATTTTTTCTTTGGCCAAACAGTGCAGTATCAGAGCCTCATGCTGAGCCTCTGGTCATAGCTGTTGCTGAGATGTAAACTTGGCAGGGCTTTGTCTCTGCAGGGCCTCCTTCTCTGAGCAGTTATTTAGCATGATCACACTCAAACACACACACACAGCCTCCTCGAATTACAACACTCCGCTCTTGTGACATCTTCACTGGGTGTGGCCACAGCGGGTTACTGTATCCGTTGCATTCGTTGTGCAAGTCTTTTGACAGGCTGCACTGTAAAATCTTGTGGTGCATGGGGACAGCTTCCTGTTTTGGGAAACGTGAGTATGGATCTGCTCACAGGCAGATAGGACAGAGGAAATGCCTGTGCTCAGACACCACTCTGCGCTGTGCATCCACAGAGCTGTGTGCTTTACAGTAGAGCTGTCGGGCCCCAGTCCTGGAGGGCCACACTGTCGCTACATATTTTCTGTAACTGCAAACTCATACTCACTGACTGACAGCTAATTTTTCCACCCCTCACAGGGTTTGTGTGACATTCACATAAGTCGTTTAGAGGCCGGCTTCCTCAGGGAGCCATTTTTGAATTTCTTGGGAAATGTTCTGTTTCTACTGAAATGGCATCTGCTTTGTCTTTTCAGCTCAATGTCTTTGTATGTTCTAGGATGTTTCAATGAGAAGTGGCTCATGACTGCATTTCCGAACTGAAATTGAGTTATGGTTTGCGTTGTGGACTGTGTTGTAATGCTCTGAAAGAGTACTGATTTTTTTTCTGTGTAAGTTGGGAGTTTGCTTGTTTAAAAATGAATGGTAGTTTTATGGTTAACAGGCAGCTAATCGAGTGCTGTGTGAACTGAAAATGGGACAACTCAAAATAAGTTAAGCAGTAATGAGTGGTATTGCTGTTGGTTTTTATGTTGGAGTGACGTTTTTTCTTTTTCCTTTTTTTTTTTTGTTTTGAATTGTAAAAAAAAAAGTTGCATGGTTAATCATTCTTCCTCTCTGTCCCTCCATCCTTCTAGCCCTGTTTCTGGTGCCATTTTATTATTTAAAGCAGTTTTCAGAGGTTGGTCCTGCACTTCTTCCAGCTCATCACTATTTTTTTTTCTCTCTTTCAGAGAGGCTGGCCGATGCCAAGGAGGAGAACATCAAGATCCACGCTACTCTGGACCAGACCCTGCAAGACCTCAACAGCTTCTGATCTTACCGTGGAGACACACACACACACACACACACACACACACACACACATACACACACTCCATTTCCCTCTCTCTCTGTGCTGGGTCAGTGTGCCGGGGTAGGGTTTTGGTGGAATGGGGGGTGTGTGTTGGGTATGCTGTGTGATGTGAGTGGGGAGTTCAGCTTTAATTTCAGCCTTTACTCACATTCCATTTCCACCCCCCCCTTCCTCAAGTACCCCCACCTGTGTCTGCTGATTCTAGTCCCTTATTTGTGCCATATTTGTGCCTGTCTTTAAGTCCCTATAGCCCCCCTTTCTCACAGCCTTAGAGCAGAGCACTAGTGTCTCATCTTTGCATGGATTGATGCTGTAGGGTCCAGTTTGATGGTGCAGTGTTGCCCTCTGCATCAGTATGATGCCCCCTGTTCCCCTCCACTTTGCTTTACGGCTCTGTATTGATTCCACTGCCAAACATTTGATCGATCTCTTCCAGTGTTATCTTTTTATCAAGTTACTGGCTCTGGTGCTGACACTAAATGGGACAGAACCGCAGCAAACTAACTGCGGGCATGGGGAATGTCTAAAATTTGTTTTTTTGTAGTTGTCACAGATATTTGAGGATGAAACTATTATTTATCCTTATTTCTTTCCAACCCTCCCCTCCCCACACACTTTTCCTACCTGTTCTTGCCTCCACACTTTCAGCGCTTGGTGATCACAGCTGTGTTTTACAGCATTAGTTCCAATGCTGTGTGGGACCACATACATGTTTGCCATATTCCCTATGCTGTGGTGTTCTAGCGATGCTTTGATTCAGGAATATTGATATATATTTCTTATAAGAGAGATGTATTTTCTTTGTATCAGCATGACGTCTATATCTTTTTTTTTTTTCATCTTTGTTGTTGAGCCATTCTCCAAAAACAAGGCCTCCTTCTCAAAACACTGTACAAATGTTTGAATGGTCCAGCTTTTCTTGTGCACAGTTGTCTCTCCCCAGGAAAAAGGGGGATAGTGAACGAGTTTGGCGGGCCAGTGTGTTTTAGTGAAGTAATAATGTGGATTTGCTTGTGTTGAGCTTTGAAATTTACTGGGGTTGATGTTTTGGCAAAGCACAGCGGTTTTTGGGCCTATCATGAGCCAATCACGGTTTTTAGATGGGGTGACACATAAGTGGGCCTGGGGTGTTTGATCTTTCCATGGTCGGTTCCACTCTGAAAGTTCAGAGGCCACGAGTGAGAGATGAGAACAGAGGTCTCGAGTACAACACTCTCGTCTTTATCAATGTTCTTGCGAGAAACGGCTATACAGCAAACTAAATAAACTGCAGTACTTAAAAATTTATGGAACAAATAAAGGAATATGGTAAACGCAATAAAGTTTTAAACTGGAACCTTTTGTTACACAGTGTCTTTGTAAGTATGATAATAGCAAAAAAAGATGGATAAGTTTGTCATTTGTTTTTTTTTTTTAAATAAAGGATCATGATTCAAATTGGCATTTAAAAACTGGGCTTGTCTTGTTTGTGAGAGTTTGCAACTGTGCATCAAGAATATGTGCTAAGCTGTCTCTGACGCTCCCTCTACACAGACACTATGTCACTGTCATGCTGTTGGGCTGCATTGCTGATGTGTGTGTGTGTGTGTGTGTGTGTGTGTGTGTGTGTGTGTGTGTGTGTGTGTGTGTGTGTGTGTGTGTGTGTGTGTGTATATATATATAGGAGTCTGTGAATGAAAGTGTCATTCAAATGCCTTTTTGAGGTCAGATAAAGTGCAACTTCCTGAAAGTCGTTACTGCTCTTCTGAAAATAAACTTGTTCTTGAAGAATGTCACCAGAAAAAAAACTGCATAGTGAAAGAAGTGGCAGGTAAAGAAAAGTTATTGGTGGGCATTCCAAATTTGGAGATTAAAAGTAAAAATGGGCAATAAAAATGATTTTTCTTTTAGAAGAAAGTTTTTTTTTTGTTTGTTTTTTTGGCAATTTGTATTCTGTTAGTATTATGGAGCAACTATGTGCATTTTTTAACGATGTGACCACACTGTAAAAAGCATAGATTACTGTAGATCTGCTGCAGTCTCATATTTCTGTATGGTACAGTATCAACCGTTTATGGGCTCATACCCACAAGGAGCCACAAGAAGTACAGTTAAGTATTAACCAATTACCATCATGATTGCTATTTTGGTTGCATCCATGTACTCTGATTGGTGGAGCTCCTTTCCATCTTAACTTGTATGGTGAAGTCAGAGCTGTCTCACCCCAGTTCACTATTGGATGTTCTTCATAGACAGTGAACTACAAAATTATTTTTTAATGTTCATTGCAAACATTTTTTCAAGCAAAAAGTTGACACAAGTTCATTGTAATCTATTTATTTCAATAATTTAAGAGTATTTGACACTTGGCTAAAGATAAGAGGTAATACTGTCATAAAACCCATACAACCCACATACTGTTTCCCAATTTCTCTACTGGTATATTTTATACAGTTTTCAAATTAAAAAATAAATAATTGTAAACAGACATGACAAATTTCATACATGATAATGTATTTGTCTTGCATTAATCAGTATTTTTAAATATGACTTACAGTGCAGATGATTGCAGTTTAAGTTTGATTTCAGTTCTGTCTTGTTTATATTACATGTCCTATATATGTTATATATGAAATGTGTTCATGTAAGTATTTAAAAGTTAGGTAAGTGACTTAGTGATTGTGTTTGTAACAGGAAGGTTGCGAGTTTGATTCCCAGATGGAGGCAGTGATGTTCTCTTGAGGACAGTACATCTCTCAATGGCTTTGGTGAGTACCCAGCTATGTAAATATGGTTAGTCAATGACTTTCTTTTAATATCCAATACACAATGAGGGCCAATTCCTTAAATCGAGTTCATGCCAAATGTACTCAGCTGATCTACTCCTTCATTTATTTGATCAGGCAGTTTCCATAGCCATCAGCTACAGCTGCAGATTGAAGGAATCTCTTTGGTGAAAATGTTTTACAGTGGAAATGTTTTTCATCTTATGAACCAACATTGGTGGTGTAAAGCAGTTCAAATAGTAAAAGACTAGCGATTAAAACAAAAACCAGCATTCTCTTTTCGGGCCCCCCAGGAAAGGTGTACACCCCTGCAATTAAATAATTAATGGGAAAAGAAAGGAATTTACTGCTGTTTGATGCTTTGGTTATCAATCTACCCTAGAGCTCTGAAACATTTCTGTATCGAGTGTGTGCACATGTGGTCAGGGTAGATGAGTGTTGGTGCTAAGTGTCGGTGCAGTCGTTGCTAACATCAGAACAGTGGGTCGTTGTCTGACTTCCAGCTGGGTCGCATCCGGCCCCGCCCACCATAGAGACAGGGCAACTTGTGATTGGCCCGCATCACCACAGCAACGTTGCAGGAATCTGGCTTTCTCACCACCTCGCACCAGTCTGGGTAATCTACTGGCTGTGAACCACTAGGGGGCAGCAGAGAAACACAGACAGAGACATCAGTCGGTGGGTTATGATATCATTTTCCTTGTCTTAACTCTGCATTACACAAGTATTAGGCGATAAAATGCTAAATCTAAAACATGAATACAAGATGCTTAATCTACTATTTTAGATGCTTAACACTACTACTTTTTAACAACTGCAAGATTGTTCCATTCCAGTGACAAGTGTCTGAGATGCATTCTGCACCCAAATACTGACCCTGGTTCAGTTTTATGTTCTTACAGATAATGGTAATATGGGGATTACTGAAACATAAGCTGATCCAGGGTAGTTTTGTCTATGGTAGAATTTTTTTTTTGAAGATACACATGTTGATAGTGGGGCATTGAGCAGAAGTAAAGAGGAACAGGAAGCAGATGGTTAGGGAGGGGTACTCACTGCTCACAGCATCCCACTCCGAACGGCTCCAGGCACACACACTGGTAACACTCAGCTGTCACCCAGCTCTCCCCCATCCCAAACACCTGGTCCCGATGCTCACATTTTGCTGCCCAGCAACACAGAGCACACGACATGCTGTTAGAAATTTGCAGTCTCTGTTTCTCACACCCAGACATACTAATCTGCTCCTTCCACATTCATTCATTCATACATTCAGTCACTCACTGTCTCTCTCTCACTTACCCATGCACATGCGTACATCCAAACATGCACTTACTCACTGACTCACTCTCACACACACATTCATAAATACACTAAATCACTGGCTCTGTCCTTTACACAAAAACATTATCTCACTTTCTCAAACAAGCATACATACATTCATACATACTTTCAGTCACTCTCCCTCTCTCTCTCTCTCTCTCTCTCTCTCTCTCTCACACACACACACACACACACGCATACAATTATACATTCATTCAAACCATCACACACAATACTTGCTCTCCATTCTATCTAGCATAGAAAATCACCTGCATGAATATATGATTTTGAGTTAGCTGGGTTACAGCTGAACAGAATATTCCCTCAGGTGCTCATGGGAAATGAAGTCTTGAGCTTTCCTGAAAATACTACACAAACTTTGAAGTGTATTCAACTCATCCCATTAACAACTTGAAAGACCATTGCCTAAAGTTTCTCCGTTAAACACAACCCATGCATGCACAATTTTGTCATTTACACTGATCAGTTTAAAAAATACAGTATATTCCAATTCAGTCTGTCACAAAACATTTTCAAATTTAACCGACATGTAATCTAATGACATATTGAATAATTTAATAATAAGGATTTAATATGCTCCTTCATTACACTATAATCTATCAAAATTGATTTCATCAATCTTATTTTTAAAAACATGCACGTAACTTTACAATACATCTTTAAAAAAAAAAACCAGTCTTGCTGATGATGTAATTAAAGAGTAGTGTACTGTTTCAGATGTACCCACAAGAATCTCTGGCACTCTCACACAGACTCTTCCTACATTTTTTTTGGAGTGAATGTGATGACTGGGAGCAATTATCGTAACTGTCATACTATCTTTTTGTGGCAGGTGATGAGTGATATTACAATGTTAATGAGAAATGACAGAAGCCAGGATTTTCAGTATGTGTTGATGGTGAAAGCTGATGATGAGTGAACATTAGTGACTTTTGATTGCAGGATAGGCGTTTGAAAGTCCACGTTAACCGTGAATCATGACAGTGTTGAAAGTCAAAATTCAGAGTTTAACGGTGGTTTTAGTAGAAAGTGTTTACAGTGAGTGTTAATGGCACGTGCAGAAAGTAATGTAGATTCTGAGTGTGACCATGGATGTTAGTATGGAATGTCAGTGTAGATTTTGAGTGTGACGGTGGGTGTTAGTGTTGATTGTCAGTGTAAATTCTGAGAGTTGCTGATAAATGGTGTGTCAGGTCCTACCTTTAGCGTTGAAGTAGCACTCCCCGCCGGTGTAGACTGAGAGACATGGCAGGATGGTGCACAGCATACAGACTGCTGCCAGGAGCATGTGTTTCTCTCTCTGTGCTCTCCCCATCTCTCTGTGCATAAATCACACCATCTCAGTGAGCACTCCTATTTTCTACAACACTTCTGCACTCCTCACCCCCCCACCTGCTCTCTCCATCCCTGCCCATAGAGAACAAAGGGTCAAACTTCCAGCTGCCCTTTCCCTGGCTCCTGTCTCTGTCTTTTTGTGGTATGACCTCAGTTTAATTTCTGCCTTTTATTATGCCTTTTTAACTTCTCTGTCATTTTGAGTTTTCTTCTCTGCACCTTACTGTTCCTTTTCTGATATCTCTTGCAGTTTGTGTCTTGTTTTCCTTCTTTCTTTCTCTTCTCATCTCTTCCTTTTAATGACCTTTTACTTGCTGCCGTTTCTTTTTTCCCCTGCTCTGCTGCGCTTGGCCTGCTACCTGCCCTCTGCTCTCTGTGCCCCGTGACATCTTTCTACCTTCCTTGCTCTCTCTCTCCTGCCTCCCACTCTTCTCTCCCTTGAGTCTCTTCCCTTCCTGGGACTCCCATTTCATCCCTTCTTTCTTGATTTTCTCCTTGGCAATGCCTTGCAATTTCCCCATCATTTCTCACTCTCCCATATCATGTCTTCATCCCTCTTGATATCAGAAAAAAAAAAGAAAGAAAGTTAGAATGAGGGTGTATGTGTCCTTACTGCTTTCAGTTTCCTTTCCTGTCCTTCTTCAGGTCTTTCTCTCCCTCTTCCAGCTTTTTCCCCCTGAAGCGTCTGAACTACAGTCCTGCATGTATCTACCAGATATTTATACCAGCATCTCTCTCTCTCTCTTTCTCTCTCTCCCTGTCTCTATCTCTGTCTGTCAGACGCATGTTTGCTCTCATCCCCTCCTTCTCTCTTTAGCTCTTCTATGACTCCTTTTCTCCTTCTCTCTCAGAGTGTCTGTGCACACACTGTGTGCTAACACAGATAGCTTCTTACAACAGTGTGCTTGTTCTGTTGTATGACTGACTTACATCTCCCAGTGCTATCAGCAATTAGTGATCAATGGGTCAATTACTCAAGTAATTTGGAAGTTTTGTGTGAGACTGCATGTGTGTCTGTATGCGTCTGTGTGTGCCTGTGTTTTTGCACTTGTGCCTATTTGTGTGTGTGTGTGTGTGTGTGTGTGTGTGTGTTTATGTGTTCAAATGTGTATACTGTTGTGGTCCATTTAAAAAAAAATTACATGAAAAACTAATTAAATGTACAATTTTCCTTTTTTATGTGAGCTCTGCAATAAAGAAATTGACTGTAACTTAAGATTGTGTTAATTTACCTGGGATGCAAAGGGAAGCGGCTGGCTCACCCCTTTGCATTTGCAGGATATCTTAAAACATGTGCAGCAGAGGCACTACAAAGAGCAGAAAGTGAAAGAAAACAGTGGGACTTCAGTCATACAAATGGAAACGTATACTTCTGATATATGTCCATTATGATCTGCGATTATGGACACTCACCCCATATAGACACTACCTCTACATCCCTGTGTACCTTGTACCCCTGATTTAAGTATCTTGTCTTGTTAAAATCAGGTAGCTTGTAATCATTGTTCTATCTTTGCTGCTTTGCATTACAGACTCAAACACATTAGCTGCATTGCTTATAAAAACAGCCTCTATTTAAGGGTGGAAAAGGAAATATCTTGTGATTTATGTCAAATAATAATGCATTTATTATACAATATATCAACTATTCTTATTTTATCCTATGTTAGTCTATAAACTATATAATCTCTTGTTGAATTAAATAAAGGACTTTGTCACACATTCAATAATATATACATATAGCTTATGGAGCTGGTATATTTTCTAAAATACTGTCAGCAATATATTTTTGCATGAAAAGATATGTTCCTACTTTTCATATTTTACCACAAATGTGCATATATTTCATATTTAAATCTTATAATCTGAATTTAATTCAACGTGCGTGCGTGCGTGCGTGCGTGCATATAAATGATGAAACTAATCTTGTTGTGCAGGGTGTTGTGCCAGTTTACACACAGTCTTGTAAGTAGTGATAACACACACAAACACACACACATACACACTCACAAACTCAGCAAACATGCACGCACAAAGAATTATTTACCTGTTACATCGTTTTTCAGGCCTTTGATGACATAGCCCCATGCTGTAGCACCACCTAGTGGTACTACTCAAATATCACATGCATCACAGACTGGTCTGCAATTTGACATAGCAAATGATAGACTCACACTCAAGAAAGATGGTGTTGACACCATATATTTTAAATAATAGTTTTAGAAATACCTGAACTGGGAATGTACTTCTGAGTATTACTCGCAAAATAGTATGACGTGTGTTTGTGCTTTTATACGTGTGGCTAGTGTAGGGGAATATTAATAAAGGATACTGGCAGTACATCATATATGTAGCATATAGGTAGTAGCTGGGAGCAATTGCATATTACGCAAAAGATAGAAGAGTTACAGAGCAAGCAATTAAAGGACGGAAATAGGCTATCAAATGTAATTCTTACTAAAACGTCTATAGCTTTGGGATATGGCTCTTGAGGTGCATCAGACTCAAGAATGAATCACGCAGCCTCTGCGTTTGGCATGCTCGTGTAATTTAGTGTGCTCCTGGGAAGGCACAGACAGTGAGTAAAAACAACATCTATTAACAGGAAGGAAGAAAAACGCTTGCAGCTATTTTAAGTACAGTCATTATAAGTTTGACTATCCTAAGTACGGAAACAGTAGAACAACAGTGTTATTATTAGTTAGTTGTATTTCATTCTTATTGGTCATTGACTGTTATTGTTTTTTCTTGCTACTGACTGTTGAGGTGCTGACTGGACCAGTTAACTGGCCTTAAAGTTAAAATTGTGTTCCTTTTATTTTCTCTTATGTTTTACACTACTATCCATGTATGTGGCTTAATGTATATGGAGGCAGCTTAAAGTAAGTAAAGTCAGCAGCTCACTGAAGTGTACAGCTCATAAATCTTTGTGTGGGACATGAGCCTGAGTTTTATCAGCTGCTGCCAAACCATGATGGAACACTGAGTCTCATTGACCCCACTCTCTTTATGCTACTGTAGTCAGGCTATTGTGTTGCACAGAACCATTACGTGAACACATAACGCATGTACATAATGCATACGTAACTTGTATATAACACGTCCATGTCTTTTTTGCATTACCCCTGGAAATCCACACTCGGTCTCTTCCTCTGATACTGAACATTGTGCATGGAGGATAAAATAGACAGTGATGAGAATGAGCCTTTCACCATTTAGGTCTATCATGTAACTACGGATGGAGCAGGGCATGCTGCGTCAGGCTCAGACTTAGATGTGAGTTTGCTGGGACTGCTGAATGAGTCTCCATCAGAAACAAAACCATTTGATTAAAGGAGATAGTTATACATTAGGTTTTATCTGTGAGGTGGAGCTCTATCTGTAAGGTGTCCATGTCATCACAGGCCTTCCTTCCCATTATTCCTTCCTCTGTATAATCCCCACTGCGTTCCCACTATCTAAAATAATGTGAAAAATACAAAAGGAGTGCAGACTGCCCGTTCTCGTTTTGCTAAAAACAAAAAGTTGTTTAAAAAGGAAGTACAGTCAACAACTGCATCTTGTTTTGCTCTTATAGTACGCAGATACAAAGAATATACCACATTTCAGAAGAGGACCTCAATAATACACCCAAGCAATACAGCGATACTTTGAACATTGAAACATACAGGGCATTACATTGCATTGTCACAAATACATTTGTGCAAAGGGGGGTGCAGGACATGCGTCATAGTAACAGGGTCGGAATCTTTGGTTCTGATGGTTCCAAACATGCACCATGATGTCATAATGACTCCGGACCTCCCCTGTAGAACTGTGCCCAGGCTCTGTAGGAATATGTCTGATATTTAGTTGATGTGTTACACAGGAAAACAACCGAATATCAAACATATCACACAGCCCCTGGCCCTGGAGGGAGGTCTGTCCACGCAACCAGCTCGTCAGGAGGCTGGGAAAGCGTCCTCTTCATTTTTGTCTGGAGGAGAAGAAACTGAGATCAAAAGACTGAAGGAAATGAGAGAAGTAGAGTGGGAAACTGGGGAAGCAGGGCTGACAAAGGAGAAAATGAAAGGATAAAAAAGATGAACGAAATGGTAGAGGGGAGACTGATTACTATATGTGTCACATCAGACATCACCTCAACCACAACAGCAGGGATCACGCCGTATGCTCATGCTCAGTGTAAAATTAAACCACGTGAGACTGAACATTCAGATAAATGACATGAAAGTATGTTTAGACTAAGGGGTTACACAAAAATAGGGAAAGGCATACTTAGAGAATACACAAATCCACACAAAGGGTATAAAAAGGGATTACAAGGTATTAAAGGTTGACTGGGAGAGGGGTTACACATTCAGAGGGATGGGATAAAACATTACAGGCTGAGCGGGAGGGTCTGCTAAGGGATGAGGCATTTAGGGTATTAGGAGGGGTATACTGTAGGGTAAACAAGGCATACCATTCATGCATAACACACACTAAATAAGACTCACTTACAACGCAACATCAGCCACGATGGTCCTGTTGGGTGGTTCTCAATTCACGCTGTGTGTGTGTATTTGTATGTGTATGTGTATGCTAGCGGTATATGTTGCTGTTAGGCTATATGACAGATTAAATCTAACCCTACCCTAACAGAGTATTCAGCACTGGTCTGTGTGCCGGGTGACTGTCTAGCCATCAGAGCTCTGAGCACAGGCCGGATTGGTGTAAAGTACCAGTCTCTGGTCTGCCCTGTGTTGCCGTAGCGCCTAGTACCACAAAGGCAGAAATATACACGAAATAAAATGTATGGTGCTGTCCAGCCCACATGCAGATGTAGATGCATGCACCTGTATAGTGCTCTATGCGTCTGCAGGGGTGTGAGTGTGAGAGTGTAAAGGTGATGGTGTCAGTATAGGTGTGTCTTAGTGTAGAGGAGTGTGGGTCAGCATAGTGCTGTGTACTGTACTCCCATCGGGGACAGGGGCGTATATATACCCCCTTGTCCCGCGCGGGTGGCCCCTCTGGCACATGGTCCCGTTCGCTGGCTAATTAACAGCTTATTGATCGCTCTGGCCCGCAGGCTCTTCCTCCACTGCATTAGCCCGATCAATAGTGTTGATTTCCGTTCAGACCGGGCCTAGAGTTAACACTCTCGTCAGCTGCCCCGTGCCACTCTCTTGTTTAAAACAAGTTTATCACTATGTATACATAGATAGAGCTGTGCTTCGTTTTGTTTTTTTGGACATAGTCCATTCTGTCCTGTTTAGACAAACCAGTATGGCCTCTTGTCATACCGTGGCTATCTTGCTTTAGCACGATTCAAAGTGTTGAACATGATCATTTTTGAGGATGACATATTTTTTTGGCCTGAGCTAAAAGGCTTTGTGAGTACAAGGTGACAGACTTTGGTATCCTGTTCAGTCAGGCAGCCATGGCAAGTGTTTTAGAGAGGAGAGAACACTTTCACTGGAATGGCCTTATGATCTTCTCTTGGTGCTACCACTAAAATGGGTTTCCATCTTTAATTTCAGCCCCAATATCTGTTCACTCTCTGTTTAACGCCTAGCCGGCATTTTTGTTGGAGGGATTTTGATGAAATTAGATTACGGCTTTATCCTGGTACGAAGGAGCAGTGTTAGGTACCCCAACATAAAACACTCACCCAACAAATATCCTTGAAACAGTACATAAATTAAAAAATATATATGTGCATCCGACTGCACAATCCTCAGCTCAGGTAGAATAATAACCATATGCATAATGATGCAGTTATGTATTTGTTGTAAGCTCTAGCTCCTCTGCCCTTTTAAAGATGTAGAGTAGTGCCAGGACTTGACAAGACAGAGCCACATACAGCGACAGTAACAGGTCCCACCTGCTAGCAATCTTGCCTCAACACAACAGTAAAAGAGCATCCTCCGCAGACGAACTGTCACGGCCAAAAGCTTTGGCTTTTGCGGCTGAACTCTGTAGAACTAACTATTCAACTGGTCTGCAGTTTCTTTTTTTTTACAAAGAATGGAAATGATATATGAAATTAAGTCACACTCAAAATTCAAAACTTGATGTTGCTTGCAGATTTAAGAACAGATTCTAGTACAGATTTATTTGCTCTGTATTAGTGACTTTATGTTTGTTATTTCTTTACATTTTTTCTTTAAAAAAAATAGCAGGTTCAGACTGATGTTCAATACAGGTTTTTATTTGCATTGTGTATTTGAATCCTTTGACTGACAGCAAGGGTGGAGCACCGTCATGTGAAGTTTGCTTGTCAAGGATCAGTTATGTAATTTATTTACAGTTTAAAGTTATCTGAGGTGTCAGTTTTCTTATAGTAATGATCCAGTACTGTTTTGACTTTTGAAATCACATTTTAGATGTACATGACATATTTCCCTTGATTGCATCAGATTGGAATGTGATGATGCACCATGAGGAAGATGATGCTAATGGAGATGAAGATCATGTTGAAGATAATGAGTACAGTTATGGTAAGATTGGGGCTTTCTTTAATGCTAAGCACTGTAATGACTTTTGGATGTAGTTCTTCCAACTTCATTAATGGTTGAGAATTTGCTGGCATTATCATTATTGAGGAAAAATGAGGAGGAAGCACACCTTAAATGCTTTCACACTTGCTTGTGTGTCCTTCACCTGTGACCTTGTGTTTTTCTGGCAGTGAAATTCCCCCGATGGCTTATTAATGACTGCACTATAAACAGGGAAATCAAATATTTGTTACGGCCGCTTGTTACACAACCCCACAACCCTGAAGCGAGTCAATTCCCAGCTGGCAGGACCAGGATCGCCAGGGTGTTTTATGGGAAATGAACCATGGCCACTGGTCTCTGCCACTTGATTATCTGTGCCAGAGCTCTGTCAAAAGGAGCTCCCACTCTCCTAGATAAGGAGAAGGCCTGAACTAATGCGGTTTCCATAGTCAAACACTCCTTTCAGAACAGGAAGCGCTAGTATGGGACTGTACACTGTGGCATGGTGCCTGCAGTTATATATTACCAGTCAAAGGAGCTTTGGGAGAAAAATGTGTAATAAAATGCAGCAAATAAAATGGAGTGAGAAGGGTATGGCGTGTCTGATGCATATCACAGATGGAGATCTGGGCAGTTTCTATCATTTTATTTATTTTGTTTCTTTAAAAAAAAGAGAAACTTTCAGCACTGTAAAGGACAATTATATTTGAACTGGTTTCAGTATAACCAGGTCAAATATATACATGCTGTATAGTACTAATAGACAACATTTGTGTAATTTGATTCTGAATTCCCAAATGCAGTTTTCATTCATCTTTAAATGTACTCACAGTCATCACATGCCTGTGTCACTGGATGTGCCATGTTTGCTCAATATGTCAGGCTTCTCCCTGTCCATTCTCCAGTTTTCCCTTTTATTTCTGCCCACATCCTCTCTCACTCCCACTTAACTCTCATCCTTTGCTCATTTTCCTCTTCCACTCTCTACTCTTCTACCCTCCCTGCGCTCCTAAATGGCCATCCTCTCACCCCCCCCCCACACACACACACACACACACACACCCAGAACACTGACCTTGTAGAGTGAGTTGGGGCGGAACGGGAGTTCTCTAATTGTCTCCATAATGATAAGCCTTGGGGTAGAGTTATCATCTGGGGGTGGGGGTGGGGGTGGGGGTGGGGGTGGGGGTTATGTTCATTAGAGTATATTCAGTCAATACCTCCACTTTACAGAGGTTACAGAGGATCAGAGTAAAAATAAACTCTGTTTCTTACAGAGTCTTTTCCGGACTCTGGGCATTCACCTCTGAGCTTATAGTCAGCCAGGTTTCAGCTCCTTTTTGAGGTGTGGTCGTATTTTATCCATTATACAGAAAAGCACGTCACAGAAAAACCAGACTGTAAAGGTGCAAAGTGCACACTATCTTCTGCAGCAGGGTTTATAGCCAGGCAACGCAGAGGGCAACTGTCCTGGCCCATTTTATTTTGGGTGTGAAAATGCCCCTTTAAATAGTAACAAATGTGACATTTTTTGGTGTGTCCTTCGAATCTTTTTTGCTGCTGCCCCTAGGAGAATCTGTACCATCTGCAATATAGTGCAAGACATGAAATCGAGACCTAATAAACGAAACACATAAAGATACATTTTAAAACTAGTGAAGTGGAAACTTCCATCCATCTCGTGCCCAACCAGTGTCGCCAGACCAATGTTTTGGTGAACACTGTTGTATTTGGACCTCATTGATCAAAGTTAGTAAATAAAAGATGTTTGGTCACATCGCCGTAAAAACGAACAGCCTCCGCTTGCCATACTGGCGATACATGCTATTACAAGGAAGATGAAAACGAAAATGTTGTTAGCATTGAAGAATATGTTGCAAAACCATGCAGATAACAGGGAAGCGGGATGTCTGGCACCGAGGCGTTGCCATGACGCTGATACAGAATGACAGTGAGAGGGTGAAAGGTCGCAGCTGCTGGCTCCATGATCGATGAAACTTAATATATTCGTGTTACGGTGGACGCACACGGACTGGGGTCCATGAGAGAGTCCGAGGCAAGGTGACCGAGGGCAGACCGGGGACGACCGTTAGCTAGTGTTTATCCCGCGTGAATGTGTGCATCGGAAAAACTGAAACTGTCATAACTCACATAAACAAAATGAAATAAAATAAAAACAGACAGATAAATAAATAAATTAATACATGATTAAAAAAAACCAAATAAATACGTAAATATATGAAAAAAAAGAATACAAAAAGAAAGACAGAAATAGCCATGCGTCCTGTCTCCAATATAGTCAGTCTCAGTTTTTTTTGTTTTGTTTTGCTCTATATGATTTTGCTTTTTGGTCTTTTTTTTTTTTTTTAACCGTAAGACACTAAGGGTGCTGCTTGGTCTCGTGAGGGCACAGTGTCCACACAACAGCCATAAGCAAACAAATAAACTCCCAGATACACAAAGAATGCTCTCCTTGGTTACGTCAAACACCTCCCTCCGCAAACACTTTTCAGGACCCAGGCAAAAAAAGGGATAAAAAGGATAAAAGATTTGAGAGAGCATGTGGCGATCTGGAAAAGGAGAGATATTACTATTCCTCACAAAGAATACAAAGCCAAACAAGAAATCTGGCTGGATGACCTGCAAGAACAAATTAATTAACAACAATGTTAATTAGGAATCGAAAAAAGGGTGAAAAGTATCCAATCAATCCAGCTCATTAACCAATAATGGACAATCTTTCCATTAAAATAACTAGAGTTGACTAATAAAGCTACTCATTTGGGAAGAACACTAGGGTGAGCCTGTACTTTAATTTCTGGGCATGCTCAAATCATGATTTGATGCAGACAGACTGCTGTGCTTTCACTGGGATAATGAAGGTTCTTTGCTTAAGGGCCTAGCATTGACTTAAGTGATACGACGTTACAAAACTGAACTGATTTACAGGAACATTTTTAGATTTAATATATTTTTAAAATGAATGATTTTGAATGTACAGAGGAAATTCATGGATGAGGTTATTGCACTATTTTAGTATGAGTCCTACAAGCTAAACACAAATATTTTTTTTCTATTAAAGAAATGAAAGTTGCTATTAAAGTTGCCATTGTGGTCCAGGACAATATTTGTAACTGACTGTGATCCATCCATGATCCCCTATTCACACATACACCAGACCAGGCCACATTTCTTGCCACTAATCAATATTCAATGCCCGGAAATGACTTAATTACAATAAACCAAACAGTGTTTTACATGTGTTTTATTGTTTTGAAGCATAACCTAGCAACAAGCTTATCAGCAAGGCACCATGGTTCACAGTCATGCAGCAGTCAGGTCTCTACCTTTATTTGTCAGTACCAGTCTGCTCCAGTGTGGCAGATAATTCAGTCTTATAAAATGTGAAACAACTGCATCAAACAAGTACAATTAGCATATGATAGTTACGTGTGTTATTGGACACCAACCTTAGGCAAAGTTCACTGGTTAGTTTGCTATTCCTGAGCCCAGACTTTCTACACAGTATAAAATGAGGAGGTGAGAGTTGGGGATTATTATAATTACTACTTCTACAGTCATTGTTTTTTATCTAAAGTGATTGCAGTTGATTAGGCTAATCAGAAGCCAATCTTCAATCATTCTGGTAGCAATGAGGGGTTAAGGGCCTTGCTCAGGGGCCCAACGGCAATAGTAATCTTGCTGTGGCTCGACTGGGACTTGAACCACCAAATGCAGGGTATTTTCCCCCCAATCATTTCAGATCTTTTGATAGCAGGATATTAATTTTCACTACTTTAATCTACTCATAAAGCTTGTTGTGTAAAACTGTAAAAACATTAATCTGTCACTGGGTGGCGCCAAAATGCACAATAATCCCTTCCTAGAACATACTGGCTACTTACACTGTTCATTGGTAAATCCTCTAGTTCAACACATACAAATCATAACTGCCCCACTGTTCCTTGGCTTGTTGGATGACTTGGCATTTCTGATTTGCCAGTTTTTGTTTTCCCTTTCTTCCATCCTTCCCTATTTATAGATGGCCTATCAAGAGCACGCCTTTAGAAAGCTCCTGCATATACTGCCAGATAATGAATTCACGTACTGTATACTGTATTAAAAGATAAAATATTTCATTGCCACTTTTCTGACTGTGAAGTCTTCATATCATCAGGTGTTTGTTACAGGTCCACCCTCAGTTATACAATGACGTATTTGTGTTATTAGATTTTAGATTTTAGAATTACGTTTCATGAACTTTTCTGAAGCATGTGTTCCTATGACTTCTGTCAGTTAACAAGCCTTGCAAGGGTGTGAAATGTTCTATGTTTGTAACCATGTGATACGCTTATTTAGAGTGATAGTGTAATTGCCTGCTTTGCAGGTGTAGCAATAATAAACATGTTAACATCACACCTGTCAAATAAACACTCTCCATCTTATGCTTATCATTTTGGGCAGACTCTCAAGAGTCTGTTATCTGATACAGTTGCTTTGAGCATTCCTTCACTGAGGAGTATCCCTCCTTTGTTTTGAAATTCACTAACAACAAAAGGGTCTGCTTGTATTTTTTACATGCATTTTAGGTTGTTCTCTAGCTAGGTAAACAAACAAAATGGTGTACATAACAATATCTATCGTAGCTGAACACAGGAGTGGCTGGGGAGCAGTTAACAGGCTATGCATCTGAGTTCTGCTGTATTTGTAAATGAAAGGAGACCTGTTTTTGTCATGGTTACTGTCACAGCATTTTAGGGGTATGTATTTGTTCTGTCCTGGTGAAGTGAGTGAGGATTGTGTGTGTGTGTGTGTGTGTGTGTGTGTGTGTGTGTGTGTGTGTGTGTGTGTGTGTGTGTTTGTTGTGTGTGTGTGTGTGTGTGTGTGTGTCTGTGTGTGTGTGTGTTTGTGTGTGTGTGTGAGTGTGTGTGTGTGTGTGTGTGAGTAAGAGAGAGAGAGAGAGAGATACTGTAAGTGTAAGAGTGAGTGTTAAAAGCATTTTGCAGTCAGTTGTGTTTATACTCTTTAATTGTACTGTATTGTAGTTCTGTTTTTTTTTTTTTTTTTTTGTAGTATTATTGCTGTGTCACTGTGGCAGTCACCTATGGTCTTAAAATGGGAAAACACATTGTCTTCATTACATCACAATGAGGATATTGTTTTAAGGTTAAAAGGAAGGTGAGACAATAAGAAAAGGAAAATAAGTATGTTTCCACACTGACTCACACATTTTCTGTTGTATTTATAATCTTAATTAGTAACTTAAGAGCCTGATATCTTGTTTCAACTGATAGTATCTGGCTCAAGGGTCTCTTCTCTCTCTCTCTCTCTCTCTCTCTCTCTCTCTCTCTCTCTCTCTCTCTCTCTCTCTCCCACACACACACACACACACACACACATACACCAGAGCTGGTATTTTGAAGTATAGTTTCTTCTTCACACTATTTCTAACAACAGTATTACATTTCATCATCATACTTGTCACCATTATGAATTTGAGGGAAGAAATGGTGAAACTATGAATGTTACAGTGCCCTGTTGTGGAGAACCTCAGCACACTAATGTGTTTGCTGGTGTAGATTATCAAAATTATTTAAAACAAGCATGATCATAATACACAGTACTGTATATTGCATCCCACATGTTGGGAAATGTATATGTACATGAGTATGACTACTTTTTCACCATTTACATCGTCCGTATCTGAAATGTTGACATTTACTCAAGGCAGTATTTAACCATTTAGTGTCATGTCATGAAACCATGGTGTCGCATTCAATAACAAACGGTAACCACATACATTTGTGTTATTCAGGTGGGCGTTGCTGGGAAATGGTCCACCCAGTGGTGATTCCTCAGTACTACACCTTTGAAGCATAAGATTCTGTGAACTCGTGAGTTATCATGTGGCACATGCCTTGGCAGTAATGTACACTGTCCAATGGAGCTGAGCCCCCAGGGCTGAACCACAGGCTGTTCACCACCCATACTGATAGGATTCAGCAGTGAAGTGCTTTTAAACCAGGAGATGCTCTTTGTTTCTGAGCAGCCATGACTCATTGACGTAAAATCTCATAATTTGTGATGTCTTTTCACAGCATGTCAGAATCTGAAACAGAACGGTCATACAGCTGTTTGAACTACTGCCACTTTAACTGATTGTGTGGCTTTTAGGTGATTCATGCTATGGACAATTCAAGCCCAAGCACACCCTGACTTGCCTTTCTCCCACTGCACACACGGCAAGCGTTCTCTGCGGGTTATTCCCATTTAAATGCTCACAGGGTTACAGTTATCGAAGGAATAGATGCTATACTGACACATCACCAATATTTTGCATTATTGTGGCTTTATTGTTTTTTTTATGAACGTTGAGAGCTTTATTTTCTGTATCACTATGTAATGTTGGATCCAGTGATGTATCACCATAGCATTTACCCATGCCCCTTTATGCCAGCAATGGTTGATTTAGCTGCTAAATTAGTGTGATGATTTGCATATACTGCATATAAAGTTGCTTACGTTTTCTGTGTTGTTTAAATAAAGACCAGCGCTTATTCTTAGCGTTACTGGACAGCAGCTGAATGAGTGATTGAACTACGTGATTCAGAATCTACGTGAAGTGTCAGAAATAAACAAACATGGACACGCTATAGACATGTATGCTCTCTATAAATGTTATGTTTTGTTGTTAGTGTTTTATTTTTGAAAGCAAACAGAACGAAGAGTAGACAATATGCATCAGTAATGGGACTGCTTTTTTAAATTCACTTAGTTGACATTCTAATTAATTAATAAATATTTGCACTGTTAAACGAGTTAGAATACCGCATGTGGACAAATGATATTTTGGTACTCTTTAGCCAATACACTGATGACTCGCATCCAAAACGCTTCAAATTTTATACCCTGGTACCTTAGAAAATTCTGGGTTTCCCCATTGGTAATAAGAACTTTGTCAGATCTTTGTTTGAGAGCAACTTGTAATTACAAAATTGCCAAAAGCACCTGAAGGCGGCAATAATACCAATGTACTAATCATCAGGTGTTGTATACTACAGCTAATCGTTTTAGGATGCTATGCTATTAACATTTAGCGATATTTATGTAAAAAAGAAATCCTTGCTTGGAGGTTACTACAATGTTCACAGATCATGAGACTTGTGTTTCTCTTTTTTCCATCTTTGCAATCCAAAGCTTTTTAAAGTTTACCCTCAGAATATGGGCGCAACCATCGGTCAAGAAAATTTCCACCCTGAAAACACAAACACTGGTCACACCTGCAGCTGTATCAGCCAAATGACAATAGAGCTTTAACTCTGAATAAAACAGCGCCTTTTGTGCTCATTGAAATATGTGTGATAGTGACCGCCTGAGATTGTATTAGCTGTTGTGCCTCTATTATCTCACACAACTGAGGCCTGTTTTTCACGAGTGTTATTTATTATCAAGTAATTACCGCTATGAGTGTAATCAGAGGTGTAATGGAAGTCCTGGCACGGGCTGCGCCACGCACCATGCCCTCACTCACGTGGGCACTGGAGGACAGGCACGAGTCATTATCCAATCACAGCACAGCACAGCACGGGTGGAATTTAAAATATGTTTTTATGTTATGTCAGAACTGTAATTTTAAGGCTTTATGGTCATCTCACAAATTCAGTTTTAGCCCATTAAGATGGCGGCTTGGATTCAGCTTACATATGTGTCTTAATTCTGGCCCAATTTAAATGTGAATTACAGTGAAATTCTGGTGTTTTTGGTATTCGCTTTCTTCAAAAACACAAGTTAGCAAGTTTTCTCATATCAAATGAGCCTGCTAGTCTGTGAATGAAAATCCAGGCTGAAATGTGAATCAATAATTGAAGACTTAATTAACATGAGCAATTACTGCCCAAGGTGTGGTCATATCACTGGTCTTACATTACCCACTTGTTCAGCAAACAGCAGATATTATTTTTTTTCTGGACAATTTACATTGCTTTCATTTCATGTCCCATTCTTGTGTAAAAACCATTGCCACTGGACCTTCAGAGCGTACTAAGTAAACATTTTAACCAAGGACCAGTTTGATTGTGAACCTGTTTGTGAACAATAACTCTATGTACAGTTTATATGCTAATGGCTAACAACATTAAATTGGTTCATTTTCCCCATACCCAGCAATACAGCCATGCCGCCATCACCAGGATGGGAGGGTTTGCAAGGGTGTGGTGCCCGGTCGTGCACCCACCTGCGTGACAGAGTTTTGCAAGGAGTGCACTGATTGGCTCCTGGCTGGGAGCCCAAACAGAACTTAAGGCCAGCGGTTCCACAGCTCGTTCACGCAAGCCGTCCAACTCAGGTAAGTGATGTAAGACTCTGCTTCTCCTGTAAGAGACAAGTAGCCAGAGGGCTGGAAATTTTTTCTCCCTTACTCTAATGAAGAAGCTGCTTTAGGTGATGCTACAGTCAGGTGTGGTAATCAAAAATGGACCAAAAAATTGTTAAAGGGAAAAAAAGAAACAATCCTTGCAGTAACATGAGAGTTACTGTGAAATTTAAAGACAAATATGGATTGATTTCAGGCTGAAGAATTTTAACATTATTTAGATTAAACTAGGCACATTTGATGAGCCAGTTATGAGTAAAATTACTTGATCACAGAGATTGATTTTTGTCAAAGTTTAATTGCAGTCATGATACATTCTCCAGACTAGTTTAGCTAGCCTTAAATTGTCCATAAATTGTTCTTGAATTCTCCCCATGCCTGTTACAGTGTGGGGTGGCACCCAATGTTTCTGGAGCAAACTGACAGCTTTTTCGTCTTTTATTTCAGACATGGGGATGAAAGGGTTATTGTCTTGTGTCGCAGTTCTGCTGCTCTGGGGTAAGTCCTCACTCAAATCACACACAGCTCTAACAGTGTGCTCAGACTAACATGAATTGACCTGCAGCTGCAGATCAAAGACAACTCATCAGATGCGTGGAGGACACCACACCACCTCATCTGCCTTTGATAGTGTTGATGTTATTTTTGATTAGTCTGATCTGTCTCATCTTAAACACTCATATCTCAACTGCCACAGGTTATGTGTGGGAGACATGCAGTTCTTCATGCATCCCATCCTCTCCTCATACCTCATTATTTGTGTTGCTGTAATTGTTTATTTATTTATTTATTTTTTGGATAATCATTTAGTCACACTGCTAAACACTGCAACTGAATGAGGGGTATTATACAGTTTGCCAAAGATTATATGATGTTTAAAATGTATTCTTGTGGAATCCACCTTTGGTGTACTGAAATATGGTGTATTGCAGTATGGACGTACATCTAAAGCAATGTCCCGCCTTAGTCCAACCAAAAGAAGTGGTGGGAAAATACACGTTAACATGTGTTAACATTAAAATGTGTAAGGAATAAAGGTAGGGGTCAATTAGGCTGATACTTCCTTCCCTTAGGCAAAAATGCTGTATTAATGATGAAATATAATTAAAATACTGATAACTGTAGATTAGGGTTTGGTCACAGCTCACAATTTTGTGATTACATAGAGATAAGCATGGATAACCTATGTTGAGATATGCATTGTAAAGAAAGTAGCAAGTAAGTGTTTGCTCTTCTTACAAATGAAATGCCACTAGATCTTCACAATGACACTGCAGACTAACCTTTACTTTTCCTGTGTCAGGGTATTGAGACAAAATTATACCGCTGTTCTCTTTTTCCAAAATACACACTATTATATTATATTATATTATATTATATTATATTATATTATATTATATTATATTATATTATATTATATTATATTATATTATATTATATTATATTATATTATAGTTGCTTGGACAAGGACTTGACCTTTATAATAACTTGAAAATAAAGGTTCATAACCTGGTACAGGTACAATATTTTAAAAGATACTTTATATGGTTTGTACAATACCATTTGTTTTGTAATACATTCCATGTATGTAACTGAAAAATCAAAATTCTACTGTATTATTATATTATATGGTATAGTTCAAGTCAATGTCGATTTGGATTTATTTACAGGGTTCTCCTCTGCGGGACCTGCCATGCCCTCCACAATAACGGAAACATGCTGGACCATGGGAGACCGCCACTACCGCACGTTTGACGGCCAGTACCTCAGTCTCCTCGGCAACTGCACCTACATCATGGCCAAGAACTGTCACATTGACAAGGGGCATCCTGCCTTTGAGGTGATGGCCCAGATCAAAAACCAGGTTGACTCCCTGGTCACCACTGTGCGCAAGGTCTTGATCCAAGTGCATGGATACACCATAATCATGGTCCACGGAGAGTACGGCGTTGTGAGGGTGAGTGATTCAATCAGATGAAGACTAGTCAAAGGAATTTCAGTTACTTGCCAACTTTAAGAGGGTATTTGACTTTGATTTTTGAATTTTGAATTTGACTTTCCCAGAGGAAGTGGTGAGGGGTTGAGGGATTGGAAAGATAGCAGTTCTCTACAAGACCAGACCCCATTGTACATACCTGTGCAATAACCACAGTTGTTATTGTATACTTTTATTTGTTTATTCATTTATTTATTTATTTTGTCCTCAATTAATTCTAGGTTGACTATGAGGCTTGGAGCCTCCCAATCAATCTGGGTAATGGCAAAGTGGTCCTGACCCAGAGTGGGTTGTCCGTCTTGCTGAAGACAGACTTTGGCCTGACGGTGCAGTTCAACTGGGACCAGTACCTGGCGGTTACTGTGCCAACCAGCTACGCTGGGAAGGTGTGTGGCCTGTGTGGTAATAACAATGGCAAGCCAGAAGATGACCTGGCCACTCCGGATGGTACCCAAGCCAGCGACATGGTGTTCCTGGGCAGGAGCTGGAGGGTCACAACAGGGGACGACTCCACCTGCAGGGACAAATTCTCCGGCAAGACCACCAGTTGTGACATCAGCTACATCAGGAAGTTTGAGGGGGAGATCGTCTGTGACCTTCTGAGCCGCGTCATTGACGGACCCTTCAGGAGCTGCCACTCCATCATCAACCCCACAATCTACCGTGAGAACTGCATGCAGGATGTCTGCCTGGACAAAGGGCTGAGCCAGTACCTCTGTGGCACCCTGCAGGCTTACATGGATGCCTGCCAGCAGGCTGGGATAAAGGTGTATGACTGGAGAGACCTGGCTCATTGCTGTGAGTAACCTGCGTGAGGGGAATTATGGGGTGTTTCATGTTTCTTGCAGATGGGGCACAGTGGTGGTTAATGGGCAGGTGTAAACACGAAATAGTACCAAAGCCAAGGACATTGTGTTGGCTCTTGCAAAGCTTATCAAACAGAAGTCAATTTTCAGATTTGAATTCAGCAGTGTCAATAAAACTACACTCTTTCCTTTTCAGTATAAGAACACTGCTTATGTTTCAAGAGAATTGTCCTTTCTGGTCTCTATGTACACAATACTGATTCTGATACCTAGTTGTTGTTTCCACCCAGCCTACCCCAAGTGTCAGGAGAACAGCTACTTTCAGCTTTGCGGAAACGCCTGTCCTGCCACCTGTGAAGACCCGGATGCACCCTCCAAATGCAAGGCTCACTGCGTGGAGACTTGCACCTGCAACCCAGGCTACCTGCTCAGTGGAACCAAATGTGTGCCTCGAGCCCAGTGTGGCTGCAATTTTGAGGGCCACTATGTGCAAGCAGGGAAATCCTTCTGGGGAGACAACAGCTGCAGCAAAAACTGCACCTGCAATCCAGGTGGCAAAATTGAGTGTAAAAACACTACCTGTCCCTATGGGCAGGAATGCCAGGTGGTCAGTGGGCTCAGAAGCTGCCACCCTACAACCTCTGCCACGTGCCAAATTATTGGCGACCCTCATTACCAGACCTTTGATGGTTACCGATACAACTTCCAGGGCACCTGTGTGTACCAGATGGCCAGTGTCTGCTCCAAAGACAAAAGCCTGGAACCCTTTGACATCCTGGTGCAGAATGTTCCCTTGAAAAACAGGGTGGGCTCGCTCACCAAGCTGGTTGAGGTCAAGATTTATGAACAAACCATTGTCATCAGTGGACAGTATCCAGGTTCTGTTCTGGTGAGTAATTGTATTTACCTTGTCTTGCTTCCTCTGGACATTTTGGTGAAACTCAGACAGACATCTGAGGCCATGCCACTACCAATGCCAACTGTGGCTTGTACCCATGCACGTTTGTTTATGAAAGGCCACAGTGGCAGGTAGGGAAGGTTGATGTTGAACTTTTTACTGTCAAATGCAAACATATGTCCACATTTTGCATTACAGATAAATGGTGTAGTGTCCAATCTCCCAGCAAGTCTGGCTGAAGGGAAGGTGTCAGTCTACAAGAGTGGAATTTTTGCAGTGATCCAGGCCAACTTTGGGATGAAGGTTTCCTTTGACTGGAGTGCAGCACTCTTTGTCACTGTGCCCAAAGCTTACGAGGGTGCCATGTGCGGCCTCTGTGGAAACTACAACAGTGAGCCCCAGGATGATATGCGTATGAAGGGTGGGGAGGTGGCCCCCAGCCCAGAGGAGCTGGGCGAGAGCTGGCTGGTCAGCAAAACCCCCAACTGCTTCAACAGCTGCAAGAACCCCTGCCCCACCTGCAATGCCACCCAGAAGATGCAGTATGACAGTAATGCCTACTGTGGCCTTCTGACTGCTCCCGACGGGCCCTTCCGAGAATGCCATGTCCAGGGAGGCTCCACTGGCCCCTTCAATGACTGCCTGCAGGATGTCTGCATCAACAACGGAAAAAACAACATGCAGTGCAAGATCCTTACTGCTTACACCGCCTCTTGTCAGAAGTTGGGTGCCAAGGTCTACCAATGGAGATCACCCAAGTTCTGCAGTAAGTTGCGTCTTGACCTTTTTTCTTTGATTGAGTCTGGGGAGGACCAGTCTGGCTCTGCAACTGACTTGTTGACATTTCAAATATTTGCCTCCCAGGTTATAATTGTCCCAACAACAGCCACTACGAGGTCTGTGCCAGTGGTTGCCAGGCTAACTGTGCGAAGCTGGCTGCGCCCACTGGTTGCAACTCTACCTGCAAAGAAGGCTGTGTCTGCAATGATGGCTACATCCTCAGTGGAGACCAGTGTGTGCCTCTTGCAAAATGTGGTTGTACCTATGAGGGAAAGTACTACAAGCTCGGGGAGGTCTTCTACTCTCCTGAATGTGAGGAAGAGTGCCGTTGCAATATGGATGGCGAGGTAAGAGGGTCTGCGGGTGGATGAGGGGGATGAGATGTGTAAGTCTGTGGTTCTGTCAAAAAGTTCCTTCTGTATTGAACTCCTTTTGGGACAAAGTAAACCAATTGTTTGTTCCTTCAGATGAGATGTGACAAAGCCCCCTGTGGGCCCAATGAGAAGTGCGAGATTAAGAACGGTCAGAGGGGTTGCTATCCTACTGGGAGTGCCCAATGCAGCATCTATGGTGACCCTCACTACAGAACCTTTGACAACAGCACCTATAACTTCCAAGGCTCCTGCACCTACACTGTGTCCAAAGCATGCAATCTTGACGGAACACGCCTCCAGCCTTTCTCTGTCGTGGTGGAGAATGAAAAATGGAATGATGTGCCGGCAGTTTCTGTTGCCAAACTAGTGGCTGTGGAGGTTTACGGCTATACCTTAGTCCTGCGGAGGGACCAGATTGGGTTGATAATGGTGAGTAATGAGTTTCTTTTTCTCCACAGGCATGTTTTTTTTAACTTGTATAATCATCTAGAGCAGATTCTCTGATATGAGTCAGGAGATAGATCAAAATAGATCAATGAGGATATGTTGCTTTAAGAGACACCTAGGAGATTATACACTTTCGACAAACAATTAGAACTTACTGACAACAAATTGACATGCTGTTGTTTCATTTCATTTTGTTGGTTGCATGCAAGAAACCGATGCAGGAACAATGATCATAAAAAAGAGTTTACTGTTACTTTGATGTAATGATTTCCTCAGGTGAACAATGTCCTGTACAACCTCCCAGTGAGCTTTAATAATGGAGCTGTGAAGGCCGGTCAGCAAGGTCGACAAGATGTGATCATAACAGACTTTGGCCTGATAGTCACCTATGACCTGGTGTACCATGTCACCGTGACTGTCCCCAGCAACTACCAAGGCAAGACCTGTGGCCTCTGCGGTAACTTCAACAATGATAACAGTGATGACTACCAGCTTCCCAACGGTGCAATGACCAAGAGCATCCAGGCCTTTGGAGCAGCATGGAAGGTCGCTGTCCCTGGCGTTGTTTGCGATGATGGCTGCAGTGGGGACTCCTGCCCTGTGTGTGAAGAGGATAAGAAAACTGTTTATGAGAGAGACTGCGACATCATCAAGAATCCTGAAGGCCCTTTGCTGCCTGCCACAGTGTCCTGGACCCCAACTCATACTTCAGGGACTGTGTCTATGATGTATGCATCTCCAAAGGAAACAGCACCGATCTCTGCCACAGCATCAATGCCTATGCATCTGACTGTCAAAGGATAAATGTGACAATCAATAGCTGGAGGACACCAAGCTTGTGTCGTAAGTGTCCAGCGCTCCAGACAACTGAACATTTCCACTCCACAGGAATATGTAACTCCTTGAGTTTTCCCTTTGACATAAAACTGGATTCAATTAACATTTTGCCCTTAAGTTTGACTTGACACTGTTTTGCACAACAAACTATTTGTAAACCAAACAACTAACACTTGAATTAAAATAAGAATTAGATTGAAGGCCAAATGATTATTCCAGGCCATCATTAGTAACATTCATCAACTTCTCACTCAGACATTATTTCAATATTGGTAACAATCAGCTATAAATGGAATTGTCCCTGGCTTTGAAAGATTCCTATTGGACTTCACATTATTTATATCTGTGTGCCTTTTTTATGCTCAGCTGTTGATCTTTAACTGAAAAGTTGATTGTTTTCTCTGTGCTGTTCCATTGTTCCAGCACTCTCCTGCCCGGCCAACAGCCACTATCATAACTGTGCTGAAACTTGTGCCACTCCATGCCCTGGGTTGGAAAGCATCATCTCCTGCCCTACCACCTGTGCTGAAGGCTGTGCCTGCAATGAAGGCTACCGCTTCAATGGCACAAGCTGTGTGAAATTGGACCAGTGTGGCTGTTACTCAGAGGGTCGCACTTACAAGGTAAGTGGTAAGAGACTGAGGGAGCACTTTCAGTGAGAAACTCCAGCAGGACAGAAGCAAAAGCCAGTTCCTGCAGTCACTAGTTCCACATTCCATATTCTCCATTTTCTTCTTGCAAGAATGGGCCACCATTGGAGGATTTTATTTTGATGTCTTTCTTGAAGCTAATTTATTTAGTTTGAGAAAGAGTGAGAGAAACAACTCCAAAATAAATACTCATCACATTTGCATAGGGTCCTCCATTCCCTTTTTGCTAATGAACTACAATGGATTATCTTGCCCGTCAGATGAATGAGGTGGTGATCTCCAATGACTGCCTGGTGACCTGCACCTGCCTGCCCAGTGGAATGCTCTCGTGTGGGTCCATGTCGTGCCAGACCGATGAGGTGTGCCAGGTGAAGGCTGGCATAATGGGCTGCCAACCGAGGCAATGCCAGCTGCAGGCGGGTGGGGTCTTCACACTTTTCGATGGGACGCATGGTGCCATCGCGTCCGTGGGCGCGTACGAGCTCCTGAAAGTGTGTGACAAGGTCCCGCCAGCCGAGTGGTTCCGGGTGGTGGCGTACATGCTGGAGTGTGGGGAAAGTGACCTGCCAAGTGTTGTCTCCATCTACATCTTCTTCCAGGATGTGATGGTGTCCATCAATGACAAGTTGGAGGTCTGGGTAAGTGTGGCCACTAGAGTCTGTCTAAAGACATTATGGCAGGGGAAATATAGGAATGGCCAGACAGGACAATCTATCCCTTTAATCGGTAACTATCAGATATACAACAAATCCCGCACATCTCTGGTCCTCCTGTCTTGGATTTGAGCATACCTAATTTACAGTGTTGGTTGTCCTCTTGGTGACCTTTGACCTGCAGGGAAATTCATCAACTTACAGAGCAGCCTGGCAACTGTTCCCAGCCACTGCATGTCCCAAACCTGAAGACCAAACCTAGACCTCCATCTGTTCTTATATTCTAACTGCACTCCTCCTTCCCTCCATTAGGTGAACGGACAGAGAGTACCTCTGAGCAGCAAGCTCAGCAATGGCATAACAATCCAGGCCTCGAGCAAGGTGGTCACCATCGCCAAGACATCAAGCCTGCAAGTGACCTACAGCCTGTCAGATGGTGTCACTGTAATGGTTAACCCCCAGATGGCCAGTAAAGTATGCGGTGCATGTGGGAAAGTCACAGGCACCACCACCCTGCCTTTGGTCAACGGGAGGCTGACCTCCAATATTCAGAACTACATTAACTCCTGGAGGGCACCGGACTTTCCCACCTGGTGAGTCACATTTGGGGTTCATCATTTTCTTGCTGTTGTTTATGCGTCTGCTCTTGCATTTTCAAAGATCTACATTAAAAGGTTTAGTCAATGTTAAAGTAATTAACGTAATATTGTATTTTCCTGTTGCGGAAATGACAACAAAAAAATGAATGTCTGAATTCTATATGAAACATGCATCCAAGCAATTATTTTTCAGGGTTAATTTACACAACCTGTATTTTTACACATGGTCCATTGATAAATGTCCCACTTCAGTAATCTTTACTCTGCACTGCCAGTGGGGAGCAGTGTAGTGGAACGGTTGTATCAGTTAACACATTCACATTCAATCTAGTGAAGGTAAAGCTAAACACACACATGTTATAAAATTAAGTGAAAATGTCAAATAGCATTAAACAAAAATGTCTCTTATTTTTTTATTTCAGTGGAAACTGAAGACTGGGAAAACACCACTTGGGATTCATTTTTGATTAGCATAAATTAACTAAATGACACAGTTCGTCCTTTGTAAGGGGTCAGCAGCTCTCATTTGATTTTGAATGAATGTAATATATACTGTAAAAGCATCCTGCACTCATTGTCTTTTTTCTCTCATTCAGAGATTTATACAGCAAAAAAAAATATCTAAAAATAAATCATCTGTATCAGTAATGGTTTTGTGCATTTTTTATGTCAACTGTTAATAAATGTATAAATAAATATGAAAAGTATATTGATAACAGAAAGGAAAAATAAATTCTTATACCAAAGAACAACTGTTAGTCTCTTTCCCATCATTGCATTGGGATCCCCTATTCCCATTTGTCTTAAAGGGCCCCATCTCTAACTCTACAAAAACCTGCTTTCTGGTGCACAAAATATTTCCCTGCTAACAACCTGGGTCTTCCAAAGGACCCCTCCCCCCTCCAACCAGGCCTGTATTTAGTATCATTACTGAATCATTGTTTGGCTGCTGTTATCATTTGATAGAGTTTAGTGTGCACATCAGGAAGATGTACAGTTGATGTTTAAGCAATTTGTTGACTGGTCGCTTATTTTTCAAAAGAAGTGACAACTAGTAATCACTGCCACCCACTGGCTATATCTGGTATTACATTTCTACCACAGTACAGAGCAACTTAAAATACAAAATACACAAGTACAGTCAAATATGTTAATAAGAGCACCAATTTCACTGAAAAAGATTTGTACCTCCGTAAAGTCAGTAGTCAGGAGCTTAGTTGTAAAAACATGCAACCTCAGACCACATTAAAAACTGAACCCAAAAATTGCCATTAAAAAACTGCCATGTAAGGACAGAAAGACATTCTTTTTTGAACTTTGGTAAAGCATACAGACTATGGCATGCAATATGCTTGATTTTTCACAACCAACTTCACAATTCGTAATGGCAGTAGTGTTCTGTAGTTCACTGTAGTTCAACCCATGAACCTAAATTTCAGTGGTTTAATTACAAGGTGGGTCATGTAATGTGTTCTGGACCATGTAATGAACCTGACTTTCCCTAAGGTATACCCGATTTTAAACTGAACATGTACAGGAGCTATAAACTACAGAAAATACCATCAGAAAATAAAATTTTTCTGAAAATTGTACAATAACAGGCACATGCTTACAAATAGCACAGAAGAAAGAAGAGATTTTATTGGCTATTGAACACAGAATTTGCATTGTACAGTTTACAAACTGTTCAGTTTACAGTTCAGTACTGCCAAACCCTTTGCTAAAACTGGATTTTTAAACATGTATATTAATATATATGTATGTGACCGCAAACTTTGTGTGAGATTATGGAGTCAGTTTTCTGTGGTGCCTGTTTGACTGGACTTCATCTCGTGTAATCACTCACTCTTACATTGTCTATCTCACCACGGACCATGGTGATGGCGTATCCCTGGGCTTTGAAATAACTGAGGTAAAAAGATTTTCTTGGAAAAGATTTTTAAGGCAGGGGCAGCACTTGACAACAGCACCACCCTGTGATAGCCTCTGTTTGGTTTTGAGAGTTGTTTATGCAAGGCTTACAGTATTTAATTAGTGAGAAGAACACACTTTCAACTTTCCTCACAAAATGTATTTGATCAAAGGTAATCATAAGACCATACAATTGCAAACTGTGATTGAGCCCTAATCTACATCCATCAGTGTTAATGTGTTTTGATCATATTGGATCACTGGCCTGCCCAACCCCTGTACCCCTTGTACATTTGTTGAGGGTGATTCAAAAAGCCAATGCTAATATTGTTCAACCACTCCTTTAAGACTGATAAATTCTGAGGCCGTGGGAAGACTGTAGTTGACGTGCTCCAAAGAGGACATTATTCTTCATATGGGCAAGCCATTTTTTTGCAACACGTAACCTTCAAGTAATTGGAAACACGCCATGTACAATTTCAGTGCAAAAAATATCACAAATTATTTTATGGAAACCCTGAGGTGTGTTCTACACATAGACAGAGGTGCCCAAAGCTGCAGAACTATATAAAGTTACCTCATCCCAGTGCCTGAAATCACAAAGAACAAAGCGTTTTCAGGCTGATTCAAAAACGCAAACTCTAACACACATGTGTAAAAAAACACAGAACATTTGAATGTCAAGGTTAGATAAATTAGTCTGCAAACTATATAAATTAGTGTGTATCATAATCATGGTTAGTATGTTCAGCTTACTCTTAACAGGGTCTTCAGGTATGCTTCATTAACTGAGTTACACCAGAAAAAAAAAAAAAAAAAAAACTCAAAATGTTACACCTGAATTCAGTCAATATTTCACCTGAAACATATTTTATTCTCATGCTCTTCAAATCATGCTTTTTTCCTTCCTTCATAAAATTTATGGTGAGTTTGACGGATCTCCAAAATTTATGGATTGTATCCTAATCCAGATTCTTCATTACCAGGTGTGACTGGAGGTCAAACTAATTGGCTCAGCCCAGCATGAGAAAAATAAGGGTTAAGCCAGTTAAAACCAATAGTCTCATGCTCTCCAGAAGTTTCTTATGGATGGTCAGGCCAGTGGTCTTCCAAAGTTATAAAAAAAATAAGAAATACAATTCTCATCAGCAAATTCTTATGAACTAAACAATACATTGCACAAATTGTAATAGTATTTTCAAGTAGGCAATGTTTTTCTTGCATCCAGTTCAAACACTGTGCTGAAATGTACACAAATGAAGGTGTTACCTGTTTGATAGCCATTGCAACAGGATCGGCATTTTGCCAAGATTTGGACAGAAGGGGCTGCCACGTGCAGGTGTGGCCTCTCCCACCGGCCCCCATCATGCTGATTGGCTCTTGTGTGGGAGCCAAAATAGAATTTAAGGCCAGTGGCCCCACGACTCCGTCGCGCCATCCATCCATCCAGTTCAGGTAAGCTCTTACCATTCCACTGCACCTTGATGGCAAGGGACAGGTGGCAGGACTGCCAGACTCTTTTCCTCTAATTTCTATAAATGAATCTATCATTAAAGATATAGATTCAAAAAGACCAACCCAATGAGGATTATTATTATTATTATTATTATTATTATTGTTATTATTATCACAACTGACATTTCTCCTCTTGACAGAATCCAATGTGTTTTAAATACATTCTAAATATGTCATAATATGACATATAAAATATAAAAACCCCAAAATATTTAGGTGTCTCTTTATTATCAATTTTGAAGGCTAAAATTGTTTAGGACACTAATGAAAACAGTGAAAATAAGGTTTTATTTCTTTTATACATCAGATTTCCAAATGCAGGATATTTGCTAGTTATGCCTCACAAAGGTCCTTGTAATGCTCTATGCTCTTTAAAAATACTTGTCAGAGGATGGAGTGATTCTCTACTGAGGTGAAAACTATTTTATGCTCTTGAATTTCAGCCATGGGGATGAAAGGATTATTGTCCTGTGTTGCAGTTCTGTTGCTGTGGGGTAAGTCGTTCACTCTTACAACCTCTTGCCTTTATTCTGACGGGCTCAAATGCAGTAATGTGACACAAACAAATTCAAACACATTGGATGGGTGGTAGACACCTTCTCATTTGTCTTTTTTTTCATCCACCCTATTTCATTTTAAACAAGTATGGATTAGGACCATGGTGAATCAAGAAGCTTGATCTCTTATATATCTAGAGACTTAGAAAGGCAAAAGAGTTGTTCCAGTGCATTTCAGTGCTTTGTTCAGGTGAAATTTGAGAGCAATGAAGATATCTTTAAGACTTTATTACGCCTATTGCTAATCCAGACCTCATTGATAATAATGATTCAATCTTTTGTGGGAGAGGTGCTTTATGTCTTTCAATAGTAGGTATCACAATAACATTCTTTTCTGTATAAAACATCAATAGACAGGCATTCAGTTTAGGTGAGGAATTCCAAGCTATGAGGCTGCTTGTTCAATGCAACTCACATGACTGTAACTTGTTTGTGGCATTTTGAATCACATTCAGAGAAGCCCAGAACAATTTGCCTGAGCCCCCACCAAACAAGTTTTGCATGCAAATAAAAATGAATGTGAAATGAATTTCTATTTGACAAAACTTGCATGACAATCATTCATTCTGCATCTTCCACAAAAACCAAACTGAATGCAGAGTGAAATTTCTCCATCTTGACATATTTTGGTTACAGTATGAGAGTTTGGAGTATACCCAAAATTTTGAGTGCATACTGATTCTAAACCAACTCTAGAAGTCTTTTTATCCCTCCAAGAATTAAGTTCAATACATCAATCTGTTGCAAAATAGTAGTACAAACACACTGTCCAGTTTTCCAGGAGATCCCACCTTATGCAAAGTCATCTGTGCATGAATACCCTCCTAGAGCACATAGACACCGCAAAAAGAACAAATTATTCAAGTAGAAAAGTTTTTCAGTGTTCTCCCTGTATTCCTGTCTGTCTGTTGATGGCTGACTTGGATTTATGGTATTTTTCAAACTCCTGCAATTTGTAGGGCACTGCTCTGCTGGACCAGCAGAGAGAGAACCCAAGTGCCAAGAACACAGTCACTATGAACTCTGTGGAAATGCCTGCCCTGCTACCTGTGAAGACCCCCATGCACCCTCCAAATGCAAAAGTCACTGTGTGGAGACTTGTGCATGTGACCCAGGCTACCTGCTCAGTGGAAACAAGTGTGTGCCTTCCTCCCAGTGTGGCTGCAAGTATGAGGGCCGCTATGTGCTTCCCAATCAGTCATTCTGGGGCAACAACAATTGCACTAAAAATTGCACCTGCAACCCCACCAGCGGAAAAGTAGAGTGCCATGATACTGTCTGCCCCAGTGGGAAACAATGCCAGGTGGTTGATGGGCTCAGAGACTGCTACCCCATGTCTTATGCCACCTGCCTGGCCACTGGTGACCCTCATTACCTGACCTTTGATGGCCACCGATACAACCTCCCAGGTACCTGTGTTTACCAGATGGCTGGCGTCTGCTCTAAAAACATAAACCTGGAACCCTTTGACATCCTGGTGCAGAATCAAGCCCATGGTAACAGGGTGGGCTCAGTCACCAAACTGGTGGAGGTCAAGGTATATGGGCAAAATATTGTCTTTACCAAACAGTACCAAAACCAAGTTGTGCTGGTAAGTGTTAACGCCTATGACCCCAGGATTCAGTTGGCTGGTTGCCGTCTGTCAGTTGATTGTCTAACACAATGCTGCCGTTGTCTCCTCCATCTTATATTGCAGGTGAATGGAGAGATTGTGAACCTGCCAATCAATCTACTGGATAAGAGGGTGCTAGTTTATAAGAGTGGCCTGTTTGCAGTGATCAAGACTAACTTTGGGCTGAAAGTATACTTTGACTGGAATAGCGTGGTGATTGTCAATGTCCCCAATACCTATGAGGGTGCAATGTGTGGCCTGTGTGGGAACTACAACAACAAACCCCAGGATGACATGAAGATGAAAGATGGAAAGGTTGCCCCAACAGTGAAAGAATTGGGAGAGAGCTGGCGTGTGGCAAAAATCCCCGGCTGTGTAGACGGCTGCAGGGGCCCCTGCCCTGACTGTGACATCACCCAGCTGGAGCAGTACAAGACCAACGAATACTGCGGCCTCCTGAATGACCCCAAAGGGCCCTTCCGCAAATGCCACGCTGTGTTGGATCCCAGCGGGTTTTACAAGGACTGCTTGTATGATGTCTGCCTTTACAATGGCACGAATAACATGCAGTGCAACATTCTTGCTGCTTACACCTCCATCTGCCAGAAGCAAGGTGTTGAGGTAGAAGACTGGAGGAATTTAACAAAATGCAGTAAGTTCATCAAAAGTTTCTTAGTTATGTTGAAATATTGCAACTTGCTCACATATTTTTGGTATTTATCATAATCAACACTCTGCTCCTAGGATACCCATGCCAAAAGAACAGCCACTATGAAATTTGTGCCAGTGGCTGCCCAGCTACCTGTGCAACTTAAGCCCCACCTGTTGGTTGCAAGTCTCCATGCATGGAAGGCTGCGTTTGCGATGAAGGCTACATCCTGAGTGGAGACAAGTGCGTGCCATTTTCAAAGTGCGGTTGCACCCTTGAGGGAAAGTACTACAAGCTTGGGCAAACCTTCTACCCTCATGGGAAAATGTGAGGAAGAGTGCACTTGCAATGACGATGGCATGGTAAGGTGGGAGGGAACGTTTCTTAGGTTCTATCATCCAGTTCGTCCAGTCTTGAGCACTCCATATTTTTTATGCATTTGTGATAAATTTTAAAGCAATTGTGTTCCTTCAGGTGGACTGTAAGAACTTCACCTGTGGTCCCGATGAGAGGTGCAAGGTTAAGAACGGTCAGAGGGGGTGCTATCCTTTTGGAAGTGGCTACTGCAGCATATATGGTGACCCCCACTACAGAACCTTTGACAACAGCGCCTATAACTTCCAAGGCACCTGCACCTACACTGTGTCCAAAGCCTGCCATCTGGAAGGAACACGGCTCAAGCCATTCTCAGTTGTGGTGGAGAATGAAAACTGGAACAATGGGCCTGGAGTTTCTGTTGCCAAACTAGTGGCTGTGGAGGTTTATGGCTTTACCTTGGTCCTGCGGAGGGACCAGATTGGGTTGATAATGGTGAGTACGCAGATTTTTTCTTGTGTGTTTTCCTTTTACAGTTACAATCATTTAAAAATTAATTTGTGGTTAATAGCTAGGAGTTTCACACATACATCAATGAAGACATGTGACTATATGGACACCTGTGAAAGTTTAAAAATGACTAATGTAGTCATATTATCAATGGAAATGACATGGTGAAGTTGACTAATAGTAAACATATTTTAGTTATTTAAAAGTTCTGTCATCTGAGAAACAGATCAGAATAATGACTTGGAGGCTGACTAATTCCCTCAGGTGAATGATGTCATGTACAACCTCCCATTGCAACTTAACGGTGGGGAAGTGGAGGCCTATCAGCAAGGTATGCAAGACGTGATCATAACAGACTTTGGCCTGATGGTCACCTATGACCTGGTGTACTATGTCACTGTCACCGTACCTGGCAACTACAGAGGAAGGACCTGTGGCCTCTGCGGGAACTTCAACAACAATAACAGTGATGACTACCAGCTTCCCAACGGTGCAATGACCAAGAGCATCCAGGCCTTTGGAGCAGCATGGAAGGTCGCTGTCCCTGGTGTTGTTTGCGATGATGGCTGCAGTGGGGACTCCTGCCCTGTGTGTGAAGAGGATAAGAAAACTGTTTATGAGAGAGACTGTGACATCATCAAGAATCCTGAAGGCCCCTTTGCCGCCTGCCACAGTGTCCTGGACCCCAACTCATACTTCAGGGACTGTGTCTATGATGTATGCATTTCCAAAGGAAACAGCACCGATCTCTGCCACAGCATCAATGCCTATGTGTCTGACTGTCAAAGGATAAATGTGACAATCAACAGCTGGAGGACACCAACATTTTGCCGTGAGTTTTCAGCACTTTTTCCATAGGTACCAATGTGACACAGTTGTACATTTACACTCACCAGAAATACATGACATTTTGAGCTTTCTCTGTCAAACATCGAGCTGAATTCAATCAACGTTTTGTCCTTAAACTTTTCTTGTGTTATTAAGTGGTTATTTGTGATTTTCTCTTACCTCTTACTCAGGCATTTGTTCCATATTTCTAAAGGTGTACATTTCTGTAATCACCTGCTTTTGTTTCATATTTCTAAAAGTGTAAGTTTATTTAATCACCTGCATTTGTTCCATATTTTCAAAAGTGTATATTTCAATAAGCACAAAAGATCCCTATTGGCCACTCCATTATTTTACGTTAATCCCATCTCTGTGCTGATCCATTGTTTCAGCGTTGTCCTGCCCAGCCAACAGCCACTACCACAACTGTGCTGAAACCTGTGCCACTCCATGCCCTGGCTTTGCCAACATCATCACCTGCCCTACCACCTGTGCTGAAGGCTGTGCCTGCAATGACGGCTACTTCTTCAATGGCACAAGCTGTGTGACACTGGACCAGTGCGGCTGTTACTCAGAGGGTCGCACTTACAAGGTAAGTGGGAAGAGACTGAGGGAGCACTTTCAGTGAGAAACTCCAGCAGGACAGAAGCAAAAGCCAGTTCCTGCAGTGACTAGTTGTCTACAGAAACTCCATATTCTCCATTTTCTCCTTGCAAGAATGGGCCACCTTTGGAAGACTTTATTTTGATGTCTTTCTTGAAGCTAATTTATTTAGTTTGAGAAAGAGTGAGAGAAACAATTCCAAAATAAATACTCATCACATTTGCATAGGGTCCTCCATTCCCTTTTTGCTAATGAACTACAATGGATTATCTTGCCCGTCAGATGAATGAGGTGGTGATCTCCAATGACTGCCTGGTGTCCTGCACCTGCCTGCCCAGTGGAATGCTCTCGTGTGGGTCCATGTCGTGCCAGACCGATGAGGTGTGCCAGGTGAAGGCTGGCATAATGGGCTGCCAACCGAGGCAATGCCAGCTGCAGGCGGGTGGGGTCTTCACACTTTTCGATGGGACGCATGGCGCCATCGTGTCCGCGGGCGCGTATGAGCTCCTGAAAGTGTGTGACAAGGTCCCGCCAGCCGAGTGGTTCCGGGTGGTGGCATACATGCTGGAGTGTGGGGAAAGTGACCTGCCAAGTGTTGTCTCCATCTACATCTTCTTCCAGGATGTGACAGTGTCCATCAATGACAAGTTGGAGGTCTGGGTAAGTGTGGCCACTAGAGTGTGTATAAAAAGACTTTTATGGCAGGGGAAATATAGGAATGGACAGACAGGACAATCTATCCCTTTAATCGGTAACTATCAGATATACAACAAATCCCGCACATCTCTGGTCCTCCTGGCTTGGATTTCAGCATACCTAATTTACAGTGTTGGTTGTCCTCTTGGTGACCTTTGACCTGCAGGAAAATTCATCAGCTTACAGAGCAGCCTGGCAACTGTTCCCAGCCACTGCATGTCCCAAACCTGAAGACCAAACCTAGACCTACATCTGGTTCTTATATTCTAACTGCACTCCTCCTTCCCTCCATTAGGTGAATGGACAGAGAGTACCTCTGAGCAGCAAGCTCAGCAATGGCATAACAATCCAGGCCTCGAGCAAGGTGGTCACCATCGCCAAGACATCAAGCCTGCAAGTGACCTACAGCCTGTCAGATGGTGTCACTGTAATGGTTAACCCCCAGATGGCCAGTAAAGTATGCGGTGCATGTGGGAAAGTCACAGGCACCACCACCCTGCCTTTGGTCAACGGGAGGCTGACCTCCAATATTCAGAACTACATGAACTCCTGGAGGGCACCGGACTTTCCCACCTGGTGAGTCACATTATAAAATGCTTTTGATCAGTTTGTTTTTGTTTTGTCTGTTTTTGTGGTTTTCAAAGATGTTGAGGAAGATTTTATCAATATATGCAGTACAATATTTGACTTTTCTGTATAACTGTTATAATGGGGACACAAATTACACAACTAGTTAATAACATTGCACAACTGAGAACAAAACATGATGCAAAGATAATGTAAAATAAGTGCAATGTAACAGTAAATAAAAAACTTTCCTTTTTTATTTCAGTGGAGTCTGAAGACAGGGAAAACTCAGGAATCACTCACGGGGATCACTTGGGAATTATCTTTGATTTGCTGAAATTTACCAATGACACTGTTTCGCCTTTCTTAAGACCCAGCATCTTTCATTCGTTGTTCTATTGAACGTAATATTTACTGTAAAGACATCAGCTACTCCTTTCATTGTTTCCTTTTATTCAGAGATTTACACAGCAAAAATATGAAATAAATAATTTGCAAAGATTGTTCATGTTTCAATTTTGTGCTGTTGCTTGAAGCTTGAATTTAGTGTAAATTGTCAGTCTTTGTGAGTGTGTGTGTGCGTACGCGCGTGCGTGTATTTATCATTAACTTGATTTAAATAAGTTAATGAGAGTGTTTTAAGTTTTGCAGTTTTATCCCTGCAAAACATGACGTAATAAATCAACCATTACGTGATTACACCAAAGATTACGACTTACGTTGCACGTGTGACAGTACTTAGCTATGTTGTTTTACAACGAGCCGATCAAATAAATGCAACCTCAGTCATCAGCCCAAGAGGTGAAATACCTGACACAATACATGAGTATTACTTTTTCAGCTATTTTCAACTGGTAAGTATTTGCAAAATAGTATTAAACATCGGTAAATGACACTTGCTCGTAGCTTTTGAGATCATGTGGGCCTATGCATTCTACACTGTATGCTTCTGCCTGCGCTTCTTGCTAGAGACTTTCACGAAGATCAGTAAATTGTTTTTTCCCCAGTTTAGCGTCCAGCTTCCAAAAGACTCTGCTCTGCTCCCAGAGTTTACACATTTAGAAAAGTATATATATTTTTTAATAAAACAATATTAAAGTTTTCTAAAGTCACGAGCCGTCAAAATAAAATGGAAGAGTCAGGGGAAATTAAGTTGAAAACGTCCTTCAGTTCAGTTTTTGCATTGAAAAGACTGGTAGAATGAACTTAAAGTCTTAAGATAACCAGATCAGTTTAAACCAAGTTTTAAGATACAATAAGGTAAGATTAAAAAGACACCTATTCAAGAACTGTAGGGAATTCATTTTTAATTTTTAAACTACTGCTTTCTATCGTTCGTTTCAAAGGCAATGTAGTCTGCTGCCCTATCGTCAGTGAAACACGTAATTTTATTATAAATATTTTTGCAACGATACGTACATGCTCCATAAGCGGGGATAACAAACATTAGCTCTGTTATCAAGTCTGATTTATTTAACACAATGAAGAGGACCGATTATTTGCAATGCTGAATGTTATGGCGTGGCATCCTGTAGCAGGACAAATGTGCGGGTAGGATTTTTTAGTTGACTCTTTCCTTGAGTCTGGGACTTAGCATGGGACTTACTGAAGATTAACATTACCAATTCTAGCAAATTCAATAAAATGTTCCTGTCACAGATTGTAATCTCTGCTGTTTCATATTTTCACTCTTAGCATATGATTACTAACTGTTTAGCTAATTTATAAATATCCCATTCAGATTGACTGATGGGATGAAGGAGTGACTGAGATTCCTTTTGCTTTGATGCAGTCTAGATCAGTGTTCTTATGTTCTTATGTTTGTGTCCATGAAGATGTAAGGGCTGTCACAGGCAATAATCAAATCAGCCCAATTAATAGTTTAGTTTTTAAACTGCTGCAACATCTTAACCAACTCATCGGTCCTTGATGTCAAAATGCACATTGGGAATAATACATCTTACATTTTGTATATATTTACAGAACTACACTGGATGTATGCTTGCATAATTAAGAAAGGACACCAGATTTTTCCTCTTTGCAAATCGTTTATTTAGGTTATTTTACACAAGTACAGAAGGAAAAATTTGGAGTTGGAAAAGAATGACATCGCAGATTTTTTTTTTTTTTTTTTTACTGTGAAAGGGAATTTATATCACATTGGTTTTGGTGATTAATAGCCATTTCCATGGTGTGTTGATTCATGATGAACTGATGTTCAGGGTTTTTACAAGCCGCTAGAATGAGAGAAGAAATAAAGAGTATGAGATTCAACATGGATGTTTTACATTTAAAAATTTGGTGTAATCTTTAGCCATAAAAATATAGATGTTGCTACAGAAATCCTTAATTATTTTGGGACACCTCAGACAGGTATACTACAAGCACATCCTACAAGCTGCCATTACTTTTTTGTGCTGCATCTTATCTGCTTAGCTGTCATTCCATTTGAAGAGAACATACCATGCGCAGGAATAACACGTACATTTCTGATCATATATGGTTACACGGAAATTGTGAGCATTCTTTTTCATGGAATTTTCAGGATTTTTTTCAGGATTTGAAAATACACTACAACATCAAATTATCCTCACTGTGAAGAATTCCTGTAGTAAGTACAGTATACAGTAAATTTAAATAGCAATAATGTGATTGGTTATATATGACTCACCAGTGGGAAAAGTCAAGTGCCTTCCAGATGTTCATGTAGGCCTGGAAGTCCTGGATGTTGGTGGCCTTGCCGTGAGCAAAGACGCTGCTTGCGTCAACTTTCCCACAAGCGCCACAGACCTTATCTGTCAGGTGGGCGCCGACGGTCACACTGATTTCCTGGTTCAAGCTGTAAGACACATGAAGCCCTGACCTCTTCTCGATGACAACCACCTTCTCAGAGGTCTTCACTGTAATGTCACCCTTCAGTGTCTTGGGCAGGGACAGCTTACGACCATTCACCTGTGCACCACCAAACATAAGGAGAAAAAGAGTGAGATCCTGGAAACCAGCTGTCACAAAAGTAGGTCCCTTGTCTAAAAGATTTTCAAACTTAGGTTTCTTATTCTGTATTATATAATATTGATTCAACTTCCCTTATAAATCCCTTCTCAATAAAAAGGCAGGCAGTTGCTCTGTAGGGATCACCTCTCATGTTAAACTGTATAAATAAGGACATTGCATCCTCCAGCAATAAGTGTGTTCTGAGGCTACTCACCCAAGTCTCATGATTTTCGTTGACGGAAACAAGCATGTCCTCAAAGAACACGTAGACAGAGGTTATGCTGGCGCGCCCAGTCTTCCCACATCTCCGCACATCCACCACCACCCGGAACCACTCAGCTGCCAGGCCCTGATCGCAGACCGACACTATCTCGTAGGCCCCCATGGCGGTGACAGTCCCGCCCATTCCATCAAACAGCGTGAAAACACCACCTGCCTCAACCT
Source organism: Albula goreensis (assembly GCA_022829145.1). Classification (NCBI taxonomy): domain Eukaryota; kingdom Metazoa; phylum Chordata; class Actinopteri; order Albuliformes; family Albulidae; genus Albula; species Albula goreensis. The sequence continues at coordinate 9,498,614 of CM040743.1, read as the reverse complement.
GGCACTGCCTTGGGTAGCAGCCCTCCACACCGTTTTTCACCCCGCACACCTCGTCAGGCTTGCACTCCATCAAATCACACTCAACTTCTCCATTCTCTTGGCAGGTGCACTTAAGTTGGCAGTTATCCAAGATCAGAATCTCACGGGGCTGAAAAATGAAAAAATTAAACACACACACACACACACACACACACACACACACACACACACACACACAAAGAAAGCAAGGACATGAACTATTTTGCTGACAACCACTGATTACAACAGGCAACAGTGTCTGTATATTTTTGGTCTCACGGAAAGTGCTCTGTCAGTCTCACCTTATAGGTGCGTCCTCCAAAGTAACAGCTGCACTGGTCCAGCGCCACACAGCCTGTTCCATTGAAGTAGAACCCATCATTGCAGGTGCAGCCTTCAGCACAGTCAGCAGGGCACTGAACAATGCTCATAAGACCAGGGCATGGAGAGTCACAGGTTTTGGCACAGGTCTCATAGTGGCTGTTGGCTGGGCAGGACCGGGCTGTAACAGTGGAACAGAGTTAGATAGGCATCCAACCTTGTACTTACAATTGATAGGTAAATATAATTAACATAACAGCATTTAATAGGTCAGAAAATTCTTGAGCAGTTAAGAGTTTGGATTTACATGTAAGATATACAGATCTCTGTGGTGAACATGAGTTGAGAGTACCCATGCTTAGTGTACTGAATATCACTAACAACTTTCAATTCCAAATGTTGTAATTCTCTTAAGGGCTCAATGTAAATTGCAGATTAGGCAAACTTTTAGAGAGCTCAGTCAACAGTTATCCAAGTCAATGTATCGTGTGTGTGTATATATGTGTGTGTACTTACAAATACGTTCAGATACATTACACCTGTAGGGTGAATTAAAAAGTAGTTATGTGTTAATGTAGATATGTGTAGCCCTCATACTGGAACCTGTACATAGATGTTTTAAAAGTGATAGACACTTACGGCAAAAGGTTGACGTCCTCCAGTTATTGATTTTCACCCCTAATTTTTGACAATCTGAGACATAGGCATCAATGCTGCTGCAGAGAATTTTGCGGTTCCCATCCCCCATGCACACGTCAAAGACACAGTCCCTGAAGTAGGATGCAGGGTCCAGGACATCATGGCAGGCAGCTAAGGGACCATGTTTGTCATTGATCATAGCGCAGTCTTTCTCAAACAGGTGCTTCTTCTTCTCCTCACACTGAGGGCAGATGTTACCGCTGCAGCCATCGTCACACACCACGTCAGGTGTACTGACCTTCCATGCTGCCCCGAAATCCTTCATGCTCTTGGTAATTTTGCCATCTGGCATCTGGAGCTCATCACTCGCATCATCGTTGAAGTTTCCACACAGGCCACAGGTCTTTCCTCTGTAGTTGCCAGGCACTGTGACAGTTACTTTGAATACAAGGTCATAAGTGACTTTCAAGCCAAAGTCTGTTTCGATCACATCTTGAAATCCATGTTCATAGGCCTTCACTGCCCCATTATTGAGCTCCATTGGGAGGGTGTATAGGATTCCATTCACCTAAGGGAGACATCCAGTATAGCTGAATGCAAGTTCATATCCATTTACACCTGGGGGGTGGGTTGGGGTGGAGTGTAACCACTAATGCTATCGTAGTGGGTATATACTAAACACTCACTTGACATTGAGGTTTCAACTCCACTGGTGGTGGGCAAATACAAGTTGAAATCAATTATTTGTATTACCCGTGTGTTTCCTAAACAAATTTTATATTTTCTTGTGCCTCATGAAAATGATATTTCCTCAATTTCAAAGCTTTCATTAAATTGGAAACCTTTGTCTGGATGCTATTTTTCCCCTTGATCAAGCTGCTGTAAACATTTATATTTTTCGTGTTTAGGTGTCAACCTGTTTTGCAAACTCCTGGTTATATTTAAGATGATTATGAAGTAATATAAAAATGAGAGTGACAAGATATAAGATATAGCATAAAAAGTATTTTTTAAAAATGTATTACTCACCATTATCGAACCAATTTGGTTCTTCCGCAGGATTAAAGTATAACCGTAAACCTGCACAGCCACTGATCTAGCGACAGAAACATTGACAGGCGGTGTGTCAGCTTTGAAGTCAATCACACCATTCCAGTTTTCATTCTCCACCACAACTGAGAATGGCTTGAGCCGTGTTCCTTCCAGATGACAGGCTTTGGACACAGTGTAGGTGCAGGTGCCTTGGAAGTCATAGGTGCTGTTGTCAAAGGTTCTGTAGTGAGGGTCACCATATATGCTGCAGTTGCCACTTCCAAAAGGATAGCACCCCCTCTGACCGTTCTTAACCTTGCACCTCTCATGGGGACCACAGGTGAATTTCTTACAGTCCACCTGAAGGAACACAAATGCTTTAAAATTTATCACAAGTGCAGAAAAAATATGAAGAGCTCAAGTCCGGATGAACTGAATGATGAAACCTAAGAAATGTTCCCTCCCACCTTACCATGCCATCGTCATTGCAAGTGCACTCTTCCTCACATTTTCCGTGAGGGTAGAAGGTTTGCCCAATCTTGTAGTACTTTCCCTCAAGGGTGCAACCGCACTTTGAAAACGGCACGCACTTGTCTCCACTCAGGATGTAGCCTTCATCGCAAACGCAGTCTTCCATGCATGGAGACTTGCAACCAACAGGTGGGGCTAAAGTTGCACAGGTAGCTGGGCAGCCACTGGCACAAATTTCATAGTGGCTGTTCTTTTGGCATGGGAAACCTAGGAGCAGAGTGTTGATTATGATAAATACCAAAAATATGTGAGAAAGTTGCAATATTTCAACATAACTAAGAAACTGCTGATGAACTTACTGCACTTTGTTAAATTCCTCCAGTCTTCCACCTCAACACCTTGCTTCTGGCAGATGGAGGTGTAAGCAGCAAGAATGTTGCACTGCATGTTATTCTTGCCCTTGTAAAGGCAGACATCATACAAGCAGTCCTGTACAAGATGGCTGGGATCCCACACAGCGTGGCATTTGCGGAAGGGCCCTTTGGGGTCATTCAGGAGGCCACAGTATTCGTTGGTCTTGTACTGCTCCAGCTGGGTGATGTCACAGTCAGGGCAGGGGCCCCTGCAGCCGTCTACACAGCCGGGGATTTTTGCCACACGCCAGCTCTCTCCCAGTTCTTTCACTGTTGGGGCAACCTTTCCATCTTTCATCTTCATGTCATCCTGGGGTTTGTTGTTGTAGTTCCCACACAGGCCACACATTGCACCCTCATAGGTATTGGGGACATTGACAATCACCACGCTATTCCAGTCAAAGTACACTTTCAGCCCAAAGTTAGTCTTGATCACTGCATACAGGCCACTCTTGTAAACTAGCACCCTCTTATCCAGTAGATTGATTGGCAGGTTCATAATCTCTCCATTCACCTGCAATATAAGGTGGAGGAGACAAAGGTAGTGTTGTGTTAGGCAGAAACTGATACTCACCAGCCAACTGAATCATAGAGATAAAAGTTTAAAACACTTACCATAACAACATGTTTGCGATACTGTTTGGTGATGACAATACTTTGCTCGTATACCTTCACCTCCACAAGCTTGGTGACTGAACCCACCCTGTTATTTTGGACATGATTTTGAACCAGGATGTCAAAAGGTTCCAGGTTTATGTTTTTAGAGCAGACGCCAGCCATCTGGTAAACACAGGTACCTGGGAGGTTGTATCGGTGGCCATCAAAGGTCAGGTAATGAGGGTCACCAGTGGCCAGGCAGGTGGCATAAGACATGGGGTAGCAGTCTCTGAGCCCATCAACCACCTGGCATTGTTTCCCACTCGGGCAGACAGTATCACGGCACTCTACTTTTCCGCTGGTGGGGTTGCAGGTACAATTTTTAGTGCAGTCGTTGTTGCCCCAGAATGACTGATTGGGAAGCACATAGCGGCCCTCATACTTGCAGCCACACTGGGAGGAAGGCACACACTTGTTTCCACTGAGCAGGTAGCCTGGGTCACATGCACAAGTCTCCACACAGTGACTTTTGCATTTGGAGGGTGCATGGGGGTTTTCACAGGTAGCAGGGCAGGCATTTCCACAGAGTTCATAGTGACTGTGTTCTTGGCACTTAGGGTCAGCTGGAAGGACATGGATCATAAATCAATATTGAAGCATTTAAGTGAGTAACTGAGGACAGATTGCATTGATTAAATAGATAATAGCTGCACTATTTATGTATAAGATTCCATAAACAGTGCAGCCAATGCTATTTCAGTTTTTGTTTTCTGATTTGCTTTTCTAGTTCTGCATTTGTATTTCAGCTTATTTCTAATGGTTCCTGATCATAGATATTATAGTTTTTATTCTGTAGACTCTTAAAAAAGCCATACAAAAGTTTTAGTACAATTTAGTTTGAAGAAACCTTACATGTGCCTAAAGATCTCTCCTTTTCTGACCCAGTAAAACACACATATGTGACACTCATAATTCCCTGTAACTGTTACTCACGGCAACGAGCCAGTCTCCTCCAGTTGTAGACCTCGATCCCTGCACGCTGGCAGGCATCAGTGTAGACCTGCAGGGAGTCACACAGGTACTTCCTCACCCCGTCACCCATGCAGAAGTCGTACATACAGATGTCATGGAAGATCGAGGGATCTATGACAGCATGGCAGCTCCGGAAGGGCCCCTTCATGAGGACGGTGAGGATGCTACAGAAGAACTCTGCTCCCAGGTGCCCTAAAAAGCTACTCTTGCAATTGGCGCACTTGCCAGTGCACTCATCCCGGCAATGGGAGTCACCCTCTGCACTGTGAACCCTCCAGCTCTTACCCAGGGCCACAACATTGCTAGCTTTGGAGCCCATGGGAGTGGTCATGTCGTCGTCCTTCTTGCCATTAAAGTTGCCACACAGGCCGCAGACCTTCCCCGCATAGCTGCCAGGAACAGTCACCACCAGGTACTGCTCCCAGTCATACTGCACGGTCAGGCCGAAGTCTGTCTCCAGCAACGCTGACAGCCCGCTGTTCACTAGAGTCACTTTGCCTTTGTCTAAATTGATTGGGAGACTCCAGTCCTGATAATCCAGCTGGAATATATAGTAGACAGTCAAAGGAAGACAGCGTTAAGTGTAGAATTATAAACTATCACCCTGAGGAAAGCAGCTATGAAACCAACCACTTTTGGAGATGTATTTATACTGTATAGAGGGAAGATTTATGTCGAGTACAGCACAGTAAGTGGCCTTCCCAAGCAGTAAAGCAAGAACTGTTTGGGTTCTGACTTCGGTCAGTATATGCCACTCAGAAGCCCATGAGTGTCTGTGCTCTCTAAAAATTGTTAATAAGGTTAGGCAATTGAGAGAGTGATGGAAAAACATACTGGCATCCTAGGTCTACATGTGTCATTTCCTTACCGTTTCCAAATGTAGTTAAGAAGTACATTTTCTATCCATAAGTTGTGACCGCTAATAAAGAAAAAATAATATTTTCCAAATAATATTTTCCAAGAAAACTAACTTGTGTGTCATGTAATTACTTACCCTGACCAGCCCAAGGTCACCACGGATCATTTCGATAACATGGCCGTAGACTTTGACGATGACCTTGCTCACAGAGGTGACTTGGGTATTACCACGGTTGTCGTTTTTGGCTTCCACTTCAAAGGCAGGGTGTTCCTTGTCGATCTGGCAGTTCTTGGCCATCGTGTAGGTGCAATTGCCCATGAAGTTGAAGTACTGGCCATCAAATGTGCGGTAATGCGGGTCACCCATAACCCAGCAGGTGCCCATCTTGACAGGGGGTGGCTTTTTGATACAGGTCGCAATGTCGCCCTTCATTTTGCACTCTTCACTTGGTGCACATTTCACAATGCTACAGTCAACTGTGTAGAGAAAAATAAGTCTGGGTAAAATCTTGTAGAATAGTTTTTACAATTTATGAATAAAATGCTATATTCAATACACATTGAAATTTGTGCTCATATTGAATCACATAGTTTACCCATTGGCTTTATTACTGGCCGGTACTTTGATTTGCCTGGTACCTACAAGCTACTTCAATAAAATTTCACCCTCCATGGCCTTGCACTTAATTTCACTTTAATAAAACCCTGATGGCTTAACTGTTTGCATTTCTGCTTTGATGACATAAAAGTGTTGTTGGACCCATCTTCATTGGTGTAAATCAATGAATGTGAAGTTCAGTCCTCATTATTTTCACATGGGGCATTACTGATGGGGCTACCTGGGTTGCAAAGAGCTGGGGCACCATATCCATTCAGCTGTGCAACGCCAAAGCTGTAGACTCCAAAAGGGGACCTAAGATGGGCAGCTCTGTGGAGGCTAGCACCCTTAGAGTAGGAGATCTCAGCCCACGAGTACTCGCTTCCTGCAATGCTCCTCCACTGAAGGATCTTGGGATCTGGAGTCTTGTCAAATGTCAGCCCCTTTAGGTCCTTTGTGCGGGCCACCATGATGGCCAGGTTGGTAAAGTCAGTCTGGCCTTCCAGGGTGTAAGCAGTGCAGAAGCGATCTGTGGGCAGGATAGTCATCAGGAAGGGGTCGTACTTTGTGCCATCCCCTGCTACAGCTCCGTTGAACTGAAAGAGGACTTGGATGCCCTTGTCAGCAGTGATGTGGAAGGCAACTGGCCATCGGCTGTTGTAGTGAATCATATCTCCACGGTGCATGGTCACAGTCTTGGCTCCTCCATCCTCTTGCACTGTAACTTTTGTGAGCTGGGAGGCTTGGATGATGATGCTGTCATATCTTTCGCTGGGTTTCTCGTAGTTTAGTGGTACGATGATGAAGCTCTTCCCCCAGCTGTTAACGGGTAGCAGCTGCTCATAGACGTGGTTGCACGTGGTGAACTTCCAAGTGCAGCTGTGTCCAGTGGAGACTGCAACAGGAAGTCTGGAAACCACCCTGGTGCCAGTCATGTCATTTTTGCTCTGGATTTGCACGCTCTCAAAGGGTTCAAGGTCTATAGGAATTTTGCTGCCTGCCTGGTAGAGATGACCCTGAAACCGTGTTTGAGTTTTAACATAGACCTCAACTGAATTACGATCCTTGTAGTTGGTGATTGAGAACTCCTTGAGGGTCCCCACTGGGGAAGTGTTGGGGGTGAACACATAGTATTCTGTCCCCCACTCTGTCACTGGGTAGATCACAGAGGTGTCAGCAGTGAAGGTCTTATAGTTGAGAGACATCACCAAGACTTCCTGAGTGGCCTCAATCCGGACGGTCTTGCCAGATTTTGCACTGTTGGTCATCTCAACACTTTTGGGCAGATCAAAGGTCACGCCCTCACCAGGTCCTATTGTTCGCTTCTGGACAATTCCCAGGCTGGGCACGCTCACGTTGACTGTGGTGGAGCCCTTCAAGGTCAAGGGGGCTGAGACTTGGATCAAGAAGCGTGAGCCGGGCCCATATTGTGCCTGATAATTTAGCATGAAGACTGTGGCGAATTCTCTCCCTGCTGGTCCAGCAGAGCAGTGCCCTAAAATTGCAGGAGTTTGAAAAATACCATAAATCCAAGACAAATAAAAAAAAAAAACAGAAATACAGGGAAAATACTCGAAACCTTGCTCACTTCAGTAATCTGTCCTGTTTCCCGTGCCGTGTCAACATGTTGTAGGAGTTTACTCATGCAAAGGAGGCTGTATATGCTGGGTCTGGTGCTGCCCTGTAATCAGCTGGAAAACTTGTACAGCAAAGGTTTTAACTGCAGTTACTTTGTATCGAGTAGCAAATAAGAAGAGTTAACCTTGCGTCACTCACATCTGTAAAGGCGGGGAATCCCTGTCTTTAGGCCACAAATAGGCATTTTTAGATTGGTAAGCATTGAACATTTCACAAGAAGTTGACGTAGCCTAACACCATTCTTTTGTACTGTGACCAGAATATGCCAAGGTGGACAAATTTCACCCCCTGTCCATTTGAGTTTGTGTAGAGGATCCTGAAAAATGATTGCCTAGATAGTTATGTCCGATCAAAATTTATTGCACTTAACTCCTCTTCCATTGTTACAAAATAATTAACAAGTACGTTTCTCCATCCGCATAACAAGTACACATAAACATCCAATTATTTTCTGCCTTACCGATGCCTTGTGTTTATTGTTCATTGAATAAGAAGTAGTACCACCTCAGGTTCTCTACACATATACATGTGTTTACAGTGCAAAAACAATTACATCCATTTTGGCATTTTTCAGACCACTCCCATCATAAAGTAATGCTGGTCAAGAAACAGGAGAGCATTCTGTAATGGTTGAACAGTACAAGAAAGTACCTGAAGTCTCAAATGTTCTATAACTGAGAGTTGTTCTGTTGTCTCTGATTCTTTGTTTTATATCCTTCCTATGAGATTATTTGCGTATTGCATTCACTGTATTAAGTATTGATACATTTTATATACTACCTAAACAAGTTAGTAGATAACCTTATAAGGTCATAATCTGTATTTTTTAATTTGTCGGAGTAGGAGTGCTGATATAGAATCAGTTTTAAGTTTTAGCTCATAATATGGAGAAGAGGGAGCTGATCCTAAATCAGTGATGTGGCTCTGACATTCTTTGTAAATATGGACCCTGATCCATTTTATTTTGGAATATCACTAAATTGTTGAAGGCTTGAAATAAAACGTGTCTTTATTCTCTGCCCAGTATTAATCCTCAGGAAGAGTGTAAAATTTCTACAAGCAAAGATAAACGGTTTCCCCAGTTTCCTCCAAACTTGGAACACCCACCGCCATATCCCATCATCCAAAGTTTTATTGAACAGATCACTTCCTGATTTCCACACTGGCGATCCGCCATGAGCTTGATGATACGCGCATGTCCAGTTTGTGTGAGTGTGTTGCACTCCCAATTTGTGGATTTCCAGGTAGACAGATAAATCTTCATCAGCATCCAAGCTTACACATTCTAGCTTAGTTGTTTTGGTCCAGCTATCCTGTTGCCTTGTTGTCCTTGGCATTCCGCTAGATCAAGATCAAGATCTGCCCATTTTTTCCACGTGTTGGACCCTGCAGTTCCATCCTATATTCATGTTTTCTTGTGTGCAGTGCTCAGTCATGCTGAATGATTCTCAGGCAGATTGTTCTGGGTTTCTCTCACATCTCCGTCATGCAAGTCATGCAGTCATGCAAGCTGCATTGAGCAAGCTACCTCACTGTGAGATGTTCTCTGCACCAGACACATAGAGACCCCTCAAGGATTCTTCAATAAGTGATTGGCAAGAGAATTTCTGACCTGTCTTTTTTTTTGGCTAGTTTGCTCGGTTGCCCTGGTATTTTCAACAATATTTTGCACATGTGAATTTTTCCCTTTAATGGCTATGGTGTTCTGTAAACAGTAACCAAACCTCTACACTACTTTGCATGCATGTGTAACATAATAATTTCATAGTACGCCTAACAATGTCGGCATTTATATTCACATTGGTTGAGCGGTTCCACTTTGAAGCTTTGAGGTGGCAAGATTTCTTTGAAAAGATGATCACATATCACTTTCAGATTTCACCTTAATACAACACAACGGCTGTTTAAAACATTTTCTTTGAACCTCTAAGCCTCTCCAAAGCTCACCCCACTCTGTGGGGGTGACAGAGCTTGAACTGTTTTGATTTTGCCTCAGTCATGATCTGTTACACTCCTGTTCAGCTTGTTTACAATTATTGGAGAGAACAATAGGAAATCAAAATCACATGACCATTCAAAGAATTGTTTGGGAGGAGTCCATAAAGTAGGTTGGTGTCTTCCACACATTCCAAGGTTTTGTTTAAATTTTTCTGAGCCACATGACTGCAGCTCTGCTGTCAGAATAAAGGCAAGAGATGGTAAGAGTGAGCAACTTACCCAAGAGCAGAAGAACTGCAACACAGGACAATAACCCTTTCATCCCCATGGCTGAAATTAAAGGGTAAAGAGTTTTTAGTTTAGAAAAAATATAGGACCCATGTGAAGTGTTACTTACAAAAATATGGCATTTGACATGCAAAGTAAAAATGCAATAATCAACTTTGTAAAAATGGAATTATAATGTAAAAACGTCCCAACTGAATAAGAAAATTTCCAACTTTCCTATACGTGTGAATAATTTCCTCATAGTCTTTATCATATTCCATGCATAAATATGCACATATTAAAATGACACCTCATAGATTCAACTGTGGAAATCAGAAACAAAATCAAATACAGAAAGATAGGTAGAGTCTTGCAGCACTCTTGCCACCTGTCTCTTGTAGAGGAGGTGTAGTAGGATGGTATGTCACTTACCTGAACTGGACGACTGGCGTGACGGAGTCTTGGGGCTGCTGCCCTTAAGTTCTCTTTGGGATCCCACACGAGAGCCAATCAGAGCACTCCTGGCAGAGCTGGGCGATGGGCACTGGGCCAATGGCCACACCTGCACGTTGCAGGCCCATTTTTCCAGATGTTGGCAGTACTGCTGGTGTGGCTATCAAACAGGAAACACTATTAATCACACATGTCATTTGTGTATGCCTTAGCACAGCATGTGAGCCATGTGAGTACATGACTAAAGTCTTGGTCAGTTTAACATGTAGGAAACACATAACATTTTTGATAGTGTGTATTAACAGATGAGTTATAGTTACCTCTCCACACTGTACTGCTTCCTGCATCCTTCATATAGTACATCTTTACTGAGCACTTGAAATGCCTTCAGTTCCTAGGTTGCATACTTGAGCCTTCATTTCATTTAAGCTCATGCATTTGGTCCACAGTACAAAAATGTTCAATCTGACATGTCTGTGTGTGTGTGTGTGTGTGTGTGTGTGTGTGTTAATGTCATAGACAGGTGAATCATGTGTGCTCTGAGCAGGCATGGGTGTTCACCATGACTGCCGACATTCCCCTGTGGTCAAGGCTGAAAATGCTCTTGCAACCTTGGGTTCAGAGTGCACAGAACATGTTCTGCATGATCAACATTCTACGTACATTCTGTTTCCATGCAATGGCCTTTGGTCATCTGTGGCCACTCTCTTTAAATCATCAAATTATTTTTATTCCCCATGTATATTTGTTTAGCAGATTCTTGTGCTCATACTAACATAGACATAGGAAATTGTATATAAATGCAAAAGAGCTATTTTTTTTTTATTTATTGACAACTTAATTTATCAGATACAAGACCAAATGGGTCTGAGAGTAGAACAAGCTGGGGCCAACAGCTGCAATGGTTTTGTTGTTAATCATTGTAGGACGTTCTGCTCATGGGCGTAGTTTTGCCACCTGGATGATTCATTTGAGAAATAATAGTAGCCTGCTTTGTCCTCGCACAAACTTTCCATGCTTGACATGTGCAGAATATGGGAAGCACTTTCATTGCCAATTTAATCTTGTTTAGGAAGAGGAAAAAATGACACAAAATCATACAAATTCAAAGGGTATTATTCTGACAGTGAAAATGGAAATTTAATGCCATCAATGTCCACTTGCTTATGAAAAGAAAGGAAGAGCGGGTGACGTTTCCTGATTGCAATTGTTTGAATTTCAGTTGTTAAATTGATCATAAATTAAGGGCGTTTGTTTTCAGTGAAGAAAAAATACTTTGTTAAAGCAATATTTTCTTTCTTGTGCATGGCTATTTCAAATATATTCGCAGTGACTACAGTAACAGAGGTCTTTTACAATCTTTTTTTACAAGTTTTCAATAGAAATGTTAATCAATACAGACAAGATAAGTATTATTCCCCAGTATAATGCAATGAAAGCAGTTTTTCAAATGCCAGTTTTTAGGCATATGCATAGATGGGACTGAAGGGTGGCTTGTGCCCCTTCCCCTTTGGCCTTTTATACAAATTGCTGGAAGGTAAAGCTGTTTTCATCACTTAAAAGAGAGCACGGTATCCAGACAAGAACGATCTATCAAAGCACTATTCTCTTGTGCCCATGCCCTTCAAAATGTGGGGGATTGAGCCTGCAGCTGTTTGAAAACTGTAGGTCGAGACCACAGGTGGATTGTGGGAGGAGGTGTGGTGAACTGTGATGCACGTGTGAGGCTAACGTGCTAGGCAAGGCCAGCCACGTGGTACCAGCCAGACTCTTGTGTTCCCTGTGGGGCCGGGGCTCCCCAGAACGGCAGTCCTCTTTGTCTGTACCCCTATTTCCACTTTCCCATTCTTTGAAATAAGGAAAAAAATATATATGAAAGGAGGGTGGACTGCCTGCTCTCCTTCAAAAATAATGGATGAGCCATTTATCACAGAATTTCCATAGACAGTCATACTTGTGAATTTAAATTTTTTACTAGTTAGATTTACAATTAACATGTGACATTTGATATTTAATTATATAACTAAATTATAAGAGTATGTGTCATAGAAAATGCATTCACATATGTGGTTCAAGAGCTTGTACTGGAAAATTTGGTATATCCTGTTTAAGTTATATTTTGTGGGCGCTAAATTGTTATTTGCTAAAACGTGTTTTTGGCCAGCTACCTTCTCAATTTTCAGTGGGCACACATGTGTTGCGAAAGTCACCTTGGATCAGTTAAAAGAAAATATTTGCAGCTCAAAGATATGATATATCAGACAAATAGGGAAATTATGGATAACACCCTCTTGGCTTAAATTTACAATGGCCTGATATCTGAAAAATATTTTATACATCACTCAGTGTCATACAAGACTCACAGCTGAAATTATGCCAAGAATCTTTTGTTATCTTTTGAGGCCTGTTGTTTCGCTAACAATAGCTAATTGCAAAAACATTACATGTATCTTGCTGTTCATGTACCTTGCTAAGACAAACCCAAGAACATAACAATACAAACTGCACATGATAGCAATTGAACAGAAAGAAATGTGAAGACCAAGGATACAGGCAAACATCTCTTAGCCTTAAAAAAGATAAGAGCATACAGGATTTAGCATGAGACACAATATACTTTTTCAAGAGTAGAGTATGATTTCAAAGACCTAAAACTTGAAGAGTTGTAATCCAGGTTATAAACAAACATAGCCTATGAGCAAGCAAGTCGATCAGCATGTTTTTCAACTCATAGTACACATTTTAAATTAATGCAGCTTTTTGCAGCCTTGGTGCATGTAGTTAAAGTGACTTTAATTCTTTGTGTGTACATTTCCATTCAGTATGTTGGTATTTGTTTTTATGGTTGCATCTGGGAACTGTATATACATTGCCGAAGTTCTTAAAAAGAGTAAAAACAAGTTTTGTTTGAGTGTGTTTTAAATTATTTCATGTATTCAAATCAAAAGAGACTTTTTGGGACAAAGTACATTCATTCTCCTTCATATGTCCACGGTTGTTGTTTTAAAACAATAATATAAATACATTTCTATAGGAGCTGCAGCTCTAAACAGCCCCTAACCAACACCACAACACACACACCTGTCGTTTGTTTTCTCTTATGTCAGATATGTTCAATCAGAGCATTAAAGACAATCTGATTGATTGGCTCAAGCATTTTCCAGATTAATCAATTTTCTTAATGGTATACATACACCTATGTGTGCAGAACCAGGATAAGACGTTTACACACCCTATACATTATCTACAGTTTGTTCTGTTGCCCAGGGAGACCAAACTTATGTAATGTTGCCCATGATTATAAGACCAGGTGACAGTAATTAGAATTACCAGCAGTCTTGCAGGTACAAACTCATATGTACAGAATGTCAGCTTTGCAGCCTAGTGAACCTGGCCACCAAAAAAGCAACATTTACTTCTGTTCTTTTGTTTGTCCTTTATTCCGTCAATTTTCGGGTTTCAAGACAATGTTCAGGGGGCCTTACCTTTCTGATGTATTTGAGCACCTACAAATAGTTTTACATTTAACAGTTATTTAACAGTTATTTCATATCTCACATATTACATGACACAATAATGCATTGCTGATATTGTATGGAGTTTTAGACACAATTAAACAATGTAACACTTGATGCATGGAGAATGCATTTGAAAAAATAATTAAATCCCATTGAAAGTTAGCCATTGGTGGATTGTTGCTTAGATTGACTATACATTAGTTACATTTGGGGTTGAAATTTCAAGGTCTTTCATGGTATTCATGAGAACGTGTTATGTCACACATTAATAGTATGTCGTTACTTAAAGCAATTAATATATTATATTAATCCCTTCGAAGTGTGTGCTTTACCTATGGGTCTTGTAAGATTATTATGTCTAATTTATTTTCTATATATTTCTAAATGTTTACATTTCAAGTGACACCTGTATGTGTGACTTCAGAAGTTTTATATTGCAATGGGCGGAAAAGTGTACAAGCATAGATATAATGTACTTTTAATCTGTACAGCACTTCTGTCAGAAATCAAATGCTGACCTTTAGGTGGCACAAAAAGTAAAGTCATATGGTTGTGGTGCAGCTTTGAGGTTAAACCTCAGTCATCATCACTCTCTCTAGTGACCCCTTCTGGCCATCCAGGTTTGATAACTGAGCATGATGTCACGTTCCTCCAATGCCATATACAATATGTGATTGGTGTTGTGCCAACAGTGGGGAAAAAATGAAGGTTTGACGAAATGCATATCGTCACGTATGTGGCCACTTTATCTCAGCTCAGGTGGTAGTTTTGTGGAGGGTCAGATCAATTAAAATGGGTAAAAAAAAACAGGAAAATGTATTTCTAAAAGAATGCTCTGTAAATGTACTTTTGGGAAGTGAAGAAACTGTTAAAAGCAACTGTGCTGTGTGTGGGGAAATATTTTCCAATTACAAGAGAATTCAAGGAGGGTTGGTTTTCTTCCTACCGTGACTCATTTTGGAAAACATCTTCCTCAATCTCTTTCACCTCCCCCTCCTCTACTGCATCTCTTTTGGCCCGTATGCACCCTCATTCTTTCCACACATGCCCCCTACCTAACCCACTGTTTATCTTTAAAACCGGTGGCCATGGAGAGGTGGAATGTGTTTGGAGCAGATTTTTTTGAAAACATCTGATAAACCATAAACCGACTCCTGTCCTTTTATGAACTTGCTGCCTTCTTGGCAATTAGACCAGTTTACTTGATATGCCCAGAATTATGGTGGCTCCCTCCCTCAAAGATTATGCACTTATTGGTCGGTTTGGTGCCTAAGCCCTGCCGCTGCCAGCTGTGCCAAAAGTGTGCTTCCTGGTGCAGTGACTGCTGTTTTATATTCCAGGATTCAGTGAATGATCTCAGCCAGAGATTTTGCAACTTACATTTGCACACATGACCCATTTATGTGTGCTGGACTTTTACTGCAGCAATTCAGGTGAAAAGCGATGCTTGTGGGTGAAGTGGTAGTGGTCTATCTGGGAAAATGCAGCTGAGATACAGTACCCTGTAAGGCCCATTACACAGTTGTGGTGGTGTACTTTTTTTAAAACATGATACTGCCATTGTGTGTGTGTGTGTGTGTGTGCTGAATGAATATATACATATTCAGAGTATATTTTTCAGAATGGTAATTATATGTAAATTATAAACATAATGTTTATATAATGTTTATATAAGGTTTTGGGTTCCAGATGAATTCTGCCTTCTGCACCTTAACTACAGGGCTCAAAAAATGTTTTACCTAGTGTGAATTGTCAAACTGAAAAGTTTGAAAAATGTGTTATGAAATGACATGAAAGTTTAAAAGAGAGCCATGTGGTGCGTCACATTCCATTCGATGTTGCTGATTTCCTTCTGTCTATCCTGCACATTTTTATATGTCTTTCTGCAGCACTCTCCCTCCCACAAAACATGTTGTTCTCTATTTTTCCCTCCCTTTTCCTTAGTTCCCACCCCCCAATTCCCCTTCTTAAGCAGCAGCATCATGCTTTCTCCTCCAATAACACAGGACACGGCAGTATCTCTAGTTTTGGAGCACGGGAGAAAAACCAACGACTTTTCACCAACAGCGTGTGCTCTTGAAGGTGCAGTAGGACAGATTTGAACCAGGACCAGGTGATGGATCTCATGGGGAGTCTCAGAGGATCGTGGGTGGTCGCTCTCCTGCTCTTTTGTTGTGTGCCTGCAGAAGGTATGGACTTCTACTTCTTAATCCTGTGTGGTCCATTAGGAACGTCATTGTATTACATCGTGCCAAATAAACATGGAGGTTTATTATCCTCTTCAAAGGTACCTCTGTGTGTCAGCAAAGACTTCACACAGAGTAGAAGTCAGGAGCTGAAAAGTGCCAGACAAAAGAACTGTAAAGAGTGGTCTTAATCGTGAAAAATTGAGCTGGACTGATTTACATTTTGGATTAGTTTTACCACTCAGAAGCAAGATTTAATCTAGCATACATAGGAAATTCATTTTTATAGAAAAAACATCTGAGGAAGATATTAGATGATGTGGAAATTTCAGTATCTACACATATTTCTGCTTTTACGCTGAAGGAGACCCCCAAGTCCTAAAAGGTCTATGTCCATTTTTGTTTTTAATGCCAGCATCTGCAATTAAATATTTGATTATTCCAGTGATTTGGTATATGTCAGATTTTCACTTATTGATAAGCTTGTTCATGACATCTGAAGAATGATCGTCAGCTTTGCCATGGTCTAATCTGATGAGGTTAACTGGAATTGGTGTATATGTCTTATTAGTTAAATGAGTCAGGGTATATTCAGGTTCTTCTGTCCCTAACCAAATTATTTGGTTACCTACCAGTTAATTCATTAGCTGCAAGCGTTGGTCAGCTGTAGATTAGATCACAGCAAAACATTCCAAGCCTGGAGCAGAGAACATAACTTTATGAATCATTCATGAGCCAATCAAGAATCTGAGCTAAACTGCCCAATCTCATAAATGACTAGGCTAATTAAATAATTAAGAACAGAAATTAAAATGCAGAAGCTGGTGTGGCTGCCTTGGCCCATCTCTGAGGGAGAGTGATGTCATGATTTGGTCCATGGTGATGTCCTGTCAGAATCGTAAATAGCTTGACCGTGTTTCTTTTTCTGTTTCCTCCTCCACCCCTCTCTGCCTTTTAGGAAACCCCCTTGCCCCTACAGCTCCCCATGTCCCCTTTCCACCAGGCAGGCCTCACTCCAGTAATCTTAACTCCATCTGCACCCATGGACCACACCGCCCTCGGTACCCAAAAGACTCCCTGCCAACCAATTTCTTCAGCTACATACATCGCCAAGTAGATGCCATCAACCGTTTGGAGGAGTCATATCAAGTGTGCTGCAAGGTGTACACGCCCCAGAATACAGATTCGACCTTGAGCTGCGTCAGCAAAGCGGTGAGTCTCTACGCTTGAAACAGGCTGCGCTGATAACAGCTTGTGCACTAAGTCGGACGCCAAAACAAGGACTCCCTATCTGCGGGTTGTTTTTGTTTCACCATTCCTGAAGCAGAGCAAAAAGATAAGGTCAAAAAATCCATTGCTTTCTTTTGGAGTATTGAAGGCCATCGTACTGAACAAAAATGTGGGCATGCAATACTGTTTGTCCAAAATTAAATAAATAAATGAAGTGAAGAGCTATGCACTCAAGGTATTGACTGATTTTATCTTCACCCCACTGTGAGAACGTACAGCCCAGAGTAATGAATGCATATATCCTTCCTACATGTTTTATTATTTTTTAATGAAAATGTAAATAATTAAAACAAATGGTCATGTGTGTGCGTGTATGTGCGAGTGTGTGCACGTGTATGTGTGTGTGTGTGTGTGTGTACGAGTGTGTGTGTGTATGTGTGTGTGCCAGCATATGTGTGTGAGTGTGTATGTGCCAGTGTGTGGTTGCATATGTGTGTGTGTGTTTATGTGTGTGTGTGCGGCTGGATTGGTCACTGTGCTGACTCCCTGTCCTCACCCCTGCAGTGGCTGGACGCACTTACCCTGTACTGTGAGGACGAGTTTTCTGTGAAGACAAAGGTCTATGAGTGCTGCGGGTATGAGGGAGAGGCCATGTGGAGCTGTTTTGCAAGACGGGCCCCCAACCCCTCCTACCTACACCCACCTCCCAAACAATAATGCAGACTTACAGTCCCAAAACCATCTATGGGTAAGGAGAATTGTGTGTGTGTGTGTGTATGTCTGTGTATGTGTGTGTGTATGGGGGGTGTGTGTGTGGGGGGGGTTGTTGGAGTTACAGATGGAGTTGGAGACATAAGAGAACAAAGGGATAAACTACAGAGGAGGGGAGAAAGAGGCTGAAGAATTTTTTGATCACAAAACTGAAATGTGGTCCCCAGCATCAAGGAGCACAACTATATAAGGGTGTCATCACTGATGGACAATTACAGCTGTGAATACAGGCGAGCCACGACTATAACAAAATTGTTTTTGTCTTATATACGAAATCTGGCAACAAGACTCACAATAAACCATTTAATTCTGCAACAGCACTGTTTCTCAGATTGATACAGCTAAGATCTGGTATCATTGTGCTTTACTGCCATCTACAGGTCATATCAAGATTTTGCTGACTGTCCTCCCAAGACTGATACTGGATGCACTGTCCCACACTTCAGGGTCACTTCAAGAGCTCTGACACTGAATTTCATTTGCCCTTACTCATATGACTTCATAGGCTTGATTTACTAGATGCAGTTACCAGGACTGACAAATAATGGAAGAAGGTCCTCACAGGTACAAATGGAGTCTTTACTCATGTTAAACTGATGGAAATGAATAGTATTTTGTTGACTGAATGGTTTGTTCTGTTCTGCTCTGTTAGTTCATTATAATAACTCTCATTTTGCTTATTTAGCTGATACATTGTATATTGATGCTTTATGAAAAAATGCAACATTATTTTCATAAATAATGCAGTACATAGAATATGCCTGCAAAAACACTGTGTGCTCTTAACAGATACAAAAATAAAAATGCATCTAACCTTTTCCAGAAGTATTTTATTGCCTTTCACTTTGAGTGTCGTCTTTCAAATTTAAAGAAAATGCACAAGGGGTTCATACCACAACACCACAGCGAAAAAGACAACATTCTTTGTCAGTTATTACTGGTTGCGTGACCATAACCCATCTTTTTGCTTAATTTCAGCGATACAATATGCTGTTTCCGAACAGTTTAAAGGTCAAAAATGGTTCAAGGAAATGAAGTGTGTAAAAGTAGTACCTGATATTAGCTAAGGATGCAGTATGAATTTTAGAGCAATTGGGCAGTTGTGCATCAGGCATGATGCAGAAAGAATATACCAAACACTTGTTTGGTGGAGAATGCACCAACTTAAACTGATAACAGCATTTATTTACAATGGTATTTTTTTTTCTGCAATAAAGTAGTCAGTGTACAACCTGGCTCAAAAACAACCTGGCAATAAGACACTGGATAAATCTCAGTACTTTTCTGTCATTTTATAAATATATAATAAGAGTTTAAATGATTTCAAAGAGCAACCCAAAAGGACCATTAACAAGAGTGCCAGGAGCTGCACAGAACAATGTACGCTACATGTAGTAGGTGATAACTATATCACCCTGCATTACTTAGGTGCAACATCATGTCTGCCTATTTCATTTTGGTATTCATGGTGAAGGACCATTTGGAATATGCCATTGATTAGTTTGAGAGAACTAGAGCCACAGAAAACACATAATTTCAGAAGCCACGTGGAAGGGTACGTCATAATTGGAAAAAAAAATGTTTCCGATGGCGGGCGCATGACTTGTGTCACTTCCGCTCCTCCACACTTTTCAGAGCAGGAGGTGGGGTACGGTAGCTGTCTGAAACGGGTGTTCTAACGATTGGTGTGATGAAAAAGAGTGGTGTTGTTGGGGCTGGACATGTTACCACAGGCCAGAAAGGCAGCGTTCCTATCTCCGAGGAAACGAACGAAAACAAACGGCTGAGCTTTGTTATTGTTGGATAAGCTTGTGGAGTTAGACTGGCTTGCTAGCAGCAGAAAACAAGATATCGCTAGTAAGCGTTATCTTGCCGTGGCGACAATAGCCAACGTTAATCTAAATAACCTGCTTAGAGAGCCTAAGTTAGCTTAATAAATGACAGAAAAAAATCATGTGTAGTGCAGGATAGCAGGACGAAGTCTGTTAGTAGCAGCAGCCTTGTTGTTGTCTAGCCTATTGTACTTAAAAGCTAGGTATCTCAGCAGATACCACATAGCTAACACTGCTTAGCTGCGAAGTACATTGATAACTTATTAGCCGTTAATTGATAGATAATTAGTTGGCGAGCCTTAAGTGGTTTGCCAGCCAGCTAGCTAGCAAGCTAGCTGCTTGGCGAGTGCGGTCTGCCACAACAATGTTTGTTAGCTAGTCACATAGCATAGCATAACGTCATTAGCAAGTTCACAGTTATCACAGTAGGACTGTATCCCTAACCTAACCATAGATCGTTCTGTCGCCTCGGATTTATTCTGTCACAGATAGGATCTGAGCTATTTTCAGCGTCTTTATTGTGAAGTAGTAACGTTACAAGTCAGCAATACAGGTTCGTAGGGGTGGTCGTATTGTGCGTATCCGGAGCGGCATTTGAAACGAAAGAAACCCCGTGCAAGGCCAAGCGATACAAAAATGGCGTCAGCCGGTCCAGCTGCTTCAGGATCCGTGGGACCGACAGGTAAATGTAAACAACATGCTTTTGAAAATGTTACGCTTTGCTTCACTTATTGTACAATTTTTAATCGAGAGAGCCTATTTAACATCCAGCTTGCTGTTCGCGCTGGTAAAATTACTGCTAGCATCGCTAATGAAATAAACGTGATGGGGGGTTGATTAATGGAATGCTTAACTTTTTTTAGGTCGATTGAAGCTGTACGAAGCGAACCTGATAACATAGCTAGCACAGTCTAATCAGTCATACATGAAAAGACAAACCTGTTGAATAGTCATTTTGAAGCTATGTTTTCTTGTGTCTTTAATTGTTATTGTTTGTACCCTGTGTTACAAGCTGGCGTTCGAGAAATAAATTAGGTTCATAGTGAAGTTGAACAAGTTCGGTTTTATTGTAGTCGTCAGTGGGTTTTTTTCTTTTTTGAAATCATACTATCAATCAGAAATCACTATCTACAGAATAGAATTGTAAGCTAAAGTAAGCTACGTCCCATAAAGTGACCTCCTGTCATGTTTCAGTACTTTAGTGAATATGAAATCTCATGTGTAGTTACATGCCTTTTTGAGAAGGTTTTACTGTACGGGGCAAAAAGTTCGCCAGCTTGTTACTGAAGTGGACCTCTGGGAAATCTTGCCCAAGATATTGTAGTTTGAAAAAAAGATTAGGATTAAAATTGATTCCCTTGCGTTATTCTAATTGGGTCATCTCCAGCGCCTTTTTAGACCATGTCTTTGACGACTTGAATTAGATTATTTTTATGCTTAGTAAGGTAGACTGTTCTCTGGGTTTACCTAAGTGGTATTTTTTGAATTACAGCAACCCGCTATGAAAAACAGCAAGTTTATTGTCTCCCGTTACTGTACAAGGGGTTATTCATAAACTTTGTCTGGACTGTTCATCATGATTAATTTTGTTCACGCGTTTCATTTTCCTTAAGTCAGTTTTGTGGGTCTCCTGGTCCTCCCTTACCTTCCAGTTAACGCATTATTCGATCATCCATGTTTGTGCTCTGTGTTGCGTTGCTCAGCGATCCCCAAGTAAAAAAGGAGCACAAATGCTTGTCAGTGGAAGGTCTGACTGTAAAAACCTTGCTACTAAACAATTACAGTGGATCTCGTATTTTTGCTAACCTCTGTCTGGTAGTGGGGAGTAACAGCAGCAGCAACAACAACAAAACAACAGATTCATAGCTTTGTGCCAGGAATAAACATTGTTGTGTCTGTTTTGACTTTTCCCATAAACAACATTGTAGGAATGATAATCTGTTTACCGCACCAATGCCCCCAACCAAGCATCACTAAAATCTAAAACCAGGACCGGGTTCTGTGTTTAGGCTGCAGCCTGGGCCCCAATGGGCCATTGAACTCATTCTGCTAGACCCCCCGTCTTGCTCACATGATGGAAATAGCGTGACCTGTTACTTTGTGTGTCTGACTCAGGAGATTATCTTAATTAACAAGACACAGGGTAAATCGGCCGATCCAAAGCCTGCCCCCAGCATGTTGGCTGCAGCCATGTGTACACAGGTGTGATACAGAGTGTCTCTTAGTTGTTGTCCTAAGTTTCACAGTTTAACCCTTGGAAGGTTTTTTTGCAAACTGGTTCTGGCTGTTCTATTGAATCTTACTGATGGGGAACTAAAACCAAATCAAATGTAAATACTTGGAACACTTTGAATGTTTGAGTTGTGCGTGTGAGTGTGCGTGCGCGCATGTGCGGGGAAAAGAGGTCATGTATGAAATGCACAGCCAAGTAAGAGTGCTGCCTTTGCTGAAATGTAATCAGTTGTGAAATGTCTCTGTGTTTTGCTTATTCTTTCCTGCCATATCTTTATAGATGTCTATAAAATTTTAAGGTGGTTGCTTTGTCTCTGAGTTCAGATCCTTTGTCATCTCTTCCAGATTGTAAGTCTGCATGTGTTACAGTTTTTAGGCCAAGATGTGGAGTATTGAATAGCGTGAATGTGACCTGTGTCCATCATTAACTCTGTCTTAACTGCCACACGTTGCTCTACAGATCTGCGCACACAGTTTTGGAGGAGAATAGCCTCTCGCAGAGGTACCTGCATGGCAGTGTGGTGTTTCCGTGTGTGCGTGTGTTCACACCCGTGCACATGTTTGCTCTTTTAAAAAGGGGCTCTTGTTGCATAACAAGCAGTTCTTTGACCTAAACACGGCTGCACTTGAATGTGTGATGTTGTGTCGAAGACAGCACCGCACCTGTGTGTGTGTGCGCGCGCGTGTGCTTGCTTCCGTGCCGTGTGTGTGTTCGCATGTCACTTGCTTTTCACTTTCACTTGCGTTTAGTACACAGTCTGGAATTGTGCACAGCTTACGGAAGCAGGTGCTACAACACAGAGAGCTGTATGCCATTTGGCTCGCCCTAGTCACAACAACAGCCCAACTATTCAGTGTTCATTAGAAGCAACCGCACTCTTTTGAGCATTGTTGATTTTATTGTTATTTTTATTTAAATTAACTGGCAGTCACTTCCCTTCATTTCCTCACTATTTGGGTTACTTAGCTGATGTAGCTGAATGCATATTAAAGCAAACTCCTTCAGTTATTTTTATTAATTTTTTTTTTTTTTTAACTTAAGATGCAGACTTATTTTAAGCATAATCTTAGTTTCACTGTCACCACTTCCTACCTACAAATCCTACATTTTGTGAATTCCAAAAGTGGTTGCAGTAAGTGGGGCAAATAAGGCCTCAAAATAGCAGTTGCTGTTGGTTACAAGCCTGTAGCTGCTCCTGATTGGGTGAGAGTTGGAAAAACCTCATCTCTCACTGGTCCACGCCCTGGTGAGTATGTGACAGTTTGACTCTTCAGCTATGACAGCTTACTTGAGCCCCAGTGTATGCCTCCTGACCAGAAATCATGCAACCCCTTGCACGCCAGTGTAGATACCTGCATTGGTCCCCCTGCTGTCTGTATTTCAAGTGGAATGAAGATGGGAGCCTTGTATAGGCACACATGGGCTATGTCTGGTAAAGACTCACTGCACACACAGGCTGGTTCTTATGACATAGACACTGGTAACTTAAGCCTGGCTTTAGCTTGTTGCTTTCAAGCCCCTTATGTAAAATGTGGCCTGCTGTGTTGAAATTTGAGTGTAATAGATTCAAAATATAGTAAAATGTAACCAGGTTGGTCATCTTAAAAAATCATATTCATTTTGGTGTGTCTGTTCCATAGCTGCCATTTGAAACTTTCTCTCGATGCTTGAACCTTTTATTAATGGCCTATCCATAAACCCCTGAAAATATTAGTCTCAGTGACGCAGCAAGAAATCCCCTTGAATGTGTTTTTGCATTTGCTTGATTTATTGTGATCTGAAAGGGAAAGAAAAGGATAATATTTTTGCTACCTATTGAAAATAAACAAAATATCAATGCACATGGTATTTTAAGAGAGGAGGCACTTGCTCCATGGATCAGGCACTAAGTTTCTGAGATCTCTTCATTGAAGATGTTGTCTGGGAAGTTTGCGCTTGTCTGTCCTCCCTGTGATGGGTCGTCTGAATGGCCTACTCATGTATCATTTCTTGTCAGAGGACAATGCGAGTTAACCCACACTGAGGGTGAAACCAACGCCCCTCCTCACGCTCCATTGAGTTCTGCTCCATTCAATCCAGAGACCGGCGGAGTCGGGCTCGGCCTTTTCACCTTAGCTACGGGCCCTGCTTTCAGTCTGGTGCAAAGAAATGCAAAGACCCAACATGCCAAAGTTGATTGGTGTTTGCAAGTGTCGTACTGATTAAAATTTCACTCCACTACCCAAGTTGGTCCTTTTCCAGTGTATGAAAATGAATGTGTTTTAGGAACGGTGTTTTCCAGTGTTTGCATATGAAAATCACTTGCTGAAAGGTGACTGATCACCTCTTTTGTCTCAGTGGGAAGGACTTTCCACCCATCAAAACTGCCTCTTAAAGCTAATGCAGTGATTTCTGTGCTGTTTTAACCATGCAGCTGTGAGACCCCCTCACACCCGTGCATGCTTCAATACAAAAAATTTAGCTTGCAATTAGTCTACATCTTCTGATGCATGTGGTCATCGATTAGAGATCCATTACAGAATAACCTTCATGTTTTAGTAACCAAATGTATGTAACGGATTGACATAGAAATTGGTTTCATTCCACAAATGCACATATTTACTCTGGACTTTGCATAGTAATTAGTTTTGATTTCTGCCTTTGCTGCTCTTACCTAGTACCGAGTATTTATTCACTTTTGTGTGTGTGTGTGTGTGTGTGAGACTTTTTATATGAAATCGACTTTTTATATGAATGTATTGTTAAATGAATATGTTTGTTTATTGTTAAATGACATTTGACCATAATTTGGTTTTGCCGGAGTGCCAGCAGCTCACAGCTGTAATGAGTGCCTTTATGTAGTGTGACTAAACAACCTTCTCTCTCCTCCCCTTTCTCTTCCCCCGCTCTCGTTCTGAATCCATCCTCCCCAGGGTCAGGTGGGACTCGGAAGGCAGCTGCCTCAGAGGTAAGATGAGTGTGATGCAAATCGGAGTTCTCACAGACCAAATTTACCCATGCCAAATTTTCCCCAGTGGGGGAAAAATTATGTTGCAGTCACCTCTGCGCCTGTCCTGTGCACCGCTCTTCCAATGGTATCTTTTTAAACCCATGACCACCTATATCCAGCTATTAGGATTTACTCTCAGTGGGTGAAACTTCAAACAAGTAGATGTCAATCAGCATGTGTTCCATTTGTGGATAATGCCAACCCAGCCCTTGTCTCATAACATGGAGGCATAATCAAGCCCCTTATAATGTTGGAAGTCCTGATTTCACTCTTAATTACCTTGGTTTAGGAATACTAGCCCCCCAACCCCCTCCATGCGAGTGCTCATTTAGTGACTTTGTGAATTGTAGGGTGGAGCGTAGTCATGTATAGTTATCTAAAGAGAAGGTTTAAAAACAATGGAACATAACAGAGCTAAGTGCTGAATTCTCACTGATGTGAGCCCCATGAATAGCCTGTGTAATCATATCCTGTGCTTGTCTGTGGTGCAGTTCTTCAGAGATGAAAAAGGACTGTGAAAGGAAGTTCTTGCACAAGCCGTATTTTCATTTGGAATCCACTGCTCAGCTTTTGAGAATGAACACAAGTGTACCATATATGGAATGCTATGCTACAGATAGGCCGTAACTATCTCAATATCTGTTTATTTCACTCCGTCTTCTCTCTACTTCTCAAATCGCAAAGTTAATGAAGGAATTGAAAAAAAACAACCATTGTGCTCAGCTGAGTGGTTGCCAGATTTGTGAGGAAGCAACAATTTAGATAGAAAATTCCCCCATAACATTTTTTTTTTTCTTTCAGAAATGTAATAGAAAATCACACTGTCACCTTGTCTCCTCCCTCTTTTTCTCCCCCTCCCAGTTGCCTGGCTCCTCAGGAACCTCACAGACCATGAAGAAAACCATCGGGCACAGAGGTGTCGACCCCACTGGCGAGACCACATACAAAAAGGTCAGAGTTTTAAAGGACACATACAGCACACTGAATATAGCTATAATGCACTGTGTTGTATACACATCTCCAGCTCCAGGAGATGCTGGGTTGTTCCTGAGAACAGAACATGGATTGCCATTGTCTTTGGTCACACCCCTTCATAAATTAAAATATTCACTACTGACATAAAATAATTCAGTGGATACTTCACATTGGAATTTTTTCATTGAGTCATTTTTACTCATTTTGGAGTGGGGAGTGTCTGGTGGATCTGTAGAGTCTGCAGACACATCTCCTGGCTCACTCTGATGGTGGGAATTTAAAATGGAGAAGGGAAAGTGGGAGAAGAACACTGGCTGTTCAACCAATGTTCACAAAGAAAAGCAGAAACGTGATTGATTCAGATTCCTTGAACTAACATCTGCAGACTGTGTGTGTGTGTGTGTGTTTGCGTGTTAGCATAAATAGGCATTGTTCTTGTTCTCAAATATATATACATGACGTCATTGCATGGAGTCAGGTGCTGTGTACAGAATAAGGGTAGTGAGTGACTAACCGTTTTGGAGTTCAGCTTGTTTTCACACTGAGGTCAGTTGGCTAATTTTTGATTAGCTGGAAATTTTCACTTCCCTTCCTGCCACTCCCCACCCCACCCCCACCTCCAACCCCCCGGAACTTGGGAGTTGGTCACACAACTGCTCGCTAACAGAGACTAACTCACTGACTCCATTCACACTTTTGAAAAAAGATTTTATTAGGTAAATTTTATAAGCCCCTTTAATGATTAAATCCATTATTATAAACATTAAAAACAAAAAAAGAGAGAAAAAGAAATGATTGCACATTTTATGGCAACTGGCATTTTTAAAAACCAGTGTAAAAATGTTAACTGTGTACACAACAGCTCTCAACATTAGCATAAATGGAACAAAACACAGACAAATAGACCAACAGTTCAGTCCAACGTTTTGGCAGAACCCTGACGAAGATGCATTCTGCCGAAACATTGGTTGTTTTCTTCACACAATAAAAATTTTGAGCATAAAGTGTGTGCAATCATTTATTTTTCTCTCTTTAATGTTTCTCTCTTTTAATGATTAGCACCTTGTTAAATATAGGGTGTGCATCCTTCTTCCTTTTCATAATTACAAACATTAAAAACAAAAAAGAAAAACATCTTTTGTAATAGACACAGAATTGCAGTTCTTCGGCTATGGGGAAAATTGTTATTTGTATTGATTTTGAAAAATGTTTTATTCCCTTTCACGCCCTCCATCCGTGTCCCTGACGCCCTGTGCAGACCACCTCCTCTGCCCTGAAGGGGGCCATTCAGCTGGGCATCACCCACACGGTGGGCAGCCTCAGCCAGAAGGCTGAGAGGGACGTCCTCATGCAGGACTTTGTGGTGGTAGAGAGCATCTTCTTCCCCAGGTATGGGTCGCTTGTGTGCGTGCGTGTGCATATGCATGCGTATTTGTGTCAGTCAACACATCATGACTATCGTTGATGGACAATTTATGGTGTACCCCAGTTAAAAATGATCTGAAACATTTAAACACAAATAAAACATAGAACCTTAAAACCTATGACATGTTGGTCATTCACACAAGGATTTCCTTAAGGACTATGACCCTTTGGTCAGTTCTCTGTTGGGAGTTGTTTTATACTGTTTTTTTTTTTTTGGTTTTGCTGTTTTAATTATTTTATGTACCCCACCCACCCCCGTCTCTCAGTGAGGGCAGCAATCTGACACCAGCACACCGGTACAGCGACTTCAGGTTCAAGACCTACGCTCCCATCGCCTTCCGCTACTTCCGTGAGCTGTTTGGAATCCGACCAGACGACTACCTGGTAACCCCTCCCCCTGGCATCCGCCCCATTGGTTATTCCCTCTTTTCAAAAATAATCATCCCCCCCCATTAATCATTTGAAACTCCACACCATAATTGATGTCCCCTTCGCTGCAGTGTCTTTTGCCAGTTCATTAAGGTGCATGTGTGCCCCCATCCCCTCACGCCCCAGCATAAATGCACAGATAGGCGCTGTGTCTTCCCGTTCCCTAACTTACTACCTTAAGGCGCTTTTGGACCAAATGGTTCTGGAGACTTTTTTGAGAGGAACTACCCACTGGGGGGGAACTACAAACCTTCAAGAGCTTTTTTCTGTTTGCATTCACACCACCAGGAACGCTGAAGTGATGTAAGCCGCACGATGCAACAACAGCAAGAAGATGATCAGCCATGATCAGAGCTGTGTGTTTGTTGTGTGTCGTGGGTTTCATAAAAATTGCGTTGTATTTCCTCCATCGTATATGGGCTCAATAAAGTCTGGACTTCACTGTCGGTCCATTTGTCCGTATTTTGTTCCATTTATGCTAACGTTAAGAGTTGTTGTGTACACAAAGTTTGTAAAAATGGCACATGCCAGTGCTGCAATGACTTGTGTTTGACCAATCAACATACACTTGCGTCTGTACCAATAACCGTGCACATATGTCACTCAAGGTTCTTCTTGTGCTGGGAGAGTACCTGCCCTGGTGTAGGAGCTAAAAAAAAGTCCCTCAAAACAGCGTTCGAAGAACCATGATCGTTCCCAGTTTCTGCAGTACAGACACAATAAAAAGGGGGTAGTTCCTCCAACATTTCTCAGAACTATGAAAAAGTTCCTCTGGTCCAAAAGCACCTTTAGTCACTGCACTGGAAGACTGCGCAACTAGTGCAGCTGGGGAGCACAGACAGCAGGTACCCGTTCAGCCAGAATCTTCACTATTGAGCAACCAGGAAGGGAACTCCTCTACCTCCCTCGATATAGTTTGCCACACTGAGGCCAAGTCTGCATTGGCCCTGGGATAGGCCAGCCACAGTCTGCTCTGGCTAGGTCAAGACCCCAGACTGTGGGGTACATCCCTGTGCTCAGTCTGGGGTTGGACTCCATTTCCTCCATTGTTGAGCCAGCCCCAGTTCTGTGCCACACCAGGAGGTGTGACAGTGATCACATAAAGCCTGACTGTTTTTTCTTTTCCCACAGTACTCCTTGTGCAACGAGTCGCTGATCGAGCTGTCGAACCCAGGCGCCAGCGGTTCTGTATTCTACGTCTCGGCTGACGATGAGTTTATCATCAAGACGGTACAGCACAAGGAGGCAGAGTTTCTGCAGAAACTGCTCCCTGGCTACTTCATGGTGAGGAAAAACATAATTCCACAAATTGTGTCTTTACTGATTCAACAAATTCTTGTACACTAACTAGCACAGTGCACCCTGCTGCAACAAGCGTATTGTTCAGTTTGATTGGTGTGAATGTTAATGGAAAGCAAACGAGGAATGATGAGTGTTCTGCTAATGCTAATGAGCGCGTTAGCCTCCGTCCTGCATCCGCCTTATTCACACAGCTTGGCACACCATGACTTCTGGCCTGTCCCCAGATTAAAACAAACAATGAAAGGGAAGCGATTTGACACGATCAACGACGTGACAGACCTTCTGAAAGTGATCAACAAAGAGGGTTTAATAAATGCTTCTGACAGTGGCAGGAACAGTGGAAGTGTGTGTGGGAGGCAAGCACTTTGAAAAGAGTTAATGATTCAAGCAATGTTTACCCAGATGAATTCATTCCAACTTTCACCAAACTTTGAGCACATCTCCTGTCGCAGACTGTAACTTATTTTTTCATGTGTATCACACAACTTTTCTCAATCACTCCTGTGAGTCTCATCTGACTGTTTCAGAAAATCGCTGACTAAGAGGTTTGTGTGGACTCTGGTGTATGGGTTGCGTTATCAGTGGAATTTACCACCCCCTTCCCTCTTCCCCCCTCCCCTCTCCCTCCACAGAATCTGAACCAGAACAAGCGCACTCTGCTGCCCAAGTTCTATGGGCTGTACTGCGTGCAGGCCGGGGGCAAGAACATCCGCATCGTGGTGATGAACAACCTGCTGCCGCGCTCCGTGCACATGCACCTTAAGTACGACCTGAAGGGCTCCACGTACAAGCGCCGCGCCTCGGCCAAAGAGCGGGAGAAGGCCTCGCCCACGTACAAGGACCTGGACTTCATCCAGGACTTGCCCGACGGCCTGCTGCTGGAGCCCGACAACTACAACGCCCTGAGCAAGACCATCCAGAGGGACTGCCTGGTGAGCGTGATGTTTGCGTGCATGCCTGTGCGTGTGTGCGTGCATGTGCATATGCATGGCGTGAATTTGTTTGTATCTAGAGTTGCATGCTTGTGTGCCAATGTTGGGTCTGTGCTAATGTTTTTACACTGTGCCCCTGTGTCTCTCTTCAGCTACTGCAGAGCTTTAAGATCATGGACTACAGCTTGCTGGTGGGGATCCATAATGTGGACCAGGCTGGGGATAGTGACCAGCGCACGCGGCGTGGCCAGAAGGCTTTGTTCTCCACTGCCATGGAGTCCATTCAGGGGGAGGCGCGGGGCAAGGAGCCACTGGACTCTGCCGATCAGTGAGTCTCCTCCTTTGGCCTGCATTACAGCCATTCAAACGCTTGCTTTAATTTTATTAGTCCAGGCTTGTTGGTGCGATTTCTGAAAGTGGGCACATTTCACCTGGATAAGTTTTACTCTGTCTGCACTTATGGAATACCTGGCATAGAATCTTCCAGTTCTGAGTAGCCACTTGAAACTGAAGCACCGCTCACACAAGATCCTGATTTGAAGCAGTAATTGACCATTGGTTTATTACATTATCTGAAGTAATGCAGTTATGCAACAATAATAGTAGTTTGCCAGGCTCATATTTATGAGCCTTACAAAGGTGAGACTAGCTTTCCTGGCCAATAGAGCCGCACCTTTAGCTCTGCTGTTACCATGGTAACGGTGATGTTGAGCATGCTGGTTTATGTTCTGCGCAGGTCGGGAGGAATCCCAGCACGCAATGTCAAAGGGGAGAGGCTGTCCGTCTACATCGGCATCATCGACATCCTGCAGTCCTACAGGTACTTTGTGTCTGTGTTTCTGTGTGTATGCACACGGGTCTGCTGCTTGTCTTGTGTGAATCAATCCATCTTCTGTGACTGAGTGGGGGATAAAATACATATTTACATTTCAGTCTTTTGGCAGATTCTAGGTAGTTTTAATTGGAAGTGCATTCGTTGCTCAAGTGCTACAGCATCAAATCCATGAATTGCAAAATTACAGATATAGTGCCACAAGTTAAAAGCTGTAGCAAGTGCAAGCAGTTGGATGTGTAAATGAGGAAAAAATAGACCAACATGTGTCTATGCACAAATATTTGTAACATTATTATATATGTAGTTCAAAGAGTAAATGTTTTAAGCCTCAGTTGCCATTTAAACATTTGGAAAGACACCACATGTAGCTTGGCCAGTTCAGTTTTCCTTCAAGAAAGGTGTATAATTTTTGGTTTGGGATGCAGACCCCTCGTCCACACTAACCTGCCCCTGGCTTTGCCTGTAGGTTTATGAAGAAACTGGAGCACTCGTGGAAGGCCCTGGTCCATGATGGGGTAAGTAGCCACGTCTAAACCACTGTCGTTCTGCCATATTATATCTAGGTCATTTTTTTTTCATTCTGTCATTTTGTGGATTTATAGTATTACTGCTGAGTTTTGCTGCGCAAGAGTACTCTTCTGTCTACGGGTTAGTGAGGTCTTGCGTTGAAGTTTACTCGTACAAATTGAGCATCCGAAATGCTCCAAAATTCGATATTGTTGAAAATGTCAAAAAGGACTGCAGATACCCCTATGGGTAACACTGATAATAAAAAGAGGAAGGATTTATTTTTATCTATAGCACAGAAAGTCAAGCAGTTGGAGAAAATGGACAGTTGTGTGAGTTTGAAACATCTCACAGAAGAGTATGGTGTTGGAAGGACCACCATCTATGACCTGAAGGATAAACTGTTGAAGTTCTACGCTGAAAGTGATGAACAGAAGTTAATGAAAAACACTACATAAAGCTAAAATGAAGATCTCGATCGTGTACTGAAATAGTGGATCTGTCGGCGTCGCAGTGAACACATACCACTTAATGGTATGCTGATCATGAAACAAGCATGTATCACGATGAACCGTCAAATTGAAGGGAACTGTGAATATTCAACAAGCTGGTTGCAGAAATTTAAGAAAAGACACGGCATAAAATTTTTAAAGATTTGTGGGGATAAAGCATCTGCTGATCACGAAGCAGCAGAGAAATTCATTGACGAGTTTGCCAAGGTCATAGCCACTGAAAATCTGACTCCAGAACCAGTCTATAATGCTCATGAAACATCACTGTTTTAAAATCAAATTCAAATTTCAAATGTATTATCATGGATTGAAAATACAATGAAATATGTGTGCTTCCACTCTCTCTGCCTTAACATAGAGGCACACCATCACAAAAACCTATATACATGTATGTAAACATTATATACACAATATACAGTACACAATAACATTACATATTACATAACATCACATCTTATGTTGTTTAATGTTTTGGGGTTATTGATAGGAAGGTGTGATGCAGCCCTGTGGTGAAGCCAAGGTTAACCACCCCGAAGTGTTTCATTTCCATTGAACTGCACCACCAGTCGTGGTTTATTCCTTATTTAAACTCTGTAACACCCTCTCACATTCTGAAACAGCTGGTGTTCTTTGCACATTATTTATGTGTTCTGCTTGAGTGTTTCCATGTTTTATAGATGTCCATATACAGTGAACCCTCATTATAGCAGACCTCATTAAAATGGATTTCGGTTATAACAGACTATTTCTGCTGTAGCAACATGTGTGGTCTATTCTGGTTAATATTTGTTAAAATTCCCCTGACGCTTTTCTGTCATCTCCTTTTTCTCTCTTTACTCCCCTCCCTTTCTCCCCTCTTATCTCCTTTCACTGTTTTCTCTTTCCCTTACTAATTACTAATTTCTTTACCTCTTACTCTCTTTTTTTTTTTTTGTTTATGTAAAAATTTTTTTTTTTGATTATTAACCGGTTATATCGGACTATTCGTTATATCGTACTCCTTTTCCCCCCCAATTAGTCGAGTTTAACAAGGGTTCACTGAATGGAGTTTTAAGCATTTCAAATACTTATTTGACCTAGTTCTGCTTGGAAATGTTGGGCTCATTCTCCCCATCGTTGTTTGTGCATGGTGAGCTGTGATGCCGTGTTAAACGAAGGCTGTTTGCTCTCTCCTCTTCAGGACACGGTTTCTGTGCACAGACCTGGCTTCTACGCAGAGAGGTTCCAGAAATTCATGTGCAACACGGTCTTCAAGAAGATCCCGCGTGAGTGCTGCCTGCCTGCGCACCTCTGCGTCTGCCTGCCTGAAAAAAGGGGGCTGACCATCCCCCTCGGTCTCTCTTAATGACTTTGCATGTATAGTCATTTATAGCTGAAAATACTTTTCGGAGATCAAAAGTAATGGTACAAAAAGAGTTAAGAAAAAAAATTTTAACACTGGTGTGCCCCGGTAGCTCATCCGATAGAGCACATGCCACATAAAGCCATGGACATACAGCAGCAGCATGGGTTCGAATCCGGCCTGGGCCCCCTGCTGCATCCCCCACACCACCAAAAAAAAGTGAAAAATGGGAAAAAAAATTAATAATTGGTACCCTCTCTCCATCTTCCTCTGCATTCCCACAGTGAAGCCCTCCCCTTCAAAGAAGAGCCGAACAGGAGGCCAGGGGGGGCTGCGGAGAGCCAACACCGCCACTGGGGGCTCTGGCCCTCATTCACAAGGGGCCAGCGGCTCAGGGCTGGACACACGGCTGGGCTACCACTCCCAGCTCAGCCAATCAGAGACAGAGGCTGACAGTGGTGAGTCAATGGGAGTGGCAGAATTTGAGTTGTGGGTTCACTGATATGGGGAGAGGGGGGATGTTGACTCATATACTCATATATAATGTATGATACACGGTAGTGTTTTCTAAAACCGTATGTGTGTTGGGAAGGGTTGATGTGTGGTTGGCATGTGAGGAATAACTTGAGAGGTCATTGGGGTATAAAAATGATTAATGAGCATTATTGGACTTGACTCAAAAGAGGTTTATTAATGAACACTTTTCCTGTGTTATTTAATCTTGACTGCCCGACATTTGCTCATGAGCGGGGTTGTGTTTTGTTTTGTTCAGGCATGCAGTTGGGCCGCCCTGACCTCCTCCCCAGGACCCCTCCCATGGATGAAGCCGTGTGTGACTCCATTGACACAACCCTCTCCAACTGCTCACTGGGAAGCACGGGACTCGGGCTCGGCTCCACCTCTCTACTCGTCAGGTCTGTTCTCCACCTCTCTGTCCTTCTCTTTGTCTCTCATCACTCCATTTTCCTGTCTCGTTCTGTTCTGTTTGTGGCCGTGCACACTGTCCCTTGTCTATGTCACAGTAACTCAGTTTTCTGTTTTCTTGGTTGTAACTTTTTCAAAAGTTTCAGTGGAATCATTAGTGAGGTTCATAAGTAGCTTAAGCAAACCACTGAACATGTGTCACAGTCCAATACAATATGTTCATTTGAATCCTTTTTTAAATATTAATTTTCTATTTATTAATATTCTCCCCTCCTTTTCATTCTCATTCTCCATTCTCTTTCCACACAGGTCAGTAGGAGTAGAGGTGCACAAATCAGCTGGCCAGTACCACAGCACCACCTACAGGTAAAAAGCAAACACAGCCCCACTCAGGCTATGTATGTATTGCAGGAGTTAACAAACTGTTCATCTCATGCACCATACCCCCCAACAGTGGGAGTCTCTAAACACATTCGTCTCACTCCCATTGCAAGACAGTGTTACAGTGATGATGAAGCATTCACTAGTACATGAAAACACAGTTAAGTAGACTTGAAGTGTTTGTCAATTTAAAGATCACAAATAACATTCTACCTAAAAAAAAAAACAGTAACCTTATTACCAAGAGATTTATTATCCAAGCAAATTTTTTTTAATAATATATAATATGTGAAATTTAAATTGAATATTATTTTATAGACATTTTGGCAAGGAGACCCTGGGACACTTGTGGGCCTCAGTTTTGGAGCTCCTGGTGTGTCACACCATCAGTGTGCAGGTCTTTGAGATAGAAGCGATGAACTTTGACCCTAACTTTCCCCTGCAGTGCTGAAGCAGGAACCCTGGAGGAGCAGTCCGGCAGAGAGGACGTAATTTCGCTCAAAGACATCGAGACCAACCTCTGATTTGTGAGTGAAGGCCCCTGAATGGCAAACGGTTTATTTGGTGCATTTGTAATTCAGAAACTTTTGACAATGGGATTTGTGTTTTTGTAAGGACTGGGAGGGTGTGGAGTAGGTAAGGGACTGTGGCCATATTCCTTTGTATTATGCAACCAACTGCCCTCTTTCTCTTTCGCAGTGAAAGAAGAGAGAGAAGGAAAGTGATCCTGATACAGCAAGTTGGATAGAGAAATCGAGAGAAAGGCTGGAATGTATGGAGAGAAAAGACTGACAAGGAAAGGAAGAGTGATAGAACAAAGAACATTCCCTCAGATCTCAGAAGTTATTTTTTTCTTCAAGAATGAGGATGGCAGAAGAAGAAAGTGACAGGTGAAAGGAAAATGAGTGTGTAAGAGAGAGATGGAAAAAGAGAGAGAGAAAGGTGGATTTGTCTGCAGGGTAAATGCTGCCTGACACTACGTTTGCTGCTACTGGCATCAACCATGACTGCATTTCATGTGCAGTTTTACAAAGACGACTTCCATCGATCTGTCCAAACCCTACTCACAGTCCAGTGAAATGGTCTTAGAGGCGTTTTGTGTAGGAAGTATTTTGGGTGCCTTGGGTAAAGAACTACATTACGATGCAGGTGTAGATATGGAAATGTGAATGTGTCTCATAAATTGGAGGTCAGGAGTTCTTACAATTGTGGGACTGCAAGTTCAAGTCCCAACCGATTGCTGTCCACAACAACCGTGCACAGATCTTGAAAGTACAAGGAAACCTGGTTTGCACAGATTTTATTTAGCTGGTAAACAAGGGGAGCCAAATTTATGTTGAAGGAAAGTGAGAGTAATGATTGTAGTTTCTCAAGAAAGTTGCCTTATGTAAGAACCATAGAAGAACAATTAGGCTTTCCAGCAACACTCCAATATTACTCAAGAAAGTTTCTCCTCTTCACAAGGACTTTGTGTCCTGGTATGTGTGGACTTCAGGTATTGCTTTCCTTTGTGCTATACTTGCCAGTACAGTTCCTTGGTGTTTTTATTACACAATATAGTATTATATTATTCCTACCGCACCTGTAATGTGCCAGGTCAGTCTGGCACTGTAATGTCATGTATAATTCAGTACACTCCACTACTGGCGAGCTGTGATGAGTCAAAGGAAAGGTTATGTGGGGTTTGTAGTTCTGTGCTTGAACTCAAGCCACTGCAGGGGCAACCCAGGATAAGGACTACAAATCCCCCCATCCTCCTCTTTCTCTGAGCCAAGGGACAGGGCAATACCTGGGCTTAGCTGAACATGATCTCCGTAGTTTTTTATTCTCAAATTTTTTTGTACTGTGTTAAGATTATTCTCATTGCTAAAAGCATTGTGACGATTGTTACTTTTGCAACTTTTGAAATGTATCATTTAAAGACATTTGAAGGATTATGGGGGTGAAGGAATGAAGGATGGAAGGAATGAATGAATGAATGATGAACGAATGGAAAAAAGGATGGGAATTTGGCAGTTCTGCTCCTCCTCCTATTCCTTCTGTTTAATGTGTTCTCTTTTGGTGATGCAAACTGCCAAACCCCAAAAGGAGCAGTGTGATGATTTAGAAGCAGCACTGATCTGCTTTCAGTAAGCTGAGGTCCAGAATCATACACATTTAGGTGAAAAGGGTGTAGGTGGAGATTGCCCAAATTGTCAGTTGGCACATTGGCTATGTTCATACTGCTCCTAAAAATGTTGCAAGTTTCCTTTTGTCAAGATTGCCGTGACAAAACCAAATCATTAATCAATGGAAGCCTGCCATGCTGGATGCAGGTGACTGCCGTTTTCAAAATGCAACTGCTGCCAAAAACTGAAGCAAGTTAAGAAACTGAATTTCGACATGATTTTGGTTTTTAACAACATCCTGTATACTGATAATGGTGCTAAATGGGGAGTTGGCTTTGTGAAAACCAAGAAGCACTGCACACATCCTTTGAACTACCGCTTCTGTCATTTCGTTGCTTTTTTCCAAGGGTGTCCATGAGCAGGTGCTGTAGAAGGATACCATCTTTTATGCGAAATTGATCATCTGTGTTTACAAATTGCCCCTCAGATGATTCACTGATCAGTCAGTGTGCACCGGAGAGGCATGCTTCAGACTGGTTTTGGTAGAGGAGCAGTCAGAATCCACCTTGCAATAGAGCAGCTCTAGCGCTAATCTCGAATATGAGCTCTGAGATGCGTCATTCATGCACTTGCAGGTGTACTCAAGAGTACGCACCAGTGTGAAACTGTACCGTGTGTGCGTTCTTCGCAACCATTGTCAAGCCAAATGAGTTGCATGCAAACGTACCCCCTTGGGACCTTGGGGATGATAGTCTGTATGGTGCCCTAAGTATATTGCCTGTCTGGCTGCATCCATGTACATATGTCGGACTGTTCATCATATTGATATCCATATTGCCAGCTTGAACGTGTTTGGCAGCCAGATGACAAGGAAGGACCAATGAGTCACATTTGCCTTGAGGGCAGAACCAAGCTTTTGATGCACAAAAAGACACACAAACGCACGCACATGTGCGTGCACACACAAACCCATTCACGTGCCTTGCACACACAGCGTAAGACTGTCTTGTTCAACCATGTTTTCATGCACTTTTAAACTGCCGCAGTACGCATACTTGATGCCAGTGAACAACTTCTTCCTCCTGGAAATGGAGATGAGTACCGCTCCCGTAGAATGGACCAACATTCATACGCCTTCCATAGCCCAAAAGGTTTTTTTTTTTTTTTTTTTTTTCTCAACCATGTTCAAACTGCATAGCTGTATGCTGTTGTACTCTGAAGGTGTCTTCCACGCAACCTACTGCCACATCCCTTAAGGCTTCCCCTTCAGCACCATGGTCTGAATTTTGTTGCATAGCTCACAGTTTGTACCCTACAGGAGTGAGAATCACAGAGGTTGCCGCAGAGACCAACCCAAACAAACATAAAAAAAAAAAATAATAACTCACCATAATATCATTTCCACAGGTATATTTTGACCTTGGCTTGTGCCAACTTGTCAGACCAAAAGGCTTGACTGCCATGTTGCCTGCACCCAGATACACAGTATACACTAAAACTGTATGTTAAATTGCTATAAAATGTTCATTGACAGCTGTTGACGCCTGTTGACCGCTATTAAATGTTTCACAACAAACAGCAGGGTTTTTTTTTTTTTTTTTTTTTAGATGTGAGTTTGATCACTATTGAGGCGTATGTGTAGATGTCAGTAAGACATCTGTTTGGGTTTCGTTCCACCACAAAAATAAATTTGGCACCATCATTAACCGGCCGGTTGAATCACTCCTAGTTACCAAAACAGGGTCTTGTTTGCAGGTGTTTGCCTTGTTTTGATGTCATGAGTGTTCTGCCGCTACCATTTCCAGATTACTGCTGTTCCCCCACAAAGACCTATAGTTCAGCGACACAATCTTTGTGATGGGACAATAATTGTAAACAGCAGAGCCGCTTTTTTTTTTTTTTTTTTTTTCACTGAATGGCTGTACTTTTTTGTCCCTTAAGCTTCCGAGGTCCTCTGAATGAACCTTCAGCCCATTCCCACAGCCCTTGAAACATATCTTGAGTTTTGCTGTGTATACCTTTATTTCTTTGCTACAATGATGTACACTTCATATAATGATAATAATGGTATAAAGATTTGTTTCTTTGTCTGCAGAAGTTAATTGTTGAATGTTCTTCTGTCTCGCTTTTTGTTTTGGAAGGTGTCTGTATAACATAGAGCATAGTCTTCTAGAGACAAGTCTGTTTTGTTGGTATCCAAAGGAAAAAAAAAGATGGTGAGAAGATGGTGAGATTTGTAAACTGGGGTTACTGGAAAACTGGAAAAAAAAACCCTGAAAGGTTTAAAAAGCAAAGGGTACCCTGAGCTGTTTATAAAGAAGAATATTTCATTTCTGCTTAAAGATTTACATGTTACATGTATCTCTGATTTGCCCTTGGAATTAATTGGAATAGACTTTGTTTTCTGGAAAAAGTTGAGAATAGGTGCCCAGGGAA
The DNA here is from genome assembly GCA_022829145.1 of Albula goreensis. Classification (NCBI taxonomy): domain Eukaryota; kingdom Metazoa; phylum Chordata; class Actinopteri; order Albuliformes; family Albulidae; genus Albula; species Albula goreensis. Next base: position 9,459,472 of record CM040743.1, on the reverse strand, counting down.
TGTGCTTAAATTGGGCTGTGCAAGCACACAGGTCCATCAACCCTACAAGGAGAATTTGAAAATGGATAGTATGTCCAGCTAAGCACTTTCCCTTGGTAAACTTTTCTTGTAAAACTACTCTGTGTGCCTTTTTCAAATGACTCTCCAAACAAGGATCAGTAGTACTTTTAAGAGCACAAATATGGAGGAAAAGGAAAGAGGGAGATGGATTTTAAAATTTGGGGGAAGGAATGGACACATCAGAATTAAAAACAGATATTTTGCCTTTATGGCATAGTACATTATCCTTTCAATTTGATTCCTTTTCAGTTTCTAGCATGTTTCTTTTTTTTTTGAAAGTTGATATTTCCCTTTGTTTTTGGTCTACATCACATAGTTCATTGCAGGCTGTCTGTCAAATTCTAGGCATCTTTTTTGCCCAAATACCTCTCAATGACAAATCAATTTGCTTTTCCTTGATTCCAAAAACGTGACACCCACATAAAGAAATTCTCAAAAAAACCAAAAATGCCTTAATTGTATTCCAGGGTTTTGATGGACTGAGTCTTTAATTTTGAGCAGTGAAGACACTGTCAGTTTGCATCCAATACTAACAGGGTTAGGCTAGCACAAGCCTTCTTTTAGTTAATGAGAATTGTTCAAAGTAACGCTGTGGCAAAGTACAGGTCAGTGTCTGTATAGTCACACAGCAAAAGGCTCTGAAACCCTTCAAAGAAAATTATTTTAAATGGCAAAGAACACTACAAAAGTGTGTAAGTATATTATGTTATGGCTAGCTCAGAAGCTGTAAAGAGTCAGTCATCTGTGAATTTTTAAAGTCATATTTATTAACTTTCTTTTTCGTCAAATGCTGTTCTCTGAAATGTTTATAATCGTATGCAATATTAAGTATTCCTGCAGAGATGGGTTGGTCCGAGAGGAACTTGACAGAGTAGACATTTGAGGGTTTAGCAACCTTTTTTTGTTTTTTCATTTCAGTGGTGGATTAGAGTTTATGATTAATATACAGTATTGTAATATCTATAATGAATATTCTTGCCTGCTCTTCTGTGTGATATATGTCAGTCTTGTCAACGCATCTCTGTTCGTACGGTTTTTAAGATTGTTGTCCAGTACAATATTGATCTTTTTACTCTTGCTTGTATAAATTGTGTATATGTATATATATATAGGAGTCAAGGCAATGCCTTTTCTTGCGGTGTTCATTGCCCATTTTTTCTTGCCATGATTTCATTGATCTGGTGATTTTTTTTTCATACAGTCTTTCTGAATTGAGTTCATTAAAAAAAGGATTAAAAAAAAGTCTTGTGTTGTTCTCATCATTCTCCATTTAATTGAGATCAGATTCAATTCTTTTTTTTTTTAATTGTTTCAGTGATTTGGAAAATTAAGGCTACAGCAGAGGAATGTAGAAAAAACTATCTGAGGAGGAATTTTTCCTCCTTAAAACAGACTTAGTATTGTCTTGCTACAAAGGCTAAACTATTCATTTTAATGTGGATGCATAAATCTGGTATCCATGGTAACCATGGATTTAAATTACACTGATTGTGATAAGCAGAAACACCTATGGGCCAAGCAGTCGCTGTTCATCTATAGTACGATTGGTATGAAAGGTAAGCTTCATGTGGCCCCAGGCACCGAGGCAAAACATGATAAATTCAAACAACCAAGGCTCAGTAATTGAAATGATTTTCATCAAATTTATTCATTTGGAATGTATTAAATTATCTTTTTTTATTTTATTTATTTATTTTTTTTGATGTTTGGTCTTTTTGAATTTGTTTTTAAAAGACTTTGGTTTGATAAGTGTTTCAGGTTTCATATTACTGCAGTGGTAAGGTTGAATAGCCTTTGTCTTCTATTTCTGAATGAAACTGCTGAGAGAAATTAATTGTAGCGACAGTAGTTCTTATCAACTTTTGATTCAAGGTTTCACCAAGAACTTTAAGCAAAATGTTGGTAATCCACACTGCAATGCACATAACTAAAACTTTTTGAAAGCTTAATTTTGTTGTCAGTTTGTCTGAAAATGTTACACACTAGTTAAGTGGCAATGTCTTAACCAAACAACCACGAAAAAGATTACAGTTGTTCAGTTCTTCGAAACAATAATGAAAAACTGGCTGTAATCCGTACTGTACTCTATTTTTGATTGTAAAAGCTCAGAACGGGCTCTGACAGAACACAGACAATAGGAAAAAGGATAATTATCGATACTGATTGTTTTGTTGTATAAATGACACTACATGTTTAGCTATTTTAAACCAAAGGACGAATACATAGCTCACGATGAAGTCCAAAAATACCCTAGAGGAGGATGTACAGTCAGAAAGACTAGGAATGCTCAAATCTAGTCCTGATATTATTCCTCTGGGAACTTGGTTTGCAATCTGGTAAGGAAATAAAATGATTTTATGAAAAACAGAGCAACAAAATCATTCCGAGTAGCAGGCCGAAAAGGAAACCACAAAGAGTAGTTTAAATGATTCTGAGAAAGTATTTGTACTTCGTATTCATGCGCACTAAAAACCACATCTCCCACAGTGCAAGTGTCTTCTGGTTCATCGTATTCATATCCGGATCATTACAGTTGACCAATGACAAGCTGCGTTTTAACGCCCGTCAGTAAGCGACAGTAAAGTTTCCAAAATGGTGCTCGAGAGTACTATGGTCTGGTAAGAAATACTTAAATATGTTTTAATCAATCTTTGCTTGTTAATTACAAGAAATCAGCGAACTGTCTCGGTTAAGGGTGAACTGTTTTGCGTTTGGGTATTATCTGTGGCGAAGTGCAAATCTTTTAAATGAAAAATACGTGAAAATGTATAGAAGCGCCGAGTGGAATGGGGGTGCTGTATTTTCCTGAGTCATTACAGGCAGAGAGCCTGTGACAACCTGACATATTGTTTTGAGCGAGTCTTAAACCGTCAGTAAATGTTGTTCAGATACACTACACTTCTGTATGAGTGTCCCTTTATTTAGATTACAATTATAACAAAAGAGGTGACCGTCTAATCGTATATATAACGCGCTAGCTAGTTAGCTGGCTAATGTTCGCTAGCTTATGAGGAACAATCTTCAGCACTGTGGTCTGCGTCTCGATAGATAGCTTTATTGTTGCATTTTTTTATTGAATACTTCATAACTTAACTTACAAGTTAATAGCAGGAGATGGGCCGCTGCCCAACGATCCCTCACGGATTACCGACAGTGTACATTCCGCGAACGCCTCCCTTACATTGCTACCAGGCAACTAATATGAACTTGTGGAGAATATTTATATTGGTAGCCTACAAGCCACCTAGCATATAAGCTCATTTCCAGCTACTTAGCTAATCGTTTCGCTATGCAAGCAAGCTTTTGTGTTTGACAACGGTAAAGGTTACCTTCATAAAGCTACTTAATCAAAAGGGGCTACAATTAGCAGAACTGTAGTTCAATCAGGAAAGCGCTGCCAGCAGTCGATGTGTTAACATCAGCAGAACTTCATCCAACACCACTCTAAATGCTTTCTAGCTTGACCTCAATAGTGACATGTTTCAAGACATTAAATCCGTTTAGCTGTAGCTTCACTCTTACCCGATACTCCGGATTAAAGTCTGTCAATGTCACTATCTGTATTTATCTAGTATCTGGATATGATACCGCCATGTTTTTGAAATATTCAAAGTATTGTTGTTTAGCTTATTTAGCTAGATTTCCAGTGTGCTTGTTTGTCACCCCTCTCCTAACGATGGCAAAGTTAATGTCTTGTACATCCACTTTGCTTTCCGTGGTTCCTTTTATTAGCACTCCATAGAGATAAGGATGTCTATGTATTTTCTATTTTGTTGGAAAGGAGTCTGATGTTGGGCAGCCATCATACCCCTGAATGGCCCATGTGTTAGGGGACATGCTTCCACAGGAGATGAATCGGGCACATATGTGAAAATAAGAGTGCCAGTGCCTTGAGATTGTGTAAGAAATTTGGGCCCTGAGCGTGTTGAGATGTAACATGCAGAGTTCGTAGGTTTGAGTTCCAGGTAGGGTAGATCCATTGTACTCTTTTGCAAGGTAATCCGGATGAATCACTACCGTAAGATAAATGGCTGCATCAACGAATTGCATTTTCAAAAACCTGATTTTTGTAAATTGCTTAGGATAAGAGAATCTGCTGAATACCTACATGTAAATTAGACATTGACAGCTTTAAAGGCGTTTGTTATATGTGCTCTTTCATTTGTTCCTCAGTGTGGACAACAGTGAGTACATGAGAAATGGGGACTTTCTACCAACGAGACTACAGGCTCAGCAGGATGCCGTCAACATTGTCTGTCACTCCAAGACCCGCAGCAACCCGGAGAACAATGTGGGCTTAATCACAATGGCCAAGTAAGTCCCCCCCTGTGTCCCTGTTTATTACACACCCATATGTATCTGTGTGAGGCATTCACTCTCAGTGTCTCAGTTGCACGTGTGACACTTCACTCTGGATGTCCTCATACTCTACATCAGTGCTACTCAACTCTGACCCTTGTATCTAAATTCATTTGTGGTTTTTTCGAGTCTCTGCTACAAAATGAACAGTTGGTGCAATTGATTAGCTGGTGTCATCACACATGACACCAATGAAAATGAGAGTGTGGAAAATCTGCAGTATGCTGTCCTCAAGGACTGTGTGCTGAGTTGCTCTGCTCTAAATTTATCTAATGTCATTATCTGGTCACCTGCCTGGATGATTCATTGCCTGTATTTCCTTGCCTTATGTTTTTAGTTGTGTTTAAGATATTCTGTGTTATTCAGCCTGGCAGATGGTTGAATTTGTGAAATCTTGGTGGAAAGAGTCTATTTTCTTTTTTCACTGCTCTGTGCTGACATTCTAAATTCTTGTGAGAAGTGAAGAGAGTCGATGCATTGAGTGCACAGGCTTTCATCTGCCTCTGTATTTGCTGTAATGAAATCACAGCTATTGTTGGAGCTCATTTCAGATACAGACCACTCGCTTCCTCCTTTCGCAAGGCCTCGCTATTCTGTTTGTCTTTGTGTGTTCCTGCATCTGTCTTGGTGTGTTTGTCTGTCTGCGTGTTCTTGTCATCTGGAGTAAGCCTGTGTCTATGCAGGAGGTTCTGCATACGAGCAGAACAGTGTGCTTTTATCAGGGTCACTGGCACACTGCCCTTGGGCAGCCATTTCTGTCGTTCCCTTTGTGTAAGAAAGCCTGTGGATGGAGCAGTTATGAAATGACACTAATGGGTTTGTTTTTTTTTTTTTTTTTTTTTTTTTTTGTGCGGCTGTCTTTCTGTGTGTGTGCGAACAGTAACTGTGAGGTGCTGACCACCCTCACTCCGGACACTGGCCGGATCCTGTCCAAGCTGCATGCGGTGCAGCCCCGTGGCAAGATCAGCTTCTGCACTGGCATTAGAGTGGCCCATGTGAGTCTGCGTGTGCACATACTTACTACCGTGGGGGCTGCACAGACCAGCCACTGCATTACTCTAGTGCATAATGGATGTACATTAGTGAACTGGCTGAGTCAGGGTGTTCAGTACATAATATACTGGAGATATGGTATACAAAATACTTTCATGCGTATAGCTTTCTCATACTTTACAGTACTGGTTTTGAGTCTCACTGAGTTCATACTTTAAACAGGGCAACTTGGCTTGTCACAATGTTTTTGTACACAGACCCTGAGAGACGTATTTAACTGCAACTCACTTTTTGAAATGTATTATTCCACCTGCATCTGACACCGCCATTCACTGTCCGCCATTGTTGAGTTTGTAAATACTGTATGCCTATGTGTCAACGTGAATCTAACTGTCCATCTGTGTTTCTGCTCAGCTGGCCCTGAAACACAGACAGGGGAAAAATCACAAGATGCGTATCATCGCCTTTGTGGGCAGTCCTGTGGAAGACAATGAGAAGGACGTGAGTGTCTGTCTTGTCAATGTTGCAGACTCTGAAGTCTTTGAAAAAATAAGTGTGCTTTCTATTCTCTCTCACACTCCTCCTCTCATCCTCTCTTATGTTTCCTCATCCACAGCTGGTGAAAATGGCAAAGCGATTGAAGAAAGAGAAAGTCAATGTGGATGTGATCAACTTTGGAGAAGAGGTGAGACTTTGAAAGCCTCCCTCTGTTTGACCGGCTGGGAGCAGTTGGCTAATGAATGCAGAATTTTATGCTTAACTGCATTTTGACCCCATCCAAATGGCCCTCTTTGGCTCCATTCCTCTGCCCCACAGGAGGTGAACACAGAGAAGCTGACTGCCTTCATCAACACCCTGAATGGGAAGGAGGGCACGGGATCCCACCTGGTGACGGTCCCCCCCGGCCCCAGCCTGGCCGATGCCCTGTTGTCCTCCCCCATCCTTGCCGGGGAGGGTGGCTCAATGCTGGGCTTGGGTGCCAGCGACTTTGAGTTTGGAGTGGACCCCAGCGCCGACCCCGAGCTTGCCCTGGTGAGAGAATGTGCCGGAATTAATCTGTTAGGGACCTCATCATTACATTATGCATATAAAATGGGCCGAATTTCATTCAGTTTTACTCAACCTGTCTTGTATGAAGTGTTTAGTGAAGTAACCAAAGATGACATTTTTTGAACAGTGGGTAAGGTTGAAATCCCCTGTGAGACACAGTCATTGAATCTGTGAACTTGGTGCTTTATCTGAACAGTTGAAGTAAATGTGCAGCTGTATGAATTAGTTTGTAATGTTAATAATTTCCCTGACCCGTTTGTTCCCCCCGTCCCCCCACCCCTCCAGGCCCTGCGTGTTTCCATGGAGGAGCAGAGACAGCGGCAGGAGGAGGAGGCTCGCAGGGCAGCTGCTGCCTCCGCCGCGGAGGCCGGGATTCCCACCCCGACTGGAGACGGTGAGTGTGGGAAGGATAGAGTGGCGGGTAATGGAACTTTCCTACCACAGAAAGAGCAAGACAGAGAATGAAGGGCAGGGAGTGGAATGAAATGACCGACACTGAGATGGAGAGAGAGAGACGGTCATAGAGAGACTGACTCACAGAGACAAACTCTCTTAGATTCTCTCACTGAACCAAGATCAAAAGAAGTGTTTTAGTCCTGCATGCTCCATGTGCATTTCGATCAAGTCAGAATGGTCTGTTTTCTTTGTTCATGAAAAGAAAAAAAGATGGACTTTTTATGATTTGGTCATGGACTTAGAGAGAGAAAGGGTGAAGATGTAAGGAAACTGGTAACGAATATAGTATTACTAGAATAGATCAACGTTGTGGATCAGTTTTCAGGGCAGTTTGTGATTCACTTGTCCTGCCCGTGCATTAACCCTTTCCTGCCTGCAATGTTCCCTGGGCAGAGTCTGATGAAGCCCTGCTGAAGATGTCAGTGTCCCAGCCGGAGACGGGCACCGCCGTCTTGCCCGATTTCAGCAGCATGACGGAAGACGAGCAGATCGCCTATGCCATGCAGATGTCCCTGCAAGGAGCCGGCGGTGGTACGATAAAATTACCTGCAGCTAACATGCTACCTATTAGCAGCACAGATACCACCCTGCCAATTAGCAATGCAGCATCAATGCTACCAGTTACCAGCACATCAACTACACTGCCAGTTAGCATCACAGTACCATGGTGCCAATAAGCTGCACAGCTACCACGCTGCCGATTGGCTGGTCAGCTACCACTAAGTGTAAATAGAACCAGTAAATAAAACTAGTAAATATCGATCTGTTATAGTCTAATTTTTTTCTTTGTTGCGCCTAAGCTTCACTCTACTTTTGTCAGGTGTGTTACCGTTTTCCCTCTGTGCTGCCACACTTCCAATTACCAGAACAGATACCACTCTCTCAACAGCCAGTATATTCCTATTCCCATTACAGATATCACTCACACTGTTCATATACTCTTTTAGTTTTCTGACTCTGAGCACTGCAGATATTGTGTACAGTCCTACAGAATAAAATGTACCTGTCAGTCTACCAGTGCATCTCTCTCATTTTCTCCTCTTGTATCCCCTCACGACTCAGAGTTTGGTGAATCCATACCGATGGACACAGGAGCACCCATGGACACCGCCGAATCTGCCAAGGTAGGCTGTCTCATGCACCGTACTGGATAAATATCTTTCCAAACCGTTTCCACTGATGCATGTCAGATGAGCTGTAAACTCTCTCTTCCTCTTTGACGACGTATTCCTCTCTCCACACCCCATCTCAATCTCTCTTCCCCAGGAGGAGGATGACTACGACGTCATGCAGGACCCCGAGTTCCTGCAGAGTGTCCTGGAGAGCTTGCCTGGTGTGGACCCTAACAACGAGGCCATCCGCAACGCCATGGGTTCCCTGGCCTCGCAGACCGGAGCCAAGCCTCCAGAGGGCAAGAAGGACGAGGAGAAGAAGAAATGAGATGCACAGAGAGACTACTGGACATCAGAGAGACTACCAGACAACAGACAGACCAGACTCAGTGACTTTACAGACACTGACAGAGAGATGGACTTAACACCTTGAAATATTACAACAAAGCAGGATGGGTGTTGGGTGACTTAACTGATTTCTAGGTGGACATTAACCTTGACTTAAGACAGGCCTTAGTTATTTGACAGTTGGACAAGCGACCACAGTTAAACCCATACAGACTTTTAGGAACATAAACTTAAAGACAGTTATAAATACACATGCACACACAATTTGTGAATATATCTGACTGACTTGACTGACTTACTACACCTCTAACAGTATGTAGACTGGTTCTGAAAGCTGTATACTAAATAGTTATCCTCTATCCTCATCTTTGGCTTGGTTTTCTTTTTTGTATTGCGATTTAAAAAAAAAAAAAAAAAAAAAAAAATCGGGCAAAGGTCGGTATGCATGTCTTTTTCAATTCCCACCTCCCGTCCCCTGCTGTTTCTCAGCCTGTTGCCGTTTTGAAGGCCTTTGTATAAAAAAAGAAACAATAAAATAGAAGACTGTATTAAATGAAATATGTAACATTCATGTTGTGCAGGTGTTGTCCTTAGAACATAGGGATTCTGGTGTGTAATTATTAAACTGACACAGATTGTGCAGTAGTGGTACCCACAAACATTTTGTAATCGCCTGCACAGAAAGACTTTTGCTGCAAAATAATGTATACAGGTATACAGTTGTAAGTGTTCACCAGTTGTGCATGTGAGTGGGATGGTTTCATAACTTTTAAGCCAGTGCATTATATTTTCACAATATTGTCATGTTGTACCGACCACCACATGAACATGTTTTTTTTCTTGATTGGATAGGGCTCAACAAAATTGGGACATTTTAAAGAAAAATCAGGAATTGGCATTGGATAGACTCAGCATAGATCTTTCTTGAAATATCATATTTTTCTCAACCCAAAAAGCATCTTGTTTTTTTTACCACCAAGAAGTAAAAATTTGTCATTGAAAGCTATGTTGTCCATGGAATGATAAGGGGTTTCGGTATGTGCAAAGCCTCAATGAGACATGCTGCAGGGTTTTATCAACAATTTCTGTCTTGGTCTTCAGCAATAGTTTTAGATTCCTGCTCTTGAAAATGTATTTTGGTGGACTGATTTTATTCCCACACAAAGTGCACTCATCACTGGTCCCAAGGATCAAGAAATGAAGATCATCTTCCAAACAAAGGGCAGGTTCTTTTAGCCAATCACAAGTCTATGCGGCCCCGGCGTACGAAGAGAATAGAAACTTGCGTGATTACGCAAGAGGTAGCGTATGATCTAGGAAGACGAATGTCCGCACGTCCACTAAATAACAAGATGGTTTGAACAAAACACATTTTAGAGTTAAATTGGGTATAAACAGATACAATATCAGAAATAAAATCGAAACAGCACTGGAAAATGTACAGATTTCAAGTTTTTAAAATACTGTTTTAGTAATGAGCCTGACAGGAACTGCGCTTGTCAGGTGACAGGAAATTGGCACTGTAACGAGTGAGGAAAGTCGGGAATCTCAGAGCCAGGTAAACAAATAAAACATTTATCTCAGAAAGTACACATGTCAGTTTAATTTAATGTCGTAAATCGTGAATAAGAAGTATTAGAGAGTATAAGTGCCAATATTTGACAAATCCCTTGAATTTCAATCATCAATACCCGAAATGGCCGTAGTTTAAATGACCCCTCGAGCTGTCCAAGGCTCAGAGAGGCTAGTTTCAACGTCAGTGATGATAGCTTTTTGCTAACGGGAAAATGGGACGCTGTAGTTAACTTAATTGTGAGACGTTTTTGTTGGTGTAGTGATGTATGAAGTTAAGGGTCGGGTAGAATTGTATGTTTGTAGTGTCCATTCTGGGTGTTTTGATGGGAGTTAGCTACGTCTTGTTTTATGGTTTGTAAAGGGTTTTTTTATGTCTTCGCTACTGGAGCAGCTAGCTGCTAAATGGCATGTGTGGTTCAGTTTTATGCAAAGTAGCCATCGTTTGCCACTGCGGACAAACCAAGCCGAAGGTTTTTCTGCCCCACTTTGTCAAGCAATCTGAACTGCAACGTGATCAGAAAGGCCAGGCTAGCCATCTCCGTAATCACAATTTTTTGATGGTACACATTTAGCTGATCAAGGTAGCTAATACAGATACGAGGTAGTATTTCCTCAAAATGGCTATCTAACGTAAACTTGTGTGTTGCTAGCTGTGGTTTATGTGTTTGCAACGTTTGAATTGTGTATTAAATGTGGAAGTTTGCTGTCTAGGCCAGTTCATATTTTTATTTGGTTTAATAGATATGTCATCTAGCTAGCTGCTAGTTAGCATGCTAGTTGATGATACAGTAGATAACACGATATTTAGATAGCTGGCTAACGTTACTTTGTTATTACTAACTTATATAGATATGAAAGTAGCAGGTGGCTGTGAAATTTAAGACGTATTGCCGAGTAACACGTAGCTAGCTTGTAAATTTGCCTGTCATTTGGTACGTGTGTTAGCCAATTAGAAAACTCAACGGAATGTTAGTTAAGAAGGGCATCATTGTCTGGACGCTGTAACATGAGGGCTGTACTGTCGGGGCTTTTGATCGGAGTCATCTTTACAGGGAAACTGTAAAATCACTCCATAGGTGTCTTTCTATGTTAATGGGAACATAAAAAACGCCAGAAAGCAGGCCACTTGCGGCATACTTTTAGGTATATTGGTCTTGCACTTGGCCAATAGCCATAGTGTGTGCGAGACTGTGTACTTTCTTAGCAATGTAGCGATATATTGCAACAGAAGTACTTTTTATATCCAAATATTACAGTGTTTGTTGAATTACAAGATATGAATATATGTAAGATACTTTGGCATAGCCACTTTTTCGCAGAGCAAGAGATCTGTACGAATAAATGTCACTTTTTTTCTTCGTGTTGGAATATACCTTCCAAGCACCAAACAGATTTATTTGTAATGTGAGAATACATATCTGGATTGGTCATCTCATGAAAATACAAAAGTTAATTGTAGAGAGGAACTGAAACGTTCACATGCAGTCAGTAGATCAATGGTCTTTTTAGCTTTGCTAGTCAAATCAGGTGTTCTGGCAATGTTGCCTCCTGCTTTTTGTACACTCGTTGCTAGGTTTTAATCCAAATGGCAGGTTTTTGTCTTTTGTTGCTGTTTTCAGTATTCTTTCATATAAAATGTTTTTTTAGTTTACATTATAAAGGAAACTATCTGTTCTGTCATTCAAAACTAAAGGGATTAGGTTGAAGTTTCTTTTCTGTGCAGAAATAAAATGGTTTTGAACTAGTGTATTTTATGTAAAATAAGAGAGAAGAAATGAGTAGAGAAATGGATAAATTCATAGTTGCACTCATGTTGCATACCATTTGTCTCATATCCTACTCACTTTCCCTTTCATTCGTTGTTCTTTAAATTATGAAAAAAGCCTTCTGCTAATGATCTCAGTGCTTAGTAGTTGTGTGACTTGAGGTTTAATGCAATTTTAAGTCTCTTTCTCTCTTCCTGTTTTCTCTTTCCTCTTGCTTTCTACTTTCTGTTTATTTCTGTTTTGTGGGTTATGCATCCTTCAGTTTTCTGTCCTTTATCCGGGTATGGGGGACATGAAAACCCCAGATTTCGATGACCTGTTGGCAGCGTTTGACATTCCTGACATCGATGCCAAAGAGGCTATCCAGTCGGCTCCTGAGGATGTTGAGGGCCACCATGGAGGGAAGCCAGCAGACAGCGGGGCCGCAGCAGGAGCGGGTCCACCCCTCAGACCATCCAGCCCCTCAGACACCCAGAGTCTGCACCTCCCCGCCCAGGTGGACCCCTCCATCGTCAGTGTGATTGTAAAGAACCGGGTGCGCCCCGAGGTAGAGGCGGAGGTGGACAAAGAGAGCACAGATGGCGTCGGAGGAGGAGTTGGGGCGGGGGGCATGGTCATGGGCTCACGCCTGGGTCCCAGGGTACCAGCCATGGTCTCTTCTGAACCCCTCAACCAGTCAGTCAATGGATTCGGGGCCCCTAGCGCCTCTGTCGATCCAGCACTGCGTCAGACTCAGGGCCCGTCAAATGGGGAAATGTGGCCGCCATGCTCCCCAAAAACAGCTGCGGAGGGAGGCAGGAGTGGAGTAGGCATGGGATTGGCTAAGCCCCCTAAACAGTGTAGCAACACTCTGAATAGACTGAAGCCCTTGGTAGCACAGGGGCCTTTGGATCCTGTGGGGAAGGGCCGGAAAACACTCCTGCAGCAGCAGAGCACGCCAGATGGGACCAGTGAGGCCAAGGCCCATGGATCATCGTTTACACACTCACCTTCCTCCTCCGTTGAGTCCCTCATTGTCCCTGGCGTGTCAGTAGGGCTGCCTCCCCCTTTCTTTCCTCCTCCAAAGCCTGTACTCCCCTCTCCATCATCCTCCACCCCCCCGTCCTCCACTGCCACCAGCTCACCTCTCACGCCCTGGGGCACTCTCTGCACCCCCTCAGCCTTTTAACGGCACCCAGAGGGCTGGGGTTCCCATCGGGTTCCACCGCCTGGAATCTGAGGATGAGGACTCTGAACCAGAGCTGGTGATCCAGGAGAGCCCAGATTCCCCTGCCTCCTCTACCCCCCGAAACTTTCGCACCGCCACAGATCCCCTTCGGCAGCCTTCGACTCCCCCACACCTCGTCAGACTCCGCCGAGAGCCGATTACACCAAACCCAGAGAGGCGGATCCACCGGCCTCTGTCTCACCCTCCTCTCAGCCCACTTCCCCCGGGCCCCGGAGAGCTGGCTGTCTTCCCCTCCTGCTGGTTCTGGGGCCAGTCCTCCTCACGAGGAGCGCCACCCCGAGCATGTCATCGAGGAGCGGGACTCACCGGAGAGCCCTGAGCCCGAGGGTCAGACCCGGGCTGTGGGCGCCGTTAAAAGGAGCGCCAGCCCGGCCGTGGCATCTGCTGCCCCACCCTCCAGCCTCCACAAGGTCAAGGATGAGCAGCAGGATCAGGAGGAGGGAGAGGAGGATGAGGAAGAAGAGGAGGAGGAGGAGGAAGAAGAAGAAGATGAGGAGGAGGAGGAAGAAATGGAAGGAGTTAAGGAAGAGGGGGATGAGGAGGGTGTGGAGAGTAAGGCAGGTGGGCAGGCCACAGGTTCAGCGAGTGAAGTGGGGGAAGGCACAGCTGTGAAGGAGGTGAAGGTGGAGCCAGGGAACAGCACGGTGAATGGGAAAGGGGTGGGGGTCGAGCCCGCGCAGCAGGGAGCTGTTGTCTCCACCGTGATCGGAGGAGTGAATGTCCCCTCACGGCCCCTCAAAGTCCGAATCAAGACCATAAAAACCTCCTCTGGCAGCATCACCCGAACCGTGACCCGGGTGGCACCCAAGGGGGCGGCATCTGCAGCAGGCAAGGGTTCAGATGCCAAAGGTCAGCCTGGGGGCCGGAAGGCAGCCACCAGGCCCAGGAGAGTGGATGCCTCATCCGGGCGCGCTCTTACCCCCCTGCAGCAGCAGCAGCAGCAGCTTGCCAAAGGTGCCATCCTGCCTGTTTCCACACTGCAGGATGCCAGTACCGCCATGCTGGTGGCTGCTAGCAAGGCCCAAAATAAGATGGCATCCACGACATCCTCATCAGAGAAGGCTAAAGTTTCCGCTACGGCGGTCAGCATCACTAAATCTGCCGCCCTGCCAGCAGTCTCCTCCACCTCTGCATCCACCAATGCTGCTGCCGCCTCCCCAAAATTTGCTGTCGGCACAGCTGCTAGTAGCGTGCGACCGGCAGGGCAGAAAACCCTGAACGGCGGTGCTGGGACTGCAGTTACAACCCTCGGCCATCAGGTGTCCAAGCCAGCATCTATTGTTAACAGCACGGGTGCGGTCATCTCTCGTAGCCAGTCCAGCCTGGTGGAGGCCTTCAACAAGATCCTCAACAGCAAGAACCTGCTACCCAGCTACCGGCCCGACCTCTCCACCCCGCCACCCCCCGAGTGGAGCTTGCCTCTGCCTGCCAACGGTTACCGCTGCCTGGAGTGCGGGGACGCCTTCGCCCTGGAGCGCAGCCTGGCCCGCCATTACGACCGGCGCTCACTGCGCATCGAGGTCACCTGCAATCACTGCGCCAAGCGGCTGGCCTTCTTCAACAAGTGCAGCCTGCTGCTGCACGCCCGCGAGCACAAGGAGCGGGGCCTGGTCATGCAGTGCTCCCACCTGGTCATGCGGCCTGTGTCCATCGAGCAGATGATCGGCCAGCAGGACACCACACCAATCGGTGAGCCCTCTCAGCACCCTCCTCTCCCTGCCAAAGTCTCATTTACTTTTACATTTCAGCGTTTAACAAATATACTTTATACGATTATCGAAATATACTTATCGAAAAATCTTTCTCTCCACTTACTGCAACTAGTAATGTTCGTTTGTTGAGGTACTGGATGCTTTACTTTAAATCTCATGGATTTTATGGTACTGCACCTTGTTTCAACAAATGTACTGTTTGTAAACTGCTTGGAATTAAAAGCATCTGCTAAATGATTAAAATGTAAAATCTAGAGCAATTTATAAAAGCATATGAATTAGGAGCAAACTTATAAAATTAAAATTGTTAATGTGTCTGTTATGTAAAGGGCTGAGAGGGAGATCAAGGATTTAGTAGCTTTAAGTAGCCAGTCTATTAGAGAATATAGTGTTAAATGTTTATATTTAACAGGGGTAGGGGTATATTTAAGAGATGTGTTCACCAAGCTAGGAGGTAGTTTTTAGCAGGCATGTTTTCTGTCTGTGGTCGAAAATAGACTGATAATCTGCTGTCCTGACTTGCTGGGAGGTCATTCCACCGCTGGGGGGCCAGGGAAGGGAAGAGAGTCCCCAGTTTATCTGTGAAGGCCCAGCGTGAGTGCTGGCTTTTGTTCAGGCACAGCATTAAAACCCCTGATTCATCAAATCATGTTCTTGATTGAAGGGCCATGATTAGTTGATTTGTTGAATCAGGTTTTTTTTTAGTATTCAGCTAGAACAAAAGCCTGCACCCACAGTACCCCTTCTCAGATAAGATTAAAAATAGTAGCTCCTAGTGTAGTAATGTTTAATTATTCATAAAGATCTATGTCATAGCTCTGAACATCTGTTGCCACCAGTGTCACCTATGGCCATGCTGTCTTATGAACATTCATATGATGCATACATTTGACATACTTCAGCTTGAGCAATAAAGAGCAAACTTCCAGCATCAGGAAAAGGCTTGTATGTAGCTGGTTCATTTGGTTCATCTGCAACCCCACACTGTAAGTGTCAGAGGCTGTTTGAAACTTCACGTAGGTTGCCATGACATGATATGATTAACAAATCATTCACTCAGCCTGGAGCACATGCAGTTCCTACAGATTATCAATATGACTTATTAAACATCTTTTCCATAAGACCTGGGATGTTTGGGGAACTGGTGTCCCCATATGCATTTGTTATAATACCTTTGGGTCATTCCATGTCAAATCAGCAAAGAAAAGTGGATTCTTATACCCGGTAGTGTAATTTTCCAAAAACCAAGTTATGAATCTGCAAAATGTTGCAGGTATGCTTACCATATTTCTTTCTAACTACACAAACACTGTCAGAACTACTTGAAGTTGTGGGTGTCATGGCTTGGATTTGACACGTAATGGCCCAGTTCCTGTTTTATTTTTCAATTTCTGTCACTGTATTTTTATACAAAATGTATTTTTATACTTATCTGTTTAGCTTTCTCCTTGTCTACCTAAAAAGACAGAACTAATGTGTCTCCCACTTCCCACTCTGCCTGTCTCAGGCATGCTCTCTCCAACCCCTCCCTCTCCCTCCATTTTGTCATCTTCTCCTGCCCCTGTGGTCACAGCAGCGGGCTCCATGGCCCCCAGCCCATCCAAGGAGAGCCCCTCAGCCCAGCCCAGCCCCGCCCGGAGGGCCCCCGAAAGGCCCCATGCCCTGCTGCCCCTGCCCTGTAAGAAGGGGGAGGTGCTGCAGTACCACAACTTCAAGTGTCCCGAGTGCCAAGTGCAGTTTGCGGGCAAGGCCGAGCTGGTCGCCCATTTCCAGGAGATCAAGGCAGCGTCCAACACTGTGAGTGTCCCGCAGTGTGTGTGTGCGCGCGTGCGTGCGTGTGTGTGTGCGTGCGTGCGTATGCATGTGTGTGTGTGTGTGCGCGCGTGCGTGCGTGCGTATGCATGTGTGTGTGTGTGCGCGCGTGTATCTGTAGTGGGTGTGTGTGCTTGCATGTGTGTAGTGAGTGTGATATTATGAAGGAACTCCACTACTGCTATCTTAAAACAGCAGTCAGGTCAGTGAGATTTGAGAAACTTTGGGTATTTTACCAAATAACAAGAGGCTCTTTTCTCCTCACCCATTTTCTTTCCACCCCCCCCTTCTCTCCTCTCTTTTCTCCTCCCTTCTTCCTGCCCCTCCTCTCTCTGCATCCCCTGATCTCAGACCTGCATGCTCTGCTCCCCGGCCATGATGCTGCCCAACGCCTGCAGCACGGCGGCGCACCAGCGCATCCACAAGCACCGGTCCCCCCACGTGTGCCCCGAGTGTGGGGGCATCGCCAGGCAGGCCAGCTTCCAGACCCACCTGGAGGAGGCCTGCCTGCACTTCGCCCGCCGCATCGGATACAGGTGAGCACTCATTATTCTAACATTTATTTATATAATGGATGAGTTGGATCAGTCTGCTGGATAAGGTGAGATTGAATAGTATACATCAATATGTCTTCATTATCTAATTTTTTAAATCAGACGTAACATGTAAACCTTGAATTCTTAAAAAAAAAAAAAAAAAAAAAAAAAGAATAATAATCCTGTCCTTTCTCTTCTCTCTGTCTCCAGGTGTTCCAGCTGCCAGGTGGTTTTTGGCGGCCTGAATTCCATCAAGTCTCACATCCAGACGGCTCACTGTGAGGTCTTCCACAAGTGCCCCAGCTGCCCCATGGCCTTCAAATCTGCCCCCAGCGCCCAGAGCCACATCAGCACCCAGCACCCCAACCTCACCGCCCCGCAGGCTAAGTAAGCACCGGAGAAATGCTGTGAAGAATAGCTCTGGATCTAGCAATGTATAAACAGACAACCAGGACTCTTTATCCAGGACTAATCCTCTATTCTTTGAACCACCCAGAGCCCCAAACACTGGTCTACTCAATGTCTTGACTTGTCAAAACTACATGCTGAAACACCCTAAACTTTGCTTCAGCTCCCCATATCATATTTCAACTCCAGTTGTTGAGAAAAGACCTGTCTTCCTTTTTTCCACACTAATCGGGAATCTACAAATTTGTCTTTCAAATAACCACTACGCCACCCATGCATTTGTAAAGGTGTGTTACAGATGAAGTTTGTGCCTGTCTGTCAAGCTGTTTCTGCAAGCCTCTGACTGTATTGAAGACTACAGACCACTCAGTACTCTAGGGAGACCGTCTCACTAATGTGTCCTTCTGAGAAGTGTAGTGTTGATAACCCAACAACCTCTTGACTGAACTGACCTTCCCCACTGGTGGCAGGAGGAAGCAAACAATGTCCCTTTTCTAGTTGGCAAACATTAGGGTTAGGTTATTTTTTTAAGTGTTGCAAGCTTGTGAGTGTGTTTTGGTTTGGCCCTGTAATATACTAATGTATTATATTTACATGTAGACTAAACTGAGGTAATCCTGTTTAACTGCTGATTGTTGGTATATGTAGCTATTTTTATCTCTGCAAAACTTGCTGTGCTCTTCTGTTCTCATGTTGCAACCCCTCCCCTTCTGTTTACATAGGATGATCTACAAGTGTGTGATGTGTGACACAGTTTTTACCCAGAAGCCTCTGCTGTACATGCATTTTGACACCCACCTGGCTAAGCAGAAGGTGCACGTTTTCAAGTGTCCAGACTGCACCAAACTCTATGCGCAAAAAGGTTCCATGATGGAGCACATCAAGGTCTGTGTTCCTTCCAGTTTTCATTCACTATTCAGTACCATGTGATGTTTTTCACTGCTTTATACATTTTGTTAATTGAATGAGTGATATTTTATATTCACATTTTGCCTTTTTGTGTTGCTCGTTCATTGTGTTACCAATGAATGCGGTGTCAACAGAGGCATAAAACAATGCTTGTGTCGGCCTTAACACGGTGTCTCACTGTGTCACCTTGTGTTAAGTTCTACAGCAAGCACATTGTTACTTTGTGAGACAATCTTGCCTAAGTAAATCAGAGGCAGCTGAAGGGAACGCCAGTAAAATATTTTGTCTACCATCTCCTGTTTATTGCCTAGTTTTGTCTACTGAGCATCCTTGTCTCCAGTTGGTGAAATGGTGACTGTTTTATCCCTAATGTGCTGAAGACCATGGAGACGAGCTCCTCCAAATAAAGTACATTGGTATAAACCAAGGGAAAAACACTGACATTTAGTGGTGTTTGATTGGTGGAGTTCTTCTCTGTTCTGTATTGTTAAGGTAACATCATGATTTTCCTCACCTCCCTAGTTAACTGCTCCTGGTCTTTGAACCTTTTCTCTCTCCCTCAGACGACTCACAGAGGTCTGTCAGTCAAACAGGAGGCCCCAGACTCCAGCCCCGTTCCCCGTGCAGCCCCTCCCTCGGCCCCGCCCAAACCCAAACCACCCAGCAAGGCCGAGAGCTCAGACGGGGAGGACTGGGGTGCGGAGCATGAAGAAGAGGAGGAGGAAGAGGACGAAGGTGCAGATGGGGAGGGGGGTGAGGAGGACGGTGACGAGGCCCCCAGCTCTCCAGAGTCGGGACTGGTGGGCGCACAGCCCGGCATGCCGGCGGAGTGGAGCTGCAAACAGTGCCAGACACGTTTCACAGAGAGGGACGGCTACATATCACACATGAGGAAGGAGCACGGCAAGGTCATTACTACACCTCAAATCTGCCACTCTGTTCTGAATGCACCAGTTTTACTCCCTGGTTTTCTTTGTTTCTGTGGTAGTTTGAAAAACTGTTGGAAAAGTAATGCTGTTTCTCTCTTGTTGAGTAAGCTTACCTGCATGAGAGCAAGACTACATCTTGAGAATAATAAACATGTGACACAGCTGGTGGAGAATACTTTTTTACCAATCTCACACACAAAAGTCTTGCATTGGTAAGAAGTGGTGTCACTGTCCTCACTGAGTAACACACAAAAGCTCAAAGCCACTACGAGCCCAGAGGAAACATTCAGAGGAAGTGAGCAAAAGTGGCTGAAATAGTTGTCGTAACACTTACAACAGTTATAACAGTTTTTTTATGACAGCTGTTTTTTTCTGTTACTTGTTTTTGTCCTCTCCAGTCGGTGAAAAAGTTCCCATGTCGCATGTGTGAGAGGTCCTTCTGCTCCGCCCCCAGCCTGCGCCGCCACGTACGAGTCAACCACGAGGGCATCAAGAGAGTCTTCCACTGCCCGTGAGTACCCCCAAATAACTACCAAGATCCACACCCAATCCCCTCCTTGCCACATCAACCCTCCTCCTCAAGTCCTCTACTGCACATGAGTAATGCTCCCCAACCCAGCCTAACTGTCTCCTCATTAAGACAGTGTTGTACTGTCAGCAGAGCAGTGTAAGCCTCTTATGAGGGCTAGCCACGCCCTAACACCTTGGCCATGTTGCAGGCACTGCACTGAGGGGAAGCGGACCTTCAGCAGCCGGCTCATCCTGGAGAAACACATCAGGGTCCGACACGGAATCCGGGCCCGGGACCAGCGCCGCGACGGACAGGTCAGAATTTCCCAGAACACACCTGGGCTGATGTAGCAAAACCGTTGGTTAGAATCTTATGCAATTCAGATACCGCACTTCTCAAAGCACTTTCCAAACTCACATCCCTGTTGTCGCCCTCCCCCCTTCCCCCACAGGGCCCGGTGCAGACACGGAAGCGCCCAGCTCCCGGGCGTCTCCTGGAGGAAGGCATGGGGAGCTCCTCCGACCCTGAAGAGGGTGGTTTGACCGGACCAGGGGCCAGGACCATGGGGGAGGAGGAGGAAGGGGGCGGTGATGGTGGGGAGGGGGCCAGCAGCGAGGGTGTAGCCACCCCATCGAAGAGGCTGAGGATCTCCGCTCCGCCCCCCCCACCGGAGGACACAACGTTCCGGTGCGTTCCGTGCGGCTTCTCCACAGAGGACCGGCAGGAGTTTCTGCGTCACATCCCTCAGCACCGGCCAGACGCCGCCCCCGGCTCCCAGCAGTGCTCGCAGTGCGGGGTGTGCTTCGCCTCCGCTGGGTCCCTCAGCCGCCACCGCTTCATC
Organism: Albula goreensis; assembly: GCA_022829145.1. Lineage (NCBI taxonomy): Eukaryota > Metazoa > Chordata > Actinopteri > Albuliformes > Albulidae > Albula > Albula goreensis. Next base: position 9,438,867 of record CM040743.1, on the reverse strand, counting down.
ACCCACCGCGTGCGTGACACCCCGCCCGCCTCCGACCTCTCCGCCCCTGGCGCCGCCCAGCCCGACGGCCACCCGGAGTCCCACACCCCCTCGGACCCCTCCGCCTTGCCTCAGGGCTCCTCCCCCGACTCGCCGACCCCAAACTCGCAGCAGCTGGCCGAGGACGCGGAGGGCCGTGTGGGCTGCAGGGTGTGCGGCCGCCGCTTCGACAAGGTCTCCGATCTCAACACACACTTCCGGACTCACGGCATGGCCTTCATCACCGCACATAAGACCGACAGGCCGGTGTAGAGACCGAGTGAGCGAGAGGAAGAGAGAAGAGTTCCTGAACTCTGAGGGGAAGGGGAGGAAGTTGACAGTTTTTGGCCTAATGTGGTTTAATCAGTTGAATCAGGAGGATGGTTGTCGGATTTAAGAAATGATGGCAGCAAAGGAGTGTCTGCAGGTTATTCGATCCATATATGCTGGGCTCATGCTCTCTCACGCACACACACACACACACACACACACACACACACACATTCACACACACACACACACACACACACACACACACACACACACACACACACACACACACACACACACACACAGATAGTGGCCGTGCAGTACTCGCAGATGGTAGTCACTACATCAGACTTTGCTGTCACAAGGCATCCATCATCTGGGAACAGGAAGCCTTTCTGTCATACAGGGAGTGCCCATTAATCAAGTTCTGCAGCTCTGTCTTCACAAACTGTCACATCACTGTAACTCTGTATCTGCTCCCTGCCACCTCATCCCTCTGTGTTTCCACCATCCTCAGCCAATCAGCATTCCTCCTATATCAGTATCCCCACCATCCTCAGCCAATCAGCATTCTTCTTGTATCAGTATCTCTACCATCCTCAATCAAAACAGCATTCCCCCTGCTCTGTGCTCCCTATCATCCTCAGCCAATCAGCATCCCCCCTGTTCTCTGCTTCCCACCATCTTCAGCCAATCAGCTTGTCCCTATGTCTCTATTCTTGCCACGTCTTTTCACCTTTTGCTGCTCTCTGTTTACATTCCTGTGTTTTCAATGTCTTTCATCTCCCTATCATCATTCTCTTTCTCTCTTCTCTGTTTACAAACTGTATTCATTCATTAACTCACTAACTCATTCATCACTGTCACTAATTTTACTTTTCTAATGGTTTCAGAACAGTGCAAATAGAACGGTGGCATGCTTGTTTTTAACCTTATTCTAACCACCTTTTACAGTAGGGCTAATCACTAGGGATAGCAGAATGAGGTCTAATGAACATTGTAATGGATGGAGCTTGAGTTATCTGTTAATCACTGACTGCTTTCACCATTCAGAAGGGTTTTTCTTTTTGCTGTTTGACTCCCTCGCACCCTTCCTTCTTCCTCCATACCCATGAACATACTGTATTATGGCTTCTGTCTACTGACTCAAGCAGTGTTGCAGTTGATGGGATGAACACATAAGTCATATTCCTGAAATGTATGTTAACTAAAGCAAACAGGGTGCTCCCTATTGAGTTTTTAAACACTGCTTTTTAATTGTGTTTTATAACAACTTGCTTTATAATACAGGTATTTATTAAAGAGTCTTTCAGAGGTTATTTCTGACTGCATCTTTGTTCCTTTAACCAGTCATTCTGTAACATGTAAAAGTGTAGGAGTATTCTGTCATGCCAAACCTTTTCTTTCTTTTGGAAGTTTTGATTCAACTGAAGTTGTTTTGTGGTCTTGACTTTTTTGTCACATTATCTGCTGAAACTGTACTTTGGGGCTAGCATAATTTACAAAGACTGCTGTATGAACGGTTAACCCAACAGACAGGCAATCGCGTTTCTGTAAGCAACATGGTATAAGGCAGCGAAACACACTCATGAGGGTGTGAGTTATTTAGATTTGTGTAATTGTAAAACGTGCGTGTTTTTTCAGCTTCAATCGGCTTTTTTTTTTTTTTTTTTTTTTTTTTTTTTTTTAAATAGCGTTGCGTGTAAGTATGTATTTTATTTTTCTTTGCTGCAGCATGATTTCAGTTATGTTGTGTTTGCATGAGCTTCTCCCAGCCCAGAATCTGTACGTACACAAGTACACATAGCTAGAAAAATTTTCCTGTTTTTATTTTTTTGTTTTATGATGTCAATAAGTCTAGTATTTGTATTTTTTTTCAGCTGTTTGGAAGCAGATGGGAGTGAGGTCAGGGACTATATTTTTTAAAGCTGTGTTTGTAATTGTACATTGTAACAAAAAGCATTTAAAAAAAATGTGTGCAAAGGGATGCTTGTGCATAATGATTGTGTACAAAAATTAACCATGTTCTCTTTGATATAATTTTCTATTTTCTCTAGATACTGAGTCAGTGGTAGTAGTAAACTACTGTGCTCTATTAGCGGGTTTTTGGTAATTTTTTGAGTGGCCCCCTGTTCTTTTGGGGAATGGATGGGGGGGGTCCTGTTTTTTAAACCTGAAGTCATATTGTCACCAATTGTATGATAACAGAGATATAAAGGATTACTTAATTTTTTTCTTTAATCTTTTTTTTGTAGAATTGTCTGTCAGTTCCAATGCCATTCAGCTGTGATTGTTTGTGTAAAGTCATCTGGTTGTGTCTAAAATAAATATGTTAAACAATTGATGGTAATTGTATGTTTTGCATTTGGTGCTCTCTACCGAACGCGGCCTAGTCAATATTAATGTTTTATTGTGCATGCATTCACATTTTGGGATATTTTTGGGGCTGATTTTGCCATTCTAAATGAGTAGTACTGCAAAAGTTGTTTTGGTTCCCAGTGAGCTTATTCGATGTGTCTGCCATTAAAGGGCTTGTAAAAATCTGTGGTAGTATCCAGCGAAGAGTCCAAATAAGATCTCTGTATGACAGAATTAACTTTAAAGGATCAGCTGACCTGGGGGTTGAGTTTTTTTCTGTTTCTGTTGTTAATATGAAACCGGGCTCTCCCCGTCTATTAGCGTAATTCAGACAAAAACTGGAAGAGCTTTTGATCTACTGGTCACAGATAACATTTACTTGTATACCTTTGGCTGTATATTGGCTTGAGTAAAACTCAACTATTATAATGTGAATTCAGTGAAAGACCTGAAACATGGTTTAAGTCATTTCACAACAGAGAAGTATTTCAGAAATTAGTTTATTTTAAAGATTAAAAGGAGAACATTTCAGACAGTCCTCCACAGCTACCTGTGGTTCTCTGCACCTGTTTGGTATGCAGGTTTGATAATCCCAGTGTGCCTGCACCCTCGCCAGAGGAGTACTTTACTGGATCCACACTCACCCTCCACACCTCTAATCTGTATGCTGAAGTGCTTACAATGAGCAAAAACTCAATTTCTATCCCTTCATCAGACTCAAGAGTACAATAAGGAGGCCTGAAAGAACAGCTAAACATTATTGTACAGATGCAATTACCTCACTATTCTGTCGTCATGACCAGCATCATCATGCCAGCTCTAACCTCTTTCTCAACAATAACTATGCAGGGAAGACTGCCCAGGAATCAGAGATCAGTTTAAACCCCTGCATTTCCTATAGCACACATCTGCCTTTAGTAGATTAGATAGTTATGAATATATACATGATAGAATAATAAGTATGTGAAATGCCAGCTCCCTCTGCCTCATTTATCATTTTCTATTTCTACATTTACTGAATATTTGTTTTGTTGTGCTCATGCCTGCATTTAATAAAAGTCAAAGTAATCATTTTCACACAGTTCGTAAGCTGCGAAGACTGATGCGTGAAGGAACAAGGAAAGGGACGTCTTCCACAATGTGCATTTAACTATTGTATATATCGGAGTAAGAGTAACAGTAGATGTTGCCAGAAAACTACAGTTCCCATAATGCTGAGTCTTGAAGCTCCTACAAGGAAAAAGTGTGTTTGTTCAGGTTATCATTACTTTAAACTTTTTCATTTTTTAATTACAGTTTTTAAATTCTACTGCCTTTCATAACCATCTGGTTAAAATGTGTATTTTAACAATATCACTTTTACTCACCAGCTTTCATTGGTATTGGTTCTGGTGATCGTAGGGTTGGAGTCATTGACCGGACAAATTTTACACCCAGAGCTTCTCCCAAAGCATTCTGCTGGTCTGGGGTTAGTGCATTAAACTGGGTAGTCGTCACCATGGCAGCATTGTCAGGACCCATGGCCATCAGCTGGCTGATTGAGAGTGCCTGATCAAAAATAATAATTTATCAAATATTAATATAACTGAATGCTGAACATGTATCTGCTTTAATCACAATGGGATTACAAGAGGAGATGGAGGCAGATATAACTGAGAGAGGCAGATTTGAGTGATTGAGAGATCAATCAAGAGAACAGAGATGGAACAGAGACAGATGGAACAAAGAGTGTATGAGGAACAGGAGAGCTGGACTGTGGGACAATAAAAATTTAGGAGAGAGCGAGAAAGAGAAAGAGGGAGCGGAGAGACTCACAGCCAGGCGATCAGGGGGGATGAGGGGAATGGCTGACTGGCGAATGAAGGTAAAAACAGCAGGATTCAGGCTCTGCAACTCTGAGGCGTTCAGAACCGCTGGTGGGGAACCATGTGGATCAGAGTAAACAAATCACTTTAATAAAAACAATATCTTAGAGCAACCGGAAAAGGCATGGAAGCACAATTATAGCAACTGACATGAAAATGACTGCAAGCCAGACAAGGAATGAGAAAAAACCACAAATACGCAGCTAATGCAAATTTTTTACGAGGCATTGTGGAAGATTCTGGTTGTATTTGGATATATGCACATTTGGATATATGCAAAGGTAGCCATAACAACACAAAAACATCAAAGTCACAGAAAAACATCTTTCAGGCAAACAACATTCAAGGATTTATCTTGGAGAACTTGGACAAGTGTTGAAAACTTAACTGAGCAGGGCTGTTTTGGAAACTGAACATTACCAGCTGGCTAAATGAATGGACAATGAATGACAATGTAGGCAAATGAATGGACAGGCTACTGTAGCCTCCAGACTAACCCATGATATTTCCCAGGGTGTTGACTTGGGCCTCAGTCCAGTTGGCTACCTCACCAAACACATGGAGAGCCTTCTCCTTCAGCCGTTCTGTCACATTCTGGGTACAGTGCACACCGCCGAGCGTCCCCAGCGCCTCCCTGCAACACATGCCGCCTTCGTCACTCTCACAAAACGCCAACATGGAGATGCTGACCACAGTCGTCATCCGTCCAACAGTCCAAATGATCAATCATATTCATCTTTTTTTGTCATCGTCATTATCCAAAGGGCAAGTTTTTGCAGGTTCATCATAATATCAAAAATATTATCGTCATCATTACTGATATTATTATCATCAACATAATTTACATTAGCATCATAAACATCAGTTTCAAAATCCTCATGATCATCATGACCATCAACAACAGTAGGTGCAATGACAATGTCAGACCTGTAGGTGTCAGTGTTGAGCTGATCTGCCTCCTGAGGGCTCATCCCACAGATGAACTGACCAAGGCCAACCACCTCCACTGCGCCCAGCTTTTCCATGGTCAGGTTAGCCCTCCTCATGTAACCCTGCAGTATGGCCTCACTCTGTCAGGGAGAAAGATTCATCGTCCTTACTACCTGTATTACTGCCACTGAATTTGCTGCTACATATTCTAAGCATGTTGTAAAATACGATCTATATCATACTGACAATACACTGAAGCAAATTCCATTTCTTTAGGTTAATTTCTGATCACTCATCATCCTCCCCGCCCTTCTTCACCCCTGCCTCTGCTGCCCTGTGGGCGCTCTGACCTGGTCGTGCCGCCAGCCGCAGCTGGAGAGCAGCTCCAGAACATCCAGGGAGGTGATGTTGAGCTCCTGCAGCTCCGCGGGGGAGAAGCCCTGCGTCACGCAGCCCAGCTGGAGTAACTGCTCCTCAGACAGGGAGGCCACTGCTCCCCACACCTGCAGGACCACGCCCAGAGAGGAGGAGGAGAGGACAGTATGGGGAGGGAGAACAAAACAGAACACAGGCTAATGGCCACATCAACTTCATCACATCATAAATTCATATACTAAAATATATAGTTTGAGATGCACTATTCCTGGTGTGCCAAATAAAAATAAATTTACAATTATTATTATTATTATTATTAATAATAATAATAATGTCCATTCGACCCTGGGATTCAGCCCTGTAACTCCCTGTTCCAGTTCAACATGAGTTCATTCTCCTGGACCCCCTACCTCCTCTCCTCACAGTACCTGGATGGTCTTGTTCCGCAGAGCCTGCAGCTGCAGGTGGCTGAAGCCGTGGATCGACCCTAACATGGACACCCCCTCCCTGAAGGTCTCGGCAGACATTTCAGCCAAGTGAGCTGGGCTCCACAACACATTCCTCTCGCCCAGCTCCACCACCTGCAGCAGAGTGGGGCCACCATGGACACAGTCTGCCCAGGATGAAGAAGGGCAGGGTGGAGAGGGGCAGACCCAGTGAGGGATGGAGCATGGGAGAGGAGGAAAAAGCTGTTAATAGTTCAAGAAAGCAAGGAGAGAGCCAAAAAAAAGAAAAAGTGCAGTAGATGACTGAATGGATGAAAATGAAGAGTCACTGGAAATTCATGAAATGGAGTTGAGGGTGGAAAATATGGAAGAGTAAACCATCTGGTGTCTATGTAGAACATCTGTAACAGGGGTAGTTTTTGCATCCTTTCAAACTTCCTAGCTGCACAATCATAGTCATTAGGTTTCATGACATGTGATTGGAGAGTTTCAGTTGTACCTCTAAGACTCTAGCATACATGTGAGCAGGATTCACGCTCAGGCAATTAATACTAATAAGGTTGTCCATCCTTGGTGTAGAGCATTCCTCTCTTTCCACTGACCCTCCATCCTGTTGTGAACAGTAGCGCTGGTTGCCGTGGAATCCGTGGCCAAGGAGAACAGCTTGCGGTGAAGTGAAGAAAGATCTGGAAGGTTTCTAAACTCCTCCGGAGGGGGAGGAGAGGGTGCAGGAGGCAGGGAATCCAAGAGGTCTGACAAAGCTGCCTTAAGCCAAGGCTATGACAAACACATATATAATAGAATAAGAATAAGAATACAAAAGGGGGATACTCTATTCCAAGAAAAATCATATCTAGCCATCCTTCAACAATGGTCATCCTCTCTCTCATCCTCAGTCCTGGTCCTGGAGAGCCACAGGGGGTGTCTGATTTTGCTTTGATTTTAAATTCCATGACCAATAAACCAGAAAAGGTGTGTTAGCTGTGTGATCAGCTAACAATTAAGTGTAACTCTCATTGACCAGGATGGAAGAGTTTTGAGTTTTTTAAGGTCCAAATTTATGGCATAACAGTTACATTAGAGCTTACTACGAGCTTGTATTGGCAATTGTCATTGTGTTAATTTCAAATCTATGAGGTATAAATTTTATACAAGTAGAATGTGGCAGACATGACTACGATGGTTTTATCCCAGACTGTTATGATTTTTTTTTCCTTGACACTGATGTTGAAGTTTGGATTTTGACACTGATGTTCCAAATAGTCATACTATATTTTTTTAGATATTATGCCACAATTTGGCATTCAGAAACAGAGCTGTAAATCTTTAAAAATCCCAAAATATCCTTGCTGGAATTGAATATACAAAAGATGTCATAACGTTAATACAAGCATGTCATCAGGTAGCATGTGACACTGCTTACCTTATATGGAAGTGACATGAGGACAGAGTCATTGAGCAGTAGAAAGGGGCCCAGTGATTCCATTGTGTTCATGGACCAGTTAGAAGGCTCGCTTTTAAATGAAAAACACACAAAAACATTGTCAAAGATGGCCATCACATCTTTAACGATTGGAGTTGAGAAGTACATCCACAAGAGCAACAAACACATTGGCTATGAAATAACATGAACAAAAACAGTAAAAAAAAAATTAATGCTCCTACCCATACAAAGCTGTGACATGTTTAAAGAGCCCTCTAGAGTGGTAAGGGTCAATTCGTTGGCACTGGGACTGTGCCAGCAGGCTGGCATTGATGGCACTGGGGGCCATTTCCGACAGATACCAGGACCCCATCTCACACACCAAGTTCCCCAGTCTGGTGATGTCATTGGGCCCTAAGGACGACAGATTCTTTCCTGGGAATGGCGAGGGGACACAAAAACTGTCTAAGCTAACCAATGCCAATGCAAAGTTTTTTGTTTATAAGGCAGAGTTACGATGCCAACAGTCTGTATTATATATGAACATACAATATTTATTGCTATGTACAAGTCTCATTTACCAGACAGCTCAGTGCTTTGCTGATCAGGGGCATACGAGCGAAGGACTTCTGGGGCAGGAAGGACAGATCGGCCTGGGACATCTTCTCCAGAAAGCTGGGGCACGCAGATTCACTGAGGCCCTCTATGCTCTCTAGACTGTGACGCACACACACACACACACACACACACACACACACAGACACAGTGTTTCTCCTGCTAACAGGTTATCCTCCTCTCATGAATGAATATCCATTCAACTGAGGTATTTTTTCCAGCAAGTTAGCCATTCCCAGTATGCTAGAGTAATCATTCTCAAGACACATTCCCAGAAGTGTAAACATTGGGTTTGTTGTGATTCCTGGACTATGCAAGTTTACATGTGTTCAGCTTTTTAAACCTTAAATCCCGAAAGCATCACTGCCACTGTATTTGAAACACTAGATAATCATTTAACCTGGTTTCCTGTGGTCCCTTCATTGTTATGTTCTCAACCAAAAGTGACATTGTAGTATTGGCTGTTCAATTGTCTTTTCACTGTTATTGACACAACCCCTCTATGATGGTATTTTTTTTTTCAACTAACTGAAAAACGTATGAGGATGTTGCCATAAGGTACATGTGATATATATATATGGTTACTCTGTGACCTCAGAGACTGAGTGAGTAAATGATAAGAGCAGGTTAAAGCAGGGGGAGCTGGACTGACGGCAGATAGAGAAGCATCAGGGCGGGGATGGCACTGAGCTCAGCATTAGTGATGTTGTAGAAGTAGCCTCTTCTTTCTCTCTCCAAACTCTCAAAGAGCCTCTCTGCAGCACACTTCACCTGTCAGAGAGAGACAGACAGACAGACAGACAGACAGACAGACAGACAGACAGACAGACAGAGAAAGAGGCATCGGAGATAGATGCAGTGAGAGATGGTGAACAGTACGAAAAGATAAAAGGGGATGACAAAGCAAAGAAACACAGATTCATTGGAGGGGAAAAAGAAGAGGAGAGGTATGATTCTGGGTGCGTTCATACAAAGGGTTCACAAAGGGTACATTGCAGAGTATGACTGGAGACTGAAAGTCATAAACAGCCAAACACACACAAACATATGAGCATCCACACACACACACACACACACATACACACTTGTAGACACTCACCTGTGTTCTGGAGAGCTGGGATGCTCTCTGTGCCAGTTCCTGCACCATGGCCAGCAGGTCGGTCTGATTAATGTTTTTGATCATCTCACAGGTCACACCCTGCAAGGCTGAGCCCAGCCTCCTGTCAGGACGGACCAAACCATCATCATCATCATCATCATCATCATCATCACCATCATCACCACAATCATGATCATCATCACCATCATCATCATCATCCTCTTACCCAATATCTTTAAGCTGTAATTTGTTGCCTAGAATCTCCCTCACCAGAAACACAGACTGTAAAATAGGAAAGGCAAAAAAAATCAATGATTGAATGAAATCAATTGATCAATGGTACAATTTTGTTAATTTATCCTGATGTGACATTTGGACACCGATAGACATTTTTGTCACCTTCTTCTGGGAGCAAATGGGTCTACTGCAAGTTGCAACAAACCCCACCTCCCGTACAGCACAAAAAGAGATATGACTCCCACCCATCTGTATACAGCCATGCCACCTCAAACCCTTCTCATGTCCAACTGCCAGAGCTATGCAGACATTGGCTTGGTAAGCACTAGATCAGGACACCTCCTGGGACAACAAAGTTGCAGCTGAAAGAGCTGTTGGTGGACCAGTAGTGGAAGGGGCTTCCTTGTAACTAGTATGGATACAAACTAGTATAGTATAACGGGTGTTGGTCATGACACTTCACCTCATAGTGCAGATGAGGTGGTGGTTTTGGCGCTGGGCATTACCTGTGCCTTGGTCCAGCTGCGCGTCCCTCCAGCTGGTCCAGGGAGCGTAGGCCGGCCCTTTCGAGGGCAGACAGCGGCAGACTGGATAGGAGAGGGCTGGAGACGCTATGCACCAGCTCAATCATGCTAACATTACGGCACAACTGAGGGCAGGAGAGGGGAAACAGAGTCACAATGTCAAACCCAGCCCTCTGAGTCTTTACTACAGATACAATAATCATGTACATATTTATGTATCCAGGTCTCATGACAGTATCAAAAACGTCAACATGCTCACAAAACCATGGGCTGGGGGGTTAATAGTAATTACATCATAATAAATCATTTATTGAAATTAAATACTTTTATATACTCTAGTTTCATTCCTGTACCTATCCAACATCTAACTGTATATGCATGTACTGTTGTTTTACTGATAAAGGATTCTGTTGACTCGAAGTACATGTGCGATTGTTTGTGCTGGCAGAATGTGGAGACATAATTTTGAAATTTTTGGTTTTAAAATGAATTTATATTCCTCCATCCCTTTTTCTCTCAACCCCACCAGCTGCACCGCTTCCCACACATACAGACTGCTCTCTCTTTCTCTCCATCTATTCTCTCACTCTCACTCTACCCTTCCCTCCCTCCCTCTCTCCCTGACTCACCCCCTTTAAGAGAGCCATCCTCTGCAGTGCAGACAGCTCCTGGCTCAGAGCATCCAGCCCGTCAGCACCCAGAATGCCCTGGGGTCCGACTCCCAACAGAACTGAGCTGCTCACCCCTCTCACCAGCGACCCCAGGCCCAGCAGCTCCTTGCCAGAAACCACCTGATAACAACAGAGAGAAGGAGTGAGAGAGAGGGGCAGAGGAGAGAAGGAGCGAGGGAAGAAGGTAATGACGATAATCCTGAAGCACTTTACAGGAAAGGGGGAAAGAACTCACCTCAACCACCACCAATGACTACATATACTGGAATTTGTCAAGTTACAGTCTGACAGTTTATATCTCACTCTATGATTGCCAAAGTTTTCCACAGAAACTAATATGACAAGCGTAGACTTATGTACGGTATGTGTGTAACCCTGAAATATGGTGCCTGCCAAGCAGCAAAATGACAATAAATAGGGAGTTCAAAGAATTTGAGTAGAGGGTGAAAACAATAATGGGTGTAAAGAGCAGCATCAATCAGAGGGATGAATGGGATAAATGGATAAGTGGAAAGAAAAGGAATTTAAACAGAGGGCCCAGCCTCACCTGCTCCCCTCCCAGCAGCATTTGGACCAGGGTTCGAGCCTGCACAGGCTGCCACTCCACCCGTCCCAGAGAGGGTAGTTTGTCCCGCAGGGCAGTGGAGGGCAGCTGGGCCAGCTGGGACAGGGACAAGGCTGAAACCGCCGATGCACCCAACTCCAGGAGTTGCATCAGAGACGGCAGGGAGTCGCCCTCCGTAGAGATCACCCTCCCCACCAGCTCCTTCCTCAGCTGGGAGGGAGAGAGGGAGGGAGAGATGGGGTTTGAGTTTTAGCAGAACTTTATTGTCAAATTAAAAGTGTACATGTCATATTTTCATGCAGCTCTTGTATTTCATGAACAGTAAAAACCTTAGTAAAAAAAATAAAATGTACATCAACAAATCGTGTCCCCCACCACACATTCTCAAACATTCTCAAGTCTAGCATCTTTTCAAAATACTGGAAGTCAGTGAGAATCGTCTTCCTTTCATTTGTTTAATTTTGCTCTACTCAGCAGAAACCGAACAAGACAAAGTAACAGTAACAGATAAAATGAATGGCAGAACTTACAAACCAGCTGAACAGCAATTGCATTTAACAACACTGAAAAGAGTCATGACAAACCCTTTACAGTAGCTGTACCTTGATGCTCTCAGAATTGTCACATTCACTGAGCTGAGACAGAAGAACCTTGCTGAGGGATGCGCTGAGAGAGGAAGTGTCGCCATAGAAACATGCCAGGGAGCCCAGTCTGATTGGACAGACAGAGAGATGGGTGACATTCAAAGCAGCACAACTGATAAGTGACAGAGGACAGAAGTTGCACATTGAAACTGAATGCAGTCAAGTGTCTAAATCAGCATTTCAGACAGTTGCTCATTGTATTTTGCACAATGAGCAACTTCTACAGTATACCACATATCTTCTACAGTATCCCAGCTTATCCCAGTTATCTTCTAACTTAGCTGCATATGCCAAGTAAGTGTAATACAATCACAACAGGTGAAACTGCAAATGAAACGTAGACACACACACACACACACACACCATATTCAAACAAATACAAACACATTCATATACACGCTAAGTGTTTGCACAGGCACGCACCTGTGCAGGAAAGCATGGTCCCCATGGACACAGTGGTCCTTCACCCTGCGAAAGAGCAGCCTGCCCAAAGAGGGAGGGACCCGTCCCAACCCACAGAAGGAGCAGGGGAGCCTGGGGGACCGGAAGAAGGCGCACAGCTGGAGAAGAGAAACACACAGGGTACAGAGTTAGAGACATGCAGATATCAGTGTTAACACAACATACACACACACACATGCACCACATGCAAACACACACATGCACACATCTCCACACAAAATACAGACATATATTAGCACACACTTCCCCATTAACCCCAAATATATCATGCCATCATGCCCATACAGCAGTAAACAGTAGCAAGCAGGACCTCCTCTTTGGGGACGGTTCTGAATTCGGAGACTGGCAGGAGAGTGAGGAAGCGGCCCATGGTCTCCATGACATCCGCCTTCAGCCAGCCCATCCTGGGAGGGCAGAGATCTGTGAGTGAGGGGTGTAGAGAGGTGAAGAGGTTAACTACACCCCTCGCACAGGGCTGTCTGTGATCTCCATGATTCAGTCCATGCACTGGTGATAGAACAACGATGTGTCACCTAGCATACCAGCATGGGGAAGAGCTGTCAGCACAGCAGTGTTAATGTGAATGGCACTACGGTGGGTCGCTAGCGGTGGGACCTTTCACTACCTATTTAGCCTGCACTGAACAGCATGAACAGCATCTCACCTCAGCTGCCTCACCTCTACTGACTGCTATCAGGCTGCTATTGCACTGTTATTCTAAATCAGTGGTGGGAGGATTACTGCACCAATGGCTGGCCTGGTCAAAACAAACATGAGGCTGCAGCAGATAGAACAGCTTGCACCGACAGCCATTACAATTTACATCAGGCAGCCATGATACTATCATTGGTCACTGTATTGATACAGGTATTGAATGCCTGGATATGGATATGATTGACAGTTAAAATGACTGTAAATATGGAAATGGGGTATTTTGAGGATTCAAGTAAAATATTTTTCCAGAAATTTGTTTTTACAGTTCACAAAATTCAGCTCTGGCATCTCTGTTTGAGAATAACAGCCTATCTTCAATAACAGTCTGTCCCTGAGCAGTGCCTGGTCCATGTGGTTGTTGAGACAAATAAATAAATGATGATAAAGGTAAATGATGAGACTGACTCTGTGATCCGTTGGCTTGAGGACTCGTGAGGGGGCCCAGAGTGCAGTTTAGGTGGTTGTGGGCGACTTGCTGCTTGGCCCAGTGCAGAATCTGTGATTTCTGGTCCAGAGACAGGGAGTCAAACACCTTACTGAGCAACCCCATCCTGAGAAAAAAGCACAAATATATACACATACACACACACAAGAATGCAGAGTGAATACTATCTAGTGAATACAATCAATGATCTAGTGATAAATGTGTTAAGTTGGCAACCTCTGAGTTGTGTTTCCCAGGGTGCCCTGCCCTGTGCCCCTCATAGACTCACATCTTTGTCAGCTGTGGGGGTGGTAGTTGCCATGGCAGCATCAGGACAGGGGGTGGGGTGTTCAGGAGGAAGGGCTCCGCCCCCCAGAGGAGGAGAGCAAAATCGTAGAAGGCGAGGTCCGTCCCGTTCCTCACCAGGATGTCCCAGGACAGAGGGGCAACGAAGGCCCTGACAAAACACAGACCATCATCCTGCAGCGAGAGAGAGAGACGCCAGGGAAAGAACGAGGGAGAGAGGGATAGCAAGGAAAAAGGGGGGGGGAATAAGGGGTTGTGATTGAGGGATAACAGAAGGTGAGTGAAAATCGGAATAAAAGGAAAAAGTAACAATGGAGAGAAAGGCAGCTTTATGTAATATCAGACTGTCAACAGACATGTCAGTTGAAAGTCCAGCTCAAACTGTTCCTCCACCCACCAGGTGGCAGTACTGACCTTGGAGTTCTTCATGACCTCTATCATGTGCAGTAGATCAGAGCAGTTCATCACCTTCTCAGTGATAGGGACATGCTTCGGACCAGGGAGAGAGAGAGAGATGTTCTCTGGACTAGAGAGAGCAAGAGACACATTCTGTAGACTGGAGGAGGAGACAGAGATGGTCTGTAACCCAGAGAGACAGAGAGGGAGAGAGACAGACAGAGATAGAGTGAGATACCAGCCAGAGATTTTCTCCACAGTAGCAAAAAAATGCTACACACACTCATTTGTTTTGAAGTTGATTAGGTCAAACCCATTCTATTTCGGTATGAAGCCCAGACATGGGTCTAACGCACAGAGCAATCACCATGGAGGACACAACAAGGCTCCAGTGCAGGGAGCTGATTGGACAGTCAGTAGTTAAGGGGTGGTACCCAGTTAATCTGTCCAATGTGAGGGACCCCAGTGTCATTCTGTAGGATGAGAGGCGGGGGTGGAGAAAGCCATGGCAGTGAAGGGAGGGAGGAGAGCAGGGTGGGGAACATGAAGAATGGATTGGAGGGTACGTCCTCATTTGATTCTCCAATAGAACTAGGAGGGAAAAGAGAGAGAGAGAGGAGGTAATATTTGTTACATGGTAATAATGACCACATGCAGTTGATATTTAATTTTAGATTCATTTTCAAACGGTTAATTATGTGTGCATGCCTACACGCACATACACACAAACACACAAACACACATATGTGTACATTCAAATACTCAGTCTTGCGAATTATTGTGTAATATAGTCACCTTGTTTGATTGGTGTCCATTACTCTAGGCAATGGGTATCCTGCAATTCAACACACAAAATCAGAGGCCCCTATATAAACAATCCATCAAACATCTTTGAGCAAGACCTGAGTTTTGCTCAAATAGAGCTGGACAATTCAATCTGCCCACACCCACACATCACTCAATACACTCACACACTCACTCCTCACACACACACACACACACACACACACACACACACACACACACACACACACACACACACACACACACACACACACACACACACACATTCTGTTAAAATCTGTTGAACATGCAGTATTTTGTCTTTATGTGGACCTCCTGCAATGTATGCAGGCTGCCAGCAGGGAGTGCTACAGCACACACAGGAAACAGCAGCAGGTCTCACCCATCCTGTAGCACTTGGTCATCTGTGTAGACAAGGAGACACAGAGAAAGAAAACCAGATAATAATAATAATAATAATAGTAGTAGCAGTTAGTCATTACTATGTAGTAGTAATAAAATACACATATAATTTTTTTATTGTTTGCTAAACTTAGAGTGTTACCAGTCTCTGTGCCCCCTCCCTGAATCCTACAGGCAGAGGAGGGAAGCCCTGCATGGAGTAATTGCGGTCAGGCATCATCCATGACATCATTTCCTGTGGCATAGCTGAAAGGAACAGAGCATCAGATGCCACTCAGTCCTGGGCAGTGTTCTTGGACACATGCAGACAGAGGTGACAGAGTGTAACAGTAAGATTGAGAGCACACAGACAGGTAAAGGGTGAGAGAGTAGAGGGGTGAATGGGATGGGGTACACGATCAGGTAAAGTGTCAGCCAGAGAAAGCAGCAGATGGGGGCACACAGACAGGTAAAAATTACCTGTGACCCTGTGGACTGTGAGGAGGAGGATGAGAGCAGCCCTCCCAAACACACACATGGTTGAGCTCTCCCTCCCAGTCTTTCCACTAATCCAGGACCTGTCCAGAAGAAAGGATTGTAGAGGTGTTAACAAAAGGGGCTAATATTCAGTCCATTAGAAAAGTGTTCTCCTTCACCTGCATATTCTTACTCTCCTGACAGACCTAACTCATTTTCTCTCATCCATTTTCTTCCATTCCTTGCAAAGGGTCATTACCCAGTAAACTAAAAAAAAAACAATTAACATGGAGAGCTGAAGCACAAATGGATAACTGGCTTCTAAAACAGTTAATGGGACAAGTGATGTTTCAACATCTATAGTGTCTTCCTCAGAGTTACACATACAAGGAATGAACTGAATCCTCCCATCAATTAAAATGTATAACATGAGCACATGCAGTGTTTCACAAAGATGATACAACACAGTAATCACACATAAAGTTTGTTTGTTCATTCAGGCCACTGGTTAACAGTGAGCCGCTGTCTTTTTCAGTATTTGGCAGCAGGAGGTCACTCTGTCAACAGCTGGTTTTGCAGATGAGTGCAGTTCACAAAAATGTACTGAATTTTGTTCATAACAGCATCACGAGTATGGAGACCAATTAAGCAATACTCAAACTACAAAGGAAGTGAAAACAGATTCTAATCCATACATGGATTAGGTTAAAGGTTAGACTGGGTTCAAAAGAGTAAGGAAAGCAGTTTAAGAGCAAAAAGGACTAGGGTCAGTGTTAGCAACAGATGTTTCACTCAATTGCAATGCTTTTGTAAAAATGTTTTCTTAACATTAGAGTCTGAATGTGCAGTATAAAAGCTATCAGTCTCAGGCTATCCCTGTTCTCAAGGGTTAAATAACCACATGTGCCTTCTCCCATTTTTTCTTTTGTGGATTGAAAACAGTCTCATGTTCCATTGTTGTCATGGTATCTGTCGCTAAGCATGTTCAGAAATAGCCCCTTCCCCCTAAGTTTGTTGCGTGCACAAGTGCGATCTCTGGGAATACCCCCACGTGGGATAAAATCCACCTGGAGTTTAGTAGAAACTAAACAGACAGAAAACAGTTACACTCACAGACACACACTCACACGCACTCTCTCTTTTTCCCTTATATTTCATTTTATGCTTCTCACTTTCCTTGTTATTTAAGTTACTGTTATTGATTTATATTAATAATAATAATAATAATAATGTATTGCCATAGTAATTACCCAGAGGGAATATTAAAAGCTGAAAGTGCATCACTTACAGTATAATCATTAACTTATTATGGTTTGCTTGTCCTTCAGCTTTATCTGTCAGTATATTACTATACATTAAGTGGACATATTTGTCTTTTAATCTCATGTTAATCTTAACATTAGTCTTTAAACTCGATTCATTTTAATCACCAACAACATTAGCCTCAAAATGATACCTGTGAAAATTATACTCATTCATTAGCCCAGACAGCAGTATTGAAATGTTTCACTCACCGTTTTGTCTGGTAGGTCGACAGTTCCACTCACCTGATGGGCAAACGCTGTCTGCTTTTCATGGAAAGAGAATGCTGCTTTGCTCACTTTGCCTACCCCCCCACCCTTCTCTCTCTCCTTCTCTCACTCCTGCTGTTTAGGAGCAGGTGTGCGAATGCAGAATCGTATAAACAGGTAGTTGCCTCACTTGCACTCACGCACAGGATGTTGTGCGATTGTGCAGAATGGCACACCTGTGGATATTGGCACCAGCCAGGTTAGTGCATGGAAATGATAATACAGCATCATCTCTCGCTGGCTTCATTAAGGCCACAAATCCTGTACAGACCCCATCAGTGCTATAGCAACTACAGCATCATCAGATTAATATTTAATATTTAGTCAGTCATCACCATGGCATCTCTGATCCTGCAATGCAGGATGCAGATATATCAGTTTATTTCCATTGAAACTCTCAATTACAAAATCTGTTAATTAAGATAACTACATTACATATGTAACTATATGAGGACTTGTGAAATATTATGGGATATAATACACATAATAAAGAATCAATGAATGAAAAATTTTATTTTAGAAAATATTTGAAATGACAAAAATTGCAATAATAAATGAGATAAATCTGGATTTTTTGAGGTAATACATATTAAGAAGAAAATACAGCATATGGAGTGTAAACTAACATCAAAGAAAAATTAAGTAATTACAGAAATTTCTGTGTACTGTATCAAGTAGAAGTGAGGTCATTTCATGTTTTTCACAATGTGGAAAAACTTTCTGCAAAAATGTATGAATACATATCATAAAAGCTGGCAAAGGTACAATTTGTGTAAACCCCAAAGTAAAAAACTAAATCAGAAACTGACTTCTCTCTGTATGTGCATTCACAAAATGTAATAAAAAAAAAACACAATTCTTGCTGAAATGAAATGACACATTTAATAAAGCTATTCACTAATACTATCATCTATTTCCTTAAAAGAGAAATTCCAAACACAACATTATCCATTTCACCGTTACTGAACAGAACGTTAGCCTTTTGTGGAACCCAGAAAATATCATAACGGAACAATGATGTAACACACTGAGGCCACGCCCATATGGATCAAATAACATTCTGAATGGACTGGCCAGTCCTGCATGCTTAAATTGTGTGCAATAAATCCACAGCTGAAACTGCTAAAAGTGTCTTTGCTACCCCTCCTGTTCGACCATCGTCCCTTGTGTGGGTTTCTTGTCCTCCAGCCCTTTGCTGGGGGAGCTCTTGGATGAATTCTCCTGCAGCTGCACCCCCTCCAGCTCCACGGTCATCTTGTTGACTGTGGTTTGGCACAGATCTGGGTCGAGGCCCACCTCTGGATGGTGTGCCTCGATTAGGAGCTCGTATGTCATGGTCCCCACCAGCGCCCCCACACAGGGGGCAACCAGAGGGACCCACCACCACCCTCCTCCAGCCCTGAGAGAGAGAGAGAGAGGGAAGGAGGGAGAGAAAAAGAGAGAGAGAGAGAGAGATGTGAAACAGTGGAACAGTGCTGGTTGTAGTATCCAAATTTAAAACACACTGAAATATGACAAGTAGAGGACGTTCATCCTCATCAATTATTTAAACTGGCAGTTCTATGGCAGGGTTACCAAATATGTTCCTAGAAGGCCACTGTTACAATGTATTTGGGGTTACCTTTTTATTCAGCAGTCAAATTAGTCCATGGAAATCAGGGGTGTGGAGTCAGCAGCCAATCATTGATTTAAATTAATCAAACACTCTTCTAATTAATTGAGTAATGCTGACACCACACTAAACCACCGGGCACTGCAACTCTCCAGGACTGGATTCTGACACGTGCTCTAGAGAGCGTCCAACAGTGCATGTGGCCTGCATTCTCACACCCAACAAGCCTCTGCCTCTACTGGTATTCATTATTGCCACCAGCATCGGCCATCATTACTGGTGTCTTAATCTGTGCCTGCTGTAAGTGTGTGAGCATGTTTTTAATGGTAAGCAGCAGTAGGATGGTGGAGGTCCTACCTGAAGACCTCGTCTCCCCATCCTGCGATGTAGCTGTACAGTCTGGGCCCCAGGTCTCTGGCTGGGTTCAGGGCGTAGCCGCAGTTGGAGCCCATGGACAGCCCAATCACTAGGACAACCAGGCCCACCAGGACCGGCGCCAGTCCCGGCGGGATGGGGGTGTTTCTGTGGTCCCCCAAGGCCAGGATGCACACCAGAAGCATGCCTGTCCCAATCACCTGATCAGGGCAAGGCCAGGGTTACTGGGAGTGTCGGGATCATGCTGGCATTAACTAACTATATATTTACAAGATATTGCATTACACATGCTTAAGTCACATTTTGTTTATATGAACTGTATTTGTCACAGAGCCATGAAATTTTATGGTGCACAAATGATGATGAGGGCTTTCTCCTCACATGTTTAACTCACAAATGATACGGATGGAGATGCAAAGTTTTTCATGTACATTGAGGGATTTCAAACTGTATTGTCCAAATTTTTGAAAATGTACTTGTTACATACCAGCAGGGAACTGAAACACTGGAGGGAAGAGAAGTTCTGAACTTCACAGAGCAGCCACACAGTGAGCTGTAACAATGCAGGTGAAGTCTACGAGAGGCAGGTGATCTCACCTGGTCCATGAAGCCGCCCCACAAGCTGAGGTACTCTGCAGGGTAAGTAGCAAAGATCCCGGCGGTTGCAGTCGGCCCTGTGACCATCAGCTGGCCGCCGCTGAAGTGCATGATAGCATCTGCACACATGAGAAACACATGGTAAGCTGAACTGGCTATCAAGCAATAGCCACCATGGGTCATCCTTTCACCTTCATTTAAAACAGCAACGATACACATGCAGTTACTCACGTAAACTAAGACTCTTGTAACTGCTGCAAATTACAGCAATAAATACAGTAATAAAATACTGATAGTTAGCCATAAAGATATTGTTAAAGGATTACGAGGACAGTAAAGTGTGAAATGATTATCAGCCCAGATAGATCTCTAATGACTGCACTATAGACCCCAATAAGCAATTCCATATGTTGAAAACTTTAACCAATACAGAAAGACACAGTGTTTGAGTGTCTGCATCAATTTCTCACACATTAACCTGCTGAATCAGGCCTCCCACTGTTCATTGCTTTTAGGGTCAAAGTTTCCCATCTGCTGTTTTTAGTCAGGCTGAAGTTGTTTCCCTGTAAGGTGCAGGTTGGGATCATAATAAAACTGACACCAATACAGAGGAGGACATGGGAAAGTGCTACAGGGATTTCCTCAGGGACAAAGTTACCAACAGCAAAAAGACAAAAGAAAGAGGAGGAGCACTAAAAGATGGAAAGAATGGTATTCATTTATCCTTATACTCTGAGTTAACATGATGGTTTGCATTTGGCGTACTGTCGGGCCTTATTACTGCCACAACCACAGAGATTATAACCTCTGCCCTAAAGGGTGCAACTTTCATATTAACACTGAGGCGATACACTCTGGTTACACAAACAGCACAGAGCATCATCAAGGCTCAAGTTACAAATTATGGTTGGGGTTGCAACGCAATTTAAAAATATCAGGGTGATGTATCCATCCCCTAAAAACACGGCTGCGACCACCGTCCTTATTGTTGTTGTTACCGTCCCAATAGTGGCAGTACGCCAGTGTAGCGTGTTCCTCCTCTCTCACCGTAGTACTGCAGGGCAATGGTGGCAGCAGCGAGGAAGGCCCCCAGCACCTGGAAGAAGATGTAGAAGGGCAGATTCCTCCAGGGGTGCCTGCCCAGGACACACAGGCTGAGGGTCACAGCGGGGTTCAGGTGGGCCCCTGCAGAGTGGGAGCACACAGTGCTGACACAAAAAGGACATACGCTATGCCACCCACTCACAGACATGATGACCAACTGCTACTGTTAGCTCATCCTATGGTTCAGTGTCCTGCATCAGGCCAGGACATGAGCACTCATTGAAATGTATGCATTCCATTGCAAAACCTTGGCAGAGGAGTGCGCAGCTGATGCATCTGGTAAAGGCAGATGTCTGCCACACAACAGAGTGAAACTCTCCCTCTGCATCCAACAATATGACTGCGTCTCTTGGCTTTGTGGGACTCCTAGCTTCGGTTTCCACCGTTATGGGCAGAATTAGATCTGAACCAAATGAATGCTACAGTTTGATGCTTCACTTCATCTTTATTGATTTATTAAGCGTATGGTCATACACCTTATCACCTGAATCTGGAAACCAAGGCTATATATATATATACACCTGCACATATATATGCATGCACACAGGCACACGCATGCACCCAGATGCCAACCTGATACGCCTCGGGAGACATAGATGCCAAAGGTGGTGCCAAGGGCAAAGCCCAGGTTGATGGATATGTAGTGCCCTTTACTGTTCTCAGAGGTTGTCACCTGGGCAACGGACCCACAGCCAAACACCTGCAGATACACAACAAAACAGCCCTGTCATCTGCTAGCAGGGCGTCAAGGCCAAGCTAACTCAAAATTCACTGGCCCCACCCCACTGTTGACCTGAGACTAAGGACAGCAGTAGCCTGTTATAGCCCTGAGGTCTAGGTATATTGAGATCCATCACCATTTGGGCACACCTGTGAGTCCACAGGTCATGTACAGCTGCATATATGTTAATGTGTATGTTACTGTGCTCGTGTGCCTGTGTGTTTTTGTGTGTCTGCATTCATTTCTCACACATTAACCTGCTGAATCAGGCCTCCCACTGTCATTGTGCCATTGCTTTTAGGGTCAAAGTCTCTGATCCACTATTTTTAGTCAGGCTGAAGTTGTTCCGCTGTAAGGTGCAGGTTGGGATCATAATAAAACTGCTGCCAGTACAGAGGAAGACATGGGAAAGTGCTGCAGCGATTTCCAATGGGACAAAGTTACCGGCAGCAAAAAGGCAAAAGAAAGAGGAGGAGCACTAAAACATGGAAAGAATGGTATTCATTTATCCTTATACTTTTTCCAACCATTGACTGAAAATGTGTAAATAATTTTATCATCCAATAAATACTTTTCCAACTTAATCACCTGAACACTGCCAGATATTTTGCTGAGCAGGGTATTTAGGGTATTTTTCATGGCAAAGACAGCCTCGACAGATACACTCAACCTCAACTTTCTGCATATTCTGTACTTTGACAGGCTGCAATTGGCTGATTAGATGACAACACAACAGCATAAACATCAAATTTTATTCATAGCACATGTTTCATACAGGAAGCAACTCAATGTGCTTTACACAGGGAGTAAGAATATAGCTAATAGCAAACATCTAGAGACAGGTCTGTGACCACAGTTCACATTGCTCTCTCCCAGCAGACACATTAATGAAAATTTGGACAGGCAGAGAGACAAAACAATAGCAAACTTCCTTAGGGCTATCCATAAACAATAGCAAACTTCCTTAGGATAACCCATAAACAATAAACCCAAGCACAGGATACTCACAATCATGACATAGACTCCAAGACACTCAGCCAGGCATTCTCTGACCAGACTACTCCTGACACGGACCCTCCTAAATACTGAGTCCATCGCTGCACCAGCACAAAGTCCCAGACAACAAGGTACCACCACAGACCCAGAACACGAGGAACAGTTAAACAGGGATCATCTGCACCCTGGTTCCAGACGCAGGCAGTCCTCTCATCTAGCACAGGCTGGGACATTTATACTCTAATACTCAGTGTCAGAGTTTATATGACGGGGGAGGGGAACTCCTGTGTTGACTCCTGAGGTTCATCGTCTAAACGGTTGATTCTTTCAGCTGACCTTCTCTTTTTTTTTTTACTGATTACGATGAAGTCACACTCATTTATTCATTTAACTTTTTTTGAATGCTTAGAATTATAGGGCTCTATCTGCAGATAGAGTAGTTTTGATATATATTTACAATATGTAAATTCCATGTCACAGCATTGTATGTTATAACATCAATGTTAATTTTGTAGTTTGCAGACACAACAAAAAGCAACTTCATTTTACCTCTTAATGCTTTAAATTGTCTTCAGTTCTATGCACAGAACTTATAAAGGTAGGATTTATCCATATAGAAGAACCTCAGAATGACATCAAATGCCTGAAATAGGTAGCGTTCCTCTACACTTGTTTCAATGTTAAACTTTTACAGCAACACCTATACAATGATTTACTTCTTAAGTCTTAACTTATTGTATAGTCATAAGGCTGTAAAATACTATTGTGGAACAAAAGAGTGAATGCGCACAGCCATTTTTTGGTTGATTAGAGAGCTGACACAAGCTACTGTTACATGAATCTATGGAGAAAATTGTGTAGTTCATACCAGTTTTAACATAGATGAGTCAGAATTGAAAAGTTATGGATTATTGTATGACTGCAGCAAGTCCATGAGATAAGTACACTGTAGAATTCCGTCTGGCTTTTTGGATCTTTTCGTTCAATTGTATGGAATGGTCCAGCAATACTTCTGTCTTACAGATAAGGACTGAGTTTGACTGATGTGCCAAGGCAACATTGTAAGCAGTAGAGCAGCTGACAAGGTATTTGGATTTTATGACACAGAAGGGATGAATGTCAAAAATGATTACAAAATGACTGACTGAAATGTTTGGCTGAATACCCGGGAGTTCCATTTAATTCACTTGGGCTCCGAAACTTCACTTACATGGAAGTGTATCAGTTTCCGCCCACAATGCTTTATTGATGACCACGATTCCTTATCAAAGTAATACTATGATGGACTAATTGGTTTCTTTCATAAACCTCTTTCAACTGATTCCAAGATTCCGATCTCTTCATTGGAACTCTGCGATGAGGTCATCATTCCAATGTGCACTTATTTAGGAACTGCTGCACTCACTATACATTACCCCTTACATATTACAACAATGAGATGGGCCAAGAAATGAATATTTACTGCAAATTGAGTTTTTATTCACTTACAGTTGGAGTGCCCAATTGTATGACCAATTTAAACAATTGGTAGAAAACTGTAACGGGAAATCTCTTAAGACCCTGTTTAAGTGTGTGGATGGGCTCCAGGGTCCAGCATCAAATCTGGACCTACAAGTACCACCTATGTCCATCAACTCTTGGATGATGCACAACTGGTCTTAACTAAGCCAAACATGGAGGGGGATTCAGATGGCTCTCTGGCAGCCCCTGCTGGTCAATCATGTAACTATAATCTGACACACAGGCACACACACACCTCCACACATAAATGACCAAACAGGGAGAGAATTATGAATAAATACTCTATAGTTTATTGTGGCACAATGACATCATGAAGGCTAAGATGTCCACCTAAAACGTTCATTCTCATTTACAAAATCTAGAAAGAGACGTCCAGTCATATCTAAAAAGAGCAGCACTAAAACTCCTGATTCAACAAGTCAGCTAGTCGTAGTCTTCAATCAAGACCAACAACAACTGAATCAAGTGATTTACACTGGGCTATGACAAAAACATGCACCCATCCCAGCTCTTCTTGGATAAAACTAGACAACCTGATCCAGAGTTTCGAAGAGTTTACAGTCTGTTCACTTTTTCAATCCATCTAATCCAATTGACTCACTCAGGAAAACAAGAGAAGAAAAATATGTTGTAATTAATTATGTTGAATTAGATCCCTAATTCACACTTCCTGAATTTCCACTCACTTGATTTGGCTATGTTCCCATTAAACAAAATTTCCCCACTGGGGATAATTAAGTTCTCTATACATCTATTACACCAACCATGCAAGAAGGCAGTTTTACATGCCTTCAGAGCATCAACCTTATATTCACAATTTGCACAAGTCAATGCTCTCAGAGTTAAATGCAAATTAATAACACTTCCCACACTAGCACTGTTTGATTATTTTTCCCAACCTTAAACAAAAAGTCGATGCTAGCAATGGAAACACAGCCAGAGTGATGAAAGCAAAGCAGTGAGAGTGAGTCTCTCCCTTTCTCTGCTACTCCTGCTCTTTCCCAGTCTCCACTTAGCCCTTAAAACCTCCGAAATACTTTGCGAAGATGCAGCCTTCATCTCTCTGATTAGAGGACTCGGGAGAGAAGAGACCTGGAATACAAAATGCACAATGTTAACTTCACAGCCACAATTGCGAGTCAAGATACTGGGAGGGACTGTTCTCCACTTTGAAACAAGTTACTTCAAACCTGAAAACTTTTTAACATTTGAAAACATTTTTACAATTATCAAGGGGAATGTCACAGAGTCCAAGAAAGAAAAACTTAGAAATAAGAGAACATTGCAGGGGACATTGCTAGATAAATTTTCCATTCAGTACAGTCTGCAGGAATGAGCTACCAACAAGTGGTTATGTTGCCTACTTCCAGTAATATCTCAAACAATCAAGACTCTAGAAAACATTAATAATTTTTTTTTTTGTTCCCTGCAAAATTACCTGAGCCCTCAGAGTTCTGAGGTTGGATTCAGTCAGTCCACAAAAGTTCACCTATACCTACATTTACAGGAAAACTATGAGAGGATGTTTTGGGTCTGGATAGCTACTTCATATCAGAGTTCTAGCCGCACCAGTTTCCAATTAGCCAGAGGTAGTAACTGACCAGTGTAACAATGGAGACAGTAGTTTCATAACTTTGAGCCGCGTAAGTGAGGCCATACCTGGAATGGCTCAAATTGCTGCACTTTATCTAAAGCGGGGAATTAAGTCCCTGGAGGGCCACAGTGTCTGCTGCCATTTGTGGCTTCCACTCAATCAACAACTGATGCAGGCTTTGGAAACAAGGTGTGCAGACCCTTTCATCATTCGATGACTGACTTGACCTTATTATTGTTCTGAAATGCAGCAATAACACTGCAGCCCTGCAGGACTGTAGTCAGACACTGCTGCCTAAAATGGCTATATGATTATGTGTGACAGGACTGGCTGAGAGGGGAAACACTGACTGGGTGCTGTGGGTCCCTGTAGATCCTGTGGGCCCCTGCTGTCTGCAGGACCTAAACGCTTCACTGTGGTTTCCTCATTGCCTTGGCCATCTCTTACAGTCCTCCTCTCCTCCACCGTCTGACAGAGAGACAAACACATGCAGACTTGTTAGACTGGAACTTTAACACCAAGTCGAGCCAACGTGACCTGCCAAGCTGCCTCAAAGACAAACAAAACACAAAATTTCCATGCTTCCACTGGCATTGGAGAAAATGGTTTGAGAATATCTTTGCGGTTTTACCAGTCAGAGGTTAGAATCCTTTAAGGTAGTTCCTTATTTAACAAGGTACACATCTTGCAGTGCTTAAATTTCATTCGGATGGGCTTTCATTAGCCAATCGGCTCACCAAAATTACTAATGACAGGAGGAGTGAAATCCTGCAGTGGCAGTTCGGCGTTACCTACCCCGTCTGGTTTGACCACTTTGGTAACAATGACGGACTGAAAGAAGGATCTGGTGTTTGGCCGAGATGGGGCTGGGGATGGACGGTCAGGGGTCAGAATCTGGTCCAGACCTTCAGAGGACACCCTGGAGTCCAAATCTATGGGAGGTATAAAACACCTTATAAATACAATGTTACATTCAGAGACAAGAGAGCAATGGACAGGAACACACAAAAGACAATAGCAGAGATAATGAAAGAAAAACAATGCTGTCTGTGGGAAGTTTTGATGTACACCAATTCACCAAACAATTCAAAATTCGGCAATGCTTTCTTTGTGTGAAAGTGGCTACTATGACAAAAATGGCCTCCTACCTCTGTCCTCCCTCACAGTTTCCTCTTCACCTGGTCGCCTTAATCCTCCCCTCCATATGTCATTGAACTGAGTCACAGGGAGAGGAAAAAAAATGACAAAGAAGGGAGAGAGAGCATAAGAAATTACCCAGAAATATAAAATAAATGTTTGTGAAAGTAAGTGGCCCCTCAGTGTGGTGACAGGCAGGTGACTTGCTTACCTTAGAGAAGGGACTCCGGTGGGGGAAAGGCGAGCCAGAGGGCGGGGCACCTGGGAGCCCCGGGGGGGACTGTCTGGAGATTTGAGCATGAAATCCCTGAGGGACTGCCCCCCTGCCCCTCCTCCTTCCCGCTCTGCACCATCCGGAGCTGGAGGAGCCTCGATACTGGGGATACCTGCAGCACAGGTGGCAAGAGGTGTTATGACAGAGGCTGCCAAACTGTGGGTCACAGGAAGTGGTTGAGGTGTGTCACGAGATATACAGGATATAAAGGAGATTAATTTAGTATTTTCCCATTGGAAAATAAATGCTGCCCTTGCTACTGATCTGCAAGTTTTGGCATGTTAAACTAACACCTTTAACAAACAAAAAAAAAAAAAAAAAAAAACACAAACACGTGAAACTAACCGAAGCTCCCAAAGCCTGGCTGCTGCTCCCAGCGGCCCAGTCTGGAGAACAGGTCCTCCATCTCCCTGAAGACTTGCCCGAAAAGCTCAGGCTCCTGCACCCGCAGGCCGCTCGGTCCGAAGCTAAAGCCGAATCGCAGAGATTCGTCAAACGGGTCCCGGTGCCTGGCGTCCTCATAGCCACTGTAGAAGGAATCTTGGTAATCGTCGTCATCATCGTCGTCGTCGTCGTCATGAGTCATGGCATCAAAGAAGGGGTCCCTGGGAAAGGGGAGTTCTGACTTTAAGTGTGTAATTCGACCACTTCAACGCAGTCAATACCATTCACTCCAACTACTCCCTGTATTGTTTTCACAAGCTAAATTAGATTACAGCGAATTACACTCTAAAACGGCCAATCGCATTCAACTGCCATTCATGAGCTAACCTGCTGATCAGCATTACTTCTCACTGATAAAATTGTGGCATGAATGAAATGAAATGTAGCAAGACACCTTACCAAATGGCAAATTAAAAGACGCGCAAACCAACGTGTGCAGGAGCTGCACATTTACGTAAGAATATCGCAGGGCATGTTAAGTGGAGTGCTCAGTTATTGATGGCTAAGCAGCTTACGGTAGCTATCAAGCTACCTAGAGATAATTGCCTAAAATGTTACAATTGCAGTTTCGCCTGTAATGAAATTTACCTACTACAAGTATTTTCGTCGTTTTCGGTTTCGTTATCTAGCTGAACTTTCTAGAAAATACAATTACGACACAAGTAACGTTAGCAAAGTGTGAATGTCATCCAATATCACGCATGCTACAAAATGTCCAAGTAGTCTGTTAACTCTGTCAGCAACCAAACTGTGCCTGAAGTATTCATTTGACAGTTAGGTAACGTTAGCTAGCTGGCAACTCTTGCTAGGTACTTACTTTACTAGCTAGCAGTACCAAGTTGCTAAAAACACAAGTAGCAGCTGTTGGCCAGTCAGACACAACCCAGTTCTGTCAGATACATTTGTCTTATTTTTACCTTCGGCCGTCTCCACCATATCGGCCTCCAGGTACCCCAAAGAATCCACGAAACAAATCAAATACGCTCATTTACCACTTTACAACGTATATGTCAGTATTACTATCCATTACCCAACTAAAAAAAACTGAAGGACACCTCTGACGTCAGTGCCTTTTGGAAATGATGTAACGTCCGGCATTCTGTACCGTAAGTCCCAAATATGTGCGCATAGTTGAGCATTCAAAACTAGGTGGTTTTTTGGTTTTGACACATGATGTAGTATAGGTAAATGTACCATTAAAACCCTTATGTAGCCACTTCAGACATACCAACCGCCCCCTTCTAAAAAATGCAAAATAATTGTGTTTTTCTATTTTCTTACAAAAAAAGTTGGTGCAGAGAAAAATATGACACAGGAGAAATCAATGCATCCGATTGCCATCACCACATCCCACAATGTCTTGGTTTAATATAACAGGACCTGCAGGATTCTTTAAATTGTTCCCCTTTTTTTCTTCCAATGGCATACAATAGTTTAAATCTACACCACATGGAAAAGTCTTGCAGCAGGGGACTCACTCTTGCCAAGCAGCTAGGTGTCTGGTCATGGGGTAATGCTATTGCAATGTAGAAGACCAGCATTAACTTCCCATGTCTGGAGCTTTTTGCCTCCTTGAGCATCCCATACTTGTGATATTGGTGTAAAGAGTGGGATACCTGGGAAGGTGCTCAGAGGACTAATGTGGTGACCTGGGCCCATTACTCATCCATCATTTCAGAGTAAGAGAGCTGATTTAGATCAGTTTAGCTTATTACCTGTATACTGGATAGGGCTGGAATACAGACATGAAAAAACTGATCCTAGAACAGCACTCAAACTGAGGCACTGACACAAACACGCTTAGGCCAGTACAGCAGGGGGACATTACAAATCAATTCCACTGCATAAAACACAAATTCCTTATTAATATTTTTAGTAGGAGCGCTGATCCAGGATCCAGGACAAGTTTTGCCCTTCAGCTCTTTATGAATAATTGGAATATGGTCAGTAGTGAGGTTATCCTATACCCTAGCATCTACTTAGAGATTCTTGGGGCCCGGGTTCAGCTTGCCTCCATGTAAGCAGTCTGCCTTCTGGAGATTGCCCAACTCACCACAATATGTGATGGCTGACGGTCTTGCCTTAGGAACATGTTTCAGTGATGTCAGAATGTAAGTTTTATTTTCTTGTGCTTCTCCATGAGAGGGAACCACATCCTGCCATTTTGACCCTTGTAGTTCTCCTTAAACTGAAAAGTGTGAGTGCTCATCAACCAAAACATTTCATGTTAAACTACCTCCAAAATGCTAACCATAATTACAGGCAATGTGATTTCCAAAACTAATCAAAAAAAGACATTCACATCCAAATGATGAAATGTCTTTTTCTTGTTTATTTTCTTAATATTTATATATATAGTTTACAAAATAAAAAAACATAGTAAACCGAAAACTAACAAGTTTGTGAGTGAGAATTTGAGAGGGAAAAAAGCCATCAAACAAAACAGGACTACAGTACTTGTGTGTTTTTTTATATATATATACAAGACAAGTTTATCCATTTAAATTCTTTTGAACGCACAGTACAAAAAGAAAATAGTCACTGACAAACAAAAACCATTGTACAACTCTGTCCATCATTAATCACGGCTTTTAAGTTTCCTAATTATATAATAAGAGGGAAAGGTGGAGGGGGAATGGGGTGAGTGAAGGGGGATGGTGGGTTAGAAAAAGAACACAACACTTATACACATGGGGGGTTTAAGGGGGCATGGGCTGATTCCATTCGGCGCTGTTTTTGGGGAGGGGGGCAGAACCCTGCTTTTTTTGAGAGGGCAGTCTCGGTGGCATGACCAAGCTCTGGGTCCAGAGTAGCGATCCAGTCCACGTCTTTGCCGGATTCCGAGGGAGTGAGAGTGAGCTTGTTCCATTGGGGAAGAGGGAGTGATGTAGAGGGAGAACTGGGTTACTTGTTGTAAGAACCCAAAACCCGCCCTCTGCCCGCCCTAGTTTTCTCCTCCCCCCTGACCAGACTGATACTGGATCCCATGACAACATACCAATTTTTTTTTTTTTTTTTTTTTTTTTGCCTACAGATAATATAACAGTTTGAAAAGAAAGGGGGAAAAAGTGCATATTTCTACAGCAAAATACATGGGACGGGAGCGAGGCCAGCAGTCTCGTGTGGCTGTCTCCCCCAGGGATTTTCTTTCTTCAGCCCCAAGCGCATCCTTCGCTGAAGTGAGGCAGCTCCACCCTCTCAGGCAACCCCCCGTGCACACACACACAAACACACACTCCGCACGTACCCACGCCAGTGCGCTCGCATATATTTATATTTATATATATATTTGGTAAAAAATAAAACTACAAGAACTGCATTGCCGATTTAGAGAATTTTCCTTTAAAAATAAATTTGGTAACACGCAAACAGGAGGTGGGGGGGGGGGATAAAATAAAGAAAAGGAAACTTCGGTTTCTGCTTCCATTGGGAAAGAGGCAAGAGAGGACATTCTATCTCCAATTAAATGAGGAAGGGGGTAGAGAGAAAGTGAAACAGAGAAAGAAGGGCAACCAAGGACAGGAGGGGGGAATAGAAAAGGCCAGCACATGCCCCCCTCTCTCTCCACCCCCAACAGTTTAAAAAAAAAAAAAAAAAATGGGGGAAAACTTTTAGAAAACAGATCTATGTTACATTGAACAGAAAAAAAAAAGTTTAGAACACATTACAAATTCAGAGCACTCTTTACCCATCTGATGTAAAATGGCTCTCTCTCTTTCTGGTCAGTTACACTAACCAATTATCCTCCAGCCCTCTCCCTCTACAGACAGCCTCTCCCCTGCTGCACCCTCCCCATCCCATAGTGCCTGCCCTCTCAGTGTAGTGACACCAATGGCCAGGGTAGGTACTGTAGGGAGAGAACTGGAGGAGGGCAGGGGTGGAGACCTTGGAGGGAGGAAGGGGTGCACATGGGGAGGGGGGGTCAGAGGCAGGGGCTTCTGTCAGGCTATGGGACAAGGGTCAGGGCAGGTGGGCGGGCTGGAGGTGTCGTTTTGGGGTCGGGGGATAATTAATTTGCCCCCCAGTTGTAGCTGTTGTAAGCCGACTTGTTGACCTGTGACTTCTGTTGGATGGAGGAGTTCTGGCTGCGCTGCCCGGTTCCACTCTGCAGATGGAGAGAGAGAGACCCATGAGTAGTGTTGTCACATGTCCTACAGACAGGGCCTTACCCTAACCCACTCACGCTGCCCACTCAGCCCCAGCTACTGTGTGCCAAAGCCTGCAGGCCACGAATGGATGGAGGAACCTGTGTATAAAGTCCTATCAACATTTGTAGTGGTGGAACCAAATCTGTATGTAGGAGTGACATCAATATCTGTGTATTTCTGAACACTCAAAAATGTGCAGCAACATGCACACATGAATGCATGCTATGTGTACATACAGGCTAGGAAAAATAGCCATGAATCCAGCATACATATTTAATTCACAGTGCACACAAAGAATCAACATGCATACATATTACAGAAAAAGAGAAAAGTGCACACACAGAAACACACACACAGAAACACACACACACACACACACACACACACACACACACACACACACACACACACACACACACACACACACACACACACACACACACACACACACACACACACACACACACACAGAAACACACACACACAGGTTGGTGAGGCTATGAGGTGTAAAGGCAAGCTTCGGTACTCTGTGTCAGTCGTCAGTCAAGTCTGCCCTACCTGCCCATCCTGCTGCAGGTGGTGGTGTAGGATCTGGGAGTGAGGCTGCTGGTGGGGGGCCAGGATGTGCATGAAGGGGGCGGGGGCATAGCCTGCAGCGGCAGGGGGGTTGATGGGGCCCCCACTGCCCAGGGCCGAGGGCAGACTGAAGGAGGCGGCCGGGGTACCTGCATGGAAACCCTGCTTATCGAATGACTGGAGAGAGAAGAGGACAGGGGGAACTCAAAATTAAAACAGAGCGATATTGATTTTTTTTTTTTTTCTTATCAAAATAAATCTTTCAGCCCTAAGAAAAGCTCAAAGGATCTGAATATGTGATAGACCTGTACAGAGAGCTTTTGCACTCTGAAAGCTGATAACATGAGCAAATGTTCAGCTCTACAGGTAGAGGCTCCTAGGCTTGGGGTTTTTAAAAAAAAAAAAAAAAAAAACATTTCCTGCTTGATCAATAAAAATCACATCCCCATCTTCAACGCAGAGAAACTGTGTGAAATTGCATCAGCAGAGAGGAAATGAGGACTTGCTTGGAGCACTACATTCAAGGCCTCATCAGCACACAGTATAAAGTGTGCCTTACAAACAGCATTACCTTATCTTACCTTCACACATTTTCTTCCTACAACCTTGAAAACATGCTACACACCTAATTACTTCAAAGACCTGATAGAAAAAGGAATTGGACTTTTTTTATATTTAAATTTATATTGTAAATCTTAAGGCGATGTCTAATTTGTTTTACTCGCGGCAACAGAAATTGAGAGACGGCACTATTACTCATCTCTGTCCAACTGTCTGTCCTTGCAGTGATACCATGGTTCAGCTAATGAAGGTTCTGCTCAGGTGTTCTGAAGGTGCTTAAGGAAGGTGCTCACCTGTGTTTTTGTGTAAACAGACCCTGAAATGTCAGGAACCCCAGTGTTGCTGGACGTCACAGAAACTCCTGAAAGGGAATCAACAGGTGGGGAAAATTTTTTTTGGGGGGGTGAAACGTAGTTGAAATTCTTTGCTCTTGTTTCATAGATATGTGGGCCTTTGAAAAGTCACTCCTGCTGCCCACAACAAGCTAGGCAGGGTTGGGGGTCAAGAATCGCCATTTCTGCTTTCCAGAGAAAGTGTGCCAATAGTCACATTTAAGCAGCACTAGTTCATGTCAGAGGACCGAAGTACAGTTACTTAAGCAAGGCACGTTATAAGCCATACAGCCAGATATAACCATTCTGTGCACAGGAAATAAAGGCAAGACTCATTTCTGATACGAAACTGAAGGCCACAGCCACTAGGGGGAGACACACTGCAACCAAATCAAACATGCTAACCTTAGCTAAAGAAATGAGTTTAATAAACTGAAAAAGTTGCATGCGCAAGAGAGAAGGAAAAGGGAAACTAGAAGAGTAAGGAAAGTCAAAGATATGACAGCGGTGGAGTAAGAGATGAGATGAAACTGGAAAGAAGTTGAGGGAGGCAAACTGAAAACACAGGAGAAATGCAGGTCAGTTTGACACTGCATTTGAAAGCTTCCACTGGCTGCCTGGTTCTCACAGAGCTCTGAAGAGACTGCAGTGGTGTGACTTGGTCCAGAGAAATGCACAAAGGCCTGAAAAACAGAGCTCTGAGTGTACCTGCTGACCACCAAACATCACCATCACCTGCAGGCATGTGATCACATTCATTACATGTTAGAGCCCATACCTAGGTACTGATGTGAAGAGAACTTCCGGATAGCGCCTAGCTGCAATCTGATGCCAGCAGATTTTATTTATTTATTTATTTATTTTTAAAGACTGATTAGGCTAGCTTAGGGGGCTATCTGACACACCTACCCTTGAGGTTATGATCACCAGAAGGCCCAACCTCTGTTCATCCTTGTTTTTACTGTTGCTGCTGTCCCTCTCCATGTATAACTTTATTATGATGTTTGTTCATAAGGGCACTGAGCTGCGCTTCAATTCAAGGGTTCTGTGACAGCACATTTCACAAAGGTCTGGCTTTTCCTATGATGACTGTGCAATTTCAATTTCAATAAAAGTGTATAAAATAATAAACCTATGAAGAGGGTGTGTACAGAAGAACATATATGACAACAACAACAACAACAGGCCATACAGCCCTACTCGGCTCATCATGGTGTTTACGAAAGATCCAGCACTGCAAAGCCTGGACTTTAATTCTCAAGGGTCTCACTTTCCACTACATGACCTGGCAAGCAGCTCCAAGCTGTGCATAGCAAGTGCTTATACGTAAAAACTGAATTATTTTGCCACACGTTAGTGTATATACTGAAGACGATGAACTGCTACAATTTATCAAGATATTTTTTTTTTTTTGTAGGACAGTTAGATATCAGACCAGATCCTACAGCAGAGGCAAGTTCCAAGGAGCACAGGATAGCAAGCAGGGGGGACCAGGAGGATTGGGGGTCAGGGAGAGGCAGGACATGGTGAGGAGTATGATGTGACCAAGAGAGTGAACACAGAGCAGTAGATAGTGAAGCCTTGAAGAGAGAAGATGTGCAAGTTTCAGAGCTGGTGGGCAAGGAGTGGAGTGGATATACACAGTGGAAATGTGAGAAAAAACAGGAAGTTAAAAAAGAAAAAAAGATGAGGAAACGCAGAAAATGGATGGAGATGGAGCAGGAGAGCAGAAAATTGTCCCGCACTGGAGTGGGGGGATTGGGTGTTGGGAGTGGGGTTTTACGGCCCACAGCCTGAGTAGAAAGAGGCGTGGCATGGCTGCAGTGGGGAGGGACTCACCGACTCCAGGCCCGGTGACGGAGCTGGCCGGCTTGTTTTGAGCGGAAGCGGCAGCAGCAGCAGCGGCGGCGGCGGCGGCGGCGGCAGCGACAGCAGTGCTATATCCACCCTTACAGAAATCCCCACTCCCAGACGGCTGGCCCATATCCTCATAGCCTGCAACAGTCAGACACAGCCACAGCCCTCTGTGTTAGACACACCAGCCGGGTGGGGGAGAGAGAGGAGGGGGGGAGAGAGGGGGCGTGTGGAAGCGTGGTGCCATCCAAGCAGTTCTGGTCTGGCATGGTGTAGGGGGGTGTAGGGGGTTGGGAAGCAATGCACTGCATAGTGGGAATGTTGTGCAAGACGAGACAGACAAGGGGAAGCACAAGCTGTCCGTGTGAGAGAAATGAGAAATGGAAGGAATGAGATACCCCCAAGGAGGAAAGGAAAACCGAGAATGGAACAGAAGTGGTGGGATAGGGGGTAGAGTACAAGAGTGTTGTTTACTGGTAGGTATGAAACTAAGTAAGAGCAACTGAGGTCAGAAAACAGGTGACATTGCACTCTGTTCACAGGACAGTAAATCAGGTGGCAGAGGGGCAGAAGGATAGAAATGAAGTATAGGATGATGGAGAGATAGGAAAATAGGTAGACAGAGAATGCAACAGATTGAGAGAGACTAAGAAAACAGACCCCAGGTCATTTTTTTCCCTACACTGACGCCAGGTGAATGCCCACTGCTGTGCACCCAAAGCAGAGGTAGCGCAGTTGTGCCAAAAGCAAGCGGTGTAGTGGAACGCGCCATTGAAAACCAACCCCAACTCATCCGCAACACTGCAGAGGCCTGTCAAACTAACTCTGCTCCTCCCCCTAGCTCACTCTGACCACAAAGAAAAAAAAAAAAAAAAAAAACACCCTGCAGCAGCTAATGGAAGAGAAGACAAATGAAACATGTGTAGTCTTCCTCCTCCCTCCCTGAAATAAGTGTGTGGGAGGGAAGAATCCCCACGGGTTCTTCAACTTCATTGGTCAATCTGACGGGCCAATCCTGCAGCGGAACTGAAGCCAAGAGCAGCAGCCTCCCTCCGATTGGTTGGCACATCGCTGGTGTTGGAACTTACGCGCACTGTCCTTCGTTGCATCTTTGTGTACAGGTCTTGTATAACCTTGACTTGCATGTACCTGTTACAGGTGGTCAGATGCTCAGTGCGATGAGAAATATAAACCCAAGTATGGCAAAATAAGGCAGAAGGCAACACCCTGTTCACATCTCCATTTCACTGTTGCAGAATACACGGACGCAATTAAAGCATAGCGTGCAATAATGGATCACTTCAATTACAAGCAAACCAACTAACCAGGTAACACCTCCAGAAAAAGGGTTTCAGTTTTATTTTATTGCAACTTCTGACAAGCCATCCACCATCAAACAGCGGTGTACAGTATTCAATAATAGTTTACGTTCAATCTTCATGGCTACTTGCAAAAGGCCACAGAACTTGCGAAAGGTACAAATGCAACGTACACTAAGGATTTGCATATATATATTTTGCATGTGACAAACTTTTATATTCAAAACATTAGAGCAATTTTAAGTTTTACTGTGGATGAATTTTAAGCTCCATTCCTCCACAGTACACACAGAACATCCAGTTCATACAAAAGGGTATACACAAACACACAAACAAGCACACACAAATGAGCGCAAACACACTATTTAAAAAAAACAAAAACAAAAAAAAAAACAAAAAAAAGGAAATGAATCAGCCAAAACATTTTCCACTCTGATATTTGACACCAGACAAATGACTGCATTCCCAACCTGTGGAATGCCTTTCTCCAGTAGGGTACACTCAAAACACACTCTCCAAGTGGGTTTGATTTCAAACCAGCATACAAGTCACTGCCAACGGAATTGTATTTTCCTGATATTAGGTGACCAAAGCTCAATTGATAGCAGCTAACTTGCACATAAAGCTTCTGCTGGATCATTCCTGAACACTCAAACGTTTTTAAATGCTTTTCCCTCACTTTTTAAACATTCACTTTTCACTTTGTTCCCAGTGTGACACGACTGAATAAATACACAGTGGGGGGGGTGGTGGGGGTGGGGGAGGGTGTATGTTTATGCACACACTATCAGAAACCGCTTCACTGCGCGCCACTGCTGAAGTGTTGTGCCGTCCGCATGCGTCGCTCACCAGTGCTGTATCCATGGGAACCATAGCCACTGGCCTGCTGGAAGGGCGTGGCCGAGGCGTTGACGCCAACGTTCACACCATGCTGCTTTGACGAGGTAGGAGCCACCTGGGAGGAAAAAAAAACAATTGGGGAGGTCAAAGGTCATGGCGGTCCAATAAAACTGGTGTCTTCACAAACCAGGCACTGCCCTGTGTCTTCAAACCTCTAACAGCACTTCAAATGACGGCCGCCTACTCGTGTGTGCATTTGAGTGTACTTCATAGCTTTTTTTAATTCCTCACTTCAACATACACTCAAACACCAGAAAACCCATGTGGGCAATGAAGCACCATTTCCAGAGACCAATTGTAAAAGAGAATGACAAAAATGTGACCACGACAGACAGAAATAATTCTGGAAACTGTGCCCCATTACACTGGACCCCACACTTTGTGCAACCTCAGGTTTGGGGCAAGGGCATCAAAAAAATCATGTGAAGAGTGAGGAAAGGATGGGGAAAAAGCACACCCATTTACAGCAATACACATATACTTCATTGTGATTTGCCATGTACAAGAGGTCAGCTCACTGACTTGACAACACCTTGCTTAAACACTTTGTCCTATTTTTGATGCCTGACTCACATACCTGTAGTGGCTGCACATCATACAGGCAGCTATAAGTCTACAATTACATACACCGGCCATAAATGCACACCATTTTATGATATTTGACTAGTCTTGTTGTAAATACTCTGAATTCACTTATGTCTGATAAGTGCATTCCCTGGTTAAGTGTAACTATCCCTGAGCCTATACAATTACCAGGAGTTTGACTGTACACCAAAGGCTATGCACAGAAATAAAAAATTGGGACAATGAGTGGGTGTTTTTGAGCATGAACCTCCATGCACTGTAAAGTTTTGCACAGAACAATCACGTTTGTGCTGGGTTTCAAACTGTCTGTAGTCATAGCACAGATTCACAAAATTCAGAGCTTGCTACCCATATAATTGAAAAGTATTTTCTGTTACCCTTTCTAGAAATATGGAGCAAGCACAGCTTTTGGGTACACCACAAGTCATCCTTTGCATATAGAAGCACCAAAGAGGAAGCCATTTTTAGTTTCAATGACAGCTAAACAGCCAGCTGCAAATGACTGCCCTGTTGTGGGATGCACTTATGCAGAATACACATACAGCAGGCAGGGCTGGAAATGGACAACAGCTGCATTTGAGTACGCCAGAAAATGAAGTGCTGTAATGCAGCAACCAACGAAAGCATCCCAGTACGTATCTTATGTGCATTTGCTACATTACATGTCAGTTATTATGACACACACAGCTGAGAGAATGCATCAGGGCTTCAGTGAAGCACTAATGATAGTTAACAATCCTGTAACTGGACACAAATCAAGATTAATATAAATGCGTGTAAAGCTGCCATGTAAACATACCGCTCCCAATTGAGCACTAAGGGAGCTGGGGTGGGCAGGGAAGCAGTGATGGGTTTTATTCAAAGATGGGTGGGAATGAAAAGACTGGCATGTGGCTGCTCACCGGGAACATGGCGGGCCCGTACTGGAAGGTGTTGGGCAGGCCGGGCACGCCGGTGTAGTAGGGCAGGCTGGTGTAGCTGTAGCCGGGCGGGAGGGCAGGGTTCAGGAAGGGCTGCTGCGTGGTGTGGTGCGTCTGGGACTGGCTCTGTTGGGGCTGCGCCAGGGTGGTGGAGGGGGCCGGGGACGAGGCGTCGCCCCGCCCGAATTTAGACAGGTCACCTGCTGGGGGGAGAAAGGGGGATAAATTAAAGGACGAAGGGAGGAGAACACACACACATGCACGCACCACACACAGAGGAAGAGAAGGGGCGAGAGATATGGGAGGCAATGTTGAAAGAGAAAGTTATGGGAGAGAGAAGAAAGCAGAGACAGAGTCAGGAGAGAGACATTATGGAGCGCAACAAGAAAGGATTGATAGGGGAGGGAGGGAGAGAGGGAGAGAGAGAGAGAGAGAGAGAGGTGAAGGCATGAATAGACAGAAAAAGGGGAGAAAGAGGAAAAAAGGGGGGCAGAGAGGAACAGTCACAGTCATCAGCTCAATGTGAGGGTATCAGAGATCCAAAATGAGCTGTAGCGGTACTGTGCTAGATTTTTAAAAAATTCACTGAACAGGAAACAAATACAGGGCGGATCTTTTACCAGAGTAAGGGTTGCTGGTCAGGCTGCCCTCTCTGCCGGTCAGTGCCGTGGTAGGAGTAGCGAATGGGATGCTGTAATAATCCTGAAATTGTCAGAGAAGAAAAACTTGATGCAATGAAGGCGGGGACTGTGACAAAACACAGTAGAAAAACAAACAAAAGCTTTGACCTTTCAGTCAGAAAATCTGCTCATTTTTTATATTATAAACATCAGATATGTGCAGCTTTGGGAGGAAAGTTTAGCCCAATTGTTTGAAGTTGTAAAGGAGAATCAGCAGTAAAACTCTGTTTATTTCAGACACAGAAGGGCACTGAGGGTACAACAACGGTTCAGAGCTGGTTGCTGAGCAACGCAACGGGTGTACACTCAATAGCGTCATTACACCATTTACAATGTAAACATCTGTGCGAAAGAAACTTTAGGTGAGTGAACTGTAAGCTAACACTGTACTCACCAGGGGTATTCTCGTCTGTAGCATCTGCAGATCGTCGTATCCGTACACCTGGGGCTGAGGGGAACACAAACACAGACAGCAGAAATTAACACTGCATGCACACATTCATTTTGGACAGAGCCCAGGCTAGACAGTGAGGGAGCAGACAAAATTCAGCCTCAGACAATAGTTAGCTCCACTACTGTGAAGAGGACAAGGTCTGTGCTCAACATCTCAGATTATCATGTATCAAATACATTATCAAATACATTTTCAGATTTTTTTTTCCCCAGTTTTTGAAGCCTTTTGAAGTTACCTGACTAAGGATTATACAGAAAGTCTAAGTAGTGAGGGAATATGACAATCACAGAAAAAAAAAAAAAAAATAGCCCTAAGACTCATTTTGTCATGGCTAATAATCCATTAGTGACCCAGAGAGAGGGGGCATTGCGCTTCAGCAGGCTCAGTTTAAGAGATGCAGGCGAACGGTACTCACCGGGTAGGCATGAAGGAGTCCAGGGGCCATTATGTAAGGGTTGGGGAGTAAGGGGGGCACTCCAGGGGGCAAGTTTGGGGGTGCTTTCCCTGCAAGGGAACCAGAAGAGGAAACGGATGAGGGCTTACTCATTTAGATGCATAGCAAAGACAGGACAAAGTGATACACCAGCTCTTAATACAGCATTAAATAGTCAAAAGATGAGATTGGGTGTAGCTGGACTCAATCCTAATAAATGTTCAAATGCCTGTGTTCTCAAATAGGCTATATAGGCACAATGCAAGCAGTGCGGCTGAACTTGTACTTATACTTTGAGCAGTGCATTCCTCAGTTGAAGAGTCCCCTGCTGGGCAAGATTTTGGGAGTTATACACAGGGGTGTGGTCTCACCTGATGAGGCCGCTGAGCTGCGAGATGAAGAGGAAGAGGAGGAGGAGGAAGATGGAGCTGCAGCAGAGGAGGTGGGCGGGGCCATGGATCCAGCACTGTTGAGCCCGATGGCCAGGCCGCTGACGGGACCCAGGCCTGCTGGCGCCGTCGCCGTGGTGACCGAAGGGGGCGGGGCGCTCAGGGAGGCCGATGCCGATGCAGAGGAGGAAGATGAGGAGGCGGCGGAGACTGAGGAAGAGGCCACTGCCGAAACAGATGAGGGGAAGGAGGAGTGCAGGCCAGGGTCACTGTCTACACCCGGATGCTGGAAGACAAAATGGAGAGGACAATGAGCAAGACAAAAATCAGTCTTCAGTCAAGACAAATCAGTCATTTAGACCACTGCCCTGTAATTTGGGCTGCATCTGTATTTCTACCATACTGTGTTTGAATCATCCCTCAAGATTAAACGATTCTAATTAAGAACAAATCACCGCTGGTAGTAATTTGGGGTTAAAATTGTGGATGGAACGAAATGCAGAAAATACAGAGGTCCTCCAGGACTGAGGCAGAGATGCTCCGATTTAGACCAGTAGTGTCTCATGTCCAGGAGAGTCACACTGTCTAATGGCTTTCATGAAATTGCAGCACTTAAATGATTCATTTTAAGTTGTGCAATAACAAAAAATGTCAGAGTGCTGCGTGTACAGTTATGTCTTGTATAACAAAAAATCCAAGTGCAGACAGTAAGTGCTTTCTGAAAAGAGAGCAATTACCATTTCACAACAGAAGAGTCAAAATAAAGGTTTAAAATTTGGCTAGCTCTCCTGTGCGTCAAGGTAATCTTGATTGAGGTAGGAGCATCAGTGGTATAAAAGCCTTTAATTAATTTGGTGATCCATTGACATATTACAACAAAACAGCAAACAAAAACGCCAACACATTTCAGCAAAAATCAGCCTTCATCATGTTTTTTCAGATTAATTTGATTCTCCTTTGTCTATCGAGAGCCTTGAAGCACCGGAAAGCAGTCAAAATTTACATCAGATTTTACATACCGATTCTCTTACTCTTTCTTTAGGCAATTATTTTAAGTCAATGACTGACATAACACTTTGTGTCCAGGGGCTAAAAACAGGCTGCAGATTGAAAACAAACCACAAAAATGGTTCACCATGGTGCGAGCCTGTCCTCCACCATCGATTTGGCTCAAACACTGTTACAGAGAATTGCAGCTGGAGGAGAAAATACAAACTACTCACCAGCAGACTGGAGTTTGATGTCCGCACCGTGGAGGAGGCAGCAAGACTGCTCTGCTGTGTGGAAAGAGAGCTGGAGGGAGGGGAGGGAGACAGAGAGAAAGAGAGGTGTAAATATGTCAGGTCATTTCATTACTTGCTTGACTGTAGCTCCCTTCACACCTTAAGACTACACAGAACCCATTTGTCTAGGTGATTAGAGAGAGTTGGGGTGACTTGTTTGGAGCGCAAGTGAAACTAGAGGAAGGAGGGACAACACTTCCAAAGGAGGGAGGGAGGGCCTTCCTACTATCCCACTTTGACAGGTTTGCAAAACAAATGCACACCCTACTCTTAAGGTACTGATCATCAAAGAATGTACATTCCAAAAGAAAGACGATTAACCACCATGATTTTGATTATATACAAATGACTGATGTTTCAGCACCCTGTGCTCTTGCCAGGTTTCGCACACGTGATTGAGGAAATATATAGATTGAGGATTGTGTACTCAGGTGACATGGGTACACAGGTAATGTGGCAAAATTATGTTGCAGCAATCCAGCTCTACGACCACAAGCTGGAAAAGAGGAACGATACATCACTCACGCACTCACGGCTTGGGTCTTACTTGCTGTGCTGGGCCTGAGTGACTGCATTAGGGGGCAGGTCCTCGCTGTGGCCCAAGGCGCTGAGCGGCGTCTGATTGGACGTAGTGAGTAAGGAGGCGGGGCCCGCTGCGCTGTCCGGTAGTGAGGGCATGCTGGACACGGAGACTGGAGCAGCCGAATCGGACACCGGCTTCACGGACACTGCAGAACCTGCTGCAGCTGGGACGGGGGAGGAGCGGAGAGGGGAGAGGGGTAAGCTACTACCCTGTGTCAGGCACAGCATAGATCTAGTTCTGTACATAAAACTCTGAGTCTGTTTATATCTCAGGACATGAGAGCAAAGCACTACAATATTTCTTTGCTGGATAGTATATGTGTATCCGGGGTCATTCCCAGGGAAAACTTTTGGCTGGATGTACAAAATACTCAAATCAAGCTATAAATCAAGCTTTTAACAACCATTAACTGGTCTGGGCACCAGGTCCACAAAAGTACCTGACCAGAAGAATCGCAGTTAGATACATTGAATAAATGTGTAATACAATATTACACAAAGACTGTGTGATTAGACTGTGTGTGTGCGCACAAGAAAAATATCTTCAAGGACACGAAGAGCGTGAAGATTTGCTCAGCAGCTGACAATGCCTCACCTTCCACTGATTGCGTCGTCTGTATTGAACTGAATCCATTCTGTAAAAACACAAGAGACATTATTGTAGTCTTGAGAACACACACGCGCACACGCTCACTCAACAAGAGAGGCTTGAGGCTGCTCAGACAGAGAACACTAGGGCCTTACAATAGAGGGGCACCAAACACAAAGCCCAGCAGAGCTGAAAAAGTGTGTTACAACGGGAGTCTTGGGAAGTGTTTTTTTTTTTTTTTTTTTTAAAGCCAGTTTCAGTGATTTCAGACTTCACTGAACACACAAGGAAGGAGTCCAATTTTTATTTTTAGTTTTAAAACTTTTGCACATTAGCAAAGCTGGCAGCATCATTTTCAGACAATGGATCAATGTCCAGTAAACACTTCGACTGTTCTACTTGGTTAGAAACAACTGTGCATCAAGACTGCAGAGTGACAGTGGTGAGGGAACTGGTTGCAAGAGAGCCATGAATTTATTCATGGCTATTCTGAGCTTTGTGTTTGCTGCCATCTCCAACAAAATCAGTGCTCTTCTGATTCGGTTTTTTGAATACCTTACCTTCAATATGACTCATGGGGGAAAAAAATAAATCAGTCCATTATTGTGTATCTACCTACATATGAGGGTTATCACAGAAAACATCTATGTCCTTGGCATTTAAAAGAAGATCCAGACAACAGGGTTACAGA
This sequence comes from Albula goreensis, assembly GCA_022829145.1. Classification (NCBI taxonomy): domain Eukaryota; kingdom Metazoa; phylum Chordata; class Actinopteri; order Albuliformes; family Albulidae; genus Albula; species Albula goreensis. Next base: position 9,394,621 of record CM040743.1, on the reverse strand, counting down.
GGGTCAGTATTTGCATCTGGAATAAGCCACGCTGCCTTTCCAGTGCAGACCAGAGTGGGACTTCAGTCACAGCCAGCCGGAAGTACACTACATCTGACTACACACGTGTCTCCGTCCCCTTTTAAAACAGAGCTCCTTTTATGGGAAAGCTAGCACTAGTTATAGGGGCAATCTGGACCTCTGTTGGTGATAGGGTAGGTAAGTAAAGTTTATTTATGCAGAGATCACTAGGTAATCATGTTGGTCATAGTCACCTGAAGAGCAAGCCCTGGCAACACTTGAAGATACCCAGGCTACAGGTAACTCGGACATTTGTAGGTTACCTTGTGAGTAGCTAGGCGTCTTGGGAGATAGAATACATGGCCAATTTTGCAGACTGTTGATCACAGTCACCTAACAGAGCTCAGTCCTGACTTGGTGATGCACAGGTTACAGAACTTCAGATCTTCATCTGTGGCAAGTGTTTTTATGGACTGAGCCACACAGGGGCCATCTTTTCAATGGCTTTTATCAAGTACTGGGAAGGAGGGGATAAAGTAAGGATGAGTGTTTCTGTAAACCTGATAGAAAATGCATTCAGACACTGCTGCCAAGACCATCTCTGTCTGAGCAGTGGGGACTGTCAAACAAGCACTGGCACATTTTCTCTAAATGGTTTAACGCCGGTGATAAATAGTTATTAGCAGGCCTGTAAAGATTTAAAACCACAGCTCAGGATACTGACTTAGGAGACAGGGGAGGCTGAACTCTCTTCAGTCAGAGGGGAGGACTACTGGACTGCAGGGTTGGGGTTGGTACATATGAGGAGAACAGAATGCAGGGGGGAGGAGACGGGAGACAGGGTCAGTATTGGGAATTCTATGCAGACACAACTAGTACGGAGCGACCAAGCAAATCCGAACTTTGACCTCACAGCTAGATGCAAATTTCAAACTCAGCTCCCGCTGGCGGCTCCCTGTGTCTTGCACCATCGACAGGGTTTGTCAATTGCAGTTAGCGGGTAGGCCTAAGCTTTGATTTTTCAGATAACCCCCCGGCCCCACCCATCGGAATGCATCGGCGCTCTGACCTATGCTTACCTGCGACGCTCAATCCCACAACTTACCATTGACGCAATGCTCACAACGAGCAGTTCAAAGTTAACCTGACCTCTCCACCAGAAATCTCCAACAGTGGACACGAAGGGCAAAGATTCAGCTGATCCCACCACTAATCACTTAAAAATACCTAAAATGTTCATGAATTTAGGAGCCCTGGTTAAAACTAATCAGGCCCAGTGCCAAAGGGCTCAGAGAGGCTCATGGGAACAGACAATCTCATTATTTGGGAGTACGTGGCTGGGTGCAGATAATGTGTCCCTCCGGGCCGGGTTGGAGACCCCTGGTCCACGGTCTGAGACGCAGAACGGACCCTTCCTTTACTCACACAATGGATCCCCAAAACGTCTGCACTCAGATCACTGCCGCTCCACTGAGTTACGTCAAAAAAAAAAAAAAAAAAAAAAAAAAAAAAAAAATAAAAACTCCCAACCATTTTCTCAAAGGCTAGATCTCTCCTTTCTCCAATGCATACATTTACTTCAGTTATTTTAAGTTCAGTGGGTGGGAGAACAAGTTTCACAAATGATGTAAACGTCAAAAAGGAGATTTTGAATCAATAACTTTCAATTCTTTTACAGCTCCTTTATTCTTAGTTAAAACATATTCCAGCAAACTAAACTGTTTCAGATTGACTAGGGAGCGGGGAAAAAAAAGACGAATTGCCGAGGTTCAGACTTTTGAAAAGGAGGAGAAAGGGCAAGAGGAGAGAGGGAGACGGAGAGGGAGCTGAGTCAGACACTGAGTGAGAAGGTCTGACAACATCTGGCTGCGGTCCTGTTACCAAAACAGCCAAGCCCCCTGTAGAGATATGCACTGAAGACCCGAACCGGTTTACTCCGGAGCGGGATGGGGGTGTGGTGGGGATACTGACCTTGCTGGGCTGGATGTCCTTCTGTGGAGAGGAGGAGACAGATGGGGGGTAGCGGCGTGTTTGCGTGGCCCTCTGCTCGTACAGTGCCGGCTGCCCTGCCCCTGCCGTCGGCCCGGGCTGTGGGGGGTACGAGGGGCCACCTCCGGGGAGGGCACTGCCCTGATACCCTTGGTCCTGGCTGGGGTTAGGGATGGAGGGAGCAGATTCACTGAAACACAGGTAAGGGGGAGGGAAGAGAGGGAGGTCAAGAGAGCTTCCATCGTTCATCAGCCGAAGTGCAGGTGTATCTTTCAAAATGCGCTGCCATACAAGCCTCTTCATGTCTGCACTTACGAACAACTATGACAACAGTTCAAATAAGTCAAATAAGTTAACAAGAATATCTTAACTAATGTCCAATACAATGTGAAAACATTCATGCTAGATCCTGCAGAATTTTAAGTCAAAAATAACCAAAACATACAGGCATATGGAATTTTTCCTCTTCTAAATAACAGGGAAAACAGATGTTTCATGTCATTAATCTTAAGCAACTTCATTAGAGGGGGGGGAGCATAGCAGGGTATTCTGGGAAGGCTGTGGCTTCCGCCTACCTGCTGGGGCTTGTGTAGAGGCTGTTCTGGACCTGGTTGACGGGTGCGGTAGTTGCCGGCGTCGAGTCATACTCGGGAAGTACGGGTTCTGACCCAAACTGCAACGCACCGAACTGCAGATTTAAACCAGAGATGTCTGCGGAGCCGGGCATCTCGACAGCAAGCGCTGGAATCTATGTTAAAAACAACCAAACAAACAAACATCCACCATAAGGCCTACTGTTGAATCACACATGGAAATCGTTACTCTTTCTACCATCAAAGATTTCAAATGAGGGATATCCCATTGCAAAGAAAGTGAGAGCAGGCAAGACACTGTACTTTGCAAATCTACATGTTGATCTTTTGTTAGCTGCTAATGAACAAGGCAAGTAAGACGAGGCAAGCAGCAAGAGAAGATATCCTTAGCCAGAGATGTGTGAAGATTGATATCTAATACATCAACAGATGACTTTGGTTATGAGCAAACATAATCAAGAGGTTTTGTAGTCCTTGACATATTACAACAGGGAAGAATCGTCTATAATAACAGCCCCAGAGACATTTGGGTCAGAAGAGAAAAAAAAAAATCCATTTCCTGATTAAATTTGAGGGGGATAAAATGACATCCTTGTTCTTTTTGTGAAGAGGAGAAGTGAAGCAAGTGAAAATGCAAATAAATATGGGACAGTTAGCGGAGGGGAAAGCCCAACAGCCTTTGTCTTGGGCCTCTAGTATTTGAGGTTTTAGGGTTGGCGAGATTTTTTTTCTTTTTAAAAAAATCAGTTTTTTCTGACTTAGAAACACCAGGTAAATAATATCCCTTCTGGACAAGAGCTATGTAGCTATGTATGACACCTAACTGCTCTGCAGAGTTGAGCAGTCCTGCAAGAGAGGGCTACCAAACTGGCGCACTACCTTGGTGGTGAGGGAGGTCCTCTTCCTCTGCTGTTTGAGCTTGTGCTGCTGCAGGGGCTGGGGGCTGGAGGACTGCGGGTCCGTGGAGGCAGGGGAAACCTGCTGGCCCGGGGCGGGGGCTGGGGCGGGAGGCTTGGAGAGGGGCGAGGAGGGGGGCGGCATGGGGGAGGGGGCAGCCTGTTGGGGGAGGGAGGCTGGCGTTGGGGACGAAGAGGGGCCTTTGTCCTGCAGGAAGGCCTCCATCATGGAGGAGCCGGCCGAGGACGTGGGCTGGTATGGCTGCCTTTTAGTGAAGGAGGAGTGGACCACTGCAGGCTCAGGCTGGGGCTTCAGGTCTGGAGGCAGGAGGTGGAGGAAAGGAAGTCCATGACAAACTGACTTATATTTTTTAAACATGCTTTTATAATTTTATAAGCATACCAAACACTACAAGCCACTGATATGTTAAACATGCCTCTTCCACATACTAGTACATACATGATACCCCACTTGAGAAATGACTTGTAGGGGGTATCAGTTATGTTCTCTATATAGTTTTATTCAGATAAACAGATGAAGCAGTAAGTAACTAGTGTTAACTGACACAGAACAAGAGAGGAATCTGAAGCAAAGATGCATGAAACAGGCAAAACCACCCTATTAGTCCTGAAAACTGAAACACGTCAGCCCCTGAAGCAGGTTCCTAATTGGTACCTTGGATCATCACAGACTGTCTGTGGTAGTTAATTATTTACCTTTTTTTTTTTTTTTTTTTTAAACACTGTTATCGGCATTCATCTTAGTCAGCTCTAATATTACACAGCCAACGGGCTAACTAGAACAAGGCAGTGCCAGCCATTGTGAGCTCTCTGCTAAGCCTGAATTCACCACCCCACCAAAGCCTTAATGCAAGCATGGTACCAATGTAAATCTAGTTTATTTAGAAAAGTAGTCACCAGTTTTGGAACTCCATTTGCTCTAGACATCCTAAACCCCAAATCAGTCTTACTTTGAGCATGTATTGCTTCAGATTTTCCTAGCCTTCCCTCAGTGATCTGCACAGCTTGCAAGCTTTACAGTATTTGCCTTTCTACACAAAGATATTTCCTCAGACTATTCCAGTCGCTCAGGGTACAAGTGATGAACGTGTTGAAAGCATCCTGCATGATTACATCAACATTAGTCCTTTATGCTTATTCCAAAACACAGGCTAGCTATCCCCCCCCCCACCCATTAATTTTGGCGATCGCTGAACACTGTGCTTTTGGAGAAAACATATAAACCTGCATTTAATCGTGGATAATCAAAGTTGAGGATGAATGGTAATTGAATCCAGGCTTGTGAGTAATGCATATCCTCACTCTCTGGGTAAACCCCTCAGATTACACCACCCCCACCCCACCCCGCCTCCAACCGAAATCCTCTGACGCGTTCCCCTTACCGTACTGCCCCATGGAGGTGGGGCTGGTGTCCCAGGAGGAAGAAGAGGCTGCAGGGTTTTGGGGTCCCGTCTGGGAGTGCTGGGCGGCCAGCTGGGCCAGCGCCTGGGCTGTCTTGAACTGCTCCAGGAACTGAGACCCGCTCGTCGTCCCTCCAGTGCCCCCCTTGGGGTCCCCTACTTCAGCGAAGCTCTTGCTCAGCATACTGGCCTGGAGAGAGAGGGAGAGAGAGAGAGAGAGAGAGAAAGAGGGCATTTAAGGGAAAGGGTGATGACAGGGTGAATGGTGGAAGTGACTGTACCAGAAAATTATAGCAGGGGATAGATCCCATTCAGCAGTGGAGAGCTCCAAATGGCTGTGAGCCCCAAAATGGTCTTTTTGGATGACCATTAGGTTCTCATTAGGTACATGTCATAACTGCTATCAAAGATAACTCAGTGTAGCACATACATAACTACAGTATTCTTGCAGAGCACATGATAAAAATGAATGGAATAAATCAATAATTATTAATGAAGATCTGTTCCCTGGTATTGTGGGGAAAAAGAATAATCTCTGCTGAGCAAAGGGCATAAGTCAGCCAGCAAAGGTTATCGATTGCTGGAAGTGTGAGAAACTGGAGAGAGATCAAAACTCTAGACACAGAAACAGACGCACACTGACCATGCTGTGCTGGGCATAGGGGGTGCTGGATGCAGGCTGGGAGAGCGGGGCGCCCTGCTTTGAGTTACTGAAGACCAGTGCCTGGGAGAGGGCGGGGGGCTGGGGGCCTCCAAGGGGGCTGCCTCTGTCTCCGAGGACGACGATGGGGGTGTCTTCCCCAACAGGACTGCCAGGTCAATTCTGAGAGAAGAGTGTGGGGAGGGTTTAGGAAACAAATGAAGGCATACAGTAAGTATACCGGTAACATTAACTGAAACAGCTGATGATACAATGATACATTTGTGAACATTAATTTTGTTTTGTAGTAAGTTTTGCAGACGGTTTCCAGGTGAAAAAAATGCTACATCGCCATTATCATGAAGCAGCTACTGCAGCTCAACTGCCTCCCCCCACAAATAATTCACATAAATGTCTGTGTGTCAGCTAGCTGCACGTGCAGTTCTCCCGTCATTACACCAGAATAAAAAGATCATACGGATTCTCCAACACCAATGTTTAAGGACTGCTGGATCGACCACATACTGATACCAGCTAGCAGTACTTATGTAACCCTTAACTTCAGGTGTCTCAACTCCACTATGAGCTAGCCAGTCTTGCAAACGCCTTGCAAAGCGTGATGTTCTGTCACACTGTGAACAATGACACTCTTGTTGGGGCCTGTGAGCACAGTCAAGGGGTGCAGAGCTAACAATGGAATCTCCAGCACATGCCTCAGGAACAATGCAGACCAGCGGCAGAACACACATAATCACATCAAGCTGCAGGAATACATGGACCCAAAAGTGTATTCAACTACATCATTGTTCACCAAAGATTGATTTTACACCAAGGGCCACAAGGTTGTTCCGAGACCAGGCTGAGCAACAAAGTGGGGGAAAACTGGGAAAACAAGCAGGAAACAAACCGAGAATGCCAGAGCAAGGATCTAATTTATTATATGCAGCCTGGAATAGTCAGGACAACACATAACCCGAGTAAATAAGCAGCTCGTTTTTCCTGTTTTGGTAAACAGTAGTGCAATGATCATTCACATACGTTCCCAATTGAGTAACAGGATTGTCACTGTATTTTTACATATGAAAAGAACTGCTCAGGAATAAAACGCTGCACCTTTGGAGTGACGTGGGTTGTTGCCATATTCAGAAAGTCGTCAGATGGCACGGCTCTTTCCTTTCAAATCTAATTATTCACTTATGGTGTTGACAGCGCTACTGCGAACTAAAATAAACCCCCTTGAGAAATCTTGAAAATGAACCAGTAGTACAATCTTCACCAGCTGGGTGACTGTCAGCTAGCACAGAGAAGGAGGCAAGACTGCTGTTTGTTGTTTTTCTGGATGTAAGCTTTACAGTTTGCCTGAAATGGTAAGACCACTTATATTGCATGCCTTACATTTCATAGCTATCTCTTCCGATCAAAGGATTCTCAACCTCAGTAGCAACACTAATGCATTAAAGCCCAAATTCAGATTAAAAACCTTGAGAGCTGCACATATGAGACTTCCAAAAACCGGTGACGTCTTACCCAGCAAGTATCCCACGATCCAAATTGAAAGGACAATTAATTGAAATTACCGTTGGCATGGCAGCAAATAACGAGCTTGTTGAGTGAAATAGTCTCTGCATCAAACTCAGAAACTCAAACATTTGACATGTTGAATCTGATACAACAGCTGCCCTCAGGTGCTCAGAAATTCGCTAAACAAAATAAGTTCTGAATAAAGTCTTGATTTTTGCTGCTGCGGTGCCATGAAGGCGATGGAAGTGCTCACCTCTGTCCAGCAGTGATGGTGACATTCTCCTGTGGGAGGGGCATGGATGACACACTGGAGGCTGTGAAGATTTTAGTCTCCGACAACTGTTGAGACAGTAAAAATTCCCCAAACCATCAGAGACCACACACCAAACAAGAAACCACAGACTAAACCATGAATTACCAACCTACAGCTGGGACCAAGCCCTAGACCAGGGGTTCCCAAACCCCGTGTATTTAGGACTTTATCAATTTTGACTGGAGGTCTACAAATAAATCTATTAAAAATGTACTCTCTTTCAAAAGAAATCACTTTCCACAGTAAAGCAAATGAAAGCATTACTCATCTGGTAAGTGACCTTCCTGATTAAAAGTTCTCAGATGAAAATTAAGTAATCATTCTTTGTAACATAACTGTCTTTTTCTGACAGTATAAATATCTTTTGCGGCATTAAAATGTTCATCCCACATTAAACATTAAAACTGTCAAATTAAAAAACTAAGTAATTGAACTTCAACAATTTTAATCATGGATGGGATGAAAACCCTGAATATCAGTATTCCCTGTGGCTGTTCAGGACCAGGGCTGCCAATCCCAGCCCCAAATTCTTACAGGCCCAGACGAGAGCGTTTCACAAACTAACATTTATCCATATTTTATTTAATGATGATGTTAAGGCTGTTTCTAGCTGTTCAGGGATCATAGATGTGGTTTGTCTCAAATATGATCTGGATTACATAATTCACTGGGATGGCCTAGACTACAAACTCTGGAATAGGGTTTGTGTGACCAGACTTCTGATGGTGGGATTTGCTTGGCTCTGAGCAGTTTATAATTTCACCCACCCAATCCCAGCTGTGCGCCCAATTCAGGAGGTAACAACAATTCAACAGCATAATCGGACCATTCATTTGTTTGTAACGCAGACTCTGCTGAAGGTAGGCAAGGTTTAACCTCATCATATACAAGTAACTGTGAGTCTTTCAAGAGTTTTGCTGTTCTAAGAATGCAAAAACAGATGACAAAAAAAAAAAAATATCCGATACTCACGTCTTCATTCCAGTCCTCTGTGCCCCACTCCTCAGTGGCTGATCTCCATGCACCTGGGGACGAACAGGAACCCAATCATGCATCCCTCAAAAACACACTTCTCTATGACACCCCCTATCCAGAGCCACTTACAGAAATTATATTTTTAATATACAATCCATTCAGGCAGCTGGATTATTTTTCACAGGTTAACATGTCTGACCTGTAAAAATAATGAGGCCGCTCAGGTCAAGATGCTTGCTGCTGAGGACAACACTTGAAAATCAAACCTGCTGACTTGGGAGCTGCAAGCCCAGTTCACCACCCAATTATACTCAACATTTTGTAACAGAGAGAGTTTAGCACAGTAAGTAATCAGATTACACTTCTGTTGGGCTGGCTGGAAGTGGGCATTTGATATTGGGTCAGGCAGTAACCAGACTTATTTCTATGAATTAAAGGCTAATTTATAATCTCTGACTCTTCCGGTAACTGCTCCATCTCTTGACAGACAGTCCCCAGTAGGTCTCCAGTAATGTTATTGAAAATGACTGTGTTTCAATAAATGCACAAAGTAGAAATGAGATGAAAGCATCAAGAGACACTCTTGAAATAGTCTGCAAGTAAAAAAAAATCAGAGCAAGACCGACTTCAATTCAATCTGCTGGGAGCAATGAGTAGTCTTACCTGGAGCAGAGTCGAATTTTCTGGGATAATTTGTCCCCTCGACCCCAGAGAACTCGAGTCCTGGAATGGGAGAAGGAAAAAGGGGTCAATGAGCTGGAAACGCATGCAAAGCTCACTAGCAGGGTGGGGGCAAAATTCCAACATACACAACTAAGGATGAATAATCAACTGGGACAAACGGAAAAGTGTTTAACACAGAGAAAGCAGTGTGTACACTTGACAATCAGAATGTGGAAGCTTCCAAAATGAATGACACGATCCAATAATATCCATAAAAAAAAAAAAAAAAAAACAAAAAAACACTACAAAAAGAACATTAGCTCTTGTAACAAGACACAGCCATGTAAACAGACATGGTTACAGACAAATGCAGACTAACTGGTGGCATCTTCTGGCTCCAGGTTTCCCGTGTTGCTCCAGGTCCCACCCCCTCCATAGTTCTCCTCTGCCTGGGTTGGCTCGGCATAGTCTGCTGGGTTGAAGGTCCTGGAGGGACAGACACAGCCACAATCAGTTTATGAGCACCATGGGATTATGGGAAGCAAACTTCACTAAAACATTTCAGACAAAATGCCGGCTTAAGATTTCTACACATACTGAGAATTTGATGGATCAATAGTGAGCAGAAAAAAAAAAAAAAAAAAAAACACTTAAGGCTCAGTTACAGATCATTGAGGACTAGATTTAAAAAAAAAAAAAAAGGGGAAGGATGGGGGGGAGACCAGATTTAAGAAAATCTGGGCTGTGTCTAAGTCATTACTGCATCAGGGAAGATAGATTTGGCACATTTTGCAGAACAAACATCTGGCGGGTATAGCACTCATTTTCATCATAGACAGAAGGACAATTACAAAACAAAAACTTCCCCCCCCCCCAACCCACCCAAACATGATTCACAATTGTCACCATCATCATACACACACACACACTCTTTCTGACACACCTTCTAGACTTGAGCCTGCACTGCTTTTTTCCATGTCAACCTTACTGTGTTTAGTTAAACCTCCACTGCTTAGTGACGGGGAGGTCTCCAGCCCAAAACGGAACACTGGCACATTCAGTTATGACTGACCAGGACAATGGGACACAGAATGTGGGTGGAATGGTATTCTAACCTGGACAGACTGGTTTTCGGTGGCCTGGGCATAGGCTGGTGTGGAAACGGGTTATACAAATTGCGAAAGAGCGAATCTGATTTCATATCAAAATCCCTGGAGGAAAAATGCCATACGCCTACACAAAAGTAGGCTGAGTGACCGCCTCTCTGGAGTGTACTGCATTCTCAGTGGTTGCCATGTGCCCTTTCCCCACCCCCCTCCAACCCCTACCCCTGGATCTGGTGACTGTGATGATCCTGTCCCACTCAAGGCCCTCACATAGAGTTATACTGACACACACCATGGGCCACTCACCTCTCGTCTCCTGAAAAATCATATCTTGCCCCCTTATCAATCTGGCTTTAGAGAAAAACAACAGCAACAATTACAGCAGCCCGAAGAGCATGTGTGTTTATGCATGTGTGTGAGTCAGAGAGGACCAACATTAAATCAAACTGCCCTGTGTTTGGACCATTTCTGTTGAAATAAAAACTTCTGTATATGCAACAATGTGAAAAACAGAAATGGTGCTGTATATGTATAGAAATGGCAAATTCAAATAAGATAAATATGGCCATGTTGATTGTTGTGTTTGACTACTTTTTGATTAGCCCTTTCACTGAACAGTAATACTAACTGATATGCACAGAGATTCAGGGATATAATTGCAAGGTTATTATGTTCTTATTGAGTGTAGAGTACTGCCCTATACTGTAAGAAATGGGCCCTGGCAACAATTCCTTGTCTTCTACAGGTGTGAGAGATCAAGCATGTTGCCAAGTTTAAGATCAGTGAAAATATGACAAGTGCTTGCAAAAAATTTGATAAAAATATTTGCAAACTGATGCCAAAAACCCTGTGCGCGCTTATGGGTTTTTATCTGTGAAGGAGAGGGAAGAAAATTAGAATTAGAGACACACGCATGCAGGGTGAAATCCAAACTAGGAATGTGTAATGGAAGACAGACAACATGCCCCACAACAGAGCTGTTAGACGCGTACACCAAGCCTTTTCGCTTGTGCATCTCAAACACTGCAGTTTTAAGGTTAGTCAAATTCAAAAACAGAAGCCAAAAACCACACAGTGCAGTCATTGAAGCCGTTTCGCAAACAGCACACACCACAGCAAACAGACAGCTCACCAACCCCCAGCACTTAAAGACCACTGCCTTCAATATCTCTCAATACAAAGCTGATCTGGTTACTGGCAAACTAATGGCTACAAAGAACTGAATAACCATACAATGTCTTGCAAAAGCCAACAGATGAGACTCTGGTAAACATTTAAAATTTTCAACAAGTACACTTGAGCATTCCTCCCTCATTCTGAATGTCTGTCCACTTTTGAGAAAGAAATAATTCATAACTGCTGCTAACCAGGAGTGACAGTTGGGTAGGGCTGCCCAGCAGCTGATTGTAACAAAAACTAATTGTCTGTTAACACACGCATGCATGCATTTTTTATAAACTGGCGACTGAAAGCATGACGCCACCTCAGATTCACAAAAAAAAAAAAAAAAAAAAAAAAAAAAACCACCAACCAAGCAATTCCCACAATGTTGCACTGTCACACCCCTTGCATAACACTTAGGGTTTAAGTGCGAAATCCAGATATATGCACACACACCAAACACACGTGTCAGTGCCCACCCTCAACCCCCTCACCACCCAAACCTGGTCCTGGATTGCCCCGGCCTGAGAGTGCCTCTTGCACCTCAAGAGAAACCCTCAAATATCTGATGGGACAAGCCCCTCTTCAGGGGTACAGAAGACATTCTAGTCTTTGAAGATTTAGAGTGAAGGTAAAACAGGCCCTGACTTTACAACACCTATTACATTCAATAAGAGATCAACTGTTCAGCCAATATGAGGTGAAAATACAGACCCTGTCCAAAGAACAATTAACATGCTACTCTTAACCGGGGTGTTAAAAAAAAATTATCAATGTTATTCTTGTTCACAAATCAGGGTTTTGCAAAATGATATCCAAAACCAGACAACAATCCAACAAGAATACACATGACACATGGCAAGTATGTCATCCGTGTTTTCGTCAGCCTAAAATGAAACTAGTTTGGCTGCATTCAAATCAAATTCCTTAAAATATAAAATTGGCAAGACAAAAACAATTAAAAAAAAAAAAAAAAAAAAAACTTGGATACAAAATGAAAACTAACTGACCACAAGACTACCTGAACATACATGTATATGCAAGTGGGTAAGAAGGTTATAAAATGAATGGTTCTCATCACCTTCTTACTGGTTAAGTAACTCAAAGTGAACTATGCTTGCTAGTTAAAGACTGAAAATGGGGGCTCCAAAAGACCAGGGTTGGGTCTGGCAAAAATTCCTTCACTCGCTGCCACACACCCACACTTCAACCAACTCTGGCAGGTAAGAACAAGCATACCCCACACCCCTAAGTCAAAGAACAGCACAAACCACACACACTCAGGTTGGTGGCATATAGCCAAACATCGCATCGATTTACCCTACCAACACCAGCAGTACAATGTGCGTTGCCTAGTGGCTAAGCAGACCCAGGTTATTGTTAAGAAATAGTTGGGTCTTATTTCTCTATTACATGCGCAGGAGGGTGGTGCTGTTCTTTGAAATGGGGGCCGCAGTCAGGTGGGGGACAAACCAACACCCCTCTCAAGGAAGCATGGGGATGTAGACTTACCCCATGCCCTGCGCCGAAAACCTGCCTCCTCGCCTCCCGGCACCCCCTGCGGAGAGAAAGGAAGAAATATCATTACTTGTTTCTGCATACAGAGCCAGCTCAGCATTTCAGGAAGGTGCACTGCCTTTTCAGTTTCTCCTGTTACATTACATTTTGGAACTTGCTTACATAATATTCATTTCTTACATTCTTTCCATTCACACAGCTGGATAATTAAGCATTTCAGATTAAAGTTCAACAGCAGGAGTTGTGAAGAGAGTACAAAAGCAGAGCCCTACAGAATTAGGAAATGAACCTGAAAACAAAGTCACAAAGCCCAGTTCCCTAACTCTTAAACTTGAATCTTCCTATGTGACCGTCTGATGGATTAGAAAATACAAATGTTTTAGTACAGCAAAAAGGCTTCAAACAGATATACGCAGAGACACAGGCTCTCACGCCTGTATTACACATGCATTCACACTGACGTGACTGAGCATCCTGTGCAATGAGACGGCCACTTAGACTTGCTCCGAGAGAGGAAGATGGTGCAGAATTGCAGATGTGAAAGGTAATTACTGAGGCTAGGCAGGTCGTTCATCTGGTTCCCAAGCTTCCGAGCAGACAAGCCAGGCTCCCAGCTCCAATGCAACCAGCTAATTTAATCACTGGATGAAGTATGGAGAATGTGGTGCTGTGCAGTGACATGCTTTTGCTAAACCCAGGAAAAAGTGCAGGGAATTTGGGTAGGCCCATATACACTTTCTTCAAGCCCAAATGTCATCTGCTTTTCTATGGTAATCCCATAAAATAAATTTGACATTCTATGTGACTGTCACCATTGCAGGAATAGGGAAATTTTAAAAAATGTAAAAAAACCCCACACACACACAAACATAATTAGACATCAGTAATATCAAAGGCCTGGAAGACTGTTTACTACTGGCGCCCTTTAATGAAGCATTAGGCTCAAGATCGATGATACTGACTGGCAAAGGCCATCTTTGAACACTGAATCAGCTGAATCAACGTGCATACAGGAAGGGAGCGGGGCTGCAGGATGGAGAAAAGGGGCACAAGGAGATGCCCCGCCCAGCGAAACCTACCTCTGCCTCTCCCTCTCCCACGGCGACCGCGCTCTGTGCCCCGGCCTGCCATGCCCCCAGCTTTCCCTCCATCCAAACCATTCTCCTGCCCGCGAACTGCCAGGGAAAGAGAGGCGAGAAGAAGGGAGTCAAAGTGTGCGTGAGACACAGACAGAGAGAGCGAGCATTAGGTTAACACAAATGTAAGACAAGAGGTGGACCTGTACATTGCTTAAGATAAAAAAAAAAAACCTCCTTTAAAAAATTATGGTAAATTATTTCTTCAGTCATCCTGTTGACTGCATTGTATTCTACTGTGAGACAGCATGGTTGTGGATTGCATGCTTAACTTTTCACTGAACATGCGATAAATGTTGTTTATAGTTACTATGACCATACGTACTGGCTTCTGAAAGCTTCACTTCAGTCCTGTCCATCGATGTCCGCAGTTTGGGACATTGCATTGGGGACACAACTTTTTTAATTTGGCATTTTTATCATTTTTTGGGGGTTGTAATCGCTTGGAAGGCGAAGCACCCCTGTACTTACACTCCCGGCCCCGGCTGGACCCTCTGCCCCGGCGTGGGGCTCCCCCTCTCCGGCGTGCCCCGTCCCTCTCTCCGCCTCTCTCCCGGTTCTCCTTCCCCTCATCACTCGCTTCTGTCTGACCACTCTCCTTCTGCCCCGACACTCCCTTCTTCTTCCCCACCATCTCCCATGAGTCCTACATGCAGAGGGGACACAAGTATTGAGAATATGAGAAAACAGCTGGCTTTATTTGTTTGGATACCAACATATCTCCATTACATGTGAACACGCTTTCAATTCCTATCACTAATGCTAGGCTGGGCAAGGAGGGCTACATGGTTTTCTGGATATTTTAATACATAACTAGCCCAATAATTTATGTGATGGCATTTGTTTTCTACTTGGTGATAAGCTCATGAGAGACAGCTGAAGAGGGTTGTTTTCCTGTGTGGAACATTTTATTGAAGTCTGATCTATGATCAAACTGGCATTAGTGAACCATAGTTAATCAATTTAGCCAGTGTAATTGGTAAACACCAAAATCTGCACACATGCCAGCCCTCCAGGACAAGAATTCCCTACCATTGCATAAGTCACTGCAAATGATATGCCAGTCCCAAAATGGGCCAGGGCTGTCAGTTAAAAATCTGCTGTTACAAACTGCCCCCAAACAACAATTCCCAACTCTCTCTCACTCGTCCAATTACTCCCTAAAATTGTTCTTACCTACTGCTTCGTGCCTGTTCACCCTGCCTTGGGGGCGTGCAGTAAAAACACCCTCTGCACCCACAGAAAGCTTTCCATGCCTTCACTTAATGTCTTTACAACAGGGCTTGTGCCCAAGCTAGAGTTAGTACATTCCATTTATCCTAGCTCAACTGGACCTGTTGGTCACTTAGCTGCATTGGAATAGATTCCCCAAAAGACAATATTGTACTCGAAATTAACTGTAAGACACTGCTTCGGCTGTAAAATGACAAACCAGATAAATTAATTAACAAAACGACAGCTAACATGAGACTAAATACCAAAATAGGCCATTTATAAATCCATACTGGACACGCTTCTAATTTACATTATACGGCACACATTTAGCTCTCCGTATATACCTAAACATGACATTCACTACATTTCCCAACACCCCATTCGCTACATACACTACATTTCCCAACATCCACTACTCACAGTGTCAGGACTGCCCTCCAGCAGGACATTGATGGCTCTGTTGACATCCCCGTTACAGTCATGCAGCGCAATCATGGATTCATCCTGGTCTTTGCCTGTGATGTCAATCAGCTGGCAGGAGGATGGGAAACAGGGGAAGGCAGGACAGTGAATGAACCTCCACTGATTTCAGAACTCAAGAATTTGTGTGTGTGAGAGTATGTTTTGTGTGTCTGCATACATGTGCGACGAGAGAGATTGAGTGTTTATGAGTGACTGAGTACACAGATTGGCACTTCAGACATGAATCTTCTTAAAGACAACACAAGCATCCATCCATCCATCTACCATGAGAAGCATTTCAGTCTCAGTGGACTGCTCAGTGGTGAAGGGGCTTTCATTGTGTGAGCCTGATGTTGCTCTCTGGTCCAGAGAAAGGCTGAGAGAGAGCATCTGGTACCAGCTCCACAGTAACTGTAGCACACACCATCGCCCTTCAAGACTACTGCCGGAACCATGAAGGGCTTTTATGGTATGTGCAGGGAAGATACACTAGACTTGAGTGTAGTTATAGGATAGAGAAAGGGGAGGTTAGGGAGCACTAAACTTGGGCCCCATCCAAATGATCTGACTAGGTGAGGTTTCTGTCATAGTGCCATTGCTCTCACCTGACTAAGCTCTACAGAATAGGTAAGGCTGAGGAGGAAGAAGGGATGGATGAAGGTATAGTGTTTTCAGCTAGGCCTTAATTGCTTCCTAAATAGCTGGTACTTATTGTGGTACTTTAATCCATTCCCTTTCCCATAAATCTGCTCTTTGGTGGCTTTTCAGAAGTATTTAAAACTTTGGGGTGGCTGAAGCAGCTAAGTGAAGGATGAATGACAGAGTGCAGTACTGTACCAGACGTGCATTTGAGACAGCGGATAAGTCCACCATGATGATACAAGTTGTAGTTCTTTACCCAGAGGCACAAGAAACAAGCATCCACACCTTCTGCACAATACCACAGAAAAACTGTTATTTTTGTGCTTGGGACACAAAAGGAAAGTTTAGGTGGTCTGGAGCTCGGTCACGCCTTTGGCAGCAGAATGCACCCTGTCATCTCTGTCACCCTGACCGCAGTGCAGCGATTGATAAAGCCAAAAGGAAAGAAACTGGCCAGCATACCTGCTTGACCTTCTCCTCAAAGTCGGCGTCATTGTGGTCCGAAATCATCTGTGCGAGTCTAATCTGCTCAGCTGTGGCCTGGGGAATGAAGAGGGAAAAGGAATTAATATTAGCCTGACAAAGCACCCCTAGCAACTCCAGAAACCCCACCCTCCACCCATACACACACTCTGAATAACACTGAAAACGCCACTGTGCAAACGCCAGCACTTACACATCCCCTGGAACACCACAGACTGGGACGCAAATTAGACTGATAGACTTATCAGGAAACATTGATTTTTTTTTTTTTTCATACTCTGGATGTCTCTGGGCAGGGGGCTCTGATGTCGGGATTTGCTGATGACCGTTCTCTCCATTCACCAGCAGTCAAAGAGAGCCAAACCTCTCAGTTTGGGTGCCAATGACAAACCCCAAGTACCCAGCCTCAGAATGAGACATTCAGGGTCAGAAAAATCTACATTTAAGGATTAGGAAAAAACCCGGAGGGGGGGGAAAATCACAGCCCTGTGTTTCTCTACACAAACATATACCCCTGAAATCAATGCAAAATACGCATCACATCCTTTTTTTTTTTTTTTGCTTCCTTACAAAAAATGCACACTGCCTACCACAGACAGCACACATAAAGGCTGGGCTTGATGTTGGTGGGTTGAGTGCTGTACGACACTTACACCTTCTTTCCCGCTTTTTGGGCATAGTGTTGTTATTGTCGCCTCAAGATGTTGCAGGCCCTGTTCAAAATGTTCGTTTCCAGATTGTTTGTTCTCAACTCTACACTTCCCCACAAGTGCACAAAATTGTACCTAAAAATCAACACACACACAGGTTGGTGGGTGGGGGTGGATGAGCCACTGGCATCCTCAGTACTTAAGCATCTCATCTGACACGGTTCATATGATGGCAGAGCTTCACATGCATCGCACCATGCCACACGCCAAGCTGTGAACCCACAGCCTTCTGTTTGTGCCAGCTTCACAGCCCAACAGGTCACACATTTAAAAAAAAAAAAAAAAAAGAAAGAAAAATCAGCAGCAGTGCACAAAGGCAAGAAGAGACTGATGACCCTCAATGTGAGGACTGGTCCATGAAGACGATACTGTTCATCTACCTACTCCAGCACACACGCGTGCTTAAAATTGATCTGGTCTCCCACACAACCAATGCCATCATTGGGAAGTGGACAGATATGGACAGTGTAGTAACTGACAAAGAAGGGTTCAACTAAGGACCATGGCATGAGCATGGCCAACCATAAACCCAGGGGCACAATTTTGGCTGGGCTCACTCATGTAGATGGGACAGCCATAATCCTGCATATGACCCTCACATGACCTCTGAAGGAAGATGCTGGGTGAGAACCAGGTTTCTGTGTCACACCTAACACCCCTGGGCACATGGGCCTTTTAATAGCAAGACTGCAGTGCGCATGCGCACACAATGATGACACAAAGGGGTTCAGCTGGTGATGCTGATGACCATTCCATTGCCATGACAACAATGGCAGTGGATATTCTCCTTTTTTTTTTTTTTTTAAACCTCAAGTCAACTGCCAATTTTGGCAAGGTTACATCTGGGTTCAATTTTGTATTTCTGAGCAGAAAAAACCTACCTACAATTCCCACTGTAGTTTAAAACAGCCTAGGATGAGGTACATTCCCTTTTGCATATTAACAGGTTTTCCAGGGAGGACGATGTCTGGCATTACCTGTGGCCTCTGCTTGTGCTGTGTCTGGCTCTGTGTCTGGCTCTGTGTCTGCTCCCAGCTGCCCCGGGCGCGGCCACTGCCCACCGACGTCATCATTTACAGTATATACAAATAACAGTATTTACAAAGAAATAACACCTAGAGGAGGAAAGAGAGAGGGAGAGAAACAGCAAGAGTGTACGATTAATTGATGTAACTGTCACAATTACACAGTCAAACGTAATCAAATGTATCTGTACAGAATCTGGCACAACATGCTTTACAGCACATCCCAACATTAACCATATCAAGAGAAAACTATCCAGCAACAGTGGCAAGGAGAAACTCTGTTGATAAGTATTAGTAAGATAAAGAGAGCAGACTGCAGTATGTGAGGCTGAACACTGGCAGGCATGTAAACTAAGGTGTGCACTACCGGATTTATTTGTGATTGAGTAGATTAAGAAAAAAATAAAATAAACAAAACACACTGCCAGTTAGGTAAGACACTGTAAATACAACAATAAAACTGAGCTGCCTCTAAAACAAACAAATATGGAATTTGAAATTGTGCCACAAAGTCGGTTATGGACAGAGACCAATACAAAAAGAACATGATCAATCTGACCAATTAGTGAACATGAACCAATTTACAGTCAACCCTCCTCATTGCTAAGGGACGATATATCCCACAAAGAACCTAGTCGGACCGATAGTCGAAAAGTCCGTACGACAAGATTTTTTTTATTGTCAATTGACAATTCAATTACAAACCATTATCACTACATTCCCCCATTGTTACTTAGGCTTACCGCTGTTTCGTACATTCAACGGCCAATTCATAAACCAAGCCTGGCAGCGGGCTAGCTACCTTGCCAACAGGACATTATCGTAAATGATTAAGAGGAGCAACTACCAAAAAAATCATTCTCAGGTGTTAAGTGACGTAAAACGACAGAGCATCTGACAAATTAATCTGTTAATCCAGATAGCTAGTTATGGTCACATGTGGCACCCCACAGCTAACCAGCCTGTGGGGAAGAGCAGAAGCCACTTCTACACGCTCTCCAGGCGAAAAGTGAGCGCGGGTACCAACAGGTATTGATGATAGGCAGCTAGCAGTGACAATCAAGCACAGCGCAACAAAGATAACTTATACAAACAAACCGGGGGCACAACTAGCTCAGGGAACATGCCACGATTTTACCACAAGAGCGATTTGTTCGCACACAGGAAAGGCATCACACCACCAGCTTACTGGGTTATGTAAGATTAATTTACGATATCTGGCAAAACAAGTTTGTAAGCGTTACATAC
This sequence comes from Albula goreensis, assembly GCA_022829145.1. NCBI lineage: Eukaryota > Metazoa > Chordata > Actinopteri > Albuliformes > Albulidae > Albula > Albula goreensis. Next base: position 9,374,904 of record CM040743.1, on the reverse strand, counting down.
ATTCGTGTAGGTGGGCTAGATAACGTTGTAGGACGAGTGGTTATGGATAAGTTCGCAAGCTACACTAGCCTTTATACGATCCAAGCTAAGAGGGATTTGGAGCTTGGAAAATATCCAACACCGACGAATTTGTCTGCCTTGTACAGTCGTAACCACATCTAAAAATAAAATCCTTTGCCAACGTTAGGCCTGTGATAGCTACACTGCAGTAACGTTACAGCCTCTGCTACCTGTTTGCAATCTTTCCAACTGAAGTTCAGTTACAAAATTGTGCTACGAGTAGCTAGTGCAAGTTGGCTAACTAGCTGTTGCATATCCACGCAAGAAAGACTTGGTTAATTTTTGTTTTACCTAGTTTGCCAGCTAGATAGCCAGTCCCTCTGCTGGAAAATCGGAAATGAAATAGACAACACAGGCTATTCTAACAAAAACATGTTAATCTTTGACGAGCCATCCTACACACCCTAACTGAAGCCGTATCAACACTAGCCTCTACCTAGTGGGTTTATAAGCGCATGTTGTCAAAATGCATATCACAGGGGAGAGCCCAACTTTAAAGATTGCCATAAAACATTGGTTAGAAACAGATAACATCAGCTAACGATGAGAGCTGCGTGCAATTAACGTTAGCTATATGGCTAGCTAGACAGCCAGCTTGCAGACTATTACATTTTTTTAGTTCCGTTTTGGCTAATTGTGGCTAGCAAGCTAGCTGACAAAAACAATTCACAGACGCCGGTTTTGAACATTAACAGCCACGACTACAACAGCATTATGTAATTTTGGTAAACCCTTGCAAACCAGGTAACGTTATTTCATGGCTTCCGTTCCTCGTTACCCCAACCTCATGGCCAATAGAGCAGCCATTGCACATTCACACAAACCAGGCTGGGTAACAGCGAGAGGTCCACTACAATAACTAGCCGGCTATCGATTTATTTTCACCGTTTTGTAACATACCAGCATTGGTATTTCAATTATACAACGATTTACCAAGCCAAAGTTTATGTGTTCGTTTCGGGACTAAGAAAACGCTCTACCGTTAACCTCCACCAATCATGTTCCCCACCATCATAACGCCTTCACCGGGTACACTTACATACTTGACACCGAGGCCTTTGCAAGGCCTTAGGCCCAGAATAACGAAAATAAATAACGGGCGATAATACTGACCAGAAACCAGGTTGGAACCCTGAAATCGAGCTTTTAAAAAGATTAACTGGCCTCAATATCGACCTTCAGGTTGATACGGAACAAATTCAACACCCTTAAACCCTTACTCAGTATAGGAAAATTAGCCGAATCGCCTCGCCTAGACAATAAGCGAGACACTCGGAATTTACCTGTTTCTTTTCCACACTGACACCCCGATAGCTGCGTCACGTGGCTAAGAGGACGCTCAGAGGCTTCAACAAGCGAATACCCTGATCACGTGACCATTTCTCTAACCCCGCCATCGCTCAGTCTGGCCATGGCATGCTCAATTTAAGATTGTGGAGTTAGTTACAAACGTGTACTCAGTTTTATATTTTCTCAGCATTGAGACCGATGTGACATTATTACAATATTTTTACACATAAACTACACATACAACACCACCATGATCTCGCATATTGTCGAAAGCAGACGTAATAAATATTAATGATAAAACTGTGAATGCAGATCCAAAACTAGCATGTTGACAGTGCGACATACTGATCACAGTCCTTTACATTGTCATAGTAGTGAACATACGCCATGTTTAGCTTCCATGTTGTAAGCTAAATATAGATTTTATCAAGACTGCATCTTTGTCAAAAATGGAAATATCCTACTAGGGGTTAAAACAGGCAACCCTCTAGTTAAGAAGTTTAATGTCACGTTTTGATGGCCAGGTTTGCATGTTTTTCTACAACCATGGCCAACTGTTACCTGGTCCTCATACAGAGATAAATATTTTGTAGATTTGAGAGCAGGCACAATTGTTTAAATGAAGAATGTTATGTTGGGTCATATGTGGTGAAAACTTTGATTACGTACCCATTAAATCAGCTCGTTGAAGTGTAGTTCCCTCCATTTACTGTCATATGTATGCAAGTGTAATGATTGCATTTCCATAGGGCATTCGGAATTTAGGGGTGATATTTGTATTGTACTACCTGTTGTATTGCTAAGTGCAAGCAGAGCAAAGGTGAAATACTGCCACCTACCGTGCAATATTTGTAGCACAAAGATGCAGATAATGGCATTGCCGAATGAAGACATCCACTGCAAAGAATGTCTATCAGAAGTCAAAAGAGGACAAATAATAATAAAAAAATACTACCATGTTTACAACACATGCAAGTGTGATAAGTCCCCAGCTGGTCAAAGAAAACCACTCAAGATATACCCCCCCCCAGTTTTCGGTGTAAAAATAAAATTAATAAATCTATGCATACCCTTTGCTAAAAAGCCACAATTTGGAAAATCAATGGTGACAAATTATGACTCTCAATTGTGACTTCAGCTCTCTAAAGAATTCAAGAAATGTGTTTGGACCACCACAGAATGACTGAAAAAGGGAAGAATACTTATTTCAAACAAGAAAACAACATGTTCTAAGTTCACAGTGAAATCTGTAGTGTAATGCTGGAAAACAATCAACTCACAGTATTGTTTCCATTCTGATTAAGCCACCATTCAAAAAAAAGCTTAGGTAAGTATATGCTAATGCTGTGACTGGTTATCAGGTTGTATATCTGTCAGCTGTAGACTGCTACCATTCATACCATGAGGTGATTACAATTGAGTGATAAGATATTGTTTCTCATCCATTTTGTTTTTTTAAATGTATGGAAAGGTGAACAAGTTTGCCGACACTTCTCACCAAACAGATAAAATCTCCCCACACTGGATACTTGGACTCATTATTCATGAAATATCTGGGAGTCCAGAGTGCTGGTCTTACATCATATCTGCCCTCTACTTCATAGAGAATAAGGTTAGGATATGGGCAAGAGAAACTTGATCTTAAATCAGTACTCCTGCATGAGACTCTTCATGAATGCAGGCCCAAACTTCTGTGGTGTTAGTCACAAGACTGGCAACCTATTTATTTACCTCTGCATTCTCTTGGCAGAGGCTGCTGACCAGTCTGCTTTCTATCGCCACACCCTTTAAAATGAATGCAGATGAATGAACATCAAAGCAATTAACCAGTATGGGAGCCAACAGAGCACAGGATCTTCCTGTGGTAAGGTGCCTGTCCCATTCGCACAATGGTTGGAATTCCTACAATTAATAAAGGTAACCTTGTCTTCATGTGACATCATAATGCCCTTTGACTCATACCAGGATGTACTGGTCACAGGAAGCTGTGCACTCCACACCACCAAAACCAACACATGCGACAACCAAAATGTGAGCAGTCCTACTTCTCTGCAATTACCTCAGTTGCACATAATATAAATTAAAAGTGTTGACACAGCCAGCCAGTTTACTGGGATACTCTTCTAACAGATGTGTGCTGAAAACACACACATTTGTTTACGCAAAGCAGGTTTATTTACAGATTCACATGTTGGAGCTAAGAGAGTGTCACAGTGGTCTTTCTGATGGAGATATTCTCATCTTCCTTTCTCTTTCTCCTCTCATCCTTTTGCTCCTTTGACCTCTGACCCTCTGTCCTCTTCACTGCTCAGTCCTTGTTTCTTTGTGCGCCCCATCTTCCTTCCACCCCTTACTCTACTCTCCATGCACTACTATTTCTTTCCACTTATTCACTCATTAATTCATTGCTCTACCCTCCCTCGATTCCCACAATCCACAGGAATCTGAAGGAAAGTGCCTGAATATCACAGAGAGGGAGAGCAGTGGGAGAAAGGGGAGGAGCTTCCCTAAGAAAAGCTCCAATCAGTCATCATCATCATCGTCCTCAGAGGAGGAGTGCAGGACCCCACCCCGGTCATCGCGGTAACAGTGCGCCATGGAGCGAAGCTGCTCCAGGGCCTCCTGAATCTCCCCGATCTCAGGTCCCTGGGACAGGAAGCTGGGGGCCACTCGGCGGGGGTCCAGAATGCAGGCTCCGCGCTGCAGTTCGGACAGCCAGGGGCCCAAGGCTGGGGACGACTGCAGGGTGGTGAGCACGGGCAGACTGGACACTGCAGGGGAGAGAGACTGTCAGAGAGCCAATATCCATACACTGTTACATTCACGCTCACAGATAGGGTGATACACACTTAGATTAGGTACATGCATGCTCATAATTAAGCACACACATGATTACATATATGCACACTTTTAGGAAGATGCAGGCTCATATTAAAAGTGAATTCACTCTCAAAATTACATATTTGCACACTTGTGGTCACAAATATGCACATTCAAAATGAGGTACATGCATGTCCAAAGTTAGGTGTCCTAATGCTTACATTTAGCTACAAGCACATGCCGTTATAGGTACACATACACTCACTTTTAGCAAATACACTATACTCTTACAATACATTTGATACACTTTCACTGGATATATTCTTATGATAATTTGAGAGAATATCAAATATTAAGAGTATCAAACTGCCAAAATATATATGGGACTGGTTACAATGTGCCCACACACATCACAATAGAAAAACACATATTTTTGTGATTATACACAAACTCATAACAGGTTAACCAGACAAGATAAAGTCCGGGTGCTTCACCGGTGTTAGGGGGTGTGGTTTGGGAGCGAAGGAAGCCCTGTGGGTCCAGGGATTGGCTGAAAATCTGGGGAAAGGGAGGGGTCAGTTTACTCGGGCTGGAAAGCAGCTGCACTGCCCTACAAAGGGAGATGGAGGAAAAATGGAGGGAGGGAGGGAGAGAGAAAGAAACATTTTTGTATTATGCAGAGACTGATACACATATATATAGTCTATCCAACAAATATGACTGTTTAAAATTTTGGGGGGGTGAAGCAGTGAAAGATTAACATAAATTAAAAACAAGAAAAGGTGGGACATGTAGATTTAAAAAAAAAAAAATAAACAGGCTCAACTAAACATACACACATAGCCTGCTTAGTTTTTTTAAAATGTTTTGTTAAATTCAGTTTATTTTCAGTACTCCACATGGATGCAGCCCAGGATTACGGAGGCAGATTTCAGGACAGTACTCACATTGGAGTGGCGGGGTAGTGAGATCTCATGAAGCAGGCCAACACCTCCTCTCCACTTCGGGCATTGTGCAGGGGGGTGGGGGGCTCCGTCCCAGGGGTCAACGGGCTGAGGGGATGGGGTGAGGAGTCAGGCTCTCAATACTCTTACCACACATGGTCATATGAAGGCACAACCCAATTGGGCTGAGACTCCATTCTCACCTGGTGAGGTTCTGCCCCTCTAGGCCCCTCAGAGTCACTGACTGGCCGAAGCAGCGCCCATCGCCCAGCTCTGAACAAGCCGATAGGGGTCTCCATGGCAACGTGTCTGTGTATCCACCCAGGGCGTCAGGGAGGCAGCTGCCTTGTGTCATGGGGAAGGGGACGGCTCCATATGCAGCCACTACCTAAGACACACACACACACACATCAAATCTACCGCTTCCACTTGAACCTGCCAGTGCATCTCTTCATTGTTTGCCTTGACTTCATACTCAAATTTAGATAAGGTCAGATCTCCTCACCTTCCTCCCAGAGACGGCAAGAGCATCTGCCAGCTGCCACATGGGGGCGCTGTCGTGCCTCAGCCTGTAGGACACAGTGAGGGAGTCCATAGCCAAAGCGAGAACAGCACTGGAGTGGTACCACAGAGTAGGCTGGTGGAGAAGACACATTATGGTTGGTGGTCCATTCAGCCAGGAAAACTTTCATAAGAAGCATATTGGAGCTGCAACACAGTTATACATTATGAAAACTCACGTCGTAGTTGAGGTGTGGGAAGGAGGTAGGTGGAGTGGGTCGTATACCCAAACCCCCTCTCAGGGTCAGGGGGCAGAAGAAAGAGCTGTGATTGGCCAGATTTATTGTTCCCAAGGCATAGTTCATCAGGTGGTAGAACTCCTTCACTGGACTCTGGGTTCAATATACAATATTTCAGTTGTGCAGATAGACCAACCTCAAATGCCTTCAGCCATACGACAATAATGCTACACAACAAGATCCTATACACCAAAGCCCCCATACTGGCAATGACTTTTGTGTCATAAGCCTAAAAATGCCACATTATTTCATATCATTACAATAATATTAAAAATCAGAATATGTTTCTCATAAAAACCCAGAGTCTTGCCAAGTTTTTTCAAATACCTCTCACATGGGTACACTGCGTGTGTTTGGAATGTCCTATTAAACAACCTCTTGGCTTCGCTTTCATGGACCGCTTCACTTCCATCTCAAATGGTGTTTACACAGACTTCACCTGCTGATCTTGGAGCAGCATCATCATCACCATTACTCACCGAGTCTGGATGATTGACAGGGGCCAGCCCCCATGTCAGGATGCCCCGACCACCATACGAGTCATGCAGCAGCTCTGTGACCTTTGACCCCAAGCCTGAAAATCCATCTGCAAGATCGCACAGCACTTGAAAACCCTGAATGAGAAACACAACAGAGACAGAAAGACTGAAAATCTGTCATGCTACAAAATTAAATCCATCCTTGTTGTCTTATATTATGGCCAACTGAAATGCCCAAATACAGGAAAAACTCACTTGAACTGTCATTAAAACAGACCATGATGGTTCATATTCAGACACACAGAGATAAGTATGGGAGAAGTGGTGGTCACCTGCAGGTAGTCACACTCCTCTACAAAGAAGTGTAGCCGGTCCTCCAGCTCCTCAAGAACCACTCCCTGGCACAGCGCCTCCCCCTGGCCAAAGGCCTCTAGACGCTGGGACTCCCTGTGCACCAATAAATGTACAGTTTTGAGTATTTCTTCTCCACCCCAAACACCCACTCCACACCCACGTCAAATCTAATTTGTTAGTCTTTTCAGGTCAAAATGATGCACTCTGTCCTCAGTGTGCAACATAGGCAGGTCTAAAGATGGCCTGATCAGTAGACATAACAGACATGCATTTGAAGCTGAAGGCAAAATACTTTCATTCTAAAACTGTGGGCAAATTTGCATTGTTGTGAAACCCTGAGCAAGAGATTGATAAAAAGCCCTTTCATTATGTCAGTGAAAAGAGGAGAAAAAAAAAAAAACAACTGTACCAGGCGCCATCAGGAACATTTTTCCCTGTTTTGCTTTTGCATTGACAGGAAAATAAAATGGGCTTCATTGCTTAAGCAAATCAAAGCCACTTTTGCACTTATGCAAATGCTCCATAGCAGTGAGCTCCATATTAACCCCAAAGTGAGAGGAGAGGTGGAGGAGGTGAGCACGGTACCCATCGTGGTTGTACTGGTTGATGACGGATATCGTGCGTGGGTGCAGGTGGATCCTCAGGAAGTCAGACCACACCCTCACGCTGCCCTCGAGATGGTACAGCTTCTGAGCATGCTCAAGGCTCCTGTTCACTGTGTCCATGGCAACCGCCCCTACACAAATAGAGTTCCAAGAAAAGGGGAGGGAAGGTGGTTGTGTAAGTAATATGAGAGTAGTACTAAGTCTAGATCTATTTTTTGTTCATATCTCTTTTTAAGTATCTGTAGTCCCAAAATTACCCAATGTTTCTCTCTTAACTGCTTTGTGGCCATTTCTAAATTTGAACGGTTTGTACACAGATACAGCTTTTAAAAGTATACACAAGAGCTTGGCACACAGGGGACACAACCGCTCATGTGACATTTAATGGTTCTGGGGGCTGTGGAGGGTGTCATATGAATTACTTTAGTAAATATGCAGCTGTATAAAAGGATGGTGTGTAAACATATACGCTATGTAAATTGCTGTATATAAGGGCGTCTACTAATTGCCCAAGTGTAGAATGTAGCATGGATGTAATGCGCTGGTCAGTCCTCCACTCCCCTACCTGTGCACTGTTGTAGCTGAGGTGAGCTGAACTCAGCTTCTGCCAGTATTTCCCCCTCCTGAATGCAGAGACAGTACGGTTACTGAGACCAATGACAGTGCAAATGCTGGCCAGACAAGTTGCAAAGGAAGAAGAGGATGTCAGTCAGTGAGGCGGGGGAATGCAGTCGGACACGGTGTACTCACATCCAGTTTGTCCAAGTCCTGGAGAAATGAGTTCTTTGTAGGGGGGCTCTCTTTGTGGGTTATCACGTCTCCTTCCCTGAAACAAAATTCCTCTCAGTACTGACACTCTCACAAACACTGACACAAAATGAAGCTCAAAAACATACACTGCCACCTACAGTAATGTATCAAAGTAAAACATGTTACACACTGACTGTCACAGATATGGATGGGCACTGAGAATGCGTGAAAGAGGTGACTCACCATGTAAAGGCATTGGGGTCCTTTGCTGTTTCATACAGACTGCCCTCCTGTCTCAGTGTTTGAAGACTACCTGAAGAAAGAGAGCATCAAGAGATTTTAAAAATATGCTGATGAGGCAAACATGAGAAGCACATCTTTGCAATTATGTTCATTTTAAAATGTTGAACAGTACAATTATTATGGCAATGGTTTTCCTGTTGCTGCCATTTGATTATGATTTCCAACTTGATCACCAAAGCTGCGAGGAAGATTACCCTTGAGGTCCATGGCTATAAGGCGGGGGGTGTATGTGATGTGCCCCCCCAACGTGACGCCCTCCCGGAAAAGTACATCACTCTGCAGTTCGCTAGGGGGCGCTCCCGAGTCAGGCTCATAGGACAGGGATGCATCCTGCATAAAGGAAAGGAAAATTAAAATACTACTCCTTTTCAATGCCCACATGCATGTCTTTACAAAATGAACCTTTGAATTCTGACAGCCGCCAGAATCTAGCAACACCGCACACAAAGGGCTCTAGCAGTTTTCATCGTACCGCGGGATCATTCTATATCGAATCCAATTGTGATCGCGACCTGGTTAAGTTGTCCTGCATCCTATATTCCAAAGTAAAAACTAGAAATTCAACTTCTGCTCTGCCGTAAATTGACACTGGAACATCAGTCTGAGAGGGTATTCTTATCTGACGAGACACTTTGCAGAAAAAGGCAAAAGAGAGTTATAACCCTGACGGAAAGTATTTATTTTGAAAAAGCTTACTGTTAGACTAAATGGCACATATGATGCTGAAGTTACCGCCACACTTGCGTTCCGCACATGCATGGTTCTTGTTCATTTAGCTAGTTAGCCACCTATTGCACACATCATGTTGTAGATTTAGATATGGCTCAGATTAGAGGAGCTCTGTCCCGTTGGAGTAATCACGCCCACCCAAATTCGTAGAAAATACAAGATTGTAAAACTCTATTCAACCAAACCCAGATTAGCTTGCTAAACTGTAAATGCTAAAATGTAGTTAACTAAAGTCAATTTCTAACTATAAGCTAGCTAGTTAGCCCACAAAAATACGAAACAGATATAGGACACTGTTCTCGATTAAAATTGAAAATAGGATATCAGTGGTGGATCTGATATCCTCTTTTCACTAATTCTGTTAATGCTGGATTGTGTTTTTAGCTAGTTCGTTTCCTCATAGATACATCGGCTAACGTTACTAACCTGTAAATTCCACCAATGCGTCCCGACAAAGTTTGAATAGTGTCCCAGTTGTATGGTCACTACCTCTCTACATATGCTACCCATCCTATACGGAATATACTAGCTCTCTGAAAAAGTAAAATCAGTAAAACAATTACCTACATATACAACATGAAATCATTTTTTGAATTTTCAATGTAATGACACATAGCTAAGCCTCGCCGTGCTGTGACTGCAGACATGACAACAGCTTTCTTGCTCAACCTAACAGTCGTTCATTGTGTCCCGCCCTATGACTAGTTAAACTCCGTTTTCAATTGGATAAAATTACTGAGGTGTTTCTATGATTGGCTATGAATATTATTCACAAATTGAAGGTAGTTCGGTTTCACTTTGCCAGGCAACAACACGTGTAGCGCAGAGCATTCTGATTGGAGTACAAAAATCAATCCTTAACGTCATTGGTTTGATTAGTTGTAAACATTGAAAGAGAGGTTGATGCAGTAATTGAACTCAGTGCACTTTCCAAAATCTCAAAAGTTATATATGCTGCTACCTATCTCCAAGTTGTTTATGGTCCTTATTTCCGTGGTGTTCTGTTGTAGTCTGTGCAGGCAAAATTCAAAAAAAAAAAATATGCTAGTATATAACAGTATGTTCCTTTTTAAAAGTGATTTACTGTTCCTTCACTGACATAGTCCAGACCTAGTCCTGGGATAGTTTGGACCCATCATTAAATTGGATTTTTGTCTGCTCTTAAGTTCTGCTGGCAGATAGACGGAAAGGTGGGGGATGGAAATGTAGAGGAAGCTGGGACATCCTTGCATCACGTCACCTTTAAAACGTTCACACAGCCACACCTGTCACCAGCCCACCCCTTCCCTCGCGAGTTTCACTGGCTATCATAACAGGTAATGCGATGACGGAATACAAACAAGCAAAACCGATGGCATAGAAAGCGCAACTATTACGGCGTTCGAACTTTGTTGTCGATGGCTGGTAAGAATTGAATAACATATTTCTTCTTAAACTACTCGTCACTGGTTTCTTTTTAATGCAGTTACCCACACGTTCATGTGCGTTCTTAATTGGACAAAGTTCAGTTCCTGTGTCTCTTTTCATGGTTACATTTTAAACCTTCCGTGAATCGGCGCAGGCAGTCATTTCGTATCTGTGTTAGTATAGATATTATCGTGTTATATTCTTATTATCTAGTGTAGTATTACACCCTATACTTTGAAACACTGTATTTCCCTGAACATGGTAATGGTCTCATTCTTTAATCTGCTGACCTGACATAAAGGCTATTATACATGGAGGGTGGAGTAACGTTCATCACAATGCGGTTTGATAAAGGAGAGGCCAGACTGCATTTTTGCGGGAAGGTAACACCACCAGAAGCAAATGCATAAACCCTGTTAGGTTGAGAATATGTATGTGTTCAAAATTTGACGAGCTTGTAGCTTGGTTTTTGAAGTAGGGAACGGTGTGTAAACAACTGCCCAAACCTGTTTTTTCTCTTTTCAGACTTGAGGGAAAACGGAAGAGAATGTAATTGACAAATGACGTTTTGAGACTAACTACTTATTGCACACAATCAAAGAGAGTGTAAAAAAATTGAAATACACAAATGGGAATACAAAAGTCTGAAACGAACAATAGTACATGAAAAGACTGAGGAATCCAGACAAGCGCACTAAATCAGAAGCAACAGAGGTACAAAGCCCTTGAACCTTGTACGAGTCAACAAGGGTTCTTCTGAAACGGGAGTTCAGCAGAGAGATGGCCGAGCCCCAGAAGCCAGGCTGGGGCAAGCAGGAAGTGGAGGGCCTGAACATGGAAGATGTGGCAGTTAGCTCTGCTAAGCAGGAGCCCAGTACTCTACAGTGGCCTGGAGGCAAAGACAGAGGGGACGAGTCTGTGTCCCCCTCACTCAAAGGACGGGAGAGCCGGACGGAAAGTGAAAGAGAGCTGGGAGGCAGAGGGAGCAGGGCGGATGGAGGGTGGCCTGAGGGGGACAAGGCCAGGGAGGCAGGGATGAGTGACGGCGCATCAGCGGGTCACTTTCTTCTGGAGGGAGCAGAGAACGAGGGCGACATGGCAAACTGGATGCCAGAAAAGGCCGCCCAGGTCTTCAGCCCCCAGGTTAAAATCCTGTGCCCCTCCGGCAAGTACGAATCCCCAGCAGAAAGCGCCACCCTTAGGGTGAGTGGGACAGAGAAGAGCCCCTTGCTCGGGCCCCAGGGTACTCCTCCAGATGCCTATTACCACGACTGGTCTGGAGAAGCTAACCCATCAAAATGTGAGTGCCATTGGTCCATATAGAACACAGTGATGTTTGATACCATTCTAACATCAGTCCTTTTATGCTTCTGTTACCATTGTGCCATTGTGTCATGCTGATATTAAAATTAAAGTGGTCACGCATGTCAGGTAGGATGACATCACTAAGTACAGCAGCCTAGCAGGATATTGCGACAGAGGTCCCCAAGCCTGTTCCTCAGGAGCCACAGGGTCTACTTATTTTAACATTTTATTCAAATCAATAAGTAACTCAGAACCAAGAAGCCGGATGAGACATGTTTAATTGTGTAAACAATGACTGCAATTGAAAAGTTTGAAGAGACAACAAAAACCCACAGACTCTTAAGGTCTGGCCAGTCCAGGGTTTGGGACCCCTTTGGTACATGATAGTAAAATGGCTACTTGAGGAATCTTAAGAATAATATAAAGGGGTGTATTATAATGATGCAAAGTTATGACATAATCATTGAAATGGAGCGTATTGCCTTAAGCCATGTCAGTTTTACACAAATAGAATTCAGAAGTCATGTGATTGTAATGTTACTTCCTATGATTGCTGTGAAATGAACAATGTCTTGACATAGATATCACAGTAAACATGGGTTTTCAAATTAATAAGGCATCAATTGCTCAATAGAATATGGTGTTTTTTGTTGTTACTCTACACATTGTGACTGTCACAATCACACCCAGATCCTAGGGGCTGAAAAAGGACCTTTGTAAATTAGTTGTGAAACCTCCCACTCCCCCATTAAGGTGCCTGCTGTAGTGGTGACCAGGACGTCCTGAAACTTGCGGCATCTGTGTTTGCTGCCGCTATCATCTTCCCCTTTCTCGTGTGGGGCGGTTATGCCTTCCTGCCCTTCGATGCCCCCTGCTCAGCACCGCCCCCCACAGGCTGGTGTACACACTGCGTTGCTCCATCTTCGCTGCAGTGCCTATTGTGCTCGGTGAGTGTCAGGTGTGGCCACATGCACCCTGTTTGGGTTGGAATCCAGCCTCACATACTAGCCTTCTGGATAAGGATTAGCCATAGCATAGTGGTGGGGAACTTCACGTCTGTAAGGCCAGTGCGCATGCATTATACAGAATTTTGATTTCATCAGGCATGCTGTCCCAGTTGCCTTATAGTTGTTTACAATAACATCATTTGACTGCAAAATTTGGACCACACTAAAACATTTCATGCAAGGACACAAGAACAGTCTTTAGTTGTCATGATTGGGTTAATTAAATAATTAAACGGGGAGGTTAGCGTGAAATTGAGAAATATAAGGTTAAATCTTACAACAGGCCCCTACCTACCCACCCACCCACAAAGATATAGGGAGATTTCATTAAGAAAACTGTAGCTGAGTTCTTCTCTCCTTCCTTCACCTGATCTGCACACCATGAACTGGTGAAAGCAACAATCAGTAGTCTTGCCAGATCAGTGAGATGATGGATGGAAGAAAGGTGGATGTATATTTGGCAAGGGCTGGAGAAATGTTTTTAATGCTGTGACTGTCCCCCCCACCCCTCCCCCTTCAGGTGTGCTGGTGCTGGGGGTGTCCAGACTCCGGTTCAGCTCGGTGAAGCCGCTGTACGATGGGGGTGCGGAGAGCCGGGAAGTGAGCGTCCACTGGCGCTACATCAGCGACTCCCTCTCTCTCTTCCTGCTCTACTTCCTTCAGCTGGCCGTCATGGCAACCTACCTGAGCCAGGAACAGCTGAAAGTGGTGCCTCTGCTGACCATCGTGTTTGCCTTCGGCAGGTAACACAACATGCAAAACATCCAGTACGTGTGCTGCATATAGACACACGGTGGTATTGCAGGCAATTTTTGTTATGCAAACAAGAGCGTAGGAGCAGTTGATCACAAGATGAGCCACTCAGCCCATCTAGACTCGTTCATTTGCCTGTTTCCTCAAACAGAGGTACACAACTCCAGCCCTGGAGGGGAAGAAGGCGTGCAACTCTTGAGCCTGTCAATGCTGAGCAACCAAAAACCCATTTAAACATCACAATGACATAGCTTGGGAATAGGTACAATAGCACATATGGTTAATGGTTTCACATGCCTTAACAAGGAATGTGACAGTGCTTTTATAGGCAGATCAATGCTATAAAATCAATCACCAAATAAGATCAATCACCAAACCATACTCTGTGATCAGTTGCAGTCATACTCTTGTTGCATGTTCTTGACCCCCCTCCTTGCTGTACCCCACAGGCTGGTGTACTGGGTCTCTGTGGCCATGGGGAGCAGCATTAGGGGTGTGGGCTTCGGCCTCTCCTTCCTGCCAATCCTGGCCATGCTGGGGGCCAACCTCTACTTCGTCTTCACCCTGGATGGAGGGGGTGGGATCTTTGCCCTGCAACCCCCAACTACCCCAGCACCCCCCCGGATGAGATGGTGGGGGTAAGACGTGGGGGGTGGGACTGCCTTGGGTTTGGGGTGGAGCTTGCACTGATAGACTTTTCCATGGAGTGGATTGGCAGCTCTGTGTAGAGTACTGGGCTGGAACAGGACCACCTGGACAGCTGTGGCAGGGTGCAGCACTGAAGTACCACCTGCTGCAAACCATGCTCTGTGCTCTATGCCTCCATGGACTTTACATTTCCGTCATGCCTAAAACAGCACTGGGTTTGTAATTTGTACTTCACACAAGGGTAACAGATCGCCTCTTAAAGCTACATGCATTTATGATAGATTTGTAGGGCAGGAGGTGTAGTAGAATGTAGTAGTTTATCTAGTTTTATAGCAAGCAGGCCTAGCCAGGCCCTTGTTTGACAAGACCTAGCCAGAATGAACTGCTGTCAGGTGAAATGTTTGGGCTCTGTAGTAACTAGAGAAAACCAGGCGAAGGAGTATAGAACATGTCTTGAAAGCCTTTTTTGTCTATCCTCATCAATGTTTTTTAATCATGTACCATAAGCGTGCATCACCACACCTTAAATGTGGATGTCCTATTTCTGTTTGACAGCAGTGACTGGAGGTAAAACTGTCCTTTATTCTGTGTGTGTCATTGATTCATGCGAAGACTTTGGTAGAGGACTTTCCCTGTTGGTAGACTAACCAAATTAATGTGACAAATTCTTGTATAAGATGTAGCATTTCCACATATTTTATACCTACAAATACTATGGTGTTTAAAAAATATGAAAATAAAATTACAAAAATAAATCTTAATGCCTCAGCCAGTCTTTGATCAACTTGTGTCTACTCAACAGAATTATTCAAATGCCTTGCAATTGATTCCCAGATTTGGGAATTGGCACACAAGATGGCAGTGTTGCTGTTCTCCATGTTTTTTGGTTTTTTTTTAAACATAACTTAAAACCTTACAGTTGGAAAATGTGCCATGCTTGCAGTGTTGTTTGGTTAGGTTTTTTTAAGAGAACTTTTTGTACTTCCCAAACTGTTACACCTCATGTAGTAACTCTTTCCAGCCATGGATGTGTGACAGTGAGCTTCTCCTCCTCTCTGCACTGCAGATGCAATCACCATTTACACATGGGTCATTCCATGCCAGAATTCAGAACTTTTCCCAGTTCATGGCATAGATTGTCCTGAAAAAATTAGTGTAAAAACTTCTATTAAATTCATGGGACCCTGCAAAATCCCGCAGCTCTACTCCAAATTTTCTGTTATGAATTTTTGAACTTTGGCCCGCGGAGCTACATGACATCATTTTTGTATGTGTTTTCTAAGCCTCACCAATTCCTTACTTTTCACTGGACTGGGCTGAAATTTGTGCTGAAACGCTAATGATAATTTGAAACATGTTTTACAGTCAAATTAATACCTCCATTAGTTTTCACTTTCTTGCAACCAAATTTTGCTTCTGTGTAGTATTAATATAGTTCTATCACCACAAGCAAGCGACGAGGCTAATCAACAGAACTGGCTTAACCCCCCCGTCTTTCCCTGGTGAGACCTTGGCCAATTATAGGCCACTGTGGAGCTCTTGCCATAGCTGGCAATGACACAACTGGGCCTCAAAGCCTAACAAAAAGTCACAGGTCTCGCACCCACCTCCCTCATGAATATTGTACTGTGTGCATCACCTGGTGGCCCCTGGTTTACTTTTTAACTGAGAATTTCTGCACAGTGCATATTTGGTGCAAACATAAGTTGTTGATTTCTTTCCACTCGTGTCGCTGCTTTTCAACTGGTAAGTCCAGGTATTGTACCAACCGCAGTGTGAAATCACAATGACCAGGCAGGTGTTTAGCACACAAATGTTTATGAAAAGAAAATCTTAATTTAAAAACAAAACCATTTACAACATAAAACTTTGATTTTTTACATCAAAAAACCTGCTTGAGCATTTGGTAATCAGTGCAGAGATGTAACAATGATCCTTTTGACACAGAGACCAAAGCAACAGTCCTTGCATTAACCTCTTATTAAACAGTGGTTACAGAGTGCCATGCCCACATTTTTACAAAATGTTAATGGAGAGCTGAAATTAACAAAAACATGGGAAGGGGCTTTTGGGGGTGTTAGCTGGAGCTGATTTTTGTACACATAGGGGAAAAAAGTGAAGCAAATCTTTGAATGTGCATTCAGTGATTACCCACTCAGAACCCAACACTGATTAGGGCCCTGACAAACCAAACCTCGTTTGCCCAAACCTGCTTGACACGAAACTTTAAAAAAGCTGATGTACAAAGTAATTCTGCCACCAAAGCTGTTTCAGGCAGACCAATCTCACAAGCTCCTCACGTGTAATGATTACGCAAGTGGGTGACTATGCATGACTCATCGTCTCACATTTCTCTTTGCCTTGTGTTTGATTCTGACAGGCATGCTTCGGTTCTATTTCACACTTACATGGCTGCTGTAAAAGACCGGACTCACTCTTATTCTGCTCTCTGCAATGAGTGGGCCTTAGCCGACTGACCACTGTCTCCCTGTAAATGACGCATACCGTAATTAAAAGTGAGTACATGTCCTCCCAAATCCGAGACTGTTGTGCCAACAGGCCATTAAATTGTGCGTGTGTGTGGACAGTGCAATGTTACGATAGTCCCTGAAGTGTCTATAAAGCTGTCTTGTGAAACAGTGTACTGGGGAAAAAGGCATCGTTTACATTTTTTCATATGTTTGTGGCAAACCAATAATAACATGAAACTCATATTTCCTCCTAATGTGTCTTAACTGGCCAAAAACGTCATCATTTACTGTTTTGTCTTGGATAAAAATACATGTGTTAATCTAACTGTATGGCATGGGGCATTTAAAAAGAGTTAAAAATCAATTTAAAAAGTGGTTTTGGAATGTTTAAGAGTTTACAGGCATGCTCTCGGCTGCCTCATTGCATCACATAATTTCAGTCTGTACACTCATTCTGATGCTGTCCCACTCCTATAAAAAAAAAAAAAAAAAAAAAAAAACACTGGCCATTGGTGGACATCCTGAGCAGTCCCGCATGATTGGCCAGTTTCGTCTGAGCGTTAATGCTTCCCCAGCACAGATCTCCTGAAGTATACAGTCCTCATTCTGTAGCTTCCCTGGCCCAAATGGTTTCCTGTAGGGCTGTGTCACATTTTTCCAATGTTCTCCTTGGGTGTTATCAACTATGTGGTGGGCGTGGGCATCACTCCTGGCAACAGGAAGGTGACCGATGTGACCATGAGAGGGGCCGAGGGGGTTTAAAAAATCTGTGCAGCAGGGTGGGCTGGAGAGGTGGGGGAGCTTTTGGGAGTGTCAGTTGATTGGCTCATAGGCTAGTGGCTTCGCCTCCCTCTTGCGGACACAGACGCAGATCCCGCCCACTAGGATGAGAAGCAGGGGGGTTCCCAGCCCCACCGCGATGATGCCCATGACCATTGGGGAGAAGGAGTCTGCAGGAGGAGAGCCCAGCCCCACCAGCAAGGTCCTGAGAAGAGAAAGACAGCAGAGATTTCCACCCATTCTCCTCGGTCCATGTAGTCTTTTCATTACTTTCAAATTGCTGGGGCACTTTACAAGAGGCCCTGTGATAGCGCTTACCAGCTGAGGTAGTTGGTGGCACTGTAGAAAGGGTCTCCGGAGATGCCAAACGTCACGTTGAGGCCGCTGGTCTGGTATCCGTCTCCAAAATAGGCAACAACAAGTCCGGAAGGGGCAGCTGAGCCAGGGACAGGAGGCTGGAGGACCGGCAGGGTGTGGCCTGCTCCAAACTGGGGCTGGCAGTGCGGTAGGCAACCGGCTTCCACTGGGTGTACCCCAAAACAGGGGAGGTGGAGTTAACGGGAGAGGCCACCCACTGAACTACCTGCAGTTGAAACGGGGAAGGGGATAGCAGTCAGTGGTCATGCAGCCTCATAATATATCGTTAGACTGAGATTCATGTCAGACACTTAGTTATGGTTTTTCTCACTCTCATGTGGTGTAACCCTACCAGACTACCAGGGATATGCTTTGCTAATTAACTAATGTTCGAGTTCGACCTCTGTCAACTCACAAGTCTCAAGACCAGGAGCATAAAAATGACAAACAGGGACAGTAGATTTCTACAAATCCCTGGCGCCCAAAGAAATCTCAGTCTACAGGCACCATTCACGCAGCAGGCCAGGCCAGAAAAGGCAAAAAAAAAAAAAAAAAAACCCTTCCAGACGCTTGAGTATTCTTGAGAATCTGAAATTGTGATTCACTGCCATGAGGTTCAAAACCCAAGTCAGATAAAATAGCTTTGCTCAATGAAAAAGATTCGTATTAACAACCATACTGCAGCTAAAAATCTGACTACTTAAGGCAATGCGAGTGGTGAAAAACAACATCCATGTAACTGATTTATGATCATCACACAGACCATAATTCATGTTAAGAGTTCACATACACACGAACACAGATGCATGCACACAAACACTAACATCTCTCTTGTGTATACTTTACTTGGAATATCGAGGGTGTGTACTCGTCATCAATAGATCTCAATACGTCCACTCGGCTCGGCAGGTCGCTTCGGCCAACGGTCTGGAGCTCCAGGGAGAAGCGGGACTTATTTGACCTTGCTGTCACGCCGTCCAGCCACACCTTTATCTGGGAGGAGTTTGCATTGTGGAGGAGGCGGGGCCAGTCATGGTCTCGACCCCCAGACCCAAATGCAGATATCTGAGGATGTGAATGGAGGAAAAAAAACAAACAGGCGCTGAGGTGGATAAAAACATATTCTTCGGTATTCTTATTATATATTCTTCAGTGTGATAAACCAATGGTAACATTTTCACTTGTATTTCTTCCCCATCCCAAAGTATCCAAACTTCCAATTCGTTCATTGGTACTTGGGACAGAGAAACTAGTGATGGGGGAAAATGCCCGTCATGAGACCAAAATACGTGGAGCTATAGATTTAAACCAATCACCATCTGAATGGTTGAAATAAGTCAGTGACTGACAGTCCCCTCATTCTTCCCCTATCACTATTAAAAATAAAACTTCCAAATTTTGTGCATCAGCCTCTGTGACATTCGTTTTGTAAAAATAAATCCCAATTTAAAATAGACACAAATGTAAACCGTATCATCTACAATCACTTTTAATGACCCATCAAAATTGATAGCAAAAACTTGGGTAATTTTAATAACGGAGGAACTTTGTGGCCTCTTGCCTGCAGACAGAAGGAGCCATTGCTGAAGCTGGGGCCGCTGTCCCCCCCGCAGAGCTTTGCGGTTTTGCTGGTGGCGTTCATGGTCTCGCTCAGATCCCCCCAGGTAAAGTCCTGGAGCTCGTATGGTGGGAAGAAGCTGGAGGGGGGCAGGTGCTGGGGGTCTGCAGTGTCATTGGCATCTTCATACTCCCACAGCTGAGCAGAAGTGATTCATATTTAATATTTAATAACAAGCTTACTAATGGATGGAGGAGAGACATTATGCGATATGTTTGATCAGAGAAACTGTTGCATTCTCAAGGAAATGACCTCTGATTAACTTTACAGAACATGGCCATATGCCATATGTTACGTCTGTGAGTGATGCAGCAGCTGGAGCCTTCTGGGGGGCTCCAGCTGCTGCAAAAACTGATATTCATTTTAAAAACTTAAATACAAAAACAAAAGCTGCACTTAACACTGCAGCTCCCAGCTGTAACCTTTTGTATGTGAAGTTAGTTAATGTCTCATTAGGTTATGTAATTAGAGGCAGTCAGGAAAATGTAACATGCAAACATTGTAAAATCTCAATCATGTATGTTTTGAGATGAGTGAGTACATTTCAGAGGGCAAAATGCTACCTTCTCTCTTCACAAGAGAGCCCTTCTCAAAAGATAAGACTCTTTCAAAATAACCTACACAAACAGTGTTCTTCCTGTTGTGGGTCAATCGAATTCAAAGTTCAGTATGGACTCAAATTCACATTAACTTTACAATGTGTCAAAATGAAAACAAATACTTAACAGGGCAGAACTACATTTTTGATTTTACTTGGCCAAGGAAAAAGACAAGGCCAGTGGGTTTCAGGAAAAAAAAAAGCAGAACAGAAAGAAGCTGCAGCATGTTTAAAAATGTGTCAAAGGGCTACACGCCCCAGAAAATCAATTACAAAAGAGGAAATCCATCAAAGACTGAACATACATACCCTCGCGGTATGCACTGAATTACATGGTGCCATTGACTGGATAATGTTTTCGACGTTCATTTTCTTATCCTTTTATTGATTCACTGCCTTGTCTGTCTGAAATGCTTTAATGAATAAACTATGAACGAGATCAGAGAAAGCATGACGCCCTTCTCACCCTGGTGAAGATGAGTGCATTGCTGTATTGCACACTGCTCTTGGGTTCCACCTGTAGGCTGCTAGCATTGCCTGAGAGGAAGCGGAGCCAGTCCACCTTCACTGACGATGAGGAGGAGTTGGTGTGTACCAGCAGCAGGGCAGGGGCGCCCAGGCTGCAGAAGAAATAATGCAGGGTGTCATTGGCCCCCACTGCCCGCACATGCAGCAAGCTCACACCAGGGGGCGGTGTAATTGAGGAGTTCAAACCCGGGTTCAGCTCTAAGAACACCTGGAAATAGAAAAAGAACAACTGTGTGGGCAGGGTCCCCCAAAAAACTTACCCTAGATAAGTTTACAATTTTTTTTAATAAAAAAAAAAATGTCAAAGATGGCTGTCTGTTACTGGATGTCAAGTCATTGCCTTTTAATGACTAATTTGGTTTAATGCTTTATGTGATCTGACAGTCTAGCTATATTCCTAAACAAATTTAACAGGTGAAGACTGGTCTAGTGCTCAGACATTGTACTGTTGCCTAACACAGGAATTAATAGATGTCTTCACCTATCAAAATATCAATATCCTAATATCAAACTGAACCATGGTAATTATTGTAAAGATAAAGTGGTGTTAAGGTTATGATTACACTTGTCTGTCACCCTCAAAGCCAGAGACAATCTTCAGGTAGAAGTAGATACAATCTTATCACTAGTATACAACTAGTAGATGACATATTAGCAGACGACATATGACCTCTTCACAGACTGATAAGAGGAGTTCTGAGCCCAAGTGATTGTTCTGTTAGCCACGCTGTTAACACAGTCTATTCGATTTCCGGTTGCACACCTACAATTACTCTGTAGCACAAGACAGCTTTTTTGGGTCAGGGGGGCGCATATCTGTACTGTGTCTGAATTTGGTCTCCTTGAGGAACAGCATGAGCTGTGTGAACTCCAGTGCATATGCAGGAGATGCACCATGTGCAATCTCCAGTTTAACTGACAGTGAGCGTTTCCAGCACCCTCAAACAGACAACTAGATGAACTGTTGACTTCCTTTGGTGGCGTAACACTACGCCTCCCCAAGTGTCCACTGAAAAATTATTCCTCAGTTACAGTTGGTCTTTAGTAAGTTTTTGCATAAACACTAAGAAATCAAAAACTATATTTTGTGTGACTGGACCAGTATAATTCGCTCAATCAGTCCACACAGCTGAAATTACACGCCCTGGATACAACCTCTTAATGATCAAACAAAATCCGTTCTTTGGTTGTGGTCACACCTTGTTCAGGAAAGGATTAGAGCAGGACCAGGACCGTAACTAATTTAGATATCTTCAAATAGTTTACACGTACAAGCAAAAAATTCTGATGGCTGCATAATAAAGTGAAACGAAAACGCCCGTCCACAATTGTTCACGATAGCACAAACGCTGGCGGCCCATTGTCCCCGCTCTTTCAGTTGAGTCAGTCTGGACTGACAGAATACCGTTCCATTTTACAACTTTAAATGAAAATGTTCAAGATAATCTCGCTAGCCATCCAAGGCTGTGACCAGCGTTATCAAACAGCTAACGAATTGTTTTTGACTAAGATTCTCAACACCCTAGGGAATGGTAACTTTAGTGATAGCAAATGCAGCTAGCTATTCCGTATTCACCCGGAATATAAAATTGCTTAGAATAAGGCACCATTATCTAGCTAGTTAACATGCTGCTACATTTCAACCTAAAACTGCAGGTAATTTAATTTAGCCACACATGATTAACGGCAAACAGTTGTCGATATAGCCAAGTCATAGACCTAAACATTGCAAAACCGCAACTGGTTATTCGGTTAGGCTTTTACATTGTAAGATAAATGGATGACCAGTTAAAATGACAACACAAAAGTTCATACTACCTGCCGTTTGTATTTATCTTCGTTGATGATAAACCCTGAAACAAACTGCAAAATTAAAAACAAAAGTATAGAGAGTAGCTGTGCTGAGCCCAAGGTTGACGCCATCTTTGTTTTCAGAAAACAAGTCACGTGCGTTTAACTTCAGTTTCAGTCAGCTGACTTCGCTTCGAGTCACAGGGCGAAGTGCGACACCTTTCCACAATTTAAAAGTTTTACAGAGCACATGTATAATCATAAACACTTCCAGACTTATGTTGCACAAAATAAATCACTCTGAACTTCGAAAATAATTGGGGACACAAAAATTGGAGCATGACTTAAATTCGCTGTTTATTATTACTATTGGAAACACAAGAAATAAGCTTAATACAGACCAAATGGAGTAAAGACTTTGGACAAGAACACACATTCAGGGTTCAAAACAATTGGCACCATGCCAACTTCATCTTTAATAAGAAACTACACTCTGTACACTTCTGATGCAACCGGTCCCAGAACACAAACAGTGGAAATGTCAGAAGGTAGTGGTATTAGAATGATCACTGGTCTCCACAGGTTGTTAATGGCCAGACAAATTTCTATGCACCAGCACACGGCTTGGTCCCATTGTGGATGTTAGTCTATGGATCTTCCATCCAAGGCCCACTCCCCTGTAGGTTTTTAAACAAACTGCTGGCTCTTCAGGTGACAGGGCCACAGTTCATGCACTACTTACAGCTCCAGCACTCCGCACTAACCACCCAGTGGAGACTCAAAGGATTATGGGTAATTCACAGGGCTGTGACATCATCAGAGCAGGGCTCAGGGCACCCCCTAGTGACAGACCAACACATTTGTTCTGCTTGACTTAGAAGTGCTTAAACACACAGGCCCAGGAAAACTGATTACTGTTCACCCCATATCCACCATGTCAAACAACTATATAGACTGACCGTATACACACAGAGAAAAAATTACCATAGAGGAAACAGGTCTGAATCTTAAAAACTCATGAACACAAGTTTGCCTTACACACATTTCCAGCCTGTATTCATTTTAACAGAAGAGTAGCATTCATATACAGAGAACGTTAGCATGGTGATCAGGCTTCAGGTAGAAGAATTCTCCCCTTTCACCCCTGGTGTGATTTTAATGTTCCTTCCATAACACTCCTCCTTTTCATCATCCCCCTTTCCCTGTACCCCCATCCCCATCTCTCCCTCACTACTCAGCACCCTGTCCTCCTCCCATCTGCTCCTCTCCCTTCTTCTTGTGACCGGACACGATGTCATCGATGCGCAGCAGCAAAATGGCAGTCTACAAGGGAAAAGAAGGAGATTCGGTATAAATGAACCAGCATTCACAGCATACCTTTGCTTTTATTTGACAGGTGTCCCCAAATGTTGTGTGGATTTATTTTTTTGTTACTTTTTTGTGCTCCTGTTTTGTTCTGCTATGCCTGCCCTGTCTTTGGACAAGGTCTCACTAGTAAAATGGATTTGAAATCTCAGCGTGGCCTATCAATTATCAATCAATTTTTGTACATTAGACGCATGTTTTTTTGTTGGACATATCAAGTACACAATTGTTTGACACTACACATTTTCAACATGGCCAACTAAACACTTTCCATTTTTTTTTTTAATAGATCAAACCTAAATGCCCTCTCATATTTTATGACACAGAGCCAAGGCAAAACTATTTGTCATTGTGGCAGTCCAGGGGGAATTCAATAAAGCAGAACTAAACCCGGCTACCTAAAGAAAAAAAAATATTGAAAGATGAATATATTGTCCAACTTAATTCAACCCAATTCAAAATATCTGTTAATTGAGTAACTCTTTAATTCCACTTTGTGAAATATCCCATAGGTTTGAAGCAGAGAGTGCATACACATACATGCAAACAAAACTATTGAGCAGCAGGACAGTGAACTCACCTCCACAGCAGTCTTATAAGTCTGGGCCTTGACGGCCAGTGGCTCCCAAATGCCCAGCTCGGTCATGTCTGCCAAGGTGCCTGTCTCACCATTCACCCCCCACGACAAGTTCCCCTCCTGGGTGTGTTTTGCCTGAAGAGAGGAGAGAGGCAGCAAGGAGAGAGCAGAAGTTAGAAACAATCACCCAGTGGCAGTGCATTAATGGTTAGGAGCTGGGCTTGTGACTCAGAGGCTGCGGCATTAATTCCTAAGAAGGGCAACACCGCTGTGCCCTTGAGCAAAGCATTTTACATCCAGGTGTATAAATGAATAATGTACAAATAATGTACAAATATTCACTCAGTGCTCACAGAGGAGCAGATACAATGGAACAGCCAGTCGCAGTGAGGTAAAAATCGGTGTATTAAAGATCAGGGCAGATTAAAATGGGAACTGTAATCAGTGAAACATGAGGGATGGGGGCAGGGGGGTTTGAATTGAGAGAGGGAACACAAAGATTGTTATAAGACTCTTATTTTGAAGTCTGTTGGGGAGGAGGGGGGCAGAGCATGACAGCACTCTGACTCTGAAAGAGGCAGGAGCAAAAAAAAAAAAAAAAAAAAAAAAAAGAGAGAGAAAAGTGTGACAGAAGTCCTTACTCTGAGGGAGGTGAGCACACGGATGGTGCTGGCCCCACAGTTCTGGATGAGGGTGCGAGGAATGACCTCCAGGGCCTGGGCCACGGCGCGATAGGGCCACTGCTCCACCCCAGTGAGGGCGCGGGAGCGCTCCGTCAGGCGGTGGGAAACGGCCATCTCCACAGCCCCTCCCCCTGGGAGCAGGTTGGGGTCCAGCAGCACGTTACGGCACACCTGCATGGCATCCTGGAGGTTACGCTCCACCTCCTGAGAGAAGAAGGAAAGGAAGGGTGTAAAGGAAAAAGGACTGTGCTTCAACAAAAAATTAGGGCTATCTTCAGAAAGGGCTAAGCCAAAAAGTCATATCAAAGATTATCATTAACAAGACAGAAGGGAGCATATCCCACAAAGTGATAACAGCTATTATAAAATAAAAGTCTAATGTAAGGATCCTATATGGTACCCTCTTGCTTTTTTTTGAGTGACAACCAAGGCTAGTTAAATATTACGTTCAAAAGGACATTATGTCAAGGAGACTGTATTATACTGAATACAATTAGGAGACTATTTCAGTTTACAAAACTAGGAGACTACTATTATAATAAAAAAGTCTAAAAGAGTACTGGCGTTAATGCTAGCACCACACTTCGTGAAAATGCAGTATTTCACAAAATAATGTGGGAAGGCTATTTCCTTGCATTCCCTGGACTGTGGAGGCTGACCCCAACACAGTAGATGTATTTTGGGCTCTCACCGCCAAGATCTCTTTGCTGGCTCCCCTCAGCAGGATGGTGCAGGCCTTGGGGTCCTTGCATTCAGTGATGAAGGTGAAGTACTCGTCCCCGATCTTCTTCACCTCGAACAGCCCCGCTCCCGTTCCAACATCCTCCTCCCGCAGCTCGTCTGTCCGGCTGGCGATGCGTGCCCCGCAGGCTCTGAGAGAGGGGAAAGGAGAGGGGGTTTGTGAGGACTTCTAGTAACAACAGGAAGTGAGCGTTTAGACGTATGTTCAAGAGGGATACGAACAACACGAGAGGTGCTTCGCGAACGCAGCATGTCGTGCTCACCTGGCGATGCGGTTGTTGTCGGTCTTTCTGACACGGCGGATTGCGGTGATGTTGGCCTTCACCAGGTAATGCTGAGCCAGGTCTGGCAGATGCAGACAGGTAGAGACAGACGGAGACAGAGAGAGGAACAAGAATGCACATTACAAACTACTTTAGGATGCGGGCTGCGGGCTGTGCTTCTGAATGAGACTGTAAAATAGGCGGCATCAACCATGTGTGTAGAATACAGATCCATCAATCACGCTTGTTACAACCAAAAGTGGAGCTCCTGTTTTGTTATCCTTGGCTGTCATTTGGCATGTCAACAAAGCCAATTTGAAGTGGATAAGCAGAGAGAGCATGCGAGGGGGGAGCTGTACCAGAGATGCCCTTCTCGGTGAAGACGAGGTCGGGCTTGAGTCGGATGATGTCCTCGCAGATCTGCTGGATGTACTCTTCCTCCATCTGCAGGATTCGGGCGAAGTCCTCCTCACGCGTGATCTCAATGTCTGTCTGCAGGGGCAAGAGAGATCAGCAGCTCATCAACCACAGCATGAGTGGAGGGAGAGAGGCAGGCAGTGAGCGAACAAGTGAGAGAGACAGAATCAATGAGAGAGAGAGAGAGAGAGAGAGAGAGAGAGAGAGAGAATCCGTGAGAGAGAGAGAGAATCTGGAAACCGTCCTTTCATTTAATTAAAGCAAACATGAATTTGATCTGTCTGCAGTGGAGATATCTACAGTTCATCAAAAAAAGAGCTTCAGAAACATGCGAGTTAACTAGTGTGAGAGCAGGGTGGCAAACCATGGAGTTGGCAAACCATGGAGTGAACAAGCGAGTGAGCATGTGGTCTCCATTGACTTCCGTTCTTATCATGTGAACAAAGCAAATCAGCATGTGTACATGTATTGTGTTCCCAGCCCCTGGCTCTATGAATGTGCCCTTTGATTGTGTTCATATTCAAATATAGTACAGCCTCAAGCACACAATACGTAGTCAAAACCTTCTCAGACGACTAAACAGGCATCAGAAGCCAATGGCTGATCTTAACTAAGGGCAAAGAGATCTACTTTCATTCCCAATTTGAGGTAGAAAAATGAATGATACCTGGCACTTCCTCCACATTAAATTCTGGCCTATTGATGTTATGGTAGGAGCGTACCTGGCTCTCGCCCTTCTTGTACTCGAGAGAGCAGTCCAGCAGCACGATGCGTGGGTTCTTGATCAGACGGCGCATGCGTGGGTGTGTCACATCCTTATTCACCATGACACCCTTCAGCACGCATGAGTCCTCAATGATGCCCCCAGGAATCTGCACACGCGCGCACACACACACACAAAGACAAAGAATTGTGAATAATTAGGGTTTTTATGTTTGTGATCATTCAAATGTGCCTCACTAAATACATATAAAAGACCGTTAACATCACAAACATTTGAAGCGGCAGAGAAGGCTTTTGAGAAAAACTGAACAAACAAAAACAGATACACCTAGTATAAAACTGACCCTGACCAGGTAAAGAGAACATCTTATCTTGCTTGACTCAAGACTGCTATTGTCGTCCAACACAACTCTCCCATCCCATACCTGGCTCCCAGGAGCACAGCTCCCAAAGGCAGCCCTGTGCTGTGGAGTGGGCCTCTGGCCTTACCTTCTCCACCTTGGCGTACTTCTTGATGTCGATCTCCTTGCGGCCGTTCTCCTCCAGCTCCACAGTGCGCACAGCATCCAGTGCGATGTTGCAGGCCAGATCGGACCAGCGGTTCAGGGCCTTGGTGTTGATGGCCGAGTTGATTATCTTCAGCATCATATCCCTGCTGCTGGTGTCCACCGGAGTGCTGCCCAGGAAAGGTACAATTTATCAACTGGAGCCTGGAGACAACCATCAGTGTGCGTGTGTGTGTACTAATGGACAGGTACACGCGTTTTGTTTCCACGCAAACAATCAGCAACAGTGTGTGCGCAAACTCAACCAGCAGAAACATGTAAATGTGCTGACTGAAGGTGTCCACGCTACACCTGTGAGCTGAGAGAAGGTAAAGCAAGATGGCAAACAGACACTAGAGGGAGCTCATGAGTGAGAGGCTGATGACAGACACAGGGTGGTGATGCTTACCTGATGTCCTTGAGCATGTTGAGCATGTCGTCCAGAGCCTGTCTGTAGGCACTGATCACCACAGTAGGGTGCATCTGCTGCTCCAGGAACTGCTCGGCCACCGACAGCATCTCACCAGCTGGAGACAGAAAGAGAGAAAGAAGGAGGAACAGAGAATGAGACCAGGGAGGGAGGAACAGTTGAGGGCCGAGGGATAAGAGGATTTCAAGTGTGGTGTTGAAAAGCCATATGTTTTATGTATACCTATTTTGGTTTACTTGTATTTTTTTTTCCTCTCAGTATCAACAATAATGACGTGTTTGGCATATAATGGTCCAGAAATGGAATTCACTCAACTTTTGTCCTTACATTTGGCTAAGTTAAATGGAAATGTCCATTTTAATCTTCATCATTTGGATTTGTTTTCAAAATTGTTTGAGAACACTAAAACAGTAGATGGCTAAAAAAAAAAAAAAAAAAAAAAAAAAAAAGTTACTGGTTTTCTAAGAGTCGGGTTTGGTGAACCTTACCTCCATATATACGCATGACCTTTAAGACAGAACATGCATCATTATATAAATGGCACCTCACATCATAAAACACAAACTGCACATCACGATGAACATAATCTACATGTTAAAATTACACACGTGTCCTCGAAAATGCAGTTTCTGGCCAATATTCCTAGAATAAGTATGATGATATGGATATACAATTTATATGTATATTTGTAAGTGTGAAAGGATATATGGTATATATATAGTTTTGGGCATGGGCCAAAGTCCTTTTTAAGAGATTACACCCTGCAAGAGGCCCCTGATATAAGGCTTACATTACTCAATGTAAAAGACACATTTATGTTCCCTGAAGTGCATATGGTAAGTGTGAATAGTAAAGCTAGTAACCCCAGGTCAGTGTAAAGCTAGTAACCCCGGGTCAGTGTAAGATCCCACTATGTGTGTACCAGGAAGTGTCTGTGTGGTGCATGTGGATCATCTAGCAGTTGAGGCTAATCCAACCAAGAAAGATCCAAGTGTGTGTACTGTGCAGTGGGAATGGATTAGCTGGTATAACCAATCAGAACGCTCACCAAGGATGATGACAGAGGTGGTGCCGTCTCCCACCTCCTCGTCCTGCGTACGGCTGATCTCGATCATGGACTTGGCTGCTGGGTGCTGGACCTGGATCTGTGGACAGGGGAGGGATCACAGTGTGATCGCCCCATGCTCGTTCCCAACATTTAGTAATGCTGCTATAACCCAATGGTTCAGTTCATATAAAGACTGTGAAAGCGAACATTACAATGGCAAGTTTTCACTGGAAAAAGGAGATTAACATGGACTGAGTCAGTAACATTATAATTGCTTATTTAAATGGGTTTCCACAATATTGGGTTACATTTGGTTAAACGGATACTCTCTCATCTTTAATTCTGGGCTCAAGGGTTAACATGCTGAATTTCTCAATACTGCAGCTGTCAGCAGCTGTTAAAAAAGTCAAGTATTTCACAGAAGGCAAAATTTATTCTGAAAAATACATGTATTCTGTTATAAAAACTGCCAGGTGACAACTTTTTAAAATGCATTGGCCTTTACTGAAGTAGCAGAAAGGGAGTGACAGGATGATGGGTGATGCCACCCTTGGCTCATGCCTTCAAGCACCTCCAGAGGAAGTAATGCATGTACATACATGTAGTCTATATTTCCAGCCCAATCCACAAACATTATCATGACTAGCTACAGCACAAAAAGAGCACATGTTACCCATGGTGGGAAAAGGACACCCTGCTCACACCTTTGACCACACCTGGCTTCATGGCCATGTTGTTTCTCACCTCTCTCAGGATGGCGTTGCCATCGTTGGTCATCACAATCCCTCCCATGGGGTCCAGCAGCATCTGCACACAGAGCGGCAGAGGGAAAGGAATGAAGCGGAAGATTTGCAGACAGCCATGTGGCCCTCCTTTTGAAACCAGCAGATCTTTATAATTGTTCAACAGATTCATCCACTTCACTATCAATAACATGATAATGATCAAAGAGAGATGTCAAAAATTGGGAAGATCAACTATTTCATGATCCAAGCCCTTTAAATGTCATTTTATAATGACAAGTCAATCCTGGTCCACTGACTTCATGTAGGTGAGACAGGACTGCTTAGAAACTACACATGCTGGCAGAGACTGTTCAAAGACACCATAAAAGGAAATGATTGAGTCAGAGAAATTCAGCTCTGTGCTGTGCAGCAGTTAACTTAGACTTTAACATAAACATTACTGCTTCATATGTTGATTTTCTATGCTTAGTTTACATTTAGCTAGGAAGTCCCTTGAGGAAAAAAGACTCTGCAGAAAACACCAGGACAGGAAACTAGCTTTACAGCAAACATAGAGAGTGTTCAACACACAAGTGACACACAAGACAATGAAGCATTTTACCATCATGAATCTAGACAGTGGTTTCATACCAGAGCAGTTTTAATTAGCACAACTTAAAGATTAAGCAGCTGCTTACTGCTGTGTTCCATGTTGTTACATCATTTGTCTCTGACAAAGAAACACAAATAATATATTTATATGCATACCTTCATCATGGCTCTAGGACCCAGGCATGTCCTGATCACGTCTGCTATTGTCTGCAATTCAAACGCAAAAATATGATTTAAAAAAAAAAAAATCCATAGTCATCATGAGCCCACAAGGACATTTCAATTTAGGACTGCATAAAGACTGACAAGACTGGCTAGACAGAAATAAAGGAGTCTCAAAACATGGACCCATCAAACAGTGTTGCGTAAGTTCCGTCCAGGTGGTGTACCTCTGCTTAATATTTTTAAGCAGGCCCATCCCACTCCTACACCCTCAGAAACGTTTCACAGGCGCACGCACTCACCTTCGCCGCACTGATGTTCCCAGTCTGGACTTTCCGACCAGACTCCCTTTTCATATTCTGGCCTAGGATGGGAAAGAGAGGGACGCATTACTACTTTTCAACTGAAATGCGACTCATCATTCAGATTTTGTAGATTTCCACGGATTTTGTTTCATTTCGGTATTGACCCTTATTTTGTGAAGCAAACAGCCCATCCCACTGGGTATTCAACTGTTCTTACTGTACCTGGTCAAGGCAAAAGCTACTGCAACTACCCAAAGGTGTTGCTATTCAGCATTTCATACTGCTAAGCAATCCGTGAATAAGTTTGTGGAACAATAAAAATGCATTCATAAACAAAACACACAAATTCGCAATACTCAAACTACAAAAATGCAATGCACCAGTATAAAGAGTTGACTGTGTTTTCACACGGAATTTAAATCCTTACAGGAAATCAGTCAATCAGTATTATGTAGATCAGTGATGGGTTTACTAGTGGTACAGTACTGTGTATGAAAACCATTTCAAAGAAAAAAATGTCTAAAAATACTAAATGAAAGGGAAAACCAATAAAGAGGACAGGTGTAGACAAATTGTCCGTTATTGGAGATAACCAACCCGAGCTGCCGATAATACACACCCGATAACTGTGACTACTCGATCGCCTTAGGTCTGTGCAGTCTGTGATTAACGGATCAGTTGCTAGCAAGCTATGCAGCCAAATATCATGTGGACTGGTGACTCTGGATCGTTTTCTGTAATTATTCTGGTATGAAAAAGCAGCGAGCTGTTGTCTAGTATGGACAGTTAACATGTGGAAAGAGTCGTTGCTAAGTACAATGCCGGAACATGACTAGGCAAACACGAGTTCCGCTCCACTGTCTCAACGAGGGTCTGAGCTTCTGTTCTGGGCTTGGTTAGCTACATTAGTCATATTAAAGCCAACTAATGATAGTTATCCTGATGACCAGTTTTCTATGTTAAAATATTATGAAATATGACAATCGACCAAGCAGGTATACAACCCCAGGAGCCAGGTGGTTATGATCAATTCCTTACTTCGCAAGACAAGAGAAGTGACAATGAATACAATACCCGGCTAACGGTGGCTACAGCTACCTAGCTAACACTCGTGCCAGCAGTTTGTGGAAGCCGTGGTTAGGCCCTAAGCGTGTGCCTCAGTCCGGGCTAAACTAATTCGCATAAAAGCTATCTTCAACAAAAGTACAAAGATGCACACATGTGAAATTTTGTGTTGTTATAAAATATAATCAGTTTTTTGTACTTACTCAACACGAGAACCGGTCGGCCCATCATTTTGACTGCGCGTGTGACACAACCGCCTCGAACCTTCTTGGCAGCACGAGAAAGACAGAGGGAACGGATGGGAGGACCTTTTGGAAGTGGACAGCCAATCAATGATACAGCATTTATGATGTGTAGCTGTTTCCACCAATTAGCGCGACAGAATTATCATCCTAAATTTACACACATCCATATGCCGGGTTTTTAGATGTCTAGTGTAATGGAAGGTGGAGTCTAAGGAGGAACGCACCCCTCTTTTAAATATATGTGATTGACAAGAACCAAAATCAATACTCCAAGGTAATAATTTGAGGCGTTGTCTTTTCGCCATCCTTTGAGTGTTTATTATAAAACCGGACTAAATTACAGCAAAATCAATGTATTTACCTTCACTAAGTTTTATGCATTACAGATACTCGTGTTTTACTTGGAAATTCACAATAAAGACTTAAATTAGAATAAATGTGATGACTATAAACCAGATAAGGCTTAATCTACCAAGAACAGTATTGGATAAGAAAACCAAATAAGGCAAAAGTCATGTACATTAGTATGCTGTGATTATCATGTCAAGTTGAGTTAGCTTTAGTATGGTATGAAGTGTTTATCTTTTGAAATTCTGTTCTGATTTGTGACTGATGAACATTAATATTGTTCCCAGTATCTGCATGTCTTTATACAGTCACACTGCTGAGTGCATGTAGCCTTAATGAAAGAACATACCAGGTTTGTCAAAGTACTCTTGTTCATTTTATTTGTATTGTATTCCCTCTTGATGAAAAGAAAACACAGGCAGACCCACAAGAAAGTATTTTACCAAAAAAAAAGGGAATAAAAACCCCCAAAACAATCCAGGTACACTATCCTCATCTTTGAAACATAAAGTCATACAGTACACAGCAATTTAAGTGTGTAAGGCAAACAAATTCAGTAAATGAGCAAATGCACAGACATTCTACACAATAACATATTTAAACTACATAAATATATCCCCCTTGTGCCAACATAAACCTACCCACAAATCCTTCATGGATAAAAAAAGAGAAACATACTAGATTTGCAGCTGTCAGTTTTAGACATACACATAGTTGGCATTAAAAATGTCCTTATCTGATATAGCCCAAAATAGGGAGTACTGAATTGCATGCATTGTCCAGTAAAAAGCCCTGGTTCCAATGGGAGCGAGGTAATTACACCATAATTCGGTAGCGGCATTGTCCAAACAAAGCTGTGATATGCAGAATGGTGGAAAGGTTTTGTAGTGATCAGCATGATGCCTTTTTCAAAACGACAACAAAAAGAACACAAATCAGTGCACTGTGGGCGTGCAGTCAAAAGGGGCACCATTTAAAAAAAAAAAAAAAAAAACACATTTAAAGCTTTAAAAAAAAAAAAAAAACAGCATCCACTTTGTGGTTTACTCCTGATACATTCACACAGAAATATGATCAGATATCAGTGCTATGATCTTTCTTTGGAAAAAAAAAAAAACAAGGTGAAAAATGGCTACTCTCTTAATAGCTGCCTATACAGGGTGTTGTTTGACGTGCAGAAAGCAGCAGTTATGGACGGGCAGAAGATTAAAAAAAAAAAGTGAAAATTAATTTTTCATCCAGGCTGGGGGAATTCTGGGAAGGATTAGTGGAGACTGATGGGAAGACTGAAATAAAGAAAGGGAGACAGATTGTCAAATTGACAGCAGAAGAGGGAAGGGGACAGCATAGGAAACCAGACCATACATCTTTGACCTCAAAGCACTTTTCATTCAATTATCTCAGTTGCTTTGTTCTTCTGTTGAATTTCATCATTGTTCTTCTATGTTTCCATTGCAGATAATAAATGTTTAACAACCATATACCAATAATTAAGCATTTTTTTCCCCCCAAATTAATTCTGGGGGAAAAACATAAAACGTGGTGCTAGGCTGGCACACCCTATGTAGGTAAAGCAAGCAGCACATTAAAAGGAAAACAAGAGGAACATAATGCTATAACTGTTGAGCTCCTTAATGCTATGGCTAATCCAAGGTCAACTGCAGAGCTGGGGGAAGCATCAGGGAACAAGCTTTGTTTTAATGAAAGATGTGTTTTTCCAGCTAATGCATGTTCCCGTACCAATAGTTTGCATATTTTCAGGTGTTATCTTCTGTACCCCCAAAGATAAATGAGTAAAACTGACTACATACAAAGTCAGTCACATTACAGTGCCAGAGGGGCGGGAGGAGAGTCGTACAGGCCTACATGCTGGTACCGTGCTCCTGACTGATGCCTCCGATGTGCAAACAAGTTTGAGGATCTTTTTTGAGGGGATTTTTTGTAACAGTTGAATTTCAAGATCAAAATTGCCCTTTGTTTCCACTCTATAACTGTAACAGACAGTGATTACTTTTTCCCTCCCTGTTGTGGGATGACCATTGTTGGGGTGGGAGAGCTGTTACTCCAGATTTTGAAGTCTCCAAACTGCGGTTATGTCAGGAACAAGTATTTGTGTGTCCATGGTGCCCAGTATTGGTAATTTTGGGAAGCAGAGGGATCTAGAGGGGTGTGACTCTGACTCTGCAGGAAGAGGGATTGCCCAGCCCCACCCCCCCGAGTCTCAGAATCACCTCCCTCTACATTTCCCATCATCCATCTATCCTCTGCTCCCCTACTCCGTCTCATTTTCTTCACAGATCTTCCCTGCCACCACTGAGGACCAGACTGTGTGCGGCCTCTTTCTTCAGGTAGCTGAGGAAATCCTTCACTTCGCGGCCGCCCTGGAAAAGCAGAGGAACACAGGATCGCACGCACGTACGCACAGACAGATAGACACAGACACAGCATCAGTTAACACGCTGTCATACACATGGAGAGGTTTACGTTTGTGCACAATTAATGTGAACTGTGTCATGTGTGAGTATGGGCTACTAACCTCATATCGCTTAGGTGCCTCCTTCTTTCCAGCAGGTGCAAAGTAGATGGTGGGAAAGCTGAGACAGAGATGAATAAAATTAGGCAGGAAAGACCAAATCTGTGAACCTTCAGTTGTACATTACTGCAGTTGTGTGTACATGGATAAATAGATTATGATACAATATGGGAGATGGCAAAAGTTAGATGGCAGTTATTTAAGATTTTAGTCAATACACTCTCAGATATTGACTAGCAGACAGGAAGAGAGGCACAAGACATAAATTCAAAGAAGCATAGGGAAGACCAAATCATACTATCATCATTTTGAGTTAAATATCAAATAAAAGCAATATGTTTTGAGCTAACAGTTAACGATTAATTTCTATCTATATCACACTAATACCGAATACACTGGATTCTTTAAACTCAAAACTGCAGACGAGGGGCAGACAGGAAGGCACAGACTCACAGAAGATGAGGATGAAAAGAAAGGAGGAACTGAGAGAAAACAAATGAAAGCGGACATGATAGAGCAGCACAGGTTAGTGTCTCACCCCTGCACATCATAGCCAGACGGCACATCATTGGCGGTGGCGTCCATTTTGGCGATGACAATGTTGGGATCACTGGACAGCTGGGGAAAGGAAAAGATGCAGAATGACTGAGAGTGCTCTTTTACTTTACTGAAAAATGTTTCAATTAATATATATTGCAACACTCAAGGTTATTCACTCTATTCTGACCACTGTACCAGGAGTTCAGATAGATGACATAGAGCCCATTATATCAAACATTTCAGACCTGAAAGGAACTCACTAATGTCTAAGAACACCACAGACTGAACATCATGCAGACAATTACAGCACAGGCAGGTCAGGTGTGAACCACTATGAGGTCTTTGATCTTTCAGCTGAAAGAGTAAGTATTTACTTTAAGTGGTACTGTGGTTTAACATGAAATAATGTGGGTAAAAACTTAATGTTAGCACCTGTTATCCTTAGGTGTTACTTTTTTAAAAATGCTTACTTCCAAAAACCAGCACTGACTGAACACTAAAGACACTCTTTTGAAAGGTGTCCGTGTGTCTGCTGCATCCGTTTCCGTTGTGAAGCTGTGTGTTTGTGAGATGTGCCTCACCTGTTCTCCCAGCTCGTTGTACTTGGGCTCCAGGTTTTTGCAGTGTCCGCACCAGGGGGCGTAGAACTCAATC
This sequence comes from Albula goreensis, assembly GCA_022829145.1. Lineage (NCBI taxonomy): Eukaryota > Metazoa > Chordata > Actinopteri > Albuliformes > Albulidae > Albula > Albula goreensis. The sequence goes on along the minus strand of CM040743.1, from coordinate 9,338,526 downwards.
AGAACGTCTTTTCTGGGTCGTTCACAATCTCCTCAAATGTCTCTGCAACCACCACCTACAGGGAAAAGCAGATGAATCACAGATAGCAATGCAGAAACTACACATACATGCATATGCAAACAAAATACATTCTTTAAAGAATCATAGGTGGAGACAGACACATATATAATTATGGAGGAAGAGCTTCTCACATATATACACACAAATTCATACGAGATCACAGACAGAATGAGAGAGACAGAGAGACTAAAGACAACAGACACACCCATAGTTATATTAAAGACAGTGTCACACACACCTTGACTGGGCCCTTGTTACTCTCTGGAACAGGCTGTGACTTGAGATAACGCTTCAATCGGCCAGCAAAATATTCTTCCAGGAACCTCTCCAGAGCCTTGCCATCTCGCCTGCAGCACACACACGTACACCCGGTAAATATGGTTTATGTGAACAGCCTCCCAGCAACTGCTGGGGTTTAGAGAGCAGACAGCACTTTGACTCAGCAGCCCCCCCTAGTGGACGGATCCCAGTAATACTATGTATTATTCCACATACAGCAGGTGTGTCTAGTTTTCTTTAAAAAGGGCCCGTGCAGATATAGGTGTATGCTGATGCTGTACCTCAGCAGTAGGAAAACTGGTTCAACAATCGAAGTCTGAGTCGAAGGCCATGATTTGTTGATTATCGGTCTGTGGTGTTTTACTGCCGGGTTGGAACAAAATCCCAAAATTCTGTACCTCCATTCTGGGTTCAGGTGCCCAAGGCTTACTGATACATGTGATTCTTGATGATCTGGTTATGGCTGTTCTGAATGCACCAAAACACCAGAAACTACTGGAAGTTGAAAGGTCAGCCACTTTGCAGTGAATGGTGTAAGGGCAAAGCTGTCTATCAGAACTGAGCTGAATTTGTGCGTGTTCAAAAGGCCAATTTTGACAGTATGTTATCAGTGTTATCATCCTTTTCATGAGCCTGATTGAAAAAAAAAAACTTTCTGCCATTCTGTGCAACCTTTGTAAATGCATAAAGCATTATTTTTGTGGAAGACTACCACAAGTAAAATAAACTACCACAACCACTGCAGAACCACCCCCACAAATCTTCTCTATAGCAACCAAAAAAGTAATGTTTTTTTTTTCCTCTTTGTGGCAAGTTTGCTCCTTAAAAATTCCTGGATGTGGACCTTCACATACATAGGCAAAACCATTAAGCTATGTCCACAAACACAAAAGTTAAGCTGTCAATCAACAGAAAAGCAAGCCGCTACTGGGGGCAGTTGTAATCAGCTGTTTCTTACACCCTTCTACATCTCAGCTTGTGAGAACACACCCACACATGCGCGCGTCCGCACGCAAGCACACACACACTCACGTGAACTCCTCCCTCATGGTGTACTTGTGGCCCTCCCTGGTGCGGATGGTGACCATGGGAAGCTCGCCACCATCAGACAGGCCTAGGCCGAACTCATCTTCGAGCTCCTCCAGGAACTCCCGACGGTCAGCTACCGAATAGCTCAGGCCCTGCGACTGGAACTGCGATGCCACCTTCATCACCCTGATGACGAGGAAGAGGAAGAGGGTGCAAGAAGAAGACTTAAAAACAGAGGGGTGTACCTTCAGACATCAGTCCCGGAGCTCCGCAGCGTCTTTAGTTTTTCGGTATCTTCTAGAGGCAAAGCGTTACATTTAACTGACTGACTGCTGAAAATGTTCTCACACCTTGTTTCCAATGCCTGAATCGGCTGCTGATTCAGAGGAACACCGGCAGACACTGCAGCCCTCAAGCACTTGGATCTGACAGCCTTAGCTCAGAACTAGGGCAGAAAGCTGGCTCCACACGTCACCATTAAGGTGTGCAGGCAAAAATAACACAACCCTGCCCAACACAGGAAGCTATATAAATATGTATGCATTTATATTAGATGAGATGGAACTCTGCTGCAGTGCTGACTGCTGCAAGATAATAAATCATGTGAACAAAAGGACACAGATGAGCAAATAGACTCAATTTCTGCTGGCCTCAAGTCCTCCAGAATTTAATTTCACAGAGAGCAAATGTTGCTTATGAAATGAAAGTATAAGAAAGAATGAAGGATCTGAAGCACAAACATGTGGTCGGCCCCTCTTAGTACATGTGCAATTTCGGATGACTAATAAGCAATCAATCAATTTGCCCTTTCTTCAAGGAACTTTACATTTATATATTGCGTATCTATCTACATGGAACAGCAAACAGTATCTCTTTTGATACATGTGCTGTTGCATTTGGGAGCGCATGGCTGAGGAGGCTGCTCACCTGTTCCTCCAGTAGTTGGAGCCCTTGGGGTTGCGCAGGTAGTCAACCTCATAGTAGGCCGTCAGCAAGTCCCGCCCTTTCAGTTTATCTCTGTTCTCACTTGTCAGATGGGGACACATCCCAAAGCTGTGGATGGAAAGAGGTTGAAGGAGAGGACGAAATTTACATTAAGATTTAAATTTGTTGGAGAAAGGGTGTTAGGTATCTTTATCGAAGAATGAACGAGGAGAGGCACCAGAACTGAAAACAGAAAAAAAACGCCATGGATGAGAAGAGAAAGAAAGATGCTTAGTCACGACAGCAACCGCCACATATGTAGCCCATTGCCAAAACCTGAGGGACACATAAGTCCAACTGTGCATGGCAGGAAAACGTACTCTGAATTTCTTGGAATAATGAAATGCCATTACTGTTATGTACTGACATACGTATGGTTTTGTGCTGAATCTAATTCACACTAATCTTATTCATACAATACATGCTTTACAGAAGTTTGATGCAGTGACAGAGAGGGAACGACTGTGACAGACGGAGACAGGATGGCTGATTGAGGAGGACGCTCACATGTTATCTCTGATGAACCGCCGCAGTGAAGAGGTGGAGATGCCCTCGTCGAACTTCACTTCACTCTCCTCGAACTTGTTGTTGAGCCTCGGGGGGCGGAACAGAAGCACACTCCTGTGTGGGGGAAACGTGGGAGGGAGGTGAGCAGGGGGACACACCCGTGACAGACCTGGGGAATTGTTTCTCCCCGTTGGTCTACAGCAGCTCAGAGGCGCTGTTGTTTGCATGTACTTGCTGGGTCTCAGCTTCCCCTCTTTTGCAACAATTTCTCAGCTTTGCCCTTCACTCCCCTCTTTCTCCTTCCCAACACCATCACACTTCATCCCTCCCTCTCCTATCCTCTCCACCACTATCCATAGACCCCATCCTCAGGTTGACCTCTCTCTACTCTCACCTCTTGGTCTTTCTCCACTCCTCTGTGGCACATACTCTACCCTCTCCCTCCACTTCATTTCTTGCTTCATCATCCTCTCTCTCTCTCTTTCTCCACACACCTTTCCTCCCTCCCTCTCCTTCTCTCACTTCCCTGCTCACGTCACCTCTCCCTCCTCCCCTCCCTCCCTCACTCACTCAGTTTCCACTCCGTGTTTGAGGCCAAGGCCCAGGTCGGTGGTGTGGCCAAAACGGTAGCTGTCCCTCATGGCGCTGGCTGCCTTCTGGAACTCCGCCAGCTGCTCGCTATCGCTCCCTGAGAAGAACCCTGCGGCACGCAAGTCCGAACAGACAGAATCAGGAAACAAGCTTGCAATCAAATGACCCTCAAATTGAGTGAGGCCGGCGTGCAATAACTAGCTAGCAACAGTAATCCCATTCATTATACACAAAATGGTGTAAAAACCAGTGGCGCATGAGTAATGTCTTTCTCTTTTTTTCATCGTAAAACTAGCTTCAGCACAACCAACCATACATAATTCAAATGCAAAAAAGAAAGTGGGAAATTCACAGTAATAATACCATCTGCTGTGGCTGGATTGAGGCAGGCTGGTTTGTACCTTCTGATTTACACAACTCCCACAGGAGAATGTATCCATCTTAACAATAACAAGGAGCTCATATTACATTTTAATTGTACAGAGGCCTTTTTTTTTTTTTTTTTTTTACTTTTTGTTAATTCCATTCTTCTGGCCACATATCTCTAAAGAAACAGAAGTGCATTGTGGTTTGATGGAATTTGGGACATGGTATGGGTCTGTGGTTTTGGGTCCAGGCTAACCCCACACCCACCACAATGGGTGTACATCTGTAACAATTGCACCTGTAAGGAAATCCGTCCTCATGTAATGCAAGAAGAAAGGTTTGTGGTGTTACCATTGACCCAGCCCCCCTACCCTAGAGCACGGCACTCACCGATCACGCTGGCGTCAAAGTGGTTGATGAAGGAGTCCATGTCTTCCTCACTGCGCAGGGGCACAGAGCTGGGCCCAGCTTGTTTCTTCATGTAGCTCACAATGCCCTCTGCATGTATACACACACACACAAACACACAAATACATGCAAACAGATACATAAGAATGCACACACAACCATACACAAACATATGTGCAACAAACACCTTGCAAAAAAAAAGAATTGCAATGCACTGTATATTTAAACATGGCTTTTATTTGACTGGACATTAATCCATGAAAACACATGGTAATTGAGGAAAACTTCATAGACACACCAGTATCTACTACTGATACTACAAAATTTATACAAAATGTATAATAAACAGCAGACTTTTAAAAAACTGAATCAGGGTACACAGGGAGCACTACAAACACACACCTTGAAAAACTCACAAACACATTCACACACGTCACCTGCAGGAACGAGGTCCATCGTAGGATGAAGCCTCCTCCCCATTTCGGAAGATTTTTAGCGTGGGGTACCCATTCACCCCGAAGCGACTGCATGTCTCAGAGTTTGTTGTGCAGTCCACCTGCAAGAACAGGGGAAATAAAACTTCAGATGACAGCTCAATTGAATATGTTCAGATGCCACACTCTTTTCAGAGGATCTACGTCTGTTTTCAAACTTTCAAACTATCACAACAGGCCCTGAATCACAGTATAGAACACCCTGGGGTTCCACTCTGGATGTTGCTTCATTAATTTAATTTTTCATCTACACACAGCTATATGGTAAGAACTAGAAATGTGAATGAAATACAAATTTTAGAGTCCCTGTGTCAACAGGGCTCTGTAACAAAACAGCGGAGACCATTTTCTGCTTGCACACATCTTTGGGCGAGTTTCAAAAGTGTTGTGCTGGTCAAAAATTCCAACACATTCAATTGACATTAACGGCATGCGGACGGCTCAAACATTTCGACTCCTTTATCATTATCGCCCAACCAACTAAGCACGAGGGCCAGTGAATCTGCAGTCATTTTTAATCCAAGCGCTCAGATACGACTTTTGTCCTCGGCTCAGAGGGACTAATTTGCATTACCTTAGCTAACGGTACAATCCCCTTCAGTTTTGTAGCAGCAGATTCATACTCGGGAGCCAGTTTCTGACAGTGCCCGCACCTAGAGGGTGAGCGGGGGTTGCGATGAGGGAGAAGACAGGACAGATGACAGAGTAATGAAGACACTGAGCATCACTGGTCATTACATTATCTTGTAAACTGGGAGCTAATTAATCGGCTGAATTTACTTAGCTGAGGAAAAAACGGCGACTACGGACGCTACTGTGATTACTGTGGCTAGAAAGCACGGCATATGTCGCTGTCAAATACTGTTGGGGCATTCTGAAGCAAGGTCTACATCGCAAGTGATAACATTAAGCTCGCAACACTGCAACCCTATAAGACATAGTTCTGACAGATTTGGCATTCAGATTATAGCCTTTCAGATATTGAACATTAACTATTATGGGCTGCAACCTACATGTCATGTTGCATTTTACATTTTTGGACAACTCAGTAAGCCACTCACCTATGGCACATCTGACTATGCATTACTGGCTAACTTCTAGCTAATGCTATCTCGATAGCTGGTCAGCCAATGTGACCATTTTTTAAAATACTATGCACTTAGCTGGGTTTCTACTGTCGTGGGTACTGCATCAAAGTACACTTGACTGTTCGAGGTGTGCCTCGCTTCTTACACAAATACATTAATTTAGGCACACCGGCCGTCGAACTAGCTTACGTTATCTTATCAGCTCAGCCCGCAACCAATTCCTAAGAGATGGCTAACGCTACCTAGCTGAAAGCTTGCCAGCAGCACAATCACGCCGTATCAAGCAGGCTGCCCAGCCATCGGCAAAGCTAAGAAATACTTGCATGAAAACGTCTTTCATTGCTCATTTTTTTAAGAAGGCTATCCTCACCAGGGGGCGAAGAACTCCACCAGCATGGTCTCGTGCTCAGCCGAGGTATAGTCGAAGTCTCCGTCCGACAGCTCGAGCACATCGCTGGCCGCTACAAGAGCGGCGCTGAGTCCGATGACACTTAGCAAGAGAAAAGGGGAGAGGGACAGCAACGTGGTCATGGCTCCCTTGTTAAATACAAAATTTGTTTCCTGGGAAAGACCGATAAAACAGAAATATCACAAGCCTCTAGGAGAAATGGTTAATTTTTTGACATTCACTTTCACTCCTGAACGGGCGTTTTCTCTCTGCACAGGCTGCGAATGGGAGGCGGGTTCAAGTTGAAATTTTGCCGGAAAGTCGCCCTGCTATTGGTTAACACAACCACTATGGATGAGATGTAAACAGGACATGGATTCCCATCTCTGTCAGTCACTGTACATCCAATTGTTCTGCGATTGATCTGGCTAACTCTGTGCTAGCAATACTATCTTTGGGTGCATTTATGTTCCTCCTCCCTGGATCAGATACCTAATCTTCTAAAAAGGTACCATCTTTTACCTGGGGAAATACACTGTGAGGAGCAAATTGACAGTTCAGAGTTTGCAACCCGGGTGTTTTCTGAAAATGTTTGCTAGTTTGATTTTGTACCATGTCACCCATACAGATCACGATGTCTACACTTGTGGAAAAAAAACAACATACATTTATTGCATAAAAAATACAAGTGGAAAATTTTATTCAAAATCCATGTATTTGCATAAATAAATATCTGTATTTACACTGGTAAAAGAAACCAACACAAAATATTGCACTGTAAAAAACACCGTTCAGTCAGGTCAAAACCCCAGTTCCATATTTACAGGAGTAACAATACTTTCTTCCACATTTGTCAGCAAGTACCATATTAAAGAGATGATGTATCTTTTACTTTTATTTAAAAGTATAATTCAATTCAGTAATGATCAGGAAGTGAAAATGTTGCTGATCATTATCATTCTGGCACAATTGTTTTTTTTTTTTTTTTTGCCAACTTGGTCTGTTGAGTTTTAGGTGCAGCTTCAGTCTTCAATATTCTTTGCAGGGTGTTGCATTGGTCAGTCCTTTTTCACAGTCTCTCCACTACATATTGATTCCAGTCCTACATTAATCATCTGACTCTCTTGTTGACCTTTTGCTTAGCCTCTCTCCCACACACTTTTTTCCTCAAGTAGGCTTTTAGCACTGATGCATAATTTCAGTACCCTCTGTTCCAGGACCAGTCCTGGAAAACTTCTTACTGCATCCATAAATTTACACCCTTGAAATAACACAATGCCTACATGTAAGCAACAATGTAATTGAACGTTTGTTCAATTCCTAACAGCCCAGTGACATAGTGGAGTTTTCTGGTCCAAAATTCTGTGGTCTGGTGGTTTCATCAACTCTTATTAGGTCCACTCTGGATCTGGTTCTGACCCATTTCATATCAGCGTGGCTGCTTATGCACCGAGTACTCCACAGACAATGACTACGCCAGCCATAGAGTTTGATGAGCCCCAGCAACACCGTCTCACAGTCTGGTTCTGTTCAGTCAGGGTCATCGTCAGAGGTGGCCTGGTGATCCGCGTCGTGGGCAGGACGGGACGTGGTGTGGAACAGGCGCATGAGCTCCTGGAACCGTAGGGAGACCTGGATCAAAGACAACAGAGGGGCAGGTCAGTGCACCAAACATCAGTAATGTTCAGCTGTAGAAGAGAAGTTTGACACCATGACTGTTGATGGTTACCTTAACTGAACTGATTCATAATCGTCATTCAATCGTATCAGTAAACATTTGCTGTTCACTTTGAACTTTAAGCACATTTTCATTATAAAAAAATGAATTCAAAATATTAACAAATGAGTGTAACATTTTTTTATCTAAGCCTCTCAGACTACTTATTTGAAGTTTTTTTTTCCAACATATGAAAGATGGTGTGTGGGATATTTTTACTGATATACAGAGTAATACTTAGCCCCCACCCATCCACATTGGCAACAAAGTCAATGTTAATGATTCAAACCTTTCAATGCTGAATCAATAACTGAGCTTTCGCTCTGACCCTCTCACGACACATGACATTTGTATTGACTGTGGTACTAGGCTTTCTCAATAGATGACTATGTTATATAGGAGCTTAAGATTACACAAGTCTATGTAGAAACAGCAAGTTGTAAAGAAAATATTGAGCCATCCTGTTGTAGCCGGCATAGTGCAGCCTTTTATTAATAAATAAAAATATTTTGTAACACTAAATTGACCTCATTGGCTGTCTTGTTCCCAAGCTGGGTGGACACAGTCTTGAAAGTGCTATGTTTGGCTCCCTTCTGTTGACAGGCAGTCAAGATCATACGGTCAGCTTCCCTGTCACCCAAAAAAAAAAAAAAAAAAATAAAGAACACACATGCAAAAAAAACATGAGTAAGACAAAGAACACATGGACATATCAAAACAGGTGGTGTCCATTAATGTGCCTTGAGCCACTTGACACAATTATATTTTGGCCCATCGGTTTAGAAAATTTGATTGGGGACATGGCTCACCTGGTCCAGAGGATGACTTTCTCTCCTGTGGGCATGAGGGAGACGTTTTGGGCACAGACCGGGGGGTCAGGGCTGGAGTTGACCGAGTTGGGCTGGGAAGCTGGGGTATCGTTCCCCGCTCCTCCTCTTCCCTCATGCTGCCTGCCTTCTTGCTCCTTCTTTTCCCTATCATCCTCCATCTCCTCTCTCTTTCTTTAGCTGGGGAGAGAGAATTGCAGCAGGAGAGGATTAGTTTCCAGTTCCCTCACTGTGCAATCCAGGGCCCTGTTGGTATCCGCTATAGCCTGCTTATCAGCTCCTTCAGAGCTCTCACCTGGATGTGGGATGTTCACCCCATTGCCTCCCTTTCTTCTCTCCTCTCCCCTTCTCCCCACTCTTTTCTCTGGGTGTAGTCCTGGAGGAAGAGTGCTGGACCCTGGTGACAAGAGTTCACCCCTCTTGCGCCGGGACAACGAGCCCTAAGATGGGAGAGTTTTTTTTTTTTCAGTCTTGTACTTCAGGAATGCAACAACAGCGTTAATGTTTTTACAGAGGTCATGCTCAACAGAGCAGTATGGGATGCGCGTAAAAGAAATTATTCAGATTCCATACACTTGCGGCACCCTGTCCTTGAGCAGAGTGCTTTACCTAGAAACGTTCTGCTAAATACCCAGCTGTGTAATCTAATACTACAAAAACAAAAGCTATGCAAATGTCTGTTTGGCAGATAATGATCACTTCTGCTAATCATAAATCAGCACCATCATCATTACACACACCAAAAAGTATGGCAAATACTTTTAGTCATGCACTGGAATAGCAGGTAGACTATGTGCCAGTACAAGGCATGATCAATTAAGCACCAAAAGTTCAGTCATTTGCATACAAAACACACCTCGATTTGTAAACCAAAACCAAATGTGCCACCACTGCGCTGGATGGGAGGAGTCAGCGCTCCATTTCAACGCTGAACAGCCTGGGTCATGCACTTTCATCCCCCCAGATCAAATGATGGCAAAGACAGTTGAAAGGCAAACCAAGCAATGGCCAACCCACATGGTAGCAAAGACCTACACTGTCTGACTGCATAACTACGGAAAATTACATGATTTCATACTGGCTGACAGCTTATCTTCATTTCCAGTGGTTTCTCCAGCTGTGTTTTTTTTTTCCCCTCAAAAGTTGGGTGGGGGGCGGATTGTGGTTCCCTATGAAACTGGGGGTGATGTACCTCCCCGTCCTCCCTCGCCATCTGTGCCCCTGGGTTTCCCCCACCCCAAATACTTTTTAATCGCAGGGCACCAAATCGAGCACACCCGGTTATATTCTTACATTTTTCCTTGAGACTCTTCTTGGTTTGGCTGCACGTTTTGAGCCACGGTAAGGCCTGTCTTTCCCTCCCACTGACCAGTCACAGACCGGGCCTTCCTCCTTCTTCGGTGTTCCAAGATTTTGGGACTCCTTCCCCTCCTCCGAAACGGGATGTGTGACCTCGTTGAGTCGTCTCCTGGCCCCTCTCCTTGGCCTTTGACTTGCAGTTGCGCCTGAGGGAGCAACTCCTTCAGGGCAAACTGACTGTGAAAAGGCTGTGATGTCATCAAAAAACTCCCAGAATTCAGTCTGCAGATGGGTGTGATTTTTCAGTAGGGATGCTATCTGAGATTTCATCTGTAAGGAAAAGAAGTAAGAAAGAAACATTTCACTTAACTACAGAGAAAAGAATAAAATCACTTCATCAGGGTTTCTACAGTATGACGAATGCAAACTTTAAAAGGTGTAAAACAAGATATAAAGGATTTTGTTTGTTAGCAAGAGACCACAGAAAAAAAAAAAGTTAAACTTTTTTCTTGAATTCAAAAGTATCCTGCCAGTTCACATTGTACCCAGATTGCTCAGTAGACAATGTAAACTCCTGAATCCTGAACACTGAAGCTACAGTACTGAGAATCAAAGCCTTTGTGATCCTTGCTGTATGTAAACTAATAAGATATGAACAACGAAAGAAGGAGTGTTATACAAAAACACTGTACAAAATTCAATTAAAGCAATACACAAAATCCAAGCACTTTTGCAACTTTGAATTCCACACATTAAAAGTAAAGCCTTTACAGATTCTCCATACACTCTGCTTTATCCTGAATACATGCTAATCAAATACAGTACTTATACAAGTCAAAGTATGTACTATGGATACTTTTACAGTGTGATTGATGTGGTTAAAACAGCGCCTCCTACTGTACCTCTCTGAGACCTGCAGGAGTGAGGCTGGGCCCCTCTTGCAGGGCGTGCACGATCCTTTGGAAGTGGGCGGGGCTCTCCTCAAAACTCATCTCCAGTTGCCTCAGGAAACGCCGACTGCGCTCAAATGCTTGCTGCTCCACCAGCTGGGAGGACAGGGAGGGAGAGAGGTAAGTAATAAGGGGGCAAGTATTTTTTTTTAATATATATATAAACATATATATACCAAGATTTTTTTAATAAAACACAAGAATGATGTCGCTTGTGTACGGGGTATGAGGCCAGGCCCAGCGGTAGTGTATGGGTTGTGGGGCATGAGGTCAGGCCCAGCGGTAGTGCATGGGTTGTGGGGTATGAGGTCAGGCCTAGCGGTAGTGTATGGGTTGTGAAGTATGAGTCAGTACCAGGCCACACTCCCTGGCCTGCTCAGGCTGCAGGAAGGCTGCGAAATCCTGCAGAAGCTCCGGCCAGTCCTTAAGCAGAGACTTCAGCTGGCCGAAAAGCCCCACCAAGCTGCTCCTGTCACCCCCCTGCTGGAACTCATACAGGACCCTCAGGAACTCATCCACTTTCCCCGGGGCTTCCCACACGGCCGCACACACCTGAGGACACAGCAAATGTTTGGAAGGAACAAACATGGGACATTTGGAAGCATTTGAGCCTCCTGTACTTAAACAACAATAAAAATTTGGAGGAAACATTGGGGTGGATCTGGGATATAGGTTATCTACAAATGTATGGTTTTGGCACCCCTCGTTAGCACTAGCAGTGAATGGAGGACTTATTTCTTACCCTGCGGAGGTAGGCCTGGGCAAAGGCCATATCCTGGCTCTCCATGGCCCGGTCGCTATCCTGAGCATCCTCTTCATTAAGTGGCGGTGTAGGCTTAGACATGCCCTGTCTGCCCTGCTTCTTGCGCCCCCTATGGGTCAGACGCTGGCGGAGGCGGCAGCCAGAACCTTGGAGAGACGGAGGTGTAGATGTGAGAGTGAGACAGAAAACTGTTACCAAGAGTAACACTAGAGCGCTATGAAGACTTGACAGAGTGTGACAGCCTGCCATGTATGCAGCCATACCAGCATTTGCTATGTGTAAGTGGAGCTTGAAATCAATTTTTTAACAAGTTGAACAGCAGCTTAAAAACTGACATGAAATGTACTGGGCACAATTACAATGTTTCACATATGAGACTATAATTAATTTTGTGATTAGGAGGGTCTCACCATCCCTCTTGACCTCAGACTGATCTCTGCCCCGGCCAGCTCCTCTCCGCCTGCCCCGAGACGAAACCCCTCTGCCAGCAGACTTGTAGGATCCACCCTCCCTAAGCATTGGCTCCTCCCCTTCACACAGCCCCTCAGTTTCCTTGGGATTCTGGGAAACTGAGGAATTTGGGGAAGCATGGGAGAGGATGGAACCAGGGGAATTTGGGGAGTTGGGGCCATTTTTATCCCCCTCCCCAAAACTCATCCCCTCTGAAGCCAGCATACTGAGCTTCTCCATGGTCTCCTACAACAGGGGGAGAATGAAATACATCACATCCCTGCAGGTACAGCCCAGACTAACATACAAGACAACCATTACGGTCTTATTTTAGTAATTGTAGCCAGTGATCTTTTACACTATATATGACAGTGTTAAACATGATACACAAGTACAAAGATGTGGAATATTTCAACATTGGCCAAGGCAAGACATACTTCTGAAGCTGATAATATATGGATATGATTTTAGCAGAGGATTCTGTAAGTAACAAAAGGTCAATAACTTAAGTATACAGACTGTGACCTGCAACACACCTGCAACTCTGGTACTGACAACTCTGACTCCTCAGATGCCAGTGACATCACTTCCTCCTCCTCTTTATCCTCCTCTCCATCTTTGATGTTGTCTGTCAGCCCCTCCTCTTTTGTTCTCCTCCACTCCTGACCCCTTTGCCCAGGCTCACCTCCCTGGGGGCTGTGCTGAGGGGTGGAGGCCAGGAGGCCACTCCACCCCTCGCCCTCCTCTTCCTCCATCCTCTGCAGGGTGCCCGGGCTGGAGACAGGGCTCTCTGAGGACTCTGACAGGGCCAGAGGGGACCCCCCTAAATCACCAACCTCCTCCTCCTCCTCTTCATCCCCACCATATTGTCCTTCCTCCTCCTCATCTTCACCACCTTCCTCTAATCCCTGGAAGCCCTCACCCTGTCCAATCTTCTCCTTCCTGCTAGTTGGATTCACAGAAGATAACCGAGGTGCTGTTTCTTCCACAGGTTTTGCCTCGTTCTGGAGATCAGGTTTGGGAGACATAGCTGAGCCCTTTCTGGGGTGTCTGGCTGTGCCTTGCTGGGATCCACCCACATGACCAGGGGAGGGACGTTCAATCTGGGCCACTGCAGTGATGTTCGGCAGCGTCGTCTCTGCAATCACGCAGTTTTGGGGTACGAAGATTAAATGGGAGCCCCCTTCAGAGGTGCTACGGAGCAGGAGGCTCTTGGGACCCCCTGCAGGGGCAGGAGCCAGAGCGTGGGAAATGGCAGGGAGGTGATTTTGGAGGACTCTGAGCTCAACAGCCTCCCCTGAGCCATTTGAAAGGGCCACAGGAGCTTGAGCAGAGAGCCCCACCGGTGCGCTGAGCTTTTGGGGACTGCTACTTTGCTCAGTGCGCCCCTCCTTGCTCAGTTTGTCCACTGAGCTTATCACCTGCTCAGGAGACCTGAGGATAAGAGGCGTCTTAGCGTTAGACAAGGATTCTGGTTTGGAGTTTGTTCTGGTGGCACTCTTGGGGCATATGGGAGGGCCATTCTCAGACGGATTCTGTTTCGGGGGAGCAGGTAACAGAGGCCGGCCCAGGTTTCGGGGCTGTGCGAAGGTGGTAGAGGGGCGAGACACAGCGCCCTGTGGCCTAGCCAATCCCTCACTAACACGGGCAGGGCAGATGACTGTGGTGGCCAATGGGGAGGCCATGTTGATGATGACAGTGGCTGGGAGACCGTGATGGACTGCCCCGGGTTTATCCATGGTCTTTGCACCTCTCTCCAACTCCAACATGCTGACGGCGCCCCCTGCTGAGATTGTGAGGACCTGCAGGGGCTTAGGCGGTGGTGGTGGAGGCTTAGGAGGGGCAGGTTTAATTGGGAGAAATTTACGAGAGGACACTGGCTGGGTGCTATTTTCTGCACACGCCTGTATCGTTTGTCCCATGCCTTCAGTTATACATTCTTCACCCGAGGGGGTGCTGTTGGGAAGTATTGAAGGCGGCCGCAGGCGCCTGAAGCCAGAAGGGTGTAGGGTGAGGGTTTCGGGAGTTCAGGTGGGTAACGTATGCCAGGGGGAAACGTATAGGGGGCTGTGTTTGTCATCATTTGAGGGGGACCATCCAGTGTGGGACTATTATAATCCATCACAGCTTTGTGGATGAAGGGAACACTCTTCTGCAGGAGCACAAAAAATATGTATTACCTATATTTACTTATTTTCTCCAATAGTATACTGAGTAAATAAAAACTTAGTAATACCTAAATGAGTGTATGCACCTCATCTGGTGAAAACAAAATTAGTTATAGCCTAAACAATTTCTTACCTGCAGCCACATTGGCATGATTTTCAGCTCTCTCTCCACTGGAGGTCGCTGTTCATCAGGCTTCACATTTCCACATGCCAACGGCATAGGGGGAACCATCTTTTGCCGGACATAGAACTGGAAGCCAAAGACAAGGGGAGTGTTTAAGGAGCAACACTGTATTATGGCAAATGCAAACAATTGATAGGCAGTCTTATGGACTCAATTCAATTATAAATAGAACTACAACTACCAAAAACAGGGGATGACAAAGTGAATACTGTGGGAAAATGATATATTATTAGTGGGGTGTGGGGGTCACACCTTTATGACGTTGTCGGGGGCACGCCGTTGGGACAAATCAAAGACACGCCTCCGGAGCTGTTTTGGGTCCTTGCAGCGGATCAGGTACTCACACACCAGCTGGTATGGGCTCATAGTCCCACTGAAGTTCCTCAGGCCCAGCACCAGAAGACTGAGGGAGAGGAGGGGAGGGGAGGGGAGGGCAGAGGTGAGGTTTTCACTTAATACCCCTTATGCAGCTTTACTTTACATTACTGAAGCAGTTGCTTAACCACTATAGCATTGTGAACTATGGCTAAACATGACAAGGGCTGTATGACATTAAGCACCTTTTGTGTGTGTGTGTGTGTGTGTGTGTGTTTGTGTGTCATAGGGTGAGTGTGTATGCATTTGTTCATACTGTGAGAGCTGTCTGCGTGCCAGTACATGTGTGATTGTGTGTGTGCATGTGAGACTGGAGAGCAGAAAGTGTGTGTGAGAGAGATTGTGATGTTCAGTAGTACTCATGTTGCGTGAGCGGGAGTCTGATTGTCTTGTCCGTGCACACACCTGTCCTCTCCACGGGTGTGGATGGAGTTGGTGCGAGGGGCGTGCAGGGCTGGGTCCAGGCTGCAGAGGGGCAGTAGTTCTGGGTAAGGAACACAGGCCTGGTGGCCAGAAGCCAGGCCAGCTTGGGCGGCAGCAAAGGGAGGGAGCTCCCTGCCGAGAACCAGCAAAAACAAGAGCAGTTACAGCCCTGTTGCACACTCATACACTCTCCACACTGACAGCCTCAAAATACCCATCACTCTTGTGACAACTACACACTTCTGTGACAAAATCACATGAAAAAATAAGTTTAATAAATTTAATAAATTCTGTTTCTAACATATGTATAGACACTTGCGCAAACAGACACACACACCCCTCTTGGCAGTGCGGACAGGCTTAGTGGGGGCTGAGGCCGGAGAGGCAGGGCACTGCTTAAGCTCCTCTAGCAGAGACAGCGCCCCCTGCAGGTTACAGGCCCTGAAGATGCTGACGTAGCCAGGCTCCATGGTTCCCCGTGCCTGCTCCCCTCGCTGGGCAAAAGACTCCAGCTCCGACTGAAGAAAAGAGGGAGGGAAAGAGGAAGGAGAGAGAGGGACAGACTGGATCAACTTATTACAGGCAACACTAATTATCCACCACTGTTGTGTCATTCTTTTGAAATTATCTTTCTCATGAGCAAAGGGCAACATCTTGTAACAGATAATGCAATCGCGTTACCAAGCTACCAAGTTAGGGTATTGTCTTTGCAAGCTCATGTTAGCTTGTTTTTTTTTTTTTTTTTTTTTTTATGGATAGCTGCTACGGCAGCTGAGGCTGGGTTAATGGCTGATCTGGGATCAGCAGGTGGACTCACCAGGAAGAGGCGAGTGGTGACAGCTTCGCTCTGCAAGGCTTCCACAGGGCCGCTCAGCATGTGTACCTGGGTCAGCAGCTGGACGTGCTTGAAGGGGGGAAAAACACGACCATCTCTACCTCTCCCACATGTCATACCACAACCTCTATTCAATGCTTTGGCCATCTTTTTTGTTGGCATTTGAACATTCCAGCACTTTCTGACTTTCATATTGCTGCCTGTTTAATTTTCTTGTCAAGGCCAGCCCCATGCATTTCCTTTCATTTAACAGTCATTGTTGACCAGTTGTTGATGGCACACTAAACGGGGCACTATAAATCCATGTGCAGGTAAAGTGCATTAATGCACAGAAAACAACCAATGTTTATTATTTAAAGGACACAAATAACTAATTTCAGTTTATATGCATTATGTACAAACTAGCAGGACCAATACAGCTAATAATGGGACTAATTATTTAGTCAAGGGCAGCAGCTAAAGGAAAACCCAGCATGCACAAGTATCTGCAGGGCACTGAGTTTGATTCTGCTGGACAAAATAACTGAAAATGTTCAGCTCAATTACAGTAAATGATTTCAAATCTTTTTTATGATTTAACACATATTGAAAATATATCACAATGTTTTTCTTCATGTCTTTTTGACCAGTGGCTGGTCACAATGACAAATAGTGACTGCAGTTCCCCTTGGCGGATGGCAGAGGGCGCTGTACCTGCTGGATCTGCTGCTGCAGCTGCTGTTTCTGTGGGTGGGTGAGCATGAGGGCGCAGGGCGGGGGCAACAGCAGCACCTGGGGGGGAGTGCCGTTCTTGGAGGCCTCAGCTGCCTGGCTCTCCAGCAGGGCCCGGTGCCGGCGGAGGGCCGCCAGCTGTTCCCTCACCGTACGGTGGCGCTCTGTCAGCAGGTTGGCCAGCGGCTCCTCAAATCTGCAGCCGACAGACGGACAGCGGTCAGCAGCCGCCATACAGTCGGCACCAGAGCTGGGGAGTGTTATGATACAAGCATAGTGTCTTTATCTTAGCGATACCCTGGAGAGTTCCAGGAGACCCACAGGGTCTGCCAGTTTTTGTTTCAGTGACAAATGAAGTCATTAACATTTCCTCAGATATTAATGTTTGCGTGAGTATCTGTGTGTATATGTGTATCTGTGTGTGATCATCCCAAAGGAAGGCCTGAGACAGAACATCTAATATTCTGTACCTGATTGTCTGTGGGATGTTGAAATTGGGAGCTTCCTGGGATGGTGCCTCTTCCTCCCTCTCCTCTTCTTCCTCATGCCCTTCTTCATCCTGCTCTTGCACCCCCAACTCATCTCGGAACTGTGAGAGAGAAATAGAGAAAGGAGAGTCAAACAGGTATCTCTAAATTAGAAGTGTCGATCTCCATTATCAGAAAATGACCAAAATTGTTGACTGATCTTAAAGCTTCAGCAGATTAAATCTGAGGATTACATGCCATGCATAATGGAAAATCCTTGCAGATAACAGCTGTCCAAGAAGTGCAGATTTCTTAACCACTCTTACCGTTTCAAACAGCTCCTCCATCAGCTCGCTCACTTCCTTTTCTGTGTGAGAAACACAGAGAGAAAGAGAAACAGAAGCAGAGTCAAAAAAGAGCGAGAACCACAAAGACATGGAGACAGAGGCACTCTGAGAGAATAGTTCAATGGAATAGATCCTATACACTGATGAAAAACTATAAATTACCATACTCACTGAAATATCTTGTATTTACCAGATATGTCTTACTTTGAAACAACACAATAATTTTGTATTCCTGGAATTCAGAACATGAAATCATGCTATAGCATCATGGGTAACTTCAGCACCACGCCACAGTCCCAAAGCACTGCCACAACATCATCATCATGGCAACTTACTGGTGATGCGCACAGCTCTGTCATTGCGGTAGTCCTCCACATCTGGCTCATCGATGTCCTCAAGGAAGTTGTACTCTGGATCATCGTCATCATCGCCCTCCTCTGTGTGTGTGTGAGAGAGAGAGATCGTTTTTCAACAGTAACACAGGACTACTAATGCATAGTGTAGCAGAGATGAGATGGCACTGAAGACAGATGAGCTCAAACTGACGAGTGACTTGAACTGGGAAACTGGACATGTCTGGTTAGATTGTGTGTGCACAGACCTGACCAGACCTACCTTCTCAAATCAAGCACTCTCTCTCACACACACACACACACACACACACACACACACACACACACACACACACACACACACACACACACACACACACACACACACACACACACACACACTCCTCTTGTCCTCTTGACTCAAGTCTTATGTGCCCATATTAATGATGCTGATGGCACCATCGCACTCACTCTCTTCTGGTCCCACCCACTACTGTCCTCCTGCTGACTCCATTCCAGGCCCCTCCAGCTCGTCATCAGCTCCAACTCCTCCCACTACTCTGCTGGTCCCTCCCACTTAATCCCATGCTACTCACAATATCCCTTTACCCTCATTTTCCATGTCAGAGGTCATCAGGCCCTGCAGCCAATTGGTCCACTCCCTGTCCTCGGGGGCGGAGCCACAGTCATACATGTCAGGGGTGATGTCGGGGGCCCGTAGTTCCGCCTCAAGCCTTCCCAATGGGACATCCCGGAGGGGGCGCTTGGAACGGGTGCGGCAGGCCATCAAGCCCCCCTCTTCCCCACCACCACCACTCAGATTCTAGGAGATAGAAAATTTTGGGAACTTTTAACAATAATTTTGAGTGCTATTAAAATAATAACATTAACAGTAGTATTATTACAGTGTTACTATTCTTAATTTTACTATTAATGCTATTGTTACTATGAACCTGGTACGGCTCCAGACAGATGGGGCTGATGGCCAGCTCCTCCTCCACAGCGTGAAGCTTCTCCATGAAGCTGCATTCGGGTGGGGCCCTGGGGGGCCGCGGGGGGCCTGCAGGCTGCGGGGGTGGAGGGGGGCCCATGGGTACAACCTCCACCCTCAGGTGCCGAGACTTGTGTGAGCGCTGGAGCAGGTAGCAGGGAGGGACCATTAGTGTTACATTAGGTGTTCACCTGCACCGATCATTTGGAATTGAAAGCAGTGCAGGTGTGCGTTACCTGTGTAGGACTGCAGCTCCTGTCGTCGTCACCTTCCATGATAGCTCGGGCCAGACCACTTCGACTGCCCCGTGGAGAGGAAGCGGTGCTCTCTATGTCACTCTCCAAAAACGTCTGAAACACATCCAACACATTGCATCAATCAGCACATATCCACAGGGCTGCTAGGAGGCTGTGTGGTGTCAGGACACACCCCTCTCTGTGGTATCAAACTCACATTCACCAGTTCTGGACAGCATCCCTCCCAGGCAATACATATTTAGTCTTAGTGTCACCAATGGAGGGATGGATTGATTCAGCAGGTACTGTTACTTTGCTCACCAGCGGCCCCTATTGGTCAAATGCATGCCCTGCAGTTTGCCCACACAAGAATGCTCACAGAGTGTTTTCCCCAGACTTGCGTCTGGTCAGCACAGTGTCCCTCACCTCCTCGGCGGTTTCGTCCTCTTCATCTTCATCTGGGCAGTATTCTTCATCAGACGAGTCCTCTTCTTCAAGAGGGATGTCCACAAACTGAGGGGGCTGATACAGGAGAGGGACAGATGGGACCATGGGGTCAAAAGAAACAGGAAACAGTCTAGTGACATGGCAGACACATTGGAAGCTAAATTTCAGCGCATGCAAAACAGGGGTCCCCCCATGTAACACAATATCATTTACAATCTGAATGTAATACAAATGTGTTTTTCTTGCATTCTATTATGTTTATGTTTAGCTATACCTTGAAGTTATTTTGGGAGTAAAAATCACTGTTACTGGGGTAGACATGGATGGATGTGTTCTGGGCTTATTATTTTGTTTCATATGGTAATTTAATCCCTGAAATATGTTGTTTTTTTGTTAGGTCATATGATAATGGATTGTATCCCAGATTAATAACAACTACCCTCTGTATGAAACAATTCAAAATAATAAGGTTGAACTTGTCATATCAAATGCTAGATTTTATTCATTCGAGTGTATTTTGGCGCTCAAAGCCAGCCCCAGCATGCTTCCCAGGTAAAAGGCAGGCGCACCTTCAGCTCATTGGGTTTCTTCATGGGGGAGATGGTCCAGGTGGGAATGACCTGAAAGACACATGCCTTAATCTCAGTTCAAACCTCCTGTTTAATCACATCACAGCTCCCTTTACAAACAGTTACATTTTCTCACAATGTTGTGAAGCATGCTGTGATTGAGTCCATTTAGCATGTCGTTCATAAGGACACTGAGAGCAGAAGGCCAATCAGAGCAATTTCAAAAACACATGACCAAAACAGGTTTTTGCTCAACACTCTCCAAATGTAGTGGTCTGACTGATTGTTGTAGCATGTGGATTGGCTAATACAGTAGAGTATCTGGATCAAATAAGCATTAGTGAGTCTGCATTGCATCTTCACGGCTCTGACACAAACACAGACATGTTCACTGTGTGATAACACAATGTTTACACTCTGTATGAACAGAAGCGCTAAAAAACTCACCACTCCTTTTTCCACCACTTCCTTCAGCTTAGAGCGAGTCATCTTGGGTTCCTAACAGACAGATTCCCAAGTAAAAAAAAAAACGAAAACAAATTCAAACAAGTCTTACCAAACTGTGTGACATGCAACGATTGTGAAATTCTGGGCAGATACTGATATCGATGTTTAAAATAACAATTTACCTGATAGCCGATGCTGACAACCATTGTTTTTTGGGTTGTTTATTTTGTTTTTGTTGTTATTTATTTCTCTTTTTGACCCAGGAAAACAAATACATCTTCATTACAAAAAATAACTGAACGGTTTTAATGTCTTTCAGCCCTTCATCACACTATCTTTGAATGAGCACAAATTCAATCATACAAATTTATGAAACAACCTTTAATATAACTTTCTTTCACATTTAGCCAGTGCAAAATTGATGCAACACAACAGATAAACATCAGCCACTGCCATCTGTGAATGTCATCTTATTTTCCAATAGGCAGATGGCAATCAACAAGGCGAAAACTGGCTGATACTGATGTACTGCCCATACATGGGTGCATCCCTATTTTGAAATAAGACAAGACATAAACATGTTTTTATTCATCACCCTGGGGCATTTCCCCCCAGTGGAGTACTCACAAACACAGGCATGGCCTCTGTCTCGCTGATGGCAGCCTTCATCATAGCCACCACATGCTCATTGGTGATCACTTCCTGTAGGCATGGGGACAAACGAAGAGAAGAGACACCACAATCAGCAAAGACCCATACTCCTGGCTGACAGTCTGTGAGTCATATATGACTGAACAAAAAAATGAGATTGTGTGAATGTGTGTGTTTGCATGCATAAACTGGGTGGGTGAGTGGTGAGCTTCCATATGTACATGCGTGAGACAGAAATGTGAGTGGCTGAAAGTGAGTGAGCAAGTGAGTAAGTGAGCTTATGTGCGTGTGTGTTTTGTGTGAGCGAATGATAAGTAAAGGAAAGAGGACGTGTGGGAGGTAACTCATCCAGGACTTACATGGATGATGTTGCGCACGTTGACAGAAGTCAGGTTATGCTGTCGGGATTTGCTCTCCAGCTCTCTGTCCAGCTGCCTGTCGATCTCCACTTCAATCTGATCCACCTCCATTGGACCCTCCTCTCTGCCCACCCCTTCCTGACCCAACCCAGGTCCTCCAGCCCGGCCTCCCTCCTCACGGGCCACACCCCGCTTCCTCTTTGCCTTGCCCTTTCTCCTCCTCTTGTGTCTCCTCCTACGCTGTTCATCTTCTATAGTGATACAGAGAGAGATAGAAAATAATAAAGATTTTTAAAGACAAATACAGACAGTCTCAATTAACCATATGGGGTGGTACAAAACTATTTTTTCACCAATGCACAAAACAGGAGTCTGATCTGTTACAATTCTCAGAACCAGGTGAAAACAAGGTAATATATGCACAGCGAACCATCTATAAACAGGTGCAGAAATACTCACCCAGGGTAATGACCAGGCTCATGTCACTGTCCTCCTGGGCCAGAAGGGGCGCTGTGAAGGGCTAGAGCATGGCTGAGGCTCCTCCCCATCCTGAGCTTGACCTGGAGACAGGGCTATGTCATCCTGGCCTGAGATACACAAACACTCAAACATACATAAAACACATCTCCACGCAAATGCACGCATAAGCTTACTTTATCATAGGCTAATAATTAGGAAAATTAGGTTGTGATAGGGACATGCATTTCCATTAATTTCATATTCAAAGTATTAGTTCTTTCTGTGCAAAGTACCACTCACTCCAAGGAGAAATACTTGCAACCTTCACACTGGAGAATTAGTAATTAGTTAAACAAAATAATTTTTCTTGCCAGGGTCCTCATGGACATACAGTGGCTTCATCAATATCTTTTAGAAATAATACAACTGGATTTAGATTGTTGTCTTTTGGTTGGTAATAAAAAGACTCTGGATACTAAATGCAGTTAGAAATTGTTGACCTTTGGCCAAGCAATCCCAATATAAACTTTCCTTTCTAGTTTACAGACACAAATATAGATAAACATAACATATTTATTGTCTTGTTCCTAGCACTAACCTACAGTACTCAACTCGTCTGTGTCTCTCCTCTGTTCCCTTTCTCTTGTTCTCTATCCTGCTCTCTCTTCATTACCTGCAGGGTCGTCCTGGCCGGGCTGCTGGCTCGGGCAGCTGTGTCTTGGTGATCGACTTGTAGATGAGGCTGCATCAGGAACGGTTCTCTGACCTGTGGCAGTAGCGTTCTTCTCTGCAATGCATGTGGCACTCTGGGATACTGGAGGTCTGTCCTCAGTCTCTTCCTTCTTTCTGGTTTTGGACCACGGTGAGCCTGAGTTTGGAGACGCAGGTTTGCGCTTCCTGGTCAGACTCATTGTGTATTCGGACCTGCAGAACCGAGATTAGACCAGCTCTTGTTACAGAGCAGCTGCACAGATGGTATATTGCAAAGCAAGTATTTACCATTCTTACACTATGCAAGCAGTAGTTCAATGCTGACAGCACTGTTGGGTCTACCATTAAGTGATGCAAAGATGCAGTTACTTCATAATTACCATAATGTTATAGCATAATCATAACAACATAAAACAATAAGGACATATCATGACGAGAACAGACCGATCAGCCCAACTAAGCTTACCATTTGCCTACAATATACAGAGAAGCCCATTAAGCCTGCACTTAAACACTCTGCCTCTGCCACACGATGTGGCAAACCCCTAGCCACACTCCACATTAGTACTCTGACTTCATCTGCTTTAACGTGATCAGTGTCTGCTGTAATACTGGAAGGTTTAGTCACACCAAGATATTAGAGATACCGACATGACGTAAGAATGACTTTATCCTCCTTGTCCTACGATGAATCCATTTATTTGACACATGATCTTGAAGCAGAAGGACCAGAAATGGCAAGGGCAGTTGAGTCCATACCGCAATAAAGACAAGAACAGCCAGGAAAATAGTATAAAGCTATAGTCGGCGCTAAAGTCAAAGTATGATACGCCAGTTTGCTAAAAGGGTCTAACAATCACATACAGTACAGTTACTAGGTTCATCACAATAGCATGCACATAATTCTTCCTGTTATTAGTATCGATATGCTAACGATACTAGCATTGCATTGAATCATACATGTTTAGCTAGTCAAATACCTTGACTCAACTGCAATGACCTACAAACGCAACATCACATACATCGCTGCCTGGGTACTTCTGCTGCCACGTTAGAATTCATGGTACCAGACTGATAAGAAGCGCGAAGATCCACTTACAAATTCTCAACCTCATTGCGTTTGGTCAAGCTAACGTGCAGGAACTTCAGCCACAAATGAAGGCCGCTTGTCGTTGTTTACGCAAACCAGCGGTGTGTTTGACGGCTGGCTTCTTTTGTGTATATTCATTTATTGTGATGTTTTATACCCGCCGGGACGAATCCCACCCCCTCCTACAAACATAAACAGTAGCCGGTTTTGAAGTCGGACAATTTCCTGGTGTCACACTTAAACCCTTCCCTTTTACTCTCACACAATATAAGATGAAGACGTGTAATAACGCCAACAACTGGCCGTCGCTTGAAAATCCTAAATAATAGCCTAAATTAATTCTGTGACTCTCAGTGTGTGATATTGCAGTTAATACTGTAATAGGAAAAACACTAGTTTTGAAACCACGTGACTTCTTGACGTCCACATGTGTAAAACTTCAAAAACAAGGCGCGCGCATATTCCATCTATTGGGGGAAGCTCTGAATTACTGTTAATTTTTTGTTTTCTTCTCTTTACCAGAATATTATTATACTTACCCTGTTTCACGCTTCTGATATTGTTATTTTACATGCAACAGCATTAAATAAAAAAAATATTCAGACTTAAGATTAAGGTACTTCCTCCCCATCTTGCACCTATACCAACTACAGGTGTGCCGAAATCCATGGGTTCCTGTGATTGGCTGTATCCACGCTGACTTTCAGACTGAGGCCAGTAGAATCCAACAAATACCAGTGATAAAGTATCTGCATACTTTTCAAAACGGTAACCAGGTCGGAGGTCCGAGCCAAAAACCATTCCAATTTCATTGACGGGCAGTAATTGTGGAAGTAAAAGGGAGACCACAATCTAACATTGGTTCTTTTGATCATGGAAAATGTGTATGTATCACATAATGCAGATGGCAAGAAATGCATCCCGGAGTTGTATAAAAGCGAACACTTGGGATTACCGTCCGTTCAGGACACACACAGCTGCGCGAGGAGTCGTCCAACAGCACTGCGAGATCTAGTTTTGACTCCAGAGCGACAGCCTAAGTTTATAATTCCGTCTCTCGGTCCACTCCCAAGGAGGACGCACAGCCCGAAACCCCCATGTAGTCCCGCGATAACTGGACGTGGATTCTACAACAGCCCTTGTTCTTCTACCAGGGGGTCGTTAGCGTGTCGGTCACCCTGCCAAAGTCCCCTCCGTCTTGGGCCGGTGTCGGAGCTAAAAAATGGCAAAACCCCTGACAACGACGACCAGTTTAGTCCGGTGACGCGTACGGCAATGTCTCTACCTGTGCCGAAAATTACCACCCCGTACGGTTTCAAGGCCCTTGGAAAAAGCCCAGGCGTCCAACGAAGGGAGTCTTTATTTTTCGATGAGGAGGCCAGACCGTTTGTCCATGACACCGGAAAGGGAAAAGCTCTGCGTGCTTTCTCACCTTCGTGTCTTCGACCCCGCAAGCCGTCATACCAGCGTATGGATTCAGGCGATTCGGCTAACCTGCTCACCTGCGACTCGCACGTGTCAGAAAGTACTACGAATCCAAGTCCCAAACCACGAAGCTCCGTACAGATTCTGGCCAAGGGGAGACTACAGCCTAAGCTCAAGAAGAACTTGGCCGCAGTAAAAACACTGGCCCCTAACTGGTTGAAGAGGGGCTTTAACAAAAGTAAAGAAGGCAAGGATGGTTGCCAAGAAAAACCTTAACATTTACTACTGTGATTTCATTGTTGTTTGGTAATGAAAGTATTTTAGAAACGTTTAATGTTAAGTTATACAAATTTAAATGTAAAATAAAGGTGAAGTTTTTGTTTTAAATGTTTGTTTTCTCTTCTGTAGCACAATATAGATGGGGTGTAACAAATGGGCACTGGTTTACAGTCTTGACCATTACAGCTTTGTAGGCCCTTTAATGTGTGCCCTGTGCAGCTGTGACTCAAAGTAGCATCAAAGTGCCAAGGAGGGCCTTTCTAATTCTATTTCAACTGGTTAAATTACTCAATGCAATTATCCAATAAAAGCAGACGCAGTTTGCCACACGCATTTCCTCCATTGCAGTTTAACACCACTGCTCTAGTTGTGATTTCAAATTTGGGCAGGGAAAGAGTCAATGATCTGAAATTGCTGTGCTAGCATGCACCATTTTGTCGTGGGAATATCTGCCATTTAATTCCTCGTAGATATGTAATATGGTCCTAGAACAACCTGTACTCTCTAATAACCCATCTTCATCATGCTCTTGACTTGAATTTTGTGAAAATGTAAGGGAGAGCTAAGTAAAATCTCTACAGCAGGAGATTGAGGATGAACACAAGTGTTCTACTGAGACCCAAGAAGCCATGTGCTGTTTCTATGCACTCTGCCCTATTGAGCTGAGCAGCACATGGATATTGAATGCAAATTGACAGGTGTTGTGTTTTGTGAAGTGTTGCCACATGGCAGAGAGCAACATGCAGTCTCCAAAAAAAGCACCCACCGTGATGACTAAAACCCTCTGTTATTGGTTGATGCTGGGCCAATCACACTGTCTCACATTACAGACACAGCTAGCACTGGCTCTGAATTTGATTTAAGGCCTTGGAACATGTCACTATGAATTATGTTTTAGGTGGATACACCACCAAGGATATGAGGCCCAATAAAATCCTCTTTATACAACGTGGCCTATTTAATCAATACAGCAGTTTCGCTCTTAAAACCGGATTCTTATCACAATCAACCAACAGAATATTTGGTTTTAGGAAGATGAGTAGTTTCAATTCAACACACACCACACATTTTCCTATTTTTTTGGCCTTTTTTATTAATATTATATTTATGATCTTTATATGAAAATAGGTCGGTAGAAAGAAACTGGTTTTTAAAAACCTCTGGACTGTTGCTGTTTTGGGAGTACGTTCCTTTGTCAGTCCTTGCAGTCCCACAGCTGTAGTAAAAATCCATTGACTGGTTACTGTGAAGTGTCCCATTGAGTCCATTGGCCCCACTTGTGGCTACAGAAGCAGCCGATTTGAGACAGCAAGTTACAAGCCGATTGTAAACCTGTATATCAAAGGTAAAAAGTGGAGATGGTGTTGACATGGCTCACTTCACCTATCCTTTCCCAAACAAAAAAGCAAAAACAATCTGTTCTCCCATGGTAAATGGCAGCTTTGCTCCCGTTACAACACATGGTAATATTTCTTTTTGTTTGTTTTAAACCGAAAGTACTGCAGTAGTTGAATTTCCCATCAAAACTGTAATTGTGTACATGGTCTTTTTTTCTAGTCAATTGCCTCAGTTAAAAGCGATTTAAGGTATCAAACAGTCTCTTCCCTACCCCAATCCAATGCCCCAAGAGTACATGGCTTTAATGGAAACAGGTGAGTCGTACGGACCACAAAAGCTTTAAGACCCCCCGAGCTTCCAGAACATTAATAGCAGAATTCAGTTCAGTGTCACACACTACACAGGTGGCAGGAACACCGAAATTCGCTTTCCTCCTCCTGAAGTCTTGCCACATGATCCTTGTGATGCATTCCTTTTAGGCAGAACCTTCTTGAGCCAGTCAGTCCAGTTTGTCTTTGTCTTGTCTGTGCCACCGTGACCAATGGAGTTTTTTTTCCCCAGCATCTTCTGTCCAAACCACAGCCATGCTCCAGCCTGTCCCCTCCACTCCTTGGTACGACCATGTACTCAGAGCAGCCAAAGAGCAGACAAAGAGGGGGCAGGGGGAGGGAGGGGCATGTTCCCATGGCTAGTTTCCAGCCAATAGCAGCAGAGTCTGAGTGGAAGACCTGCCCCCCAGCCCCTATTGGTGGGTATGTCTCTGGGGCCGGGGCTCCTTTAGTGGTGGAGAAGGGCAGGCCAGTGGGTGTTTCTCCAGTGATGTCACAATGGCAGGATGTGGCAGTGGGTGGAGCTTACAGACTCAATCACTGTCTGAGCCCACTGCCGATGAGCCTTTTCTCTTCCTCTTGGGTGCTTTGGGCTTGGAGTCTTCCTCTTCCTGTGATGAACACATGAAAACACTGAGAGACGGCACTGGATAGACAATATTTTTCAATTGATAAATCCTATTCTACATTAGGCTCTCAATCTTACTCCTCAAGAGTAAGATGCCTGGAGATCCACACATATACACAGACACATAAAGACTTCCACAGGGAACCCACCGAAGCACTGCTGGATGCGCTCTCCTCCTCGTTGCTGGCAGGGGGCGCTGCGCCCTTGCGCGATCGCGGGGAGGATGCGGGTGCCTTGCGCCTTGACTTGGGGGGCTTGGAGGAGGAGTCCTCATACTCCTCGGCCAATGAAAAGAGGTCACTGAACCTAGAGGGCGGGGACAGACAGGGACCCACCCATTAGGATGAGCTGATCGCATCGCAGTCCTTTGTTTCTCCACCACCACACTTTAGCCTTTTGCTTTCAAGCTGTTGCGTCTTATTAGGGAACACTTTCATTCCAGCAATGATTCATATGGTCTTCAATCAAAACCTTGATTAGTTCAATCAGGTGAAGAAATTCAGATGAATTACCCTATTCAGGGGTAGAAAGGTAGTGCCCCACCTGGTATTTGAACCTGCAACTCCTAAATTACTAGCCCAGATCACTGACCACTACAGTACAGTGTGCATGTAGGGCTCCCCAAGAGTATGATCATATCGCATGCAAAATGAATTAAAATTTATTTGAATAGGGCTGCTGAAGGGGAATGAGTGACATTATGGTCAAATAACTGTAATAACTGCTTTTGGCCATATGTTGTAGGTCTTATCCAGGACTCAAAGTCCATTATCTGAACCTGTCCCTATTTTTCCATCCTGGCCGGCTGCATGGGCCTTACCTCATCTTGTGCGCCTCGTCGCAGCTCGCCTGGACATGCTGAAGAGCTTGCAGGATGGGCGTCTGTGTAAAGACTGTTAGAGAAAGAGAGAAAGAGAGAGAAAGAGAGAAAGAGTGCAAGAGTAAGCACCGAAGAGGTGATCCTGGAGATGGGTTGCATTAGGGTCTTAACTGCTTCAGTGAATCATTTAGCAGTAATTCATTAAGCAGGAGAGAAGTAATGCGTTTTATTATCTGGTCACTTCCATCCCTCATACTGTATCATTTAAAATGAGTTTCAGTAAGGGTTCGCTCAGCCCACCTGTAAAAGTATGTCACATGGTACAATGTGCCTTCCAGTAATGAATCCTGAATGAACACTGGTGACTAAATATATCTCAAACCGCCTAGCTGTGATTACCTAAATGTGTGCATGTAATGTTGGCTACACGAATGTGGGGGGTGAACAAGCTCTAGAGCTCTGCAGCAGTGACAGAAGAATCACAAGCCCTGTGATAGGTGGAGGTACTAGATATTTTCAGTAACTTCTTTGTCTGATTGGCTGAGACGGGTGAGTCGCTCTGTCACTACAGGGAGTTGTGTTGGTGAGGCAGGGGTGTCGCTCACAGTTGTGTTTGGTGTTGCTGAGGTTGAGCCGCAGGTTGTCCATGTGCTCCAGGATCTGCTCCAGGGTTAGCTGAGCCAGCTTACTGCTGGAACTGCGCAGACTGGGGGGGAGAGGGAGGGAGGGAAGGAGAGAGAGAGAAAGAGCATAACTATCAATAACACAGACAAAATCATGCAGAACTAAAGCATGGGTGAATGTCTGTGGGTGAGTGATTGACCATACACATGCAAGTGAGGATATGTTTGTGTGAATGAATCGTGTGTGATTGTGTGTGTGTGCGCACGACAAGTGAGTGAGCAAGCATCTGCCAGTAGGTGAATATGTCCATTTGTCAAACTAAGGGTGGGAGTCTGAGTGTGATTGTAAGTTTGTGAGCAAGTGTAAATGGAATGTGTATGTCTGTGTTCCTGACTTAGTGTGTGTGTGTGTTTGTGTGTGTGGGGCTGAAGCTCACCTCTGGCGCTTGCGTGGGAGGTTGTTGTTCTTGATGAGCAGGGCCTTGATGTGCTCCCCGAGGGGGTCGTCGTGTTTGGCTGCCCAGTGCCGCAGGATGCTGGTGGTGAACTGGTCCTCCGGGTGGCAGGGCCGACTCAGCACCATCTTCACCATCTCCTCTGTGGGCCTGAGGGACAGAGGCAGACCTCAGCACCCTGTGCACACTCTACACACACACACACAACTGCATCACACACACACACGCATGTGCACACACTACACACACTCTACACACACACACACACACACACACACACACAACTGCATCACACACACACACGCTCATACAACTGCATCACACACACACACGCATTCACACTAATGCACATGCTTATACAACTGCATCACGCACGCACACACACACACACACACACACACACAACTGCATCACACACACACACACGCTCATACAACTGCATCACACACACATGCACACGCACACACGCACGCACGCACTCTACACACACACACACAACTGCATCACACACACGCACGCACACAACTGCATGCATTCACACTAAAACACACATGCACATGTGTGTATATACTGTATACACAAACGTTCTCACTGTATATACAAAGCCAAAAAACACCCAGCTTATTGTGGACAAGCAGACAGACAGACAAACAGACAAAGAGAGGCCGACGGACTCACTTCTCCCTGCGTAGCTGTAGCAGTAGACAAGACAGGGCTTCAGGATGCTCTGAGGGGAGAAATGAACCGTCTTACAATAGCTCAGATGTTTGGTATACATTGGTGTTGTATTTAACAATGATTTGTGTAGCTGAGATATGTGTGCATTCTGATGCAGACTGAGAGCGCAGCTCACCCTTGTATTTGAGGTGCTGCAGGATGGGGATAATGGTCTCCAGAGGGATGCTGTGAGCCAGGAACAGCTGCCAGGTGCTGTACTGCTCAAACGTCTCCCAGTCCAGGGACTGAACTGCAATACAGCAGAGGCAAGTGTTAGACACCATACACCCTAAGACACACAGACACGCACACACACGAATGCACGTGCACACAGAGTATCTTTCTGTCTGTCTCTGAAAACCATCTCACATGGCCACAAAGTCTGTTACACACATCTTAACCCTGTGCATCTGTCTGTATAACAGTGTATCAGTCAGTCAGTCTGTAGCTGACACACGGTCAGCGTATCGGACTGTCGGTCATTGTGTCAGTTGGTCAGCAGTCCTTTGATACGAGTGCCGGACTCACTGAGGATGTTGAGGACCGAATCTTTCCGGAACATGACCAGATTCCCCATCATGACGTGGCACATTAGTTCCTGCAGCTGGAAGGGGGGAGAGAATGGGTTCAGTCTCAGTGTGAGGGTTTGTATGCACGCAAACTGTGTGTATATTTGTATGCATGTGTGTATGTATTCCTTTGTTTGACGAGGAGTATGTTTTTGTGTGAGTGTGTTCAACTTGTATATATGTGTACAGTATGTGCATGTGTGTTTGCGTGTGCACCTGCATATATGTTCATGTTCGTGTGCTTACCTGTGTGGAATCAATGACAGCCACAATCATATTGAGTAGTTCCCCACTGCGCAGTGTCTCATCTGGGAACTAGAGAGGGAGGAGGTGGGGAGAGAGTGAGAAGATGGTGTTCTGATAAATACAAGCTGAATGAAATGTCTGCTGGCAGTAAGGCAACAGTGGGTACTGTGGCATAGACAGAGTAAGTGAAATGGGACAAAGACCTAGGAGTAGATGGAGGGATTGGGGTGACACCGATAAAGGGCGGAGTCAAACGGACTTGGGACTAGATTGGAGGAGTAAGGCCACAGAGAGAGTGGCGGGGTCAAACAGACCTGGGAGCAAATGGAGGAAGTGAGGAAGCAGAAGAGGCGCGGTCAAACCATACCTGAGAGTAGATCGAAGGGGTGAGGTAACAGAGTAGCCGGATGTCATCCTCCTGACAGGCCTTCATGTCCATCATGAGGCAGGTGTGCAGGTCGCCCAGCGCCGTAGCCTGAGCGAACGACTCGTACAGACTCATCTTCCCCATCGCCGCTTTACTGGGGGATTGACAACAGGGGGAGAAGTCACCACTTAATGCTGACTGCAGTGCCAGACCCGCCAAACAACCCTGTCCCATGGACTGAGGGAGCTCCACAGGATGTCCCATGACAGCATGGCGCCCTCACCTGGCCTTGAGGTAGTACAGCAGGTGGTAGCCGATCTTGGGCTGTTTCTGGTACAGCTCGGCCAGCATGTCCAGAAGCACGGAGAAGCCGCTGTTGTCCTCCTGCATCTGGCACAGGTTCCGGAACACCAGGCACACGGGCTTGCACACCGACTCCTCCAGGCTCCTTGAGACCCCCACGGACACAAGAGAGAAAAAGGTCAAAAGGTCAACCACAGAGCAGGACACTGTCCTTTAGACAGAGCGGGGAAAAGCGAGTCATGGGCTGGTTACACCACCTCCACAAACTCAGAGAGAGAATCAAAGAGAGGGCCAAAACTATGCAGAGGTACATATTACCACACACAGGCAACACACAAAGAGACAAAAACTATGCACAAAGATGGATGACTGGACACAGACAGGCTTAACCTACACAAGGAGGTACACTGGTATGCGTAGCAAAGTTAAAAACAAGCAGAGACAGACATCAACACACAGACTACACAGAGTTAAACAGGCAAGGCACAGCCAAGGATGACTGCATCAGAGACACGCACTCCTCTGTGATCTCATCGGGAAGGACGTCGCCCCGGAAGTGACCCTTAAAAAGCTCCGCCAGACAGGAAGCCAGCGAGGACATCTGCTCCGAGTCAAAGTCCTCCTGAGAGAGACAGAGGGTAGAGGGGAAAAGGAGTTTGAGAGACAAACAAATGACTTTTCAGAGAAATTTGCTGGCCTTTTCCTCCCCATTTTAGTTTGTGTTTATTGTGAGTCCCACCATTATTCAGGCGTACTGCTGGATCTGCTTTTGATTGAGGGATCAGAGAATAATTCTCCTCTCACTGGTTCAAACTCAAGCTTTCTATTTATTTTTTTTAACTTCCCATGAAAATGTCCACTGTGAATGGCTTTGATAAATGGAAAGACACAAAATGAATTGGCAGCATGATTCAGATATAGGTCTTTGTGGCACAGCATTCCACACGCTGCACTGAAGAGCACAGTGCTGTGATAAAGGACTTCTCCAACTTAATAAACTCACTTCAAGAATCAGGTCTACAATCTCCTGCATCACCTCGCACTGGACCTCTGTGTCACTAGGAGAGAGAGGCAGAGACAGCACTTTAAAGATTACTGACCTTCACAACACTTGTATTAATTCCATACTGTACCATTTAAATTAAAATTTTATATGCATATTTTTGTATGGAAGAGTGATGAAGAAAGCAATATGGATTCTGCTCACTTTCCCTTCTGCAGCTGCAACACTTTTTCCTTCACCGTTTCGTCCAATTGGTCAACGTAGGGCGTGATGTCAACTGGCTCCTCAATAATGGCCTCTTTAATTGGGTGGAACCTGAACTCACGTTTTTTGCCTTGAGAGGAGAAAGCCAAATAACAAAAACATTTTTTTAGGAGAGAGTTTAATAAGATGGAATCACCAAAGATTAAAAATCTGTTGTGGATATAGGGTACACTTGGCCTGAGCTAACACCTAATGTGGGTTGAAAACAGTGTGAACACAACCAAACTTCTGTTGATTATGTAAAGGTATGAACTGGCATGAAAGAAATGTACCCTGAGTTCTGTTTAAATGTGCGGCGAGTGTGAATGTGCGTTGTGCATTCATGTTGAATGTGGAGTGATAATGCAGTCTGATCTTCGATGTGAAAATGCAGTGTGAATGAGAACTGATTTAAGTGCGGAACAGTGAATGCAGTGTAAATTTAGCTCAACACAGTCAGTAACAGTTAACAACGTGCAAAGTGACACCAGCCTGATAAAGGGCATTGTGGGATTGCTGACAGCTCGCCCAGTTCGGTATTCCCTCACCTTTGTTGTTCAGCTCTTCCTCATCATCGCTGAATGCAGCCTCCGTGTTGTCGTAGCAACTGTCCTCCTTGTCCATCACATGGTTGTCCATCTCCATGGCGGCAGACTCTTCCATTTTCACTGTGCCATCAGGGAACCATAAGGAACATACCAAATTTTAAAAGATGCCGAAGTCAACATTGGTGACCAATGGTACACACAATAATATGTCTCACCTTCCACAGGTGGCGAAGGAGAGCTGCAGAACTCTGGGAAACGGTCTCGCAGCATGGACCGCAGCTCCCGGTCCAGTTTGGGGTTATCAAACAGAGGGGCTAGGTGACTGTGCAGGGAGACAATACAGAATGTTCTTCCTTAGTAAAAAGTGCTTATCTAAGTAGTCAACATTTACAAACCTATGAGAAAACAGCAGGCATACATGACAAACATTGTTTAGATGTTAGTGAGTGAAATACTAAGAATTTGTATGTACACATAAATTTGTGCCATTGTGAAAAGAGCAGGCACTTTTCAGCAGTGCATGTACATTTGTACACATATGTTTGTGTTTGTAAGCTTGTTTTGCATTTTACGGAGCCTGCAGTAGAGCCTACAAACTCACGCCAGCACTCTTTTCTCCATGATGAAGTTGAGAGAGTTGAAGACACCCTGTCGGACCTGTGCCTCCAGAGGGGGGAAAAAGTTGGGGATGATCTGGGAGAGACAAAGAGTTTGCTTTATTGACAACCACACTCACACTGACCAAATCTGTTTTTCATACTGCCTATTTTTTAGGTTGGATCCTTACTGAGGTAATTCAGTATTCTGTAAATCAAGTATCCCCAAAAGTACAACAGAAAGACTTTGTCTGGAATCTCATCTGAACTCTTTCAAGCTCGGCTCTTTAACTCTAAACCATGTCTTTGATGTGCTTCCAATATTGATCTGCAGATTGAGGTTGACACACTGTAATGTTGTTCAGGCCTTCAAGTTTGATCACAGCTGAGCATTATGAAGGAAGTCTCCAATGCAACACTGCTGGGTGGCAGGTGTGGCATGCCTGTGGTTTCCTATTGGTTGAGAGAGAGAGAGAAGGGGCGGAGACTCACCCGACACATGAAGTCCAGCAGAGTAGCAGTGATGGCAGGGTGGGGCTTCATTGAGTGGTGCATAACTAAGATGGCCGGTTCTGTAGAGAAAAGACAGGGGGAGATAGGGAGAGGGAAACAGAGAGAGGGGGAAAATGGATAGAAAAAAGGAGAAAAAGAGCAGGAACAGATGAAGACAGGAGTAAGGAGGGCACAGATGTAAAACAAGAGGGATAAAGAAGGAGAGATGCATGAGAGAGACAGTGTGGGTGAGAAAAGAGGAAAACCAAAGGGCAGGAAGGAAAAAAAGAAGAGAGAGAGAGATACAATCAGACACTGGCAGTTGTACACACCTACAATCTGTTGTAGAGGTGTCATGTGTACTGTGACAGATATATACTCTGATAAAAGAGGTGAACCTCTGTACTGGTTAAGAGGTGTGCACTGTTAAACAGTAACAGAAGTGTGGCTGAGCTCACCAATGTTCATGATGCTGTCCTTCTCAGGGTTGAAAAACAGCCAGTCGTAGAACAGAGCCAGCTTAGCATTGGAGGCAGCAACATTGGACTGAGAAAGAAAAGAGAGAATGAAAAATACATGCGGTCGTTGGTGCCATCAGCCCACACTATGAATGTGATGCAGTATTTCCCTCTCTTATGTGATGTTGGGGAATTCTGCTGTTACACTGGCAGACAGGGGCAGTTTGACACTTACCGTACAGGTGGTCAGCAGCCAGCCAATGATGGCCCAGCGGGGCAGAATGTCAGAGCTCAGCACCTCATTGGACGGGTGCACCACGCCGCAAATGTAGCGAATCAGGTCGCAGCGCAGCGACTGGCTGTCTGCTGTCGACAAGTACTGCCTCTGAAACCAGTCTTGGTATCGTTTCTGCTGTCCGAACCGAACCTGCAAATAGACAGACGGGGGATGGGGCGAGTTAGTGGGGTTCAGCTCAGAGCAGACGGGCAGACTCCAGCCCTAGAGGGCCACAGTGTATTCTGGGATTTGGTGTGTCTCAGCACCTTAGTGCTTAATTTAGGTCATTAGTGAGTGTGGAGTGGTCACGGTGTTAATGGCGGGTGTCGGGGTCATGGTCAGAGCGCTGCATCTTTACCCGTGAGGTCATGAAGAGGAGCTTGGTCTCCATGTCGGGCGTGAGGCGGCAGGCCAGGAACTTGCGGGACGTGCGTGAGGTGAGCAGCTGCAGCAGTCCTACGGGACAGAGATACACAGAGGCGGGAGGGGGTGACTGGGGTTCATGGTGCAGAGAGACACAGTGTACAAAAACACGTGCTCAGTCACACACACCTACACGCACATACATATACAAAAACATACACGTATATACAAACATACATGTATATACAAACATATACTACACATGTGCACACGGGAGCGCACAGACACACACACACACACAGACATGAGCACACAGACACAAACAGATGCACACAGACACAGACACACACACACACACCAGTGAACTGGGGACTCAGGGTCTGGGGGTTGTGCAGCAGGTCCTTCCACAGCAGTTCCATCTCTGGGATTCTGGCAACATTCTGTAGCAACCGAACCAGATCCCTCCCAATGATACAGCAGTCCATGAACTGAGGAAAGGAGGGATGGGCAGAGGAGAGGAGGGGGAGAAAGATGGAGAGACGCAGATGATAAAGGGGGGGGGGGACAGCAAGGAGGAGCGGGAAGAGTTTAGAGGGAGAGAGAAAGGTAAAATATTTCATAAATTAAGCAGAATTCCCATCCTTTTCTGCAAAACATGACCTTGCATCAGTGCTCCTCTCTTGCCCTCCACACCTCCTCCCTCACCTTCTCTCTCAGCATGCCAATGCAGAAGTCCACCTCCTTCTGCCTGAGAGCCTGCAGTGGGGGGGTGCCGTGATGGTCCACGATGAGCCGCAGGTACGTATACACTGACATGGCAATCAGCATCCCGCTTTTTAACACCCACTCCCTGAGCAAGAGAAACAGAGCAGGAGGTTAGAGAGAGAGACAGAGGGGGAGAGGGGAGAGAGAGAGAGAGATGGGGGAGAGAGGGAGGGAGGGGAGAGAGAGAGGGAGGGGAGAGAGAGAGAAGGGGAAAGAGGAGTTATGGGATGGGGGAGAGAAAAATTAGAGTGAGATTGTGAAGAAAAGGGGGAAAAAAAAGAGTGTAGAAAACAAACAGCAAAACAACATGTGTGAGTGGGAGATACAGAAAGACAGAAACAGAAATAGAAGAAGGATAATGAGGGGTTTTACACACACAAACACATTTATTTTTACAAAAATATAATTCATTCATTCATTTCAATTCCCTCTGCCCCACCCCCCCAGGGTACCTCTGATCCACGAGGATTTCCAGGACATTCTCGGCCAGCCACAGGTTCTTGCTGGAGATATCCCCACCTGGGCAGAGAACACACACATCAGTACAGCAGCTCAACATGGCTGCATGTGACACAGCTGTAGGGATGGCTAGTTGGGCTTGTAACTCACATTGCAAGTCATATTCCTCTACAGGACACTGCCATTATACCCACTGAGCTGGGTAGTTAAGCCAAAGTACCTCAGTTAATATAGCAAGCTGTATAGCATGGGTAGAGTTTATAAATGTGAATTGTGTAAATTGTTCTGGATATAATATAAGCTAATGTCAAACTTAAACATAGATTGTAGAGGTAGGCTTTCCCTGCAGGCTTATAGCTCCTCACTATTGCCGACTGGAAAATTTTCTACACAATGGAGTAAGACCTGCTGACATTCGGGGAGTGTACTTGTTATGTCCCAATTTTTAAGGCCAATCGTATTCACAAGTCACTTTCCCTTGTGATATCACGCCTGTCAAACTGGGAATACATTTTAATTAACCTCACATACAGCTAGCCAGGCGGACACCCGTAGCTACATTAACATTAATGCCTTATTTTCCAATCAAACCACACTGCAGTCGGGCTGCCAAATTACTGCCCAAAGCAGGCCTGTACGCATATGTATTCATGTGCATGCATTTCTTCAGATAGAGGGAGACATCAGAAGCTGGTTGAGAAATAAATTATGAGGAAAGAGAGTACAGTCATAAGTGAGGCGAACTCCAGATGGCCTGTGACACAGAGCAAACATGGGATCGACATGAGTGAAACCTGTCAGATTCCTCTCACTGAGAAACAGGGAGCAGAGGAAAAACAGTGCCAATAGGGATCTGGGCCGGATTTAAGGCATATAGTCCAACAAGATACTATGCACTCACTAGATTGAAATTTAACAACACAAAATATAGCATCACATTAGGATATAGCACAAGAAGTGATATTGAGATAACTGAGCTGTATTGATCCCCCCCAACCCCAAGCTGGAACACATTGGGATGTGTCCTTCCAGGGTAGCCTTGGTGTACATTAGCCAGATATCCTCCCACTACCCCTGAGAGGGTGTGTTTGAGAAAGTGTGCGAGAGTGAATTTACATTTGCAAGTGTGAGGGAGAGAAATTTCCATGCAGATGTGTGTGCGTGAGTGAATGCACAGGTGCAGGCGCATGTGTGTGCGGGATTCCGTGGGCATGTGTGCATGTGAGTGCATGCTTGCATGTGTGTGAGAGAGATTGTAAGCACATGTGAACATGGATATACAGTGCAGAGTGCTATGTGTGTGTGTGATTGCATGAGCACATGCAGGTGTCCATTTCAGGAAGAAGTGCATATGATGGCGTGTGCATGCATGTGTGAGTGCACATGCAGGACTGACCTGCTATCTGTTTCATCAGGGTCATCAGGACCCCGTCGGCCCCGATCACCCCACTCTTCACCAGCTCCCGCACGAGCCACACCAGCTGCAGGGGATCAGACAATGTGCGTTTCATTACAAACACCATCAAACTCGACTGCGTGAGCACCTCTGTTAGAAAGACTGGACACCATGTTTGATTAATGTGGAAGTGAACCTGAGCTATGTTTACATAACAGAACAGAGCAAACAGTAATCTTATCTTGTTTAGTCAAATAGTTGCACCTTGCCATTCTAAAAATTCAACACTGCAAATTAAATTTGAAAATTCATACCGATGTATAATGTTGCACAACACTGCTACACTTATGGAAAGTAAAATCGAAACTCACATGGCTTCATAATATATTGCATCCAAGGGGCCAACAGAAGGGTAAGGGGCGGGGGAGCAGAGGGTCAGGTTACCTGTGTGCGGCAGACATCCTGCAGTTTGAGGAATTTCTCCATCAGGATCTGGTTGATCTTTATTAGCACGACATTCATCCCATCCCGGTTCACCAGCGTCAGGTCTCTGTAGCACTACAGCCAGAGAAACACGACTGTTCATGTTTGGCCAAGCTGTCCCAATGACTCCATTTCCCAAGGATAAACATAATTTTTGTACCATGAGTGTCACACTCAAAAGTCCTGGAAGGCCATGGAGTTTGCAGGTTTCATGTTTTTTCCCCCCAACCAGTAGGTGATTAAAGGATTGGGGGAAAAAAAATACATGTTGTATCTTTTTATGAGTCTATTTATGTCATAATCTGGTTGCGCAACTGTAAGAAGGAAGAGAAGGTGTTCAAATAATGTACATATAAATGTAAGACATGATTCACAAACTATTGCAAAAGGAAAATGTCCGTTTTAACTTCCTCCAGCAAAGCTGCTAGATCATGACTGGTCTCTCTTGGCAAATTTTCAGGTGGACAATAAAGGAGGTCCTCCAAGGGTTTTCCTGAGGTTTGCCAAAGCACAGGGCAGTGTGCAAACATGGTAACCCTGGAAACCATGTGCAAGCAGACTGGGACTGTGTCTAAGCCTGTGGCTGGTAGGATCTTTTGCAAGCCCACATGCTGGTGAGAGTAAACCCACAAGGTTTTCTTGACACTGCTCTGTAAGCATTTACCTAATCAATACATCCAGTTTGCTGGATAAACATAAATTTGAGTCTGTCATCCCTTCAGAATTTTTTAAAAAGCTTATTATATAAATAAGCATTTAACTGTGTAAGCCAGTGGTCCTCACTCTTGGTCAAGGGCCGCCTTTACCTGGCCCACTAGAACAGTTCAATACACAGTGTGATCACTTCAATTCTCTTCAATACGATTCAAATTCAAACACATCTAAAAGACCAAGAAATGAAAAAATGCTTGGCTCAATATTATTATTTATCAGCATTGGAGGCATTTTTTTAACTCACTGTCATGTATACAGTGATGTTTACAGACATATGTGTGTGTTAACATACCCTCTGAGCCTGAGCAGGCTCTGTGAGCAGCAGGGTGAAGAGACCCAAACACACCTCCTCATGCTGCTGGGAGCCCTTACATACCTGCAAGTGAGGGAAGGATTACAGGATGAGACAGGTGTGGGAGAGATGGGCGTGAGCCTTCTCAAATATCACACCACACACTGTGCAGTTTAGAACAGCAATACAGAGTAGAAGTGCATTTAAATTCAATATTTTTGTCATACATTTTGAAATTCCTTTTTGACATGTTTCAGAGTTGATTTATTATGCATAGAACATTCTTGTCTTTGTTCAGTGTCTATATAAATTCTGTATTTTCTTTAACGGTATAACTCGCAATTTCAGTATTTTAATTTCTGTACAGCACTTTGAGCTACAAATATATTAAAGGTGCTGAATAAATAGAGTTGCGGTTGTTGTACTAAGAGCGCTTGTGACCGTAGCATTTGTTGTCCTCGGCAATGTAGAGTGACACTGAAATACAGCAGTGAATTGATGTACAGGAGCGGGTTACTCACATGGGCAGTAAGGGTATCGTTGGCTTCCCGCTCGGACAGCCCATTAATCAGAGATGTGACAATCCCTACGCATCGCTCCAACCGCTGATAAGTTCACAAGGAGACAAACGCACACACAGCAGAAGCATGCATGTGCGCAAGTACACACAAGGGTGTATTTACACACAGAAACAGAGGGATGACACAGGAACACAATCAAATGCACCACACACACAAACACAAGTACATCCGGATGTACACAACATACAAGTCAACACAGAAATATAAAAGAGAGAGAGAGACAACAATACATCAGCAAATCATTCTCTGCTTACAACCGCTTTGCCAAGTAAAAAAATAACAAACAGGCTCTCGTGGATACTTTGCATTACTGTAGGCGAAATAAAATTCCTACTGCATTAGGGTATGATATGAGCCAGTTATTCTAATTGGAAATATATGCGTATAAATAGATAAACCACAATGTAGTGCATGCGGTCAACGTGTACTTGTCATGTATGCGTGTAGCGCTTTTTTATGCATGGCTGTCTAGCTACACAGCTTTACAATTCAGACACAACAGGCTCCATGACTAACCTGTTGGCAACTAATCTGCGGTACATTTTCTAATCAAATGTGAGAGTCACCATTTTCCCTTCGTCTTTGATCATATTCTGCGAGTCGCAATGTATGACGTATTCGTTTTCGCAATGAAAGACTGTTCACAATGGCAGCTAGTAACAGATTTACAACTCCCAGTACGGTGTCTGCGTTCAAACCCTCCTACCTCCTCCAGCTCATCCTTAGCGTCCAGAGTCGTGGACACCAGTAACCGACCCTGCGGTTTCCCCTTAGCCGGTGAGGGCTCCATCGCCTCCCGCCTCGCTTCGCCTGGCCCCAGGTGACTTCAGGGGTTACAGAATGTGTATTGGGGCTATTTATGATGTTTTACTGGTGTGTGTTAGGTTTCTACCCCTGGTTCGCTATTTCTTTTAAGGATCCGCGCCCCGAAAAGGACTGTTTATAAACTGGTTATGGGAACCTTTCACTCTCTTCTGTCTTTCCTCCAGTGTCCGACTACAACAAACCAACTTCCGGTGGGCATGGTGGCCTAACGGAAGTAGTCATATGGCCAAGGGACGTGAAAAGCCACGAGGACCACTCTTCTAACAGCCCTCACCGTATTTATGTGGAATGGCATTGTGTGTAGCCAATGAATGATGACAAATGCCTTAGTAATCAACCCTATGGAGGTGGCATGCCCTATCAGAGCGTAAAACTACGTTGAGTGACGAGATCCGAACCAATAAGAACTCCATATTTGAAATTGTTTCAGACTGCACACAATGTTACGAATTTCCTCTGCCGGCTGAAGTTTTGTATGAAGTTACAAAAGCTGGTGCATCAGCTCTGCAACATTGGTTCAGTATTTTGTTGGATTTTCGTAAAGTGGTTACATTTAAATTGCGTTTCTCCACACATTTTACTGTAAACAAGTGCTTTAACATTTGTGATTAAATAATCTGTTTAATTATTGGCCGTTGGTTGAATGTGAACTGTCATTTAAATTAACACCAAGGCTGTCTCAGTTGACCTTCATACATGTGTATTCGTGTGGACACAAACAAGAGCATTTCCTCCCGTATGTTAGTTCTCTGTTTGGAATATACTCGACTGAAATCGTGATGTCCCATTACCGAAAAAGTCTCTTTATTAGGAAGCTTGAAGACAAGCTCGTGAACCAACTTCTTGTAACCACCTGACAAGAAGACATGTCAGTTATTTTTTATTTGTTTCATTGGGGTGGCTAAGCAAAATGTTCTTGGCGGGATACAAAGTTTTTCCATCAATTAAGCGGAAGTGGCATGAACAAAACAAATTGCTAAGCTGACCCTGTGACAGGTTGCTGTAAACGCCTATGCCGTTTGGCAAGAATTGTCATAATACTGACTTTTTTATACTGTAAAGAACCGAGGAACACATTTT
The DNA here is from genome assembly GCA_022829145.1 of Albula goreensis. Lineage (NCBI taxonomy): Eukaryota > Metazoa > Chordata > Actinopteri > Albuliformes > Albulidae > Albula > Albula goreensis. The sequence continues at coordinate 9,295,850 of CM040743.1, read as the reverse complement.
GTAACTATTGTGCGAAAATCTCTGGCGTTGCTTAAAATAACAGAATCGTACATATTTCCAAGTGACGTGTGGTGAACATCTAAACTGAATATTACTTACATTCAGGTATAGCATAAAATTCAGCCTGTGGCATTTTGTCAGTCCAGTGGGACCCTGAGACTGACTATGTGATGAGTCACTTTATATTTTCAATGTATTAATGGTCAATATATAACTACAGTCTTGTAAATTTCTTAGATTTTCGTTTTCCTCTCCAGTTCGGCACAATAATTGTGTCTGTCTAGTTACTGTGCAGAGTCACTACTGCAGCATTTGCCTGTACATAACACAGTCCACTTAAGACTGCCTCGAGTATCACTGGAAGAAACAAATTTAGAGCTAGCCTGAGTAGCATGTGCCAACATATCTCAATCTAGCCCTGGCGAAATTAGGTCGATTGTTTCCCTGCACCAATTCTGTCCCCTCTGCTGTGAAAGCCCAGACAGAGTAGTCTGTTGATTTAGCCAGGGCTGAAAGAAGAAACAATTTGCATTTCAAGTTCACTCACTTTGTATTAGAAATACTTCAATTAAAATCAGCAAGCAGCCCAGAACCAAGGTATCAGGTGTTTGAGGGGAGCTGCATGCTTGACAGAGCCAGGGCATCTCAGGGCTTGAGTATCTCTACTAAAACACCTGACCACAGGCAGACAATGAAGACAAAATGTGACCACTTTTAACCCTTTAACAGTGATGCACACACAAATCCCTGGAGAACTGTCAGATGTCTGCATGCACATTCAACTGTGTGCATTTGAACTGAAGTATTTCAAATACATGTTTTGAAACACGTCTGAGTGTCACAAGACTTTACCTGGAAAAAGATGGAACCTCATTTATCAGAGAAAATAGAGGGTGAGCGGGAAGACCCATCTAGGCATCAAATGAACATATAATAATAATAATAATAATAATAATAATAATAATAATAATACAGCTATTTTCATAGTTTCAAGTCATAGTTACACTGAAAGGGAGATACTCAACCACTACCAATGGGTAGCACCCATTGGTATAAAATCAGGCAGCCATTTTGTGCCAGAGTGCAAACCAAACATTAGCATTACCGATAAATAATTGCATTGAAATAATTGCTGGGCACAGTTAATGAGCCAGATAAATTGGTGGGAGCTTAGGAATCCAGAGTGAGAGAGCCAGGTTGTGAATTTCGCCCGGATGTTTTGCTTTTGTTCCACATCTCAGTTGAAGGGACTGAACCTGATACCTGAGAAGGACTCATTACACCACAACTTTGTTGGTGCCCAAACTTAAACATTGCTGTTTACCCACATATCTACCCACCTTTCTTCTGTGTAGCCCTGCCAGCCAACAGAATATAGGAACATGATGCAGCTATTGAATTACCGACGGCCTGGGACCACACTGTGTTGGTTTTTGATGTGTGCTCTCATTGGCAAGTCTTTGAGTTACTGCACTGCTGGGAGGCAGGGAGCTTCAACAATTGGCAAGGGCATGTAATGAAAAACAACAATTAATAAACTAAAAACAATGTTCTGTGTGAGTAAATCAAGCCTGCCACGAGTGTGTTTGCTAAAAAAAAAAAAAAATCCCTCAATTGGGGAGTTTGGAAACAAGCGGTTTTTGGTCCCTTTCAACAAATTGTATTACAAATAATTCAAGGACCCCGCTTCATGCTTAAGGGAGATGAGATTTCAGCAACTGGTTAAAATTATAACACTACCCTGTCACTGCCATTTTCTCTTTTCTATTTCATTTTATTTAACCTGCTGTGCTTCTCTTTTCTTTCCTTTCATTTGGAAATGATGACATGTGAGCCAGCCTGACGTCCTGCAATGTGCAATGTGGACACCAGCGTCATCCTCCAGTGAACCTGCCAGCTGTCAAGCTCTTTGTCACAGAACTTGGGAGGCGGAGTGAGCAATGAGAGAGGAAGTAACAGGGAGGAGTAAAGAGTGAGGAGGGATGACAGTAGCTCATCCTGGGAGAAAGAGGGAGGCCCGCAGATTTTCGATAAACTTTATTAGACATCAAAACAACTGTCTGTGAGTAAAAGGAGCCATACATGGCTAACATAGATTTCTCCCAACAGCACATCCTTGTCCATTAAACTGTGAGAGAGAGGGCACCAGGTTAATCCCAAACCTGCTGTCACATATGCAGAAACAACACAAAGTCACGTACCAGACACAGCGTTTTGCGACTGTACTACTTACAAAGACTGGAGACGTCAATTGAAGGAGACACAACTGAGCGAAATACAGTTACTGATAATACAACTTTGTGGTTTCTTGGCCATTTGCGCTCCTTCCCCTAATTTCTGGTCCAATCTTCAGTCAGTCTTCTTCTTTTCTCCCCAATACTTGAGGTCTTGAGGTGATCACACAACAGCTCTAGTCACAATAACAACACAAAATATAGTACGATGATCTTTGTATCTGTCTAACAATTCCATTTTGTTTTATGATTTGGCATTGTGAGATTCAACGTGCGCAGTCTCACTCTTGCGATAAGAAGATGCAGTTCAGCTTCTCAGTATCGTCTCAGAAATAAGACTTTCCACAGGTGCGGTATAGAACATGCGAATATCAGTCTGGAGAAACTCAGCTGCTCTCAGCCTCTATCTTTAGTGTTACCAGCAATCGCTTAATACCAGGATGTCATGCAGCTGTCTTCGTGAAGGAGATATTCAGGTGAAAAGAGTCATTGTATAAATATAAAATACAGGCTGGTTCATTCCTGTTCAGTATTTTAAAGTTGTTTTCAGTCTCTGGAGCAGAAGGACAGTTCGAAGGTCATTTTTCATCACTGTAGGAGTGTGAGTCCAGGAGCTTCCTCTGTCTCTGACAGACTCCATTGCTGCCATTTCTGTGGGACAGGGCTTGCAGAATATCACTCCATCCATTTGTGACATTTCCATTAGGTGTCCACTGGGTGGCACTATTCTCACTAACCTTAGCCCCATTTGCACAAGATATACCCTGTTTACTTTGACTTGAGAGCAGAGGAATGGTCTATAGGTGTTGACATTTTGATGAGAATATTTATTAGAATGGTAACAAAATGAAAGCTCTGCTGTTAGAAAATGTATGCACTGACAGCATTTTTATATTGCAATGAATACTGAAGTTGAACAGATAGAGCGATGGATTACAGTGTCAGAAAGGGAATGTTGCACCTGATATTAAACACAGCAAACACATGAAGTGGTAACCTTGGTATTGCTGTAAATGGAGACCTAAAAAAATGAAAGGCTTTGAAATTCAGTGAGAACTAACAAGTTTAGTCTCCATGCTAATATTATTCTACAACTTTGGACTTAGCTACTCACAAAATCCACCTCGAAGACAGAGAAATAAAGGTCACATCACACATGTCCACCAGATGGCACTGTTTACACACTCACACATCAAGATTGGCCAAGCTAAAGGCTTCCAAAAAAAATGACAGCATCATCACACCACTGTTAACAGAAATACCTGAGTCCTGACTGCAATACAAAAATAAGTGCTGATGGGGTGCAACTCCAGAAAAGAGCACAAGGGGGCGCCACAGCTCAAAGGAACACCTGGCAGTTCCTGTGTCTGGGACACTGTTGCTTGCGCAGTGTGCGATTTGCGGCCCATTTTATTTTTTTGGATGTGCGGCTTGTCTTCGGTTCCTCCGGATGTCTCCCCCTGACCCCCCACCCACCCACCCCCCTCACTCAGTGGGCGTGCTCTCCCCCAGCAGCCAGTAGGTCCTCAATCTCCCCTTGCCCTTCATCTCCACCTCCCCCCTCAACTCCAGCTGAAAGCAGTTAAACTCCTCCAGCACGGTTCGAGTGGCCTCCGATACGTGTATCTTCAGGGCTGGAGGGGAAACGGGGGTGGGGGGATCACAGGCATCACATGTGCACAACTAATAACCATAATCATAACTATCATAATACCCATTATTATAATCATCATTATCATACGAAACAATTCCTTAATCATTGTTCCTCATAACCATTGTATTTACGTATTCTCCTCATACATAAAAAGTGCTGTGTACACAGCATAGTGTTTTATGTATACACTGCCTATATGCTTTGTGGAAAATGCTTTTCCTGATATTGTTGTCTCTTGGTTTATTTACTTTACCGTGTCTTATACAGTTGATGGAAAAATAGTTTTCCCTTTGGGGTTTAATAAAGCCTAGCTATTTATCTGTCCATCTGTGTTTCTATTTATCTGGATCTATCTACAGAGGCATGGCATGTGGCTGAGAGTGGATGGCTGTAAGCTGGCTCAGTCTACGACTGAAATAGAAAGCATGTGTGAAAAGAGTGTACCTTCCCTGCTGCAGCTGTAATCTAAGGAATATAAAGGAGAGTAATGTGCGTGCGCATCTTAGGGAGACAGAGAGGGAGATCAAGGCAGGTGCATCAATATCTTAGGTTTGCTTTCCTCCTCTTCTGCTTCTGCTAAGTGCAGCCCTGCTGCTGCTTGTGTGACCCCCCTCACACCCACCCAGACTAAGGCTGGTACTGCAGAGGGCTGTGTGTGTATGTGTGTGTGTGTGTGAGAGAGAGAGAGGTCTGTGTGTATGTGCACCAATGTATGTGTGAGAGCAAGGTGTGTGTGTGTGTGTGATTATGTGAGTGTGTGCTTTTGTGTGTGTGTTTGCATGTATGTGTGTGCGTGTGTTTTTGTATATATATGTGTGTGTGTTTGCGTGTGTATGTATGTAAGAGAGGTCTGTGCACCAACGTATGTGTGAGAGAGAGGTGTATGTGTGTCATCTTTACATGTATGTGTTTGTGTATATGTGTGTCTGTTTGCGTGTGTATGTATGTAAGAGAGAGGTTTACACTGCTGAGGGCTGTGTGTCTGTGCGTTGACGTATGTGTGAGAGAGATGTGTGTGTGTGTGTTTTATGAACGACCATCTCACCCTCGCCATTTGACTCCATGCGAGAGGCCGTGTTCACTGTGTCTCCAAACAGACAATAGCGTGGCATCTTCAGTCCTACCACTCCTGCACAAACGGGGCCTGGAGACGCACACACACACACACACACACACACACACACACACACACACACACACACACACACACACACACACACACACGTGTTTATTCAGGCACAGGCACAAGAGAAGGAAGAAAAGAAAATGAAAATACATGTAAATGTTAATTCAGTCAGAAACATTATGGGTCACATTGACATGTACAAACATAGAAGTGTGCTCAAAGTGTTTTCCTGTAACTGCTATTCAGTGGCAGCTGGTGAATTCATAACTGGAGGAACAAACTTTACCTTTATAGCAATCATTATGTTCAACCTGTTCCAATTTCTTTCCTTGATTAACAATAAAACAATTAAAAGAGTAATCAACAACAATTGATGTAAATTGAGTAAATGGTTTCTAGTTTCATTTTGTAATTCTAACCTAATATTTTTCTTTACTAACATGTATAGCATTTGTTACACCTACATATTATTGTAGGCTAATTTATGTTCCACAGTTATTGACAGATTAAAAACTTCAATGGAAAAAGAAACATAACTCTAGTTTGCAAAGTACAGCAATTCTATTACAAAATGAAACTGGTAACCATTTACTCTATGTACGTCAGCTGGTGTTGATTACGCCATGAATCATTTGTTTTATCGTCAATCAAGGAGGATAATTGGGAACAGGTTGAAAGTAATGAATGGTTTAAAGGTAAAGTCTGCTCCTCCCCTGTTTTGAGCCCTCCAGCTGCCACTGCTGCTATTTCAGGTATACAAACACACATGTATGCGCACAGAAACAGAGGAAAAACATTGTCGTATTTGTGTGAGGAAAGTAATAACATTAATTTTCCACTGATTACTTCTGCATACAAATATGTCACAGGAGTTATTACTGTAGCTCTCATAAGCAGTGTGCGGGAACTGCATATGAGCCTTAATCAGCCTGTGTGTACAGTGCTCAATACACTACCAGTGTCTGCCTGTACACTGAGAAGCAGATAATAGTATGTCTATAGTATTATTTATAGTAACATTAGGACATTTATGTGTTGACAGTACATGGAAGAATATCAACCATGAGCGATATGGCAGCACAGACCATCTGACTGACTGTAATTATATACTAGTTACCAGTTAAGGATATTAGATTTAACAAACAGGAATTACTGAGACACAACAGCTAAACTGTTCTCTTTGTGTACATTAGGGTGGAGGTAAAATGAGATTTAGTTTAAAGATAGTGAATGATGAACGCTGGCCACCATGTGAATCAAATCTACCTACCAACCTATGAAGGCTGGCCCTGACTGAGCCCCAGCCCAACCAACCCCCTCCCTCCCTCCCACTCACCGCTGTGGATGCCACTCCGCAGTTTGAGTTGCTGGTCGGGTCGGTGGCGGATCTTAAAGGAGCGCACGGCCTTCAGCAGTGCCAGCGACATGCGGGCGATCTCCCGCCCGTGCAGCTTCCCGTTCCGCACCGGCAACCCCGACACCACCATGTAAGCATCGCCGATCGTCTCCACCTGGGGGGGGTGGTGGTTAGGGTACCAGAGATAAGGATAAGGAAGATTTTGGAGAGGGTTGGGAACACCTGATATAACCTCATAATGATTAAAAAATCTGAGGCCAGAGGTCAAAGATCCCCTGTTTCAGAAAATAGAGGAATCTTTTTAAACCACCTTTCATTGGCTGGAGATGGTTAACAATCAGTAGATAAAAGAAAGTAGAGGGATTCACAGATGCTCTAAAACAACCGATTTCACATAGCAGTACCTCTACTTTCTTAAGCTGAGGTTCACTAGCACTGTGTGAGGTCTAGAGTTCAGTTTCTATCACTATAATCACAAAGACTGAGACTGCTGTAACTGCACTATCCAATACTCCATCCCTGTGATATATTTCACAGTGAGACCATTATCACCTTGTAGACGTCAAAGTTGTCGATGATGGCGTCGAAACAGGTATACAGGTCGTTCAGCAGGGTCACCACCTGAAGAGGAGAGAAGGGGAGAAATACAGCTCAGAACGGAACAGAAACTCCATTCTCTAAACTAGGTGGCTCATTGTCAATGATTGGAATCGATTTTTTTTTTTTTTGGAGATGGGTTTGATGAAGTAGGAACCAAAGGAGTACCATCGGGAACAAGAGGCACTCTGCTTCCTGAAACAGAGATATAGCAGCCGTGGGTGTAATTTCAGCTCAAAACAGGGATGAAATTGTTATGGGTTGTTATGTGCAGTCATGTACTGAACTGCAAAACATTCTGTAGACGAGCATCACGTGTCATCTCCAGCTAAACAGGTGATCATGAGTATGGGATGCTGTGGGACTGGGGGCAGGTTGGGGTTGGGGATGGATGTGGGACGGGGGGTATTTGCTCACCTGCATGGGGGTGCTCTCGGCTGAGATTGCCGTGAACCCCACAATGTCACTGAAGTAGATGGTGACGGAATCAAAGGCTTCTGCCTGCACCGTCTCACCCCTCTTCAGCTGCTCTGCCACCGAGCTGAGTGGGAGAGAGAGGGAGGGTGGGGTGGGCAAAGTACAAATGCTTCAAATGCAACCATACAGTGGTCTTCATTAAAAAAAAATCTTTGAGTATAATCTGTTCCTCTGGAAGAAAAACAGGTTGTTCCATTCCAAAATGGCAGGAGGGTGTTGTGTGGTGGCGGTGGGCTAGTGCAGAGTGGTTTCTCCTGCTGAGAAAGGTACTGTGGAGCCCCAAGGACTCATTAGGAACTGCTTAGCCAATAGGATTACAGTAAACAGCTTGAGTGTTCTGCGAAATAGTGCATTGAGTTGCTAGGCAAAAAAAAAATTAAAAAAATCCAGTGACAAGTGACTGTCGCTACCAAGAGAAGGGGATGTGTCACAAAATTCTCATCAAATCCCTGTCATGAAGGTGGCAGATTTCTGTTTAGAACATAATGTAGTCCCCCGACAGATTTTGAGAAACAAAGAAGCAGCAAAAAACATTCTTTATATATACACACTTGTAAATTATGCAGGAGAAAACTCTCTGTCTTTGATTGGCAGAGCTTGTCACAAGAGCAACCTCAAAATATTCTACACCTGCATTAGAGACCTGCTTCATCTAACTTTACCAGATTTATACAAGTGTTTTGAAAATCTAGGGAACAATTTGATTCAAGCCCAACTTAAATTGGCACACTTTCTTTGTCTCTTTCAAACCTGTGAAGAGAACTGTAGGTATATAAGAATATATAATTATGGGATGGGATTATCCAGTTCTTCAGGGCTCCTCTTCTCTATCTGGGTTCTTCAGAATCCATTCACAGCAGCCTAGAGCTGCTTTTCAGAGAACACTTGTGAGAACACTTTGGGCCACAACCTTTTTTTGTTCTCATAATATGCTGATTACAGTTTACAGAAACATATTGGCAAGGTCTTAAAGGAGCACTCTGGCGAGGGTCTTATCCTGGCTGAGTATCTGGGTACTTTAATCTTGGCACAGAGTGTGTTGTGTAGTTTTAGACCCTGGGAAAATCACACCTCCAGAGACCTCAAGAGACAGCAACTTGCTGCCACTGCAATCACCAGGCCAAAGAACTGTGCAAACTCTGCGGGAGGAGATTCATAGGAGTGTGGAGTATCTGATACATGCTACGCTCTTGCTTTTCAAATATTTGAGTCTCATAGTTTATGCTGTGCTATCATCTTCTCAGATAGATATGATTGGGTAGGAACTATTTATTGTGTTCTGAAAAGTGCTAGTGTATGGCTGAATTGACCTGAGCTGCTTTTGCGTGGGCTTGTTTTCAAAAGCCATGAGGCTGCCATGCAAGACAATGTTTAGGCAAAGTGTGGTCAGCGGATGCTCAAAGCTTCGACACCATGACGTTGATGTTTTTGACATTGTATAGCCCTCAGCTTTCAGAGTGGATTAGGTTGTCTGTTTCCAGTTATGAATAGCCACTTCTAATCTGAGTCCATCATTCATGAAATTGTGATTGGGCGTTGCAAATTACCAAAGGATAATGAACAGAAGTTGGGCATTGCACCTCAACGGAGAGTGGGTGTGTTCCAATACTTTTTCTCGTCTCCTCGTTTCCTCCTCTCATTTCCTCCCCTTGTCTCCTACCCTAGAAGTATGTGGAAGAAAGGAGGGGAGGAAACGAGGAGATGAAACGAAAATTCTAACAGCTAATCCGATTAGCCATCAAAGTTGACCTCGGCTATTGATGAAGTTGTGCTTCTTCCACTGAATCTGTGGATACCTAAGCCAATCAAAATATTCTGTGGGATAGTCTTTTAATCTGTCTGGTCATGAGCACAGTGATGTGACCTGGAAATGTGAAAATACTTCCGCGGTATGTTACATCGATGCATCCTTCGTTCGGAGGAGAGGAGGAAGGGAGTGGAGGAGGCGATATTTTGTCTCCTACCTTTTTGGAACAGTGGAGGGAGGGAGGACACATAAATCAGTTTCCTTTGCACAGGGGAGATGAGGTGGTAGTGGAGGAGAGGAGGAGGTGAAATTTGAATTTTGGAACACACCCACAGCAGTTGGTCAGGCTCATAGTTATGATGTCATATCTATGCACATGGCACACAAGGAGAGTGTGGTTAGACTCACTGGGGCAGGATCTGGTACAGCAGGGCCTCAGCCTTGCGCTTCTCCTCCAAGTAGGCCTGGGTTCGGTCCTCCACCAGCTCCTCCAGGTTGTTGGCGTACTGCTCCATGCGGGAGAGCAGGTTATCCAGGATGTTGGAGCCGGAACCACTGGAGCCCAGGAACGAGCAAGGGAGGTAGGGGGAGAGACAGAGCAAGAGACAGAGAGAGAAAGACACAAACAGGACATGGATTCAGAGGCCATAAAATGTTTAAGAGACAGTTGGAGGGAGGTTGTCCAGTAGAGTACTGACTCGGAAAAGGTAGAATTATAGTGCATTTCTTATATGGAGGTTAGAAGTGTGGTGGATCTTTAGATACAGGGAGGGGGTAGTAGCAGGGCATGGTTTTTTAAATGAAGGGCGAGGTGACAGTAGAGAAGGACCTGTGAACAGAGGGTGGTTGTGTCGTGAAGTAAGGTCTCTAAATGCAGGGTGACAGGGTGCTGACCCGTTGTGCTTGTGCAGGAAGATCTTGATCTGGCTGAAGTCGGGCCGCTCGGCCACGTCCTCCGACCAGCAGCGCTGCATAAGCTGGCCCAGCTCCTCGCTGTGACTCTGCGTGTTGATGGCTGGCCGCAGGTAGGGCCACTCCCCCAGGGCCACACGGTCGATGATTTCTGGATGGGGGTTGGGGGGCGGGGCACAGAACCAGGGGGGACAGCAGTGAGACATATCATAGGGTTAACGGAGTGTGAGTCCTGCACACGCTCACTCAAATGCAGGCACATGCACACACACTGACATACCCTACCTTTGTCCAACACTGACTTTGATCCCAGGCTCAAGGCTAAGTCATTTATTTTCCTTTTATTCAAGGCTGTATAACAAGCTCTTGGGTTGCCCAATCACTCCTGAGAATATGAATGTTATACAGACAAGAGAATCATAGGTCGTCTTTTGTGTGGTTAAACTCCCCCGGGAAATAAATGGAATGAAATGGTAGGGTATTTCTCAGATTTATCCTCTCCATAAATTAAATTACATATTCACTCTCCTCAAATATTCCTCCTTCACAAAATCCCTATCTTTCTCTAATTCAGTGGGACAACAGATGTCTTGAAATAAATAGTTTTGTATGAAAAGTGTTCCCTCTCCTTTCCAAGCCATCCCTATAAACCACCCCATACTGCATCCCTCTCCACCTTATTTTTTTAAAATAAAAGCAAAAAGGATTACATATAAATCAACAGCATTACCTACACAAGATATGTATATATATATATATATATATACACAAACGGTTTCACTTTTACAAAGCCTTTCATTAATTTACAGATAAAGCCATGAAATATGAAAATAATACAATATGGCTATTCAAGTATTATTTTTGATCAGTAATCATTTTTATAATAAAATAATCATTTCAATGTTTGAGCAGTCTGCTGCCCAGTGTCCCTTGGGCTATGGTCCACTGTCACATACTCTCTGTGTCCCTCTCCAAAAACCATCAGTTTCTCCTCCCTCCCATATGACTGTAGAAAACCTGGAATTACATTTTTAAAGTCAATCACAATTTGGGTTCAGGTATATAAATACTGTTTATATATTATTTGAATATAAATGAGCTGAACTTGTCAGTGACTGTACATGGTGCAAACATAGTGGCCAGCAAATTGTGTGTGTGTAGCTAAGTTGAGTTCAACGTTTCCTTATTTCCATTTTGCTTGTTTTTTGCTTAAAGCTAGTCCTGCATTGGATCAGCTGCTAGCCAGCAGCCTACAGCTTCAAAGGCTAATGGGAAACCATTTAACCTGGTACTGACGCAGCTTTAGAAGTTAAAAAGTCAAATCATTGCCCTTTGAGCTCTGCTGCACACTCTCTCTCTCTACCCACCTGCTGTCATCTTCTGTGTACCAGGAGGAGTGAGAGCATACAAGTGAGGTATGCCCCTCCCATCAGAACCACAAGTGAAGAGAAGGCTCCCCGTATGCTGTTGCCCAGGACAACACAAAGAGGGGAGTAGCATCCTCCAAGGTGGCATGGCGACCCCAATCACTGAGCCCATGCACCATGGAAACAAGGCTCAATTAAAGGGGACCTCCTTCACATAGCTTCACCTCAATTACACGGTGATGGTTTAATCCTTATTCATATTGGAACAGTGGTGTTAGAGTCATCTTTAAAGACCAATCTTAAGACACATCCTTTGCTGAGGTGATACCTTCCTGTGCCAGAACCACGCCTCCTTCCTACATACCCACCCACTTTCTTGATGTCTTCAAACCAATCATATAAGGAGGTTCTAAGGAGAAGACGATGATTGGACTGTGAATTTTCAGACTTAGGAAAGCGGCTGAATAGTGAGAGATATGTGTAAGATGGGCTCAGTTCCATGAACCACCATGTGACAACGCCTACAACACTGAGCCCCAGTGTGCTGGCAGCTGATGCTCTGACGATCTCTCCATATCTGACAGTCTCAGTTCTGAAACAACTTCCCCGAGCAGAGACCTGAACTCATATTTAGTTTTTTATTCACATCAATGTTTGTCTTAGGTAATTCAGTCCTGATATTTTGCTATTTGGAGAAAACCAGAAAAGCTTTTAGAGCACCTCATACCACTAATAACAGAAGCTCTTAAAATTCTTGTAGTATATATGCATTTTAGTTTTTTTACCCTTTATTTTGCCTTTTGAATTACAAGAGTACTTCACTCTAATCATGGGGAGCTGCAAATATATTTGAAAGCCATCCTTAAACAAACATGTCATGGTAACCATTTTAATTTTTGTTCTCTAAGCTTTTTGTTGGGCTTTCAGATAGATTGCCAAGCACCACAAAATAAGTGTGTACGTGTGTGTTGTGTGTATAAGACTGTAAATGTGTATGTGTGTATATGTGTGTATGTGTAAGCTGTAGGTATACATGGGTATGTGTGTATTAGGTGTGTTGCTACATGTTATACCTATGTGCTTGTGTGTGTGTGTGTGTGTGTGTGTGTGTCAGAGAGGGAGAGAGAGAGAAAGGGCAAGAGTGACAATGACAGTGAGAGTTTGGAGGTCCACAGACAGCAGGTGCAAGGGCTTGACTGTAAATTATGCGGACAGAACAGAAAAGAAAAGGCATAAGAACACGTGTGCTGAGGGTTCCCTCAGCCACCTGGCAGCCTAAGAGAAACACGGCTACATACAGCAGAGAGCAGGTGGGAGCAATGTTCATTTCAGAGACGAAAATTAAGACTAAAATGTTTGACAATGACCCGTCGCTTGATGATAATGATGACGATGATGAGGTGAAGCTTTGACAATGGGGTACTGACTGTGACAAATTAATTTAACGCGTCTTAATTATGAAAATGTGATGTCAGGAAGGAAAATTTGCCCCAATTTGGGAAAATTATGTCAATCTGGAGCTCTCTTTGGGAAGGATGTTAGAATTTGTGGAAAATGGTATGCATATAAAACTGCAGTAGGGTGTTTCTGTTCATTACTGTTTTGGTCATTAAAATGCTCAGTAATTTGTGTCATTATCATCACCGCATCATCATTGTCATCAACCAAACACAAGCTGCTGGCCAATATTTTAATAAATGTATTTGTTGATTAAATTGACACTGGGGGTGTAGAAGACTGAGGACAGCACAGAAATTACACAAGGGCCGAGGGAGTGTTCATGCTGTACCCCTCTCTCTATATCATCTCCGTCAAACCCTGTACTTATACCTCTTGCTTCATCCCTCTCTCCCATACCCCTCCTGTCATCCCTCTCTCTTGTCCTCACTTTGCTACCAGTCTTATATATCCCTTCTTTCATTCTTCTCCCCCAATCCCTCTGTTCCTTGTCCCTATCCCTCTAAGCCCACAATCACTTCATCCCTCTTTCCCAACCCAGTCTCCTCTCAGCCTCCCCACGCCCACTCACCTTTAGGGCTCAGTGGCTCCCCCTCCAGGTAGAAGGCCCCCTTGCGCAGCGCCACCTCCTGCAGAATGATGCCGAAGCTGTAGACGTCGCCCTTCTGCGTCCCGCTGGGTGGGGGGCACTCGGACCTCAGCAGCTCTGACGCTGTCCACAGCTTTCCTGCAGGGGGCAGCAGAGAGGGCAGAATAAAACAGGGGGAGAGGGCAGGGAAAAGAGAGAGTAAGGATGACAACGAGAGCAAAATGCCTCTGGTATGACTTTTCTTTCACAAATCATTCTTAGAAGCCATGTGAACACTATCATTTTAATCAAGTTAACTTTCCTCTGAATCACTCTTCAGCATAACACTTCCGATGATTTACCTTAATGTTACTTTAAGAAATGACTGATTGCTCAATACCATGTAAGCACTGCAATTTCAGTTAATATTGGATGTATGAATCATTGCTGGGCACCACTTGAATACTTCAAGAAGTCCATACTGCACTTATAAATTATTATTATTCACAAATGATATTTGCACAGCTGTATACTTATTAAATATAAATATAATGCATACATTTAATATATGTTCATATTAAATATAAACAAATGAATTGCACTGCAAATTCTGAAACACCACAAATAAAACACTTAGCACAGCTCCAATGATTTAAATAAATAAATAGATAGATAAATTACATACATACATAAAGTCAGCATGGGCAGACCTTACAATTCGTGATAACAAAAATGCCTTCCCTACATGGTTTGCCCATGTATTCATTTTGTTTATATTAGCATCTTTCTCCAGAGCTAAACATTCTGCTGATGTAAGTTGTGAATCTGTCCTGCTTCATCTATTAATTTTGGGGGCTCTTCGCTGGGTCAAACACTGCCTTCCACACGGCCCCCTCCCTCAACACTGACAGCTGATTCAGAGCAAACTCAGGATTATTCAGAAGAAGGTCAGGATTATAATCTTCATTCATGCAGATATACAGTATATAGTGTACAAATGCAGAGGAATTATGTACAGTTTTACATAGTGCAGCATATCAGGCCATAAACAGAAACAATATATATAGTAAAGCATTGCACTAGATTACATCGCATTTAGACATTGTAACTTATACATTTACATATTGTAAAACATTACATTACATTCAAGTACCACTTAAAATACAATCAATGTAATATTATACACAGTGTATGAAATCAGCAGTGACTTTAAGCAGGGCTACTCCACACTAGATCAATTTAAAAATAAGAATGATGTGGTTTCCTTATGTAATGATTTAGACTACAACCCTTTGGGTGGTGCCGATAAAAGCACATTTTTGTGGTGCAAACTGAACATATGTTCACTCTGCATTCTGATACTGATGGAATAGGCCATGTGTGACTGTTGTATCTGTAGTGAGAGCAAAGTGGGGGGGTGGGGATTGGGTGGTGGAGTAGAAGAGACCTGTTCAATTTAGAACTGTGATAGCAGGACTTGCAGGCGATTGCAGTCCATCAAGGATGGCCCATAGGTACACCAAAATTGGAGCAATTTTGCCAGGAAGAATGTGCTCAAATGCTGCTGTAAAAAAGCTGGTAGAAATAGATATAAAATGATATAACTGCAGTAACTGCTGTCCAAGACAGGCTTGGGGGAAGCTATGGGCTGCTGGGTTATCAGCCACCTGTTATAATGTGCCTTTATTAGCTCTTCCTAACTATCAGCCTCCTTCAGATACACTGTGGGAATATCAAGTGTGATACAAAGGACACAAAAATTCATTTGGAGAAAATATTTGTGTTTTAACATCAAAAATGTTTCAGAGGGGAGGAGTGCTTCAGCGGAGCAAAGGGAAAGTATAAAGTATGTAAAAGGCACTGCTGTGTGGCTCATCTTGTTAAACCTGTTCTATATCTTACCAAATGAGATGGGAACAACCATGAAAAAAGCATCTGGACCAATCAACATCATGATTTAGACGAAACAGAGCATTCCAGTATTTTACATTTACAAAATGTAAACTTCAACTTACACATGATGGCGGTTGGTCTAGACAGTATTTTAGTGCTTATTCCCTTGCTTGGTGAGATATAGAACCAGTTACGTCTTTAGAATTGGCCACCATAACTAAATTGAATGAGTCTGGACAAGACACGGTTAGCATAGTCTCCCCCCCCCAAACAAACTCACACCTGTCCTGCATAAAAATCATATTATATCTTATGATTTTAATGCTGGGTATTAAACATGATGAGGTAGCTACAGAGGTCCAAGACCAGAGCCTGTACTCATAAAGGGTCTCATAGTGATGATGCTGGTGTCACATGACTCACGAGCGTAGTAGGCGTGTGCGTCCTCTCTATCAGGGTCATTGCGGAAGCTCGCCAGGCCATAGTCAGTGATCTTCAACACAAAGCGGCTGTCCACCACACAGTTGGAGGACTTGAGGTTACCATGGGAAACTATTACACTGTTGTGGAGAAAGGCCATGCCCTACACACGAGGGAGGGAGGGAGGGAGGGGGAGAGGTCAATGGGGAGGAGACACAAAATTCATATTTCAACACAAATCAGCTTTTGCTGGTTTTCATAAACTGCTTTGATAACACTGGATAACGTTTGGATGGGAGGGTGCAGAGCTGACGTGTTTGTGTGGTTCTTTTTTATTTAATTAGTGGGTATGTATGACATCAGCAGTGATTCTTGAATGTCTGAGACAAATTTTTGCAAAGGACAATAGTTGCTCATCTTGTCATTTATGCATCAGGGCCTAGTTGAATTTTTTGTTGAAGTACTTGACAGGGAAAGCTGACTAATGCCAGTAAACGTTATTAACAGTAGAGATCAGTTGAGTGGGAGACACGCACCTTGACTATATCATTGATGAGAGAGTATCTGAACATCCAGTCCAAGGTGATGCTCTCGTTCTCCATAATGTCCTGAACAACCACAAGCACACATAAACACAAAAGCCAAATGTGAGTGATTATTTCCACATCCTGTCTGAATCAAGGTTTTTTTCCTCTTTGTGGTTCTGCACAGAAGAGAGTTTTCAGGTCTCGATACAAAGGCAGGTCTTACGGCAGCGCACACAAAAAGCCGACAAGAAAGGACTGCTTCACGCAGACCTCCATACATGTATTCATTTGCCAGACCCTCACAAAAAGTCCCCCTTGTAGCGTCTCTCTTTCATTGCCCTGCTTGCAGATAATTCAGGTGGAAGTACTCACAAACAATACCCTCAAACAAGCCCACAAAAATCACAGGTGAGGTGCACTTTAGGGAGGCAGGCCTTCTCTTAGAACTTCTTCACCAGGACCCTCTGAATCCCCACACCCCCCGCACAAAAAACAACACTCCCTCTCTCTCTTTATCATCAAAGCGCGATGGCAGACTGATTAGAACTACAGCCCTTCAGATGAAGGAGACAGGATGTCTCCAGTGTGAGTTCTCCTGCAGTCTGCAGTTCAAAGAAGTGACTTTGTTAAGGGTGACATTAACTTTTCTTTTTCTTCTGCACTTTCAACAGACACACTTTTATCTACAACTTCCATTCCAACACACATTTTCATAGAGCTGGATATCTGCTCAGACAATTCAGATAAAGTATCCGAAGGGTGCAACGGCAGTGAACCCAGCTAGAAGTTACTAACCCAGGTGCCTACCCATTATACTATCCTGATTTCATCACAAACTTGTTTTACTGAAGCTTCACAGACAGGTATTTTTCCCTGGCATGCTACTATGCCATATACTCGACAAAGAAATATACAGAAAGCAGGATCGTTTGAAAGCAGCGCTGACTGCTTGCAACAAAGAGCTTGTTTATTTAGCTTGCACCGTTTAGCAAATTGCAATGTTTAAAAGGGTATGATGTTGCTCTAGGACATCAAGCCTGCCAACTTCTTTCCAGCATCATGTCTACTGGTTTGAAATCAAATTAGCATGGATACAACCAGACTCTGACCTCATTTGTGATGCCAACAGCGCTACCAGGCACCAGCTTCTTGGCACTGTGTCAAGACTGAACGGCGTCTCTGCTTGCTGCTGTGTTTGGTATTGTCATCTGAGAAAGGCTAAGTTGCCTGTTTATAGTCACATTTGACTGTCTATGTCACACTGCAGTTACTAATCCATCTTAACTAGGAGGCTTCGACCCACAGATCAAACACATCCACAGGAAAAGTGAGTAATACACTTAGAAAAAAAGGCCCGATATGTAGATTTATTCATTTCACATTCATATAATCTGTGTTCGTTCCTTTGGATAATAGAGGTACTGCTAAATGCCCATAACATAATGATCCTGCAGGTTACTTATTGTCTCTTCCCTGCCAGTACGGGAGTGGAGACGCAGATGCAGTGAAGCCAGGGTGACTTGGTGACTCTGAAACACTCAACACCCAACCGCTTCTCCCCACTCCGCGATCCCGCTGGGGCGCTGTGATCACTCAATCAGAAAGACTGAGGCTCCCAATCTCCCAGTACGTGACATGAGCCTGGGTGGGAATGTTTTTCACTGTCTCTTAGCGGCTAATAGCCTGAAAACAACCTCCTACGTGTCATGACCTCTCAGCGGGTGCATGATTTCCTGCTCCAGTACATTCCCGTTTTGGGAAGAGCCTGCTCTGGTCTCCTGCCTCCCACAGCTTACTTCCCTCCCTCAATCCTCTGCATAAAGGATCAGTCCTACATTATCCCAGTCCTCTTGTGTATGTGCCACTAAAATATGACACATGATGAAACGAAGTTGTTTTTAACAATATATATTATTGTTATAATATGATTATAACAGCTCTATTAATGTTACAACAGACCTACAGATGTGTTGTTAATGATCTATAATGGTTTGTAAAGGGTGGCAGGAAATTTACATGGAAATTCCATGGTATTTGCATTAAATCTGTCCATCGTTTAGTTTATGCATCCACCTTTGGAGGTAGACAGTCCGATAGAGACAGATACATGTCTCCTGCCCTGGAAAAACCTGAAGTAAAGTATCAGTATCTCAAGTGGTGCACTCAGGTCTGCAATGGCACCGATTCAACAGCAAATTTCTCCCGCCTAATCAGCAGTTTTCCAGCCATTTTAAATGCACTTACTGTAAGTGGCCTTGGTTTAAAAGCCCCTGCCTAATGGCTGAATTTCCCGCTGTAAATGTAAACCCTGTGATGTCTCGTCTTGTGGTACCTGCAGACTCCCACGAGGACAGTACTCGGTAATGATGCAGATGTTTGGGGGGTCGATACAGGCTCCGATAAAGCGGGTCAGGTGCTCGTTTTGGACATCCCGCATCTGGAGTTTGGGGGAGGGCAGAGGCAGAGATTGGGGTGGGAGTCAACAACACAAATTCTACATTTTACGTGCAGTGATACAGTTACAATGATTCTGTTGAAACCCCATTGCTCAGACAACCACAAAAAAGGTATTTAATCTTTCTTGAGTTTTTTCAGAGGGAGTGCGTCAATGCTACACTAACAAAGGAGTCACAAGAATGTTGTGGTTGTGATCTCAGGGCAGAGCAATGAGATCACAAGAGAATACTTGAGAATACAAGTCCAATACGTGTCAAATACATTTCTTTACAAATATATGGCACAAACATTCCTTTGAATGAATAATGAATAATGTTCAGTCATACAGTTCACATATTTTCATAATCTGAACATTATCTATTCTATCCCCACATTTTGACATTTAAATACATGAAGTCTTGAATATAAATTCCATTCATAAAAATATTTGCACGATAAGAAACTGTTATCATCTGCCTTTCTCTGTCTTATCCATTTAAGACTACAATAATTCATCTTTTACATATTTCCACAAGATTTTTGATCACAGGCGTACATAAACGCATTATATAAACAAGTAGCTTTTAAAAAAATAACTTCTTGTATGAAACTTGTTTCCAAGTACAATGGCTCTGCCTACACTCTCCAAACCCAGCTTCAGAGGGAAGAATGGAAGCACTCATAGTTCCAGAACATGCAATTATCAGCTCGTTACTTCAGGGAACCTATGGAGAGATTACCCTTGGTAAAAGAATGGGACTTCCAGACAATTTTAAATGTAATGAATTAGTGACAGAAAGACATCAACCATTTTGACATCAACTGAAGTCCTCCACAACATAGGTCACCAGAGCTTGTATACCCTCCTCCCACTAAATAAGACAGGTAAGGGGTAATCATAATGATTTTACATAAACATTCATAAAATCAATAACTCATTGTTTGAGGCTGTGGGGGGAAGTATGTTTTCAAGCACTTTGTTTTATTTAACAGTCAAGAACAGAACATTTAACACACTTCTGTGAAGGAAACCTCTAAGCAATTACCTCCCTTAAAAGTACATGCACACCCCATGACCTAAGATGCAATGTACTGACAATCTGATCAGCTGGAATGCACTCTAATTTAACTACAATGGCTGAGCATAAGTGTATTTGTTCTAGAGATTATTGTGTGCATTTGCCAATTATTATTATGTTGGTTCCCTTATATCAAATAAAAGCATGCTGTCACATTCATTTTTTTCCCCTTTACACCGTTATTATAGAATCAGCATGAACTTTCTTTCATGATGTTCCACAAAAGCCTTGATGTTTTAAGGAGCTCTGTGTCTTAAGATAACTAAACAAACGGGGTGCAGTCTTATCAGAGAATGGCCAGTATAGGTAGAGGCTTTTGTTGTAGCCCGATGCTAAAAAAAAGACCTGATTCAACCAAGCATTATATTACAAAATCTGTTTTTTTTTATTGCTAGGTTACAACAAAAGCCCACCCACAGCCTTACAGCCTTAATCCTCACAGCTCTGATAAGTCTGATAAGACTGTGGACCAGACTGAAGCACATCATTTTTTATTGTTCAACAAAATTGACATGTTTATAGTGTCAAGTTTTGTTTTTTTTTTACAAGACTGAAACATCTTCCAGAAAATTGTTTTTGAAAAACTGATGCATGCTCAAGAGAGACTCACATGCTTCAGTTCGAAGAGGACTTTCCTGGTCAGTTCAATGCGTTTCTTGTTGTTGACATATTTGATGGCAGCGATATTTCCCTGTAAACAGCATCACCAAAAACAAGAACAAACCCGCTGAAGGAGTGACTAATAATGCACTTTATCTGCTATTTTAAAAACATCTATAATATATGATAATAATTATTGTTTAGTTGCTTTGCTTCTTCTTATGCACAGATTAAAACTAAAATAATCATTTTTACCAAATTTATACTACTGTCATTATCTACAATTTTGTCAAATTTGTCCACCATTAACTGCAGTTGAAAGGTCGTTTTCTCCCGAAACCTCCCATCTCTTCAATGGAGCAGACTTTGACCCACAAGTCAGGCACTACAGACACAACTTTGCTGCGTTTTTAATATATTTAATTTAGTATAATCTTTCACTTTTTTAACCTCTGTAATATTTCTGTAATATTATGCATTAAATTATATTTTTTTGCACTCATGACATTATGTGCTTTTGATTACAGTTACTAAACATGATCATCTTTAACAACTCATGACATACCTTGTAGTAGCCAGTCTTGGCATAAATCTGGAAATTTCCCTCCATGGTCAGGAGGGAGCCATAGTTGGATCCTCTCTGTGGGAAGCAGACAGAGATATATTGTATGTGTGATGTATGTTTTATGTTAGGTTACAGGATACCAAGGGGTGTGTGTCGGCATTTCCCAATGAAATGCCATGGAAGAAAAACCATTGTGGGCATTTTGAACGCACTTCCATAATCTTCTTAAAGTAACGATATTTATTAATTTCAATGAAAAAGTTGCAGCAAACATAAATCATAATTCTTAAATAATTCAAAGCAAACAAAAAATATTTAAAAGTTACTGATTACGCAAAAGAATTGATAAAGTGGTCATAAAATTGTGTTTGACCCACACGTCATTTATACCAACATTTTTTACCTCCTGCATTACCCTGACATTTTTATAAACCCCTGCCTCATCTCTGATGGACACACCTCCTCCATCAGGCCTTTAGCGAGGGCCTGCACTTTGGCTGCCACAGGGTGGGTGGTGGAAAATTAGCAGGCTGACCCTGTGTGCTCTGGCCTCTGAGGGGTTTTGATCCCCTAATGCAGAGTCCGCCTGTGTTTCTGAGGCTCTGACATTCTGCAACGTCTGTGGGATTATCACCTGCACAGAGGAGCAGAGCTGCTCCGTGAAAGAAAATGTTCTAGCACTCATGTAATTATGTGAACAAAATGAAATCCCATTTACACTTCCCTCTCCTGCAGTGTTTAAATACTGCCATGTTACATTACTCCTGATTACTGTTGCCCAGTGAATCTGGCTCACAGTCTGTATGTGTGTGAGAGGGCTTAAATGTGTGTGTGTTTGTAAGTGCATATGGTGTAAATGTATATGGTGTGTGTGTGTGTGTGTGTGTATATGAATATGGTGTCTGTTTGAGTGTGTTTGTGTGTGTGTGTGTGTGTGTGTGTGTGTGTGTGTGTGTGTGTGTGTGTGTGTGTGTGTGATGTCTCACCAGGGACAGGGTGAGCTTGCTGCAGGCTCTGCGCAGAACCTTCTCCAGGTTGCTCATCTGGATGTCCTCCCAGTTCACCCTCCACAACTGGGCCGACAACTCATTCTCCAGCTTCAGCTTCCTGAGAGATGGAGGTGTGGAGGGCGAGAGAGAATAAAGCAGGAGCGAAAGAGGGAGAGGAAGAGAGAGAAGGAGGCACAGAGAGAGCGTGAAGGAGGAAGCGAAAGGTTAGCACTGGCAGTGTTGTCCAAGAAAATGCTGTACCTGTGCAATGCAGTGTCTGCTCTTCACCAGAGCTGGCTGCTCTGTTTCACCTTTAAAAGCACTTCACCCTGTGCTAATTTCATCCCAAATGACAGTGCAACCTGGATCACAGAATTATTTGACAAATACAGCTGAGAGGCCATGGCAGAGTGAATGGGCCTTTTTCTTTTTTTTTCTTATTTTTATTTCAATTAAAGAATAAATGAAGAAGAAAGTGAGTCCAAGGGTTGGGAGTAGGTGGTGTGGAGTGCATATTATTTCATGATGTGTTAAAAGCACATCATGCAAATTACTAAAAATGATTATGACATAGTGTCATCAATATTCACTGTATTTTTTAATAGCATTGTGAGGGTAGCATTTTAAAAGCATGTATCTTTTAAGTTAGCAACTTTTCAGTCAGTAAATAGCTAGCTGTATGGATGGATAGAGAATACTAGTCACCAAAAGCTCTTGCTAAATTCCTAAATGTAAAGCATTTTTAACAATAGCACAACTGTTCCATAACCCTGGTGTTAAAAGTGTCTCATGGTAAAACGAATCTGACTGATTATTTGGCGGCATCTGGGAGCCTCGTGCCACGTGATAATTCCAACACCAAGGACGCCATTGTGCATTGTGGGAGCCTGTTTTTAATTAACATGGTGTGACTTGTCAGGATAATCTGGAGAGCAGGATGAAGCTGGAAGGATTTAAATTTGTCTCCACAAAATTGATGCTCCATCGGCTGCCTCGGATAATGCCTGGATAAAACATTGGCAGACTGAAAGCCACATTCTTGGAAGAAACATTCAAGACTTGCCAGACGATTCTCTTTTCTCCCACTACCCAGAGGCTGTCAGCTGTTTCAGATCACTACCCCATTAAAATTTTAACAGTCTTATCCACTGAGATACACAAAAATGCAGGCAAAAAATGTTAGGCAAGCAGCAGAGACAATATGAAGTTATTTGTCTGAGGATACAGTGTTGCTTGTAGCATAGACATTCTCAGTCCAGAGAGAATGCTCCATTTGCTGCAGGTGACAGGAGCTCATTCCTAAAAAGGGGGGTGGGTACATGACTGAAGAGAAGGACCCAGAGGATGCAATTGGGGGAGGGGGTCACACAGGTGTACCTGAGAGTCCAAAAGGCTCATGGGAGGAGGGGGCAGGGAGTGGGGGGTGTCGATGGACGCCGTGCTCAGTGCTCACCTGTATATGAAGATGGCGACGGTGATGATGATGACGAAGATGAAGCACACCACCACCACGATCATCTGGTGCATGGTGACGGTCTCTGGAATAAGAGGGTGGAAGAGCACAGTTAGGTCACTGCCCAGTCAATGCTTGACTGTCACTTTGGCCAAAAAAAAATTTGCTGGTGGTTTTTTCCTGCACATAAGCCCACAGCTTAGCAAGAGCAACAGTCACAAATATTGAAAATGTGTTTTATAAAAATGGTCACGTGCACACCCTCCTTTTTTTCTTTCTTATACTTAAACTGCACCTTCTCTACCACTATAATTAAACCCCTCCTGATAAAAAGACCCTTTGCCAAACCTTCTCTTTAGGGGAGCAATTTGCTCTAAATCACTGGTCAGTTCAGTCAAACTTAGGAAAAAATTCAAATGCACAAACATTTCTTGATCTTGCTATTTCTGGACTGGGGACATTTCAGAAAGATATACTTGCTCTGAAAATTTTTGTTATTAATTTCATATAAAGAAAATCTACAAATAGGAACACCATATCATTGGAATATCATCGTGCTGTCTGAATATACGTCTGAAGTCTAAATCATGTCAAAACCATGTCAAATCAAGACATTCCTGGATATTCAAAATTGAAAAAAAAAATATAATTCCAGAATCAACAAAGTTCTAAGCCATCTGTGCAAAGCAAAGATTCTTAAATAGTTACGAGTAGCTTCCCTCTGTCCCACCCTCAAACCTTCCCCAATCTGACCCAAATCCCAGCAGACAACTAGATAGATAGATAGATGATAGATGGATGGATGGATGGATGGATGGATGGATGGATGGATGGATGGGAGCCTGTTTTGTGGCTTGTAATGTTTTGACTTCTTGCTGAAAAGATCTTTTCTCAAGAACAACAGGACAGTATGTTTCATTCAGCCAGTGTCTGTGTGAGTTGGCGTGCACTGTCATATTTTCCTGCTTTGAGTGACAAAGCACTGCAGGTTTTTTTGCAGGGGATTTAACAGCATCTGGTACCCTCCTTGGCTCATATGGACATCTGCTAAGACAAAGGCAGGCAAAGCCATGGGTGCAGTTTAAGTATTTAAGAATTATGTTAGTGGTTATGATAATCATTTCCCATGAAGCTTTGGGTGAGGGGGAATTTTTTCCTTCACTTTTACAACTGGAGAATTTTTGGGGAGTAAATTATTTTCTATAAAGGATTATATTAATCTGTGTTTATGTAAAATTACATTACTTTTTATTCCGAAATTCCCCATCTCTTCTAGAGATACAGTATTTGAGGTATACCTTTACAGTTTTGGTTAAGATAACCTGGGTGGGATGATGATGGTATTCTGATGTTTGTGGTACTTGATATTGTCTCTCAGTTGTGCATTCTGTGCATTCTGCTCTGAAATGAGCAGGAACGGCTGCAGCTTCTTTTCAATCTGCCAGCTGAGCTGCGCAGTCGTAGTGCTGTATGAGTGCACTTCATCAGCAGGGGAAATACAGGAATCCTAGGAGAGCTTTGTGCCCAGTGAAACAGGGACAATTCAGCCAACTGAAACCCTCCCACCCTGGGTGATGCTAACAGGCCAGTTATACCTTGCTGCAGTCTTAGGCACTGCTACCAGGAGGGTTGAGACCCCAAAACAAGGGGATGTCAGTGTACTCAAAACCAGCACTTTAGTGGAAAAATCACCGGATAGCCCGGATAGACTTCATGTCCTTTCATGTAAATAGCATAAAATAATGCAATTACATGCACTGTTAATACGCATACATATACATGTTTAAGATACATGCAAAAAAATTGGATTAATTTATATGTCAATAGTTAATATACACTGTAATGTTATTCATAGTTTTAAAAAAAATGCAGATTTAATACTTTGTTGTTTGATGTGCTTAAAGGAGGAGGTGTGAGGGAGGTGAGGAAAGGATGGACAGGGAAGTCAGCGAATATGCAGAGACAGTGAACGTTAGCAGCTGCGCAGACGTGCAGACACAGACAGAGAAGGCGGGAAGGACCACGGACGCGCTAAGCAGATGGGGTTGTCATTCTTGAAGCCGCAGATGGGCATGTCGAGGGGAACAGTGCCCCCTGGCCACTGGATCT
The DNA here is from genome assembly GCA_022829145.1 of Albula goreensis. Classification (NCBI taxonomy): domain Eukaryota; kingdom Metazoa; phylum Chordata; class Actinopteri; order Albuliformes; family Albulidae; genus Albula; species Albula goreensis. The sequence goes on along the minus strand of CM040743.1, from coordinate 9,270,282 downwards.
TCATCCCGGGTTCTGACACCATCTGCTTCAGGGTCCCGTTGTACACAGACACAATCTGGAAGACAAAGATGGGAGTGGGGGCAGGTTAATAAGTCATACTCGCACAGCAGAGAGAGAGAGAGAGAGAGAGAGACATTGTATTATACTGCCACAGCAATATGTGTGTGATAACAGCTGTCCTTCACCAAAGATGGCTTGTTACGTTGACAGTGTCTGGATTGATGGTAGGCATTGCAGAGCATGATTTCTATTTTCACTGTATGTGCGTGTGTGTGTGTGTGTGTGCATGCATGCATGCATGCATTTGTTCATGTGTGTGAGGGAAAAAGATAGACATAGAGAGTAAGAGAAGGAATGTGGATGTGGCCAATCTGAGTCACAATGAAGTTTTTGTACTAATACTGTATCTTCTTACCAGTTTGTTTTTTAACTTGTAATAGATTATTCCCTTTTATTTTTTGTTATTTGTGTTTAATTTGCCCATTATTAATTATGTCTATTATGTCTTGTTTCATTGTTACATGCTTTGGCAATATTGTGATATGGGGTCATACTAATTCAGGCCTTTCACAGTTGCAAACAAGGAACTCATTTTCCATCCTTAAATATGTTTGTAGTCTGTCTGTAATGTGTGACATATTCTTTTCATTTCCCCAGTTAAATCCCAAATAGCCATATGATATACACTATGAAATATGAAGAATGCCAGTTGTGGACATTCGTAGCATATGGCAACATGCTTCCTCGCGTTCCTGCACAAGGAACCAATATGTGGCATTGAAGCGAAAATAAGCACTGACTAAGGAGCTGTCACAGGACACTGACATCCAGCCAATAGACCTGCCATTGAAACAAGCTACAATCACGGGCACACATGGCAAGGACAATTACAGCGATTGAGGTGGACAGGCGAAGATGTGACACACACCAGCAGACACTCGACCGAAAAATACCAGGGTGCTCAGTTCTATCGTTCTATCGGGCAAGGATTTCACCCAGGGTCTGCGGCCTTATCTTAACAGGACCTTTATGAGTGCAGACTTTGGAGTAGTCTGGCACTCAAACCCCTGATTCAAATAATAACAGTCTTGACAGAAGCCTAGCTCTCTTGGCTGAGCAGTTGAGTCACATGTTTTTGGGCTGGCTGGAGCAAACGCCAGTGCCCAGAGTGGCTCTTGTTGAATTAGGCTGAAACCCTCTGCGCCATTAATGCTTTTCACAACGGACTGAGCGGGAGCACATTTACACAGTTTCTCCATTTGCCATTTTGCGGGTGACCCTGCAGATTGTATTTTAAAAAGAGGATAGAAATAAAACATTTCTATCAACAATTTTTTTCACATGAACTGTGCTTGGAACAGTGAAATCAGCTTTTGCTATTGAAGGTTAAGTGGAAAATACATGACATTTTAGGTGCTTTTATCGAGTTTTTATCCATGTGCCATGCACAGCAAATGAGTCACATAACAAACATGTTTTGTTGTGAGTCATTCTCTTTGACCTGCAAGTGAAATTAATTCTGTTCTTATGTAGCTTCTCATGGACATTGAATTATAATAAAAGTACAGTAGATTTTTTTAATCAAAGACTGTGTCTGGATAGATAATGGCCATTGAAGAGAATATTATTTTTTTTTTTCCAGCTTGGTGGTATAACTGAGATTTGTATGTGTGTATGAGTGTGAGTGTGTGTGTGAGAGAGAGAGAACGAAAGAAAGGGAGGAAGAGAAGAAATGAGAATGTGGCCAATGTGAGTCACAATCAATTTGTGTACTATTATCATTGTTCTTGTCATGGACGTTTATTATTTAAATTGACTAAATGTTTCCACTGAGACAGTATGAGACAGAAAATAGTGTGTGTATGTGAGGACACGTCCAAGCGTGAATGAGGGAGTACATGTAATTGTGTGGGTGAAGTGTGTATGTGTGTGTGTGTGAGTGTGTGAGTGTGTATGCATGTTTGTTTGTGCGAGTGTGTAGGTGTGTGTATGTGAGCGCATTCGTAGTAGCAGTGACACTGTGTCAGTAGGACTGACAGTTACCTGAAAGACACCAGAGTCAGCATCGGTCATATCCCACAGAGCAAAGTCGATCTCCCGGTCCCCATTCTCATCTATCTGCACCAATCCTGTCACTCCTGCCGCAGCGTGTGAGACACACAGACACGCACAGCACAGAGGAGATTTAACCATCATTACACTACACATGCTTCTGTAGTTTACACACCTTATGGAAAGAAAGTGGCAACAGTTCCACTTAATTTTGAGAGAGAGCGAGAGAGAGAAGGAGGGAAGGAAGAAAAAAGGAGAGATTGACTGAAAGATGTAGAGAGCACAGGATGGGAAGACAGGAGAAACAGAGGGTACTGAGAAAGACAGATAAATGTTGGTTTGGCAATAATACTCTGTTTGTCCTGCTAAGAAAGCACAAATGAATTGAACTGAATTTATAGATGGGGTGGTGTCATCAAAAACCAAGAAAACACACTGGTGGAGAAATATAAAGCTGAAATAGTAATAGTAGGCAAGTAATGTCAATATAAACCTTGTAACAAATAAACACAACACTGTAGAATCAGAATAACACAAAACAAGCATTCAGTGACTCGAGCTGGAACTGCAAATCAAAGGACACACAGAAGTGGAGGAAACCTTCCAGCTTAATGCTCTCCTCAGAGAGAGAGAATCACAGAGGTGAACAGACAAGATTAAAGATTTTCTTTTCCTGTTGTGAGACAGAGAGGAAAGGCAAGAAGAGAGAGAAAGACAGAAAAAAAAAGAGAGAGGAGGGGAGGTTCGATGTAATGGAAAGACCACAGTGAAAATAAAAGAATCATGTCTTATGAGGAAGCCAGCAAAAGCTAAAAAATATTCTTTGTAAGTAGATGAAATAAATCTTTGACACTATGCAAATCTGAAAGCTCAGTAAGCTGTCAGAGAGAAATGGGCATGCTCAGGAAAAATAAATACTGTGAAAACGAAATGGTCAACCATCACTTTTAAATCACAAGCACTGCCTTAGGAAATATAGCTTTACTGAAGTTATGGAAGAGCTACAGAGAAGACATTTTAGTGATAACGGTTTGAGTGCGTGTGTGTGCGTGTGTGTATGTGGAGGGTGGGGGTTGTTATTATCTCTAGATCACAACACAATCGTCTCAGTGTTTGGAGGGATTACCTGGGTATATCTCATACAAGAGGGTTACACACAAGCCAGGATTTCTGGATCTGATCTCCATTATTTCTTTAAAAATCATGATTGTACTCCTTTAAACACTGACAGAGATCAAGTAGCCTTAAAGTGAAATTGGGCAAGTACATGGAGAAACACTTTTTATAAGAACACTCCTTAACAAACTTTACTTTCAACCAATCAGCTGCACCACTGTTTTGTGATGTCATGTCAGTTAGAGAACACTGGGAATAATATCTCAGCATGTTCCAAAATGTTTTGAGGAGACAGTTAACTGCCAACAGCTTTCACTCCTGCCTAAATGGGTCTTTAATTTGAGACACAAAACAGCTATTGTAGTCAAGCGGCTTCATCTATTGCTGTCAGGCATTCTTACATTCTTGTATGAATCTTGACTGGCATCTCTGCTAGATACTATGTATGAATTATGATTTCATGTTGCTCACGACATGTACTATAACACTTACTTTAATGTGTTAATTTTCTTGTATGAGGTGAGGCCAAAGATGGACATTATCCCAGCTGAACAATAAAGGTTTGTTCAGTACTCCTATTTTCCTAGAAGGATTTAGAAACAGTGGCACTATCCAAAACTCTCAGCTAGCTTGTGCAAACTCTTCCTTGTGTGTAGGCAGACTGACTGAACCTGACCTAACTGGGTACACCCCAAAACCGTAACAGTCACGCTGCACAACTCGTGCGTCATTCCGCACTCCTGTATCAGTTCCACCAATGAATTATTCAGCAAAAGGCCCTGCGTAATTCTATGCTGTTGTCAAGGCTATGTGCATTTTTTCCAGCTTGTAGAAGATCGTTTTGCAACAGAGGGAAAGATGTGGGAGGGAAAGATGGCCAGGAGCAGACCAAGGTCAAAAACTGGAAAAGGAGGCTGTTCACATGTACATGATGAAGATCACAGCATCACTTCAAAAACGAACACAGAGAGGACCGAGCTGATGCCCACAATTGTTTTTTTGCTGGGTTTGTTTTTTTTTTTTTTTACATTTTTTTTTTCTTATTAGATGCCCTTATTATAAATCAGTGTTGTTTCCTTTTCTTCTCTTGAAATTGTGTTTTTAATGTTTGATTGTAAATTGCTGTGTGAATTCAGTTTGTGACTGCGAAGCACTAATAATAAACCTAAACCTAAACATTTGTTATCCCTCCATATGTTTTTCCAGTTCTGGCAAAATGGGCGTGTTTGGTTTTTACTGAACTTGGCGCATTGATAACAGGGTACTCAAAATGGTCAAAGACCTATTTGGGCTATTTTGACTGGCCACTTTATAGCACTAAAACAGACAATTAAGATCACTCTTGTCCTGTTTTGCGAGACTTGACACCAGTGTCAGTACATCCCCTTCCTCCGAAAGAACAAAATGCTAATGAAAAACGTCTTAGCATCCACTTTTCACTACTTGACATGCTACTTTCACTTGCATTTGACTCTCTTCTTTAAAAGTTAGCTGAAGGACATTGTTACATCAATAAACATGACTGAGGTCGGTGGCATTATGGCACTTTAAACTGGCTGTGTACTCACTGGCTTGATTGTGGCAAACAGCAGTATGATCGCTGCCCGTAGGTACATCTATTATTAGCTTTAATGACGCAATCTGAACGTGCTGTTGTTCTTTCAAAGAGCATTTTAAAAGGGGAGCTTTCATGACTGGCCTGCATTGTCACATAGTCTCATTATGAATGACTGAATTCATGCTACTCTTTAACTGAATTGCACAGTTACATAAGAGACTTTTTTTTTTTACTAGTTCTGAGTTCCATGGTTACCTTTAACTCATAAACAGTTCAGGTAGCGATAAGCAACTTACATATGAACTTATGAGAGCTTTGAGTTAAAGGGCAGAGTCTGGATCAGTCAGATTGATTGTTATGAACTCAAAATGGCATGTTTATAGTGCTGGCAGAGACTGACTGAACGAAAATGCCAGTGTCTACATGAATGACATTATTTCATCAGCTTGGTGGCTATATTCATTACACACAGATTGAACTACATTAGTGTCGCTGGAGTGTGCTCATCTGCCGGGAATTAACCATAATATTTTACAATAAGATCATTTGAGTTACTTGTATTACATCTATTAGCGCTAATGAAGGCAGCGCTTTTGTTCTATTCTACACCCTCGCAAAAACGATGGAATTTCTTCAGTATTACAGACTGTCCTATGTGCACAACTGCCATTCCGAATTTTATACATTTTTTTTATTTTTCCAAACCTGAACTTAACTGAACTTGTTGACTTCACCACAGCACCCACTCTGCCGGCTCTGGGAGGAGAAGCCAAACATGTGACTCCTCCGATTCACATGATGACAATCTCGCTTCTATTCACTCTGCAGCCACACCACTAATCACACACTGCCAATGATGTTGGAGGATGACACAGCCAGTGTACCCTCAGCTTGTGCCACCACAGGTGCCCAGCATGACCAGAGTGGGCACTATTGCAATGAGACCAACAAACTTAGCTGGCTTACCCCCTATCGTCCCCGATGAGGCTGGGCCAATTGTTGCCTCGCCAATGCAGACCAGGATTCGAACCCCCAATCTCATGGCTCCCAGGCAGACCTTATGAGCCACCTGGCATTCCAAATTTTGAAGAAAAAGAAAAAGGTCTTTGTGCTTCACATTGATCAAAGTAATGAATGGGGTCTTACCGTTTTGATAAGAAAATATTTTCTTAGTGCGCGCTCAGTGTGTGAACAAATGTACTTCCTGTAAGCTGCTATGACTTAAAAACTTCTGCTTTTAAAAATGACTAGAAACGACTACTTTTTTTGTGTGTGTGTTAAGGCTTGACATTTCAAGTGAAAGGATAATTTCAAGCTATGCAAGACCTAAAATTTTGGTTCCTGCCATGGTCTATGCAAAATATAGCTTTGAAATTCTGTTCTAGAAAGCTGTAGGAGGATGACAAAGGATTCACCAAAATGGTCAGACAAGCTAAGGCCAGACATCCAGCCTTCCACACATTCTTTTGCTCTTTGATGATGACAAAAATACAGACTCTGTCTGTTTCTTTTCATTGTTTCTTTCTTCTCTTTCTCTCCCAAGTCAAAATTCAGGATGCCTTATTGGCAGGACACAATACGCATTAAAAAAATCAATTGAGCATTGATGAAGCAGGCCTTCTTTTATTGTTCATTGTGTATTAGTATGTACAGTATTTTTTGTCTCTCAGGTCTTGTCCCATGCTGTTCTGCCGATGTCACACATTCATTCCTCTCTCCTGGGAGGCACAGTGGTCTGACAGCCTCTGTGCAGGGGCTTTTGCTTCTCTGCACTTTCTACATCTCGTTAGGAAATGAAATTCTGTCTCCATCTCTTGAAACTGACAGAGTAAGCACAGCCTGGCCAGTGCCTGTCGGTCAAAATAGCCGAGCTGAGCTCTCTCGAACTCTCTTTTAGTCTGTTATACCGTGTTTTTAAAATGTTTCTTCCCTACCCCCACATGAATGGAGCTACGTTATCATAGTCACATACAGGCTAAAGTGCTTGACTGGCAACTGGAAGATTGTGGATTTAAGGGTCAGTGCAGCCACAATAAGACCAGTGCAGCTCTTCAAGCAGGACCCTCAATCCCATATTGCTCCTGGTGAGGATTGTCCCCTGGTTAGTCTAATCAACTGCCAGTCACTTTGGATAAAAGCATTAGCTAAATAACTGTAACATAACCGTGCTCTAAAATCCCCCTATGCCATCAGGGCGTAGAAGGAATTAGCTGCACAAGTGACTCCCCACATGCATGTGTTGGCCAGTGTTTACTGTGTTTCTGACTGTGTATGCATCAGAGGGACCTGGAGTCTACATCCATGCACAACCATGCAGGTGCCCGGTCAGCCAGAGGGGGTCGCTAGAGAACAAAAGAAACGAAAAAGTTTAACAAGGCCCGATTTCGCCGTGCCAGTTGTGGACCTCAGAATAGGACATCAGCTGAGTTGGAGCGGTGAATCTGAATCCAAACCGCGAGACACTCAGCAACACCATACAGTTTTGCCTTTACTGCATGCACCACCAGAAGGCCCACTCTCCGCTCCTCTCCCCCTCTGTCTCATTTCTCCCTCTCTGCAGAGGTCACAGTGAGTCACTCACTGCTGAAACAGGATCCTCCTCCCACCTCCTGCCATGGAGGACCAAGAGCAGCTCACCACCCTAGACCTTTCTCCTTCTCTCTTTCATTCTGCCTGCACAGGAAGTGCATGACGTTTGTCTTTCAAACAGACACACTCTTTCTCTCTTTCTCTCTCTCTCTCACTCTCAAACATATACCTTCATTTCTCTTCATGACTTTTTACAAAACTTCACTTGCAAAATGTACCCTGCAGTGCTGGTGATAATTTGATGTAAATGGCTGTTAGGTCCAATTTTGATATTTAGCAGAAATTGATCTACATGTAATTTTGCTCCAAAATGCCAGCTTTGATTAGACAAGAGGGCCAACTGTGAAAAAGCTCACAGTTTCACACCTCATCGCTGATTGGTCAAATGACACTTAGATTGACCAATTAAATCAAGAAAAAAAGTCCACGAGGAGCATTTCCACTGACATGCTAAAATAAATTCCATACGAACTGCTCAACTGTCACTGTGCTTCCACCACAGCTTGGATGGCTGCATTATGATGTGGGTAAGCACATAGTGCTAATGTATGGACGTGCTGGTATGGGAAGCCATCTGTGTACTTAATAATTGCGTATAGTTGCCAATTAAGTTTCTGTGGCCTTTTGTGTGAAAAACGTTTCAACAAAAACCTTTTTATGCTCAAGCCCTCCCCCTGATCCCCCCACCCCCACCCCCATCCATCAGTCTTCTTCTGTTACCCTGCAATCTGAACCGTATAGATTGAGTGTATGGTGGGCAAACAATTTGTATATTTCAACTTTCGATTTGGACTCGAGACATATTTTCTCCTTATTTTCCTTATTAAAACAATTTTCTCAAAAGCCACCATATCGTTACAACATGCCTTATGTGTGTACTGGAGCAAGTCTCTCATATATGTTAATACAACCCCTACACCAGCTGAAGTAACAATTACTTGCATGTTATACACCCTTATGTGTTATAAAATACACTCTTTATATATTTAAGATTAGCTCCACCACATTTGAACCATGACAAATTAAAACAAAACCTTCAGAAACTTAAATATTAAATGCCGCAGACCTTTTTCCCCATCATTCTAATACAGTGCTGTCATAAATGCACTTTTTATTACGGCAGTGGCTTCAGGAGACATCCAAGGCATCCTATTGCCGGTTCATCTTCACGGGCGTCTGTGTCTGAGGCACGCTACTGAGGCCTTGCTGTCACTCGTATGGAAGCCGTTGCCAAGGTGATATTTCCTCAGACTGATAAGATATGATAACCGACTCTGTTCAATCTGCTCAGTGTGTAGAGGGGACTATTAACAAGCCTGCATGCATAAGAAAGACTGGAGAAACATGCTAATCTCTCACATGTTTATAAACTAATGGCACAGACACTAATCAAAAACTGATTTGCATGACTGTATCAGGACAATCCTCCCTTGCATCATCACAGTTTGCCACCCTGCTCAGAAATAGCGGCAGAGAAGGAAAGTGATTTGCCCAAGTAAAACCACCTCTGTTTTTAAACAATGTACAGCATTAAACATTGCAGTCTGCGTTGGGCAGAAAAAAATTATATAAACTATGAATTACATAATTAGACTACAAAAATAAATAATAAGTAATAACTATAATCAGCCATGGTTACTCTGAAAGAAGTGGGTAAATTTTAAACAGTTACAAATTGAAAGAAAACAAATTCAATGTTTGGATTACAAATACAATTTTTTGATTACGAATGAAAAATGACAACACAAACTACACTTTGTAACATTTTTTTAGCCAAATGATTAAAATAGCCAGGAGATGCTACTAGCAGCCTATGGGAATTTTAGTTGTTTTAACCTCTTCTCTTTCTTGGCAATGCAGGTATGGAGCTCCACCCATACCTGGAGGACACATTGCTGGGGATTGGACACTCTACTGTGTGACACACAGGTTTAACACTTCCTAAGTATTTATTCTATGAGCTATCAGTTTGGCCCATCTTTGGATCTTTCTGTCATGAACTCACAAAAGACCAAAAACAGTGAAGTCTCCTGCTGGACTCTCTATTTTCAACACAGCATCTCTTTCCCTCAATCAACAGTTGTGACGTCACTGCAAAACTCTCGCAGCGGCCATGGGAAATGAGAGTGAAAGGTGCAAAGCACAGACCAAATTCAAAATTGGGTTGTAGCCCCCCCCCAAAAAAAAAAAAAAACATCCCCGTTTGATGCATTTATTTTTAATTGTGCTCAGAAAAGTGCTCATCTGATGATTCCTTCTCTTTTTTGCATAAGCAAATATTATTTGCATAACGTCACATCATGTTTTGTGGGTTTAGTCACAGTCATTGACAGGAATAAAAAGAACAAAACACTGACTGAGAGCATTGTTATTTTTGACCTGCTATCTACATTCGCCAGCCATCACCAGCATTTGTTTTGAGTAAGTATCCTATTAAAATCTCTCAAACTGTCTTCAGGAGTTGTCGGCAGTTTTACAAACATCTAAGATTTTCTCTCTTGCACTCTGTCTCTCTCTCTCTCTTTCTGTGGCTACTTAAGAATGAAGAAGAGGACTGGACACAGCCTCTTGAACTGAAAAATAATAGTCTGGGCAGAAGAGAGAAGTAGCCTGAAATTGTGGTTTGATCCTCTGAATGAGAAGACTCTAAACAAAGGATCATGGGATCACCTAGTATCATAAACTGACTGAATATCGCTGCCATACCTCTCAGGAAACCACTCAAGTCAACATCTCCAGTGACAGACACTTAAGATGACCGCTGTTTGACTAGAAGTAAATTCATCTGATTCCCTGATTTCCCTTAATTGCTGGTAATGGCACACTTACAAGACTCACTTGAATGTCCCCAGAACAGTGAGTTCTGTTTCCTTATGAACAAGGTCATCACATCCAAATGGTGGCCCTTATGCTAGCAATGAGACCTGCTTCCTATTGAGTGTGATGATGCATGAGTAGTCAGTGTGTGCTAATGGAACACTCACAAATTACCAGAGTGACATATTTAATTATGCACTACTGTACCTTATTACGACCCTTGCAAATGAGCTCCTAGACTGGAGTCTGTTTTGTCATCTGATTTTCAGAAATACTACACAGGGTTTGGACACTCTGTCCAAGACATCCATTAAGTATAATTTACTCTCTTTCACAAAGTCACACAGACAAAATGCCCACCTAACGTGATTCACAAAAGAGCAGGCTTCAACTGAATGGGGTGAAGGCATTCGGGTTAGTCTTAAAAACTTTCGTTTTTCACGGGAAACTTTCTCAAGAATGAGACAAACATTTCTCATTACCTGAACAAAACTGGACTGCTTTGCCTGTATGCCTTTATTTGCTGGGTGTTTTAAGATGGAAATAAAATGCTTCACAGTTGCTATTTTGTGAACTTTGAGAATGATTTACAGAGTGACAGAACATGGTGTTTACCTCTGTGTAGATGATTCCCCTCTCTGCGCACTGAACAGCTTGAGCAAAGGGTGTAAAATGCACTTAACACAGCTGTTGAACTGTTCCAAGTCAATTTCCATAGATAACATTTTGCAATATGCTTGTCTAAAAAATGTTAAATAGCAAAGGATGGTTTCACCTGTATGGAAACTTAAAATGTTTTAAAAATGACACCCGTTTTTTTACTTGGTCTTCTCTCTAGGTGGTCCTAATAATTCAATTAAAATGAATGTATTTCTCCACTCTCATTGTGTGCACTGTCCCAGTTCTTTTACCTGAATATTGTTTTAACAGGCAATTATCGTTCTTACAGAAGAGTAAACATCCATCTGATCTATAAATCACATCTCCAGAGACCCAAGTAGTTTGGAGGCATAGATTTTTTCATTTCCAGCCTGTCTAGTCTTTGCACCTTTACCCGTTAGATTCTCTCTGTCAGAATTGAACCCTCTATTAAACAAATCCTGGTGAATGAATGAATTGGCTTTCTTCTGACGCAATCCAATCCAAAATGACTCCAGCGTCAGACCTGCTGTAAATATTTAGGCTGTCACCATCTGTTCACAGAAATTCTTGTTTGTCCCAAAGCCAATTGCCTTTCAGTCTTCATTTTTCATTTCGTGTGCTTACTTCCTGCTGTATGAATGGAAGTGAATGGAAAAGAAAAATTGATATTCCGTTTGCATCCATATATGCATATTTGTCTGTATAATCTATCACAATCCTTTAAGTCTTAATTGATTTAACGGATTGTGATAGATTATACAGACAAATATTGAGGAGCTTACACTGCAAGTGTAATTTCTGTGACTCCTTGGTTTGCATTAAATTTACATTTCATTACAGTCATTTAGCGGATGCTTTTATCCAAAGCGATTTACAGTTGATTAAGCTAACCGGGGGGTTCTGCGGTGGTTTGAGGGCCTTGCTCAAGGGCCCAGCAGCAATGGTGTTCTTGCTGTGGCTGGACTGGGGCTTGAACCACCAACCTCAGGGGTTTCAGTCATGTACCTTAAACACTAGACCCTGGACTTCAGGCTGCCCCCGTAGCCCAATGGTGCATGGGCAAGGCACATGTTGCTCAGCCTCGCTGGCCAATGGGTCCGCCTCATTCTCCACATGTCCCCTCCTGGCTGGTTGAGCTCCTGTAAGTGTGTGAGCCGAGTATATGCCAGCTTTGTGTTCTTCCAGCAGTATAGGGGTATATGATTGGTGGTGCATCTCAGGTTTGGAAATAAGCTAGGGCTTTTTGTTGCATGATTTTGAGATGTCATGTAGTCTGCTCCTCCTGCGTCATGGGACAGGGTCGTTGAGTACAGTTGATAATTTCGGTTCCAGGTTGGGAAAAAAAAAGAACTAATAGTAAAAAGCTACCAGCTTAGTCTGAACTGGGCTTGTGAATAGTACACAGCTCTTGAAACCCTTTCTACTGCCTTTATTTAATTCTCAAGTGTTTACTTTAAGGTTTCACAGAATATGTCATAGGAAGGAAATCCATAAATCAAAGGCAAAGAGGAAAGGAACACATGCTTGATATTGATGTTGGACCCGATGGAAAAAAGTACACTTAAAGGGACAAAATAAAATTTCATATAGAGGGTGATAAAGGAGCGGTAGGGGCAAGAATATGATGGACAGTATGTATTAAAAAGACAGCAAGAGGATCAGACCAGAGGGAATATCAGCTGGCTATATGAGTCTATCTGTGTGTCAGTGGGACCACATAACCACACCAAAGTACCAAATAAAGCATACTCCCTTGTCCAGCATCAGAGAATCAACACAAATTTCTTGTCATTGCATATAATTAATGACTGCTTGATTCATTTCTAGAAGTCACCAGATGGACAGCTAACAAATTCACCAGGTGAATTCTGAAAAGTTGCTCAGGTTTTTCACTGTCACTTTTAAATACACAGAAGGGCTGCTAGGAGGGCCCTAGGCTTCCTTGCGACAAAGTTGCCGAGTTTGACAGCCCTACCTCTGACATTGATGACAGGAAGACACTATGGTTTCATGTCACATATTGAATACAGTGTGAAATATGTTTTTATTCACATTTTAATTCGATTAATTTGGTCCTCTTTAAGGTGACTAGGTGGGTCTTTATGTTTGGTTGGATCACTGTGTCTTGCAAAAACAGCATAATGGTCGTGTTTTGGGATACAGGCGGTGTCCAAATGATCGCAACAGTGGTGTCACCCTGTACTTGCCTTATTTTTTACAGCTTTATGGTACACATTGACCTGCCAGGAAACTAATGAAACCTTGTATGTGAATTAGAGTGGTGCTTTGTGGGCATTGTATTTTATCACTTGTCCTTTAACACTGACGAAGACAACGAAGGAAACTGCTGGAGGATAGCTTTCAGAAACAAGGCCCGATAGCTATTTAGAGAGTGCTCAATAATTCATCCGCCATCCTCAAGGACACAGGGAGTATCAGGACAAAAAAGGATTGGAAAATCGATAATGCTGAGAAACAGAGAGTTCAAATACCCAAAGAAAAGAGTACCTTGAGAATACAACATTCCAGCTTCCAAAGAAATGTGAACCATTTAAAAAGGTTACACAAATTCATGGTGAGATTAATTGATTAAATTTATACAAATTCCAGTGGTTGTCAGGCTTGTTCCTGTCGGATCCTGAGTGTGCTAATTCTGTTACAGCCCTTATCAAGCTGTTGAGCATGTAATTGATTGTAACTACCATTTTTTAAACCTTATTTAAAACCTGTAGTCCAACAAAATGTTATTTCATTCTAAAGGAGCCATTTGCCATGTAGCACAGTAAGAGAATGTAGTTGGTCTGACTGATTCCAATTCCTGGGATATGAATATGGGATATTTATTCTTTATTGAATACACACTGTTTTCTGACTCAATGCAGCTTAAGATCGATTTTTAATGACAACTTTTTTGGGGACAAGATGGCTCACACTGGAGGTTTATGTGCCTTTCAGGGTACAGGGACACACACACACACACACACACACACACACACACACACACACACACACACACACACACACACACACACACACACACACACACACACACACACACACACAGGTAAACACACATTCACACACATGCACATACATGGGCACACACACACACACACACACACACACACACACACACACAGGTAAACACACATTCACACACATGCACATACATGGGCACACACACACACAGGTAAACACACACTAAAGCACAGCCTCACTCACCATGGTAGGTGCGGTTCCACATCCTCTTGGTGATGGTCTTTCCTGGGGGCATGCCCCCCCTGTGCACAGCCATGGTCTCATTCAGGGCCTGGGCATAGAGCATCACACCATCAAAGAACCCCCCCGGGATCAGGTTCATCTGGGGAGGGCAAGGAGAGACGGCATCCATCTCTCAACTCAATTTACACCCACGTTAATCACATTCTGGGCTGGAGGGAGGCACAGGGAGCGACCCCTAGGGTCGATCAGGCGCCTGACGTTGGCTCACGCCAACTGCATCCCGTCATCAGCTTTAGGTGGTCTTACAACAAGGGGTGAAATTAAATTATATATTCCATTACTGGCACTGGACTGACTTTCCCGTTCAGAGCAACTCACAAGGTGGAGGAACATCAATGATTGGATCAGGAATGCAAACGTTCAGTAGTGCCCGAGAAAAGAAACAATTGGTACATTCATTAGCATAATTGTGCAAACTAGCATAGCGAGGACTTACATTATCACCATACTATGACTAAGAAAAATGACTAATATTAGTAATATGTATAATTATTAGGGCTCATCATTTCTAATTTTTATTCCAGTAAAAATTCCAGTATTTTTTAAAAAGGGCAATTCAGTTAAAAGAGATTTTCAGTCTGACTTTATGTTTTTCATGCGTCAGACGTTCAATTACCAAAGCCTCCACTAAAAAGCAATGTTAATGTTTTGAATGGTACTTTTAATAATCCACTGTTTTCATTACCTGACCAATTTTCAAACTCACTCATTTTTTTTTGCCTGTGATTAACAAAGACCCTAATACATTCCACAATTTTAAAAATAATGTCAAAGCACTTACATTGTTCATGAAAATTGCCCAATTATTATTCCAGTTAAAGATGGAGAAGAGGATGGTGAGAAAAACAAGAAAAAATTAAAGTATAAGTAACAGGGCAGGGGAGTGGGTGGGGGTCAGGTAGGGGTGTGTGGAGTTGGGTGGACGTTGCTGAGAGAGTGAGGTTGTCATAGAAACTGCAGATCCAGTTCACCCAGCTCAGTTTTTGTCTTGTGTCAACAGTCCCTGTGGCAATTTCATAGCACCAAGGGTATGTAAAACAGCAGACAAAGAAAGTGAGAGAGAAGAGGCAGGGGATACACACAGGGGGAAAGAAACAGTTAAATATATTGCCACCTGTGAAAAACAAACAGACACAAACTAGACAGCTTGGAAAGTCGGATCAAGACATTGAAATAAATCCTCACAGGCTGGTAAGATTTGAAAACAACCATCCATGAGAATTTTCGACAAAACATGTTACAAATCAAAACATACAATCAAATTTGTGTTTCCTGAATATTGGGTCATTTACAGATGTTTCTATTAAGTCAGTGATCTGCAGAGATTTTATTAAAGTCTACAACTGAAATATTTTAAGTAAATGGTCCCAGCCTGTTGCCCACACTGTAGCCAATTATCCCCAACTTTTATGCGAGTTCACTGCTACTGGCACTTGAAGTACACAAATGCTTGAAAGGGCAGACTGGGAAAAGGCCATATAATAACCTTGACCATAGATCTGACTGACAAATAGACACATAGAGATATACTGTATAGTGGGGTGTGTGGATGGGGACCCTTGCCACTGCCCACACATGGGCTACATCTGCATGTGTTATCTCCATGCACAGGAGCAAACATCAGCACCATGGACAGCGCCAGGAGGATCCTCCAGCCAGCACAGCACCCCTTTCTGTAGCTGCGATAACCCTGCAGTTTAATGCCACGACAGTCTTATCTGCACTGCTATCCTGCACAGATTATTATTCCATAATCAGTCAATTCTGTTTTTGAAACTTTAGTCTCCTGTCTTGTCTGTGCCATGCCTCTGCAACTCTGTGCTACAATACAAAGAGAGGTCAATACTGATGGACATACGCACACCAGATCAGCCGGCACGACACCCACAAGATCTATCGATCAATGAGCGACAGGTGGACGGAGTGAGAGACGTGGTCATGGGGTGAGAGGGGAGAAACAGGCACAGACATGGGTGTTCGCCAATCTCAGTAGGGCCACAGTAGAGCCACACCAACTGCAGTAGTACCCCCCCCAACCGCTTCTCCCCCAAAACCGCCACTCTCACTGGCCCCATCTGCCCCTAATCGATGGCCACATCTGCCGCCCTAGTCTCATTTTTCACCTCGATGGACATGGCTCCCGAGAGTGTTTCAGCATGAATCTACCCTCAAATCTTGTTTTATCCCCTGCTCTGGGGGATACGTACGCCTCCAAAAACTGGCCTTTAGCTTCAGCTAAACTGTTGCAGCAAAGAAACAGTTCATCGATGGATTGCTTTAGGAGCTCTCTTCAGCAATAATGAGCTTAATAAGCTTGCACTAACTGAAGTAATTCATTTAAAGACTTTCTATTTAGATACTACCTTTTAAAACGCTCATGCAGGTCTTATCCAAGTAATATTACAAAGAGTAACTGAGAAAAGCTCTTGGATAAGTATTTTTCATTAATATATTGTTTAACCCAAGTTCACTTGAAAAGCAAGAATGTAATTAACGGAAAACAGTCTGTCTTCAATGCAAATTATTCCACATGCAAGCGTATGCATTTAATATATTCATTTTTGCTGATACTTTTGAGCTTAATAACTAATTAAAAAGATTAATTGTGCTGTCAATTAATTACTTTGTATAATTTTAAAGGGTGTTTTATTGACTAAATATTTAACAAATGTCCTAGTGCATCTCTATTTTTTTTATTTGAGCCAAGCTGAAATTTTCATTCCTTCCAAGAGCACAAAGGAAAAGGCTGAACGGTTTTGTAGCCTTGAGCTACACAGTCTCTCGCTGGTTTGACAGAGGTTGAACTAATTGAGCTCCAGACCAGGGAGAATGAGATACGGTCTGTCTCAGCTATGATGCCATGCCACAGGTAGGGCAACAGGTGGAAACGGAGTGCTTCAAATGGCACTCAGCACACTTTTATAGCAGGACCCCAATAATACAGCAGAGAGGTGGGAAACATTGGTACTCCGACAGGGGTGGGGAAAAACACCAAGGCATAAAGCACATAAACACAATGACATTGAAATTTACATAGCTCACCGCCAGCCACAAAATATCACCTAGACATACAATGCAAACAAGGAAAGGAAGACAGTGGCTAAATATATGTATTTTACTGCTTGAGGAGAATGAAGTAGTTCTGTTACTTCATGTTGAGTGCCAAAGACTTGAGTTCAACTGGTAGAGTGACTCGAAATAAAAAAAAACAGTTTATATTGGTTCAATAATTCTTTCAGATCGAAAAACTTTAAAAGAAAGATTGCTTGTTCCATGCTCTGAAATGCATTCTCTTTCTGTCCTGAAGAGCTATTCCAGATGATCTTTTGAAAGTTCACATCGGATGGAAGCTTGGCAGGGAATGTTCCAGAAAGCAGTTGGGACACATCACCTGTAGTTAACACCTAAGGTGAGTCACCTGCCCCTTTCTTTATTTTCTGCCCGTAAGAATGAGAGATGCTGGGCCCAGCTTTCCAAAGTTTCCCAGTCCCTCTGTTTCCCTCTGCTTCTCTCTTTCTCTCTTTCAATTAAATTCAATTTGCTTTATTGGCAAGACAACCAGAGTAGGTTTTGCCAAAGCAAAAAAAGAAAATGCACAACAAACAGCATGCAAAGTATGACTAAAATGTTCACAACATTCTTCTTAATAAAAAATAAAAAGGCGTGAAGAACGCAACAAAAATAACAATCATGTAGTTGTAAGGACAAAATTAAATAAAAGGTTGAAAAAAAACTCCATCATATGTAATTAAAATCTCTCTCGCTCTCTCATTTGTGTTCAAAGACACAAATATCATCTCAAGATTTCACAGAGCTGAAAACATATGGTTGTACAGGATTACCTGAATACCTTTATTTATTTTTTCCGTACGTCTTTGCTAAAACTGTAATGGCTGGTTTGGGGTAACCCAAATCCTATTCACCTAAAGGTTTTGAGGGTGCCTGACTAATTTTTAACCCTAAGTTCCCAAACAAATTATGTTCATATTTTCCATTTGACTTTTCAGTGACATTTGAAGGGTGAATACGAAGGCATTTTTGTGTGTGTGCACACACAATAACGTGTCACAGCTCTCAGGTAAACATTCAAAGAGGAGGTCAGAAAATTGGCTTTTACAGCTACACCCTTCATTGACATTTCAATTGACATGGATTATTATGAAGCACCATTTTCAAACTAGAGCATATGCTTTTCCAGTTATATATAATTGCAGAATATGAAAACATTTCTGTAGGTCCTGAATTTTCAGCAAATAATTACAATTGAATGTACTTAATTATATTTAATCTCTGCTGCCCACAATAAGTGAGGGCTTTTTAGATTCTCATTAAGCTGATCAAACCGTAGTATTCCCTAGTATCTGGCCATTTTTACCAAGACTCAGTTATCCAGGTTATTACCCGGTTATTCACCTTGTTTTCTAAAACTTTGTTCAGAATTGAAGCTGAGCTTCAAAACCACAATATGACACGTAAACACACACACCTTTCCTCACTTACCAGAGCACAACAAATGTCATGTTCTTGGGGAAAAAAGATCTTGTCACACCATGTTACCGAAGCAGTGCATGATGGGTGGAAACAGATGTCTCTTTTCCTCTCTGCTTATGAGCTCTCAGCGCGCACACACACACAGCACTCGTTTCTTTTTCTCTCTCTCTCTCTCTTCAGCAGTGCGCTGGCAGCTCTATCTCATAGAACTGAAGAGATGCTTCAGTTCTTTTGTGATCGTTTGACGTAGAAAACTCTAAAGTTCATTTTCAAGATGAAAGTGCCTTCCTTCCCCTAATCCCCCCACCTCCCATCACCATGCCAGTGACTCTTCTTACCAGTGAGTCCTCCACAGTAAAGTTGAAGAGTCTTTTGGCCTCGGCTTTCAGGTCTTCCACAAATTCTTTGTACTCAGGGTTCTGGGGTTCTCTGTACGTCACAATCTTCACGCTCTGTGGGGACCCAACAGACAGACAGACAGACTGTCAGTTTTAATTATTTACATACAATTAAAAAAGTGTTTAAATAATATGGAAACACAGTTTTGAGCCCAGCACAGACAGTCTGACTTCAATTGAACAGATTTAAAGCCAATTTACTCCACATTAGACAGGCCAGTCACATATAAACCGTACAAACTGAAGGTCACAACTACCGAGGAACTACTACCAAACTGATTGGAAACTTGGTTGGGTTGGGAATATGTATTGTATATGCTGGACCAACACTGGCTGTTGATGGGTAAGTGATATTTGGCAGATTTTGAAACAGCCAATCATTTGCTAGAGTTAGCCATATCCACAGATATACAGTTTGGTGCCATAGTCTGTTACACGAATGAAAAGTACTGAGGTCCACAGAGCCTGCCATAACCAGTGTCATTACCTGACTGTGATGGGCTTTCAGAAAACATTTTACACTTTTCTGCTATGATAAAGGACGTCATAAAGTTACAGGCAGAAAAAAAATGAAGCAGAATGACATTTTTCTGTGCTCTTAAATGCTGAAACAGCTCGATTTTGACCCCAACATGAGAGGAAGGTTAAATCCGAGCTGTTTATAAATGAAAAGTAAACATATTTTCCTTCTGTGGCCTGAAGAACCACACCATCCTACTCCCCCACTCGCCTGGGCAGTTCACCAAGGGGTCTGTTTTTTTTGCACATGACCATATAAAACCTGAGCATAATTCCCACTGCTCCCTTACTGTACCCCCACACTCCCATTAATCTTCATCTCTGTTTCACCTCCCTTCTTTAGACATGAAAGACCACCCACCCCCGCCTCACCCCTCCCCCTCACCCCGACAAAATACGTCAGCTTGTTTTAATAGCCCTGAACTTTTCATTATGGTATGACTCCAGAGGCAGGCAAGTGAAACGCACGCTTCAAACGTAATCAAGAGAACTGCACTGGGTCAGAAAGTTACTGAACAGAGGTGAGGGCCAATTCACCCACATACACACACAAAACACACATTTACAATTGCACACACAGTCACACACGGTGCTGGAAAAGAAAGAAATGGAATCTTAAGACAAGCAAAAAATATTAAACAGACAAATTACAGTTGACCCATGTCATCTGTATTTTCATTGTCTTTACAAACACCTGTAATTTTCTTTGTTTAATTAGCCTCATCACCTTCACTAGACAGTGGATATTCAGACAAAAATCTTTCCACAGAGCAGCCATGCACATTTACTGAAAACACTTTCTCTCGCTCTGCATCAATTTGTACTTTTATCTTGACTTGCTTTTGACATCGGGTATGAAAGCATGGCGATTGGTACGTGACAAACAAAAAGCAATTATTTTTGCAATTTCTTTAAGATAAGAGCATAAACTGGCTGAGCGCATATCTCTGACCAAGGGGAAATGCGGCTGTCGTACATGCAAGGATCAAAGTGGAAAAGCTGCATTATGGGGGAGGTGGGGGGGGAAGCAATTTCTGCGTCTCATTGTCTTATCCACTCAGTGTGCTCTCCTAACGGCAGTGGTGGCGGTGGCTGCCAGAAAGGCTTCGAGATTAAGGTGGCCATTGTTGCACATCTGCGGGAACACAGCGGCGCAACTGAGGGGGAGTGCGACAATGGAGGAGCCGATTAACCCAGACCAAAACAAAAAAAAGAATAATAAATCCAGAAAAAACCTTGACTGCTGTCGTAGGTGTTTCTCTGTGGTCACCATGGCCATTTGGCTTTTGTGTCTGTTTTGTGTTCCTAAAACAAGACAACTCAAAAAAAGAAAGAAGATATTGTCTATCTTTCAAGATTTTTTTCAACTAACTGAAGATGTTGCTTAGATTGAACTTTTGGTAAAAAAAAAAAAAAAAAACAAAAATAGACAGACATGCCCTGATGGCATGACATCACAGTTTCATTATACTAGGAAAGTGTATTAACGCATTGCCAAAATAACCTGCTTCTTTCACTGTCTTCATAAAGTAATAAAACAGAGTTATGTTACAATGACAATGCCACGGTAAGACTAAAACAACTTCCTGATAGCAGGTTGTTCAGTGCCAAATAAGATGTAATATTCTTGCAGTCCCAGGGAGTTAAACCCGAGCTGAACCCAACCAGATTGAACCAGTTCCTATTCCTCACCCGGAAGGCTTCCTTGGCGATGGGGTCATCGGTGTCCCCCTTGGCCCAGGGCCGGGCAGGCTGGGAGACCAGGCTGCTGCCGAACACGTCGATGTAGAAGAACACATACTCCTCCTGCGGCAGGCCCAGCTTGCGGAAGTTCACCATCAGCTGCCGAAAAGTGTCCCAGGCACAGCAAACGTACACCACTGCAAGGGATGGGGGGTGGGGGGTGGGAGGTGGAGATGGGGAAGAGAAAAGGTGAGAAGCAACACCTCCACAAAATGACAGCGTAGCCCCCACATATGTGACACTGCACAGGGTGAAGGTGTTAAATCTCATCGGAGAGGGGCAGGTTTGGGTGCTCTCGCCCTGTATCGGGTCCCCTGAAACTCCTCATTCGAATAATCACTTAATTATCGTGTTCAATCAAGAGCGTGATTAGCTGAGTCAAGTACTTCAGCATCCCAATGAAACTAATGATACTGATGACTCGACACACCATGACTGGCCCTTCCCCAATTCGACAGGGCACCGCACCCCTGCTGCTGTAAATTCTGTTCCTCTGTTTAACCCCTGGAATGAGAATGAGATAAATTTTCTCTGATTTTTTTGTTTTTTTTTTTTCCCAAAGAATAGACCTTCCTCCCTCTCTTTTTTTTATTTTTTCACAGCTTCACTGCCTTAATGTGAGCTATGCATATATAATCTATACCACCTGCAACATTAAAGAGCCCATAATATTTCAGGAGGTGGCTTTAAGCTGAGCTTGATCCTAATGGTAGTGACTTAAACACTTTTGGCATGTGTGGTGTAACGTACACCCTCTATGTCATTCCTGTTGTGTTGTAGGGGTTGCATCTCTAGGCATTATCCACTTGGACAATAATGAAAAATAATTATACATTTCCTCTCATGACATAGAGTTGACGTTACTGCATTAAATAAAAAAGGATCCTATTTGAAAAACACCTTTTACTCAAGTCTCCAATTTCCTGTTACATTTCCCTAGTTCATCAAGGGATAATTAATGTCTCCAATTATGAATGAACTGTTGCTGACATACATGTCTTTTTTATGTTGTCATAGAGATTGGATTTAATTGCCATCAGCTCTGTGAATGTTCCAACTGTTGCTCTCCCTGCAATGAATGCAAAAAGTCTCATTTTTCATAGGACCATTTATTGGTATTTATAGAATAGACTACTTGGGTTTTCATGTGCAGGGCTGCTGTGTCTTTTGGCTGATTGGCTGTCCGATTTTCAATATCAGATCCCAGGGCATCTTTTAAGGTTTTACTCTAATGTTCTGTCCAAATTATCAAGTAAATTTGGCTCTCCACATCTAGCCACCTACATGATACTTAAATCTGATTGGCCAATAATGATTCCCCGGGTAACAGAATTGAACTGATTTCTGTGTTGACCTAACCTGGTTAGATGAACAAAACTATGGCTTCCTGTTTATCACAAAGTAATGAGGACAATATTAATGATTGCAAAAGTTATTTATGAATTAAATAAAATTGTGTAGTTGTGTATGTGTATATAGCATTGTACAGCTTTTATAACTGAATTTATTCCTTATCTTTTTATTTACAGCTGTGTTTATGCACAACTCAAAAATATTTTACAATTGTAGACACTGGTAAAACACTAGGTGAGGTATAATCAGGCTGGACAGCCTATTGCCATTACTATAATATCCTGAGGCTTAGACTATAGCCACACATTTGAACATATCAGTTATAAACAAAAACAATCACAATAAAACTGTGCAGAGCTCTGCGGTTGAGGGCAGTGCAGTAGCCATACCAGGGCAGTGACTGGCTGAATCAATGCCTGGCACGGGAACCACACTGCCCTCAACCGCAGAGCTCTGCAGAGGGTGGTGCAGTCTGCCCCACATACACTGGGAGCTGGGCTTCCCCCCCTCCAGGACATCTGTGACAGGTAGTGTATCAGGGAGGCCGAGAGGATTATTGGGGACCCCAGCCACCCAAACCACAAACTATTCCAGCTATTACAAACATACTGGCAAACGGTACTGTAGCTTCAAATCAAGAACCAGCAGACTTAAAGACAGTTTCTTCCCCTTGGCCATCAGACATCTCAACAAGAAATATTGACAGTTCTAGAGCTGCACCTTATTGAACATCCGATCAGTCACTGCTACACTTTACTCTGAGCCTCACTGTCTGCTCTGTTATACTGCACTGTACATTTATATACACTATTTTTTGTATTTTCTGTATAGTTTTTGTGTTTTTTTTATATTGTTGTGCATATTCCACATACTGCAAAGCCATGGAGCCTATACTAAGTTTCTCAATTCAGATACTGTCAGAAGTATGATGATGTGACAAATGAATCTTGAATCTTGAATCTCTTGAATCTTGAAAATATCTTTTCCTGAAAAGTTAATTTAAGTTAAAAACATTAATCAGTTTCCTAAGACTGAAATATACAGATTTACTCTGTTCAGTTAGTGCACTGAATGAAGCTCTGTGTTTATCACAGGACCCCCCATAGCTGTCCAATATGTTTTTTTTTCTCCAGCTGGCTTTGTTTTCAGCAAACAATCTGTAAAAAGTTGGCAAATTTCACAGCATTTCAGATGAAGATAATGAAAGGAGCCAAGCTAAAACCCACACAAACAGTCCACATAAGTGCAAACAAACATCACCGTGGCTACGCCCGTTCATCTGCCCATTCTCCTTTGACTGTCTCACTATATGAGGCTGAAAGGTAGTATCTTGCACATAAAACATTAGTACTTTGCATACTCTGAAACTAGGGGTGCTTTGTGGAACTCTGGGCCCCATTAAAAGACATGACGCCAGGACCCCATAGCCCGATGTCGATGAACATTTTTGGGGCCCCTACAGCCCCCTGAAATATTTTCACCTTTCACTGTATTAGCAGTGCCCCTGTCTAAAATCATATAGAATATGATGCCCTGGACCACCCCAATGGCAGGACACATTGCCTACCATACAAAAGTGTCACTTTTATTGGACGTTTGTCATTGTTTAGCATTGTCATTGTGAACCCTACCGTACAACAGTGTCACTGTGGCGTAATTGGAGGATTTTTTGTGACAATTACATCTTTGTGGTAACTGACTTTCTTACTGGTGTAACTACAGTATATACATGAGAAGTTCCACTGAACAAGGGTATGGTATAATGGCATACTATTAATTTATTATTCGTTGAGGTTTTGTAATGATAATTATATTGTATTATCAGCTATAATCCTTTTCAAAGGTAGGATCATGAAAATTGCAAAAATTTTGCTAAATGTAACAGCTATTTTTTAATGACACTTTTTTGACTTCAGAATATAATTTCACTTCCTGCTGGTCCAGGTGAACTCTATTATTTTTCTGTCTTTTAATGAAAACCTCTATCTTTTTAAAAAATTTTGTACACGTACTTGATATTTAATCTTTGGATTGCAAAATTGACTTTCAAAGCAGAACGGTGTAATGGCGTGACCGCCAGCCCGGAACGCAGTCAACACCACACATGCGCTCGCCCCGAGCGATAATGAGCGCAGGGATGCAGCAGCGCGTCCTCTAGTTTCAGTTTCCACTGCCTTCAGAGAACACGGGTTCAGTCAGTCTGGCTACATCCTAATTAACACTCCTCTTCCTCCTGTTTTAACAACCAGATGGACGAACATGAATAGAGCTGGTCATTAAAATATAAGGATAGGCCTGCCTGTACAGTGTACCGATCTCTTGATGAAAATTCCATGCCATATTTATGACTGTCTGTTTGATTGATTGACGCTTTATGATCCACTTTGCTTTGCAGGGCAGTTAGAAGAACAGACAAACAAATAAATAATAATTAAACAATGAACACAACAAAAACGAACAGCAGTATGCATTCAAACGTGCAGTACAGCAGACAGGTTATGCAAGTTATAGCTCTTTTTTTTTGAGTGAATATAATAAATGAATAGAGTAGACCTTGGGTACCCTGTATCTATGCCCTGAGGGAGCTGTTGGAACTCATTAAACAGTGGGGGGTGGGAGTCTCACAGGATGGACTGGGCCTTACCGGTGATGCATGTCTGGTACAAATGGGAGAGATCTTTTAATTTGGTACCAATGACCCTGCCTTAGTTTAATGACAGGGACCCAGTCTATATCTTATTTTAACTGAAGCCTCCCTACCCAAAAAATGACATGGAATGTTAAAATGCATTACAAAAGCTCATATGTGTGGTGCGTCAGTGTGCAAACAGCCCTGCTATCTCAAGAGTCTGTAGTCACAGTGCTGATCCAGTCCAGGCACTGTGGACAGAGCACTTTCATTATTTCCAGTGCCTCATTTTCACTATCTGGGCTCCTAGTAAACTTGCAGTCTATCTTACAAATGACATGGAATCCTATGGCTACGCACCCATAGGTTGTGTTTTTTTTTTGTTCCAAACCAAACTTGATTTGAGTAATGGAACTGATGAGTTAAATCATCTAGTTAAATTAGGTGACAGGTTGGAACAAAAATCTGCACACTGTATGGGTTAGGTTCAATCGAATGCATATAGCCTCTTTACAGATATCTGCTCTTGAAAATGAGAGTTATACTTTTCAAAGTCTGTTTGCTTGTCTCCAATAAAATGCAGCATACTCAAGGACAATAATGTTGTAATGGTAAGGCTTGATTTTATTGAAAAGAATCAGCCTTAAATGAGGCATAAATTACATTCGTAGTTTATGAAAAGGAATAGTGAACTCCATCAAAACAAAGTGTAGTATTTTTAATATTACACATAATGTTATATTTCAGAATGAAGAGAACAAAATTTTCTTCGGTCCAATAAAATACAAAACACTCAGAGAGACTTCTGTTGTGATGAAAGGTCTGTTTGGATTTGGCTGCACAGGCCCTTAAAGAGATAAAGTTAATCTGACTGGGTCTCAGGCTGAATGTGTTTGACTGAATCTAGTCCTATAGCTCTTCCCTACCCTTCGTCTGACGCAAAGTGAAAGGTAGAATCATAGAAAGTGTACAAGACACACACACACATCCCATGCACCCCTAATAAGGTAGTTATAAAGGGAACAGTGTAAACCAACAGTAATGAGGCTACTGCACTCCAACAGACAAACGTGGGATTCAGGCAACCGGCTTTAGCGCATCGCCACAGGAAATCAGCCGGAAAGAACGAGCGGCCAGCGCTGCCGCACGCGGTGTGCCAATTTGCCGAATTGTTGGAGCTCCCATGGTACCGCAAATGAGCGTGGGCACTGGTGGCATTCCTCAGGTACCGCCGCCTTAATTCGACCAGCTGACGAGCGGGGTGCCCACATGCTGCCAGCCGTTGTCAGTCTGAGGTACACCTCCTTTCCATGGGAGGTAAAATGGCCCCTGGCTCTGACGCAAAACCTTCTGTGAACCGTAAGACATCTAGCTACAGGGTTTATGGTGCATAGCACATGGCAGAGGCGTACAGCCTGATTTGTGATTACAAAATTGAAGACATAGAGTTTAATTATTTTTACTTCTTGAAAAATAATAAAATATTACTGTTATTATTATATTAATGCATAAATAAGCTATGCCTTGGGCACTTTGTCCCTGACTTGATTGGCCATAACCTGAGGCATTCTGCTATCAGGTTGTGCCCTGGATTCTCAGTCTAACCAGCAAATGACAAACATGTTGCCCCAAGGCAACAATGTGAGTTAGGATCACACTAGGGTAGAGTTAGCAGAATAGCAAAACAATATATATGCTTGGTCAATTCAGCAGGTTTTCCCAAGTGGAAAGAAACTTTGCTTCTTCTTTAACAATGTAGGAAGCCAACCAAGGCAGGCATGTCCAGTTTCAGCAGGGTCTGCTGGTTTTTGCAAAAACAACCTCCATCAGCATATTGACATCGATAGGCTTGGACAACTAGCAACTGCAGCAAGGATCCACGTGCATTTTATTTAAACTCAGGTTACACAATACAATGTTCTGTGTTAATCTGGGCGCATTAATATCTCTTTTTGGATCTATCTTTGTGCAGAGGCAGCCCATCACTTACATTGTGCATCAGAGGTGTTAGATTCCAGTCCTGGAGGGATGCTGTATCTGCAGGTTTTTGTTATGTTTCAGCACTATAGCAATTCACTGAGTTATTTGTTGGATAAAGGGCACACACACCCTTCCAGAGCCTAAACTGGCATGCTGATCACAAGAGAACTACAAAAACTGGACACCATGGCCCTGCTGTACAATGGCACCCTCATGGATACAGGCACATACATACAAGCACGCACGCACACACACACACACACACACACACACACACACACACACACACACACACACACACACACACACACACACACACACACAAAAGACATGCCCACGTGCACAGGTTCACAAAATTTACTCACACACACACAGACACACACAAACACAGGGGGGCAATTTGGGCAGGAAGTTGGTGGGAGGGGGGTATGCTTTCCAGCAAAAAGCCATGGATCGGGGAGTAGTTTCCTGTCTGCACTTTCCATGTACTCTCAGGATAATGAATAAATCATGCCAAGTTGCAGATGAACCACCTGCGGCTGCCGAGACCTTTCTCCCGGGCAGACCCTGAGACGAAAGGGCTCAATCAAAAAGGGGGAATTGCATTTGTGGGGCAGGGCCTCTTGTGCAAAAATGCGCAATTATAATCATGATAAAGGGCATCCAGAAACAGAGCTAGAAATCTCATTTGCATATAATTGCGTCTGCATAATTGCATCACTGATAGGCTGTTGTGAAACAGAATAAGAATCAAGAATGAGACC
The DNA here is from genome assembly GCA_022829145.1 of Albula goreensis. Taxonomy (NCBI): domain Eukaryota; kingdom Metazoa; phylum Chordata; class Actinopteri; order Albuliformes; family Albulidae; genus Albula; species Albula goreensis. Next base: position 9,242,349 of record CM040743.1, on the reverse strand, counting down.
TTGTTTCCTGTATGAATAAAGCATATTCATTCATTATAGTATTTACTGAGTGTGTGCTTGTGTGTGTGTGTAATACTTTCTAAATGCTTACATTTTTACTTTCATATCTTTGACCCATTCCTTCTGCTTTGTAGAGATTCTGAGTTCATTGACTGTAACCCTGCTCATGACCTCCTTGATTGAAATGCATTCAAGTGACTCTGTATGTATCCATGCAAAACATGCAACACTACAAAATCTATACAAATTCATTTAAAATTTTATTCAACTTATTTGTGACATCAAAAGTTCATGTTTTACTTGTAAAATATTTTACTTGATATTAACAATTCAGTTTAAACAAGTTACAGTTCAGGCATTCTCCCATTCATTTATTTGAATCGGAAAATTGAGTTTTAACTGAACTTTAACTCGTAAAATTGGATCTGTTGATATCAAGAGTTGAATTTTAAGTTAAAATAGTAGGTCTTGATATCAAGAACTGTATTTTAACCAGTTCAGATTAGAATAATTTAATTCTAACTAGTGAAAGGTCCAACAATTCCAGTTCCAAGTTGTTACAATTCAGGTCTCGATATCAATAATGCCAGTTTTACCTGGTTAAATTTCTGTTATCACAAATGGAATTATAGAAGCTTAAATTGTTCAGCAAAAAAAATCTCAGCTTCAAAACACAACAAAGGCCAACATGTTACTCACAGAAGTGTGGTAGTCAGTACCCAAATACAATTTCCGGTACCCCACAGAAAGCTTGAACTTATAAAGACGTGAACTTATTTAGCATGTGGTTAGAACATGCCAAAAACAAATTTCCTGCGACTTTAAAAACTATTTTGTCAGTGTTTTTATCTTTGTTCTTCAGTTTCCTCATGTCCTTGATCCCTCATATGTGGCTTTGGGATTAATTTTTAACTGAAACTATGGGAAGGGAGTCAGGGGAGGGTTGTGTAAACAGCAGCGAGGAGAAAACAGGGGGAAAGATGTTGCAGCTTCGCATAGCGGGTAGCTGGGCTCAAGCGTGGCCTCGCTGCAGTCAACCGGTACCCGTAGCAATGGGAGGCGGAGCTGTGACGCACATGGGCATCTCGCAGACCTTGATCCACTCGGCAGCATGTACGCATCTTGTGAAAAGTCTGACGGAAAATAACCTTGCCCTTTTCATCGTTCCTCAAAATGCTATGGCGTACAACAATGAACCGAAATGTCCTCTCTTTCTTCCGATTTGACTCTGACAATGACATTGGACAAACATAAAATGTCAAATTTTTCATGAACTTGATAAATGAATATTCCAAATGTCATTTAATGTCTGCATGCTCCAGGTTAATTCTTTGATTTTATCTTTGTAAAGAGTCATTTCAAGTATGGTTATCCTGTTTGTTGAGCATGTGCCTATTCCTTATTTCCAGTTGTATTTAAGCTGAAGCATCACTGCTTTACATTTCCCAGCAGATATATTTTTGTATCCTCCAGAGTTTCGCCTATTAAATTGTCTTCTAAATAAAAAATGTAGGCCATGACAAACAGAAGCCTACCCACTGAGGGGGCCTAACCCATGAGATGGAGGACACTGTGGGAGGCAATGGCCAAGAGCATGGTGCAGCTCTAAGATTAAGTATAAGTAATAAAAAAAACTTTTCCCACCTTTTTTCTTTGTAAAATCAAGGCCTCTATTCAAGCCTGTCCTATGGGCCTACAGTTGTGGCTTCATTAAGGTGTGATGGTACAGGCTCTCTGTCTGTCGGCATGATGCACAATGAACTGCATTGGCAAGGCAACAATTGGCTCAGTCTTGCCAGGGGAAGATAGAGGGTGAAGTGGGTGAGAAACACACATACACACACATCCATGACCTGAGCCTGTGATTGGACTGTAGGACTGTCAGACTCAGCCTTATTTACATACCAATAGAGATGCTCAAGAGCACACCCATTGAGTTTTTTTTTTTTTTTTTTTTTTTTTTTTGGGGGGGGGCACTTTAAGATTTGCTTAAGTTAACCATCGTGGTGGCTGGAGTACGCAGCTTGGAGTGGTGTCGTTGAATGGAAGTGGGAGTGAGGAAGGAACAAGGAAGTTTGAGCACCGGAGCCATAGAGTTTGACGGCACAAATTTCATGCTTGCCACCCTGTGACATGAAGTCAAGTGGACAGCCCTTTTGCATTCATCAACCGCCTATCAAACCAGCCACATTCCCTCCCCTCCCCTTCCCTCCTCTCCTCTCCTCTCTCCCCTCCCTTCCCCTCCCCTCCTCTCCCCTCCTTTCACCTCCTCTCTTCTTCCCTCCCCTTCCCTCCCCTCCTCTCCTCCCTCCTCTCCTCTCCCCCCCTCCTCCCCTCCCCTCTCTCTCCTCTCCCTCCTCCCTCCCCTCCCCTCTCCTCTCCCTCCTCTCCCTCTCCTCTCCCTCTCCCTCCTCCTCTCCTCTCCTCTCCTCTCCTCTCCTCTCCTCTCTCCTCTCCCTCCTCTCCCTCTCCCTCTCTCCTCTCCTTCCCCTCCCCCTCCCTCTCCTCTCTTCTCCCCTCCCCTCCCCCCCTTCTCCCTCTCCCCTCCCTCTCCTCTCCCTCCCCCCTCCCCTCCCATCACCAGGCACAACAGATGGCAGCATTTATTAAAGCTTTACAAAACGGCAGAAAAGATAAGTGAGCGTTTTTTTTTGGGTCGCATTTTTCTTGCTGCTGTCGATGGAATTATATGAATGTCATAAATCACCCTCGTCTTCTGGGCCTACCGCCGGCCCTCAGTGTGTCCCAAGCCTTAACCGGCTGCAGCTCAGTGCGCAACAAGCTCCGCTTGCTAAACAAGTAAGACTACAAGAATATCAACTTGTGTTGTTTTCTGTCACCAGTGTATTACAAATCAATGAGCCTTCAACGCCACTTCCCTCCTCCGTGTAAACAGCTGCAGATTGCATCATGTCACTCCTTCCCAAGGTGACTGTCCACCCCCACCCCCGTACCTCTACAGCCCCTCCGCTTAGACGGACTAATTAGCAATCTGTGTCCATCCATTTGCTGATCAAAAAAATAAAAATAAAAAATAGAGCCAAGATCATTTTTTCTTCCAAAACACAGTATGTATAAATCAGACCCATAGAAGCTTTAGATTTATTTTTCATAATTTATTTATTTATTTTATTTGTTTATTTATTTAATTGGAGCCTACATAGAGTTTCCATTTGTGGACAACAATTTATTGAATAACTCGTAAGTTTAGGGCATAAGATTGTTTCAGTTAGAAGGTAACTGACCATCAGGATGAAGCTGACCGATCAGCACTCGTTCCCCTGGGGGGGGGGAGCAGCAGTAGTTTCGGCATGGCTGATACGCCGTCTCACTCCAGCCAGGAGTCACGGAGTCACCGCCTCCTCCCCCAGCTTCCTGCATCGCTGTTGATGAAGTGTATACAGTATTTATTTATTGGGTCCCAGGGATTTGGAGGTGGGGGGGAGGGTTATTGTGAAACATTTCGACTCAACAAATGAGCTCCTAAGAGATTGGAAGAGCAGGTCAAACCAGACCGTTGCACTTACACTCACGGGACACTCCGATTTATTTATTTTCCCATCATGTACCCATATTAAAATGTTGTGTCACTTGACTATGTTGACTAGTTCACCCAATAGAAATTTACCTTGGTTATTCAGCCACTTCCTCCTTCTTTGTCTGTCTTGCCACCCTTTTTTTCTTGCTCATCTGTTTGTCTGTCCTGTGTTTAAAAGCCCACCTGACTCATCCTAAGGCCTTTCTTAGCTTCTCTATATACTACATCTTATGGTCTGACAATAGTGTTGCACAATTATCATTGACATTGTGAAAAATCTATTTTCTGACCTCTTCCTCAAATCCCCTCCAACTCGAATGACTCATGCATTACTCACATGCATTACATACATGCCATATCCTGACCTGTAAACTGAGCAAATGACGGTGTGTTACAGCTCAGCTAGCTCATCAATGCCCTGCATGAATATGCTCTGCTTTAGGTTCGAGAGTATTTCTTCAGGTGAATGAAGGATGTAAGTTCAGCTGGAGTAGGCCTCTAATCTGTTTGATAATGAATCTCCTCTCTGCCTGATTGTTTCTATTTCCTCTCCTTCCTGCATTCATCTGTTCCCAGAATTCAGTGGTAAGCATTCTGGCATTGTTGATTGTTGATTTTTTTTTTTGTCAAGAAATGAGCAAACATTGCTGGCGAAAGGTATGTTTGTGACAACATTTCTCTGTTAATGATGTGTAGCCAAGGATTTCTCATGTTAGACTGAGCCAACTGGTGTCAGTTAATGAACAGGATGCAACATAAGCCAGTACCACACAGCACAGATGTGTATGTATTTCTACCAACAACTGTTTGTCAAAGCATAGTTTTTTCAGTCATTTTTTGCATGTGACTAGAAATCCCATTTAGTTAGACTCCATGGCATCTGGTATTCCACACAGGCAAAAATCGTATTACAGGAATGAAAATCATATTTAGGCATCTAAAATCAATCTCATGGCAGTGATCTGCCAGAAATACACAGCCAGTATGACACAGTTTCATAAATTGTGGTTAGGTTTTTTTTTTTTTTTTTTGGTTTATTAGCAAATCAGGGTGAGTAACGATCCTCTGCAATATTTTATGTAAGGTCTCTGAATCATCTCAATGAATCGTATGAATGTTCAATTTTTACGGACAAGCTGGATTTTATTTCAAAATAATGCATTAGATCACTGATTGATCTAAGTTATTAACCAGCTTGCAATCAGCGCATCAGTCACACTGAATGCAGCCTAGTGCCACTTGCTGCAAAGAGGCTGCAGGGAGATTTGGAGAAGCATGTTTTTTTGGGGGAATAAAAATGACTTCAATTTCAAAATGAGAATCATAGATTAATGCACCATGATGAGGAGACTAGAAGGATTCAAAAACAACAGTTGCATGAGGAAATTATGTTCTTTTAATTTTATTTGTAAAGAAGTGCCGTTGTGGGGGTGATACAGGAGTTAGAGGTGCCTGAGTGTGGTTCAGCAGCTACATGCCCAAGCCCCAGGCTTGCCCAAGTCGCCCATTGCCACAGGTTCACATCGCAGAGGTGACAATCACCTCAGCCCCACCAGAGAAGAACGGAGGTTGAGCAAAAGTTGATCATTTTCGTAACTGTGCTTGAGACTCATGTTCAGAATATGCCAAAAGCATAATATGCTTTTCACACCGTTGAATGACAAGTGTTATTATTTTATTTAACGTGGCTGCCTTTTTGCCTTGGTGAGATCATTGATAGTCCTTGTTTCCATGGTAACAGTATCTCACTCTCTTTTCTCTTTTTTTTTTTTAAATCCCCATCGCCGTTGCACACCAAAGCGAAAGAGTCCCTGGCAGTTAAAACTTTTCCCATCCTGCTTCTGGCACGCTTCGAGCAGAGACGCGATAATCCATGGATTAAGATCGGCTGCTGAGAGCCGCTGTAAACAACCTCCTCCTTCTCTCTGTCTGTTTTTTTTTTTTTAACTCTGTAAGAAATATTGACCAAATGATTTGCTGAGTCTCCTTAAATCCAGACGTTTTAACGAATCTAAGGACAGTCGAAGGTGGCGTCTCTTATATCTCTGCTGGACATTATATCGACAACGAAAATGCTGTCAACAACATACACAGAACATTTGTGTATACTTATACTAATACACACAGTACCGTGAACTAAGTGTAAACTCACTTCTAATTTCTGAGAAATTAACAGTTACCAAATGATAGGCAACAGAACTGCCACTGATCATTGGTTTGTGAGAGGGTAAAAGAGCCTCATTTTCAGACAACTGGAATGACTTCCTTTCGCCGGAAGTTCTGTGGTCCAAATGACATTTTCCATGTTCACTCCGTGGATGTGGGAGTGTTTCTGGGGCCTAATTGGGATTTCTGGACCAAAAAGTACTTTACTATAAATCTAGACTGGCTTTGGCCGCATGTTGCTCTTCCTGTTCTCAAACTTGTATGCCCTAGAGGCCTTTTGGATACCACAAAACTGACAAAAAAAAAAAAAAACATTGGAAAATGTATCTCTAATAAGAACACTGGCACACGAGGCAGTGCCCTGTGACGAAAGCCAAGCCTCCTTTTTCTTTTGTTTTGTGTATGTTTTGCACCCTCTGAATGTTACTGTCACAGTACCACTCCCTCCCAATCCGATTGGCCGAGCTTGAGAATTCATTCACAAACCTGAAGACTTGCTTCAACAAAAAAGAATAGCTTCTATCAACACAGACCCCATATATCAGATGACTAGTGTTGGACAGGAAATACCTATGGATCTGATAAGAAGTGTCCCGTTCCCTTATAAGGTAACAAACGGCTGCATCTCTGTAAGGACTCTATTCCCGTGTGAGGCTGAAAAAGTCTATATGAATAGATGTGTGAATATGCGTGTGTGAGTGTGTGTGTGTTTGGGGGGGGGGTTATATTTATTTTTTAGTTGTGCAATTCTCAGTTTTCAGTCGTCTTGAAAAAAATAAGGTCACCTTGACCAGTTATGCCTGACAGAACTGAACTGTACTGAAAACTGAAGGATGAGAGCCCCTACACAATGGGGTTCAATGTCTTGAAAGCTTATTTTACTACCAGAGTATAAGTATGCGTGAACGGACTACAGGAAACCAGCGTCTGTGGGAGGTGTATGTGCTTTACAATTGCCTAAGTTGCACTTTTTGAATCATATTGAAAAGACCAGGTCACCCTGATTGGTCAAAACGTTGGTTAATGTTGAGATGTAAGGAGATGTGTTGCTTTATTGAATGGAAGTTGATAGAAATGGTGACTAAGAAAATGCAGACTGCAAAATAGATAACTGCAACTCAATTTTCCATAAGTGCCCCCTTTAAGAGTATCTGTGGTATTTTATCAACAAATCAAGAGTAAATATGAAATTTCATGAAGCTTGATTGTGCGGCTGTAACCTGCCAAAATGTCAGCCTAGCCTATCCCTAATTTAATCAGCAAACAACAGTGGGAATTCGCTTAAATGCCTTATTCCGTTTGCCAAGCAGCATGCTATGAGTGAATACTAATGCTAGCTGCCGCCACATGCTGTCTATAGCCGAACAATAGCGCTAGCTGTGAAGCTAGCAAGCAGGGAAGCCACTCATTCAGGGCCACCTGTATTTGCTTTGGTATTGTTGAAGCTCTTTGTCTCTTACTGTGCAACAGCGAGGACAATTGTCTAGAATTATGAAGCTACATGAAAACTGGTCCATCTTAGTTGTTCGCCACACCCCCCCCAAAGCTTTTATTTTTTTTGTAATTTTTGTTGAATATGCAAAATTGCTTTTTTTTCTCTAATTCTTCGGAGGACTGGCTGTGAGTCTCTTTTTCCCACATAAATCCACACAGAAGAAATGCACACAGGCCTGCAGAAAGCAAGACACAGCAACAAAGGTTAACAAAGTTACTGACATTTTACCTGCACCAACTTAAAACTGGCTGTGACAATTGTGACCAAATGGTAACACTTAATTACCACACAACATATCCATAGAGCAAAAGCTTATGCTGTAAATGAAGATATGAATGTCATTAGGCTGCGATGTGATTCATTGTATAACTACACAATTTCTGTAGTATAACAGCTTGTGAATGTTACGAGAACTGCTTTTGGATAACCACATGATACACCCAGAGGGCACAAGTTTGTGACTGTAACTAGAAGTAGAATGTAATTTAATGAACACACACACACACACACACACACACACACACACACACACACACACACACACACACACACACACTTTTTCAATCCCACAATGCACCCTGCTTTAAATGCTTTGCCGCTCCATGAATCGATCCAGTAAATGCAGGTGAAGACTCTGATTAAAGGCAAGGCTCAGAGCGTGTGCCGCCACCACCAATGCACTCACAGCTGCGCCTGTAGGGAGCCAGATATGGGGAATTCAGCACAAGCTGAATGAAAACTGCTGGAGCCCCCCCCCCCCCAACCCCTCCCCATCAAACACCCCTCAGTTTGAATTTCAATATGCTTTTAAAAGCTAAGCCCCCCACATATGCCTCAGCCAGGAAACGGTGCACCAGGCACAATAAACATGGTTTTAAAAGGGTAGAAACTGCTGCAGAGTGCTCATACATACTTGATGGAGTCTCTCATTAAGACGACACATGCTTCTCTCATAGCAGTGCATTCGCTTTTCACATTTTCCCCTCCCTTTTCCTCTCCTAAACTGAACCTTGTTTTCGGCTCCATTCAACACGAAACTCAACCACAGACTCAGGAGGAAGCAGCCGCTAGTGTGACTCCTGTAATTCATATGGCGGCTAGCTTATTAGCATACTGCCAATGTTGTCATGGGACTGTATGTTCAGGTAACGAACGTAAGGAATCTGGTCAGCCAGCTGAGGGTTCTAGAGACTGATGAGACTAGTGGATTTAATGGACTTATCTAGTATGAACCTTTGAGTTCTTGTCAATGCTGACCACCATGTTTACCTTCTATTGACAGTTTTGTGCACGTATCCACAGCATTCTGAAAGAGGACCCACGTTCAGCCATGTAAGCTGACTTGTGTGGGCAAGACAGAGGGGGCTTCATATTCAGGCAAGAGAGCACACCCAAGTCTGCCCTTCCCATCACAACAACACACACCCTGCCAAGCTTTCACTTTGACCTTCTGCATTTAGGTGAAAACTCATTTTCAGTTAATTCACCACCCTGGCTGAGGTGTGATGAAAAAGCATCACACCATCTCTCTATGCCCCTTCTCTGTCTTCCTGTCACTCTTCCTCTCTCTCCTTTCTCTCTTTCTCTCCGTCCTGTCTCTTTCCCTCCTTTCACTCTTCCTCTCCCTGACCCTGTATTTTAATCTTTCTCTCTCTTCTTCATGAGCATTCCCACATTACCCACATTATTATAATGTTCTCACATTGCAAAACCACTCACATATCACAAGCATATTTACATAATTGTAAGACACACACATATTTTTTTGCCAAACCCAAATGAACAAAACTAGTGAGCCAATGCAGTTATGAATTTTCCTCTGCATATCTCTCTCTCCCTCTCTCTCTTTCTCTCCCCCCCTTATTTCTAGGGTACAACACTCTAAACAAAACAAAGACCAACAGAGAGCTGTAGGAATTGTGGATAATTGTGAGTAATTTAGCTCAGGGGACAAGCTAAACTGGCTTCCTATCAAAGCAGGGGAGTTAAAATGCTAGAAAACAGGTCTGGTGGTGCTATTTCACATAATGGCTGCAAACAGGAACGAACTTGATTGCTTGATGCATCTGACTTACAAAAGTTTTTAAAAAAGGTTTTTAAAAAACAAAATTTAAAGTGCATGCAGGGCTATGTGTTACCTTGTAATACCTCAATATGCCAGCATACACGGAGACTGTATCTCATAACATGTGAAGGCTGTTCATAAAGCTACATGAGGTCTCTGTCTCATTGCTTTTTCTGTTGATGTTTATACAATAAAGTCCATTTTTCAGACTGTTACATTCTTCCAGATTACACTGTAATGTATTTGTTTTTTTTCCATGTGGTCCTCAAATGACTCAAAATGTAAAAAAAGATAAAACCAGACTGTTTTGTCCACAATTTTCTATGGTGCTTCTAGACATTAATTGATTCCAGAATGTGGTGTATTTTTCACTGCACTCCCCTGCCATCCAGAATTACAGTCTCGTTTCACTTCACTCAAATTGTTTTCACAAATTACCACAAAGGTGCATTACACAGTTCCTTAAAAAATGCAACAAAAAAAGGAACCGCAGATATTGTTATCTTTGCATTTGAGCAGCAATTCATTGGTAGGAGTTCTGACTTGTTTACACTGGAAGAAAGAAAGATGAGTTTCTCCATATCCAGATCCGATCAGATAAAACCAATCCATCAGTCACTAGCCAGTCACCAACACAGGAGGGGGACTGGCGCAAATACAGGTGTCCTTTTTAAATAATGTGGAACATCAAGATTTGCTGCCAAGGTAACAGATGAATTCAGCTAATTTCCTCATTAATCTAACACCAACAAAAGGTAACAGCCTTTCCGGTCAATAACAATTCAATGGGCCTAATTAGCCATTTACCATTCACGAAGCTTTTGTAGCAAAGCCCTTACTATCAAATATAGAGACATGTTTACATCTGCAGCTGTGAAATGCCATAACAGATAATTCAAATCTCATCTTCAGTATTGTATTCAACAAACTGCAAAGTTATTAATAATACAAACAATTACATGAAACTATTTCAGAGCCATTATGTGATATTACCTGTACACATATACACAGAAACATGAATAATTATCAGGGTTTAAGACTGAACGCAGCTCAATGAATATCAAAGCTGGTGTTTCAGAGACTAAATAACAAAATGCTGAAACCCCTTCAGCCCTTGGCCTTCCTGCATCAGTTTAACTGTGATCAGATAATTGATTCAATCTGGTAATTAAGAGCTTGGACTGGAGCAAAATGGCAGAAAGAGCCCCAGCTCTTCAGGACAGCCATTTGTTCAGCCAGCTCCATTTTGCCTGTTGACATTCTGTTTGAGAAATAATCATAACACGAAGAACCTCCTGTCTTTTTGATAGATAAAAGATGGAACACACCAGAGAGCACAAAAATTATAAGCACTGCACATCCCTCCAGTGATACTGTAATCTCACAACATTATACTTCATTTCACAGGGGGTGGGATAATTGCCCCTTGGTTTTAATGTGTTCTTTAACCCACTACGTCAATTTGGGAGAGTGCAGGCAACAAGCACACACTCACCAGTGGAATACTTCAGTCAGATCACCATGGGCCTTTTCATGCTGTAGTCCACAAACTGACGTTACAAAGACAGTATCAGATGGAGTCAACCTGTGCAGGCAGACTGTGGGTGCCAAAATGACCAGCAGGGGTCACTAGTGAGCAAGGATGCACAGGCAACCCCACTGACTAAGTCCCTCCTTCCCAGCCCCATAGAGCAGCGAAGTCAAACTCCCTTGCTGCAGAGGTTAGTTATCCCTCTGTGTACTGGTTTTTTTCTAGCCAACTAATGCTGACTTAATCGGTGTTGCTACTTACTCACCTATATAGCAAAGAGCTCTGTGTTAAAACACAGAGTAGAAGCAATAGCTGTAGTTCAGGCAACACAAATACAAAGGCAACACATTATCACACTTCAAATGTGTCACATTCAGATCTAATTATCTGATCAAGTGGACGCTGGCATAGCAACAAGCATATACGTTGCCATTCACGGAGGTGTTTGAAGCCACTGCGATTGAAAAACAATTTAATTGCCTGGAGCATTGCCATATGGCACTGACACCATCAGTACTGACAAGGACTGATTTCCAGTCTTCAAATCTCATATGAGAAGCGTCTGTGTTGGCGTAGGCTTTAATACTAAAACACGCGATTCAACCAATTAAACAAATCAAATAATCATGATCCTCACCAATTTCAGATCACACATCTATACTGGAGCAGTTCGGGGCGTTCAAGTCTTATTTCTGAATGGATATTTTGGGTGCAATCTTTTCTTTTAGCTCAGCCCTGAAACCATCGATTCAACTAATCAACTAAATCATGGTCTTCAATCAAGGTCTTCATTCATAGTAGTTGAATCAGGCGTTCAAGTATTGCATTACAGCAAATATTCACATGCACTGGCTCTCCATCAGTACTCCACTGTAGACAAATGCACCTCAAACACACAAAATAGTGAAAAGCACACGTCTTGCCAAAGCGAATAACTATTGTCTCAGGGTAATATTGTCCCATGAAGTGGCCTTAAAGGTCTGCTTGACTATCACACGTCAATGTTTTTATCCATATAATATATCCTATATTTTGAATATATATGTAGACTGTGTTGGTCATGTAAATTCATACCCTTATCTGCACAGATTATGCTCTCCCACCCCAAGTCCGGTTTCTCCCAGGGTTTCCTCCTATCTGCACTGGCAGCTTTCCTTGCCACTGTAACCATAGGCTTTTTTGGGGGGGGGGGGGGGGTTTCGGGGGTTATGGGGTAAGGCCAGGATCAATTACAGCAGTCCTCCCCCTGGCCTAGGGGAGTCACAAGGTGTGCTGGTTTTTTCGCACAGGTAACTCACCTCGCTTGGTTTCTTGGGACTGAATGTGCTGTGGAATTTTAAGGTGGCAACAAAAACCAGCTTAAACGGAAGCTCTTTTGGACCACTGTTCTATTCAAAAACATATCGGAAGAGAAATGTTCTATAAAAATATATTTTGTTTTATTTGACGTTTTACAAGGCTGCCTCCATCTGACACAAATCTATTTCAGTCACAAAGCAGCACCATCTGGATTTTACCTTGAAAGCATTATCGTTCTCACAGTACTTATTGGTAGTATTTCTTTCAGAGATATTCCTGGAACAAATCACCATTTGTTATTATTATTTTTAGAGAATCTGACTAAATGCTATACTAAGTATGTTTACATCCCTTTCATTCAATTTTATTTAATTTCATTTTTATGCTGCACTCTTACAAAATGATTGCACTCTTTAAAACCCTTGTTGCCAATTAGATTAACAGACGCAACCATTCTCAAGGACAAGGAAAAAAATATCACAGCTGACCATCCATAATTTAAATAAATTCCATTTTCTAGGTGGAAAGACAACCTGTGAATATGATACAAAGACATGTGTCTCCATATTCCTTAGAATACTAAAAATCAAAGGACACACAGGAAACCAGAAAACTATTCTACATGCTGCAATTTCAAGACATTCCTCAGAAATGGTCTTGGAGCGAAAAATTGCTAGCTTTGAGCACACCAAGTATATACATGATATTCATCAATAAACTCACTAACTGACCACTTAAGGATCACCATCCTGGTTCAGGATGTCTCTGATCCTGGTTAGCTTGGAATAGGCCACAGCAGGGGCCGGGCGAAGGCTGCAGTAATGGCAATAATGATAATAGTGGTGAAGGGTTGGACTCACCTCGGCCGCTCTGTCTGATATCCTGGAGGAAGGAGGCAAAGGGAACAGGCCCGGCCTGCTCGTTCAGCACCAGGTCAGCGGTGGAGATGTTGTCGCTGCTCAGCTCAGTGTACAGCCCTTCGGCGGCGAAGTAGTATGGCCGGTCGTCTACCTTGTTGTCGGAGAACATGAGAAGGGCATGGTGGCGCCAGCCAAAGTGGCGCTGCAGGTGCACGGCGAACTGGCCCAGCTTCTTGTGTGTGGGGCCCGTGTTGGTGATGGAATTGTAGACGTTGGTGCCAGTGAAGCCGATGGCAGGGGCGCCCGCCGTCACCATGGGCAACCCCCAGTGGGTGGTGAAGAGGCCCACGGAGGAGGAAGTGTAGTCGCAGCCGGGCCCCACAAAGGCCCACGGGTCGTGGGAGAACTTGAGGTCCACGGCCACCAGCGGGGCGATGGACTCGGAGCAGATGCCCGCGTCATTCTCGCTGTTCTCGAAGACGTAGCGGAGGTGGTGTCCCGGCAGGAGGGTGGGGTCAGCGTTGACGTGGTTCAGGGCCCGCTCCAACGCGGGGCCCACGCGGGGCCAGGACCAGGGGTACGCAGTGTTGTTGCGCGGCAGGATCACCGCCAGCACCACCTGCCGTAGCGCCACCTCTCCCTGCCTCCTCTGGGGCGCGGCCAGCACCAGCCCCGCCCACCAGCTCAGTTGGACCAGGACTGAGAGGAGCAGCAGTGTAACTCCTCTACCCGACTGGAGGGAACACCCCATCCTCGGATTCCGTGGACTTAGGTTTGACTGTTATTTCTGTTAAGAGAAACAAACAAACACACACACACATACTGTTAGAGCCAGTCTGTACCCTACTCCTCCACCATATCTGCATGACAGCCGATCCGTTACAACCAATTTAGTTTCTCATGACTTTTAAACAGGGGGGTCCTGCGAAACGGAAGTGTTCTCATGAAAAAGGAGAGCTTTCCTTGGCGGAGGGCAAGCTTTCGCTTGTGTCTCTCTGAATGAGAAAAGGAAATGAAATGGAACGAAAATCCTCACGGCTGAGCCTGCCTGTCACCTGTAATATGATGTCACATTGAGGTCAAGCAAACATAAAATTTATTTTTACCAATTCTTTTTTCAACCATCAACGGATCCACCATCTCTGTCACTCAGCTTGACGACATTCTTTTTCAAACTCAGCTTCATAAAAATGGTAAGGGGCTCATGCAACTAAATCAAAACAGACTTTACATGGAGACATTAAAATATGTCCCTTGGAATGTGTTCTTTTGATATCAAAATAGAATGTTGTATGGCCTGACGAAAGTATTGTATATGCAGTTCAGGAGTTAGAGCATTTGGCTGAATGTAGTGCAGCATTCTTGCAGGAGATACTTTCTAATGTCAGCACATGTATCCTCGTGTAACAACCAAGCTTCCACATGTGCTTGAGATGATTCAGGCAAGTAGGAAGAATTAACTGAGTCTGACTGCAATTCAGTTTTTCCTCACGTAATGCACTTAAGCAAGTGTTACATTTTTCCCAATGTTTTTGTGACAGTAGCTGTAGTAGCAGCCCCAAAACAATATTTTTTAAATCAGAAAACACTACCGCTGATACAGTACTGATTACTCAAAGTCCGGAATGTAGTTTGAAAGCTTGGCTAAGCATTCTATGCATATGTCAGAGAAGAATCAATTCCCCCATAGATTTTACACATGCTTGAAAACAGACAGGAAGTCCAAAAATAAAACACTGTTAAAAATATCCTTTCAGCAGTACGTGCTAATGACAATATTTCCACTGTGAAACCAATCACTTGCAGTCCTTCCTGTTTTCCCTCACAGCCTTCACACCTGAAACCTCTGGTGATTTCCTCTCTGAAGTAAATAGTAAGATGAGAAAATGAAGCAATTCAAAGTCTGTTAATTTCCCAGACACTATTTTTTTTTAAAGTCTAAATTGTGCAAAACTTTCTCACGTGTTACTTCAGCTCCCCAGAGAGATCCAGGTTCACCACGATTTAGAAAATCCCAAAATACTGCACATTCATGAAGAAACTTTTGACAGCTTGTAATGTATTATTAAAGTGATCCAAGGATAAAAATCATGAACACTCACTTAGTATAAAATACCAGATTTTTTACATTAATTCTGCAAGTGAAAGTTACGTTACAGCCATTTAGCAGATGAAGGAAAACCAGCTTCTAACCTCATGGTCAAATATAAAGTGATGCTGTTTCACATCTTTAAAGAACCCACCAGACCCCTGGTTTACTCTAACTACTTACTAAAACAAAGACAAGTTATCTGACAAACTAACTTCAACACCTGTATTACTAGGGCTACTTTTATCCGACAACAAAGTGTTGT
This sequence comes from Albula goreensis, assembly GCA_022829145.1. NCBI lineage: Eukaryota > Metazoa > Chordata > Actinopteri > Albuliformes > Albulidae > Albula > Albula goreensis. The sequence continues at coordinate 9,227,041 of CM040743.1, read as the reverse complement.
TCCCCAATTTCCCAGATTCAAACTTAATGACAATTGACATTTTGCTTTCTTCCCCAAACTCTTTGGCTGGAAAAAAAACCCAAAGCAAACAGTTCAAGTCTAATCTAATCCTCTTGAAATCTGAACAGTAGATAAACCCATAATTTCTCTTGATTGCTCCCCAAGCCACTATATGTGCATGGCCTCTCCAAAGCAAACGCCCCTTGGGTTTCTGCGTGACACAGTGGTTTACTATTAATGAGTCGAGTGGCATTAATGGCTTTGGTCATTTAAAAATGGTGACCAGCAAAAATAAAAATAACTGCCACAAGAATGAAACAATCCAGTTACCTTAAATTGAGTTGCGACTGCCCGGCATGTCTGGTTTGGTCTGGACCTGTGAGGATTTCTCCACAGTGGCAGGGTTTTTGCAGTGATGTTGCAATGAGGAGTGGAAAAAGACAGTTGGAGGCAAATGACCTGTTGGTCGCCGAGCAACAATGGAGATGGTCCAGGAAGAGGCTGAGTATCAAAGGCTATTTCTTCGTTCTTCAACAACAGCGTTATAGGATTGAGTGAGTGAGTGTGTATGCATGTGTGTGAGCGAGAGAGAGACAGAGAGAGAGAGTTCAATTGAACTGAGCTGAGAGAGAGAGCTGAAGGATTTGGTGACCAGTGTTTTAGGAATTTCAATTGATTAAATGGAAATAAACCTAGAGTGAACATTTAACAATAAAAAAAAAAAAAAAAAAAAAACAGGATGCTTTTGTGGATGAAGACGAAGACAAAAAGATCCAAGGAAAGATATTCAGCTTTCACAAAAACTCTCCCTCTGCAAAACTTATGGGGAAGTATAACAAAAAGTCACTTTATTGTCCAAGAGCAAACAGAAACATCAAGAAACAATCTTCATTTTGGTCGATTCCCAGATGCTGTATCAAAAGCAGAAGTTGATGTTAGGGAAGGAATGGGACAGGGTTGAGCCCTTCTGCCTGGGCTTACAGTTCCAGATATGCACACCCCCAAGTCAGAAGCATCCTTAAAAGTCAGATGTAAAACTTCTCTTCAGTCATCAGAACAGTAAACTCTGCAGACATGCTGAATTCTCACCGTTGTTGGATGCCTGGTTCTCTGTTGTGGCAGGCGGGTAGCTGGTGGTGGGTGGAGGGCGTTGCGGTTGTGGGCCGTGTCTTTGTCTCCCTGTCCTGCTCTGGAACCTGCGTGCTCCCCTGCACCCCGTCAGCTCATAACATATAGGAGCTGCAGCTCTGGCAGAGATGAGACTGACTGCCAGCACTGAGAGAGAGACGGGGGAGACGGACAGAGAGAGAGAGAGGGAGAAAGAGAGAGAGAGAGAGACAGAGAGGGGGGAGAAAGGAGAGAGAGCATGTGAGAGACAGCGAGACAGAGCATCAAGAAAGAATGTGTCTGTGTGTGTGTGTGTGTGTGTGCAACAGAGAAAGACACAAAGACAGAGAGAGAGAGCAAGAGACAGCATGTGAGAGGAGAATGAAAATGAATGGATGTTTGGTGTATGTTGGTTTGTGAGTGCAAACGTGTGTATTTGTTATACGTTGCGTGTTGGTTTGTGAGTGTATATGCTGTGTAAGTTACATTCCCTGTGTTGGTGTGAGACTGTGTATGTGTATGTTGGTTGGTGGTCTTTACAAATATTTATTCTGCGTTTTTAGCTAATGAGAGAAAGTGCAGTTTACATTGTGCATATTTACAATTATTCCTTAATGTGTGTACGTGCATGAAAGTGACTGTCCTTGCTTTATGTTTCCTGGTTTGTGACAGCATTGACACCATATGTACTGGTTTGTGTGTGAGAAAAAAGCTGTACATGGTGTGTTTCTTCAAATGCAGTTTGGTAAAACAGACATTCGGGACAAGAACTCAGACAACCCCTAAACTTATCATACCTCTTCCGGTCCCTTACAGGTATATAAACACCACATACCTTTTTTCCCAGCATGCTCAGCATTTCTGGCATCCCCCCTCCTCCCCATCTCCACCTTCATCCTCTCCTTTCTCTAGGGGGGAGTTCATAATCCCATACTTCTATCCCAATTTCTTCCAGCCAAACTGAAGGGGGGTGAGGGATTCCCCCTCCACGAGGGCCAAGACGACTCCTCCCCCTTTTGACTCCAAGCCCAAGTTCATTCTTTTCTATCCCTTCTCAATAAACTCGTTATAAATGCTATATCGTTGTCTGAGAGTTCATACAACTGAATGTGTATTTCAAAATCAGACATTGTGTGTGTGTGTGTGTGTGTGTGTGTGTGTGTGTGTGAGTGTCTGTGTGTGTGTGTGTATGTGTGTGTGTGTGTGTGTGTGTGTGTGCATGTGTGTGTGTGTGTGTATGTGTGTGTGTGTGTGTGTGTGTGTGTGTGTATGTGTGTGTGTGTGTGTGTGTGTGTGTCTGTGTGTGTGTATGTGTGTGTGTGTGTGTGTGCGTGTGTGTGTGCAGTGTCTGTGTTGTGTGTATGTGTGTGTGTGTGTGTGTGTGTGTGTGCATGTTCATGTATCTGCACTGTATGTATATAGAAAATAGCCTTGAGGATGTGGTTTCCCCTCTTGATCCTGATCGGGCCTTAACCCTGGTTTCCATTCTCAAAATCAGTTTAGACCCAGGAAAACCAGGTGAGGTGAAATGAACTGTTTCATCAACTTTTTCAATGGGTCAGTTAAGTAATGTGTGGCAACAAAAACTAACACAAAAACTGACACCTGCAGGTCTTCAGGACCAGGAGTCAAGTACTAATGTAGTACAGAGTGAGCTCTGAGCAAATCTGACCTGAAAGAGAAGCATTTCTTGCCTTCACACCTCTGCTATCTTGCTGACCCTGTGGAGCCACCGTTTCCTCTTACTCACTGATAAAAAAATTTCACTGTTCTCCCTGCTGTCTTTCCTGCCCATCTTTCAAACCTGTCATTGTCCTTTTACAATCTGAAAACACCCAAAGAAAACCTTCTTGTTCAGTTCGATTTTGGTTTATCAACACTTTTTCATCACTTTAAATCACAGACCCTCCCTGGTTTTTTCTTTTCTTTTTTTTTAAATTTCCCCCGCTCAGTTAGCCACATCCTACCTTTCCTCTTGTGGCTTGTCTGCTCGGTGCCTTCCTGACAAACAGTCGTCACGGCGATCGATAATCATAGCAAAAGCGGGCGTCATGCTTTCTCCCCTTCCCCCTCCCGTCCCCCTTCCTCCCAAGCACAAAAAATAAAAGAAAAACACCCAGAGAGAGGGTGAGCCCAAAGTCACAGTTGGCCGTAAATTAATGCCAGCGACTGAGCTGTCTTTGAACAGTGCTGTTCGCTTCTTGTCTCTCTACCGAGCCTTTGAAGCACATGTTCCATTCCCTTACAGCCTCCTCATCTGACCTCTGCCCAGGTTCGGCTCACAACAAACCCCCCGGCCCTGCCACCTCACCCCCCCACCCCCACCCGATAGCATCACCCCCGCTGCCCTGCTGCCTCTGGATACAAAATTGCACAGAAGTGCAAGGATTGGGTTTCTGAAACAGGATGCAACAAGATAGCCCCCTTCCTTCTCTCTCTCCCTCTCTCCCTCTCTCTCTCTGTCTCTCTCTCCACTCTCCTTCTTTCCTGCCTCTTCCTGGAAGTTGTAACTCATCTAAATCCCCTCCCCCCCATGCAGGTTACAGTCTATTCAAAGACAGAGAGGCTTACTGATTCTTTATGGGGTCCTTAACTGAAAATGCCACAGAAATACTCACATACTCAAGCACATAATCAGGTACACTCATGTGAATGAACAGACACGTGACAAAAAGAAAACACACACACACACAACACACACACACACACACACACACAAACATACCCTTCTGTCTTGATCCTCTTCATTTAGCTCAAACTGGCCAGTGGGGTTTATGAGGCTTGGCCCTCTTGCGCATGCCTTGTGTAGATCGCCTCCCGTTCCCCTTCCTGATTCGGTGAGACTCCTGGCTTTCTCTCAGCAGCTCCCGCTGCTTCCACTGATGGACAGGAGAGGAATCTGGACCAGGAGAGAACAGCGCTGTGGTAACCGAGGCTGTCAGTCACACTCTCAGGGTGTGCGTGCGCGTAGGAGCGCGTGCGTGCGTGCGGGCAAGCATGCACACGGAAATGTCTTGATTATATTACACGGGAAAGCAATTAGTTTTCTTCCCAGCAATAGTATTTAGCACTTCCTGCATAATGCTCACCCTTCAACAAGGATGCTGCTCCACAGATAACACTACATCTGTCAATGTGTGTGTGTGTGTGTGTGTGTGTGTGTGTGTGTGTGAGAGAGTGCTTCAAAGTGTGTATGTGTGGGGGAGTAAACCATTAGCTCATTCTCTGGTAGCTCCCACTCTCTCTCTCCCTCTTTCTCACACACACACAAATAAAGTCCTGTACACACATGTGAACACACACACTCACACACACTCACTCACTCACACATACACAGTAGATTCTGTAACCCTGACTCTGAGTAATGTCTGCCCATTAGAGACTAAACCTAATCACTTTTTTGGCTTGTAGGGGCAGATGGGGGAGGCGGGGAGGGAGACATGAAAGAGGCATGGCGAATGGATTCATCACCGCAACTTCAGAGAGTCGACTGAAACACAGGTGGCCTGCATCAGACGGCACTTTCCATTAATAACGTCCCCAATCAAGGGGATTATCTGTATTCCTGCAATTAGCGCTCGCTCTTCCGGAGGCAGCTCTGTGGCTGTCTGCTTGCCGCTGAGGGACACCAAGAGGACCGCAGGTTTTTCTTTTGGTATCGGTTACATATGGCTGATGTCATTGCCTGTTGGAGGGGTGGTCAATCCAGGGTCTTCAGACGTGACTGCGGGGTCTGCTGTCAGCCGCCAGTTTTATCCCAAGAAACAGAAACCAGGTTAAGTGAGTTAACCGAGCAATCAACTGCTTTAATTGCTCTAGTGATAAGTAACAGCGTAACCACCAGGAACAGGGTTGGCCTCAGCATGAATGCTGTACAACCTCATGCAAACCACCCCCCCCCCAAAAAAAAATTAACATTCGTCATTATTTTACGTTATTGGACTAACGCATCCAACCTATTAGGCGTTCCCTTCCCTTGCTGTCAAAGCTTGCACTTTAATTTTCATTCGTTAGCCTTTAAAAAAATAAATTGTGTAAATTATGATTGTTGTTATTGGTTTTAAGTCGATATAACATTAATGAGTGTTTGCGAAAAATGACTACAGAAGGGGGAATGTCAGACGGGTGCACATTATTAGAGAGGAATATGTAAATATGCAAATATTACTCATGGGCCCAGAATTTACCCCAATGGGTGGCAGTGCAGCTTAATGCTTAGGGAAGTTATATATGTATACTTATACTTGCTGAATTGTATTTAATTTCTTCAGTAAAACATCCACTTTTAAGAATTGATTATATATATAAACTTTTTTTATATAAGTATCTCTAGAAAAGAGCATCACCTAAATTTAAAACAAGTAAATTACTGTGATCTATACACTTGTCACTGTTGGGAGTATTTTGTGAAGGCAGAAAAGTACATTGCTACTGGAGAATAACAATAGTGATTAGCAACGGGAATTTGGGAGTCAAAGCAGATCTGCAGAATATGCAATCAATCCAATGTTTTACTCCACACTTCAGGAATGTCTAAGAATACAAAGAACAGCTAAACACTAAAACACCTGATGGGACACCATGACTTGTTGAGTCAGGTGTTTCAGTCCTGGGCTTGAACAAGGACCCACCCAGACCAGACCTCCTCAGATATGATTGGTCACCAAAATTCTAGAGCTGGTGACATCACAATTGGTCTGCCAGTAATGCCAGGGGTGTACAGAAGGAATCTCAGCCTTGGAGCCACCAAGGGCAGTGTGCATGCAAGTTTTTAATCTAGCCAATTATAGCGGCCATGATTGCTTCCATTACTCATTCAGTATGTGCATGTAACTCTGTGTTTAAACACTGCATCTAAACAATGGCTGTTAATTAGACAACACAAATGTTTTGCTTGAAATGCATTACATGTGAAACAGGACAACAATAATGGAACTAAATATGCAATTAAGAGCAGAGAGTGGAGTAAAACCCACTCTCTATAAGCCACAGTGCAGATGGTGCCCTGATGTCATTTGACTCAAAATTGCTATTCGTTTGTTTGATGCAGTCATGGTTTTTCATTATTCATAACACGCATGCAGGTATGGAGAGAAGTTTAATTCATACTGAATTCCAGTCTTGAGGGTTTTCCCTTTGTTGTGTTCTCTGTATTTTAAAATGCCTCTCAAATAAATAAAAACAAAACTGGAACAACATTTGGACAAGAATTGTACTGCGACACATCCCTTTTGCATTTAATCTAATTTATGTGTGGTTATACATGATCTGATAATGCATAAAAATTTGGTTTCATTTAATTGTCTACAGATCTGAAGGCAGTGGCCCCCTCCTTCTGGGTATGCCCCCCACCCACCCTGTGTAGGTCCTGCAACCTGTAATACTATCGCTGTACAAGAATTTCTCCAAACTCTACCAAATTCTCTTCAGTTTGACCTAGTTATTCCATGGTCCATGAGCACTCAAAGCAATTACATTTCTTGGACTCATGTGGAAAGTCTTCAGAAACTTCTTGATAAACCATTCAAACCTTTTTTGTTGTTCATGTGTGTATGTATGTGTGTGTGAGTGTGTATGCGTGTCCTTCACAATGCAGCTTAACAGTAGCAAAATGGGGCCCTTGTTGTTCTACAGAAGGTACAAATTATGTAGTGAGGGGGGTCTTTGGGAGACTTATTAACTAAAAGTTCATGTTTGTTGTGCTTTTACTTTAACTGTGTGTATCAAAGTCCCAGCCACACCATCACTAGCTACGGCTGGATGCCCACATTGTCATGGCAACAGTTGGTTCAGCCACACTGGAGGAAACTATGGAGTATGTCAGTTAAAACCCCAGGGCTCTCCAGCGGCCTCTATTGGTTACCCAGGAGCCCGAGCATTCATGACCTTTGTTTTCCTCGAACAACACAGGGGACATGTGACACGTGTCACATCGACAGTGAGGACAGGAGCGAGTGCTCGATGGCATGTGAAAAGCGAGGACTTGCATCTGGCTCCTCTTGGGTTCGTAGGAGAACACTGCTCAACTGGCCTGATGTTCAGGTCAGGTGAAAAAAAACTGGGGGGAGGGGGGCTGCTTCTGGGATCAGCCATTGTAAGTACCTTTGATGGATGTAATTAAACGTGTGTCCAGCTGTGCGAAAGGAGAACTCATACAATGGTACAGGCTATTAAGGACATCAGGCAAGGTACTGACAAATAATAAGCACTATGACCACTGAGGAAATGCATTTAGTTTTACAAAGAATACAACATAATAATAATGAATCAGGCAAAGGGTATGCTTTTAAACTTACAGTTGATTGCCCGGGTCAGACAAAGCCATTCTACTGACCTCATCCATGTCCCAGGAATGGGACAATGACACAAAATGGACTTTCAAATGATTTCATTGCAAGGTGTCATGGAGTTTCTTTGATGGCTGGAAACTGACTGTGCTTTTCGTCCAATCAGATTAATTTTTCACCTGTCGCCAGGGTGCTGCAGGCTCACAGGAAAAAATAATTATTCAAATTTATAGTGGCTGACTGAAATGACTGCCATGGGGGAAGCATGGGATTTATTTTCATTAACTACTCAGCTGGGGACAATGTCAGATTTTAATTGATCAGGACTATGTCTTCACAGTCCCAAAAGAAGAGGTCTGAGCAGAGTTTTGAGCAAACGTAGCAGAGATTTTTCACCAAATGATTTACTCCCAAAAAAAAATGAAACCAAACTTCTCAAGATTCTATATAGTTCTGTTGTAGCAAAAAAATCAAAAGTATTATGATCATATCTCTTTTTGTAACAGGGGTGCCCATCACAAAATATAACGTCATCCCTTAAAACAAAATATGCTTTACCCTTTAAAACCTAACAAATATAGGAACACAAGAGGATATTTGAAAACAGTGAGAATACAGAAAGTTTGAATCCCCCGCCCCCAACTCCATACACCCTATGGCACCCCCTTCCAATCAATAGATCAATAATTAACGCACACTCCAATTTCAACCTTCTTCGACCCAACTGTTTGAGATGGGTGGATGGTTGGGGGGTTACGTGACACAGATGGCCCCACCCACTCCACTCTTACACCTCAGACAGGAACAAGGTATAACCAAGAGTCCCTGAGGTCCAACAAGGTGAGAAATTAGCACAGGCCTTCTCACAGGGTATGGGAAAATGTAGGACTGAAGAGACTGCAAGTGCCCTGGTTTAGTTGTAGTCTAGATTTAATTGGCATCGGACTCTTCCAAACCCACGAGCTGAAATAGCTCAAATGGTTTGACCACCGACTTAAACGCTTCTCCTTGTACTCAGTCGGTGGTTGGGCGTTCGAAACTTATCTCTGTACCTTATTCTCTGGTGTCTTCAAAAGATTACTATACCAGCCAACCGCTCCTCGCTCAACAAATTAAAAAAATTGGCACTATAATGTTTTTTGTTTTTCCTTTTTCTTTTCCCGTTTCATTTTTGCCCCCGCACCCACCCCATGATTTTGATGAGGTAAAGCAGCACGTTGGGAGGGGGGGCGTCCCTATAGACTGGGAAGAACATCCATTTCCATCTGCCAAAAGAGCTACAAAGACCAAATGGCATCAAAGAGTTTGCACAAGACAGATGCTTCTTGGGTCTGGAGATGAGATCTCTAACCAGCTGAATGCTTTTTCGGTTCATCGCAATTAGCATTATGTATTTCCAACCATTCGAATGTAGAATGTTGTAAAAAAAAAAAAAAAAATATGCAGCTCCCAACATTGAGTACTAGCATAATCAAAATCTTCCCCAGCTCTCTATGGCACTCACAGTTTATTTCTGAATGAACCATAATAGGGACAGGAAATTAACAAGATTAATGAATTGCATTATTTTTTCTGGGGTCTTAAGCTGTCCTTTGTGAATTTTGATGAGGGTTACTGAAATCTTTTTCTCCCCCTTGTTTTCTTCAGCATTTCATAAGCATTTCTTCGTGCAAATCCTGGTGGTTGATTAGTGCTCTTGTGCTGGAACAGCAGATTGAACAGGGTTCGTCATTATGTCCATCATCCCCTCTGCTAAATGCTATTCACATGCAGTTTAATCTATTATGACAATGCGGTGTGCAGGTGTAACAACACTGTAAAGCTGGAATGGATCGGAATTTCGAGGATGAAAAAAAAATAGTCCCGAAAAAAACCCTGATGTACATATCGCATATCGTAAGATTCTGACAGGAAAAGCCAAATTTTGATTACGAGAAATCAGTCATCATCTCTTATCACTGAGCCGATGATACAGTACAGGGAGACCATTGGGGTAAGAGATTTATATTAACATTACAATGCAGGCATTCAGCTGACGCTCTCATTCAGGAAGACTCCTCGAGAAGACTTCTTTGAACACAGTGCACTCAAACAACTGGAGAATTTGACTGAAGCAGTTTAAGTGGGGTACATAAGAACTTTACCTGCAACCTCCGAGTTAGCAGCCCTACCCTTTATTTGCCTGTTTATTTCATAAGTTAGCCGAGAACTGCTTAAACCATGCAACATCTGTAGAGCTGGGAACACATTGAAAATGCCTCCATCTATACAAATGTATCTTCTGGAAACACATTTTATTGAATGTATCACTAAAACAGTTTCAGATAAAAAAGTTATGTAAACCAAGTCGAGGAGTGTCATGCCAAAGGAATTATTCATAACTGAGTTTTGGCAGCATTTTCCATGTTTTAAACCAATAAATGATGTGAACGCTGTTGCTGTTGACAGGCCTCATAAACGTCTTTGCAGGCCAAAATATCTGGAACAACAGGCACATTAAGTAAACAAGCACTGTTTTCAACTGTCCCGTTTGGCAGCACTAATGAAGTAGTCTTAGACTATTTGTGGCCCAATCAGTAGGGATACGGTGATCTATATGATGGACAGCTGGGGGCCAGCGGATCAGAGAAGGCCATATCGATCGTCCCTCAATTAGCCTTCGGTTCAATGTTCGCCAGTAACCACGTATAGTAACTGTACCAAAAACAGCTTGTGGGCTACAGGCGATTCTTAAAATCACCACGGGATGCTTTCATTATATTATATAACAGTAAATGTCACGAGAGAGAGGTCCATAAAAGAACAGTAGCTCTCACAGTTACAGAAAATCTTCTTTGCATATTCTTCTTACTCGCACAGATAATTGTTGTGCAAGTGCCAATTGAACCCTGTGAAATCTACCTCAACGAGCTGTTCATGACAAAAGCAGACATAAAACTAAACTCTTCCTAGTTTAATGGTAGATAATATTATAATGAACATCTTAAAATTGCAACCTAAACACACCAAGCTATACTATTATTCACATGCTCATCAACTCTGGATAATATTGCCAAGACAAGAGTTTGTAATGACTGCCAATTTCAAGACCAATGTTTTAAACTTTATTCTCGCGGAGTCACTGTAGACCAGTGTGCCATCAAACTCAATTCATTAAAGGGCCACGTGTATTCTGGTTTTCAATCCTTTCAATTAATGCTGCTTTAATCGATTCAGTATCTCATTCAATCATAAGACACAAAGACACATAACTGTGTAAAGACTTTAAGCAGGAGTAAAAGCCAGCATACACACGGTATGCCATGTGACTGAGTTTGTCTCCACTGCAGCGATGGATATTTTCCACAACAGAAAATCATGAACATCATCTCACCAAAGTGGAAGATGTTACCTGTTTGGCATCAAAGAAAAAAACACATCCATTTTCTATCGAGCTATACAACATTAACGTTTGAGCAGTCACTAAACATTCTTTGTCCATGTAGGTGAATTTGCATGCCTTAACTTTGTTAGTCCATATAATGGTGCATTTAGCTCTTAGGGGTCAGGTTTCTTTTGTCCTAACCATGGATGTACATATGCACTTATAAAGCACTGAGAAAATTCACTCAAAGCTATTAACCTTTAACATTATGTTCTAGGTCAGTATCCAGAGACACACAATGCAAGACAACTTGGCTACAGGAAACGAAAAGGGAGGCATGCAATCTAAAGGAAGAAAAATAGTTACACTGCTTGGAGGAGGCTGCATTGACAAGTCATAGGATCTTAAATAAAAAATCATAAAATTTGTAGAAACATTCATAAAGGCTTTGTTTCCTACATAAATTTAGAATGGATCAAAACACTATAGCAAACAGCAGCAGTAAAAATACCCAGCCATAAACAGGTAGTCTAGACAAGTTCTGAATGTTACGTTTCTACAGCCCTGTGATCTAATGGCATGTGACCTTAAGTAAAATAAGTTACACTACTTGGAGAAAGGATGCATAGGCAGTCATAGCAGCTCACAAAACACATTCATAGGGGTAGGACAGCCTTTCATTACAGCTCTCCTTTTGTGACAAAAATTTGGAATTTAATGTCAAACCACAGCAGTATGTTCTACGTAAATTTGTTACAAAGCTGTTAATGTTTTTACAACGCTCATGAATAAGATAAGAGTATTTTATGTAAGGTTTCAGGAGTGCCTATGAAGCCGCAAGAATAGGGTTACCGTAAAAACAGCTGCCTTAATTTGAAAAAGTTTTTCACACCATATTCACCTGTGGTACAATGTATTTGGATTCTTTAGATGTCTATATTTGGAGGGACTTGGTTTTTAAAGCATTTGCTAGAGATGGCAACAGCAGTAATGGTGGTAGCAAAAGGCAAGGAAACAAAAACCAAGTTAAACAAAGTCAACCATTATTTTATTTATTCAAAAGCGCTCGGCAAAGGCTGCTCTTTGAAATACCCTTTTATTCAACATTAAACAGCAACGTAGCAGAGCCCACTGATGCCAAGCAAAAAATGCCACCCCCACACAGTCTCCAAGATATCAAAATAAAATTTACAAAAAAAAAAAAAAAAAAAACACAGGCAAGATTCATTTTACATCTGTTCCTAAACACAAAATTCAAACAAAACAAAAAAACTACAGTTTCTTTTTCCTTATTTCACCCTTTCCTAAAAACAGCTTTGAAAAGTAAAAATTCCAGCGATAGATAGATGGGACCCTCCTGGCTGAACGGGGTTCCTGTGAGTGTGGAGAGCCGGGCAGGGGCAAGTTCGGCACACCCCTGCACTTCCGCCCTGAGGTAAAGCAGCCAGTTCACATGTACGGAGGCGGACTGACAAACACACGGGGCAGGAGGAAATAACGGCTCAATGGGAAAAGACATCTCTCCTGACCACAAAGGACGCCCTGGTGGATAAGGAGAAAAGGAAAACATAGTGTTAACGAGTGGGACCTCCGTGTGCTCATGAGAACCAATGGGCACTGAGAACGCCTGTGAAGGGAAGAGCTACCCTGTTCTGTCAAACACTGACTTGTTTGAAATGACCTCCTCGCAAAATACTAGACTTGATTTAAAAAAAAAAAAAAAAAAAAAAGTAATTTGCCAGTAGGGGATGATAAGACCAGACAGTAAATCAAGCTTTATCTGTTTTGTCAAGTCTCACTGCCCCATTCATACATCCACCACTCCACAACATACAGCATTCATGTGAACATATGGGTGCACTCACTCACACATGCATGCACACACGCATGCACTCACTCACTCACTCACTCACGCACTCACGCACTCACTCACTCACTCACTCACTCACTCACTCACGCATGCACACACGCATGCACTCACTCACGCATGCACACACGCATGCACTCACTCACGCATGCACACACGCATGCACTCACTCACTCACTCACGCATGCACACACGCATGCACTCACTCACTCACTCACTCGTGTGCTTGCTCTCTCACGTACTTGCTTGCTCGCTCTCACGCATTCGCTTTCTCTCACGCTCTCGCTCAAGCACTGGCTGATTTTTACATTCAGTCCCTTGAGCAGATGTTCTCCTGGCCTTCCTGAACGCAAAGCTCTTTTCATTAAGGTTAGGACCTGGGAACAGACCTCCTCACTCCATCTGTGGCTGTTGATGCTGCCTATGCCCATGGAAGTGAAACTCTGAGGCAGTAACAGGGGTGGAATCACCACCCCTCCATGGCAGGAAAAGCACAGGTCTGCCACTGCACTCATGTAAATCAACAACCCTGCCAGTGCCAAGACAGCATGGTTCAGTGGCAAAACATCAAAGGGAACGTACCGACAAACAAAACCATGGACACTGCAGTCATTGCAAAATTGGCAAGCCTGCTGGTATTCTCATCTACTGCTCATTTTATGAAGAAGTTTGGGAAAAAAAAAAAAAAGAAAAACACAGCTGTGCAATTAAGGTATGAAAAAACATGACAGTGGAGAGGATACTAAATGCAGGGGAAAACTAGAGTAAACAACCAAGCTGCTTCTGCTCAACTACAGGCTTGCTCATTGGGTATTAGTCAGGCCCAAGGCCTCATTCTGCTTCATATTTCTGCTGATGTGTGGCTAACATTCTCCTGTATCTGCTCTGTCTATTTACACTTTTTTCCAGTTCGTCCTGAGTTTGCCTTAATGGTCTTTGTTTATAAACCAATGAATGGCAAATTGCCGTTTCCAAGTAATCATTGGTCTTGTATAGGTGTTGTTCCTATCTGAAGATCCTATTTAGTGCCGAATAATTTTCAGGTGGTTCTTCTTTTCTGTCTCTTTAAATCGAAGGCACCAAACAATCAAATCCACCCCTGCTTTCCCTGAAACCTCATTGGTCCACCTACATTGCTGGTTTCTTTAGAAGTCTGTTAATCTTCCTTGTCACTCCTGTGTTTCCATCGTCTCCTCCTCTTCCTCCTCGGCCCCCTCCTCAAGCGCCTCCTCATCCTCCTCCTTCTTTTCGGGGGGCTTCTCATAGGCCTTCTCCGAGGGTGTCACTATCACCCCATCCCAGGTGGACATTTCAGAGGCCAGGTCTGGAAAAGAGAAGCAGTAATTATAACTAATCTCAAAATGCACTAGAGAGAGCACTCCAAGAATTTTTTCCAGTCCATTTTTTAGTGCTACTCCGTTTAGTGCTACTCTGTTTTAATGCTAAAATGCAAATCCAGTGTTAGCACTTCTGTTCTCAGATGCTCCATGTTCACATGCCCAGGGAGTAGTGTTGTGGGTGAGAGCTGGGCGGCTGTGTGCAAGACTTACAGCTGGCGTCTCCCTCCAGACCCAGGACTTTCCTGTAGCCCCCATGTGAGAGGATCCTCACTAGCGTCTGAGCCGTGAAGCACACAGTGTCCTGCAAGTACACGCACGCACGCACGCACATCAGTATACAGTGAGGGAACAGTCTGGTCAGCAAACAGCACAAACGTTCTGAATATGAAACAGACATGCTACAAGGGAAGATCATATGTAAACAATTGCTTCATCAATAAGACAGTTGCTATGAGCTTAAGTGTACAATTGCGCTCAATGTTCACGTATGTAAAGTCGCACTGGATAAGAGCGTTTGCTAAATGACTGTAATGTAACGCAATGTAATGCAATGCACAGCGCATGTCTAACCAACACGCATCATTTCATAGCAAAATCTTACAATATACTTAAACAACACTGTGGAGAATCCCAGGACTTCCTGATTCCAATTCCTTCTGATATTACTTCTTTGATCGACATAATTTTCACGTAATGACTTTCTCATTCTGCCTCAAAAAGAGATCTCAAATTCCAGGCCAGCTTACAGCAACCGTGTCTGTGTGTTTTTTTGTGTTTTTTTATTTTCAATCAGCAGCTAAGTCTGAAGTGCTGAAACACGCCTCAAAAAACTAGCAGACACTATGAGTCTCCAGTGAAGGAATGTGAAATGCCTGTTAAACCACAGCTACGTGCTCTGGCACAGGGGCCTGTCTTGATTTATGCCTCTGCAGATAACACAGGGACCTCAGCTGGAGACCGTGCGTCAGCACTGGGGCCTGCAGCTCCATTCACATTCAAACCCAGAGCCATCTCTGGGCCCCCTAAAAAAACAAACCATTTTTCAAGCAATTTTTAGCTAATTTTTTAGTCCGTCCCGCCAAACCGGAATTTCCATTGTGTTCGTGGTCCCATCCCGTTACAACAGAGTGCTCTGACTGCTTTCACTTCTTTTCTCTCTCCCGCTCAGTCAGAACCACGCGGTCAGTGTTTGTCACATAGAGGTAGACTGCAGGTGCCTGACCAACCAAAGGTCATCTCCAGTGCAGCACGTTGACACACACTTCCTAAGCACCCATGAGGCCATGTGCTGCCCAGAGCGGTCGCTAGCCAATCAGCATTGGCACGGTGAACTCTTCTCAGTTCCTCGCTATCTATAAGTACTTTTGTTTAAGTGACTGGATGTAAATATTAAAAAATGTTACCTTTCCATAGCGTTACTCTCTATAATTAAATGTAAATACGAGGCATTTGCACTTAATGGCATGCATCACCTCTAACATAAGGGGGCTTGAGAGGGTAAATGAATTTCTCAAGACACTGAAAGTGTGATTAAGAACAGTTAAGAAAGAATACCAGCCTATACAGGGGTGCACCAGGACCAGAGTTGAATGTTACTAACATAAAGTGTTGAATGGCGCCATCTTGTGGGCATTTTGTGCTATCACTATTAGACTCTTGAGAGGGACTCACTACCACAGAACACGGTGTTCTGTTCCTTTGACCCCACCATAAAGAAGATGCAAATTTGTCATACGAGTACCTGCTGCTCCAGCGTCATAACAGTGTGCACCCGGAATGTTCCACTCTCGCAGGGGTCAGTGATGCCCACGGATCCTGGGAGGAAGAGCCCCGCTGACAGCAACTGCAGACACCGTCTGCAACGCACAGCCCCACCCAAAAAATGAGCAGTTAACACAGTATGACAAATCCAATTAAAATGAGTAAAATAAATGAGAAATACTCAGAAACAGTAGGGACAGGGATGCAGGTGAACCAGCCCACCTGGGGCTCACCTGTACGCCACGTTGAGAGACAGGGGCTGCCGGGAGGGGTTGTTCATGACCGCAGTGTGACCCTGGAGGGGGGTATGGGCGGAGAACCACATACTGTTCACATCCAGAACCACACCTTGTTTACCTACGTCAACATTCCTAAATAAAATTGCACCTACTTCATAAAATGCATTGGTTACCACATGCACAAACACAAACAGACAGCTGCGCGCACACACACACAGCTGATTTGCAAGTTCATCTGCCGAGCTCTGATTGGCTCACCAGTAAGTCCAGTATCCAGGGAGTGAGTGGCTCAAACCCAGGGAACCGTGCCCTGAGGTCCTTCAGCAGGCGAATCAGAACCTTTACCCTGCAGACAGACAACCAGGTTACAAACCTCACAGCTGCCATAGCATTACTCAGGAGGCAGTGGTGAAATACTACTGACCTTCCACAAACAGCGTCAAACACCATACTGCGTACTCCGGTCTACTCAGTTCTATTAAACGGTGAGATTATCACTGCTCTAAAACATATTTAAAGTTGGTGTGCACTTTAATTACTTCAAGGAACAAAAACACAAGGCTTTGTCTTGACACTATATTGTTGATTAAGAGAGGGGTGCATGGAGGAGGAGGTGATTGTGTTAAGAGTGGAAGGGCTTCTATTGTGGAAGTTGGAGCATTGTGGAGTAGGAGGAGTTTATATGGAAGGGGAAGGGCTTACGTGGAGTGGGAGGCGTTCTCCTCGAACCAGCGGGCATGGCGGACGGCAGCCAGAGCACTCTGCAACACCTTGATGTCAACTGAGGGGGAAGGAGGACACACACAAACTGAGTCAAACAACATGTAAGATCATGAAACTGGCCGGAAAAAAGTTACACGATACAAAATCATAAATCTCGATAGAAAGCAAACCGACTTAGTTTAGTGCCAACATTATGTTGAAACATAAACAAACTCTAGAACACACACTGCAACTAAACCAGAAATCATGGTTTAAAACAATGTTGCGTGAAGTCGAAAGTTAACTTATGCGGACACTGACTAGGTGACAAAAGGTATGCTTGGCCTGGAGTATAGTGAGGCCTTCACCCATAGGTGGGATGTGAGCACACACCTCCCATATAGTCCCCTGCTAAACGCCCCCCCCAGATGGACAGTGCTTACGGTGCAGTTCAGGGTCCAACTTGCGCAGGTTTGGGGGTACAGTGGTGATGAGGATCTTTATTGTGGCGTCCGCGGAGCTGATCTCAAACCCTGTCTCATTGGTCAGCATAGACAGCACTGGGTGAACAGGGCACAGAGAACAACAGGGCTGTCAGCGAGCAAAGGCATCAGTTTAAGAAATGCAAAAAACCAGTGATTCCCACTCTGGGTGCTGCATAAATGGCAACTGAGGCAACAGACCAGGTCTGTGGAGGAGACACACTTCCCCTACAAGACCTAAACTACACATACGACCTTGCATATTCCTCTCATTGATTGGTTAAAGTAAGGTAGGTAATGCTGTCCAAGTAATGCTGTCCTAGCTTTTGCTGTATCACCATATTTACTGAAGAAGGAATGTTCAGTTTGTGTTATCGAAAATTGCAAATACTGCCATCTAGTGTACACTACGTGCATAAGGATGTGCATGTAACAACAGGCTGCAGAAGTATAAAAATCCTGCATGATCACCTTCATTGTGAGTTTTATATCAAGATGTTCACAGTAAACCATTTTAATAAAGGTTAGGGCCCTTAAAGGACAGATTGGAGGTTTTGAGATGAGAAAATTCGGGGGAAATTCTGCAGTAGATGACCTTCCCATGTAAAACACTAGTTATTGTACATTAAATTGAATGCATCGAGGCAAGGTGACTGAAACAGAGCAAAGCTGCTCCATTCAACCATGGCCTCAGGGGGACATTCAGCAAGCCAATTGTTTCAGATACAACGATAGCACTTGTCAAACTTCTGCCAGGTAATTTAGCTAAGGAACATTATTGGTTAATGAAGAGGCCCGTAACCCCTCTGGCTCCCATTCAACTGGCAGAAGTCAAGCCAGCTGCTGCAGCTTGGCAGTTACAGTTTTTGTTTAACTCTGAAAATTGAGCATGTTGTTGTATTTAACAGCAATTGAAAAACCTGGGACTGATTGAAGTGTTTTTCAAGAACGCAACTTTCTCACACACACACACACACACACACACACACACACACACACACACACACACACACACACACACACACACACAAAATTGCTTCACTATTTAACTATGTTCTGCAAATCTTTGAATGACAGGCAATATATAAACAAGGATTATTACGACAATTGTTATTCATAATAATAATAATAATGAGACGGGAAAGCGGCTATTGCATGGAAAAATTAGGTCAAACCTTCTGTGCTGTCCTGTGTGCGAAGCGTCTCTACTACTTTGTTTCCCAGAGCTGCTACTGCTTCCACTAAGAGAGAAAGAGAGAGAGATTAACATCACACCTGGCAATTATTAAATAATAAAGAAATTATTTCATGCTTTCACAAATGAGAGCTGATACAGCTTAGGACAGACCGATGCCATGGGTGCAGACATTTCGATTGGCTGGTGAGCTCATACGGACACCTGTGACTGGACAAAAAAGGACTTGCTTACAAGTGGGCAAGATCTTGAGGATGACGACCAGATCGGCCACGTTGTGTCCCGTTGTCATGGTTCCCTTCTTATAGGAGCCCACCTGGCGGACTTCTTCAATTTGCTGGGAATGGAACAGGACAGGTTAGGTCACTCAAGACCGCCGCCAAATTGTTTAGAAAAGTTTTGCCCCTTATTTGCTCAGTAACTTTACAAACAGAACAGTTATATTACATCTGTAATACACACAAGAACACATCACAGACATGTGGAAAACCCTGGTAGGAGAAAGTAAGACAATATAATTTGCAACTTTCTCCAGCAAGGGTTTCCTCCTTACATGCCTGTGGTGTGCGTTGTTGTGTGTATTGCAGTTTAAATGAGTCAGGAGGCCTTTAAACTCAAAAGGGTAGTGTGCTAGTATTAAGCTGGATGCCCCTGAACATACCACTACATGGACTCAGTAAAAGCAGATCTGAGAGGTCCGGAACTTTGAACCAAATTCACTGTCTTTCATGGGGGCTGAGGGGTGCCCTCATATAGTGGGAATTGTGTGCCATCTCCGCTCTTTGCAATGCAGCCAGTATTGTATTTTTGCTGCATCCTATGATGGCGTGCATTACCAGTGGAAGCAGCTGAACCAGCAGTAATGGAAGAGATGGAGGAGGAGAAGACGGCTCAACAAAAGTGCCTGCAGAGTCCGTGTTGTTTTCCCACTGGTCTTGTTTTTTTTAAAAAAAGCAGTGGCTGTGTTCTGGCGCTCGGGAGAGGAGCAGTGAAAACAAACACTCACCACCTCGAAGGTCCCTGGGGCCACGATCAGGTTGTCCATCACATTACTGATCTTGGTGATGAGGGACAGGATTGAAGACTGGCAGAGAAGGAAAGATGAATAAATGGTTAACGATGGATAACACATAAACATTCAACCCCATGACATCTTACGCCTGATATTAGTCATGTATTAGATTAAATTACCATACAGTCATTTAGCAGATGCTCTTATCTGGATAGACTTAGGATGTAAAATGCCTAAGTGCTTTTATTCAGGACCCATAATGAAGCAGAAGACAAACATGCCCTGAGCCAAGTCAATGAGGCATTTAAAGGGGGTCGACAAAATGTGACAAACACAATCAGGTTATTGAGGGTGTTCAAAATGCAGAAGCAGCGCTAAGTGCAGATGTGCTTATAGGAAAGACGCTGGATGGCTCGATCTGCTACGCTCTGAACCTTCCATTCCCTGACAGCAAAGGCCCGCCTCACAACTACTGACTAGATTGTCAACCCTTGTCCTTTGAGGCTTATGAGCCAAAGTAACTTCCTAATTTTATCCAAAGAAATACTCTTAATATGGAGGCAGAGAGTACATAAACCCTCTCCTTTTCTCAGAATATTTACAAACAGGATAGCTATATCACAGCGCAGTTCAATGCATGTTCTAAATTGTTTTAGGAGGAAGTGTTCGACTAAGGACTCAGTCTTACTGACATCAATTTTCACATTTGAACCATTGTGGAACACAACGACAGAGATATGTGACAAACACGACAGGATGAGTCTAGCGAGCCTTCAGCCTTTCCTACATCCAAACGAGTTACAATCCTGCAGAGCCTTCAGCTCTACAAGACCAGGGATGCTGTTCTCTTAGTCTCAATTCTCTTAGTGTCAGGGTGATCAATCTCTCATAGAGCAACTGAAAGACATGCAGTAATTTTTATTTCAGGCTGCCTGCAAGTTTACTGATGACCTCAGATTTCAAAATTTTCTAGGCCAATCACATTAGTGTGAATGTGGCAGTCCCAGAGAAGTTGTCCATCCACATTTACTACATGAGAACCACCACAGATTTTTTTTTTTTTTTCCCCAACTCTGAACAGCTACTTCAACTCAGAGTCCTGTCTACACCACTAACTGTCTAGTCAGTGACTGACTGTTGGTTCATTACTGAAAAACATGTTGGACAGCCATATGTCACAATGGAAAACCGTACTTTGTCAGGCTCACTGTGAGGAGACCGATCTCTGACCTACACGTAACTGCTTCCCTGCACAGTAGACCCAGGTCTCTCACGGGTCAGTCCAACCTCATGCCCATAAACCTGAGGTTACACTTTGGGACTGCAGGGATAACACCTGACAGAGCGAAGATAGGGAGAAAATCTGTGGAAGCTGATACCTGCTCGGTGGAGGTGGGGCTCAGGTCCTGGTTCCTCTTCAGCAGGCACTCGCTGAAGGCCGTGTCATCCACAGGGGGTGTGACACGGGGGAAGGCCATCTCACACTGTGGAGAAACAGGCCACCACTGACATAAAACAGCTTGTCAAATCCATACCAAGGAGGCAGTAGTCTCCAGTCCGAATGGGCCACGGTGTCCGCATGCTTTTGGTGCATTTTTGCACTCATGTATCAATTTATTTCCCTGACTGGCTAATAAGGAAACACACCTTGTTTCCAATGCCTAAGCTAGCTGATGACTTAAAGGAACTACAAAAGCCCACAGACACTGTGACACTGTGGGACCTGAGTCTGACCCCTCTCAAATAATGTACATATTTTGGCATACGAGCCAATTAAGCCAAAAGTCACAGAAAATCTGAGAAACACTTACCACATAGTAGTCGAATGGGATGTGTGGGACAAAAGGACGATACCTTAAAAAAAAAAAAAAAAAAAGCCTCAGTCAGCCAAGTTTTTTAATACCTGTACGAGTGACAGCCCTGACATTAGTCACCAAGATGCAAATTCCAAGAGAACACAAGCACTTCAACTTTATAAAAATGGATCACATACAAATATCTAACTAGCCATTTCCTTTAAGCATGGCTGACTTTAATTCTACAGACTGGAGGTAGGTCACGATGGGAGAATAACATAATGACACCACTAACGGGTGGAGCTATCAAATGCTACCTGTACCTGATGATGAAGAACCATTTGTTGTCTTGCCATGGACAGCAAAACCTTTTCATTGGTTATAGCTCCATAGCTCCAGTCAATGTGAGGTACACCAAACTTAATTCTGCCATCACTTGTGGTAAGCAATCCTAACCCAGCCACGGGAGAAACTTTGTTTTATCCAAACTTTTGTATTATATGCTTTGTATTATATTAGCAGGCTAACTGAGTTCAGCAAAGCTTGGTAATGGTAGTAAGACTTACACAATTGTAAGTACAGTACAGTGGTCTGACTACTTGACCTAGACTATGGCTAAAATGCTGAAAAAGCATTTGTAAAAGGCAGAGTTCATATACAAAGCTCGTGGTATAGGCGATTCAATCAAACCTGAATGATATTACGATCTTTTTCCGCCCGCAGACACACTCAAAACCATAATTGAGAATTGGTTTGCAATAAAAGCCACCATATACTGTGGAATCCCAGGACCAGGGTTGAGACGCACTGTTTCAGGCGACCTGCAGCAGTGCTGCCAGATTTGGCTTTTTCTGATGGAATGTCTCTGATTTTAAACTGCCCAGTGGGACTGAAATCCCAACTGACACTTCAGTTTTTTAGGCCATGCAACGGGACGGGGGTTTTGCTTAGCTGTTAGTCTTGCAGCCGCTGTCACGTTGGTTTAGAATTAGGAAATTTGCCTGTTAGCACCTTATATGTACTCACCCCTGTGAAAGTCCACCTCGCGACCCGAAACGGCCTCCCCGACCCCTGCCACGGTCGCCTCTGGAAAAGAGACACTTTATTCCTTATTAAAAAACAACCCTGTTTATCTCTAACACAATCCGAAAAGCTGGCTGTCCAATTAGCTGACAATGACAGGTCGTCTATCTAACCGGCTACTAGCTAGCAGGATACAAAAACCTTTTTTAAAAAAAGCTGCTGAATGGATTCTTGGCGTAGCTAAGCGAAACCAAGCAGTAATTTGTAAAGTAGCTCACTGGCAACGTGATTATGAATTTATCTTGGTTCTTTCATTACTGGTTAACATTATTCAGGTAGCCTAATTCAGGTTTATCGTAAGGTATCTTGTGACTGGTTGTCCACATTTTTCGTCTATTGTTTCATTCTTTCTTTCAGCGTCAAAAGCAAACGACAGGCTCTTCAGATCACATAGCGAAAAGCAGTGACCTCATGGTACTAGGGCACAGCGCTGTACTCATTCAGATTGTACAGATAGCTTTTTAGGGCATACTACTCTCATGCGTCAAGGCAAGCTTATCCAGCAGACTTGTACTCAATCGAGGTTAGAGGCTTCGTTGGTAAGGTAGGCCTGTTAGTTTAGCTACAGTTCTGTTGGCCTTTACTGAATCAAATGCATACTTATTTCACACAGATTAAGTGAAGATTTCTACAATATATAAATATTGCATAGTGTATTTACCTCATTGCGTAAGACGTTTTGATGTTTTACAAAAACTTCACAAGAGGGGAAAAAAGCTAGCAACTCATTTAGCTAGCCAGCGGTAAGTTAACTACTCTCGTAGGCTGCCGAGTGATAGGAGAATGGGAACAGAGGTTTCGTGGCTAATCACAAACCACGAACAGCGTGTGTAGACAGCTACCGTTGATTCGTTGATTGGTTAAAACAGACTTCATAGGGCGGGACTTGAATTATTTACCTGGCCAACATATTTCATACAAAATAACCACTAGAGGGCAGAACAATAGAACGCTGAAAAGCTGTATTTCATTCAAGTAGGCACTAACCCAGGAATGTATGTGAAGCAGAGTGGCGCAGCGGAAGCGTGCTGGGCCCATAACCCAGAGGTCGATGGATCGAAACCATCCTCTGCTAGGATCATTTTTAATTTTCAGTGTATTGAAAACCCTGCAATATTTTGAGAAGCTGTAATAATATTTGCTTTCCATAATTCAAAATGTAAAGTTAGAGATTATAAAAAGTGATGTTTGGTTGACTTTACTTTTACCACTTCGTGTCTCGATTGATTCTTAAAACTTCAGCATTGTTCACTTTAAACAATTCTGTAGGAGTCTTCTCACTCTCACGGATAGTATATACAGGTCGGTATTTCAAAAGCTGGAGCCTCTGTCGCTCAGATATTCACCACAGCGCATCAGATAATGTACTGTTTCATATTTATCTTTCACTCCTCTGCTGTCGCCAGTAGATTAAAAAAACGTTTTAGTCAATACCCTCCGTTATCTAGTAATTCCATACCACGCGGGGTTAATGGGACACCCAGTAATTTCACTGCGTAGTACAAACGTGTTCATTGCACAGAACATGATTCATGTCCAACTTTGCATGTCCAAAGTTGGCAAAAAAAAAAAAAAAAAACCACATCGGTAACCTTGTTCTAGAAAAACGAAAGGACTGTGCTCTTTGCTAGTAATAGTACCCGCTAGCCACCAAGGGGCGCTGCTGCTCACTGGACATAGCAAACGTTACCACGTTCAGAGATTGCCTCTGGAAGAATGAATGTCTTTAGGACATCTTCAAAAATTAAATGTACAAATTGAAATGTTTTAGGTGCATTGTTTGAGTGACTGTGTTGGTTTGTCATTTCATCAACATAACTAGTGGCCTTAGAATCTCCAAAAACAGCTCAAACACACAACACACACACACACACACACAAAAATGTTCAGTATAACCAGTTAAAATACCCATCTTTAATAAACAATGTCAGACTTATATCAAACCAATAAAATCATTTGGATCTATTTTTTTGTAAGTATAACATTTCTCTAGGTATTTTTCTTTTGCAATTGTTTTTACAGTTCGTATTCCATGCTTGGTTGAGCATTCACATACGTTGAGAGGTCAAAACTAGTCCATCTTGGAATTACAAAGTTGCTTTTAAAAAAAGAAAAAATTACATTTAAAAAAAAATCAAAGAATGAATGAAAGTAAACAGAGCTTTTCACCAGGCACCCCAAAATGACCCAGAAGTGAGAGCTAACATCTGATACACACCTACTTAGTCAGCTAACAGATTCAAGATGATAGTTTTATCTTTACTGAGGGGAGTTACACTGGGAAGAAACCATACTAAAGGAAAAAACTAAAAACACTGGAGATATGGACTAACTCAATTTCCTCTACACAATCAAAAGAGCAAGGAAAAGCATCACCAGATATATTTTGATTTTGTGAGAGACAAAAAAAGCTTGCCTTAAACATCCTACATATGAATCAAAGTTATATCAACAGTCTTTGTGAACAGCTTGTGTGTCAGTCCTGGTGCCCAGGAACATTAGCCTTAGTGATAACAGTGTTTTCAAAAAATAAATAATACGTAAGAAAGTACAATGTATTCAGGGAGTCAAAATTTGTCATTATTTCAATGTTTTGCCTCGCACACACAATGCACACAGTAAAATAGGTGCCAATAATTCTTAGTTTTTCAGGGATAGGACTACAAAGCAAAACAAAAAACCTTTTTCTTTTAAATTAAAACATGAAAATAAAAAGTCTGAACAACTACAAAAAAATAAAAGATCCACATCAGGGTACGGTTGGGGGTGGTGCAAACCGTTCATCTCCTCATGACAAAAAAAGGGCTTATGACAGAACAGTTTGTGCAGGTGAGGTTCAATGTTGGAATCTCAAATCCCAGAAGATTCTGGTCCAGGTAAGGGTCTCCCAGGCAACAGCAGGATCTGTTGGTGACCTGCAGGTCTGAAGTCTGTCCAGGTAGCATTCTCTGGCTCTTTTCAATCTACTCCACCAGCAGTTCATACACATTATGTATCCAGCTTGTGTCTGTCTATGCATAAGTCCAAGTTTTGGTAGAAATGACAGTAAAAGAGTTCTTTACTGGAGTTCACAACTGTATGACCCGATAAGTATATGCGTGTCAATCTCTATGCCAGAAGTATAAATTAATTAAGTGTAGGCCTTGTCTCATGACTAAATGTATTTCCACGTGTAGTCACATTGAAAGAGCTCAATATAGCTCTACCATGTCGGCTGTCTTGAGTATGCTTCCCAAGTGTGTCTGTGTGCAGTCTCTCTGTGAGCGGGTCTGTAGATGTCAGCATGTGTGGGTGTGTGTGTGTGTGTGTGTGTGTGTGTGTGTGAGAGAGTGTGTGCTGTTGCAGTCTCTCGGTGGGCACTCCCTATGGGCAGGGTTTACTCCATGCCGTCGGGGTCAGCCTGTGCCATGTAAGCATCGAGCTCTGCGTCCAGGTGTCCCTTGGTCTTGGACATGTAGGCGTCCAACTGGTTGTCCAGCTGCTCCCTGGTGACGGCGGGACGGCCTGCCCCCCTGCCTCTCCCCCGGCCGCGGCCACGGAACCCGCCGCGGCCCCGCAGGCCCACTCCTCCTCGGCCTGGGGACGGAGAGGGGAGAAAACGTCACATGCCAAGCACGGCCACCCATTAGCATACACACATTCACACGGACACAGACTAACAGCAATCTCTGAAAATAAGACTTTACTAGTCAAAGCTTAAAACAAAGGCAGAAATCTGATGGTGCGAAGTTACTTTTCATATCAAATGCTAATAAAAGGGTAGAGATAAAACAACATTCGCATTCTGTACATTTATTCACCTACAGACACTTTTGTCCAAAGCACCTTCAATGGATAATTATGGTTAAAAAAAAAAATAAATAAAATAAAAAAACATCAGGAGCAAGTGCAAATGGGTAACTACAGACATTAGGGGAGTGTAAAAGAGACTCAATTTCCCATTTTAGTGGACAGACTCACCTCTGACTCCTGGTCCGCCTCGGCCAGCCCCGCCCCCTCGGCCCATCAGTGGGCCTCCCCGCCCAGCCAGGCCCCCCCGCTGCCTCATACCTCTGCGGAGGCCGATCCGACCGGGGCCACCTCTCCCCCGCATCTGGCCCATGCCTGCAGAGAGACACCAGAGTCAGCTGGGGAAGGCTAGCTTTAGAACATGGGTGTCAGAATCTCGTCCTCCGGAGCCACTGATTTGGCGGGTCAGATTCAAATGCTGGAAGGGCAGTACTGTGACTACATGCTTGTGGTTTCCTTTAAATCAGCTGACAGTTTAGGACTTGGAAACCAGCCATGGTGGACTTTTCAGGCAATCAGTGACTTGAACCCTAAAGTGCTGAACTGGGAAAATGCAGACACTGCAGCCTCTGGGATTGGAGTCTCAACACCCATCTTTTTTGCATCTGCTTGATACACAGTCTTACTGAAAGAGAATTAAGGCTATCATAGCAAGGAGCATACCACAATATAGACAAAAGCAAGGACAGTAAGGGGAATAAATAGCACCCACTGAACTCTTATTCACCATCAACAAAGTGCTCAGATTGCAGCGCTAGCACTGTAGGTCAGAAGAAAACATTATGTGAATCTTCAGTGTAGATCAAGAGCTTTGAGTGGGACATAGGCTGCACCCTGTGATTGGAGAAGGTGAGGGAGTGAAAGGCAGCAGTCAACAACTAGCAAATCGGCAAAAATACAAAAAACGGCAACAGAACGTGAGTCAGCCTTATGATTTGAAGAAAGTCAAGTCTGTTTAGGACACACCTAAATGACAAGAACTTCAATTAATCCATTCGGATACCTTTCAGGATACACCCCAGAATCCTCTGATAGACAGCACAGTGTTAAGTCTCTTAATAATGATTAGAATGCAGTATATTGCTGTTGAGAGTCTGGGTTTCAATCACAAAGGTTAAAAACCTGAATGGCAAAATTCAGACGTCTCATTATTGCTGATACAACATCACTGCTAAAACAGTTTCAACCCTAATCCTTCAAAACATGTATGCCGACTGAAAAATATGCTGATACATACATATACATAAGTAGTAGGTCTGACAGCAAGAGTTTTCAGACCAAACCACTGGGTTGGAGGAGCTCAGTTAAGACCGCACGGAGTAGTGAATTACTGTGCATGGGGTAAGGAATGTGGCCTCCCACACAGGCCTGTACCACCAGGCCAGATAAGAGACAGGGGGAAGCCCTGTAGAGGTGTGCACCTGTCCACTCTGTCACCACACACTACATCCTGGAGCAGCTGTGTGTGTGTGTGCGAGAACCTCCAGGCAGGGGAGTGTGTGGGATCACAGGCCTGAGTGCCGCACTGATTGATGCCCTGGTCTGGGCTGACAGCTGCTGCTGTGCTTTCCCCCTGCAGTGACGAGTATGTCGCGTGGGGAGAGAAATGCCAGAAACTGAGTGGGGGTGGATGTCTACCGGGCACTAGACACAAATGGCCTATTACATCACACCCGAGACTTCCAAAGTTATGCCAAGCTTCAAAAGTCATGCCAAACTCTGCAGCCAGGCATGCTGCCAGCTCATGGAACATGAATACAGAATAAAAAGAAATTAAAAAAAAAAAAAAACAAAAACAATTTACAGCACTTTCCAAAATGAAAACAAAGTAGGCACTACAGAATAGGAAGGATTAAAGGTTGGGGGAGGGGGGGAGACGCTCACCTCTGAGGGACAGGGCTCCCCTAAATGAGCCTCCCCGCCCGCCACGGCCTCTGAGCCCTCCTCGGGTCATCCCTCGCAGTCCTCCCATGGCGTATCCTCGTCCTCCGGCACCTCCCCGCATCAGGGCCCCCATGGGCCGGCCCAGCCTGGCCTGGATGTTGCTCTTCCCCAGTCGTTGCTTCAGGCTCTGGGAAAGGGAGAGTCCATGCGGTGGGCAGTAGGGGTGTAAGCTCAACAATGGTGCGACCGAGCACTGAAACTACCTTTTTCTGTGGTGATCCAAACATATTTCGGTCACCAAGGTGGATGCAGGATCTATCAACATATCTCCAGCCATCAAAGGATGGTTTTCAACCAGTGCTGGGTCTTATTCACCTTAGCACAGTGTTGAATGTTTCTTGACCAGCAACTAAGTGAGTCTAACAAATGCAAGTGCAATGTCTACCCTGGAAAATACATCCTTGCTCATTAACTACACTGTATGATTCTCTTAGATGAATTACAGCCCTTGACGCCTCGAAATGTACACACAAACTGCACCACCAGCACGGCATGGATCGATGCACCAGAGGGAAAAGTTAACATCTTCTCCCCACTTTTGGTTTTACAAAGCCCCATTCTTCCATAACAGCAATGAAACACTGGCGCCTGTGGCTCCATCTGTGCCGTGGATGTTTTCTTCACGGCAGCAACAGGGCCAAGCAGAGCAGATGCAGGGTAGAGGCACTGCTTTGTTAGCGACTCTTTCGCTCTGTGATGACTCATTGTTTTGCTGGTTGGCTAGCTACCTGGCTACCCACGGATGCCTTTCAAAATCACATTTTTGCCTGTGTAGCTACACTTGAAAGGGTACGCTGGACATATACCGGGAGTCACAATATATTTTAGTCATCCTGCCGTCAATGCAGAGGTGCAAGGCTGGTGCCCAGCTCCCCTTCTGTTCTCCTGTCCTCACCTGTTTGTGCTGCAGGGCGGCCTGCACGGAGGGCCTGTTCTCCATCTGCTGGGCCAGGCGGCGGTTGCGGGCACTGGCCATGTGCTGCTGTTGCATGGTGGCCCTGATGCTGACTGGCGTGGGCTGCTTGTTCTTCAGCATGTTAGTGAAGCTTGGGGAGGGGGGAATAGAGACGGAGGGGTGGAGGAGGAGGGAGGGAGGGAGGGAGGAGGACAGGGTTTCAAAGCAAATAATTGAACACACCACGGACGCGCCCTACAGCTGGCGCCAGCAGCAAGAAGGCAAATGCCCGACTTCTCCCTTTTTTTTTTGGGGGGTTCCTTTTTTATTCTCTCGCTCTTTACTTTTTTTTTTAACGGTTTGCAGTGTGAATTTCAGTATAAAAGACCACACAGGAGCACAGAAGGATGATAAGAGAAAATTAACAGGATGAGTGTATAGCTGAGAGAACAGTGGGAAAGTAGGAAAGATTAAAGAAAAAAAAAAGCACACACGGAGACAACATTTCTGAAAGACAACATGACAAAATGGCGAATATAAAATAAAAAATTCAAACAGAGATAGAGAGAGACAGAGGATAATGTGAGAGGGTGCCTCTTACAGACCTCCATCCACCCTGTTGTGACTGGCATCTGCTCCGGAACAGACTCAGGGGGAGGAGGCCCAGGGCAAGAGGGGCGCCCAGCCTCTTACAGCCCAGACCGTGCCCTGTGAAGTGCTCGTAATGAAAAGTGGAGGGAGAGAAGTCAGTGGGGGTGGGGGGAGGTGGGGAAAGGGAGGGGAGGAGGGAGGGAGGGGACCATTGGACACGTCTGGGCCAGGACTGAGCGCCTGTTTGCACATCAAAGAATGAAGCAGAGTTGGGGAAAAAAAAAAAAACTGAGACAAAAGCCAGAAAAAAGATGACTACACATTTGTGGTATTTCAGGTCAGTGAGCTGAGAGACTGAGAGATGGGCTGTATTTTGCACATTCTGTGCCTTTTCCCCCACTCCCACGATCACACAGGAAGTGACAGCACTGCTGGGCAGAGGGTGGGGCGTGGCGAGGGGCAGATGTAATCAGGCACTGCCCACTCTGGGACAGACACCTTACCTCCTACCATCATCATCATCATCATTATCATCACTGCCCTCTCTCCATCACTTACAGTGTGCACTGCTCACAAAAGAGAATCGCTCCTCAATAACTGTGGCGGTATTTCAACAGCCTCTGTATGCAACATGTTCTCTCAAGCCAAATCTCATCTTTCAGCCATTCCACCGGCTTCGCTTTCTACAGAAGAAGCCGCTGCCATCATTCTTCCGTGAGCAGTGCGCACATCCGGGCAGGTTATGCATTTCTGGTCTTCTGCTCTCCCCCCTCATTTTTATATTCACGCCGCACATGTCTGTGGTGCGGGTGAAGGCTCGGCGCAGCGGGGGTCTGGGCTCTCTAAGTTACCCCCGTTTGTGCCCGCTCCAGTTACTCTGTCAGTAGTGGCGTGCGTCTCACCGCTCGTTCAGCGACACCTTGGTGGTGCTTTTCAGCACGACTTTTTGAGAAGAGGGGGCGCTCATTTTGTCTTCACTGAACGGACAGGTTCCTAGTGGAAAAAACAAACAGGAAAGGGTTGTTTCGGTGTATTGTATGCATTAAGATGTGAGAAAACAAAACAGACTGACAAAACCGACGATATAAGAGAACTAACTACAAATAACCAGTAATCGTTCTCACCTATCCTTTCATTTATCTAACGTTAGCTAACAGTTTAAGGGCACTGCCACCATACACTACCTCCTGACGAGGTTCTTTGGCTGTATCTAGTGAATTTCAGCTATGTTGCCATGGGGATTTGCCTGGTCATTTACTTATGACTATGGGCAGCTACGAAGAATTGACAGGTTATGTCAAACTCCACCAGACTAACGTTAGTCGACCAAATACAGCCAAGGAGATAATGAGGTCAGTTGGTCAAATAGCAAACCCTTCTTATCCATGTCTACCGTGTTATACTGCGACAGCAAGCAAAGTAGAAACATAGCAATCGCCCATCGACCAGCTAGTTTACCAGATTATCTTCCTATGCTAAATCAGCAACCGTTCATGTAGCTACCACTAGGTAATACCCCGACAGAAGAGCCATCTATCTAGACTATCCAACATGATTCCATTACTGGGTTGGCTACCCAATCCACATATACACAGCCACATTGTTTTTCTTTTTCAATTTAGTGAAAAATAAAGACTTATGGTTTACTTACTTGAAGAAAAACAAATATCAAGACGTGTGCGTAGCTAAGGAGATGAGTTCACCCAGGATTCCTTGCTAGCAAAGGCTAAAACTTAGCTAGCTAGCTACGTTGGCTAACGTTATCTAAGCTCGAAACGAAATTTTCCGTTAACTTGATTTTATTAAGTGACAAGAGAGTTACCACGCTACTACAGCCCTCAATGTTTTAATTATTTTGCCAGGTTATCTGTAACATACAATTGGCTATAAACTAACTACCCTAACATACATCTGTTCCAGTCCAGTTCCCCTCTCTATGACAAAATGGTGACCAACGAGACTATACGGGGAAAATGGAGCGTTTTTACATCGATCTACGTCAAGCCTCGCGAGATATCGTGTGGAAAGTTGTTCTATCGCCAGAGAGGGGAAACATGGCAGCACTAGCGGTTGTTGAAACGCCGTCGGGGAAAGATGTCATTGCGGAGGGACTGCTTGAGCTTTTAAAACCAGCTGTGCAGCAGCTCGACTTGCATGTACATTCCGTGAGGTCAGTTTATTCTTGCTTTAAGAAGTCAAGTTTGCTTGGATTTTCTGTTGCTGACCGCTGATGCTTTAATATGTGCCTTGACAGTTCCTTGTTTCATTCAGTCCCGTGATTTCCCCACTGCTATTTACAGGATCATACGACTCACTGCCTGCTTAGCAGACTGGCTAGCTACCTGCCTGCTAATCACAGCTGTGTTAATACGTTATGCCTTGGAAATTCATTTCACATTGTTGATACTCCTAAAATATATCAAAAGATCAATGTATGCCAGAGCCCAGAACCAGTTCAGTTTCAGCTGTTTTGTCGTGAATGGTGACAAACCCGGGTTATTAAATTATCGTCTGGGTGTAGTTGTTTTAGACCCACCATTAACTTACTAAATTGGCCTTGGGGTTTGGGGCAACGGAGATCAGAATGCTTAAATAACGTTACTGCTTTCACAGTAACAATTTCATTCAATATTATATGGTTGGCTAGCCTGGCACTGTTGATTTTCATTGCAGTCGTCTGTGCCTAACGCTACATAGTCAATGATAAGTGTAACTCTCCGGAGTTAAGGTAGTTTATTTTCCGCGGTTTTACAAAAAAAAAAAACGCTTTGGTCGAGCGCCTGTGTTGTATTGCTTGTCAGTTTTCCCTTGGGCAGTTTGCCAAGTCACAGAGACCATTAGGGTGTTCGATACCAGGTTTGACACAGTCTAGACAGCGGGCAAATGTTTTATCCCTTGTTAAATGAAGAAAAATATTGTTGGATAAGGATGGAGAAATGCAGCCAACAATTTAATCAAGATGTTTCATGGATTCAGAGGCATACAAAAATAGTAAGGATTGTGGTCCTTAAAGAACATGGTTGCTGGTGTAAAACCAGAGGAGTATTGGATTCTGTGGGTTCTTCATCTTTACCTAGGTTGTTTTCCCTCACCACTGCTGAACAGCGACATCAGATACATGACTACAGTTGACACACAAGGAGCAATGTATACATTCACACTGTTTTAAAGTTGCTCCATATTTCTGATTTTAATGTCACAGCTTCTTTTCTGGCTGGATGTACGTAGGTGAGTCAACAGTTTCACAGCAATTCTTGTAGCTGCGTCTAGAATTGCCTAGAAACTGCACCATTGGAAAGCATTTGGAGGCTCATTTCTGTCTCAGCCTTGAATTTACAAGAGCAGTTTTACAGAACATTTTACTGTGGATTTGAGTTGCATAAAATAAGAGGTCAGTGGACCTGGTTCATACCTTTTATGTCTCATTAAGTTCTTACATTTCCAAGTGACTGTCCTGAATCTTGCTTGTCTGTATTTCACTCTTATTAATACGATATTGGTGAAATGGTTCTACAGAGAGGAATGGTAAACAATGCCACTGACTAATTTTATTCCACCAGCTCACCAAATATTGTTAAAAAGGTCCTACTTAGATGGTTGTGTTCTTTTTTTCTTTCTTTCTTTTTCAGAGAAAGCCAAGTTGAACTGCGAGAACACATTGATAACTTGGCTACAGGTACAATACTTTTTAAAATATTAATGTTTGAACTGAATCTGAACAAATATGGTTAATTTACTGAGTTATTTAATTTTTTCATTTGTGTTTTTTCTTTATCCCCTTCTTTCATTGTCCCTCTCCATTTACCTCTATTCTCTCTAATCGTTCCTCATGGTGTCTCTCTACCTGCTCCTGTCAGAGCTGTGCAGGATCAATGAGCACCAGAAGGTGGCGCTGGACCTGGAGCCCTATGTGAAGAAACTGCTGAACGCCAGACGCAGGGTGGTGCTGGTCAACAATATACTACAGAATGCGCAGGTTGGTGGTCAAAGCATTCGTTGTAAGGTTCTGCAGGAAATTATGTTTGTCTAATGTTTGATGATTCCCTGCTTTTTTCAGCTGTTGATACTGATAAACTATAAACTATTTCTGAATGTGTGTGATATAAGGTCGACGCTAATTGAAAATGCAACTAAAATGTGTTCTTAGTGTTAAAAGTATCAGATGCAAATAATATACAATGGAGTATTTTTGACTTTAGTATATAAGACTAGAAACCAGTAGCCCATCTTCCAGGTGAAGACACAACACTCAAAGCAGGAAATTTTCATTATAAAGAGGCGAGAAGTAAAAAAAAAAAAAAAAAAAAAAACCCTAGTCAAAATTCAGGTCAATTCAGGTAGTTCTCCAATAACCTAAATACACAGTAGTCACATAGGACAAAATTTCTTGTAGACTTTAAGTGTCTGACCAGGGTATTGTGATGGTTTCTCAGTTTATACATTGAACAAAAAAGCCAATTAAAATGAAGCGTAACCACAGCTAAAGTTTAGCCTGAGTTAATCTGTCAGAAGGCACAGGTAGTAATTAATCTCGTGCACAGTACTCCTAACAGAGACACAACAGTTAACTTTCCTTTATTACATGGGCAGACAATAACTGCAAACAGTTCATTTTAAAATTTGTGATCATTTTAACTAAATAAATTGTGTAGAATACCTGAAAAGCCTGTTCTTGTAATTATGTATTTTTACAGTCTTATGATTTTTCTCACTTCAAAAGTGCATTCCAGGACTTCCAGTCCTAGAAGAGCTCCTGTATATTTTGTTTTGCTGAAAGTTTACATTCATTGAACCTGAGAAATCTCCAGCATTTCAGCTCCTGCCTTGGCCAGCCCTGACAACGGCAGGTGAAGTCTCGGGTCCAGTAAATATAAGACTTTTGCTGGAGGGATGAGTGGCGTGACTTTATTTTCCATGTGCAAGTAACATGTGGGTGGCACTAGATCTGTACTGCCTTCTCCCTCAGAGCTAAAGAAAAGGCTGTTAGGGGTCCGCTTCTGCATGAAAGAGCTGGTCAGTCTCAGTAGGAATCAGTGACACATGACAGGTCTGATCACAACCCAGAACATGGAACACTGAGTCTGTTTAATGCACCAGCTGACCACTCCTCCCCCCACTTCTCCTCCTCCTCCTCAGGAGCGACTGCGACGGCTCAACCATAACGTTGCCAAGGAGACAGCGCGTAGGAAGACTATGCTGGAAACTTCTGGAGCATTCACCCCCCGGTCTCCCAGCAAGCCTTGAAGCAGGCCTGCGGCAGTGATGGGCTGCGCCGAGGCACGACGCAATGAACTGAAAGACCAGAGTCCTCACTCTCCTGATGCTCACGTCTGGTTTCACTCACAGAGACAACCCGTGCCCCTATACTGTTAAACTACCTGATCTACGCAGGTACACTGATTGTGGCACTCAGATAAGCTGCCTGACAATGCAGTGCAATAACAGGCACTCAGCAGCAGCACCTAACTTACTGGAGTGTCCACGCTCATCCTGTTTTTTGTTGTTTTCTTCCCCACTGTGTATCCCCTCCTACTGATAAACACATCTGTCAACTGTAGGTAAATAAAAAACATTTAAAAACAATGGCACACTTTAACAAACAGTGAACCAAATGTCCCCTGAAAAAGTGGAACTCATTGCTGAACAAGGCTCATCTCATAATTGACAGTACAAGGAAAAATCTCATTGATTCTTTCAAGTGCTTTGATTTTTATAAGCATTTAGATTAGCCTTCTCTCAAAGGATTCCACATTGGATGCAGTGTCTGGCTTTGGCCACAGGTGGGAGTTGTTTGTCACCAAACAGGCTTTTAGGGAGACTGTTAATATTTGCATTTGTAAAATATGATGTTGTTATTTTTAATACTGTTCATAAACATTTTACCAAATACAAAAATCAGTTTTTAGCAATGAGTGTCCGAGATACATTTATTTAACATGTCTGTGTGACGCAATAATGATTTGTGGGTCTGGCTGCTCAATGAAATCCTGTACTTGTATGCATCTCTGGCAAACTGTTGTAATGAGGATTTAGATTTCACCAATAAGGTGATGCTCTCTGCACTACTTGATTTTCTCTCTGTATCTGAGCATGTCCTGAGGCCTGTACCTATTTTCCTTTAAAACTGCCAGCATTGGCATGTAGTTGAGGAATGGGGGTGAGCAGTCTTCTTGACAAAGAACTGAGGTCTTGCAGCTGTGCACACAGATCCAGTGGCTTGAAGTGTGGCACACGTACGTGTCACATCAGAACAGAGAAAACGGGATTTGAAAATGTAGAAAAGATTCTGTATTTGTGTTCGATGTAACTGATGACTAACACAAGGTCCTGTGTACCAGCTTCTTGAGTGAGACAATCCTGTTGTTGATACTGTGTGGAGCTCATGTTTAGCAGGTTTGCA
Organism: Albula goreensis; assembly: GCA_022829145.1. NCBI lineage: Eukaryota > Metazoa > Chordata > Actinopteri > Albuliformes > Albulidae > Albula > Albula goreensis. The sequence goes on along the minus strand of CM040743.1, from coordinate 9,191,187 downwards.
ATCTTGTGAATAAAGCAGGAGAAGCCCCATCATTCTGCTGTATTTCTTTATTGTGTAATTAATGTGCACATCATAAGAGCTGACAGCACAACAGTGAGTACAAATCACAGACAGTATACAGAATCAGAGGGAGATTGTGTCACAATTCAGTGGGAATAATTATACAGTGGAGGGTGTGGCAATCTTGTGGACCACCATCAGTTAAGGGGTCTATAGGGTGTGTACGTGTGTGCCTGACTGTATGTCAGTTTTTGCACATGTGTTTAAACAAGGTAATATGTTTCATTCATTCTTCTACATTTCAAAGTTAAATACACCTAATCAGAAAGTGACTAAAAACCTTAAATAAACATGACTTGTTCTTATAATAACATAGCTTGTTCTTTGCAGTTGTCTCTGCAGGTGGCTCTGGATTAGTATGGTCTCCTAATGCTCTTTGAGCCTTTGTTAGATTCACTGAAAGTCACCCAGGATAGGAGTGTGCTGAATGATTAATTGCACATTTATAAGTTCAAAACATGTTAAGAAACATTAAAAAGTAGACAAAGACTACACGTTTGAAGGCAAATCTGAAGTCCCGACTTAGTCGTAAAAGTAAAAAATTAATGCTGTGGCAATTCAGATGTGCCATTCAAAGGCTTGTGCCTCTGACAAAGTGAAGAACGAGTGAATGCAACTCTTGCTGTATATTACCACAGCTGGTTCACTGGGATTCTATTGAAGACTGACTCTGATCAGTGAGACTTAGAAACTGAGAGCTGGGGAGACATGGGAGAGACCCTGCCAGTAAGAGATTATCTCGAGGGATGAATGAAAGGCAGAGTTAAAGGAATTGTGAGGCAAAAAAAATAAATAAATAAATAAAACCGGAGAATAAATAACCCAGGAATAAAAGACACTGATGGTTTCCAAGTGAGTCAGGAGTCCATGAAGGAAACAGAGCAGCATTAAAGAGGCAATAAAGAAAATTCCTTTTGTTAAGGAGAAGATAGAGTAAAGAGGCAGTACTGACAGCCTGAAAGATTAGTCCAGGAAATGGCTAAAGGCTAACATGCAGCCCCAAAAAGACAAGTCCAATTGTACATGAGGAGAAGCACCAAGATGAAGTCCAAGAAAATAATTATGCTGCAACATGGACAAAGAGCATTCTGGAATGACCATGTGGTGTTTAGCAGGAAGTGAGTGGGAGAAATTGAAGTTCAGAGGTCAATGAATGGTGGTGAAGGATTAGAATGAAATAACAAGCTTGGTTCAGATGTTCAAGATGGTGGGGACACACCAGAGGGGAGCCTGCTAGATGCTCTCAAATCCATGAGGACTGGTTAGACTCAGGGGTTAGAAAACTATTAAATGCGCAAAAAGTGATTAGCCATCCATCCGCACTGCTAAAATTTGAGTGTTGGATGTCAGTCTTCTGCTCACATGTCTTGGGATTTCTGTATCCTGCTTGTAATAGAAGCCGCTCTCAACTCCAGTTGTACAAATTTAAATTTAGGAGGAGAGGCAATAACCAGAAAATAGGTCATTGCTAGTTTGAAAAAGTCCTTGCATGATGTATTGGTGGGAACATATTTTTTGTAGTTTTATTTGTGTAGCTAAAGATGCAGCGCTAAAGTTATGTATCTTTGTCAAGGTCAATTAAATGTACCAGAGTAGGCACTGAAATTAATTGTTTGTTGTCGCATCCTGAAAAGGACGGCGTGGTGTGGATTTGGTTACAGGAGTGGTTTTACAGGGGTGGCAGAGTTTAACTGGTTTTCATATTCCTTGGTGCTCTGTTATATGCAGCTGAATTGTCTCATCAGTGAAAGTATTAAGAGTATTGGGAAGTGAATAAGAGACAGTCCTGTGACTGGCCAAGGTTCTGCATGTAGATTCCAGAACATTAGCTGCACGGCATCATGGGCTTACCTGAACCCATTTGGCATACTGTTCAAAATGTCACACTGCAGTTATCTGGCATTTGCTTCTCCTTCCATCACATTGATCCTGCAAAGTATCAGCTTCAAAGGAAGGACCCAACCCAAATGTGGAGGTAGAGCTGATGTATCTGACTTGAATTATAGTGATTACTTCCAATGACATGACTCCATGCAACACTTTATATATCCCATTAGTGCAATTGGAATAAAGGCAGACACAAACATACTAACAAACAAGGAGATACAAGATGTAAGGGAGAATGGTGCAAATGTAATAAAGAGGAAAATGTTAAGTCCTTTTTGCTTTCCATTTAAAGAACAATTAGTAAGAAAATCTGGACCTGACTTTTCTACTCTTTAAAAATCCTGTACAACAATCTCACCAATTGTATTGTTTATCCTCATAATTAGAAAATGGGAGGAATTTATTGCCTCAGAGAAGTATCTTCAGTATTATCTTCATGCTCAGACAGAATAAACTCCTCCTTACATAAGATTTTCATAAACAAAATATTTGGTTTTGTTTGGCTATAAATAATAAATACAAAAAATATCACTGATTAAATGTTGCGTAAGATAACATTTTTTTTAAAATGGAGTTTAACTTCAAATTAGGCCCTCAGAAGACACAAGACAAAAAAGAAATAGTTATTAAAAACCAAGGAATTTAGACTGGCAGCAAAATGTTTTAATTACTGAAACATGATGATCACTCTAAATGTTAATACAAATAATCTTAAATTTCATTAATAACAATCTCCAACGTGGCCTGGGAACGACTAAACACTTCTTTATATATGCATGCATGGAAATATTAATTTTGGTTGGATAAAAGCATGTCTTCTTCAAATGAACTGCTTAGGGCTCGAGGACCTCAATTTTGGATGGCACGATCCTTTTCAGAGTGTTGCCTGCTGTGATTTCAAGTCCAGACTTGTGAGACCATTGCAGTATCCAGTTTTATTCTGTCCGTGATAAAAAAGAAACCTTCCACCGAAGATCACAGACTTTTGAACTGGAAGGGGGTGGTGAACTGAAAGAGAAGGTTCCCTTGCTCAAACTGTCGTCACAGTTTTTAGTCAACGGTAGCTGGTGTGGAAGGAGGAGGAGAGAGTGGAGTGGGGGGGGGGGTTGGGGGTGGAGTAAGCTCGGCGGCGCCACCTTAAAAAAACAGCCGCGCCGACCTGTCAATCTCAATGCGACCCAGACAGACCTCAACCCGGAGGCCAGCCGTGAGAGTCGCGTCATCATTGGCTGAGGGCCGCTGTCCCTTTGAAACGGGAGTCTCTATTGGCTGGGACTCAGTGAGACACTCACGCGCACAATGTCTCTTCTCTTTTGTTATTGTAGCGAGCGCAAGGAGAGGCTTCGGGAGAGCAGCAGGATGCGCGAGCGGAGACAGAGAGGCTGATAGACTGATATCGACTGTGATAGAGACAGAGGCAGACAGAACTGGAGAGAGGGGGAAGGGGGAAGGGATTTCGGAATACTTCTTCATTACTCCCCCTGTAACGAGCACCGCGACTTATTTGTCAGCTGTCCTGTCGATGAGTAAGTACAGTTCATTTATTCTTTTTTGCGGTTAATTTTCCGTCACGACAATCGCTCAAACTGCGTGTGTTTCTAGCTAGCTTGCTAGTAGACCAAATAAGCGACAGAAGACCCCCCCCCTCCCTCATCCCCCACACCAGACTAGCTAGCTCTATCAACAGACAGACGTCGGAGGTGTGGATGTCTAGCTACATTTCTGATAACCAGCCAGTAACTTAGCAGACGTTATATATACATTATTTAATTTCCGCATTTGTTTAAGATGAAAGAGTTTACTCTTTTCAGCAAGAAAGCTTGGCATGTAGATTAGCTAGTTAGCCAGGTCCGTATAGTTTTATCCAACGTTACACTCCAAAGTGACAGGGTCGAGTGAGACAAAATGACGTGATATTACCAATTATGGTCTTAATGTATTTGCGTGTTATTAGCCAACTATGTTCGCTTGTTTGCGAAATAGCCATGGTTGCATAATAATGATACCAATACTAATACCACTACCACCACCACTACCACTACTACTACTACTAATAATAATAATAAACAGTATCTGTACTCAGATAACCAAAAGAATTTAATGAGAATAATAATAAACACAGTAGCCTATTGACTCATTTGTAATGGCATCCATGAACTGGAATCTCTGTATTCCAAGGTGTAATCAAGTCATCACTCCACTTCCAGTGTTTGACACTTGAATTAATTATCAAGCTGGTAATAAGAATCTCAGCTGAGAAAAGAGGTCTTGGAAATGGCCACAGGTAGCTGATGGTTAGGAATAATTGTCAATTAACATGTAATGCGGTAAACAGTGGATACCCCCACAGTGGTCAGATGGTACACACGAAAAATGTGGTTCTCTTGCCTACAACATACAGGACATAACATATATTCTGAAGCAGCACTACGTCACCTCAATGAGGCGGTACAAATGTTAACATCCTTTTCATTTTCCACAGAGCTGTGGTTTTTGAGGGAGTGGGAGTGTTTTCTTTCGTCTGTGTTTTATTATCATTCATGGTACAGTACTCTGTTGCTCACTCCTTGAGCTGGTTGCCCTGTTGCTGCCTGAACAGGGCAGCAGGATCCTGAGTCTTGCTTACCTCTATGCCAGGAACTCTGACCCTCTCTCTCCTGCGGAGTCCACCACAACTGACCACAGAGGTTATCCCCTCTGTCCTTCCGTTCCTTTCCTCTTACATCTGTGTTTATCCTGTGTGTTCGTCCAGCAACAGAATGAGCCTACTGCCAGAATGAGGGCTACAGACTGTCTGATTAGTTTTCTCTATTTCTTATCTATGGCCCACCCAACCCTGCACCCCCCACTCCCATCTCTCCATCTCCCTCCCTGTAGGTATTCTGTTGTCTTTGCGCAGTTTGAGGCCGTCAGTTCACTCTCTGTCTTTAGTCACCTTAATATCCCATGTGTTATTTTCCCTGTGGTAATCCATGTCCCATGGACCCCCAAAAGCAGTTGTTCCCCTCATCTGTTTTTTTTTTTTTTTTTTTAAAAACTGCTCGCTTGCACCTCTTTTGGATTTCCATTTAAATAGGCCATAATATTTTCTTCAGCTCTAGGTTTTCTATGACAGGCTGTAATCTTTGTCTAATATATTGTACCCTTTGGCTAGTTGAACATGTTGACGTAATAACAATACTAATTGTAATGCTATTTATTTTAGTTGTAATAATTGTCATCACCCTCATTCTCACTACATTAACTTATTATCATCATTTTATAGAAGATATATTCACTTATCATGTTGTTAGGTATTTAGTCATGGTGGTTGCATTAATAGTTAAGGAAAACTAGCAATATGTGTAAGTGATGATGATGATGATTTTAGAAAGATTGCTCTCGACGTTGCAGTCAAGACTTTTGAGTCCCTCTCGCCTGCATTAGAGCACTGCGTACTAGGGTTACACAACAAACCCAGACAGTAATACTATCACAATACCAAACCATTTTGATGCTTTTATTACCAAAATTCTGAGGGATGATACCATCTTAATTAATGGTCCGTAGAGCACAGTAACCTGTTGCAGTGGTGTTAATATGTGAAAAAAGATGTGTCACAACTTCCAAAGTTTATGAAAAATAAAGACAAAACAAACATGAGAACAGAGGTGTTAAGCTAGCCATTTCATACCATTAGCCTGCATCTGAACCTATGCCAACCTCTATTATCATATATCAACCGACAGGTCAATTTCTGTGTTTTTTGCCAATTTGCCGCGGTAATGTAATAGTATTTGGAATTGTGACACCTGGCTGGTATCGTATCGTAGGGTAAAATTTTGGTATTGTGACTACCTCACTGTGCTCATGATTAGCTCCTCCGTGATAGCAGTCGCTATGGTGAGTGGTCCCGCCCTCGACCTCCTTCAGAGGAGAGAGTCGGCTGGACGCCACTCTTCCATGGAGTCGTGTGAGCAAATGGCTGTGGCAGCACAGTGACCCTGCATGACAATACACTACACAGATTCCCTAGACTCACTACACACTCGGTTCCTGTCTTCCTGCCTTCCTCTCTGCTTCTTAACCACAGGAGGCTTGCGGTTGGTAACAGGAGTTTCCAGTGCTGTATTACAGCTCAGAGCGTCCGGTGCCACAGCCTCGTCCTTGGTCACGCCCCTCTCTAATGAATTTTCAGAGGGCGCCTCAAATTCGCATGTTTCAGCCTCAGCAGCACTGATGCTGCTTTTCCTGCCTTATGCACGTTAGCTGAGTGTTGAGCCCATCTGAAACGTCAAGTATGCTTTCACTCGGAGTTAGAGATATGCGGCTGGTGATTTACTGTCATTATTTATTTTCTTTACAGACGTGCTTAACCAGATTGACTTCAGCAGCCCACATCATTTACATACATATTATCCATTTATACAGTTGGATGGTAAAAGTTAAATATCTTTTGCTCAAGGGTACAACGGCTGCTACCCACCTGGGTATTTGAACCTGTCAGGTTGCCTCGTCACCATGTCCAGTTCTTTAAGTACTACACTACATTAACAGCTTTATGGCAGTTCTGTTATGAAAGACTGGCATTATGCATTTTTTCAGAAAATTTATTTGGGATGCCTCTGTCTTTTTATTTTACACATATAGGTTTCACATATAGTCACAAATAGGTTTTCCTTCTGGAGAAATTAAGAAACAAAAAACGAATTAAAATAGCGGATGAGAGATTCATCTTTCATTTCAGCATACAAGTTATGTTATACAGGCTATGTATTCACTCACATACACATATATGTATAAAGAATGTCTAAATTTAGATTTTGGGGGGCTAGATTTTTGGATATGCTCACCTTAGGTCATAGTTTGTGGTACAGCCATCTCGTCCACTTTGACCTTTGACCTGCTACCCCCCCCATCCCTGTGTACCTCCCCAACTGACATTCCTTCCTTTTCGGCCCTGTGACCCGTCTGCCTCTGCCTGCTCGCCTGACCCTTTCCATTAAGAATGTAATGGATCTGAAGTAGTTTTCAATCTACCCCACCCCCCACAAGCTAAGCAGTACCATATATAAAGCACACGTACATCACCGCTACAACCAGGTCACATGATCTTAACGTGGCAGCAAAGCCTGTTTTTGGAATATAAAGCATATTGTTTTTTTTCCCACCCATGTTCATTGCTGGCTCTGGTTTAACTATTGTAATACCTTCACCCATAGTGATTCCCCCTCCCCCCACCCCCACCACCCGGACCCTGTCTGTCTTCTTCTGTCCTCTCTTGCCTCTTGCCTTTCACTCTCTCTTCTTCTCTTTCAACTTTTCTTCTTTGCTTTCACCCTTTCGACTTTTCATCCTTCACCTTGGTAAAGCTGTCTTTTTTTGCTGAGGGGAACCACTGTAGGACCATACAGTTTACTGTTGGCTTCTCACCATCCGACAGCCTCTTTCTCCAAAACGTATCAGCCACAATAACTATTACTCTTATGATTTTGACAACAATAACATAGCACCTTAACTGCCTCTCTTTCGCTTTTGCTTAAGAGATTTGGCTAAAAATTCCCCTCTGTGAACCATTTTTTACTTTATTCAGCTCATTTCAGGGCTGGATTTATTCAGCTCATTTCAGTTTCTCATAGCAGCAGCGCTGAATTTGGATCATTTCTGCATTTTAGCTCATAATTAATGACGCCAGAATACGGACAGGGAAAACCTGATCCTAAATCGGGGCTCTATTCTGTGATGTTTTATGAGTATGGGCCCCCAAACTCTTTATTGACATGATATACTTGTTCTGTATGTATTTTAACTGTTACCATTAGTAACAAGCAAGCAGCAGGTCATCTGTGTTGTGGAGAAAATAATAAGAACAAGTAAATGTGAGAGAGAATAAAAGGGTGTACAATCCGTAATGTGAAAAAAATAAGTGCTATCGTCATGTTGATTCCTACAATTATTTTTCTTACTGTAACAATAACAATGGTATTAAAACAATAACAGTGAATTTGTTTCTGCATACTTGCATTGGTTTCTGTCCCTCAGGGTTTGACAGTTGTTTGTGGTGTTGTGTGCTGCCAAAAACACACAGCTACACTCCCTGAGGAGGATTCTCTCTCGTTTTTTCTTGAGTTTTCGGGGATTAGGCAGGGAATATTTCTTAGATGTTTTTTCTTTTTTTAAAACATTTTTTTATTGTTTCTCCCACCTGGTTAGACTCTTCCATCTCATTGGATGGTTTACTCTCACGGAAAGACCAATGGCTGGCTGTCTCCTTGTAAACTCTCTCCCTCCCTCTCTTGGCCTTGCAGATTCAAGCCTCTTGCTGAGGTTCATGTTTGCATCCCGTTTACCTTTATCTCTCTCTGTCTCCATGTCCATTCACATCTTTCTCTCCTTCTCTCTTTCTTACTTGTGTCCTGGTAAGCAACCTTCTCTGTCATTCGTACTCTGTCATTCTCATGCACTTAGCTCCCTTCCCCTCAGTCTGCTCCATTCTCCGCTGTTTTAACCTGTGTCTCTCAGTGCCATGGAAACATATCTCTCACCTTCACTCTTTCTCAGTACAGTGTTAACCTTTATTACTCTCACTTTCTGTGTACTGTTAACCCATCTCTCACTCTCTCTCTCAGTGCAATGTTAATCTCTCTCTTTCACTCTTTCTCAGTACAGTGTCACCCTCTGTATGTCTCTCTCTCTAGGTACAGTGATAACCACTCTCACTCTCACTCTCAGTTTCAGTGCAGTTTTTACCTCTCTACCATTCTCTGTCTGTCTGTCTCTCTCTGTCAGCACAGCGTTAACCCCTCTTACTCTCACGCTCAGTGCAGTTTTATCCTTTCTCCCATCCTTATGTCTCTCTCTCTAAGTACAGTACCCCTAAGTACAGCAACCCCTCTCACATTCTCTGCCTTCTCTCTCTCTCCTGCTCTCTCTCTCTCAGTAGGATGTCAGTGAACCCCCCCAGCAGTAACGATGCCTGCCTCAGCATCGTGCACAGTCTCATGTGCCACCGGCAGGGCGGGGAGAACGAGGGCTTCGCTAAGCGGGCCATCGAGAGCCTGGTCAAGAAGCTGAAGGAGAAGAAGGACGAGCTCGACTCCCTGATCACCGCCATCACCACCAACGGCGTCCACCCCAGCAAGTGCGTCACTATCCAGAGGACCCTGGACGGACGGCTGCAGGTCAGACACCCCCCCAACCCCCTGCCCTCAAAAACTGCACAGCTGTCTGCCACACAATCCTCTGCTTGCATGATTTATGTTGTTCCTGCAGACCAGGGAAGGACAGTGATGGTAGCCTCCAGGACACACCAACAGATCCGCTCCCAAAATAGACTGGTTATTAGCCCACAGGATGACAATGGGCAGCTATCATAACTATCATAGCAAATCTTTGGCAGATGCAGAGTAGGACTGCCATTCAATATGAATGGTTAGCTGACTGGCTCACTGAAGTGCTTGGGCTGTACTGAGTTCTTTACTGAGGGGAAAGTGCTGAAATATGCCCTACCAAGTAATTCTGACAGACTGGCTCCTGTGTGGGATTTGCCAGAGACCTCATAACACAAAGTTGTCCTGATACAAAGGCCATGTCACAAAAGTATTGCGATTCAGTGAGTTTTGTAATTTGAAACTGCAATGTTTGCTCTGAAAATTTGTGAAACAAAGGGTTGTATTTTCATTTGAGAAAAATGGGACCGCATAAGAAACAGTACAACGATTGACTTTAAGCGCTAATACATTTTTAAAAAGTATTTTCAGAAAAGTGTTCAAAAAATTGCATTTAGAAATGTATTTGCAGAAAGATCACAGTATCAAATCACAGTAATTAGAGAATAATTTTAGCGGTAGAATCGCAGTGCTGTCACATTGCGGCCTGTGTTTCATGATAATGCTGAGCTCCCTGGCTGTTTCCGCCCCTCATTAGCGCCCCCTCTGGCTGACCAGGCACCGGCGGTGTTCTTGTCCCTGCTTGGTGAGAAGCACAGTGAGCTGTGGGGCTCAGCTGGTGGAGTGCAGCGTGAAAAGGAGCAGATGCTGGGTTTGTCAGAGCACATGAGTGCCAGTCTGCCCCACGCCAAAAAAACAAACGTGAATTCGCAATAGCTGTGACCAGGCCTCTCCCACTGCCACGCCCCTCTTCAGCCAATTGGCATGAACAGAAACACACACCTTGAACCTTGTGCCAAATTTCAGCCACCTAGGGCAAAAATTGTGACCACCAAAGGGTGGGGATATTTTTGTGGACCAATCGACAGAGTGACCTATAGAGCTGCTAAAAAGGATAACATTACAGGTGTGACAGGATTCAAGTCTGCTGTGGGTTTTGAACCTTACTGCTCTGCCCAACAAGAGATTCGATGAAGCCTTAGGACCAGGGCCCCACCCCCCAGCCAAAGGGAGCTAATCATACTCTCATTGTTTCTCACAGTCACTAGTGAATGTTCATGAGATAACTTGCGTCACCAGCTCAGTTTTTTTCCAGCACTGCCATCAACGCTGTTGTACCCTTATGTAAGGCACTGAACCTGACGGCCGAATCCCTTTATCCCTTTTTGTAAAAATATAGCTGAATGGAGTTGAGATGAAAGATGAGTAATTCAAGTCACATGTTCACATCTGCTGAACATAAAAATGTTAATATTAACACTACTAAGGCTAGTAAGAGTAATTATTAAAATTAATAAAATCAAATTAATATTATTATAATTAGTAGTTGTAGTGGTGGTAGTAAAATTAGCAGCTGTAGTAGTAATAGTAAAAGTGGTAGTTGTAGAAATATCAATATTATTTATACAGTCTATGCTATACTTTACCTTAACACAGGAGAAACCCACACACACTGCTGCTAGTGGAGTGATAGGTTCTCTGTTGGAGGGCCAGAAGTGCTAGACTGGGAGACATGGTCCACATCTGGTTGATCTGATACTGACACGACTGACGGTGTGATTAAAGATGCACTTTCACTCTTGTTCAGAGAAAAGAGGAGGCATCCTGGTTTGATTGGAAGTAGCAGCACAAGAGCAGCTCATTGAAAGTGAAGGAACGCAACAGCAAGAAGGAGAGGGAGAGAGAGAGATGGAGGGAGTTCCCTGCCCCTCCCCTCCCCCCAGCTTCTGGAGAGAAAGAGAAAGAGAGGGAGGGAAGAGGAGGGGTGGAGGGGCAGTGAGGGTTGTTTTGTCTGAGACACAGGAAAGGGGCAGGGTTAAGTTAAGCCTGTCTGTCTGTGTGTGTGTGAGTGTGTGTGTGTATGAGTGTGTGTGTGTCTGGGTGTGTGTGTGTGTGTGTGTGGGTGGGTGGGTGGCAATTGGGTGGGTGTGAATGAGTGAGCGAGTGTGTCTGTGTGTGTGTGAGTAAGTTTGAGTCTGTGCATATTTGCGTGTGGATGGATGTATGTATCTAGGTATGATTTTGACTATGTGAAGCAAATTAATCTTTCTTGGCTTACGTACAAACATGTATAAACATTCATACAATTTTTCTGTGCCAGACTATTTCTTTATGCCAAATGTGTTTTGTGCCAAACTGTTGACATGTACGGACATTACATAAGCTATACATTACATTTATAATTCATATAGATAGAGAAGTGGTGGAAAAAAATATGTCACATTGTATGTTAGTGTCTCCTTGTGTGTGATTCAGGTTTTGAGTGTTTCTGAGATTGAGCAAAGATCTGGATCTCTGTGTTGGTAACTGAAGGTGTGTGCTGCTATGTAACATCCTGTATGTGTCAGTGTTGTGTGTATGTGTGTGTGAGCGTGTTTATGCATATGTGTGTGTATTTGTATGTGTGTGTGTGTGTGTATGAGTAACTGGGTGAGTGAGTGGAACTGGGTCCTTTCCAACGCCTTCTCCCTGGAAGGTCAGTTTGCTGGGTGGAGGTTTTTTGTGAGCTGTAAAAAAAAATAATAGGAATGAAAATAAAATTGAAAAAAGGAAAAATTGGAGGACAAAAAAAAAGCATCCTAGCCTGGCCTTCCGAGCCACTGGCCGAATGAATTATGAAAAACCTCCCAAAGTCTTGGCTCAGTCAGGCACCACACAAGTTACCTTAGTATCTGCCAAAGCATATTCATAATTAAACAAATGCTTCACTGTATGGTTCTGCGTCGACCACAAATTGCCAAAAAGATATATGTAATGGAAAGGAGATGGTAAAACAAAACAAAACTAAAAAAAAATGTGAAAAGAGAAGTCCATTGTCAGGATGAAACACATCCACAATTTTTTTTTTTTTTTTTTTTTTTTTGGGGGAGTTTTTGGGAGTGACGTGATGGTGCTTGTGTCACTCTTTGGCCCTCAGGCTCGAGGCAGGCCGGCGTTCAGAACACTGGCTGCCCGCTGTTCTGTTCTCTCCCCCCTCCTTGATCCCCCTGTCTGACAGCATGGGCACAGCATCCTCTTAGAGAAATTTAATGTGTCTCTGTAAAGCTCTATGTGCTTTTCTCCTGCTTCTGCTTATTTTTGATGTTTGTTATTAGAACCTTTTTTTTTAACCCCTGGCCTTTTTTTCTTTTCCCCTTGTAATTCCATTTTGACTCACCCATCTGTATTTTCTGGGACTGTCTTATCACTGCAACTCTTCCGATTTTTTTTGTTTCAAGTTCTCCTGGTCCACCTCTTTCTGTCCGTCTGTCCATGGCCCTCAAAGTCTCTGCCGACTCCCCACCCACACACACACACACACACACACACACACACACCCACCCAACCCCCTGGCCTGCTCACTCATTTATTCTTTATTCTTTTCCTCTCCCTCTCTCTCTCTCTCTCTTTCTGCCCCCCTTGGTGGAAGGTCAGGGAAGGTGAGACATGATGTCTTTACTCAGCGGCTCGGCTCCACTCTGCCCGGGCGGATTGAATTAACTGCAACCCCCTCCAAAAAAAAAAAAAAAAAAAAACACACACATACATACTCCCACATACTCCTCCCCCTCTCTCTCTCCCCCTTTCCCCCTCTCTATCTCCCTCTACTGTTCTCTTCAGTCAAGCCCAGTCCGTGCTATTCCTCCTGGATCCTCCTCTTAGTGGCACTCAGTGCAGCAATGCTATAGCCTGTGTGACGACAGATATCTGACAGCAGTTCTAGCTACAGAGCTGAGCGTCCCGGAGTCGTAGCTCTGTCAGGGGTGTGAAATGAAATCTCACACGCTGTCAGGGCTCTGTCTCTACGCGCCGTCATGAATGCCACTTCTACAAATTCAGTCCTCACTGTTTTAATGACAGAAGCAGCTGCGTTTTGAGTCCTGTGGTTATCAGCAATATTTTTTTGTTGTTGTCAAACACACACACACATAGACATAGCACATAGACATACACATAGACCATTAAAAGCAGCCATGGTTTTATTTAATGATTCTGGTGCTGTGCAGGTGGCAGGGAGGAAAGGCTTCCCCCATGTGATTTACGCCCGGCTATGGCGGTGGCCCGACCTCCACAAGAATGAGCTGAAGCACGTCAAGTTCTGCCAGTTCGCCTTCGACCTTAAGTATGACAACGTCTGCGTCAACCCTTACCACTATGAGAGGGTGGTTTCGCCCGGAATCGGTACGTATTGTATGTACACGCCTGCACGGACATTCAAGGAACACAGGCACATACAAGAAATAGGACAAACACACATGCATGCCACATGCATGCACAAAGAATCAAACAAAATGCACACACACAGGTCACAATGCAGATAGGGACAGTTACATTCAGTCACAAACACACAAAGACACACACAGGTTGAGAGAACAGTACAAACACACTCATTTACATTCACACAGCAATATGCAGTTGGACACAGTCATGTGTGGACGTACACACACACTCACACCAATGCATAATCACACAGAAATCCTTGCCTTAAATGTCATTTAGACTTACATACACTATCCACTTGTAAATATTTGTTGACTCTTTTCTGTGGATGTTCTTCCAGCTAAAATGTATTGAATGTTTAATGTGCGGAAAACCTTAAATGCTTAATCAGCAAGGTGCAGAGTGCTTAACAGTTTATTAATAGTTAACAATGACCATACAGTACATGTGATTCATAATGTAGCTAAATACAGCTAACAGTCTCTGTTTGTCTCTTCCTCCACCCACACTCTCTCCCACTCCTATTCTGTCTCTGTTCTCTCTCTCTTACACTCTTTTGCACTATCCTCCATTTCTGCTCTCTTTGTCCCCTTCCTCACTCTCCTCTTCTCCTGTCTTATGTTCCCCTCAATCAGTGGGCCTCAGTCTGCAGAACACAGGTGAGTCCGGTAACTTATTTTTACTGTCAATGTCACCATTTGTCTTATTCTTTTTATCCTAGTGTTTTTTTTTTGTTTTTTTTTGCTGTCCTTCAAATCTTGGCTTGTGTCATCACTTTAACATCTCTTCTGTTTGATTGGTCCAGTGGCAGAAGTGTTTGGTTGATAGGAGTGCACTGACAAGATACTGACGCAGTGACTGTACAGCTTACCTGACTCATGTCATGACAATGTCCTGTAGCAATGACCATATATTTTATAATGATGAATGTAGCAATACTGGCCCACAGCACCCAAACACAAATAAAAGTGATAGCAACAAGCAGCAGAACATTGCAGACTGGGAAAATACAGATATTCAGTGCAGTTCTGAGGGGATTGTCACTACCAGAAACAATGTAGGGATCACCAGAGTTTGAGCTACACAAAGCAGGTTAAGAGGCTGGGTGATCTCTCACAGTGAGGTGTGTGGCATTTCTAAAAAGTGCCTCCCTCCCCTCTTTCCTCAGCCCCCCCAGGCCGGCTGATCAAAGAGGAGTTCATCCACGACTGCATTCAAATGGACGGCCCCCCAGGCATGCCCCCCCAGTCTGACCACCAGGGGGGGATGAAGCTCCCACCCCCCGAACACTATGGCCAGCCCCTCCCTCCTCTGCAGCTGCCGCCTGAGCCTCCCCGTGCACCCCCACCTGTCACTCTGTACCCCAACATGCCTCTCTCCCCTCCGGGTAGGTAACGCCTCCTCCCCAGGGAGTCAGACTGAGCTTTCCCGCAGTGAGACCACCACACACTCTTATATTTTCAAATGCTTTCATGAATGGGGTAGAATCATCTTCTGTTCACCCTGTCGTCCAAACAAACCTAGGCATGTGCAGGTCCATTTGAGCCTCGTCCTGATCTTCTGATTCTCCTTAATTCAGTTCACAAAACAATCTGGAAAACATATCTGTAGCACATATATGAACCCCAGCCCATGCATCTTGATAATCTGGTGCTTATCTCTTGCCGTTCTTGTTTTAAAATAATATAATTTGATTTGCTCAATATACATTTGTAACTGCAAGAAGGTTCAGTCTTTTAATCGCGCTGGGTGAAATGCCAACTTGCAGTGTACTTCTCTGCCAATTAAATGTTGCCAGATTGATCCACTACAATGTGGGAGTGTGGTAACATTACTGAGATTAGAAACAACTTGGAAGTGACTTACCAATCTACACATAAAGTATTAAACAGTGCCCATATTGATAATTTGAAATAAAACAAAACCTTACATTTTAACTATTACATTGGCTTTACAAGAATACATTTTGTCGAGCTGTGTGTCATTTGAGTTTGTACATATGCACTAGACGTCCTCAAATAAATAAGTAGCATTTGACTTTACAAAAATGATGAAAATAGCATTTTAAATGGTTTTTAAAATGTTTATTGTTTTCTTAAGATATTTAGCCAAATATCAGGCAAGGTTTGAGGGCCAGTATCCATTTCAGTTAAGTCAGATGAGGAAATCAATTGAAATTCAATGAAATGAATTTAAGATACCCATCATGCTCTATGGGTTTTTTTTGTAAAGAGTCAGTTAAGGAACTGAATTTCAAGCAATTTCCTGAATGTATTGAATTGAAATGGACTGAAATCCAAACTTTGTGTGTGCACACTCAGACTGTAGCTGCAAGATTCCAAGACTGTAAGATTCCATGTGTACCCTCTTGATAAACTGAATGATAATAATAAATAAAATAATCCATACATTACGGCCCATGGGAAACCATTCAGATGGAAGTCATAAAGTTGACCTATTTGGATTCATACTTTTATTAAATATTCATACTTTAATAAATATATACATTTTTTAACTTTGTGCAACAAGTTGCAACTACAGAATGGTTTATAAGTGTGTCTGGCTTTCTCTCCTCTAAAACATCATGCCCTTCGAAAATGATCCTGGATTAGAATCCACATTCTTCCCAGAGTGGTTTGTATTTCGGAGTGGTAATGGAAGGAGCTGAATCTGGGATCGTATTTAGCATTTTTAGCAACATCAAGGTAATTTTTATATCCCCCCACTTTCAAAGCCTCCAGCTCCATGATGTCCATGCAGGGGGGTCACAGTGAGGGCCTGCTGCAGATTGCCTCCCCGCAGGGCCAGGTTATGGCCCCCACGCCCCCCATCCACTCCAACCCATGGACCCCCCCAGCCTCCGCCCTCCCAAAACGGCTACAGCACTTCCAAGCACTCACAATCCCAGGGCACGTTCCACAGTGAGTATCACTCCTTGATCAGGGATCAGTGAACTGTGACTTGGTACGTCGTCATCAGTCACTGTTACCAACCTTTTTCAGTCAGATTGAAACTGGAGTATGGATCTGGGATTGAAACTGAGGGGTAGCAGGTTAGATTCCCTACTAGGTTACATTGCATTATATTACATTGCATTACATTAAAGGCATTTCTTAGATACTCTTACCCAGAGCGACTTACAAGGCAAAGTGCATATGAATGGTACACAAAAAAAGTGCAAAGATAACCCTAGAGAGGGGTAAAGTCCCAAGTGCCAAAGGTGACAGAATAGATCAGGAGTCCCCTATAGTAGATTGTTCATGTAAACTGCTTCAGTGAATGCCCAGCTGTGCAAATGGATAGTATGTAAACATGTAAACTCCTCACATCTCTCTGTTACTGTTTCTGTTACAGCTTATATTAAATACTGACTGCTAAATGTAAATGCTATTTTCACCCAGAGATACATTTGCATTTTACTGCTCAGAAGAGGAGTGATGCTGCTTTCTGTTCATAACCTTTTTTTACTCTGAATAATGTTAAACCATGAGACCCACTAAACAGAGATTTTGAGACAAGGGCTTCTAAAGTTTACAGTCTCAGTCTGTATTCAGCGCATACAAATGGTTCTATATCCGCATTGTGCTTGCAATTTTCAGCTTTAGAAATGTTCTCTTAATGTGAATCATCCAATACAAATGTGTGCTGACAATAGCTAGCTCATTTTTGTTTTGACCTTAGAGTATTAAAGTAAACATGAACATGGACTAAACTAAAGAAAATAAATTTTGTCCTGAAACTATGGCATCATAGATGTATACATTACTCTTTAACAGTTTAAAAGTGTATATGACACCTTGTATATTCTATCATTCACAATTAAACTGTAACTTCCCCCAATTTATTTTCCAGCAGTGATTTTTTTGGGGATTGCTTGTACAACAGGCAGCTCTATGTATGTGTCATCATTACTGAATAACCAAGCCCTTAATGAATGACTAGTTAACAGTTAACTTGAACCATCCCCAGTCAGTATAGCATTATTTCATAAGATGCATTCTTCTTGGCAACTCTTTCAAAGTCCTGAAACAGCCTGTGGTTTCCTGATCTCCATCAGTGGGCTCTGATCGTAACACTGATTATTATTACTTGTAAAGCTAACATGGTGTGATACATAAAGTACATACAAGAGCCACAACAACAACTGGTACAGAGCACCCAGTTCCTGTAGACAGGCATTGAGCTGAATAGCAGTGTTAAAGTAAAACATAAAATGTAATATTAAATATATATCTATTAAATTTGTGAGCGGACAGAGGTGAGACAAACAAGTATTTCGGTTGCTTCATGTCTGAAGGCACTTCTAGAATTCTTGCGTAATTTCCTCCAGTTCTTGGGGAAAAAAAACTATTTCTCATAAAAATTTGTAGTAACATGTTTGTAATACATGAGTCGTTTGACATCTCTTTCTCTCTCTTTTAACACCTAGCAGCTACTTGGACGGGCAGCAGCACGGCCTCCTATACTCCTGTAGGACCCCAGCAGAATGGGCGGGGCCACCAGCAGCCACCTCTCCATCACCCCTCGCACTTCTGTATGTTTGTTGATGGCACTAATCCTGGGATTAGTAACACCAGTGTCAGAGTTCTGGTGTTTATGCTGGTTCTTGGTGTGGTTCAGCATGCTTGAGCGAATGGTTGGCTGAAGAGTGCATACACCTTTGTTCTCATTGCATAAATTGGCTGCTGATTGAAGGGAAACTGCAGCAACCTCTAGACCGTGTAGTCCTTCAGGACAAGAGTTGTGCATCCTCTAAACTGTAACTGTGTGATTAGTGGGAAGTGACTTTGATGTTAGAGGATGTTTTGTGTTTCGGGAGGATTGTTTCGGATGTTGGTCTCCTGTCTGTTTTTCCGTCTGTGCATGCTTATCTGAAGCTCTCTCCTCTGTGTCCTGTCAGGGTCTCAGCATCACAATTCAGCCTCCTTTCCACCACCCGTCTCTAACCACCCAGGTAAAGCTCAACACGTTTAGAGGTAGCACAGTCAGCCAGACACACACACACCCACACACACGCGAACACACATTACTCACATACAAAACCTTATGCTTATGCATATGACCATCCACAAACATGCACTCATGCTTGCATGAATGTAGGCACACATATGCACACACAGAAGCTCATGAATATGTAAATGTGAACACATACGCCCACACACACACACATTCACACACACGGCTGTCTAAGTCTTTTCCTCGCTCCGCTGTCGCCGCAGGCCCTGAGTTCTGGTGCTCGATCTCGTACTTCGAGATGGACGTGCAGGTGGGGGAGATGTTCAAGGTGCCAGCCAGCTGCCCCGTGGTGACGGTGGACGGGTACGTGGACCCCTCTGGGGGGGACCGCTTCTGCCTGGGCCAGCTCAGCAACGTGCACCGCACTGATGCCAGCGAGAGGGCAAGGTCTGTGGGACTCTTCCCATGTGTCTGTCTGTCTGCACACTTCTGCATGTTTCTGTCTGTGCCTCTGTGTGTTTCTGTTTTTTATCTCTACTGGTGTCCTTCTAAAATTATCATATGCACAGTCCTGGTGATCACTGGTGCTCCCGGAAGCCCACAGGGTATGCTTGTTTTTGTTGTTACTCAGCACATAATGACCAATTAAAGCAGATAATTGCACATGTAACTCACCTCCCCTGGTGTCTCAGGTCTTGAAGTAGTTGACTGGTGAAAACAAAAGTCAAGGTTACAATTTGGGCCTCTGTGCCCAGAAGAGGAGCGAAACACTATTAGATCTTTTCCACCGGCGCCGGTGCCTAATCTGGAACCGGTTTCAAGCATTTCCACTGAAAAAGACTGGTGTCAATGCCAAAATGCTGGCACCGGCACGGGTCCGCAAAATTGCTGGTCCAAAAGTTGGAACCACTGACATCAGTGGCTATGGAAGTGTCTACCCTTGAGTTAGCCACTTAGCACTGGCACAGAGTGCAGAAATTTGCCCACACCCATTTTTCCCATGGGAATTACCCCAACTTCCACCACGTAACGTTTGGTTCTCAAACCTGTCGAAATGTGGGCCAGTTCTCAAAAAGCACCAAGGCAGAACTGGCTCTGCACTGGTACTGACACCGGCACCGGCACCATCCTGACGGAAAAGAGCTTTATTTTATATTTTATTATTTACTGTAGTTTCTCAGTTTGGTGATTCCCTCTCGTTTTTATCTCTCTTTCCCTCCCACTGCAGGTTGCACATTGGTAAAGGGGTGCAGCTGGAGTGTCGGGGGGAGGGGGACGTGTGGATGCGTTGCCAAAGCGACCACGCTGTGTTCGTGCAGAGCTACTACCTGGACCGGGAGGCCGGGAGAGCACCGGGGGACGCCGTGCACAAGATCTACCCAGGGGCCTATATCAAGGTGAGAAAAACAACTGTGCACACCTGAACTTGCACCTGTACAGCAATTAGCCAATTACGACATGAACCTTAAAGTGACTGTTAAGCCATGGGCTAGGGGCGGACAACTCCATCCTGGAGATCTGGTGTATAGGCAGGTTTGCGTTTCCACTAAATTAGCCTGTCTACAGTCATTACCCAATTAGCTATATACACCAACACCAGTTCAGTTACGTAGTAGATCACAGCAAAATGTTTTATACATGGACACAAAATTAGGCATCAGTGATATTTCATTGAAATATCAGCTCACATATATGATTATGAAAGGTAAGTAAATAAGTAATTAAATAAGTATTTACTAACATACAGACACAGGCAGATAGCCTTAATCACTCATGATGCATGTTAGTGATTTAGCCAACACCCTTATCCAGAGTGACTTACACAGCTTACATTTCTACACACTATCCATTTATACAGCTGGATATTTACTGAAGCGATTGAGGTGCAGATTCAGAAGCTATACCTCATTCTCTCCTGCCTCTCTCCTCCTCTTTTCGCAGGTGTTTGACCTGCGCCAGTGCCACAGGCAGATGCAGCAGCAGGCAGCTACCGCGCAGGCGGCTGCGGCTGCGCAGGCGGCGGCCGTGGCGGGAAACATTCCGGGCCCAGGAAGTGTGGGAGGAATCGCTCCAGCAGTCAGTGAGTATTCCCCCACCCCTCCCCCACACACACACACACACACTCACAGTTTAGTGTCTCTGTGCCTCACCCTGCCCCACCCACTGTCTCTTTCATTAAAGATTTGCAGTTTTTATCTTGCTCCTCTCTCTCCCTCCTCTCCCCCTGTCCCTTGCTCTCCTCCCTTGTCTCATTCCCTCTCTTTCTTTGGTCCCTCTCGTTCCCTTGGCTTATTGCTTTTCTCTTTCTCCATCCCTGTCTCTTCCTCTCTTCCTCTCCTCTCCCTCTCATCTCACTCTTCCCCCTCTCTCTGTCTAATTCTCTCCCCCTCCATCTTTCTATCTCATTCCTTCTCCCTTTCTGTCCTATTCCTTCACTCCACCTCTAACCCTCTCTCTGCCTCTCATTCTCTCTCCCCCACTCTCTTCCCCCTGCTCTATTCCTCTCACATGCTCTCTGTCCCATTCTTTCTCTCTGTCCCTCTCTGCACCATTCTTTCTCTCCCCCTCTTCCTCTCTGTCTAATTCTCTCTCCCTCCCTCTCTCCCTGACTCATTCTCCCTACCTCCTTGCCCTTCTCCCTCTCTCTCTCTCATTCTCCCTCCCTACCTCTCTTTCACTGTGACTCACTTTCCCTCCCTCCCTCTCTTGTGTGCCTCATCCACCCTGTCTCTCCCCAGGTCTCTCAGCAGCAGCAGGTATAGGTGTGGATGACCTGCGCAGGCTGTGTATCCTGAGGCTGAGCTTTGTGAAGGGCTGGGGGCCGGACTACCCGCGGCAGAGCATCAAGCACACCCCCTGCTGGGTGGAGGTGCACCTGCACCGCGCTCTGCAGCTGCTGGACGAGGTCCTGCACACCATGCCGCTAGCAGACCCGGGGCCCGCAAACTGAGTCCCAGTCCCCACACACACACACTCACACACACACGCACATGCACATGCACACGCACACACACACACACAGATACGCAGGCATGCATGTACACATGCACGCACACACCCCCATAGATACGAATGTACACAGACACTCACATCCATATATGCAAGCATGTCCACACGTGCACACACACACTCTCTCACACATAAGCACACATACACAAACCCATATATACACATGCGCATACACACACACATACCCATATATACATGCATACACACACGCAACCATATATGTACACATACTCAGGCACACACACACTCACACTCATATACTCACATACGCACACACAAACAGACACGACTTTATTCACAAACAGACATACACAAGTGTGAACATGCATGTTCACACGTGCACATACAGAACCACAAACACACAGATGCACACCCACACACAAAAGCTCACACACACACATGCACACACTCACAGTTTCTGGCAATCGTAAACACGCTGATGGGCTCATATGATACCCAATGCATGGACACACACAATCTCTTCGCCTGCAGTCCTGGGTCTGACAAGCAGATCTGGACCAAGATCGCTCAAAAAAAAAAAAAAGAAACCTATTCCAAAAAACTGCTGGAGTATCAGAGACCAAATTCACACCAATCACACCACCTTCTCCACCCCCCCGGTCCTCCACATCACTGGTTCAGCACAGTCAGTTACAACCTCGGGACATGTTGAGAAGCTGTATTCGAGCAGAGGAACTACGATGCAGCGACCCTCAATCTTTGACCCCAGTGCAGTCTCAGAAGCAATGGACCAACTCAGTACCGCTGGCATGAACTATGAGCCACGGAACTCATCGGAACTGGTGACCTACTGTCAGAGCTGCTGGGTTTCACATGTGAAAACTGAACCTCGTTGGACTGTAAGATCCCATTTGCTCCCCTCAAAGGGTCTGGGTCACAGAACCAGAACCAAACCCAAAATAAACCTTTCCAGGGTTTTGGGGTCAATTCTTCACTTAAAATTCAGTCAGTTCATGAAAACGAATTGAAATTGAGATCATGAATGGAAAAGTAATAGCCATAATGTTCTATGAGGATTTTTTTTTTCAATGAATTTCCTGAATTGGCTAAATTTAAAATTGGATTGACCCCAACTCTGACACCTGCAGAACACAAGCCCTTCAGATCCTTTCATGGACACTTGGACACGGCGCCCTCTGCTCCACGGAAACACAAATGGACCTCGCTTCTCCTCGTGCTTTTGTTGCTCTGTGTTATACCTGTATATACTATATCACGCCGACTGACACAAAGCTCTAAATCTTACTGTAGGGCTTTTTACTACCCTCTTCAAACTTCTCCTACCTACCAAAACTCAAAAACCTACCAAAAGAAAAGAGAGCCAAAAAAAAGTTCAAGTTAAAACAGCTTTAAAAAAAAAAAAGAAAAAGGTCATTTTGATGTTAGTGATTCTACAGTACAGTATGTAAACCGTTTTTTGCCAAACAAGTTGTAACTCACCAAAGCCAGTATACCTCAGACGCAGGCAGTGTGAACTCCACTGTTTTTTTCTGTTTGTCAGCCAATCACCTTAGTGCACTCTCCGCGTTAACCCCATCTCACTGCTGTGGTTCTGGAGGGCCCCATGGACCCCTTCTGTTACAGGGGTGCTGACTGATTGGCCGAAGAATGTATCCATTTCTAGAGGGTTTGAATCAAAGATCTTTTATGTATTAAACAGATACATAAAATATATGTTTAGGCTAAATGGAGTAGCCTATAACAAGCTCTACTTTTAAGCATGGTGGATTGTAGAGACTGTGATGCACATTCCTTTATGTATGCAAAACTGGGATTCTAGGCTAAACGAACAGCATTCCCTGACCAACATAAAAAATAACTGAAGGGTCCTCCATGCTAATTTAAAGCACTAGCAAGGAGAAATGTCACATCAGGGTAAAATCTTGGCAGCCATGTGTTTCCCTTCTGGAAAGTGAGTTGAAATGCGGCAAAATGCATTTAAAAACCTTTTTGACTGGATGGTTAGTGTAAAGCTCTTACCTCATTGCTGTTGCTCCCTGAATAAATCCAGTAAATAGCCAGTGAATAGCCTAGTTGCCCCTGTAAGAGAGACCTGTTAAGTAAAGTCTCCTGAAGGGAAATGCACTGTATAAGAAGTGCCACAGAGATCTCTAGAGGCCGAAAGGTTTGATCGACCTCTCTCAGTCTTTCCTCAGTATTTCCCCAGATTTGTTCTGGGATGATTGTTGGCGTTAATGCGGGTGCATCAACTTACCTCTGTGACCAGCTGGTCAGAAAGGCATGTTTTGAGACAGCCCCTGAGCTGCTGTATGGAAGGTTCACATTCACGGCTGTCACTCAATGCATACGTCCAAATCGGGAAGTCAAAATTACATTTTGGGTTTCCTGTGAAGATGAATCTAGATGTTTGGTTTCAGGAGAATCTTGAGTTGTCGGTTGGTTGGACGTACGGGGTGCTCACATCCCGTCAGGTTGTGCCCGTAAAAGGAAGGCCTATAAATGCCCTCGCATGTGTCCATTCAGCACCTTTTCCTGTGTCAACCCCTCACACAGAAGCACCTAATAAGGTGGCGTCGGAAAAGAGGCAGGTAAAACCATTCAGCGTGACGATTAATCAATCAAGGGACGGCTTGTCCTCGCCTTTGCTGAGTGCACCAGTGATTCCTGTGCCTTTTCCGTTTGTTTAGCGTTGGAATTTCCTAAGGTCTTCTCCACCTAGACCTTAAGTTCCTTTGCTTTTCCCTGTGCTAAATTTAACTTCAAGCGCTCTAGTCGTGCAATCTTTCTCAGCTCTTCCTTTTAGGCCCTCTTATTTTTAGGGTGACTTCTCTGTCAACCTGCCCTTCTATTAGCATGACACATGACTAATGTGACACAGAGTTGTCCATAATATGTCATTTTGTTTTATTTAGGAGGGTAGCGAATAAAGGGACAGGGGAACTCCAGAACCATGACTTTGAAGTAGGTGTATCATTTGCCACTTTTTTTGACAATATCTTAGCAAAGTATTAGTGTGAGCCCGTAAGTGGTCAGATGGTGCTTGATCTGTCTTGTGACTTGGAACGACATCCTTTGTTATTGTATTTTTACAGCAGGGTTATCATTATTGGCTCAGGTTAGAGGTGATGAACAGGCCTTCAGTTAACTTTAATTGAATCAGAAATAAATAAATAAATAATAATAAAAAATAAGTTTACTTTTGATTAAGTAAAGTTTCCCAGAAATGCTATCTGTAAACGTACGTGTGCCTTCAGTGTGATGTAGAATTTGAACGACACTCAAAACCCCTCACGCAGGATTGTAAAACAATCTATCCTCGTCTTCCTTGTCTGTTGATATACAGTAGTGTTCTAAGCAACATTGTAATGAACTCATCCCATAGACCATTTATTTTTTCATTTCTTTATTTTATTGGTTTAAACCAAAAGATTATATACTATTTTTTAACTTGTGTGCAAATGCAATGATGACCGACCGACTAGTACAGCCATAGGCAAGGTTAATCAGAGCTGTACGTCCATGCACAACTCTGCGCTAAGTGTAGCCTGACACCTAGTGGATAAAGTAGGTACTGTGTGCAGCAGCAGTTCTTTAAACTGGTTGCATTAGAATGCTGAGACGCTGTAGGACAGTTTTTTTTTTTTTAAAAGACGCATGGTGACGCATTGATTTGTCGGTTCAGATAAAAAAAAAAATATTTTGTTTGAGCTTTATCTTTGCCTTATAGATAGCCAGGATGAACTGGGAAGACTGATAGTTGTTAAGACAAGGTGTACTGTAGTACTCAGTGTATATACAAAAGGTTATACTGCATCACTTGTATATCAGGTTTTTGGCTGTGAGTGATGTAAGACTGTATCAGGGCTATGGTATTGTAGTGATAACCATATTCCACCCTCCACACAAATATACAGTAATGTTCTGTGCTATATAATCTCGATATATTTATTGTTGTTGAAATATGGCACACCACCATAGAATGACGCCTTTTGAATCATGACCCCTTACATCCAATGCCATTTTAGTAATGGTAATTTCATCCTTTTCATTTGTTATATTTAGAACAACCAAAATGTGTGTTTGTTTTTAACAGTTTTTAATCGGCCAATGTCCATTATAACTTACAATGAGTGATGATGAGTTATGAGTAATGTGATTGTCAAGGAAAAAAAAAAACAAAACATCATCGACAGCATTCCACCTACCAAGCTGGTTTTTGCTCTATTTTGAAATATAAATATATATGACTTTTATCGAGTGTGAACTTTAACGTTATTCAATTTGGCGATTTTAATTGTTATTGTTATTTCTATTATTGTTGTAATTAACTTTATTTTAATTATTGTAATAGGAGACACTCCTACGATGTTTCTCTGTACACCAAAGTTAATTAAAAAAAAGAAGAACAGTTAAAAGTCATTTTGATAAAACTGGCAGTGAAGCATATCATTTGTGTCTGGTGCACCACACAGAAGGCCTCGATAATGGGGCCAGAGATCCTCTCCATGAGCAACATAAATATTGTGAGGTAGCTGCACCCCAACCTGCGACTGAAATGAAAATGGTGCCGGCATGGGTTGTTTTGCAGGGAGGTGTACACCATTCGACAGCCATTATTACATATAAAACACATGCATAAAAATACTAGCTTCATGCATGTGTACATTAAATATTGCCCATCTCTTATTTAGCACCATACACCCTTTAAAATGGGGCAGCCATTCTTGCCTCTGTCTTTAGGGATGGGCTCTATCAAATAGTCCTCACTGCACAGCCTCAGGAAACTGAAACCGAGAATCAAACCAGTAACTTCTTAGTTACTTCCCTAACCGTGTTACACAGCTGTTGTTCTACTGCTGTGTCTGTGTCTTTGTCCTTCCATGTTAATCAAATCAGACTCCAATCAAATGTAATTTTATGACCCATTTCACAAACAATTGCCATAATATGCTTGACTATAGAGGCTGGCCTTCACCCCCACAAAAGCTTGAGGTGACAATGGCAAGGAGAAACTCCCTGCGTGAAGCAGATTGAGAGAGAAGGAGTCCATTCTCCTCCAGACAGCTGTGGGCATGAGCTGACATGGTGACTGACATGGTCAATCAGTCATATGGCAATGCTGAGTTTGTCATGACAGTTGTGTGAGGGGAGAGAGTACTCTCAGGTATGGGCAGCTCTAGCATTGTACATGGCATGTTGCTAAACGCAGGTGAGGTGTGTGCATCTGTCCTGATGGCCGGTGGCAAACAGGACCCGGTGCTCATACATCAATGTCCTGAGTTGAGCTTGCTCAGCCACTCGTGATTTTGCTACCCTCCCTGCTGACATGACACCCCAGGCTGGTCCACCGTCTCCCTTCCTGCCGCTGCACTCCTGGGTGGCCTGGTGGCTGATCCCCTGCTGCAGTTGCTCCAGCACTGCAAGCTACTCTGCTGTGGGTTGTCCACCTGTCCTGCCAGTGGAGGATTCATGAGGACCACTTCTAATGAGTAGCTGCATTTCCCACGTCTGACCCCTGATGACCCTGGTCCAAAAGACCTGTTCATATATTCCAACACATTAACTGTTATAATATACCCTATGTGTTAAACCTAAATCATTTCATACTATTCGTGAATGTCACCCATGTGACTTTTCAAGTACTGCCCCTCCATGCCCCGCCTCCAAATTCCTAATGAAGCTAACAGGCCTAGCATAGCTAACAGGTTCAAGTCAATAGCTCTGATTTTGCTGCCTCACCTCAGTATGTTTGAGTTGCTTTAAAATAATTCAGAGAACAAGAAAGATATTGAAGTATTGAAGATCCCCCCTTCAATTGGTTGAGGGCCAGCATTTTCCTTTCAGTTAAAATGTTCAGTAAGTAATTGCACAGTGGCCATTATGGTGATGCCAACCTAAATCGATTTGGAAATGAATTGCTCTCCAGCTGCTGAGTGACCCCTGTTTAAACTGGCACCCTTACTATCCACATAAAACGCTCACATATGAGTTCAGGGGTATAAACAGTTTATTTAGCTTTTATCCCTCCACCAGCCATGAGTACACGTGGACCACATTGCAATTCAAATATACTGACAGCTCATAGCAGGGTAATACTTTGAGTCCTTGGGGTCGGAGGGACAACTTACGTAAGCAATGTTGCCCATTGTTCCCAGAACTCCCAGCCACTTACTCGGACGGAACCGGTCCAATTGCTTAATTAGCTATTCCCTCTAGTGCATTTACCGGAATACTTTGTTGCTCAGTATGCTAGGAGTCCCCGTTCATGGTGTTATCGGAATATTATGCAGTTCCCCCAAAAAAAGGGTTAAGATGCAACGTGGCTAAGAAATTACACGAAATGCACACAATAAAGAATACGTCATTAAAATTTAGAGTTCTAGATCTACTCAGGACACTTCATGAGATACTCTACCGAATTTGCAGACAGACCACGATAGAACCACAAGGGTGCAGCGTTTCTCTTCGGCTAACTGTCGCTGTTCGGTCGATGGCTATGCATTTTATCCCAGAGACAAATTGGCTCAGTTACGGAGACGGATTAATATTTTAGAGTCTGAGAAATTAAGTGTGATTACCATACATTTGAAAAGGTTGCTACTGGCGCCATTGGCGTTTGTGCACAGTATGCACAAATCGGCCCACAGGAATTTTCACCTAAACTAGCGGACACAATCTGTTCTAAATCGCATTGTAACTGCTAATTTCCCCAGACGTAGCATATGTTAATTATTTTGAGGAGAAAATACACAACCCGTGATGTATTATCTTATTTGTTCGTGTTCCACAAAATCTTCACAGTTTCCTCTGTAATGAACAACTTTCTGTGAGAGATTTTAATGTGTGGAATTTCACGCATTTCATGAAACCCAGAGACAGCCCAAAGATATTCACTGTTACTTTTGGAGATGCTGCAACATCCATTGGGTAGTTAAATTGTGCATTTGAGTCTTAAGTCGCAGGAGTTACAAAACAGACCAGCTCTGTTCGTCTTTGTGTTTAGAAAATCAAAAATAAATTATTACTCATTTTCAAAAGACGTCAGTACTCTGTGTTTCAACAGTCAACCACGCTAGCCAGAGTAGATTTTTAGTTGTCTAGATTTTTATATTGCCATATTGCCCTTTAGTTTAAGATATTAGCAGAATAAATACTTCTGCTTCTATCATTAATATCAAGCAGAATCTTTTGAAAACGCTTAATAGATGGCAATTCCCTGGATGATTAGATGCGTCTTATCTAATTGAGTGTAAATAAGTTGAATCCCAAGTAGCCAATGAAGTGCTGTCGGATGTAATCGGCAAGAATCGTAATAACAATTACGAATGAAGAGAAAGCAGGGATCAGAGCGCGCGGCCTTAAGGGCGTGGAAATATTCGATAGACATGCACATGGAGCTTTTAACATTGGCGGGGGTTATACTTTGTGACCCGGAAAATTGTGTTGGGTTGCCTAAGATTTGTATTAAAGACCACTGTTGCGTTTATTGACAAAAACACCCTTTTTGCCAAAATGGGCGTGTTTATGATTTTTTGACAGCACATGTGGGCGGTGCTGAGTTCTCCCCTCACTATGCGCGAGGACCAGTCTCGCGCTGCAGCCGCATTACTGATCCTCAGATTTGAGCATCACTCAGGCTCGAAAGCGAGAGGAACAGTAGGTAGCAAGAGCGCATCCTTGATAGCAACATAACCGCACGAAAAGAAAGAGCTGAAAGAGCACTACGACGTTACAACGTTGACTTTTATACGAAATATAACTGGGCGAGATTATTATTCATGGAAATAAAATAGAGACCTGTCATTAGAACTTGTTTTTTATTTTATTTTTTCCTGACAGCAACGCAGCCTTTTGAATCACAAAATGGCTGAGATAACCAACATAAAACCTACATACGGTGAGTAACTGTCTGGATTTCTATGCTAGTATATCAAAACACAACATAATAGTGAATCACTTTAGGCGCTTATGTGATTGCACCGTGCGCATTAGATAAATTTAAAATGTCCAGGGGAATGGTGCTGTTGCGTATTATAATGTGTAGACAACTCAGTTGTGTTTTGTTGCCTCGGAACCAGATTCATTTAAGTTAACGATAAACTTCATGTCATAGCCCATAAATTCAAAACAAGATTCACTCTGTTGTCATTGATAATTTTAAAATGTAGGCTATATGTTGGCCTAATTAAATGAGATGTCGAATTTACGTTTCACACATCGATAAATATTTAATAAGGAAGGGTGGAAATTTGTATGTGCCTAACCCAGAGGCAACCACTCATTATTTTTCCACGAATTATTGCGGATAGGCCTGTGCAGATTTCCCTGTATTATTGTTGCAACAAAACGAATACCTTCTTTGGTATGAAATATTATTTATCTGTTTGACAATGTAATGGTACACGAAGAGCTGAAGAGATGCCAATAGCATTGTAAACATTGTGCACAATGTATGTAGTATACGTCATCTTCCATTTTACTTTATCTACAAAACAGCTTAATATAATGTTGCCTGTGTATAACAGCTCGTTATCATTTTGGGGGTTATTTGTCAGCGTGTACTCTGTCCTGTTTGTGTTTTTGGATGCTGCCGCTTGCTTCGTCATTGCTTCGTGCTTTTTCGGACAGAGTGTGAGAAATCACTGAACCGTTTTTGTACAAAAACAGAAAAACCACAGCCAAAAATCTGTGTCACAAACTGTTGACGACATAGGGTTGAGTAATTCTGATTTTCTTGTCGTGATTGTGCGTGGGGCAGATGGAGTAATGAAGCGCTGTGGGCCATGCTCTGACTCTCGCGCTCACTGGCGCTCTCTCTATTGCTCTGGCTACCCCCAGCTCTTCCCAATGGCGTTGACTACGCGTGTGGGTAGGGGTGGACGGGCGATGACGTTATGTCTATTCCTGTTCCAGGCATCGCCTGGCCCCGTTTATCTATTGTTATTGCTGAACAACCTAGCCGGAACCGGATTAGATTTTGGATATTATAAACCCGGGAGGGGACTTAGTGGAGTAGTACCGGCGGTGTTCGAGAGATTACAAATGTCAGCATCTTCCCTGCTGTTATATGAGCGTTGAGATTTTACGGCCATTGTTACGCGTTTATGTTACGCATATCGTTATAATTGTGGTCATAGCTTTGTTACGTAAATAAACTATTAATGCCACACCTTGGACTATGACAGGGGTCGACAGATGATTGGGTACAAATGATTATGCTGCGTTAAAATGTATTGATGGAATGCCGACATCCAGATGCGTTTAGCGGTTAAACACTAGCTATACAGTTGTTGATGGTGCGGCACGATGCTTCCACAGAGAGAGTTCGAGCGGAGGATATGTAACCCCAGGTTGCCCGAGAGCAGAAGAAAAAGTCTTCCGTTAGTCTTCCACGAGCTGGTGTTGTCACCATCACACATTATTCGTTACAAAACCACTGGACAATGATAGATTCTCTCCCTCAAACAGATCCTCTATACATGGCTTCCAACAGCTTAGTAAGTCTGAGGTGATTATCACTTTGTTTAATATGTGTGTCTGGGAGACCACATGTTGACCGGCTGGTATTGGCACTAGCTTTCCTCTGTCTCCATAGAGGGGTTGTTGATATGCAAGTAAGGAGACCTTTGCTCACCATAGTTAAAACATTTGCAATTTAATGATGCCACAGATTCTTCTTCATCTCTGGTTTCCCCCCGTCCTGCTTTGCTCGATGAATTAGTGCATGGTTGTCTATACCGTAGACTTAATAATGCATCGTAATATGCAAGACGTTTTGAAACGACTTGAGTGCAGGATAATGGGGTCTGGTATTAAAAATAACTGTCTCGGGACCAGACTGGATCAGAAAGCTGCGGTGTGGGTGGCTCCTTGTGGGCTGGCGTGTACGAAGATCTGGTCCAACTGAGTCACTGTCCTGCTTCAGGGTCTGTTCTCTTTCTGCCTCTCCTTGCTGGAAGAGCTTATTCTAAAAGGAAAATACCCTGTTCAGTATCCTCTGAAAGGTCAGCTCAACGGTCTGGGACAGCTGACCTTAGCGGTGAACATGAGGCTGTAGTGTTGGGAGCTGGGGTTGTAAGTGGTTATTGAACTGGCCTTGCAACTCCCCAAGATTGCAATTTTGATTCCCAAGTAAGGCCCTGCAGGTGTATCCTTTAGCATGTTAATTTACCTGGCTTGCTACAGGTGTGTAAAATAGGACAGTGAGTATGATATCCAATGCAGAAATGAATAAAATCACAGTGTGTAAAACTGTAAACTGTGTGAAGGCACTCTGCAGAAAGGTACATGCCTAAAATGTGTAGCAAAATGTATCATGCAGCACACAGACACTGGATGGTCTGAACTTAGACTTGCCGCCCCTCAGCACCCACCCTTGCTCACATATGCGAGCTCAGCCCCTTTGTTCCAGACCTCCCTGTTTGGAAGCACCAGCCAGTTCACTGCAGTGGGAGGGCAAGTCTGCAGGGCCAATACACTGTGCAGAGATTCTATAACCTCTAAATTCATATAGGGAACATTTCAGAACACATACAAAATATGCATTCTCTAAACAAGCGTGGCACCAATTTCATATACTGGGCAACATAATTCTGGAATGGGAACATTTTCATGCAAAAAGAAAATTCAGTCCCCTTAAAATTGCTTTACTGCTATATGTGTCAATGAGAAATATGGACATGGAAAATAGACATGTATGATGTCCAGTAGAAGCAAAGGATAGTATATATAAATTTAATCTGGAGTTAACTTTTCTCAGGTTATGATGCATATTTTCAATGTATAAAAGATGATATTGTTGATCTTGTGAGATATTGAGGGATATCTTCAGAGCTGTTACTCTTACAGGGACATCTCTTAACTGTACATCTGTATGGACTGAAGCATCTACAGTTCTACAGATTTATACTTGAATACAGGCAGTATCACTGTGATCCTATGGTTTCATAAGATACTATGGTTTCAGAGGATGGTCGTAAAAATATGTTCAGTCCCCGCTCCGCTGTTTATTCATCTGGCACTTATTTATCTTCCTTTTAGCTCTTGTTGTCTGTTATTAGTTTGCTCTGTTGGATAATTGTTAGAAACTCAATACAAACCTCAATTTAAAAAGTAAATGAACAGCCTGTGCTCTGTTATGCAAAGGGCTCTCTCCGTTGTGTGAGGTTGTTTTTCTAACTCGGATGTAACAGTGGGCGATCATCTAAAGCCGGCAGACAGTGTTTGTGTTAGCAGTAGATTATGGGGGAAAGGGGTGCAGGGGTAGAGAGCGCTTGGCTGTCTGGAGACAGAGTCCAGATCACCCCTCAGGGATGGGAAGTACTTCCAATACATGTATTTTAGAAATACTAATTTGTGCATTTCATATTTTATATGGGGTTCTCAGCTTTTTTTTGCATGGCTTGTACCTCTCCGTACCTCCTGTAATCAGTTTCAGCCATTGCAAAAGTATACTTCATAGATTTTGCATGTGTTTTGCACAGTGCAACAAAATGCGTTTGCTTGTCCTTTCACCCATGTCTGTTTAAATTGAAAATGGTGGAGGTATGAGGAACTTTGCAGGTGTCACAGGGATAAAAGCCATACAAAGGAGTGAATCCAAATGAAAATACATTGAATTACATGCATAAGAACACTTATCTGAGATACAGATGTTTGGTACTCTGCCCATCCCTGTTGCCCCTGTACGGTGAGCCGTGGAGATCCGCAGGGTGAGTTGGGGCTCATTGGGGGAGGACGCAGCTGCTGCTGTGTCTCTCTGCTTCTCTGTCTCTCCGCAGTGGGGCTGGCAGCATAGCGCGGCACAGCCGAACCCAATGCACTCTGCTCCAGTCAGTGGGCTGAGGACAGATTTGATTTATGCCTCTAGAACCGGAGACAGAGTGACAAGGCTCTTGCCTTTCTGTGTGAAATGCAACAGACAAGCACCCCCCCCCCCCCCCCGCCCCAAGCACGCACACACACACACACACACACACACACACACACACACACACACACACACACACACACACACACACACACACACACTTCTAGCCAACACCCGCCTGCCTAGCCCCCCCACACTGCCCACCCCCCTGACAAAATGTCTGCCCCGGTAGCATCCCTTTCTGCAGCAGTTTTCACAGTTAAATGCACACATTAAAACAAAACAGGGTGGCATTCATTTCAGCTTCTCTTTCATTGACATCATAGGCTCCTGGGCATTGTATGTCATACCAGTGTGGTTTTGCAAGGATGGTTCAGGTTGTTCAATTGCTCAGCAGCGTCTCACGGAGTAAGGTGTACGGCGCATCTGGACATACCCTGCAGCAGCCGACAGGCATGCACGCCCTCCACCCTGCACTCTCCCTCCCTCCCTTTCTCCTTCCATCCCTCCCTCCCTCCCTTTCTCCTTCCATCCCTCCCTCCCTTCCTGTCCTGCTCCTCGTCTGCTGCAGAAGCCATTAGAGCTGTGTCACTGTCACGGACACTGAGCTGCACCAGAAACTGAGCCAGAGCTTTCTAATCCAGCTGTAACTACAGGGAGATACCAGAGCATTCTAATCCAGCTGTAACTACTGGGAGATACCAGAACATTCTAATCCAACTGTAACTACAGGGAGATACCAGAACATTCTAATCCAACTGTAACTACAGAGAGATACCAGAACATTCTAATCCAACTGTAACTACAGAGATACCAGAGCATTCTAATCCAACTGTAACTAAAGAGAGATACCAGAACATTCTAATCCAACTGTAACTACGGAGCGGTACTAGAGAGCATTCTAATCCAGCTGTAAATACAGAGAGATACCAGAGTGCTATAATCCAGCTGTAACTAAAGAGAGATACTAGAGAGCATTCTAATCCATCTGTAAATACAGAGAGATACCAAAGTGCTATAATCCAGCTGTAACTACAGAGAGATACTAGAGAGCTCTAATTCAACTACCACAACCCTGTAGTCTAGCTACATTACAGAGAGATACCAGAGCATTATGTACAACCACAGAAAGATATTGGAGTGCTCTAATTCAGTCATAATTCCCAGACCACCCAATGCGGTACAGAGAGGTAGTGTAGCAGTGTAATACATATTATAGTCATCAGAGTTCAGCAATATGAAGACTAAATCTTCCATAGAAATACATTGAAATTGACTTTTGTCAAACTATATGTAATCTATGCCTCTGATCCTGCTACATTCCTGATACCAGACCACAATAATCTTGCAACATGAAAGACTCAGCAAGAGCCCTCTCACAGTGTTGCAGTTTAGACAAAGCTAGAGCTCTTTCACCCAGTTTCTCTAGAGATAGAACTAGAGCACCACCATTCAGTTGCCCTGGAGACCGAGCTGGAGCACTGTCACCCTGTCACTAGTGAGATGAGGTAGAACACTGTCACACTGTTGCCCTAGAGACCGAGCTTGAGCATTCCCACCCCATCACCCTGGAAAGCAAGCATTGTCAACCAGTTGTCTTGGAGACAAGCTGGAACACTATAATTCAGAAGACCCAAAATGTGAGTTTCCAGAAAGCGTCCAAGCAATTTCTCACACTGCTGAAGACCTCTGGTTGTCAGTGAGTTGGACCTTGGAAACTTGAAAGCTTAACGAAACTTTAGTCTTAACAGTAGTCTATTGCAGCAAGACTTCATGAAGACAGGGTTGCAAGTTGTCTTGTACCACTATTGCATTGAAGAGACATTTTTGCCATGTAGACTTTGGCTTAACTTGTGTTTGCTTCATAGATAGAGATAGATTGATGGAAACTTTGTTTATCCAGTGGGAAATAGCAGATCCATACGCAATCCCCTGATGAGGAATTGTGTTTAGTAAGCAAGTTGTAGTAAGCAAGTTGCTTCTGGGTCTGAACCTCAGGTAGGACTACCAAAAAGGCAAAACAAAATTAACCACCTGCGAGGTGCAGGCTTCACATGCTACTGCACTAATCAGCTTAGCTGTAGGATGCTAGATGACAGCAGTCTTCACACAGCTCGTACTGTCCTATCTCTTCCAAATTATTTCAGGCACAGCAGTGTGGATCAGTTAGTTTACTTCACCTGCACAAGCTATAATTCGCTACAGCACCAGGTGTTGCCTGCAAAACGTTCATCTGTCTTATTACAGCGATAAGCTCGGTCGCTTTCTGCGATGAGTGCACACATGTGCACATCCCATCTGTTTGTAAATTCTGCACGGTTGTTTGCCGTTGCTGCGATTTCCACTTCTGAACCACATCAGAGCCTCGGTGCCTCTGTGGAAAACCTGGGAGGCCGGAGCCTCCAGCATGGGATCCCCGCAAGTGTTCAAATGCAAAAACCGGCTTGTGAAGTGAAGTGGCATTCTCCACATCCCCCTGTACCCCTACACCCCCCCCACCCTCCGCCAGTGCTTCATGGTTTGATGCTCACATGTGTCAGAGATATGGCAGACACGGGAGAAGTCTCACCCCTCCATCAGATCCTAAGGTGTATAGGTGAGCCTTGAGGCAACACGATGTTCCCCCAAGGACTCAAACAAACATGGTTGATATGAAATCCCTCTCCCTGCAGCTGCAGCCCTTCCTTTAGGAGATAGCTGTAGCATTCATTTAGAGTTGAGGAAATCCTGCTCCAATGGATTAAATTGGATTAAAAGCACTTTCGAATAGCCTCAACCTGATTTCTTTGATGATGGCGTTCCTACTTTCTGTGATGATGTGTTGATGTTTGACCAGGGAGGTAAATTCCATGTTTTAAATTTGATTAATTAGATTTAAAAGAGCAGGTGAAGGATTCAAATATTCTTTCAATATAATTGTTTTTATAAATAATAGGAAAATAACATTAACTAAGTATATTACTGAGTATCTTTTTCAGATGTGTCCTCATGTTTGTGTACTACATGGGACAAAATATTAAAGAATAATTGAAATATTTTCACCTGAAGATACAGAGCAGTACAAAAAACAATATTTTTGAACCTGCTGCAAGTTCTGTTTGTTGTTAGGCTCACAGACGCTCGACTGTTCTGTGATAAGCTACACCTTCAGATAACAGCATCCTATTTCCATTTTGGTAACTTTCGCTTTGATTTTCCTGTCATCTGCAGTGTGGGTGTCAGGCTTGAACTTCTTGGAGAACTGCAGGATTTGCTCTCATTCAATCCAGCCAAATCGCCCTGCTTTAATTGGTCCAGTTTACCGTTAACGCTGAAGCGTGGCTCGTTTATGCCGACACACCGACCACAGTGAGGTTGACATTGGAGCTATCCTATAACAGCTGTCAGCTGTGATTTATCATTTCAAATTTAGCATGCGATCGGGCTAATTAAGCTGGTAAAGAGAGAATGTTGAACACAAAAAAGATTGCATATTTAACCGGGCCAGTTAATTATTTTGGGGGTGAAAGTTGAAGGAGGACCGTAGCACACATTACATGGGCCCTCCGGCCTCTGTGTTTGACCACAGATTCTGCAAGACAACAATCACTCAAGGTAATGCACTCTGTTTTGATCATTGTGCCATTAAAATAGGCCGCCTTCCAAAAAGACAAAATGAATCATTCTCTTGTCGCTTCTTAATTTTAACATTCTGCTCTTAATGTTCTTTTCTGCAACATTCATGCAACTCATTTTCCAAGAAGAGAGTGGAACGCGTGTTGCTGGGTTACCTGGAGCGTAAGTGCTCTGCTGCTTCCTTGAGCTTTTCTCCTTCTTTGTGCTCGGCATGCCGTTTGGTTGGGCCTTGCATAAACGCCCATGGAGTGCCATTGCTGCAGAGTTACATCGCACTTTGTAACAGAGAGACAAATGGTCAATAGAGAACTTCCTCTCCTGAAAATGTCTTAGCTGGCAGCTAGTCAAAGCCGCCTTGGGTATCTTGTAAGTTGCTGTGCAGATCCGGCATAAAGCTTTATCACACCTTTTCACTGCATGTCACCTGTGTGAGAATTACAAATCCCATCATGCTCTTTTATGGAGGAAGCCATGTTTAGAATGCTTGTGCCTTATGGGATTTGTAGGCGCTCACAATCTTTTGGGGATAGTTTAAGGGTGTCTGGGACTGTGGCAACATTCCTCTTCCTCCATATCACCCCCCTCTGCCTCTCCACATCACGACTCTTTAGTCGTGAGACATGTGACATGTGGTGGCGAGGTTGATCTGTCCCGTTAAATATGGGTCACTTCGCGCACCCATCTGGGCGAAGGGATGCAAGCTGTGTCAGGACTCTTGCCAAGCACGTCTGTGCCCACGTTCCAGGACTGACAGAAATGATAAGTCGGCTCCTCTCCAAGAGTTAACAGTGGAAATAACGGGCATAAGCTGTAGGTCGACATTTGACAGCAAGATGCCTTCTATTATTGTTATTTTTGCATTAGTATCCAATTACTTCACTGCTTATTCATTTTTTTATTGTTTTATTATTAAAATGAAAATTAACACATTAATTTTGAAATGACAAGTAAAATTAAAATGAAGTAAAATATTTTGTGGTGCTGGTAAAGATGAAGGAAATGGAGCACAATTCAATTGAAATGGGAAAGAGAGTGTGGAGCTAAAGAAAAAAAGAAGAGCAAAGAGATGGACAAAGAAGAGAAGAGAATGAAAAACAAACAGGAAAGGGAAATGAGAGAGAGCAGGCCTTTGAGAGAGGAGGCCACTTGCCTCACAGTCATCCATGCAAAATGTATGAAGTGATTAAACTGGTAAACGGTTATATAAACTCAGATAAAAGGGATCAAGGAGTCCACACCACTGTGTGGGGGGGGAGAATGCTTTGCAAAAACTGGTGATTCAAGCAGATTGGTTCATTCAAATTATGTTAATGCTGTAATTTTTTTTTTGAAAAACTCATCATTCAAGATATCAATATACCGTGTCACTTGAGCGGTCACATGATATAAAGGTGGAACTGTTCTGAAGTCCATTATATATACTTGTCATTTGAGTCACGTATCCAGTTTGTGTGTGTATGTGGTCTGTGAATGTGTAAGTGTGTGTGTGTGTGTGTGGGTATGTGTTAATGTGTGTTTTCTGATTTAGTTTAAGCACAGTGTGTTCACTATTGTGGTGTCGCTTCTGCAGTGTAATTAATTATGCATCGCATCATTATCTCCAGTGTCAGAATTACAATATCAAGTAGCCCCGGGAATTTTCAACGACAATAAATTATTTATCAATCAGCTCACCACGGTAAAAATGGGGTGCCTCGGGTTGGGGGAGGCAGGCGGAGGGCATCCGCGTTGGTGCATTGACCGGTGATTGGTGGGGCTCTTGCCGGGCGCAGTAGGGGTGCTCCTTTCCCTGGCGTTAGTTAGCTGGCGGGCGGGGTTCTGGCGGAGTGTCGCTGTCCTCCCTATGGGGGCTCTCTACCCCAGAGGAAGTCTCTAGGCAACCGCAGCAGCTGGGGCTTTGAGTGCCTTCCAAAAAATCTGACATCAGCCGGTTTGGAATTCCCAGTGGTGCCGCAAGTGACCGGTGAGAGAGAGAGAGAGAGAGGGGGAGAGAGAGAGAGAAAGGCGGGGTCGAGCCTTTGTTCAG
This sequence comes from Albula goreensis, assembly GCA_022829145.1. Taxonomy (NCBI): domain Eukaryota; kingdom Metazoa; phylum Chordata; class Actinopteri; order Albuliformes; family Albulidae; genus Albula; species Albula goreensis. The sequence goes on along the minus strand of CM040743.1, from coordinate 9,152,216 downwards.
AAGCAGATACTGGTGACGAGGATGGGGATGGAGATGTGGGGGGGGTTGGGGTGGGGTTGGGTGACACAGAGCAACAGAGGGAGGGGAAAAAGAAGCACAGTGAGGAACAAGGAAGGGAAAAAAAAGGGAGGTGCAGACACTGGACAAAGGCAAGGAAGGCAGGGAGATTTAGTCTGTGGGAGGGCGTCACAGGATTGAGATGGGGGGGGGTGACATTCTCCCACCCGCCCGCCTGCCTGTCTGCCTCACCAGAGAGGTGACCGGAAAGGCCTGCGCTTCTCCCACTCACATCCCTCCCGGCCAGGCGATGTGTGCTTCCTCCCTGGGTGTCAGCCCTGTCTCTTACACACCGAGCCCCTATGTTAACCCGACCTCAGCGCCTGCAGGACTTCACTGTACACTGCAGAAAAATGAAATCTTAACAAATTAAATCTTGAATTATGAGCAGTTATCTGCCAATGGGTTGAGACCTCAAAACAAAACATTTCTCAAAGCTAGTTGAATATCCTTATAAACACATCTCTAGGCCTGTCAGTTAATTTCAAAACAAGAAAAAAATAAGATCTGTCTATTTTCAAGATTTTTTGGCTTGTTAAGATGTCAAGAATAAGCACTGCTGTGCACGCACACTGGCCTGGATGGAGATCGGCCTCTCTCCACATTGCACCAGTGTTCTCATTCTCTCCATCTCTCTCTCTCTCTCTCTCCGCTGTCTCTCGGCTCACTTACCAATGTCATTGTATTGAGCGAGGATGAGCAAAAGCAGGTGTGGTTATTGTGAATTTGTGGAATCAGCATATATAATTTTTCCTATCCAAGAGTGTGGGAATCAGTGCAGGCAGAATTCAGCGTGTCTTCCGAGGTGAGCGGAAGAATCTCGCCATGAGTGAGGGAAACTTGGTGGTCTGAGAAGGGCCAGGGGTCGAGTGTACCTGAATAAATTAGCAGTGAAAGCTGTAAACCAGCACACATGCCCATTTACAGCACATTACATTACTTACACCTGGATGCAACTGACCTCTATTCCTATAGTCTCTCCCTCTCTGCTAATCTATGGCTGTCTGTTCACCTGCTCTTTTTCTCTCCTTCTTTTAATCACAGATCCCTTTGTTTTCCTCCCTGTCTGCCCACACACTCAGACTCACACAGAAAGGCAAAAAATTGGAGAAGATGAAAATTGTAATTTAGAAAATGTACATGAATACAAACATCATACACAAGCATACACTCTCTCACACACACATACACACATCTTATATATGCCTCTGAATCTTTTATTTGCTTGTCTCTCTTCTCTTTCTCTGTACTCTTATCCCTCAGCTTCACTCCTACTTTGTATAACTGTATGCGCCCCCCCTCCCCATCCCAACCCCCATTTTTACCCTCTGAGGATGAAAACTCCGCCTCTCACCTATGCGGTTTGATTTGCAGCGCCTGTCGCTGGCAAGCTCATCCTGTCCTTCCACGAGGCCCAATCAGAGCGTGGCTACCTGGCGCATGCTCCCTGAAGATCCGGCACCCTATCCCACCCCCACCAACCAGGCCCCCTCTCACCCCGTCTCTGAGGTTCCCTCAAAGTGGGTCTGGTCTGACATCATTGCCCACCGGGTTGTTCCTGACCCACTTTTAGCAGGAGGGTCAGCGCTCAGCCTGCTCTGGGGGGGCCGGCCTGGTGACTGCCTCTCTGTCCTCCTGCTTCTCCTCAGCCCGTGCGAGTTTAGCACAGGAGATGCTAAACTCACACAGGGTCGTCGTCCCCCCCCCCAGACACCAAAGAATTCAGGGATGGGGAAAGGACTCGATGCCCTTATATTTTAAAAACAAGAATGTTCTTCATCCTTGAGACCATGCCCTTTGCCACGCATCAGCCGACCAAACGCAGAATTTTATCTTCCTCTGCGTGAGTTTTTTTTTTTTTTGCCTTGGAACATTTTTTTCCCCTGTTTTCAGGAATATTACTCTGCTCTCCAAGGAGGACCTCTTGCTATATTGTTCATTCCAAAGCATCGTTGCCTTCGTATTACAATTGTTGAATATTCTTCGTATAGTGTACGTTTGTGATAACATTATCTTAATGTTTAGGTTGCCAGGAGAGCTCTTATAAGCTTCCAGCCTACACTGTTCTCTTCTCAACTGGTTTGTTTATTTTATTTGTTAACACTGCTCATATTTGCCATATAGCTAACCCCTGTGTTAGATGTAATAGTGCAAGCAGAGGCTGCGTGCTGATTATGACCTGAACATTTTGTATCTCTGCGAGAATTATAACAGATTGAATGATCACTATCAGCTAATAATTCCACAACGTGTTTTTCAGTCCGGGCGTTTAATTCTGATGTGGAATGGCGGTGGTGTTAAGCTCAGGTCCTGGAAGGTCACAGTGTTCAGGTTCTGGAGGATAACAGCGTCTGCTGGTCTTTGAGATGTTTCAGTTCTTACTGGATTCATTTAAATCGCTGATTGGCTTAAGGGTCTGCACTCCTGGTTCCTGAATGCCTGTACTGGCTGCCGATTGAAAGGAAAGCAAAACCCACAGACCCTGTGGCCCCCTGTCCTAGGGTTTTACTGCCTTGTGGTTTGTTGTAGTACTGCAATTCTGATTCAGATTACTGCATAGCAAACCCTATGAAGAAAAAGATCCTCAATTTTTGACTTTCTTATATTGAACATGGATATATTGTATAAACCTATTTCAAAAGTGTTTTCAAAAGCTTGTCTGAGGTAAGCTGAGTTGAGGTAAGGGTTATTTCAGTTTCCACTTCAGAAGCACTTTAAGTATTTCACTTCTCACCTGCTTTTAGTTCTGGACAACAAGCTTGTGTGCCTGCTCACAAAGCGTTGCTTCATTTTTACTTGATTGCGTCTAGTGTGATGTAAAGCAGTACGTTTGGGAACTTCATTACGACAAAAGGATTGGTCTCCGGGCTCTTTTGTGCAATCAGGATCGTTTTAATTTTACCCAGCATCTTATTCATAATTAAGATTATTGGATAGGAGCTACACTGAGGTAACACCAACGCATTAGATTGCAATCAGTAAGAAAAAAAGAATAAGCTGCATTGGGACTGCTTTATTTAAACTGATGCACTTGTTAATCAGGGGAGACAATTAGAATCAAGCTCAGGGGCGGTAAGTGGATCTGAAGGAGCAAAAGGGGAGAGAGAGGCTCCACAAATTTCTGAAAATGGGGGAGTTATGACAGGTTATCAGTCACTGTTTCATAGTCAGTCCTTAATTTTTTTTTTTTTACTCCCTACTCTGTCAATTATCCAAATTTGCAATTACTGTAACCAAGTTATTAGCAGTAGCAGATGTGAGTGTAGAACACTTTCATTTGGAGAGCAATGTTTTTAAATCTTATGGAGAACAAAGTCTTTATGTTTGTTGAATTGACTCAGAGATCGACAGTGATTGGTTCGCTCGTGTCAGTGATTGGCAGGGCATGGTAGCTCCGGCCATTTTCGGGCTCATAAAGCCCCAGCCGCTGAAGCTGTACAGACCGCACCGCCGCACAGCGACGTCGCCTGTCCTAGGAGCTCCCCGTGAGGCTGTGATAGGCAGATAACTCCTGGGCACAGAGCATAACCTGTCACACGCCAAAGGCGTCACACTTCAAGGAGTGTGCAAATGGAACGGAACATGCTCAGCTCAGGTACACCTAAATCTCCCAGGCAACCAGATGGGTAAAACCTCTGGGGCACGGTCATGGCACTTGCTGTGACACATGTAGCATTTCTCTTCCACATCTCTCTGTCTGTCTCTCTCTCTCTCGCTCTCATGTGGCAGTTTCAGTTTCAGTTCGCCTTACTGGCATAGTATGTGCTTGTACTGCCAAAGTATATACATGCAGTATATAAAAAAAGCCCAGTACAGTGTGTCTCTGTAATCTGCAATCATATTTCCATGATTTATAGGTTTATTCTACAGTGTCTGCTCTGTGCTGCACCCTGTGATAACATTCTCGCACACAGTCATGCTTCCCTTAGAGTCTACTTCTCTTAGTTCCACGTTTAATCCATTACATGAATCTTCATGTTATTCAAAATAAAATGAGAAAATAAATAGAGCAAACCCCCTCTCCCGCTTTTTAATTTAATAAGCCCGTTCTCACCAGGAAAACATTCATTATGTGCTGGAACTAAACTGTTTAAATAGATGAACTGCAGCTACGTAGGGTGAATTAATGTTTTTCTTGTCCTTGTTTCTTGGTGCTCCCATTAGGTTTGACGTAGTTTAATAAATGGAGATTAAAAAGTAAGGGGAAAAAAACAAGCTTCTCTCTCTTTCTGATCTCTCTTTATCTCTTCATTTGCCCTATTTATTTCCCTCATCCCCTCTCCATCTAATAATACTGTAATTTCTCTCTCTGTGTCTGTCTCATTCTTGTTCTCCCTTTTTCCTTTCTTCTTCTTGCTCTCTTTCTCACTTTATATCTCACTCTTTCTGTTATCGCTGTTTTTTGCAGTTATTTATCTCTCCTTGTGGTGCCATATTACTTCCCCAACCCTGCAGTGAAGGTTCAGATTGGAATTCAGCTCTCTATGTGTGTGTGTCTGTGTGTGTGCATGTGTGTGTATGTATTTGTATGTATGTGTTTGATTGTGTTTCTGTGTGTGCATGAATTGATTTTGTCTGTGTATGTGCTTGTGTGAGTGTGTGTGTCTGGCTCTGTGGCTGTGAATTTGTGTACATGTGTATCTGTGTGTGTGTCAGAGTGTATTTATATGAGTGTCAGTGTGTGTGTGTGACAGACATTGTGTTTCAGCAGTCAACCCTCCCACCCCCTCTCCCGCCTTGTAGTTTCTCTCTGTAGTGTGCTGAAGAACGTCTGACGGGCCTTCTCGATCTGCAGCATTCAGCGTTACACTACTGTCTATCAATCAACCAGTCAGATCGTATTCATTAAAAGTTGCTTTAAACAATGCAGTCGCTGCCACTGAACGGCTGCGTCACATTGTAATTCAAGTGGTTCCTGCCACGGTCAAACTGAGGGATTATTCTCTCTCCCGAATGGCTTAACCATGGCTGGGTAGTGACTGATTACATTCTGGCTGAATGACGTAATCAGATTACAAAAGTGAAGTAATGAGGTAAAAATAATGAATATTTAAAATAAATTCTTTTTCACCACCATCTTCTTTATCACCAACAACATCATCTTCTGGATTATTATTATTATTATTATTATTATTAATAATGCTAATAATAATAATGTTACTGTCTTTTTTGCAAAGAAACATTTAAACATTTTGCTTTTATAGAATTGATCCATGGTGATGAATGTTGTTTTTCGTCAGGTGCAGTTATTCTCAGTGGGGGTCATGTTTTTTTCATGAATGAATGGATAAAGGTTGCTGAGTTTCTCAGTAGCCACAGGAATCTTTAAAAAGCCCATTCACATGGCGTGTTTGGCCCACGGTTCGAGCAGACCTGTTCTCACCCCCCCTCGGTCCATTCATCCCCAGCCATGGCCTTGTTATCGCACTTCCGCCTACTCCTCTAAGATTCCTCTTTCAAATGAGCTTTACTGGCAATGACTGAGGGGTTCCACTGCTGCTGCACCATTCATAGCCGCACAATGGAGAGGCACTGGAGCCCAGTAAAAACACTGCGATAAGGGAAAGAGAGGGAGAGAGAGAGAGAGAGAGAGAGAGAGATGGGGAGGTGAGAGCAGAGAGAGAGAGAGGTGGGGGGTGAGAGCAGAGAGAGAGAGAGATGGGGAGGTGAGAGCAGCGAGAGAGAGAGAGAGAGATATGGGGGGGGTGAGAGAGAGAGAGAGATGGGGGGTGAGAGCAGAGAGAGAGAGAGAGAGATGGGGGTGAGAGCAGAGAGAGAGAGAGAGATGGGGGTGAGAGCAGAGAGAGAGAGAGAGAGAGATGGGGTGAGAGCAGAGAGAGAGAGAGATGGGGGTGAGAGCAGCGAGAGAGAGAGAGATGGGGGTGAGAGCAGAGAGAGAGAGAGAGTGGAAAGAGTGAGGGAAGGAGGGAGGGAGAGAAAAAATAAGGAGAGCACAGAATAAAAAGGAGAGCACATGGCAGCACAGACATTAGGAATGATGGAAAAAGAAGGAAGAGGAGAGAGCAGGCAAAGAAGCGATGATAAAGAGACTTGGAAGATAAAGGTGAAAGGATAAAACTTTCACGCTCATACCCTCTTAATTTTATTTTATAATCCACTGAAAATAGTATTTAGAAGTTCATTTTTTATGAATTGTGAGTCAGTTAAATATGGCAGAATAGAAGAGAATAGAAGGAGAGAGAAAGGTAATTTAGAACAGAGCACAACATTTATTGATACAAATAATAATAATATATAATTATGTATATATATTTTTTTCTCCATGCATCAGAGGTAGAGAAAAAGGAGAGGAAGGGGGAGGGAGAGGAAAGATGGAAAAAAGAGAGAGAAAGAGAGAGGGGGGGGGGCTTGGTAATAACACTAAATATGTTCAACCCCCTGCTCAGCCTACTGCTCCCCCTGAGACATATGGGCTAATTGCTAATTGGACTAATTGGAGCTTGGTCCTTAGCACAGAGTAATTAGAGGTGTGAGTGTTACTTTGGTGTCATAAAGAAAGCTTTTGCTTCCAGAAAAGAGGACCGTTCATGCAATGAGAAGGCCCGTTTTTAGCTTTATGTTACATCACATTCATTTGCAATCATTTTATTCACATGGCTTGTCAAAATGAACTTAATTGGTCACAGAGCCATGAAGCAATGGCTTTACCCAGCAGATGATGCAAGCGTTCTGCTCATGCATCAGCCTCAAAGCCGACGTTAATGCAGATCCAAGGCTTTATAAGAGCACTGATGATAGAGCAGCTGCTTCCCCTCTGGATACATACACACATGGTGGGGGATGGAAGGTGACCTGCTTTACACACACGCACACACACACACACACATACACACACACACACACACATACACACACACACACACACGCACATACACACACACACACACATACACACACATACACACACACACACACACATACACACACACACACACACACACACACACACACACATACACACACACACACACACACACACACACACACACACACACACACACACACACACACACACACACACACACACACACACACACATACACACACACACACACATACACACACACACACACACACATACACACACACACACACACACACACACACACACACACACACACTCACACGCACATCACTGAGGGCTCACCCCAGCCCCTTTCTCCTGAAATTCGTGATGCAACACCTCTCTCCGCTCTAGTGCTAGCTCTCGTCACCCCGACCTCATTTTGCGCCCCTGATGTTTTCGGTTTGCGCTTCAGTGAGCTGCTATTAGGCTGACATCCCGCCCTCCCCTCCCCTCCCCTCCCCTCCACCCACCCCTCTCTCCATGTCCCTGTATTACTGCGCCAGCACAGACAGAAACGGCGGCTATCGTGTTGATGCGCTGGCGGATAACAGGGCCCTGATGCGTGTCGGCGCATTATCTGTGAGTGACATCAAACAAGAACGCAAGAGCGAAACAGAAATGTGGCCATGCCACACTTTTCAGATTTAATAATAGTGATAGGAGCAGCATACTCCACAAGCAGCGGTTATTTCTACCTGTCATTTAAAATCTCCCACAGTTCTGAATATTTGATCTTCTGTAGGGTTACAAATGACCACTGACTCATGGGTGGAGAATTGTTGAGTGGGGATGGATTTTGTTTTATAATCCAGCTACCACCCCCCCACTTTGGGGGTCATCTGTGTTAATTCAATTCCCAAATATATTGTTTGTGCTTGAATCCCCCTACCACTACCCAAACGCACACACAGACACACAAATACAAAGAAATACAAAAAAGAAAAGAAATACATTCTCATTTTTCCCTTTTCCTTGCCCTTCCCTTCCCTCCCCTATCAGTAAATGTTTCCCTCATGCCTTATGGAGGGTCCTGGACCTCCCCCTGCCCTGGCTCCCTTCACATTGAAACCTAGCCACCTGGAGGGTGGGGGTTCTGACTCAGGGACAGGGATTGTAACAGAAGGCTGCAGGTTTGAATCCACGGGGGGTCGGAATGGGGGCAGGGCATAGCTGCAGCCATGAGGAATGTGCTTGACCTGAATAGCTTCAGAGGAGCATCCAGCTGTGCAATCTGCATATGCAGATATGTAACACGGAAGATGCCCTAGATGAGAAAACCTGCTTGGCAAAAGGAGCCCATAAGACGTTCTGGGCCAAGGGCATGTCATAGATCCTCTCATCACTGATGTGATTTTGGGCCTCTCAGGGTTTTGTCATGTGACAGGTCAAATGATAGTCCTTCAAAATGCAATGGGTGATGGGTAAAGTGGCCTGACATGGGCAGGTGGCACACGGCTCATGTTTTAACCTCTACAATGGTGCTCCGGGTCTCCTGGGAGATATTGCTTGGGTTATGTCAAAACCCATATGCCATTATTTCAATAGGCCGATATTAAACCTGTGCATATCTGTGTGACTTTTATGGGAAGAAATACTCTGCTCCCTCTTTTTATTCAGCTGTTCGTGCTATGGCTAAAATTAGCCTTAGAATCTTGGCTTGTTATGCCTGAATGGTGTGCTGAGAACAGATTTTAGAGAAATACTTCAGTTTAAAGACTTTAACATTTACATGCCTGGAAAACATCCTGTAGGTCCTGCAGAACATCATAAAACAATTATCTAATTTCACCAATATTCAAGTAAAACATTCTTCCTTTACATGATTTTATATTTTGGTATCTTGTTAAGTAACATGTTTTTAAAAATAACCTGGGCATCTCCAAGAATGTTTTCACTATTAATGAGTTTAATAATTAGACCATAAGAATATAAGGACTCATTATGAACAGACGAGGCCATTTAGCTAAACTAAGATCCACACTGGCCTATAATAGACACAGTATCCACCCTTGCAGCAAGCCTGGACATGAACACCAAGGGCCTGTGCTTCTACTGCCTGACCTGGCAAACTGCTCCAAGTATTGATACCCCTTTGTGTAAAACAATGCTGCCTGATATCAGTATGGAATTTACTGGAAACTCGCTCTTAATAATTTAAACCAAGTTTTAATCTAGGTATGCATCATGATGTGTGATTTTATCATTTGAATTTGACCTTTGGCAATCATTCCATAGCCTGGGTAACAGTCAGGTCGAGTGATGATTTCTTTGAGACAGAATCTATTAACACACTGCAGCATTTGTTCTGATCCATCTTTTTTTCTTATGCATGAGCAGATTGGTTTTTCGTTTTTCTTTGTTTTTGTTTATCCTTCATCTTCGTTCACCCTTCATTAAACCAGGAAGTCTTGCGGAGATAAAATCTCTCTGCCCTCACCTCTGGAGAGGCGGTGACCAGGACAGCAGCAGTACAAGCATGCAGCTTCAGTCAGAAAAACAAACTGTGCATCGACTCAGCAACACATACAAGCCCACAGAAAAAGAACCATTCAGTCTCATAGGAGAACAGCATCTCTACTTTATAAGACAGATTTAAGATCATCCTGGTATAAAAGTGTTGTTTCTGATGAAGTTGAAGGTCAGTCGCTCCTTCCTGTTTCCTGAGCGATAGGGTGCTGTGTTGAGGCTTACCTTTTTGGGTTGGGCTGGGGAAAAGGGGAGAAAAATAGGTGGATTAAATAAAAAATGAACAACACTGAACAATCACCTGAGAGTAAAAGGGTATTTTTTAGATTTTTTTAAATGACCCCCCCTCCCCTCCCTCCCCCCTCTCTCTGTCCCTGTAGATGTGTCCCCAGTGTTGGCGGGGTTCCTGGGTGCCGGCGTGCTGGTGGTTTCCGTGACAGTGGCGGTGTTTCTCTGGACCTGTTGTCAGCGGAGGTATCGGCAGCTGACGGGCAGCTATAAGCTCCACGGGTCTCACTCGGGCCACTGCGACCCGGCCACCGACCCGCCGTACAAGTTCATCCACATGCTGAAGGGCATCAGCATCTACCCGGAGACACTCAGCAACAGCAAGAAGATAGTGCGCGTCGCCCGGCGACAGGGGGGCCGGGGCGAGCGCGACAGGGAGTGGGGGCGGGCCGGGGGTGGGAGAGGGGGCGGGGGAGTGCTGCTGGTGGACGCGGCGGAGAACGGGCTGCTCGGGAGCCAGCCGCACCTGCAGATGAACCACCTGGTGCCCTCCGGAGGTGGGGGAGGTTCCAAGCTGGAGCGGGAGCTGCCCATCAGGGCCGACTACTGCTGCCTGGACAGCAGCTCCTCGGCCAGCAGCAGCGAGACCAACAGCGCCGCCCCCAGCAAGATGGCGTCCCCCTTCACCCCGGCGGAGGAGCCCAATCTTGGCGCGCTCACCCTGGCTGTGGACTACAACTTCCCCAAGAAGGCGCTGGTGGTGACCATCCTGGAGGCCCGGGGCCTGCCGGCGGTGGATGAGGAGTCGGGCAGCTCCGACCCTACGTGAAGATGACCATCCTGCCCGAGAAGAAGCACCGCGTCAAGACCCGGGTGATGAGGAAGACCCTGGAGCCTGTGTTCGACGAGACCTTCACCTTCTACGGCGTGGCCTACAGCTCGCTGCCCGAGCTGGTGCTGCACTTCCTGGTGCTCAGCTTCGACCGCTTCTCCCGCGACGACGTCATCGGCGAGGCCATGGTGCCGCTGGCCGGGGTGGACCCCAGCACAGGCCGAGTGCAGCTCACCCAACGCATCTGCAAGAGGAGCATACAGGTGAGGGGGAGAGGGAGAGAGAGGAAAAAAGTGCAACACAAACACACATGCGCAAACTCACACATGTGTACACGCATGAACGCGCTTCTGCAAGAGGAGCGTATGGGGCAGGGGGAGAGAGTGGGGGAGTGAGGGATTGAGGAAGAAAGTGCAGCACTTAAATACACACGCACACACACACACACACAGACATGCGTGCACACACACGTACTGAAGCTCACACACGTGTATGCAAACACCTGCAGATATGCTCTTACATGCTCATATGTACACACACACATGCACACGCACACACATGCACAAATGATACATTTGAAATGCTTAGCTTGAGATGCATTCATCACTTTCCCCCTGACCCCAGCTACTTAAGAGACCTGTTCATGGGGAGCAGAGCGAACAGCAGGGCTGCGTGCCTGACCCAGGACAGGTACAAGCAATTACAGCCACTGTGGTCGAAAAATGACTCCATTATACAGCACTTTAGCTGCTGTCTCAGTTCAGCTGGAATTAAGAGGCCTCTCACGTATATGACACTTTAATTCAACAGCTAGACTCATTGAGCTTGCCTTGTTACATATTAGTCTGTTTCATGTTAGTTCAATGCTATCCACTGGCTATGGCGGAGACAACCATTGTATCAGGACAATCCATCTCACTAAGGTACAAAAAAAAGACATTTTCACATTTTAATATTTTAGTTAGAAAAAACTTACTTGAGAATTTGAGTACGCTCACCCACATCTGCATATGTGCACACGCACACCTATACTCACACACTCATTCACATATACATGCTCACCCACCCATGTACACAATCACATGTCTCCCTCTCTCTCTCTTACACACACGCACACACACACCTTTCACACACAAACTCACGCCTCACACACAGACACACACACATGCGCACACACTCCTTTCACACAGTCAGACACTCACATCACACACAGACACACTCACACACACTTTTCACAAACTCACACACACACACACGCACGCACACACAGGAGTGCACGGAAGGTGTGTGAGCCCGGAAGGTCAGTGGCTGTATTGATTGCAGCCCCATTAAAGAGCCTTAACTGCAGGCAGGAGGAGGAGGAGAGCAGGAGCCAGGCCCGCGCGCGTTATCTCCTCCTGCAGAGGGGCATCGATCAAAGCCACAGAACAAGGCCCTGATAGTAATATCATTATCCCTGCGGCCGTACACAAGCACCAAACATCCTTACGCCCTCCTAACGCTGTGCTCACAAAGGGCCAGACTTTACCCAGCGACTCCTGTTTAAACAGCGGCTGGCTGCCTCTTTCCTCTGACGCTTCACCCTAAAACCTGTCCAAATAACCCCCCTTCCCCCATTTAGATGGCACAAGCTTGACCTGTTGGTTGGTCTTGTCCCTTCTGTATCAGGTTCAGTCAGTGGTAGAGGAAGGGAAGGGGACACCAATATGGGTAATCTCTACTTCTTTATCCCCCTCGGTCAGCCCCGCTGTGATTGGCTGATCACCTTGGACCTCAAAACTGCCGCCAGCCTTTCACAGCGAGCTGTAAATAATGTTGAGGCCATTAGGCTGCAACACAGTATGGGCAGACACATCACAGCATAACCTTAACCCTCTAACCCCTTATACACACACACACACACACACAAACATGCGTATTCGCACTCACACACAAACACTCACAATCAGTGGTGCTCAGGCGCACATACAAACTCGCACACGTACATTCACGCAAACTGAGACACACAAACACATACAGTCACCCGCCCACACAAATACACACATACACACAAGAACACACACACACACACCTGCAGTACCCCCACACAATCATTCATCAACACCTTTCTGTGCTTGGAAGAGAACTGCCTTTAATTGAATCCACTCTGCTTCCTCAGTGAAGCGGAGGCTTTTCAGAAAGGCAAGAAATCGATTCTCTAAGAGAGAAAGTGACAGAGAGAAGAAAACCAAGAGGAGGAAACCTGGGACATCACAGTATGTAACTGTGATGAAGAGAATAAAAAAGCTACTGAGTGAGAGGGACGAGCCTTTGACAAAGATAAAATTTGGGGATTAAAAAAAAAAAAAAAAAAAAAAGATGACCTCAGCAGTTGAAAGCCCAGCTGGGGTGAGCATGAAAGTTTAATATGAAGAAGGTTTACAATGGCAGGAAAAGATCCCCTTTAATTATTTAAGGGTGGGGCAGTAAAACTGCCACCATCGTTATGTTGGCGATATCTCAACCGTTTAGGGCTCGACCGAAAGCGGATGAGGAGCTTAGTGGCAGATAACGCCTAATGCAGGCGGAAAGTTTCATCTGCCTCTCGTTTGCATATAAAGTACCTGTGTGAGCGCTGCAGCCGCGGCCCCTGTCAGCCCGCAGCCCTGGCAGGTACGGTAGAGCAGAACGCATTATGAGACTCTGCTGTGCTTCAAAAACTGTGCCATTCTTTGATCCTCAAAATCAGCATCCAGCACCAAACAGTTAGCGCTTCCCAGGTGATTTTTTTTTTTTATTTTTACCTTCAATCCGTTCTTCAATCCCCTCAGACATTCGGTGTATTTCCTTTCAAGTTTCTTACATTATGGCAAACACATGCCAGAACTTAAAAAGGCAGCACACCATCCAACAGGTGAAATGCTTTTGTACAAAATGCAAACTCCGGATGTTCCTAATTCAATGTGAAGCCCTTGCTCAGAAATTTGGATAATTTTCTTTCAGGTTTCTTACAGTTTTGCAACCTTACATCACACATAAAAAAGCAACTGTTAGTCATTTATAGTTAGTTATAGTTTGTATTTATATTATATATGGTATTATTATAGTTACTAACCAGCACTATGCTCTGGGTGCGATTAATTTATGGTGTGGGATGGAAATGACCTATACAGTTATCTCCAGGTCCATTAGCACCTTGGATCGCTCCTGCACACTAGCTGTGCAGTAAATATTGACTCTCCCCCTCCTCCTGCAGAAGTGGCTGCTAAGTGGTGCAGGGGCATAAAGTTTGATTGCAATGCAGGCCCACTGTAATTTAGACACCATTATACAGTAGCAATTGAATGAACAACTATAAACCACAGATATTTCCTATAGGCCTTGATATGGTCCGCTAAGCACTGATACCAGCAATTTGACTCATGAACAGACACATACACGCACACACACACACACACACACACACACACACACACACACAAACGCATGCATGTACCTACAAATTGTCACGCATTCAAGGCAATGCACACAACACATAACACACATGTACTCACTGGACACACAAACACAAATACATGAAAATATGTGCAAACGCAATCATGCACAAAAACACACACCCATGTATACAAACATACACTAACAGAGACACACACACACACACATATACACACACACTCAAGCATATGCGTCGACGCACATGCATTGTTTGTGTTCACATTCATATTCATATTTGTACAGAGATTCACAAGCTGGGATAGATAGTTCCAGGGCTGTTGTCTCCTCTCTCACACTTTCCCTGGAGTTTAGCCCAAGCCACAGCCTGCCTCCCACCACTTGTTGCCTTGGTAACACCTTGCAGCTGCATCGGAATCTGCACACAGAGAAAGAGAGTGGAGAAACAAGGCTATGAGCAACTGAGAAAGAGGGACACTGTGCACTACCAAACAGGCATAGAGGCACTGTGTGTGTGTGTGTGTGTGTATGTGTGTGTGTGTGTCTGAGACAGTGAATGTTTGTGTGAGTGTGGGTGTGTGTAACACGTGTTTAAATGTGAGTAAGTATGTGTGTGCGGGTGTGTTTTTGCATGTGTAATGCATGAGTAAGTAGGCATGAATATCTATGACTGTGTGTGCGTGCATCTGTTTTTGTGAGTCAGTGTGTGTGCATATCAGTGTACTGACAATCTCTGCTCTCCTCTTTGCTGCAGTGTGTGTGTGTGTGTGTGTGTGTGTGTGTGTGTGTGTCTATGTATACTGACACTCTCTAGTCTCCTTCCTTTACTGTGAGAATGTGAGTGAGTGTCCCTGTGCTCATGCACACATTATATATACTGATGCGCTGCCTTCCTTCTTGCAGTGTGTGTATGCGTCTCTGTGTACGTATGCATGTGTGTGTGTTTGTACTGACATTCTCTCCTGTCCTCTTGCAGTGTGTGCGTGTATGCTGACACTCTCTGCTCTTGTCCCTGCAGTGTGTGAGTCGCGGGGAGCTGCTGGTGTCTCTGTCCTACCAGCCGGTCACCCACAGGCTGAGCGTTGTGGTGCTGAAGGCTAAACACCTGCCCAAAATGGATATCACAGGCCTGTCAGGCAGTGAGTGCCTCATGTCATCTTCACTCAAACACTGGAGAGCTCACTCTGACACGCTAAGCTTCGAACACATATTGGACTTAAATCACATACGTGAGTCTTCATGCAGACAAATGAAGCTTCACTCACATGAATGAAGTTCAGTCAAACACATGAAACTTCACCTCACATTAGGCTTCAATCACATGAACGAAGGCTTCACATACATCTTCAAACTTCATGTTGTAAATGTACACCTAAGCCCTCACATCTATTGGACTGTACCTTTATCTGTGTTTATTTAACATCATCTTTACATTATGCTTTATGCATGTTTATGGTTGAAACACATAACAGACCACTTAAAGGGACACCCTGTGTGCTTATGTAGAGTCAGAGCAACTTACCACTACCATTTCAATTCAATCTGCATGCAGATAAATGTAATCTGTGCATGTCTCTAGAATTAATGTTAAGTACATTGACACACTGACAGTAGGTCAATGAGACCTGTCATGTAGCTCTTTAAAAAAGTAATGAAAGACACCTTCGAGCTAGAACAACACTTTTGGCTTGCACAGTGCATTGTGTTTATACATTACATACATAAATGAAATTAAATAATTTGATTGTGGGTGGTTTAGAACCAGACATTTTCAGATCTGTTTAAGATGCTCAAGGTATTCCATTCCATCCTCTCAAGATGGCAACACAGCAGGCCTGTAGAACTTCCACACAGCAGTGGCGTGTCAACTGGCTTACAAAACAACACCTCTGACAATAGGTTAGGCAGCAAGACAGCAGGGAGTAGTGAAAGCATCCTCAAACATAGAATGAAAATACAATTTCACCAATTACAATTCTTTTAAATATTAACAAATGTATAAATATATATAACAAAGAAAAATGAATTGCCACCCAGTTTTTGAGTTGCTGGGAGGTCTATATCCTCTCCTCTGAGATGAACTACCAGTGGTACCAGTGTTGGAGTTTACGCGAATGACAAAATGCTGTTGGGGCTGGGATAGTCTGTGGCCAGCCCTGCTTCAGAAGAGTACCAGAGTGTGCTGTATTAGGTTGTTACTTGGCACATAATTGGTTCGTTCAAAGAGTTTGTAATACAGTTAAGTAACCTAGCCTGATTACTTTGGTTTGATTTGGATGATGAAAACCAGTGCACCCCGTGATTCTTGCGGACCAGGGCTGGCCACACTTGTGTAGGAATTGGGTTTCAGTCAGGATGTGTTCCCTCTATCGTCTCACCACTCTGTCTTTTCTCCTCACTCCCCCCCAGACCCGTACGTGAAGGTAAACGTGTTCTACGGCCGCAAGCGCATCGCCAAGAAGAAGACGCACGTGAAAAAGTGCACGCTCAACCCGGTCTTCAACGAGTCCTTCATCTACGACGTGCCGGCTGAGCTGCTGCCAGACATCTCCGTGGAGTTCCTGGTCATCGACTTCGACCGCACCACGAAGAACGAGGTGGTGGGCAGGCTCGTGCTGGGCACGCACAGCCCCAGCTCCTCTGGTGCCACCCACTGGCGGGAGGTCTGCGACAACCCCCGACGGCAGATCGCCAAGTGGCACAACCTCAGCGAGTACTAGAACCCCATCCCTTCGCCCTCCCCCAACACACACACGTACACACACATGTGCGCGCGTACACATACATACACACGTGTGTGCGCCGGGGGACTCAGAGAAAAGTCCCCCCGTCCCTCTTTCAGATGGTGGTGACTCCTCTCACATCATTTTTATCCTCCTGAAAATGCAACAGCCGAAAAAAAAACAACAAGGGGGACTTGTACAGTGAACTGTTTGCGTCAGTGAAAAAATATAATAATTAAAAAAATAACCATGACGATTACTATCATAACAGGGGCTGACAAAAAAAAAAAAGAAAAGAAGGACTTTTTGAAGAATTAGAGCACAAATTATCATGAGTCACTAATAACAAAGAAAAGACTGAATGATTGGTTGCTATGAAGAAACCAAAACTTATCAAAAGCAAAAGATATATACAAGACTGTTAAAACAATTGATTTGGTCCCATACTGTGGGAGAAAAAGAAGGGGGGAAAGGAGGGATGGGTGTTATCCAAGAAAAAAATATCATTTTTTAAAAAATGAAAGAAAGACAACAACTGAGAGTTCATGTGCCCATCCCACCCCCCTCTGGCCTCCCAGGTTTTGTATTGATGGTGTCTACTTTCCATTTATTGCATGCCTGAACAAAGAAACAAAACATTCAATGGAAAAAAAAATGTGATGTGAAGACGCAGTGAAGTACAGTACATGCTACTGGAACTATTTAGTTATTACTTGTTCTCTCCTCCTTAATTCCACAGAAAGGGGTGAGGCAAATCCAGAACAAGCTCAAACCATGGGTGGGTGGTGGGGAGTCGGGGGTTGGGTGGGGGGTGGGGGCTTGGGGTGGGGGGGAGTTGGAGGGTAGAAGGTGATCAGGGAAGGGATAGCTTTCCTGATGAGTTAGATTTACCCCCATCCCTCTGTTTGACATTCAGAGAAAACCAGAATCTGCTCATGAGTCTGTAACGTCATTGTTGTGATCGATTTCTTCCCCCAAGCGCCTATGCCTGTGACGTTAACTCTGAAAACCGTGAAACTTGGAATGCGATTGTTTGATATGGATGAGACAGATGAGGGTTTCATGGTCTATGAATATATATTATTATATATAATATTCTGTCTTGGGCAGAATATATAAATATATTCACCCCCTGAATACATAAAAATACAGTTAAACCATTCCCATTTACAAATGAAAAGCAACATGCAATATTTTGGTTGCATTCAGAATGTTCCTCTAGTTTATTATTTTTTAAAACTACTGTTTAAAAAAATACTTTTAAAACTACTGTTTAAAACTAATTTTTTAAACAATCATTTTAAGAAAAGTTTTCAAAGATAAAAAAATGTCCCTATATGGCTTGGTTGTGGTTATGCAGTACAGTGTGTTCAAATACAGTGCCTGGATGATGAATCTTTTTATCTCCAGGGTATAGCAAGTGCCACAATAAAATAATACCGGGGGGGCCAGCTGGGGGGCTTTTTCCCTTTCAGCTTTCACCCAAATAAAAACTCAAAATAACCCCATATTAGTCCTGTGAAAACCAGATTGGGAGATTTTATTTCATATTGGCCAAAGACAAAAAAAAAAAAAGCTTGACAAGATTATCTTTTCTGATACTTTTTGCAATTATGAATTCTAATTAGTTTTTTATTCATTTTTTTTCTGTTTATATTTCCCCCCCCCTCTACCAAGACTCTTTAGAGGATTAATCTGTTTCAGAGCAGTGAAGCAGTACGTGCAGAACACAGATGGATTCGGGCCTCACTGTTCTCTGTAGAAGAAACATAAATAAAATCCCTCTGTGCTCTTCACAGCATCACATTTGCTGTGGTTATTACTTTTGTGATGAGAACTGTACTTATTACCACAGAGTGCGCTACACTGTAAATTGCATTGTAATATATAGCAAACACTGTCTGTGGCTTCCTAATTGAACTGTGTAATAATAGCGCCACGCCGCTTTGAGCCGATAGTATACATGAGGACAGTTTGTATTCTGATCGACAGATTGGCAGGCAGTGCTGTGGGCCTGTGGTGTCTGATCAGGGAGGCCATGACCCCGTGACCCTGTCTCCTCTCAGTAGAACTGTCTTTCGTTTATTGTGACCCTTAGATTATATCTGCACCTTAATCATGTTTACCAATGTTAGAATGGGGATATGTATGTGTGTGAGTGAGTGTGTGGGAGTGTGCATGCATATGCGTGTGTGCTTGTATGACTGTGTGCATGTGCATTGGTGTGTGAGTGTGTGTTAGGGTAATGGTAGTTCACAGAAATGCTGGTAGGCAAACTGAGGCATGAAAAGACTCAGAGATGGTACTGAGCGGTGTTTTCTCTTTTTGCGTTCATCGCTGAAACAAAGTGGAAGGGGTTCTCCTGCTCCAGAGGGTCCCTTAGGAAGACTTTGAACTGCTCAGATCCCGGGGTGATCAAAAAGCTGTATTTCAGCTGCTTACGTCGCCCTCTGTTCAGCCTAACCGTTTCTGAAGTTGTAAAATGTAACAGCCCAGTCAACACCAATAACGCTGACGATTCAGCAGTCTGTCTCTGTGCTCTGTTGGTACTTGCAGATGTTCTTTTTTTTTTTTAAAGGCCACACTTCAATACAGCACAGTGGCATGGGCTGGTTTTTTGATGCACGTCAATGGCTTTTCAGTTAGCATTCTCCCAGCATGGCACCTGTGAGACTTCTCTCCTGGGAAGAAGGTTGGTACCTGTCTGCCACAGTGCAGGTGATTTGTGACCCTTAGCCTATTGTGACACAACAAAGCTGAAGTTGATTATATATTAGTCTGTCCAGTTGCTTGGGCTTTCCATTTTGTTCCAAATCTCACTTAGCTGTTGGGTGCAGATTGAGTATATCACCCCACTGGAGGCACTTGTCAGGAAGCTCTGTCAATAAATGAATTACTTAATTAACAAGTAAATACTAGAAATGTGATGGTAAATACAGTACACAGGATTGGAACTGAAGGATTACTGTACTGAATAAACAAATGCCTTAGCAGCTTGGAATACTACAAACCTGCTCGAGCAGAGTAGTACTGTACTAGTCCTTGTGGCAGAATTTTATCCATTTATCGTAGCTCATTTGAAAAAGCCCGAAACCCAACGCCTCCTGTTACCTTTTGGTATGGAAAAAGTGCATCAGCAGACTTTAAAGTGTGTGTGCATTGACTGTGTGTGTTTGTGTATGTACGCATTCACGTGGGAGGGAGGCTGTCCTCTTTCGCTGCTCTCAGAAGGAAAGAGGCATGCTGTATATATTGTAACATAGTGAATCTACAACCTTGCTCTTGTTTTTTTATTATTATTTTTTTTTTTTTTTTACAAAATATACATATATAATAAAAAAAAGCATTGCCATCAGCTGAGTCTAGGTGATATTCATGATAACAGAACATCACACCCTGGCAAAACTTGTATAGGAGCACACTGTGTAGAAAATGGAAATCCCATTTTATTTTGTACTTAATGTCTTGTGTGGGCCAGAGCCTTGCTGTTATTTCTTTTTGAACGGGGAGATGAAAACCTGAGTGGCAGCAGGAATTGTAATTAGATGTGTGCCGTCTGTTTCTCTCTTTGCATGGAATATTTGCAAATAAGAAAAGTCAAGGCTGAAAAAAAAAAACTTTTCAGCAATGTTTACCCAGAAACGGCCTCCTTTTGTACTTGGGTTGAAATCAAGACATCAAGTAAATATCTTTTTGGCGCAGTATAATGTGAGAGGCAGTTGATTTAATAGGCCTTCCCAGCAGTAATAACACCGGACAAATACAGTAATCGCCGTTGTGCTTTGTCAGTGTGCACTGTAAAGAAACACTTGCCCATGGGAACAGATATTCTGTTTTCTTGTCTTTTTTTTTTGAAGTTCTATTTTTTTGTAGAGCTCTTTGTGTCTGTTTAAGAGGCTGTCAGCTCCATCTATGGTTGAATATAACGGACGTGAAAGCTCCTGAACCCACCGTCAAATCAAATTAGCGTTCACACGGTAACCTCAAATGGTTCCTGTTCCCCTGGCACAGATGTGCGCGAAAGACTCAGACAAGGTCCTGTGTGCCCATGGCCTCATGTGCCCCTGTCCACCGTGCAGAACTGTCTCTGCCCGGGCCCCCAGAAACAGCCGAATGGGAGCTTTCCTCAATTTACAGTCTAGCCAATCATCAGAGAGATGCTCCTCTGTTGTACGATGCTGTTGTGAGCAGCTAACTGAAGCGGATCTAATGGGTTGGGGGGGGGGGGTATAGCAGATGTTGAAACATTTTTTTTGAGTGGCTTGACAAGAATACCATAACATGGCTCAGGGGGTCGGGATGTGGAGATTGAGGTGATTATGCATTTTGGGGGGGTAGGAAATGGGGTTTGTTGTTGGGCACGTTGTTGTCGTGAGCGTTTGCAGGCAGAGTGGCCAGGTGGGGGCGCTCTTCAGAGCTGCAGCAAGGGGGAGGTAGCGCAGAGGGTCTTGACTCTTGGATCCCGTTGCGCATCCAGATGGACTAGGTACAGCACGACGCCATCCGCACTGGGATCCCCTTCTCTCCAGTTACTATTCTAATTTTTTTACTTTATTATTCTCTCTTCGCTCAGCGTTTTTCTTTTCATCCTCCATCCTTGCCTTCTCTCTCAATTTGCTTCAGTCCCTTTCAATTTTCAGTCCCTACATCTTTCTCTCTCTCTCTTTTTATTACCCTGCGAGAAGGGTATTGCATAAATTTTAGATACATATGCATATTTGTTTTTTTTTTCTTGTCTTTGTACTGCGGCTGTGGTATCTCTCTTAGCAAGGTTCTGATGTGATAGGAATGAGGAAATGTATAATTATAGGGAGAACTGTTAGCATGCTATTCCTCCACATAGGGCTCAGCGGATTTGCTGCAGTACAGTCTTACAGATTTATTGAACTTGTTACCAGGGAAGGGGGGTAAATTCAATTTAGGCAAACAAAGGTGAGAGACAGGACCCGCTGCACAATGTACGCTCTTCGTTAAAACTCAGAGGGTGAAGGATGCGCTTTTCTCTCTTTCAGAGAGTGAATGAGCGGGATGGTACAGTGTGACTCACACATGCGTGTGTGAGGGCCAGATGGGATGAGACCAAATCAGAGTCTTTGTCCAGTTTCATACGTATCCCTTAATCTATGATGAAAGATGCTGTGATGCTGAAAATTCTGGAAGCTACTCCCTCTCTGAGCATATAGAATAGTTTCATGCAAATCAAATGTGATACCACACTGTATTAGCTGCTGTTGTCTACTTCCTCTTCTTCTGGTATTCAGGCATACGTCAAGAGTCTATAAGGATAACCTGGCTTTTGTGAATCAAAGAGTTCTGTGGTGTACAGCATGTATGCAAAGTCTGGTCTTACATCGTTGCAATGTAACCCAAAGCCCTCCCCAGAGAGAAGACCAACCGTTGTTCCACATCTGCCTCACTCTCTAGTGTTAGCCATTGTGAGTTATTTCACCACCAGCAAAAAGAAGGTCAAAACTAGTGATGGAAGAACAAGGCGTTATGACATCACAAATGGGCAGGGCTACCATTGTGCCATTGTACTCAGAGCCATTGATAGAGACCTGCATCAGATTTGCCATTACCTGACTGCATTGAACCAATCATTGCATTTTGCTGTGGAGAGCAAAACTTTTTGTTTGGTTCAAAGAGTTCAGTGGCTGACAGCTCACGATAGCGACACCTATTAAGGGGATCATGAAGCCTTACTTTACTATCACTAGTCAAGACACATATTACCGCTCTAGACCAGAATACTGGACACGAATAAGACCAGAATAAGACACAATGTATGTCAACGTACTCTCCACTCCTGTCCCACACAATGTTGTCTTTATAAAATATGCAGTGTAGTACAGAGAGCAAGCACATGGTGGACAGTGCACCACCTCACAAAACCATGGAGTCTTTGGAGAAATTTCACCATAGTTTAACTTGTCCACCAGGTAATGCTCCAGGTTATGGTGTAATTTCGATAACGCTGTGATGTGTCATTGTTTTGATTTCTTATCAAGTATCCTGTTCACTGAGCTTTTGAAAGCAGTGTCTTTCTGTCTGGTGTGTACTATTCCCCTGACCTGGCTAAGGGCTCTGTATATGTGCTGATTTTTAGGGTTCCCCCTCTAAATCCCCAACAAATACCCCACCGCTACCCCTTGTCATTCCTGTTCACTCCCCCCAATACTCTTCCTCTACCCTATCTCTCTTTTGTCGTCTGGTCTCTTGTACTATTGAACTGAACTGGGGTTAAAATATGAAAAAGTGAGAACTCAATTGTAGTAATTACAATGACCTAAATTGATATTGATGATAATTTTAAGGTAAATAACTTTTACGTGGAAAAAATACAAATAAAATCAAGTAACCTGAACTGTGTTTAAAGTGCATAATGCCATAAAGTCTATGCTGAATATATTACACTAATGCTAACTTGTATGTTGAATTTGTTAACACACATTGAACGTGCAAATAAAAACTGATACACCAACTCTGTCACCAAGTTTTTCTTCCCTTGATGAGAACTTCTTCTCATACATAGTCACACACACACACACACACACACACACACACACACACACACACACACACAAATATGCGCATACAAAAAACCTGCCATTCAAAAAACTGAATTGACATAAAAACTAATGCAAGCACAGACATGCAACATACAATGACACAAATATCTGTGCAGACACCAACTACTTTTTACATTCAGCAATTAAGCAGACACCCTAATATGCAGTGACTACACACGTACACAGTGTTTGCACACATTTCTACAGTGACACACACATTGTAGGCTCACAGATATAATAAAATACAACACATTTTCTCATGCAGAGATATAGACAGGCCCATGCACACATACTTCAACATTACATAGATTCAGCACCCAAATACATTGACACAGCAATGCATACAATACACAGGGACAAACAGCGTTTTCTCACAACTTTTATTAGAAAGACAAAATTTAAATGAAGGAGAAAGATTTCATAATGATGCTTGCAGATGGTTTTCCTATGAACAAGAAAATGTAGCCAGAGTAAAACAAAAGATAACATTCAACACTTAACTTTGGCCTATGAAGATGGTGTAGTAGCCTATACTGGTGTTGGAAATACGTACAGTTATTGTACAGTAAGGGCTAGACCACACACGTAAAGTATGTGTGTGCTTACAGAAACTCATAAATGCACAGTTTACCCCACGTTGGGAAAGTACAATAACTGAATTAAACTCCACCCTTCCGTTAAACTACATAAAATTTGTTGCTATCGCTGACTAATTTAGACTCCAGGCTGCATTTCAAACCTTCACCGCAAACTGCTGAGTGACAGTAAAGTAGCCTATACGTACGGTCAACTACACATACAACTCGTCGGACAGAAGGACCCAGTCGTTGAAAGCTGCGTGCAGTGGGTTCGTCGTGTGTTTACACTGCGTCTACATTGCGTGTGCTCACTGGATAACTTCAAACTTTGGCACTTATTGACTATTGAAACAATAGCAAAATAATTATGAAGCTGGAGGTTCAGTGACACAGGTAAGTGTTTCTATATAGTATGTACTCGAGCGACATAGCTTTCCTTCGTTTCGGTAAGAATATCCAACTTAATGTTACAATGACCAGCTAGTGTACTGCTTGCCTAGTTATGGTGCTGTATTTTATACAAAGCGGTAAGTTCACACTGATAGGGACTCTCAACCAAAAAACATGGTGCAAGTTTTGGACAATGGGTTAACAACATGATATGTTTAGTGTAAGTTAACCTCTTTAAGTGAAGTAGGTTTTCATTCCCAGGGAAAACCGAAAAACTTGGGAGTTGAATTTGCCCTCAAAACGTAATTCATTTCGCCTTTTCAGCACTCCTAGTTGCTCACGTCAGTATAACTTGCTGAAAAAAATGTCCTTTGTTTGCATGACTTTCGCTTGTCCAAAAAGTCCTTACTGTGAAGAAATACTGGCCATCTGTATATCTATATGTGATTTAATTAGAATAAAAATGTTTTAAATGAATAATGTTGTTTAGTTGGTAGTTATCCTATCTGCTATTAGCATACTAAGTAGCCTACCATAGTAGTTTAGAAATATATGATTGACATTTTTGAATGTTGTGCTCTCGAATTAATTATAATGGTGCTGAATGTTATTTAATGTTAAACAATCTGGCATAGCTTCAGTACAACATTTCTGCGTGTTAAACTTAAAAGTGGGTGTTGTATGATTTATATCGCTTTCAATGCAACTTACAACGTATTTCTGGCTACTGCTTTCTGAATTTTCAGTTTTAAAACTGACGTCGAACATAGCGGTGTTTATTCAACTGTAACTTTCTGGAAAAAATATACGTATACATCTCTTAGGTGCCTTTAAAATGGTCAACCTCTCAGGCCTATCACAACTACAAGCACGGGGTTTTTCCTAAGTGTAGTGCCCGTGGTGAAATGAGTTGAGAACAAGGGAAGAGCGCCCGGTCGTTTGCAGTGCAGTTTCTCTTTTCGTGCCTTTTTACCAAGAACAAGGCTACTGTTAAGCTACTTGGTGCTGAGAAGGAAAATACATCTGAATGAGACCTGACGTTAACCTACAGTTTTAAATGTAAGAAGAAAGTTTGAATAAATTATGTCCGATGTAAAACAGTGAACATGCACCCAGATCTATCTCAGTGAAGGAGAATAACAGGTTTGCGTTGATCGAGTGAAAGACACCAAACCCACCCGCATCTAAGTGATATGCAATAATGAACCTAACTGAAATCAACAACAATTAAATAATGGCAAATAATACACTTTTATAGGAATCGTCGTCTATAGCGTAAACCTTTAATTATGCAGGTCCTTTGGAAAGAATTATATATTTTACATTACTTAAGTCTGAGTGTGTGGCTATATGCAGTTTTAGGCTATACTTAAGTGTATGTAAATATAGATGGCTTAACATTTTTCGTAAATCAAATGACAAAATGGATTGGAACTGAGTTTTCCATTGAAATGTTTTTCTCCTGAGGAACTCACTGAAAACTTTTGCTCCCTCTGACAAATGACAAAAGAGGCCATTGAATTGTAAAAGAATTACAATGGCTCAAATACGCACCCCAACAAATTCTGGACCTTGTAATGGGTACAGTGTTACGGATACCGGAAAGATGTCCGGAGTGGCAGTCGGTCTATTTTGTTCTATAGCTTACCTCCTTTTGCGCAGGCTATGTGTAGCTATTTTGTGAGGATGCAGCACGTGGGAAATAGGTGCTTGACAGGTGCGTTCATTAGATGTTACTGTCTCAGTGGTTACAACAGCAGCTCTGACGGTGTTATTGTCACATGTTAATCCAACTCAGCAGCACATCGCGTTATCACATGAGCGCAGGCTATAATTAGCCAGTTCCTCTTTATTTTCGAGGGTGCAAAGTGTGTCATAGACCCGTGTGACATTCGAAAGAGCCTTTAAACTGCCTTAAAATGTTGAAGAGACACATCCCCGCATATACATTGAAAAAATAAAGCAAAAATAGGTCTCCTTTCGCCTCCACTCAGGAAGATTGTATGACCTGTTAGCGGCTCGAGCCACTTCTGATTGATCCATTGTGAGTGTCATTATCCTGCCATTCAGCAAGCCTGTGTGCGTGCGGGTGCTCCAGGTTGACCCGGGCGACCACCCTACATTAGTGTTATTGCAGTTTGACAGTGCTGTTGTGTCTGACATGGCTGCTCATCTCTGCTCGTTGAACATGATGTTGTCTGTGATGAGGTCTGTAGTTTTAACAACAGCAAAAATGATTTTTTTTGTTTCTCCAGGCCCGGTTTTGTGGATGGAGTCATCGCGGGGGTCGGGGGCATCGGGTGGCCTGTCCCGCGAATACAAGCTGGTGATGCTTGGTGAGGGAGGGGTGGGGAAAAGCGGTGAGTATAGCTGACGTTCCTCCCTCTCTCTGTCCTCCATCTCTCTGTGCCTCTCTCCTCTCTTTTTGTCTCCTTTTTCTCTCTGCATCTCTGTTTTGCCAGCTCTTTCTGTCTCTCCCTCACCCACTCCCTCTCTCTGTCTCACTCACTGTCTCCCCTCCTTCTTGTTTTAACCCTTATATTCAGATTAAAGGAGTTTAATAGCTCTATCACTCAGTCACCCTCTCTCTCATTCCCTCTGTCTTTCCCTCCCACTCCATCTCTCTCTCTCTTTCTCTTTAGTTGTTAGGCAGCAGGTTCACATTTGGCTTGTGATTTGCCTGAGCTTCATCCAGGGTTTCACTGAGTCAGCCAGTGGGGTAATCTTTGTCCGTTGCACAAACTCATTTTTGTTTTAAGTGTCTCTTAGCAACAGTGGGGCGGGGTCATGGCCTCGATGCTCTGGCACCTAGCAACTATTTTTCCTTTTTGTGGCTGCTGTTGCCGTGGAGACTGGAAGAATTCACCTGGCATAGGTAGAGAAGCAGTAATTTGTGCCTCAGAGGAGATGGCAAGGACCGAAAGCTTAACTCATTTAATTCATACTCAGTGTCATCTTGGAAAACCAGAAAATACGCATACAGTAATGCACATGCATATGTGTGCACATGGACAAATGCATGTATACACATACACACGCAAACACAAAGTACATCAGACATTACAGGCATCAGACACGCACCCGCATATGCATGCATACAGACTTGCAGTCGAACACACACACATTTATATTTATGTTTATGTATAAATAAACTTCTCGCAAAGGTCTCACCCAGTTGCAGTCTGTGACAGCCATCCCTGCCTGCAGGGAAGGGAACAGTGAGATGGCAGGAGGCGGTAGTGGGGAGGTGTTGGTTTAGAGGGGGCCAGAGGAGCGATGAAAAGCGAATGAGATGGGGGAAGGACTGCCAGTCTGCCTTACCTTGAGTTGGGAAAACACCCACATGTCTGCAGCCCCCTAACCCAATGTGTTAGCGTGTCTTACTTGATTCTCCTCTTGACTGCTGTTTTGTTATGCATGTTGGACTATATTTTTTATGATAGGTTTTTTGTAAATAAAGATATTATTATTATTATTATTATTGATCTGTCTTTATTACTCTGTCTTTATAGAATTTACTTAAAAGGTTAGCTGTAGTATAATCATTGTATTGGCACCTGTAAGCATTAAGGTCAAAGTGCTGGATTTAATAGCCCTTCCGTAGATGTGTTTGAACAAAAGAGAGACAGTGGGGGCCAGGGCTAGTTACAGGTGCATAAGGAGGATGTAACTGGATCTGCATCTCACTGTCCCTCGTCTCTTCTCTCTGTCTGCAGCCATTATCATGCAGTTCATCAGCCACAGGTTCCCCGAAGACCACGACCCCACTATAGGTGAGTGTGCGTACGTGCGGGTATGTGTGTTTGTGTGAGCATTGATGTTGAGTGTGCATGCATTTGTGAGTGTGTGGTTTTGTTAGTGGTGTTTCTTGTGGCCAGTGTCTGTCCTTGCTTGCAGTATGTTGCCATTTATAAGAGCATGTGTCTGTATGCAACTACCAGCATCTGCACCTCTGCCTTCGTGTGTGTGCGTGTGCATGTGTATGTTCTAGTAGGGGGCACACGTTTCTGTGGGTCTGTCTCCTGCTGCTTTGTCTGTCAAGCTCTATATCTCTATCCTGCAAATAGCCCCAGAATCACTCTGCTTGTCTTGTGTCTGTGTGTGTGTCTGTATGAGTGTGATTACCTGTGTCAGTAAAATCATTCCATACTGGTGTGTGTGTCCTGTGGCAGGCTGTGCATGTCTGTGTGCGTGTCTCAAAGCACAGCTGTGAGCATGAGTGCGTCTGTGTGTGCGTGACCCTGTGTTTGCGCCTGCATTGAGCTCTGAGTTTGTTTGTTGTGTGTGCCCATGCTCTCCCCATGTGTTCCTTCAGAAGGAGAAATGGAAAGCAACGCGCCCGCATGCTGTTCTGAAAAGGCTTGACCCGGGGTGATTTATTACCCAACTGTCCTTGCTCCTTCGCCTTGTCATGGTCTGTCTTTGGGCCCTGCCCCTTCCCTTTCCCACCCCGACCGTACACTCATCTCCGTTTCCTCCCACAGAGGACGCCTACAAGACTCAGATTCGCATCGACGACGAGCCAGCCAACCTGGATATCCTGGACACAGCAGGACAGGTAGGTCTTCGCCAGTGAGGGAGAACCCAGAAATCCCACCTTCATAAAGGAGGCGTAACACCTCAAAAGCACGTAGTAACTGTGTTATACAACATTCATAAACAGACTGTATCTGTGTAATAACACTTAAGTATTTCCTGGTGTACGCTAATCTTGTGCATCATGTGTAAGATATAAAACAGTAGTCATGAAAAAGAGGTGGTGCATAGCTGTGTTTAATATGTAATTAAGCACAATGTTTACATAAGGCCATGTACTTTCCTTTGTGAATGCCATGTGAAGCTGTATGTATCAGGTGTCTTACACATGCAGAGAATATATTATTCATATTTATAATATTTAACATGCATTTTTCCCAAAAGGGTTTGAGCCAGGGTGAGATTTACTGGGCGAGACTGCTAGTTCCTTTACTGTGTCACTCGACCAGCTCTGACCCCACCCACATCCCTGTTCCTCTTTCTCCTGGTCACTTCCTCTTTCTCTTTGCTTGTCCCTCGCTTGGTCTGAAATTGAAGTGCGAATTCAACAGTGTGCTGAGACTTAATTTGGGCCCAATGGTAAACTTCTCCACAGTACTGACAACAGCCACATGTCACAGTGCATGGGCACAGATGGTGTTTTATCCAGCCAAAATTCCTTCCTCCTTACCTGGCATATAATCGAACTAACAGATTAAAACCAAAAAAAGTTTAATGTATCCATTTATTTTATTTGGTTTCAGTTCAAACGCGGGTTTGCTAGTTTCAGTTCAGTTTTCATGTTTCTTGTTTTTATATTTATATTTCAGTTTACAAAGGTATCTTTTCACACCTAGTTTTCATCTTAGTTTTAGTTGTTGATAGTGGACATATTTCACACCAGTGAAATACATGGATGACATTCTGGTGATGCACAGGTATGACGTCACACCAGTGAAGTCCAGGCATGTCATCACAGCGGTAAAATACAGTCATGCTGGCACAGCATACAATAAAAAGGCATGATATTACTACAGTAATGCACTGGCAGAACATGACAGAGGATAAATGAAGGACACACGGTCAGAACTGGTGATTTAGAGGCATGTTATCACATAGGCACAAAATGTAGACACACTAAAACAAGAGGAGGTATATAATGACATGTGAAAAAAAAAAAAAAAAAAAATATATATATATATATATGTGTGTGTGCGCTGTAGGGCATACTTTGAAATACAGAGATGTACAGGCAGGATTTCACACAGGGTGAAACAGACTTATAGATGAAGCAGAGGCACCGTCTCATCATGACACAATCACAACCGTCACAACAGTGACATACAAGGCATGACATGAGATGTGAGATGTCAACACACGCTTCCCATTGTTTCCCAGAACGCGGCTGTACTTTTCCAAACATACCTCCTCTAATCCCTCTCCTTGCCCGAGGCTCGAGGAGGTATACGCTCCTCCTGCCGGTCTCCCCCCCCACTCTCCCTCTCCGCCTGTTTGTACTGGTGCTTGGACATCAGCCAAACCCACCTGCCCCACCCACCTATTGTCTGTCTCTGTCTCTCTCTCTCTCTGGGTACAAAATCAGTGAATCACCTCCCCCTCTCCCTCTCTTTCTTAGACACAGACACTTACATCATGCCTGTCACCAGCTCCATCCCTCCCTCTCTCCCTCCCTCCGTCTCTGTTGGCTCTTTCCCTCTCATACTCATCTCTCTCTCTTTTTCTCTCTGTGCTCGGGCTGCTTATCCCTCCCTCCCTCCTCCTCTCCTGCAGGTCTTAAACTTCCTATCTCCGGGGGCTGCTCATCTCTCACTCATGGCTCTGCCTTCTTGAACCCTGGTCGATTTCATCATTTAAATAACCACGCTGTGTGTAGCACACAGTTGGTTAAATCATTTGCCTGGCGGTAATTTACAAATGTGTTCTTAAAGATAAGATGAACAAGCAGAATATTCTGTGTTCTTTTTCACACCCCTGTGAATGCAGTTACAACACCCCCCCACAAACTCCCCACCCCCCTTTTCTGGTCCTTGAAAATGGACAATCCCTGGGGCTTTTAGAGATGCCTTTCATCCAGCACAACAGAGATTCACTTTCTCAACCAATTAGTAGCTCTAGTTTACTAATTAAGACCTTAGTTAGAGCAGATGAGGACAAAGCCATGGGCCCTCAGTGGACACTACTGTGTTAGGGCACAGTGCTTGCTGCTGTAGCTACAGCTGGGCCAGGATGCAGTAGAGTATTTGGTACTTCAGATACAGGCTAGACCACTGTCTACCAGCAGTGCAACTTAGCCACATTTTTCTTTAGGTATAGACCACTGAGAGACACAGCCGTTTTTGCTTCAGATACAGGCAAGTGTGATGTCATCTAAGTGACAGAGTCCCGGCAGTTTTTTATTAGGACGTTTAGGCCATTGTGATGTCACCAACGGCAGAATGCAGCCACTTTTTGCTTCAGGCACAAGCTTTTGTGATGTCATCAGTGGTGGAGCAGCCACTTTTAAGCAGCTGCAGGTTGACATTATGCATGCATTGACTGATTGACCTTTGACCTCCCCACCCCCAGGCGGAATTCACAGCGATGCGAGACCAATACATGCGAGCGGGAGAAGGCTTTATTATCTCGTACTCCATCACTGACCGCCGCAGCTTCCAGGAGGCACGCCAGTTCAAACAGCTCATCTACCGCGTTCGCCGCACTGTGGACACACCTGTGGTCCTGGTGGGCAACAAGTCTGACCTCACACACCTCCGGCAGGTGAGCAGCAAAGAGAATATGTCGTCACTTTGATGTTAACCCAGAGAGAAAAGAGGAGGCAATGGGAGGTCTAGCTTTTCAGTGTCCCGGTAACCTAAATCCTCCTGTCCACCAGGTGTCAGTGGAGGAGGGCCGAGGGCTGGCGCGGGAGTTCCAGTGCCCCTTCTTCGAGACCTCAGCGGCCTTCCGCTACTACATCGACGAGGTGTTTACCGCCCTGGTGCGGCAGATTCGGCAGAGGGAGGCGGAGGCAGCGCGGGGGGGCGAAAGGAAGGCGAGGCGGCACCACTCCTTCTGGACCCGCCTGAGGTCCCCTTTCCACAGGAAGCAGCACTCTGAGCACTGAGAGAGAGCAGGGGATGGGGGCGGGGGTGGAGTTAGGGAGGGTAGAGTTAAGGGTGGGTGGGTTGGGGAGGGGGTGGGGGGCAGGTCTCGTGGCGGGACAACACACGCCATAGAGAAGGAGGGTGGAGGATAAAAATGAAGGAAGACAGGAGGAGGACAAAAAAAGTTGGGAATTCAGAGGGAAGGCATCTTAAATAAAGGAGAGCTCTGTTCTTGTGCTGGAGGTCACTGTAAGCCATGGCCCTTTAAGCAGCGGTGCAGGGGAGCGAAATTAGCTGGAGATGGCCAGTAAAGGGGGAAGGATACTGGAGCATGAGAAGGAGGAGGTAGAGTGAAGATGAGTGAAGGAGAAATGAAGGGAAGGGAAAGGAAGGAAGGAGTTTGGTTATGTTAGATGAGGGTCTGTGTCAGTGATGAGAGAAGGAGGGTGAGATTTTTGGATGGCTGAGAACTCTGTGTGGGTGGCTTTATTTTTGCGATATCACAAAAAGGCTCTCTGTGAATTATACTCAAAATGTAGTTTGGTGGCCATATATACTACACTGTGTCAATGTGCAGAGAAACTTTTGCTGTTAAAGTATATGTATTTATTACACACAATAGGAAAATGTTGCTTGGTGCGGTTGCTGGTTTGCTGTCTTCTGACATGACTGGATGTCAATTGGTACAAATTATGGAAAATGATAAATAATAAAATAGCTAGTTGAAGTATGCCTAATAATTTAGTGTGGTTCACCTCAGTCATATGAAACCAAACCAAATTGCTACAAAATCTTTTTTACCTTGTTCAATCCAGAGGTGGAAGACCCTGCACTTAACCCATGCCCTAAATCAGCTGATTCCACTAAGCAGCTCCCCTACCTGTCTGGGGTTGTGCTAATGGTTTTTAATGAATACATGGTAGTGCTACAACTTTTTTAAACTGGGATTTTCCACCTTTGATCCAATCTTATATCCACACTCCTGCCAGATGAGGGCAGCAAAACGTAGGATAACCGTACCAGCCACCATTTTTGTGTACAATGGTTGTAATTCACATCAAATGATTATCTCTGTACTATCCACTTCGTTTACAGTAGATGCAGGCTGTGCAAATGGTGATGTGCAGTGCATTGTGGGGTAAAGCATGTACTATGGGTGATGTCTTTGAAATCTACCCACAAACTAGCTGAGACAGAGAACCTGGGGACCACAGAGGTTCCCATGGTGCATTGCAGTTCTGCCCATTCTTACTCTGACGGTGTGCAGCTGGAACCACAGATTTGTTATTTACCCTAGTCTTCGGTAGGATCTCAGTATGGCTGGTCCCAAGAACTGATATGTACCGTAGTCTTCGGTAAAGCTTCAGTGCAGCTGGACGCTAGAACTGATATGTACCCTAGTTCGCAGCACAGCTGGACATTAGAGATAATATTTAACCTAGTTTTCAGCCCAGTTAGGCTCTACAGCTCATATTTACCCTAGTCTTGGTGGACACTAGACTGATATTTAGTTTTCAGTGAAGCTGAATGCTAGAAACTGATATTTACCCTAGTTTCTGGTAGGTTGTCAGAGCAGTTGGAGGCTAATGATGATATTTACTCTAGTCATCAGTAGGTTTTTGGCACAGTTTGATGCCCTTACTGATATTTAACCTGGTCTTTGGCTGGTTTTTTGACAAGGCGGATATGACAGCCAACATTTGCCCTTGTCTTCATTAGTATTTTCAGCACAGCTGGATGCTAGAACCAATATTTACCCTGGTCTTCGGAAGGTTTTTGGACGAGGTTCTAAGTGTGGTGCAGATAGCACTGCCTCTCTACTGTCTGCCTGGCCTACACTGGAGCCATAAGGCTCCTGTAACTCCTGTTCTGTAATATTAAAGACTTGAACGGCTTTTGCCTCTACATAAGGGGATTTTGAACGTGACTCCTTTTTATAGCTGCCATTAGGAGACCCAAACACCAGCTGTGCACTTAGTACAACCACGTTATATTTTTCATCTTGACTGTATGTGAGCTCTGTCAGTACTAAATGCTTCTGTTTTTATATGGGGCCATGTACCAGGCTGTGCTCTTGGTTTGTGTGTGTATGTGTGTATGTGTGTGTGTGCATGTTTTGTTTTGTTTTGTAATTTGTTGTCATTTTCTTATTATTGTGGTTGATTATTGTGTTTTTCCTTAATTTATTTTCTTTTAACATGCTAGAATAAAAGGACTGAAATTTTCAAAACTGGTTTTGTGGCCTTTTTCATGTGATGGGATATTTAAAATGTTGAAAGAAAGAAGGAAAGAAAGAAAAACTCAGTTTGTTTTGTCAAAAAAGTGTTCTTATATAAATATTACATATTTAAATAAAGCCCACCAAGTCTATATAAAAAGCAAACAATGATTAAGCCATGCTAATTGCTACAAGGGTATATAGGATACACATGAGGAAATTGGGTCTTTATAACTGTAAGAAATACATAAACTGCAAAACTGTCATTTAGACTTATCTTCGGAGCATAAGAGATTGGAACGGGTAGTTCAGTGCTAGCAAATGATGGTTTACCGGCCATTTGCTATACAGATATTGCTTTTCACGATTATTGGGATTAAGATGGGGTACATACTGTTTCCGAATTATAATGCCGGTAGTTCTAGAAACTGATTAACTGCTAGGTAATCTTCCAAGTCTGGAAGTAGATTACCCTCAGGAACGAATACTATTGGTCGGAACACACTTTTGTCCCTGTAAGGACACCGTCGTTGTGTACAACAAAGTTTGACGTTTAAAGTGAATATTAGCAAACTAGCTAGCCAGCCAGCTAGTAACGTTACAAGAGATCATAGCCTTAGTCGTTTCAGGAAAGGTTTTAACTACCAAAATACTCTGTAGTCCGAACATTGTCAAGGCGAACCGTTTCTGGGAGGAAGACGTCCCTTACCATCAGGGCGTGAGACACTGCAGGGTGACATTAAACTTGCTTCCGAGGAAGGCCTCACTACAGCCTGGGGTACGAGTGAAAGTCATTCCGCGGTGAAGAAGCATGGATTCGTGGGTTCGTTTCAACGCACAGAGCCAAGCTAAAGAGCGGCTTTTCAGGTACACAAGTTTGCTACTGTTACCATGGTCGTTGTCATTTAGTTTAGTCGTTGTCATATATTTAGTTTGTATAGTCTCTGCATATGTTAATTATTTATTGGGCCTCCTCACTAAAAACAAAATAATTAAGCTGGTTTGCATGATATCCAGCAGGTAACATTAGCTCTGCAGAAATAACTAGCTAACAAACAATTTCATGTTTTGAGTGTTCACTGTCATTTCCAGACTATCATATGAGCTGGATATATTTGTCAAATCAAGATTATAACCAACGTGAACTTGATAAACGGGTAAAACTTAACAGCACGGACACTTTAGTAGGGACGCATTGCTTGCAGGCTTGCTTGCGGCTAGCTAATCGAGTGCCGTCCGTGCAGCGTAAGCTATATGCCCAATTAGTGTATTTATTGATGTGCTGATTATGCAACTAATGTAGCTGCTTGGTTCTGCATGAAGTAGCTAGTTAGTAGCCACACAAAATGCAACGACATAAAATTGAGTGAAAATGATTTATGTGAAAGTATGGCGTCATAACTTGCATGAACTCATTAGTCTAGTAGTTTAAGCCAAGGTAATTGCGTTGGACGAAAAGCATGGTGTGTGACACACCTGGCCTGCGCTTTAAACGGGGGT
Source organism: Albula goreensis (assembly GCA_022829145.1). Taxonomy (NCBI): domain Eukaryota; kingdom Metazoa; phylum Chordata; class Actinopteri; order Albuliformes; family Albulidae; genus Albula; species Albula goreensis. Next base: position 9,116,736 of record CM040743.1, on the reverse strand, counting down.
GGCCAGTAGGTTCTACAACTGACGCTTGGGATAGCCAGTGGTTGATGGTCTTCTCAAGTCCTCTCCAAATATATAAACGCAGTTGTTTTAACACTGATAAACTTTTTCATTCTACATTTGAAATGATTTGTGGTTCCATTTTAGTAAGAATTGAATTCATGCATTCACCTCATCAGGAATACATGCGTGCTGAAAGAGTCATAACTGCTGCTTTAGGTGATCTCTTATATTTCCAAACCATGTGAGAACGCTCAAAAACTAGCACTTGAACAACTTTACCCCTCATTTTGGCCAGAGTTGTTGGAGGGTTGCTGCACAGTTCACAACATTGATATATACTTGTCCTGTTCATTTAACATGTTGATATACTTGACAGTACTGATGTTTGACGCTGTGTTAATTGAAATGCAAAAATTAGAAAAACACTTTCACCAAAACATCAAACAACCTTAAATACAGAAAAAGGTTTACATCCTTCTGTTTTTTTTGGTTTTTTTAAGAAGTCACTTTGGGTCAGATACTTGCTGCTTGAAGTTGTTTTCTGTCTACATTGTGGTCATAATTACAATACTGTAATTGTATTATTTGTATTGACAAATGAAAATAATTTTTAATAATCTAAAGCTGTTTTGTTGATTATGTTGTTGTCTGCAGGAGTGTACAGTATGCCTGCACATTGCTTGGTCACATGTTGCAGAAAGGTGGGGCAAACAGCGATCTACTGACAAAGATTAAGCAGCTGGAAGGCCACGTGAGCCTGGTGCGGAAATGTAAGTAAACGCCATTGTTTCTGCAACACTGGAAAACAAGATGGAGGGGTTGCAGTCACTGCCTCACATCTGAAGTTCTGTCTTAGCTGTGCTTAAGTTTCAGGCACTCAAGAATACTCAGCAAGAATCCACAAGAATTTCGATTATGATTATGATTGCTGTAGTCAAGAGTTTAGCCAGGCTCCAAGGTGGGGAAAGGTTGCATATGCAAACCCATGTTGTGTGCATATATGTTCACCAGCACATGAAATTAAAATCAATTCAAGATGCATTAACAAACCAAAAATGAATGTTCCAGAAGACAAGGATGGTTCCGCCTCACAGGGGAAAGATAATGGGGTAAGCCGGTTAAGGAATGTCCATTTCATTGCTCTCTAGCGGCCACTCCTGGCCAACTTGGGTACCGTTAAGTACATGAGCCAAGTATATGCTGACTTTGTTGTTTCAATACCATCTGCAGTACATAATTGGTGGTGGCATATGCCGCCACCAATTATGTGGTGCCATGTGTCTAAAAATGACAAAAATTATTCCAAAAAAGTTAATTTGTGAAACAGCTACCACCCTTCTCCTCCTGTAGTGATGAGGCTGGGGAACTCTGCAGAGGCGCTGGAGGCTGCCAAGCGGGCGATCCATCTGTCGGACTGTGTCCTGCGGCTCTGCATTACTGTGGCCCACCTCAACCGCGCCATGTACTTCGCCTGCGACAACGTGCTGTGGGCTGGCAAGACCGGCCTGCTGCCCAAACTGGACCAGACCAAGTGGAGCCAGCGGTCCTTCAGGTGGGTGGGGCTGTGCTGGGCTGGGTCGGGTGGGTGGGGCAGTGGGTGGGGTAGAGCTGGTGGAGTCCCCCTCTCTCTTCCTGTTGGAGGCTGTGGGTAAATGACTGAACTGCCTGCAGTTGTCTTCATGCATTCTTGTCATTGGTTTCATAAAGGAACCTTGTATAAAGGTTACAGAAAGAAATCATGCATGAGGTGAACTTGATCACCTTGCTCAGGTCTCGTGTGATGCATAAATTACTCTATTATATTTTGGCACTTAGCCGATGCTGTTACCCAGATTAGCTTACACAATTTTTACTCGCTGCTGGTTCATGCAGTGTGATTTTTCCTGACGCAATTCAGTTTAAGTAAACTTGTTCAGTGTCCTTGTTGGGAATCTAGCCTGCAACCCTTCCAATACATCATGATAAACATTGTAACACTGGTTTCTCAACCTCTCCACCTTTCACCTTCTCATTCCTGCAGGTACTACCTCTTTGCTCTCATCCTAAATCTGACCCGGGATGCCTACGAGATCAAGCTGCTGATGGAGCGGGAGTCTCGGAGTGGAGGGCGGGGTCAGGGGCTAAAGGGGCGTGGTCCAGCCCATCATCCCCACCCCCAGACAACAGCGAGCTTCTGCACAGTGCGGGCCCCCAGTCCCCGGTCCTTCCATCCCAGGGGGCTCTGTCAGCCCGCTTGCAGCGGGAGCTCCACCTGCTGGTTGCCGTGCTCCGCTACAACCCGCCCCTCCTCCTGGACCTGGTCAAGAACCTGTGCGACCTGTTCATCCCGCTCGACCGCCTGGGGCTGTATCAGACGGGGCCAGGGTTCGTGGGCGCCTGTGGCCTAACCTCCTCTGTCCTCTCCCTGCTCACCATCCTCTACCCCTGGCTCAAACTGAAGCCCTAACCTCTCTTCCCCTCCCCTCTCTTACCCACCAACCCAAACCCCTGGGGTACAGCACGAGACCCCTCGGGTTGGACTGGAGCAGGAGTTTTTTCACATAAAGACGGTTGTAGGAAAGCCCAGCCCCTCCCCCTCCCTTAAAAAAAAACACTTCTGCTCGGCATGGTCTGATGTTTATCCCTCTAAAACTGTGTGGTTTACACCAGGTGTCTTCCCCTGCATTTTGTGGGAGGGTGGGGGGGCAGATTGTCGCCTATTTTAACTGGGAGGGGGATGGGGGCAGTTTTAGGATTGTTTTCCTGGTGTTTGCCACATCCACATGTTTTAGAGACTTAGGCTGTGCTTTTGAAGGTACGTTAACTCCTCTATGGGTTGGAGGACAGTCTAGATCTACTGTTGTGCAGTGACCTCTCTCCAGACGGGTACAGTGGTTAAAATGCCGTTTGAAGAGTTACTTTTCATAACTGAGTGATTAGAGAAAGATTTCCTGAGACGGTTTGATTGTTTGAAGGGAGAGATCAGGGGGTCCATTTCTGCCCCCTGCTCACCCCTCTGTATTAAATAGTGATTACGCAGTGGAAAAAATGGGAACATGGAAAGATCTAGAGCACAGGGGATAATGTGATTTTGTAATTTATAAGAATTCTTATATAGTTCCAATGGAGTAATGTCATTTTACAGTTTGCTACATTTTCCAATTTGAGTTTAAGCCATAGTTTGTTTATGGGTGTATGTGTATATGTGTGGTGTGTGTGTGTGTCATTTTTGGGAAGTGTGTACATTTAACCTTATACTGTATGTTACGATTTTAAACGTGTGATCTTGAAAGTTTGTTTGAGCCACAACTTAGGTTGGTGCTCATTGCTGAGACTAAAGCCTCTCACTGCATCTTCACCCCCCTTTAAGGGCAATGGTAGTGTCCACCTTGCCCTTTTATCAGTTGGCCTGTTCCAAATAATTCAGAGAGAGGGGTCAGCTCACTTGCATTTGTGATAACTGTCATGAAGTAATGAAACAGAATTACTGTCATTCCTTAAGCCATACTAGTAGTTAGAGTACATAGTGTGGGTTGTGCTTTGGAAGGGTAGCTAAATTAAGAACATTTTTGCAACCTGCTTACACACATTTTGCCTATTATGAACCAAGAGTAATTGTGGAAACTACAGATTTGATAATTTAAAGAGACTTAAGGGGCACCTAAGGCTGTTCTCTATGAGTAGTGTACATTAGTGATTTGTGAAACTACCCAGAGATTGAAATTAACATTACATGTTAAGCTTTCCAAATATATATATATAATATATATATATATATATATTTATATATTTATATATTCTTTAAAAAAATGTCATTAAATGTCTAAATATTTCCAATGAAACCAAAAAGTGTCTGAATGAATGTGCCTAGCACCTCTAGCACCAGGACGGCAGCCCTTAAAAGGAGAGTAATAAACTGCTGGGCACATGAAAGCAAACACTCTCCCTGTTTTGATTTTTCTTCCGTATCACTGTATGAACCACCCTAGGTGCCTTTTAAAGATCGTGTGGTCAGAACTTACACAGTAATTGTATTGTAGAACTGAAAAATGAGCACATCTGACACATGTTAAACACTCTATGGAACTGTAAATAAGCATTAAATTTACCTATGATTCTGATTGGTCTATGAAGATGATTGGTATGTTAGGAATGTCTTCCTCCATGTTTACTAGTTTTTAACAAAGCCTTGGGGCTTTCTGCAAAATTTGAAGCCCTGCTTGGATAGCGCAACCTAATCGTGACATGAGCGCACGCAGTGAAGGTGAATGAAATGTGAATGCTGTCATGCGAAACCAGACGCCTCTTGGTTTCTTTCCTTTGTTGTCCTTTAATTCTGGTTGTACTTGCTGTGATGCCTTGCATTTAATTTCAGGCCTGAATAAATCTATGACTACACAACTAGGATTGTAAGGCTACATTTGTATGCAAATGAGTCGAATTGTGTTACATAAAACACCGTCCAGCATTTTAGCCTGGCTGCACTATCATGTGTTAATAATTATTTACAACCTATTTATGGCTATATTTTTCCATGTTTCTCAAATATCCAGGTTTGACTGCATAAGTCTGGATGGGTAGAGTGTGCACTAGGCCAGCCACTACATCTTTCTGCGTTTTCTACCAACTGGAGCTGTGCACCAAATGCTCAGCCAGCACAATAAATCAAAATGGGATATTTGTCAGTTTTTTTTGACAATGCACCGTCTTGCAGAAAAGGGGTGGAAAGATAACAAGGACTGTCACACGTGGCACTGGCAGTGATCTTGAACACTGGGATCAGTATTCAGAGTTCTGCACTATTTCAGTCCTCTAACAGAGCAAACAGAAACCTCTCACGCTCTCTCTCCCTCTCTCTCTCATGATGAAAAGGTAGGATTTTCAAATGATTCCCAACACAGTTTTAGACCAATGGCTTGTTACTCTATAAAGCTAAAATGAAACCCTTCCTCAGCACACAAAAAGCATAAACAAAGCTGTACTCATTATCCTCTCTGGACGGGTGAATTTATCGTGCATAATAATGAACAGAGGCTGTTGAGCCCATCCAGGCCTGCAATTTTTAGGTCAGCGTGACACTGGCACTGCAGAATTGCTCCCACCTGTCTTTGGAGCCGGTAAAGCCTGGCTTCCCTATTACCACTGCCAGTGGGTCGCCCCCACACTGTCTGTGCCTGAGAGATTAGGAGACACACCTACCCTCAGACTCCTGCATTCTCCCCTTACACAAAGACCCACCTTATCAGCGCAGAAACACCAGTGGGAAAACATTCAGAGGGTATAGTGACCCCACACTGCAGATAAGCTGCAGAGTGCTGCTGCAGGTGTTAGTGTGTTCTTTACCAGCAGGTGAAATGTTCATGTTTAAAGCCAAGGGGCTAAGAGGCTTCGGCACTGGAGTGAATCCATAGGGAGGCGGTTTCTCTGTGCTCCTGCAGTTCCTTTTAAGGACATTAGAGGGCACCCTCACTCTATCAGTGTCAGATAAGTGACAGACATCAACCTGAGGCAGTGCTGGGTTTTTTTGTTTCCTTGGTCATGTCAATGTGAATATACAGTCAGGTCCATAAGTATTTGGACACTGGTAGACTTTTAAGCCCTTACAATTGGCAGACTATGTATAGAAATTGTTGTAATTCCTACACGGTTCATACTATATTTTTTGACAAAACCCTTAAATTAAAGCTGACAGTCTACACTTTACAATTTTTGAGTTGACTGATGCCATGAATTGAAAAGTATACAAACAGTAAAAAGGAAATAAGTGCTCTTGTGTCTGACCACCTGCATGGGCTCGCATGACTGCTGCCTGTCCCATTTTTGTCGGCCTGTCTGTCGGGTCCCTGGGTAAAGCAGCCGAACTGAGACTCCCCTGAGTGAGCGCAGGGAAGCCCAACAGCCAGCTCTCCCACGAGCGCACGTGAGCTCAGGTCGTGTGCTGATTAGCCGCGCTAAAAGCCTTCCGGGCTCACCTCGCTGATGAGCGGCCCTTTTAACCCGGAGGGGCCGATAACGGAGAGCTGAGAGCTGGGTAATCGTGATGGTGGAAGAAAGGCTCTGGGCTAATGGTAATAATGGGAGTCTGCAGGGAGAGTGGAGGCGATGGAGAGACGGCGGCCGGGGAAAGGAGCGAGGCTCAGGGGGTCGAGAGGCCCTGACCTGAGCTGTAGCTTGAATAAAAAACAAAATAAGCGCTACAGGGGTCTGCGAGTGGGTGTGGGTGGGTGATGTGGGGGTGGATTTGGTGAAGGGGGTGGGGGGGGGGGGGTATCATGGGGCATCAGAATGCAGCGATGATGAGCCAAAAGTGGGCAAAAGTGTAAAAAAGATGAGGTGATATTGAGGGTTGTGTGTGTGTACGTATGTTCGCGTGAGATGATTTCCGCAGGCGTGTGTGTGTGTGTGTGTTTGAGAAAGCAAGCACCTGTGTGGGAGAAAACGTGTCATAACAGCCAGACAACTGAACCCCCCACCCCAGCTCACCCACTCCCTTTTTCACTCTTATTAATCAGCAGTTGTTTAATTATCTCTGTCTCTCATTCATTTTTTTTTCTCAGTCTCACCCTCAGTGCAGACCCTCTGGTTTCACGTGAAACCATGATAATTAGCCTGTGGGAGGGAGGGAGGGGGGTTTTGGGGGGCTGATTCACACAATTAAAGCATCAACAAGCAAAGCCTATACCGTGTAAGCCGGAAACAAACACCATTTAGTCTCCTTCTCCACCCACACTCACTTTCTCTCTCTCTCGCTCTCTCTCTCTTGCTTGCTTTCTCACTCGCTCTGTCTGCTTTTTGTTTATGGAGACAGAAAGGCTCAAGCTAAAGGGGAAAAAACACAACATTAAAAGCACAGTTTGTTCTATTAATTTGTTATTGCTGTGTGGGTATTTGCAGAGGTCTCTGGAGGCCTTGGTGTTTGTTATTGGGCAAAATTCCCCCCTCTTTTCATTTCCTTCTGCCACAGCGGCTATGCAAACACGGCAGGGGTGGGAGCAGCCGAATACATCACCAGTGACGATGTCACCGCCACAGAGCTGTCCCCCCTACCCCTGCCACAGAACCGCAAGGACAGCAGGCTGGAACGAGCAGCCCTGGTTTTTGTGTCGGTCTGCATGTCAGTGTCCATCAGTATACTGAGAGGGCTAGACTGGCGCTGTTGCTTTGGGAACGCGCTGAACTCACGAAAGAGGGAGGTTTGGAGGGGTGTTTCACTGCTCGCCAAGAGATATTGTGTAATAATATTTTTCATCGATTTTATCACTGTATGTGAAAAAAGTAAGATGTACATGAAAAAAGAATGCTTTGTATTATTGGGGCATAAGCGATAGTCCATAATTAAGAAAGTCGAGAGCACAGCATTTCTATGTAGAATGGTGGAATCGAGCGGCGGTTCAAATCTAAATTTAAATTTCATACGTGCTGGCATAAACACACAGGGCGATTGAATGACACAGGTCATTACCATTTTGGGTGGAGGTGGAGTGGGGGGGGGGTGGTGGGTATCCGAGTGCTTGCAGAAGAAGGACAAGGCTTTGTGAGGAAGACTATAGAAGTGTAAACGGGAAGAAAGAGTGAGCAGGTAGTGGGGCCTGTGTCCACACACAGGATCCTGCTTAGAGACATCTGGCTGACATGGAAGGAGATTCCCTTCCACAGTGGGGTCCCTCTCCTCTCTCATACCTCTTCCCTGCTACCCTTCCCTTTCCTCCATCAGGCCCTCATCCACAGAGAACCTCTGGCGCTTCACACCATCAAAGACAGTGATGGGCGCAGCATCGGCACGAGCCAGGAAGAACCAACACATTCCCTCACTAGCTGCCTGAGCCCATGTTCTCTATCTCTCTCTAAACCTCATTCCTTGCTTCTCTATCCCTCTCTCTTTTTGAATTTCTTTGACTGAATCCCAGCCAATGCATTCGGATAACAACAAAGTACTGCCAGTCATACGCCCCAATCATCTCCCACCCTCAAAATCATTTTCCCTTTTGAAAAATCTTTTCATAGTGGCACAGTGGCAAAAAATACTTTTAATAGACAGTAATGCATAGGTAATAACTATGTAGTTATATACATGCTACAGTTAGTCAGGGTGAAAGAGAAGTGACTGAATTCATGAGAATGTCTTACTGTCTTAATTGCCTATTCAGTATTAATTATTGTGTTATTGAAAACATCTGCACTACATTATATGCTGTACTACATCCATAAACAACGTTAAAATATCAATACAGTCTTTGCAGACCAAGGGAACACCCAATCACAGCTGTTCCATTACAATTAAGCATTTAGCTCTCGGAGCAGTTTACACAGCTTAATTTCATGTATGTGTATATTACTTCACATGATCTCCCCTCCATTGCAGGCTCAGCTCAGCCTTCTCTTATCCTGAGCAGCACCAAACGCCCTTCAGAAGTTCATGTCTTTGGTATGGGTGCCCTTGGAAACAGGAAGCTCAGACCTCCCACGCTTCCCTCATTTCAGAGAGGAAAGGATGGGATGAGGGCTGTGGAGTGTTGTGTGTGTACTTTATCAGTGCTCTGATGCCTCCATCTAGCTCCGGTTTATGGCCTAATTGCCTCCTTCAGCACCCTGTGACAAAAGAGAGGCCAAATGAATCGAATTATGCATTTCGGCTGTGGCTTTGCATTAGGAGACAGGAGCGCTCTGTGGGACTGAATTGTTCAGAGAAGAGCAGCGTTAGTTCAGTGATGGCAGGGCAGCTGAGGACAAATAAGGAACCTCTTAGGAGCCAGTGTCCTTCAGTGGTTTTGTTCTACGTTATCGCTAGCAATGGCTGTAATGAGCCTTGCTAGGGTGGAGCTATACACTCAGCTGTCAGTCATTGACTAGTCTGGACCATTCAGATGTTTTTTTGTCCCCACCCAGCTTTGAGTGATGTGCTCTGCTAATGAACCAATGCCAGATAGTACCTCTTATTAATTGTGAGTCTTGGGGTTGCATGCATGAAATGGCAGACTACCAAATCAAATCCACCCTCAGATATCTGCAGGCCCCAATCAGACTGCAAAAAAGCCAGAAAAGCCATTGTGACACTATCAGCAATTAATAATGTTGAATTACTGTGACAAACAAGAGACAGACCCAGCATAAGTTAAATATTCAAACTGGTTGACAGGACTTGAGTCATATATTACTTATGTTAAGAACTGTAAGCCACAAATTAGTGAGGGCTTTCCCAGATAACTATTTTGGTTGCCCAAACATTCTCAGAACATTTGGTCAAATGTTCTCAGATCATAGATTTTGTCCAGTTTTCTTGATGTTCCTCGTTATTTATTAGTTATTTACCTGGAATGTTTCACTGTGACCTTGCCAGAATTTGTTCAGAACAACATGACATTCTTAGAATGCTTGAGCAACATTTACTATATAATATTAGGTCAAAATCCATGACTTCCACAATCGCTATGCATTGAAATCGGACATGTAATGCAATTGCATAGACTGCATGGCTCAGTTGGGGGAACGTGGAGTCCAAACCAGCTGCACTCATAGTTTTGAGGAGAGTATGCGCTTGTCTGCACATCTGTGCGCTACCAAAAGGTGATGAGTCAGGCCTACACATTCATTTGGGCACTACATATTGGGAAAAAGAAAAAAAAATCGGTGGTCCCTAAAAATATTGCAAAAATGTATTCAGAGATGTCATCTAATTCCATTTGTTTTGTTTCTCTCCGCCTATCTGTGGGCATAATCCTTGAAGTAACTTTGCCTGAGTGCAGAAATGTCACCTTTAACCTAAATAACAGATGGACAGCATGTTGAATTACCAACCATCATGTCTTTATGTTTACTAGAAGGTAACAGGCTGAAAAAATGGCAAATGGCCATATCATTACAACTAATAGGGGCGTCGTACTGAAAACAGGAAAGGTTTCAGTGTCATCCTGTCTAATGGTGAATAACATACTCTAAGTGCACGATGCCCATGTCTAATGGGGACAGATGTGTTGGAAACACAGGTAATGTAGTGTGAAAGAGGAGTTCGCTGGCCACGGGGCGGGCACGTGTAGCCTGGCCTCCAGGTCCTCACACACACACAGGGCTCTGTTTTACCCATCGTCGATCAGACCGCCTGAGGCCTGCCGTTTATCTTTCCCCCACCGTAAACAGGATCCTGAAAAACGACTTTAACACGGGGCACCTGGCCCTCTTATGGTGCTCTTATCTCTCCCATAAACGGGCAAACATCTCTATTTAATTTGCTCCCTCACCGGGAAAATCAATGGTGAGAATGGGCCTTTTGTCAAGACTTTCGGGAATCCAAACCCCCAAAGCTTCCCCTCCCACGCACACCTTTCTTCCACGATGGTCCCGAGTTCACACTGCAGCAACATGCATGTCCCGATGGCACGGTGGTGGTAGCCTCGGCAACAGTGCCAATTTTGCCGCAGGGGCATAATGGTGAGAGCCTCCCTGCTTCCTTTAGCGTGTCTCTCTAAGTGGCAGTCTGCAGATGCACGTTTGCACAGTTTTGAGGATCTGCTTTGCCCTCGACTCTGAGCTAGAAATTGTAGCATTTGTCTGTTGTTTCTTTTTATTTTGGACCAATTATGAATCTCAGGAAATGAAAAATTACTCCCAAACAATCACTTGAAGACACTCCTTGACTCATGAGGATGTTTTTTAAGACACTTATCACATCCTGTTGTTTGGAAATGGTCTGAAAATTCAGAAAATTGACATGTTGGTAAGTTTAGCTGTGCTGGGCCATGAAATGTGTAATGTGGCAGACAAAGCTAAACCAAGTTAAATGCCACTCCTGGTTTTGATAGAATGAGGTATCATCAGACCAAAATGGGTGGAGCTACAATTACATGTCAATCACTGCTTTTATTGAACCAATCAAAAGGCTTTGTTCTTTGCTTCAAAAAACAGTGATTGTTGGTAAATTAATGGTAGCTCTACTCATCACTCATTCTAGCCATCAATGACACCATTCTCGCTAGTCCAACAGTCACATAGGAACATTATATGGCATCTAGCTGTTGATTTAATGCACTCGCCCAATTATTGGATGTGCAGAATGGGTTTGCCCACCATTTTCTTTGTTGGTGACTGACTGCCCTCATGCCAGACACCACCTTGGACCCTCCTTTAGTAAAATTAAACCCAGGGGATGTATTTGGTTGGACAACACCTTAAATCTATATTGAGGACCATGTATAAGGACCATGCACAACTAGACACTTTTCCCTGAGTATTTTAAGTACCCACTGACTCGAATAACCTGTAATAGTGAAATACAGAACTGAGTATCCTTTCAGAAATCAATGATTGGTTTCCTTTCCCTGGATTCACAACAAAGTCAAATGGATTATCTTCACACACATTACTTATCTTTGAACTCTTTCAGGGAAGGCTGGGGTGCCAATTAGCGTCCTGGGCACTTTGCTTTGTGGCTGTTTCGAATCGGGGGCTTGGTGCCCACAGCAGTACCTCATAATTATGTGCCTTTTCTGGCTGGTGACGCCTGGCACGTTTTGGGAACAGGTGACAGGAGGATGGCAAGGTCCTCGTGCCTGTCTCCACACGAGGAAGGCAGAGTTTGCTTCTGAACTGGTGGGCTGGTACTGTGAAGGAGTAGCCTTCACTGTTGAAATGGCTGTGGATCTTTTCTTAAATGTGTGCCAGATGCATTTTTTTTGTCAATTTGAGAACATGATCAGTTGCCAGCCTTGTCTCTTACCTGAAATTGATTAATTGAATGGAATGTTAATATGTGAGTGGTTGTGGGCCTACTTAATGACAGGTGTGCTGTCTCAAGCTTAACATAGAATAAACCCTTTTTTATATATCTGGCTCTGATGGTTTAAGAAAAACCCTATGCTATCATCCAAGGCAATGGCCAGCTTCGTGACAGGTACCCTCACTTTTCTCTTTCAGCAAGTTTTTTTTTTTGCCTTTCCATACAGAGCCTTGACTTCAGAACGACCCCAAAGGTCACCATGGCGAGGCTAGCACGCATATTACGTGATGGAGTGTATTTGCTTATTTGCTCCAGTTCCACTTTCTTTTCAGTCTTTCTTTTCATTGCTTTCTCAAAAACACATTCAGTTTCTTGATTCAATTCCATTTTCGTTTCACTCATTCTTTTTACATCTCCCCCCACACCGCACTTAGCCTAACTGAGGTTAGGCTCCTTTGAAAAAAAAAAAGTCAAATAAATAAAGTACATGAGAGAGAGAAGGAAGCAGATGAAATCCATAGTGAAAGTTAAACTAACCCTGGCAGAAGAAAATATCATGTTCTAAGCAGTCTGGTATCCGAGGCTTGCAAGCCAAGTGTATTATCCACCACAAAGTCTTCTCCCTGGAGGAAACATGTTCACCATCAAAACACTGGCTGTCCTGTCCTCCTTGGGTTTGGTTTGGAGTATAAATATCTTTCACTACGTGCCCTGTGCCATGGCTGGGCTCCCAGCCAGTGTCCCCTGTGTTCCATGTGGCCAGCCCCCAGGGCCCAACACAGACCATCCTAATTAAGCTCTCCAGGTCTGCATCTCCGGGGATCCTGGACTCGCAGGAGCATGAATGAACACAAATTTATCCTACGAGTGCCACTGCCACAAAGTGCATACACAGTAATATGGGAATTTAACTCTAAAAGAATTTGTATGAACCTTGTTTATGAGAAAGGGAAGAAATGTATTCTATCCAACTTGGCCTAACACTTCACATCTTTTGCTTAAAATGTGTACTGTGTGACAGAATGTATTCTGATCTGGATAATGCATCATATTTGAACATGTTTTCAGCTGGAGGAGAGGAGAGAAGGGGATCCTGCAGGGAAGACAGAGTGAGTGTGTGTGTGTGTGTGTGTGTGTGTGTGTGTATGTGCGCGATCCCACTCCACAGTAAGCGATAGGAATGTGTGATCATATGTACTGATATACTGTTAGTCTGGGCGGCTGGTGAGCTACGTGAGGCCCAGGGGCTGCCAAGAGCAGCTGAGAGATCTGGAGATAAACGGGGAGGTGGGGGGACAGGTGGGGGGCTGGTAGGGAGGAGAGATAAGCAGATAATAGAGCCACACAGCCAAGCAGAATACAGGGTGTTTGGGGGCAGAGTAGACACCTCCTGAACCAGAGGAGTCAGCCTGATGTCCTACAGGGTCGGCACATAGTTATACTGGTTCCATTTTCACTTCATTTTAGACTTTGGAAACCAGGACTGTGGCCTCTTCAGCCAATCAGTGACTTAAATTAATTACTAATTATTTAAGTGTAGGAATGTACCTGAAATCAGCAGATGCTCCAGCCCTCTAGGACTGGAGTCCAACACTTCTGTACTAAACTGACATTTCAATGACATCGGAGAAAGCAAACAAAGACAATTACATCTCATCATGCAACTGCTGAAGCAGAATGTAACATTATTAATATAGTTGTTGTAATGTAGCAATCACACTCCTAGAGAATCTTTGTTAGCTAGGTGTTATTGAAAGAAAAAATAAGAAGCAAGGATTTTGTAAGGCTATAAAAATGAGCAGGGAAGTAGGTTATTGATTTTGGACATTATGCAGGACACAGGTGCCATGGCATTATGTCTGTTATGTGACAATTTATGAAGTCATTATTCTCACTATTTTTGTTTTTTTACTTTGTTCTACATTCAAAGTTTTTTTCATAATGTGGGTTTACCCATTGTGTCCATCGCATAACTGTAACTGCAAGGGGCAGCTCTGCTAATTTGGGAGGATGAGAACTAGTACACGATCACTCACACTTACTCATGAGGTGCCCCAACACAGCTGCTCACATCAGCCAGCCCAATCCACTGCAGCCACTATGCAGCTGATGCAAGCAGACTGCAGATGCCAGACCAAATCAGAGGAGCTGTGGTGAGTGTTGAGGCAGGGGTCACCATGGTAACCAAACCCTTCCTCACCGCGTCCAATCAGGTGCTACCCAGGTGCATCACTTGCCAGACATCTAATCTCAGATCACAAATGATCAGACCTCAAGAGATATAAAGACACTCTTGCCGTACTGGCCTTGGATTGGTCAGCTTAGATGTTGAAAAGATTCTCAGAGGGTGGTGTCTATAAGCGTGATTTTTTTGACCCATGCAGGTTCATTTCACTTCAACAACTTCCCAAAGTCTCATACTTCATTTATTACTACCAGTTGATTTACTGCCTTCACCTTAGATCCACTTTCACTGAGCTGATATGACTGAGTCAAAAACATTGGTTACATCTCAAAGAATGGGCAGGTTTACTGCAGAAGCCCTGCTTTCACAATGCTTATTACAAAGTTACAAATCCAGATTGCAATGACACTTCATTTGTCACTCAATCTATGACCCTCAAGACCAACCCTATGGCCAAGCCTCAAAGAACCTTGCCCAGCTTAACGCCTATTCTTCCCCAGCAAGGCTGAACCAATTGTTGCCTTGCGAGTGTGGACCTCTGGCGAAAAAGCTTGTGAAAGTGCAGCTGGGACTCACACCCCCAGCCAAGGCACATGCAGCTACACCACATCCAGCCAATTTCCCTCCCCGAGAGTCACCTTGGGCCCAGGACCCCAGTCTCTAGCCTGAGGGGACAGAGCCAGCCAAGACCAACAGTTCCCAACAGTGTAACAGAAAAGAATGATCTTCCTGTTCATCGAGCATCACGTAGCCTTGCTGTCTCGGAACGACGTGCGCAGCTGACATTCACTCTACATCAGCGTTCATCAGCCCTGGGGTTTGTTTGTTTTTGTTTATCTACAGCACCCCCTCCTCCACCCCCATGTCCCCCTCACCCCCCTGAACCCTTATCACAGATTGTGTAGCAGAATCCTATGTATGTAGGACAGTCTGTCTGAGATGTTTTGGCCCTGAAGGCTCTGTCAGTGTCATCTCATGTAGCAAAGCTTATGGTGCGACTCACTGTATATAGCTGATAGAAAGATGTGATCGCATCACTGTGTCATTCTAGATAAGCTTCTCTAAAAATGTGGGAGGCGGGAAGGGGTTGGATGGCATAGTTTATTGTTCATCTTCAGAGCAACATATTTCACAAGACCGGCAAAATTACTACTGCAAAATCTGATCAGATCAGCTTTTTCATTCAGACGCACGCGTTTAGCTGCAAAGGGCTTGGCTTCCAAAACACAAAGTAGCAAAGTGTGGGTTCATGTGAGTTCAGTGGGGGGATGGAAGCCTCTGGAAGGAGGTCCTGTACTGTTTCGGCAGCCTGTTTTCCCATTTTTTTAATGAATGCTGAGGAAGTGTGTAAACGTGACGTTTAGATTAGAGTCACGTTACTTTCGCCAGAAAACAGGATTTAGGGTGCTCCTGTGTTTAAAATACCTCTTAAACCCAGAAAGAAGATTACCTTGTCTCTTATCCCCTTCCATACCCCCTTTCTCTTTATGGGCTTATTGATGGAATTTCCTGAATCTGGCTCCTGATTCTATGTTTTCTTGCCACTTACTGCTCCCTTCATCCAGTTAAAGACATGTCTGTTTTTCTAGCTGAGCTCTTTATTGTGTTTTATGGAGAAACACATGAGCTCGTGTTTAACCTCGTTTCTGAGGAGTGGATCACCACCCTGCATATCCGCTGCCGTTGATTGATGAGGGTTATTCTGCCTCATGGATGTGACGATTGCTGTACAGTCATCTATTGATTCCTTTTACGTCACAGAGTACCCCTGAGTAAGCTGTTTTTTTTTCATGTCCCAACCTTTGATGCAACATTTCATGCCTTTTCTTCTGTATAAAGAGCTGTTATTTTTAATTAGACTCTTTTAATTTACAACAAGGGATAATTTGCTCTCCAAATGTGTCATATTGCCACGGCGAGTCAGAAATAGGTATTCATGTTACAAACACTGAGTATTTCATATTCATTTAAGGACTGAGATAAGTTTTCAGACAGCTAATGCTCTCAATTTTATGATACACTGTGACAAATGATTCCTTTTGAAAGAGGTCACAAATGAGTTTGAATAACTGGTAGACCCAGAGCTATTAATGTGATATTTGAAGTTGAAAGACTGTAATGTTGAAAGCTTGGACACCTGTTCATTAAAGCTAAACCATTTGTGAAGTATGAGGAGTTCAAAGACGTAGAAAATGGTAGTGATGGACCCCACTTAAATGTGGTAAGAGCACAACTCTGCACAACAGTCTAGAAACGAGAATCATCTGATTAGAACTCCACTAAGTACAACAATCTACAAGCCTACCCTCATTTTGTTAGAGCTCAACTCAAAACAATGGGCTCATTAGACCTACAATCCACTCAGTACAACAAAAGGATCAATATCATATGGGTAGAGCCCCTTTCAATGAAACATAATGAAGGCCCATTATAATTTGGTTAATACTATAACTGCAGTTTGTACTAGTCTTGGGTTTATGTGCTTTTTTATTTAGTAGTTTCTCAATAAAAATGAATTACAGCTTAGTTTACACTTCAGCTTTGATACTGATAATTCACCCATGCTCTCATTTGACAGGTATCTCTCAGAACAGAAAGTGTTTATGAGTCAGACAGAACTATATTTTGAATCCCTGTCTGCCCCTCAGGATCATGAAATACGTTTTCCACAAACCTGACCCAAACTGTCTGAGCCAGCTGTCTCTGCCAATGTTCTCGGATAAAAATCAGCATGCCATTTTCCTACACAAATCCACACCATACATGGAACTATAGAATTTCTCCCTTTGTGATATCCGTAACACAAGGGATATATGAACCCGTCAAAGTGAATTTTTAACAAATTTTCTGTTTTTAAAAAATCTGCACATCCATCAGAGTACAAAGAAACTGTTTGGTTGAATCCGTTGTGATTTAAGCAGAAGCTGGTAGATATAAAGCTGAATTGTCTCTGCAGTGCTACAGCTTGTGAGCCATGAATGTGTGTTCCTCTTTAGGAGCTACGCAGGTGGTGGAAGAGTGGGCGCTGTGGCTAAGCGTTGAGGAGGGAGGGGGCAGCCCCTAGCACACATGTGTGCTCAGTCTGGTCCAGGTGACGAGAAGCGGCAGGATCCGTGTCCCATGGGCCCCACACGGGGATAATTTGATCCAGGGCTCAGCGGACGCCGACTCCACTGCTGTTCCTCTCACTCTGGTGCCAAATTACCCACAATGCCCCACTCAGCATAGCCAACACATGCTCCCGCAGGCTTACAGGAGCTGTGGGGGCTAGATGTGGTAAATTATACCCAGGAGCCTTTGCATTCTGAGCTCTTTTACCATGTGTGTATTTTCCACTTTTATTTCCTCTTTTCAGAAAGGCTCTCAGCTTCAGCTCTGGCTCACCTGTGTGAATGTGTGCGTGTGTGTGTGCGTGTGTGTGTGTGTGGCAGGTGCATGAGGCAGACACAGGAGCTACTAGCAAGGCCTTCAAACACCAGCAATTTCTACTAATGACTTGAAAGCATTTTCCAGAGGCTGGTTCACAAGGTGCCAGCCTGCAATAGGGCACACTGATCCTGACATAGCGAATCAAAGGGGCTTGTTAGAAAATACTGGTGATGATTAAAACGATTCCATTCCAGGCACCCATGAAAGTGTAACATGTGCTTTGTGAAGGTCATTCTGCACTCAACAGAGAGCATGACTAATATATATATACACTCTGATTTAAAAAAAAAACTGAACTCATGGAACTCATGTGCTTTTTCTTTCAAAGTTGTGATCAAGGATGCTGCCTCTAAATGGCAGAGAATCAGAACATCCAGCGTATATTTCATTGACTCCGCATCTACTGTGCTAAAATTAGCATTAACTGTATTCCACGTGAACGGGGGATTCATGTCTGTTGCTCTCAGCTTCCTTACTGTGTGTTTGCTTTGTGGTGAATGGGGCAAATAGCATAAGGAAGGGGAAAAAAGTGATGTAAAACCTACAGTGGTGGAAATAGGCCATCAAGCCCACTTGGCTTTTCAAGTTCAAGTTCAAGTTTCAAGTTTATTTGTCATATGTAGGTTTACACATGGCTAACGGTAAAATGAAATGTGTTGGACGAGAATCCTGTCAACTCAGCAATAAAAGCTAGCATTGTCATTTACCCACAAGCCGCAGGCTTGATGAATGTGGGGATTCAAAGAGAGGTTGTGTCAAGGTCAGGGCCGCTGTCAACGAGGCACACGAGACACTATCGCACATCATCCCCTCACGTGTGCTCAGTTAATGAGCAGCGGTGCGGGGGTCAACCCCACCAGGTGTGGAGCACAGAATGCCGGTACTTGCTGAGCGACCGTGGCCAGGTGTGCTGGGGGGTCTGGGTGGGGGGGAGAGACAGGCCTTCCGTGTCCGGCGAGCCTCTGCCTTTCTCAGCTCCGCTTCGCATGGAATGCAGGGCGATAGGTGCTCAGGTCACCCCCTACGGAATCCCGGGAATGTCAGGAATGCGGAATACGTCCTTTCGCCGTAGTCTAGGGGACACTTGGCAGACCCATGTGCGGTAAACTGTTTGTTAACGAGTTTCGGCTGAGCCTGCCAGGTCCAACAGTCGCCTAAGGAGTCAGTCCTGGTTAATATTTACCCTGTGAGCCACCCCCTGCCACCCCAAACATCCACCCCTCCCAACCCTCACCCCCCACTTGTTCTCTCATTCCTATTTTTAACTCTCTCTTTAAGGGGGCATTTCAGTCCATTTTTTCCAAAAGTTCCATTTTGTTTGTTATTTTTTGAATGAGTTTTAGTCTCTTTGGCTTTGCTCCTGTGAGATCAATTTTTCACTTAATATTTGCTACCTCAACCTATTGACAAAAAATACTCTCAAGTGAATAAAGAAACACACACACACAGTAAGTGATAAAAAGTATAGCGGACCAATTTTTCTTTGACTTCCAAGTCAAAATTACAATACGCCTTCCCTTGAGAGCTGCCATTCTTTGTATTCTTAGTTAAGATTATGAAGCAAGCTGGCTGTAAGAGGAAACATGTGTGTGTGTGTGTGTGTTTGTGTTTAGCTGAGCTTTACAGCCTACGGTAAAGGCATGACAACATTATAATGATAATATTAATCTCATCTCTGTGAGTGTGTGGGGTTCAGCACAGATGAATGGTTCCATGGTAATTAAGGGACAGAGTAGAACAGTGACACTGTGCTGTTTTTTTAAATGAAATTTATTTATTTTTTATGAAACCTTACCAGGGTATATCTCTGCAACAGATATGCTATCTCACGCTAACACAACCACACAAACACAAACACACATGACACACAACAGCAACAGCACACTAAAGAGGGATGAACACGACCTGGAGGTCTTTTACAGTCACAGCTACAGAACGAGAAAAGAGGTTTCTGTAAGGTAGAGAATACTCTTTTAAATGAATCACTGCATGGTGTACCTGCACTCTGGGAAAACATCCCTTTGACCCCCCACAGGGAATACGTGGACGTGACAAAGACTGGGAGCTAATTGGGAGTTAATAGTTCATCGCATTACCTCCTCAGGGAAAGGGTGAGGACAGCGCCTACTGTAGCAGTGATAGGTGTTTCAGGGCCCAGTTCTCATGAGGAAATTCACAGAGGTGACGTTTATGTCACCTCTCTCTGTTTAACACTATTCCTGTGTCCCACGGTTGTTTTGTTTGAATTGTGGGATGGAATTGTTGCCTTTTCCACAGCAATGTTTGATTGAGTTGATATGAGTTGAATGAAGTTGATATGATTAGAAAACATTTGTTGCACCACAAAAAGTGGGAGGGCATATCTCTCTCCACGGCAGCTTTCACTAGGCTTACAATGGAGATGTGTGGAACTGGCACACATGCAATTACTGATAGCATTTCCCTGGGAGACATAGTTTTAAATTGTCAGGATAAAATGATGACAAATGATGTTGTTTATGTATGAATTGCCAGTTCCATGAATGAAACTGAGTGTGACTCTGTGTTGTTAGAGCTAGGGAAAGATGTTTGTGGCTGTTTCAGTGTTATTTCTGACACCTCCACCACACTGTACATTAATATTGACTAGATTCAGATGCATTCATACACCTTTCTGTGCACATGTGTGTGTGTGCACATGTGGGTACATGTGGGTACACTTGGGGATGAAGGCGGAAATGGTGTTGCTCATAAATCACAATTTACTATTTACTGACAGCCACAGGTTTAATTTCCCACAGGAGTCTGTGCGTTCAGCGCTGTTTGGATATCTCCATGAGTCTGGCCTCACTCACACCAGGGGTGTGCAGGGGAAGATGGATGCGAAAGCAGTAAGTCAGGCCTACTCTTGCATATGCACCAAGAAACCATTAAACAGAGCAAACTGAAAGCAAGAGTATGTGCATAAATATGTGTATGTGTGTGTAGATTACATATTGCATGTGTGTGCATGTGTATTGGTCGTGGACAAAAAATGGCAACTGCTGTGGTGCTGCAGGGCAGGGTTTTATTGCTGGCTGTGTAACGCTGTGGGCTGCATTTTCTGGCATGGGTTAGGTGCACTCGTGTCCTTAAAAGGCAAAGCTGATGTTAATTGTTACTTAATGGGATCTTCATTCCATGTTTAAAGCTTTTTTTTCCTCCAGGGGGGGGGGGTGTCTTTCCAGAAAACAATGTCCCAACCTGCAGGGCCTGAGTCGTTACCCTGTGGTATGACACATGATGTTATCCAAATGTTGCGACCTCGTCAGTCACCGGATCTGAACTCAAATAAGCATTTATGGGATATTCTGTAATGATGTCCGAGATAGCATTTTTTACTTAACTCAAGTGTGAGAGTTGATTGACTTCTTTACATCTATGCTTTTGGTTTTGTTTTTTTTTTTGTTTGCTACTTGTATATTTTGATTAGAGAATGAGGTGTCATGGAAACAAAAATGGGCTGAGGTGCCATGTGATATCACTTTTTTTTTTTTTTTTTTTTTTTACCATGGCCAGGTTAATCGTTTAGTTGGTTCAAGCAAGACAGTATTAGCCTTTATGGGGCTCATAGGGCTAGTGCTTGTGTGTGTGTGTATGTCTGGGTGTATGTGTCCCCATATGTGTGTGTATTATTGTGTGTATGTGTCCCAAAATGTGTTTGTGTGCCTAAGTGTATGTGTCTGGTATATATAATGGTTGGTATATTTGGGTTTATGTGTCCGTATATGTGTATGCTTGTCTGGGTAAATGTGTCTCCATATGGGTGTGTGTGTGTGTGTGTGTGTGTGTGTGTGTGTGTGTGTGTGTGTGTGTGTGTGTGTGTGTGTGTGTGTGTGTGTGTGTGTGTGTGTGTGTGTGTGTGTGTGTGATATGTCTGAGCTCAGACAGGGGGTCATCACAGTTAAGGCAGGTGATTGCATTCTAGTCTGTTTGACACAGAGTTTAATGATTCTCCAGGGTGGCTCTCACAGGGAGTCTGCAGGGGGGAACCAACAGCCAATGAGAGCACAGTGATGAGTCACACTCTACAAGGCCAACTCCTACAATGTCCACTCAATCCACTGTAAGTGGGTCCACAGTGAATATTAAATCTGCACCTTCAAGGACATGGGCGGGAAACCACTGCAATAGTGTTTGGAGAGTCTACTTAGCCAGCAGCTGGTTTTCACTTAGAACAGTTTGGGTCCCGTGAGATCCCTGTGCATGAGTGTTTTTTGCAGCACCGACAGGTACTACCCCTGTTAATTGCTCTTAATTAGACACTTTTAATGTTATAAGGAATGATTTACATTCCCAGGCTGTGTTACATCAAAAACACTCATGCATGCATTTTGGAAATATATTCTTTTATATATTCCCCGATTTTAAATGGGCACATCTCATCGAGATTGCTACCTCCTCAATTTTCAAATGCTTGCTGTGCCCCTGCTTAAAGTATGTGACAGCG
Organism: Albula goreensis; assembly: GCA_022829145.1. Lineage (NCBI taxonomy): Eukaryota > Metazoa > Chordata > Actinopteri > Albuliformes > Albulidae > Albula > Albula goreensis. Next base: position 9,094,965 of record CM040743.1, on the reverse strand, counting down.
CAAATTATTGGCAAAGAAAAAACATTTCATACAAAAACATGCTCTTTCAACCACTCACTGTTTGTAAGAAAACCTATCTGCTCCTGCCTGAAGTCATTTCTCCACATGTTTACGGTAATTTCCTTGCAGTACTGAAGAGCTAGCTGTTACTAACTTGGAGAAGCACATTCATTTTTTCCACATGGAATTGTTTGGTGCCTCTGCCATCGAGGAGAAATCGAGGTCAAACACTTCCATTCCTTGCCACCTTTATTACTTGAACAAACAGTTGCACTGGAACAAATTGGTGCAGGGCAGGAATTTTAATTCATGAAAAAAAGTTATTACCATTTCTTGTGATGCATCCGAATTTGTACAACATCGTATGGAGTACTCAGAGTAATCGAAATGCAATGGCATCTGTCAAGGAATGACCTTATTTTTAAAACTGCATACTTCTTAATCAGGGATCTCAAACCGTTGTGGTGGAGGGTGAAATTGTCTGCAGGATTCTGTGGTCTCCTTTACAACAGAGGCCAATGCCATGGAAACAAAGTGTAAGGTGTATTGATTGACTTAACTGATGACATAAGACATTTCAGAACAAAGGTCTTGAAAAACAATGGAAAACAGAATACACACCAGGCTCTGAGTTTCAGATCCCTGTTCCTGATTGCTGTACAACAAGGTAGTGATATAATTCCATGAAGAAACTCAGTAAACGTCTGCACTGAAATTCAGCTAGCCTTAAGTCCTCATTTCTAATTATCGCTACTTGTCTGAGAGCCCTGAGGTTGTATGAATCCCAGCCTAACCATTACCAGCCATGGCCCCACCAAGGATGGCAGGGGTGTAAGTGGACTAAGACCTCTACTGATTGGTCAGGTGCACGCTGTGGATTCATGATCTGAACACACACTGACTGAGTGATCCATCCTCGGATGATACAGGCAGTGCGTGCTTGGTATTTTTTAATTTATTTTCAAAAATGTATACATTTTGGAGAGGTTTCCAGAGGTCTGTGAGGTCTGGATGGGTCACTGTGCCTTTGGGTTTTTGTGGTTCCTTAGAAACAGCAGCCATCTTAGGCTCTGAAACAAGGACTGTGGAATCTTTAGCAAATCAGTAACTTAAATCACTTGAGTGCTGAAACACACCCAAAAAACACACACACTGTGACCCTCTAGAACTGGAGTCTGTCACCCTGGATGTAACAGGACGGAGGGCCTCAGGGTCGGGAGGGAGTAAGGACAGTGTGCAGTGTACCTGTCTGAACTACTGTTACCTCTAACAGCTGATCAATGCGTCTGCCGGGCTACTCTTTGACCGGCCGAGTCAATCCGACACAAAGTCCCATCCGTAGCGCCAACCTCACCATAAATCAAGGTGCCTCAAAAGGAACCCGGCCGCCATCTTTGGGAGCGGCCCCTGGGAGAGTGACGGTATCTGTGTGTGAGTCCTATGGGCACCGCTGGGTCTGAGGGATGGACTCTCTGGACCCTGAGGCTCAGAGATAAGGCATTAAGGAATTAGGGAACCTCCAAAGGCCTGTGTCTGAATGACTGTTCAGAAAGAGACAGGTAGAGTGCAGTAAACACACATACTTATACACAGGTGCACACACACACACACACACACACACACACACACACACACACACACACACACAGATTTATGTACCTAGCACTCACACACAGCCATATATTATGTCTACATAGTGTTGACACCTTTGACAGTATATTTTGTACAAGTATGTGTACATTTATTCTATATATATCTCCCTGGGTGAAAGTCTGCTATTTGTCTGGAAATACATATGTTTGATCGACAAAATGATATGATATTATGAACAATATGACTCCTCCAAAATCTGTTGGTGTGATGCAGTGATGCGATGTCCAACAGTGGTAGATATACCCCTAACCTTTCAGCTCACTGCCCTAGTATTGCTTCAAGGTTGTGCAATGGTGACCTCCCTGGACCTAGAGGGCCACTCTGCTTAGCTCTTTGTGGGTTACCTTTATACTGGTGATGTGTGGAGACATTGACCTCCTATACAGCGTGGATGTTATTGGTGTTTCTTTCAAATGAGGTGCAGAACCTACTGATTAGGCTCTGTTGTCTGGGAAGAAGCAGAACAAATAACAGATCAGTAGAAGGAGAAATGCTGAAGAAAGCAAACCAGCGATTGAAATTGCTTGCTGTGAGTGTTAGGATAGTTAGGATATGACTATGATAGAAAGTGAGCAAACATGCACCAGAAATTTTGTTTGACTGCCACAATTAGCTTAGATTTAGTAATTCTTCAATCTCTGGCCATACAAATAGGTATTAAAACTGACAACCTTAAATAATGATGGTTCCCTGAAATGGAGGCTTATTTCTACACGATGAAACAAAAATGTAATTTAGTAAAAGCAGAGAATCTGTAATTTAACCACATGTGAATTATAGATACAAATCTAAAAGTGAGGAGAACAGATCAAAATCATGAAAAAATTAAGAGCATTATACCCCCCCCATATATACTCTTGCTATACACTCCTACAAAAAGATGTGATCAAAGTCATTGTGAAAAATATGCCTAGCCGCATCCAGTGCTAGCCACAGTAGTATTCACGTGGCTGAAAGAGGAGACTCGGGTCAGATGAAGGCTGAAGTAGGGTAGTTATCATGATTAATTTGGCTCCCTCCTGTGATTAGACACATTAATTGAATCATCGCTTGCTTTATAGCAGGCTAACGGCTAATGGGAACAGCCTGTCCCCATTTCTCCTTCACCTGCCCTGGGGTATATGTCGGTGCATCCTGATCTAGTGCTGAAGATGAGATCCTTCATTCACCCACACTCATTCTCTCTCTTAACCCCTAGTGGTCCTGCATCACCCAGGTGAGTGCTATGCATTGGTGGCAGATGGTGACATGACATGAGTCTTAAGCCTGTTTTTTAAGAGCATTATATTAAATATAAACGGAGACACTAGCTGATTCTTCTGTTTCCTAAAGAGTTCCAAACTCTGGGCTGTGAGAAAAACAACTAAATAATTTGAATTAATTTCAATTAAGAGCGCAGTTTTCATAGATCAGCTTTGGGGCAGAGGATCAAATACGATTACTGTGGCGAATCTCTCCGGCCTGGGCTTGTTTATCTCATGGCCGAGGAAATGGCAGTGCTCGCCCCCGCTCATTACCATCGCCAAATCTTCACGGCAGTCTTTGTGCGCCTGCTTAGAGCTAGGAGGGCCCTTATCCCCTGTCCTTAATCACCGCACTTCCTCTACACCACACAGGTACAAGATGAACTGTATTTTACAGGTAACTGGCGATCGCAACTGGTTTGAGCAGGTCATCCGTTTTAGTTTTGATCTATTTAGTAATTAAATGAGGAAAATACGGAGTATTGTTAGCAAAGCGACTCTTATAGCCTGCTTCCTAACCCCATAACCGAAGGCTAAACCATGCGGTCATTTCATAATCAACACGAATGCGTAGACTTGTCTTAGTAACAGATTGAACTGTTCTGTCCAGCATTGAGCTCAGTCAAGTGGCACTTCCCTCTCCATGGTAACTGCGTGTTCCCATTGAATGAGAAACGCTGCGATTTTATAACTCAACAGGTACGCGAATTCGCAGGTTCACATTTTCATTGTAAACTACAATCTTTGGATGTTCCCCCTTCACATCTAATAAGATAAAGAAACGATTGAGAGGGCGACTGCGTAACATGGTTCAACCATAGCAACCCCCAGGACCTCACAATGAATTGTAATGCCAAGATATCAGTGATACGTTCCCGGTACCGTCATGAATATTCACGAGATAACGTTGCAGGAATTCCGGTCCAGTCATCTTGGTCAGAGAGGCTATCAGTGCAGGCAGAGGCTTCGGTGATGTAACTGATACGCAGAAGAGGGGAGACACGGCATGCGTATTGTAATGATTCTGGAGGTTTGTCACCGTGCCAACCATCCACGCAAAAGCCCACACTGCGGGGATAGCACCGCCCAAAGAAAGAAAGCCTCCTCGTGCGTCTGAACTACGGCATCTCGCTGTCACAGCTTTGGGTACTGCGAGTTGGCGGCTGTGCGTAGGATGCGCTTGGCTTTCTTGGCGTTAGAGGCAATTCCGGAGGTGCGATTTGTATTATTTGTTTCTTTGTGTGAATGAAGCCTAGATGTTCCAGAGAGAATACAAACACAATTTTTAACATCAGTCAGCCTCTCTTTCCAATCTCTAGCATGGATGGATCCAAGATGCTTGAAGGGATTAAGTTAAAATAAAACATAGGCCTATAAAAATCCATAAAGAACTTTTTAGTGCGAATCAAATATTTTATTTAGTACATCTTTGGTTTGACAGTACTCACAAATGGATACTCTGTTGGTATGCATCCTGGCTGCCAGGTCTCAGTCAGCTGTAGCCACTGATTCTTATATACTATACATATTACAACTACAATGCAGCTATGTGTTAATGTTAAGCTGGGGTAACCTCTTGAGATGAAGTAAATCTTTGGAATGTGCCCAATGTCATACAGTTGAGAGTTATACAGTATGTGCAATGAAAACAATACAATAAAGAAGAAATACACAATTCAATAAACAAGACCAAATATGCACTGAAGACATACTGAAACTTCAAAGTGGTCATTGATAATCCTGATGTAGGACAAAGGTCAAATCTTTGCAAAACCCGTTTTGTTAAAATCTTTTGAAACGTCATTTGAAGCCATAGTCATTTTAATTTTTTTCCAACGCAGTCCTCAAAATTTCACATTACTATGTGTCTTTTCATTTCACTACTGAGTACACATCAGGTAATCTGCGCAGTCAGGGCTAGGCAATATATGCACCCTGACCAGGCAGGCCGCAGGGGAAGTGGGGGGAATCACCTTTGAGCTGTGAGTGGGCAGTGCCCTAGTGTCCGAAACTGAAACCTTCCCTCCACTGTGTCAGTCATGGAGTCAGTGTGGTCTGCATTTGATACAATAATGTGGGGCACACCCCCACACTGACACACGGAGGACTTTTCTTTGACAGACTATATTATATCGAATAATCAGTGAACCATTGATTTATGTAACATGCATCAAAGCAAAGTTTGTTTCATAGCAGTTCAGAATGTAAACCCTTTGCACCTCATAACTGTCATGTGAAATTGACATTCCATAGTTTTGAAATAAACATGAGGGCGATTACTCAAGGGCCTATGTGATAGCCTGACCACTGAGCCATGAACTTGGACCATTGAAACAGAGCCTGGTGTCCATGCCTGTCACTCAGTGCAACCCCCTGAAGAATGACCTCAAGGGTCCACTCATTGACAGCAATGATGGCATGATCTGGATTTGACACCAGACTCTGAGACTCATCAATACAGAATGAGCAATAAGAAGCTCTATTGTACAATTATTTTTTCAGAATGTTTTAAAAATATTTTCTTTCTTTGATTTTATCTTTCAGAACCAAGGTTTTTTTTGTACAGATTTTATACCACTGCACATATAGAAAGGTTGACTGTAGTCAACGGCCTCTATTACAGCCTTATCAGAGAGCTAGGGACTCACTCACACCATCTGTTCTCAAACAATATGGGTTATGTCACCCCTCCATGAAAGTGTTGTGGCTGCTGAGTGGAAGGATTGTTTAACAGGTACCCAGTCCCTGTGCAAGTGTTAGTCAGTGTTAATTAATCTGGCCTATTTTGTGAGTGGTGCCAATGTTTTATATAAACTCTAAAGTTTATATAGTTATGCATAAGTGTGCGTATCTAACTTGTATTTCATTGAAGACCATTGTACCGACCTGTCTACAGTTAAGCACAAGCACACAAAATATATTTAGAAAAACACTTTAATAAAACAATTTAAAAAGCTCTATGCAAGGTATATATACACTATACAATAAGTTCATGAATAGTTATGGGAACAATTTTTCTTTCCACGCTCATGACCCAACAAGCATGTTTTGGAAATAAAAAGCAGCCCCTTCTGAACTGTGTTTCTGGACACAGGCTTAAAAGAAGCAATCCTATTCAACCCAACACCAATTTCAAAAGTGCAAGTGTGTAAGCTTAGATCAGTACACACAAACACTATTCCTGCTATTGAGGTCTCTGACGTTAAATCGATCATGACAGTGACATTCAAAACTGGTCTGACACAACCAGCATGGTGAAGGTTGAATTGAATTGGTTTAATGCAATCAAACATAAGTGCCCACATGCAGTCCTGAAACACTTAGCTGTTCAGTGATTTCTTTCCTACCAGCAGGATACTATGACTGGGTGTTGCATCATATCGTTATGACGAATGGTATTTTAAGTGTCACAAATGAAAAAGGATTGGGTTTACAATTCAGTGTGGCCAACATCTAAAGCAATGCAGGTTCTCCTGGCCCAGGGGGAGAATGGAAGGTTAATGATTTTTTCCTTGGCAGGTGCAAACGGATGTCTGGCAGAAAATAAAATAAATTAAAAATAACAGATTTTCAGGGGCACTGAGCAGATCACAGCAGTTTGGTAGAACAGCCACACAAGTATAGAGAAACATTTTACCAGCCATGTGGTAAACTTGGTAAATATTGGCCACAACATTAAGTGCTACTTAGTCATTTTTATAGGTGTGCATAGATTGATGTATATGATAAAATTTACTTGTCCCAGTCTGATGCATGTATGCTACATTGTATGGGCTAAACTCCTGCTGCTTTTAATTTAGAATATCTGAGCACATGTCAGACAGGTGTAAAACAACTGTTGAACAAATCACTGGGTAAAGCTGTTACACAGGGTGCATTCCAGAGCTCTTTCCATACAGGATCCTTCCATACATTACATAATACGTTTGATTTGTCAGTCTCACAGCTGTCCAGCGTGACCGTGCTGTCCCATTCCAAAGCGTTCCGCGTTACACGCCAGATGATCGCCTACTCTGCCTTAGATTGTTTTTGAGTGCTCGGAAACAGGCGCGTGCCACCGCTTCCACTTTTCTGCACGTGCGCACGACCCCGGTCATACGACCTCGCAGCTTGACTTCCATGTCAGACAACTTGTCGACAAAGTCATCGACGAAACGTCCCAGATTGAGGCTCCTCTTCGTTTCAGCCCACAGACCACCTAGTCAGTCCGTCTCCTCCCAAAAACTGCCGACATGCTTCTGACAATACCTTTGAATCCAGCGGGGCCTTTTTTCAGCGCCCTCGCCTCACGGATCAGGTCGAGCAGTTCGTGGAACACCAGCAGCACGCCATGGTAATTCTCGGCAGCGGAAATCTCGAAGAACTCGCAATCCGAGGACAGGGCGAGTAGCGTGCCTTCCTCGCTGGAGACCGTGCGACGGTGCTTGAGGTCGCGCTTGTTGCCGACGATGACGATCGGCGTTGAGCCCGAAACCTTACTTTTGCATTGCCTGATGCGCTGCACCTGTCGACGCACCACGTTGAAGCTGGCACGGTCACAGATGCTATAAACCAAAATGAACCCGTCTGCCCACTGAAGCTGCTTCTCGCTGATGCATCCATCCGCCTCGCAGTTCTAAAGAGAAATGGTAATTCTGTTGATACAACTCGCCTTAAGTTTAGTGTAACCCTAACGGCTATAATTTAACCAAAGATGAAATATTGGAACATGAAAATGAAGTAAACTATAGCTAATGATTAGTTTTGGATACAAAATAGATTGCACTGTACAGTGCTACTTTTTAATAATCTTGCTATAACACCATAAAAACAGTCCTCACCTGTGGATGCAGAGAGTCCCAGATATTGAAATTGATTTCCCGTCCGTCGATTCTGTCACTATGACTGTATATAGATTCTGGAAGCAAACGGGAGGTTTTAATTAGTGATGGAAACAGACAGAAGACAAAATTTGAAAAAAGTGAATCGTTTTTCAAAAGTGACAAGTGTGGACAAGTATCTCACCTATATTGCCGTATTCGCCGATAAATCTTCTGGTGAGAAATCGCACTGTGAGCGCTGTTGACACAGGAAGGATCAAATGAGAATATGCATATAAAGGAGTTTTCCATGCATCAACAGCTATAGCTATTCATTATCGTTCCCGTTTTATTTTGTAAAATTATGTAAAACGTATACTACTAGCTGAGTATCTTGTAGTCATATCAAATGAACGTGTTTATGACTATTGCTGTAACCTAATATATTTTTCGTACTTACTGACATTAAAATTGTAAGCTCTTTGTCATACCAAACACATGTAAAGGCTATATCTTAACAGTAATGACATTGTGCTTACCAGACTTCCCGACGTTTTCTGCTCCAAGTAGCAAAACATTTGCCTCCACTTTTTGCTGGCTTCCATCCATCGTTTTGCTGCTGTTGTTGGAGTTGGATTTGACTTGAACAACCATTTGTATACTAAACGACGGTTCTTTTACCTGCTTGGTTTATTATTATTTTTTTACCCGTAGCGGAGGGTGAACTTTCTAGCCCGAACACTGCACGGAATACTGCAAACTGAGAATTTATACACAGGTGGGCGGAACCCTGGTTTAGATAGATCCTCAGGCGAACCAATGAGAGTGCCGAGCGACTGTTTATGAAATTGACATCTGAAGTGGAATTTTGATCCCGGTCCCCTCCTGTGGAGATTGAGCTGTGAAACCGTTCGAGGAATGCGTAGCAAATGGGGGAGGGGCAAGCAAAAATGAATAGAGGTTCCGTTTGATTGCCCAACGCAGCAGAGGTGACAAATTCAGTGAAAGCAGTGGGATTTCGTGCTAACCACAGCATGTAATCAATTACAGTTGATGGCTTAAGTTTAAGTTTGGAATTCAGACAGGGCTAATAAGAAGATGAAATACTGCACCCCCTGTGTTTCTCGTACTAATTCATAATTTTTTTTTTTACATTAAACCATTAAACTATGCCCGTGAAGAGCCCCAGCCACCCACTTAAAGCAATATACACTTAATAAAATGTAACAGCCAATTATTTTTGCAGTTTTGTGCCATTTGCACAGTATGACTTTACTATGATCAAGCGAGACAGCTGCTTACATTACAAGTATATTTTGAAAGTTGAGTAACTCAGCAAATAGCACTGGTGAAAATCTGATTTCATAGATCAATGTTTGGTTTTGAATATCACTTCAGTTGATGTCTGAGCTCTTCCAAATGAATGGGAACAGGGACATATAGTTTAGAGATAAAACAGCTATAGAAACAAAAAAGGGTTGTGAATGGGTGCACTGGATCAGCGAACAGGACTGTATCAACAATCGTAAGTAACCTTCAATGACCTGAGACATTCAGCTCCTGCTTCATCTGCCTCACCTTTATCTAGGTAGGTAGGGGGTGAACGAAACCTGAACCTTTTTTTTTTTTTTTTTTTTTTTTTTTACACTAGGAGAGGCAGAGTGGATATCATCATTCTTGCTGTGCAGGCAAAATGTGAAAAACAAATGTTGAGATGGCTCTTAACTAGAAATGATGCGTTATTCTCCTAGTAGAAGGAATATCCCATTGTGACATAGTCACAAATTACAAAAAAAAAACTGCAAAATGACGAGGACACACTATCTTGGAGGCTTTTTGTTGTAAACCAGCTCTCCAGAGCAGACGCTCAGGTTAATCTGTATATCACCTGAGAGTATGGTAGAGTACACAGAGATCACTGATGTTGGCATTCAGTTTTTGTGCCATTTTTTTTACACTAGAGAGGCAGAGTGGATATCATCATTCTTGCTGTGCAGGCAAAATGTGAAAAACAAATGTTGAGATGGCTCTTAACTAGAAATGATGCGTTATTCTCCTAGTAGAAGGAATATCCCATTGTGACATAGTCACAAATTACAAAAAAAGGTTAAACTGCAAAATGACGAGGACACACTATCTTGGAGGCTTTTGTTGTAAACCAGCTCTCCAGAGCAGACGCTCAGGTTAATCTGTATATCACCTGAGAGTATGGTAGAGTACACAGAGATCACTGATGTTGGCATTCAGTTTTTTGTGCCATTTCATTCAAAATGTTGGGTCTACTGCTGTCATAAATGTCACTGGCACCCTCTGCTGGCCAGCTGTTGCCATGAAATGATGCAAGAGGCCATATCCAAGCATGCAAATATGTTACAGTATTTTGCCAAAGTACGATTTAATGTATAATACTTTAAAATTCCAAAACAGATGTAGAAATAAGTCCCCCTTCATATGCAAACACTAGATGAAAAACAAACATTTATTGTAAACAGTACATTTATTGATTACTGACAAGAAAACTTTAAACAGTTATACCAGACTTGTCATGAACAAAGATCCCTTGTCCTCCACGAACACAGGACAACAGACACTTGAATTTCAGAAAATGTTATCGTCAAATCTTTGTAACTGTAACTTTTCGCCACCTGGTGGCAAAATATAGGTATTGTCTTTGGATGGCACTCACTGCATTCGCTCAGAAAACTTAGTCATGAAACAGAAAAACTGAGGTAGATCCATGTTGGTGTAAAAAAATTAAAACTGCACCATGGTCCCCCCTTTTTCCCTTTGACCACCATCTCCTCCACCTCACTCCTTTGCACGCACCCTCCCTCCCTCCTTTCCCATGTCCCCGTGGAGTTTGTTTGCAGGCTCCCCCTGGCTCACCACCACTGAACCCCTCTTTCTCTTCCCTTTCCTCTTCGCCCCCTGGTCTCTCATGCCCTCCTCTAACCCTGCCCCCCCTTGCTCCTGGGGCGGCTGCAGAAGCGTGGGGTCCATGATCGTGCCGTAGACTTTCATCAGATGCTTTTTGAAGATCCTCTGAAGTTTGCTGACATGGCAGACAGTCTGAGGGAGACAGACACACACAGAGGGGTGTGGGCATGGGTCAGGAATGCTAAAGCTCTGTGAACTACTTTTTACACGCAAGACTGATCTCGTCAAATAGGTGGTGGCAAAGTAAATTTTACACTGAAGGCATTCCTTGTTGCTTACTGTAAAGTTAAAAACAAAGACAAATACGTTGGCCACAGTCTGACTCTTATACCTTATCATTCTTGGTAAGGGCGCTCAGCAGAGCCCATACGTCAGACACAAACTCTGAAGGGGTGTGGTATGCAGGTGACACCTTCTGTAGCAGCCGCCCTCGAATGAGCGTAATGTCGACATAGCGTGTGGCATGAGGCAGGAACTGGAAAAGGAATGTGGCGTAAAAAAAAATCCAGTCACACTGGTAACACAAACGCAATTCACAGCCAGCGTTGCCATCATGCAAAAGCCGTACAAGTTTGGCTCTAAACCCCAGGAGTACGCACCTCAGGCTGCTGGTAGAGAACAGGGCTGCAGGACACACCGATCAGAGTCAGGTAGAGGCGCACACATTTCTGAGGGAGAGACAAGGACAGGGGAGACAAGGACAGGAATATCAGTCTTCAGCAACATCATATTACAAAAAGACAATATGAAAGCAGGGGCAAAAATTGGAGGACCAAAGCCAAAGATGAATATCAGTCTTCAGCAACATCATATTACATACTTTGGTTTTTTTCTAAAGAATTCAGAAATATTAGTAACTTTCAAAATTTAAAAACACATAAAAATCTTTAATCCTTTAGAGAATTGACATTGTATGTATTAAAAAACTGAATTTTCATCACAAAAAAGCATATTGTACTTCCTCCACCTTCATGTTTTTCAGCAGTGGATCTATAAGCATACTTCCTGTTTCAGCTTTGCTTTGAGGCTCAGCAGAGTGTGCTGGGGTGTGTCCTATGAGGGTGACCCAGACAGACTTACGGTCTGATCAGCTGTGCTGAGTCCGCAGTCCCCCTCTGACACGCTTTTGTTGCACCTCCCGAAATCGCACTGATCCAAACACACCATGCACCTCCCTGGCCTCTGCAGGATGAGAGAACAGGACGGCAGGTGAACCAACGCCTTAGCACAGGGACCTGCTGGGAAGGCTCTGCTTCTCTCCCAGGGTTTTTGCAGTTACACTGAACTTTGGTCTCTCCTTTCAGGAGTGCCCGGAATGAGCTGCCCAGAATGAAGACACCTGGACTCATGAGCTGCGCAGCCCAGCGAGGTTCATAGTCAGACGCAGGGTGTGGCCGTGCGTCCGTACGTTCACGAGCGAGTGTGGCTCACCTGTCCAAGGCGCTGATGGGATGGCTGTGACAGGGCTCGTGGAAGCCCCTCCAACAGGACGGACACACCACCAGCATTCCCACCGTGTGGCATATGATACAGAACCCCATCTTCTCAGCCCAGACGGGGCGGAGCGGCGGCGACGATGAGGGAGGCGGGGATGATGATGGGGAGGCCGTTCGAGTGACGGACGTAGAGGTGCATTTGGAATTGGGAGGTGGCAGCTGCGGTGACATTTTAACGGTGCACTGGTTAAGTAGGCTTTCGATTAACACTCAAGCCCAAATCACAGACAGGACACTGCTGTTGGACCCTTGAGCAATGAAAATTGAGCCGGTTGCATGGGTCAAGAGTGGGAGGGGGGTGGAATCTCTGGTGCTAAACAGGAGTTAGGGTTTCCAATGGAGGCTTCAAGATGAGCCATGTGACTGTTATGCTACTCTGATTGGCTCTCCTACCTTTCACTGTGATGAGGGTGGGGCCAGCAAAAGGACATACTTACTTACTTACAAAACACAAGCCAGGAGCCTAAGAGTCTTTAATCAACAAACCCACAACCTGTACAGAAACAATTTTATGGAATAGAAAAATAGTTCCTACAAAAATTCTCCCGGTCCCAAATATCAGACAGAAGCAGAAGCAGCTGTAGTAGACACAGTGCAGGTGCAGTAGCAGTTTGATGTTCAGCATGATCGAGAGCACCGTTCACCTGTTTGTCCTCGGGGATCTGCTCCAGGTGGAATTTCTCCGTGCTGGTACCGAGGTGGAGGCGGAACCGGGGAAGAGGGTGGCCTGGCGGGGGCAGGGAGACGGGGATCCGCAGCAGAGAGACCCTGGGAACACAGAGCCTAGGAGAAACCACAGGGCTACCACAGGATTGTTCTGACACACACATGGACACACACACCCACACCCACACATACATCTGGGCATCTCTCTTTCACACACATGCACGTACGCATGCAAGCACATAGCGTTGAAGTGCATGCATGCACACACTATAGGTAGACACACACACACACATGCGCACCAAAACACAGTAAATACAGTAAATACAAGTTATATGTTAGATTACAGATTACCAACGTTCTGTGTGTACGTTATTCCTACAGGGGCAAGCTCTGACCACTACAACCAGCACATGTGCACATACCAGACACCTTCAAACAGCACAGTCCAATGCATTTATTTTTTTAAATATTTATTTTCATTTGTTGTGAATTTACTGCTCTTTCCCTTTTGCCTTTTATGCGGTGTATTCCAACATTTATTTATTCTGTTTTTTGTTCTTACTTAGCTGTGCAAAGTTAAGTCCCCTGAGTAGAAAATGCATGATTTGACAGCTTTTAAAATGAGTACCTTTTATGTTCTCTCTTGGGCTCCAGAATACCTGGAAAAGAGAGAGAGATGAGGAGGACAGAACGAGGGACAGCGAGAGCTCAGTGTGAGAGAGAAAACAGCGTGGCTATTGTTCATGCCTGACCTTGGATGGGGCCTGCGCTCTATCTCCAATTCGCAGCCTTGAGGACGGCTAACTGCTGCGTCATTCTACACAAAGGTGGACCACATACCCGCCGATGCAGCTGTGTCTGGGTGAGGGTGATTCAGCTCCCTGCACTGGCTGGGGTAGGTGGTTAGCGTACGACCGCTTTTATCAAGCAAACCTGCACCCCATTCACGCTTTCAGAGTAGTGTGTCACTCGCCGTTTGACTGACTGCCTGCTGCAGCAATGTCAATTGCCAGCAACCTTGAACACAATACAATAAGTATGATACCCTGATTTGCTAAAGCTTAGCAAGATTTTAAGCAATGGCGTACATTGCTTCTCAAAGCAATAAGTCATAGATATGAGGAAGATGACAAATCAGATACACTGTCTGTTAAAAAAGCTCTCCACATTCACTTGGTATCGTCCCACATCACATCATGTTTACAGTTTCCTCCAAAAAATTTGTGAGACATATCCTTGAAATAAGAGAGCTTATAGCTCAAAATTGTAATAATTCACATAAAGAAACACAGAAATTCTTTAGAAATAAAGAAAAAAGCAAAATAAATAGGAGGTGAATTTAGTAAAAACCACTAGTTCAATAGACGGTAGCGTTAAACTTCGGACCATACTTTTTTTTTTGCATTTAATAGCAAAATTAAGTTATGATTTTTGATGAAAGAAAATTTAGTTTCAGTAAACCGTTTACTTACTCTTTGCATATGTGTCACCTGCTTTATCCCGGTTTTCTTCCTGCAGAGAAAAAAACAACAGCTGTGCCATCCCTGAAGGTCAAACTGAGGGCCTATTAAAACACCACAGAGATGGACTTGTGACCCTCTTACCTTCACAGGACACCTGGAGAATTTCCTCTCATCCTCCGGCCTGACTGGAGCTGAACTTTGGACTTCTAACCAAGTTAAGGCTGGTGAGGTAACAGGCTGCTGACAAGCTGACTCGGCTGAATCAGGAGAAGTGATTGGCTGCATGGGGTTTATTCCAGCTGAATCTGGAGATCTGATTTGTTGCTGGAGTTTCATTTTATGTGTATCAGGAGAGCTGATTAGCTGTTGGGGGTTTGTTTCATCTGAATTTGGGGAGCTTATTTGAGGCTCAGTGACTGAATGCAGAAGTGTTTCACCAGGGTTACCCTGGATGGGGCTTAAACAGCATCCTTCCCATGTGTTCTGTGGACAGGCACTGTCCCCAGTGTTGCAGGTTGGGCTGTCCACAGTGGTCGGTATTGGCTGGCCATCCTTGGACATATCCACATTATCGGATGCCCAGGAGTTGCTGTCTCTAGGGGCGGAGTCTTCAAACTGACTTTTCAGCGCAGGCTGTTTGTCGGTTGGCATTGGGAACTGGAGGGCAGAATAGACAGAGAGATGGTTAATTGAGAACCTCTTCATCCATGTGATGTTAGGATTATAACCAAGGACCTAGTGACACTGAATGTAACAACCCGCTGCCTAATCGTTAGTGCTCCTTCAATGTTAATGTGACTGGAGAAGAGATCCCACCTGCCAAACATCACCTCTGCTTTCATTGTTACCTGCATGGATGGGGCACGGTGGATCTCTGCCACAGTGGAGGTGGGCTCGTTTTCCATTGCAGCCGGGTGCGTGTGTTCCTGCTCCTCACCAACAGGGGGAGCCCTCTCGCATGGGGAGTCAGCCATCGCTTTCACTGGGGGCACCGATGAGGGTCTGCTGTTGATCCAGTTGTCCTTGGACACGGTGAGACTGGCAACAGGGTCAGATACTGCAGACTCACATAAGCCCTGAGCCTCCTTGGGAATGACAACTTGGGCAGCCAAAGTTGAGCTGCAGGGGCCGCTGGCCACGGTTTGGATGGCTGGTGCACTCACGTTTGGCAACCGGCTGTTTGGCTTGGAAGGGTTGGGGGCGGGGTTCATTAAGCAGCAATGCTGAAATGCAGGTACGACTGAATAAACTGGGGTGACAGTGACAGCAGGAGGGACTGTGGGTTTCCTTGCTGGTACAAGAGGGTGAAATCGGGCGCTCTTACTTTTGGGATGATAGGGCTGAAAATGGCCGTCACCCTCGTTTCCCAACAATCCCCAATGGACAGATTTGAGAGAAGATGGAGAAACAGTGGCCTGTGAGGAAACTGGAGAAGACAACCAATTCATAAGATGGGTATGGGAGGAAATTACCAGTGTCTGGGAAAGACCAGTGCCATTTGAACAGGAAGTGAGATGGCTGTGAAAGTAAGAGGAAGTATCACGAGAAGAATTGGGATGTCTGTGAGAGGAAGAGGAAGTGTTCTGAGAGCACGTGAGAGGGCCGGGAGAGGAAGAGGAAGTGTTTCGAAAGGAAGTATGACGTCTGTGAGAGGAAGTGCTTTGAGATAGCGTTGGAGGGCTGTGAACAAAGGTGACGTAAGAGGACTGTTTTTGAGAGGAAGTTGTGAGAGTTTGGGAAGAGGCTGTAGAGTGATGGTTAAAGCTGCAAATGGCAGGCTTATCGGAGGAAGAGGGAGGGTAAGTGGGCTGGAGTTTATAAGATGCACAAAGACTCCAGGAGATAACTTCGGAAACTGTGGAAGTGACAGGAGGTAGAGTGTTTTGAGAGGAGGTGGGTGGTTTATTTGGGGAAAAACTGCGAGTTTCATTGATGGAGACACCATGGTTGTAAGGACTCTGGGTTTTGTCAGAGGGTTGAGGAACCTCATTGATATGATTCTGATGGTCCCTGGGAGCAAAGGGAACTGTTTCGGTCACAAATTTACCTGGAAGAAAACAAACACAAGAACTATGTCAAAGTAACAGAGAACCTGAACATAGATTCCTGACCACACCATCTGAAAACGGAACTGTGTTTACAATATTGCTACTGATAGACTGTGTAAGCTAAAATGCTTACACAGTCAGCCTCAGTACTGGCCACAATCTCCGAGACACTTAAAGAAAACAAGCAATTAATTGCTGTCGAACTTGGACAGCAAGTCTGTTGTCCGGTCCCAGGAGTGGGTCGGGACGCACATCCTCTTGTTGTTGTGGTGGCTGAAGGATAAGTGAGGATGCCAATGGTGCACTCGATGGTGGAGCAAGTATGTGCGTGCTGCTGATTGAAGGACACCTCTTGGTGAGTCTGAGGGTTGGTGAGTGGTGTCATTAACTAGGTGGCCAGGACATATCGCCAATCTTCTAATATAACAACTAATTATAGGAATGGAAGCCCACTGTTGCTGGGATTTATAATTACTCAAAGATGTGTACCAATGAGCCATGCATCTCCAGCAGCTCCATGTTCAAAGCGAACATACCCACAGAACTGTTTTGTAAAATGTAGGAGCCGTGTGCACTTCCTAGGAAGCGGGAAACCACATTCAGAAGGTGGTTCTGGGAATCGCAGAGGAGTTGTACATTTATGGAGCATTATTGATTGCGGTTGAGATATGGGAACGGATCTGGAGAGGGTGCCTTAATGCGCACGTACGTCTAGTCCATTGCACCGATGATGCGGGGCAGACCAGCAAGAGAATGGAACCCTCTCTTGACTGGGACCTGTTCTTTTGCTGTATAGGGGAATTTTATGTATTGTGTGGCCAGTTGATTTATTCCATCCACAACTCGTGGGAGAGCGTGGCTAAATTAACATAACTGATGTGAATTGAAGTGTTAGCGTAGTGTTGTCATGTTTATTTATTTTAAGAGACCATGATGCTTTGTAAAATGATGAAAATAATAATTTGAAAATATTATAAACTATAAAAAATATTATTGTAATTTAAATCCTATAATATTGTGGAACTGTAGAACTGAAGAAAACGTAATAACCAATTATTTTGCAAAAACATGTCAGCAAATGCGTGTAAGAGTGCTCTTGAGTGTGCGTAGGTTCTGTTCTTACCTAAGAACAAATCCCAAACAAGAAAACATTGGTGAATGTCAGAATCTTTGTGAAAACTGCCTAAGTGGGTTTTAAGAAGAAAATTCTTCTTAAGAATGGTTGGTGAATGAGGCCCTGTGTTATGAGAAGTGATCATGAAGTTTGGTGAATGCATGAACATTTGTCCTGCACCCAATGCCACGTAGGCACTGCATGACCTCTACCTGTTCAAATACACCAAATCCAATGACAGACCTTCTGAAAGTGATTAACAAAGAGTGCTTCCAGAAATGACTTACCAAAACTAGTGATTTGATCATAGATTTCCTGGTCGCAGAAGAATGTCATCGCCAACATGGCGGCTCCTGGAGAGACGTTTTGTGACAGGATATCCTGTAGCTGTAACTGGAGCTAGGGGGCGGAGTCAAAGGGTTACAGGGGATCCATCAAAAATGCCAAAAGTTGTCAATTTAAAAGGACAAAGCTATATTTTTACCTGCAAACGATAAAATGACCGCTCAGAATATATGTAATACCCTGCTTGATAAAACAGGGTCCTAAGATTTAGAAAAGACTGAGCATTATGTAAGCAAGAAGAACCCTGCTCCTGCATGATAAACAAGGTATTTATTGATACTTCAGTTGGCTAATCATAATACCTGAATAAAAGAAGACTTGTTGCAATGCCGTTGGCATTTCATCAAATGTAAATACATGTAAATATTGTTCTTTCAAGCATATTCTTAACATTTTTATGAAAGGTCATTTTTGGGAAGAGTCCCACTGAGCATGGTGTCAAATGAAAATGGAAGCTTCCCACATGTTTATTCCACATTACCTTAATTGTAAAAAGCCCAGATGGGACTGATTCACTTTCTCTCTGGAGATTTTTAGACACCGTGAAGTTGTGTCTTTGATTCTAACATTTACATTTCAACTTTGAAAAGAGTATGCAGCTAATTTCATGTTGCCACAATGAGCTCCCGTGATTTACTGTAAAACCAGTTTCTGGACCCATTTATTCTCCATAAGAGCATATGCAATTCAGTTGAAACCAATTTGTATTTTTTGAGTACGGACAGTCTCTAAGTTATGATGGTCCGACTTCACCATGGTGCGATGGCAATAAGCATTCGGTAGAAACCAGTACAGTATTCAATAAATTACATGAGATATTCAACACCTTATTATAAAATAACTGTAGGCTAATGTTAGTGTTCTAAGCAGGTTTAAGGTAGGCTAGGCTAGGCTATGATGCTTGGTAGGTTGGGTGCATTAAATGCATTTTCAACATACGATATTTTCCACTAAATGGATAATGGTCAGGGCTTACCCGTTGCCTGCAGGACATAAGTGCAAAGTGATCTTCTGATTGCAAGGCTCTCTCTGTAAAGGACAAGAGATGGTCCTGCCTACTCTCCAGCTTCTCCAACATGGTGTGTCTCTCCAAAACATTTGCCTTCTCAGACCCTATCACTGTCTAGGTAGATAACAGCAATAACAACATCAACATCATAGGTCACTACCACTGCCATTACTATAAAACCTGTATGTCCTCCTGGTTTAACAACTATGTCACACACAATGTTGCTAGGTAACATCTCCTGCCACTGTAATGTCTGATCATGAGATTACATTTAGTCCCTAAACTCTTTGCATCCATTGTCTCTGAAAACAAGAAATGGATTGGTTCTGGCAATTAACACTAAGCCTGGGAAATCCATATGAGGTTAATGAAAGGAACCATGCAAATTAAATGGAACATGAGTAAGTGGCCAATGGCGACAGACACACACGTTAATATGATGTAGGCATTTTATCCTTCAGGATAACAAATAGGCCATGTCTTTGATGCAAGACTCCAGACTTAAGTTAAAAAACAAATGGTGGTTTATGAAGGTAACGTGCCCTTTTATCTTAAGACATTTCAATGAAGCCCAATGGCAAGTATCCACAATGAATTCATCTGTTGTCTCAGGTAACAATACAGGTTTATTTTAGTTCACCTCATGTCTGAGAAGGGTTATAGTATTTATATGTCATTAGAATGTGGATGCCACACTTTGTTTGCTCTTGATGTTCAAAAGAAAGATGAGGATTTGCTAGAGAGGTATTGTCTAATATATGAGGTAATGATGAAAAAAACCTATAGAACACACAGATACCTTAATTTCTGCAATCAACTTCTTGGCTCGATTCAGAAGTGCAGAATGGATGGACAGGAGTGTGTCCTTCAACTCCTTCCTCAGTCTTACATGCAGCTCATTCAGATCCAGGATTCTGTAGGTCGCACACAATGATGAACAAAACACAGAAATGTCATGTGAATGCCTTCTCATCTTTTTGGGCGTTTGGATGGTGAGTAGAAGCAGCAACCGCTGCCCGCCCCAACATCCCCCTGGGGTTGAGCCTGGTGAATTGCGGGATGTGATCCTGGACCCTCTGCCACTCACGGCAGGCAATGTAGGGAGTTCAATGCTGATGTTTTAGAAAAAGGAAAGACAGCTGCCATTTATACTGACTCCTGCTATGCTTTCAGAGTAGCACATGACTGAGGTGACCTCTGGGAATAGGGAGGTGCACCAATTAAGAAAGCCCAACTTTTATAGAATCACAAGTGTGAACTGGGCCAGCCTATCACAGGAACTAATATAGGCTGACATACAGACAAGCATATTCCCCATCACTTACCTTTCATCCAGGTGTGACAAGCTCTGCCTCACTTTGTCCTTCTGGTGTTTTACATTTTCCATCAGGGATCTTATCCGTCCTTTCTCATCAGCAACAGCCACATGGAGAAACTTAAACCTGAGAGGAAGGGAGACAGTCAGACTATCCTCCAAGTCTATGACAGAAGGACGTTAACCACTTGGAATCTTCGGTATACATGGCATGATTTCTTGTGATGGGAGTAAAGAGATTTTATTTTACATAATAAAACATATCTGATAAACAGATGGACACTATCTGATTGTGCTTTCTTCAGTTTTATCTATGCTTTATTTGGTTTTGTTCAGTATGTGACCAATTATCTTGTGGCTGTACTGCACCTTTTCCTGAAATGGATTCAAAAGTCAATCAGTATCCAAAGCTAGTTAACACTCACCAAAATTCACCATGAATATCTGCTCATGCTAGCTCTGAAGACTCTGAAAAATCTGTGGCAAGCAAAGTGGCTACCAAATAGGAAGAGACCAAGCAAGTCAACATCATATTATGTAATCATTTCATCCTCACAATTGATCAATAGTGTTTGTTTGCTCACCAACAAAATAAAAAAGGGACTTGTTCGGTTGTGTTCTTATAATGTTGTCCTCCCAGTAGGAATTGTGGATTTTCCTAGATTTTTGTTGAATGTGCCTTGCGATCATGTGCCTTGAGATGTTTAGATTTGCAGGGTACAGGGGAAGGTGGTGTGAACATTCCTCTAAGTCAGTGCAGACAAAGTCCTTGGACCAGGCTCAAGCCGATAGCAACCAGTAGAAATGACACATTGTTGTCTTCAGTGTCAGGCCTATTTGTTTGTCCCGTTGAAGTTTTACTAAGGCAAAATCCTTTATTGAATATATATATTCCACAACATCAACATATACATATATCTTTGTGTAACTGTTGACTCCTCATTGGTCTTCAGGTTTAAATGTATCTCCAGGGGGCATCCCAAGTAGAGCTATAAATCTCCCTGTGTGCTTTGGCTCTCCATACTGCATGACCATCATTAACAGCCTTTCAGCCCTAAACAGAGTATGGATTTATTTTGCTGAAACAATTTTGATGACAGTAAAATGCCAATTTCATTTTACTGTCTTAATGTTCCAGACAAATCTGCAAATTTACATCTCTCCATCGTTGAATTCATCTTAATAAAATTTTTATGACCATCATTGCACTTACTGAAGGAGTAAAGGTGACAAAAAACATTTTTTGTTATTTAAACAAAGTTAATCCAGGATACCAACTTTCATGAAAATATAATTAAGGATTACATAAATTAATATACATACAAACTTCTAATTATAAAAAAGGTTCAAATAATCACTATTGCTGAGTCACATATTTATGAAAAAAAATCCACAATAAACTCAAATAAACATTCCTATAATATAAAGAACATAAAAATAGGATAATAATTCCTTCTGATTTGATGCTATACCACAGGCTCTGTTGCTATGACAGGCTGGGATGCAGCCTGGTGTCTCATACCTGTGTGTCTTGTGGAATGTCAGCTGACAGTCTCGACAGGTCAACTCATCACATGACTCACAGAAAAGCTTCAGTGCTTGTTGTCTGTGGGTGGGACAATATACAACTGGGCCAGAGACTGAAAGAAAAAATATCCAACGGGTCAAATTCACATTCCACCACACAGCAGTTTCACACACGACTAGTGATACCTATAACAGTAAGCTTTTTAAAGGCATGTGGCTAGCAATGGAGATTATGTTTGCTTGCGTTTTATTTTGAGATTGCAGCTAATAACTTAAAGTAACAATTCAATCCATCCTTCCCCCTTTAGTTAATATTTGCAATTATGCCTGCACTCTGCTGTTGTTTGGTGAGGCAAGATGAGATCTACTTTTGGGGTAGCTTGATACCTAATTGCAATGCACATACCTGTGCTGGGCTTCTGTAGAAGAATGGCGTGATTACGGGTCATCTTCACCCTCTTATGGGCAGAAGTGCAGACGGAACAGAGAGCTTCATCACATTCCATACACCACCCTGCAGCCTCTGCTCCATCCTCACAGCCTTCGCACTGAGCAATCAATCAATCAATCAATACATAAATAAATCAATAAAGAAAGCAAGACAATAATAATAATAATAATAATAATAATAATAAATAATAATGAGAGGGAAAGAGGGCAGAGGGACAAGAGGAAATGAATAAGGCAAGAGAACAGAGAGAGGGAGAAGAGCAAAAAAAAAAGAATTTTTCCTAAAATTTTTAGGGAGAATTGTCAACTTCCTAAATTACTACAATATAGAAAAACGTATCTGATACATGTGTATACACTGAATGAGTGGTGATGGCAGAGAAATCCAACAAGGTTGTGAAACTAGGTTTTTTTTTTTTTTTTTTGGGGGTCAAATTCTGGACATCACTGACACTTAAATCAGGCAGAAAGCTTCATACGGTTAGTTGCTGAGGGTGCAACTCTCCAGAGCACACGTCAAACTCTCACCTGACTGACTGGCTGCGCCTTGTAGCTGGACTCCTTGAAGAACAGATTATCGGTAACTTCCACGGGAGTGTAAACAACTCCACACACGGGGCACTCTGGGGATTTGGGAATGAACCGTTACGCCAACAAGCCAAGCATCAAATTAACAAAATAATTTGTACAGTTACAAAAAGTTACATTCCTGCAATCATATCATCAGTCCTACGTTCTGACTGATGTTAGTCACTTTGGATGCTGAACTGATTTGTCTACTTAAAATGACTTATAAGCAGTGGTCGATTTGTAAAAAAAAAAAAAAAAAAATTCAAGGAGGATATGGTCAACCCGGGAGTGGAAGGATGGTGGTAGAAGCCTACATTTTTTCATATTCATGCATAATCATAACAAAAAAGGTCACAAAAATGACAGATAATGTACTTTTACCTTGTATTATGAATACAAACCTATCAAAAACTATCCAATTATTTACTAAATTATTTTATTTATATAATAACAAAAATGACATTACTAGTGCGAGATTTCAAAAAAGACCTCTACACTATCACAGCTGCATACAAGTTACTGCTTAATATACCTTCGACATTCAACACGTCACCCTCTCATTACAATCTAAAATCGGTCATTTTATTTCAGGCAAAAAAATACGTTAGATAACTCACATGGAAACAGGTTAGCTGCCAAACAATATATATAACATGTTCACGAACACTGCGACGTCTCATTCAAGATTAAACATTAGCTGAGCTGTTGCCAACGTTTTTCTACATAAGGCACATACTATGTATTAACAACACATGAGACTGTTATCATCTCACCTGTTGTTTTGTTCTTCTCTACTAAAAAACGTATAAAGTCCTGCTGAACCGGTCACTTAACCATTTTAACCTGTAGCATCTGCAATCCTCATCCGATGCAAAACTCACCGTGAAGCTGAATTAGCCAATGAGAAGCATGCATTTGCAGGCTCCAAACAAATAAGCAATAAGCAATCAAAACCACAAAGGCATAGAGGATGAAGGTTAAGGCACTAAGGAAAACTTAATCAGGAATGCAAAGTAATTAAATACAGTAAGATTCTGACAAGTTCTTTCACCTTTCCTTACAGTCTTCTACGAAACGTTCGAGACGCACTAAATCGGTTTCTCCGATGTATTTACAGTGGCCAGACAGCGCAATAGACTGATCTTTCGGCGATGGCACGAATAACATACACAAATTTTAGAATAAAGCTCAACTTACCATTGACTTCACGATCGCTTGCGGAATACACATTCGGCACAGAGAATGTAAACATGGCAAAAGTTGAGGAATTCCGTCTGAGCCCAGTTTCTTATTGCATGCACCACAATTTCCAAAGCAAAGTACGCTTCGCGGTGGTGCAATTGTTGCATTGCACTTAACATTGTTATCCTCTACCACTAGATTAGACATGCCCCTGGATCCAATTTCACAGTCGCCGTACATTTTAAAAAAATGCGACTGAAATAAGGCGACATCAACTTTAAACAGACAAGGGCTTTATGCCTTTAAGTAGATAATCTTGGGAAACTGATCAAACCCAACATAACAAAGTGACTTCACTCAAACGATGACCTCCAAATCAGGTACCTAACGCTAGCTTGTTGCTATTACCTCAGAATGCAATTATCTTGCAAACTTGTACAAGTTATCTCGCTAATTTTATGCTTTGTACATCATCACTCTACTGAGATATACACATTAATCATAATTACCGACAGAACTGTCAATAAATCATACGTTTTACCTACAAAAATGGAACGGATAGACCGCAGCTGATAGCCAATTTGAACGTAAACTTAATATGGCGCTGAGAATCCATTTCCTTCGCGCTCAATGCAAGGTTGCCAAATTCTGTTAATTCCCCATGTAAATGTGATGAAGATGCCACACAAGCCCTCTCGAGCAGCAATATCAACAATGACCCAAAAGCATCCCACAACAGTGCTAACTGAAAAATGGAACATGGAAGGAAAAAACCTAAGGTTTTGGTGTCCTGACAAAACTAAAAATCTTTACACCTTAACAGAAAGCCTACTACATTTTGCTGAGTTACTAGTGACTTAAAAGTCAAACATATAAATGTGTGGAAAACTGTACCCATGCCTACGACTTACTCCACAGCTTCAGTTTTTATGACACTTTTTTGAGATGTGGCTTTCTGGAATGCGTAGTTGCCATTTTGTCCTGTTGGAATGGAAAATGCCATCTAGGCTCTTGGGCATGAGTGTAACCTCATTGGGTCATGAGGACAATTGTTGACTGCAGAAAGTGGATGTGCAGAATTTAAGATTCTTCTTACCTGCACTGGGCATATAGATTCCCAACAGTTGCCTTTCAATGCTGAAAATGGGTTTGGGCTAGCGTAAAACAATAGATCTGGCCCCACGTGTGTTGTAGGTTCAAAATTGGAAGAAAAACATACACAAAAAAATAAATAAATAAATAAATAAAAAACAGGAGTCCCAGCTTCATTGCCCCCAGGTTCTTCTCTTGAAATATGAAGTTGATCATTCACAGATGAAATAAGCTGAAACCTGTAGACACTGCAGTTCATCAAAGTCAACAACAGAGTTTGCTATGCTTGATGTATACAGTCAGTCCATTGTTGGGCCCCCCCCAACAATGGACTGACTGCATACATCAAGCATAGCATTATGAGGAGGGAGATGGGAAAGATGAAAGGACTTCTCTGTATTTAAAATGACCTGTTCATTTATACACTGATTGTCAAGTCTACACTGTATTTGATATTAAGATACAAAAGAAAAAGTGTTGGAAAACAGAGCCACCTCAGTGTGAATGACAACAGTTTCAAGAACTCAGTGAAATATCACTTACATCGTCCTTAAAGTAAGCTGACACGGTTTTTACTATAGAGAACTTTATTGGTTTATAGGAGGCATAAACAGCCACACTTCTAAAACAGAAGTGCATGATGTATGAGGCTTCATGGGGAGAAAAAAAAGGTGTTCAGTAGATGCACACAACACAAAGAACCTCAAGGTCTTTACCTGAACCCCAACCAACCCCAAATGAACTGCTCTGTTCCCCACCAACTGTGCCCAACTCTGGCCCCACTCTTGTGTTCTTCCTTAAGTACACAATGTAATTGGTAAATGTAATGGTTTTATTCCTTCCCACACCTGTTGTTGCATCATATCTACTGTTGTGTAAATGTTTTTACTTAGATGGCAAACTGTCGAAATTGTAGTATGTACTTGCTGTGCTGGTTTCTCTAATTTAACCTGTTAATTGGTGAACTCATTGCTCAGCTGCAGCTGAAACCCCTCCAAGTGTTCTTTAAGACGCTCCCTCAAGTCTGTGCTTCCACCCGCGATCCTGGCATCTGACTGAGCCCCGCCCTCTTTTTCACCCTGCCCCACAGTCCTCAACCCTGTTCCTCCGGGGTCCGAGTATGATCCCTCCCCCTCGTCCATCATGGGAACCTTTTGAAATCCCACCTCTGATACCACGAGTTGCTGGAATGCAGACTCGCCTGGCCCACCATCCTTCCCGGCAGTGCCACCACCTCCGCCGTCCTCGGCGGGCACCGGCAGTAAGAGCAAACGTCCCTCTGCTCCTTCTTGAACCCAGAACACCCGCTGCTCCCCTCCTCCTTGCACGATTGCTGCTGCTGCTGTTGCTGTTGCCCCCCCATCCTCTGCATCTGTAATATGGGCCTGCTGTGGTGGGGCTGCCCCCTGCTGGAGTAGCTGTGTTGGGGTGATTTGTAAGGGGGTGCGCAGCGGTAACTCGGTGTGCAGAAAAGGCATGGCTTGTGTCTGGGCACCACAGGTACTAGGGGACAGGGGGCCCTCATGGGGAATTGCCAGTGCGACTGGTCTCTGGGCTGCTGGTTTAGGGGGTCCCAACTCCAAAGTGACAATTTGCACACCACTGTCTCTCTCCCTCGTATCCCCCTCCCCATCATCACAGTAGTAGTAGAAGCAGCATTCTTCTGTGTCCGCTGATTCAGTTCTTTCCACTTGCCCGTCCTCCACCTCCTCCTCTGTCATCTTCCTCAGTTTCCGGGGCTTTCCCTTCCCATAGCGGTCTTCACTGCCTCCCCCTGGTGCTCTTGCTCCTCCTCACCCTCGCTCCACCCACGGCCACAGTAGAAACAGAACCCTGCATCCTCCTCCAGGGCTGCCCTCACCGGTGGAGCCCGTCTGTCACACCCACCTTTCTCCCCCAGCCCGTCCTCGATAAGCCTCAAGTCCTCCTCTGCCCGCCCCATGTCATTCTCCTCTACTTCCTGCCAGTGGATCCTCCTCTCCCAAGAGCTGGGGGCCGAACCTGAGCCCTCTACCACTTCGTTGCCACACCGCAACCCATCCCGAAAGTTCTGTCTGATGCGGCTCTCACGGAGCCGCAGTAGAGTGTGCCGGAGACGGTTCTCCCTACGGCGGGCGGCATTGAGGAGCCGCACCGACTTTTCAAGGGTATCAATGGCTCTCTCGTAGCGCTTCCTCCACACAAGGGGGCAAAGCTGAGCGTAGTTGTGTTCCCTTGGAAGGTAGAAGCCTGGGGGTGGAGGGAGGCGGCGCATGTATCGAGATGGGGAGGGAGGGTTAGCTGGAGGGGAGGGTGGCCTGGGGCGAGAGGAGGAGGTTGTTTCGGAGGGGCTGGGGCTTGGGGAGGGCAATGGCTTTGTGCTGAGGGTGGGAGGAGATGGTGGAAGGATTTGAGGAGACATGGGTGAGGTGTGGGGAAGGGAGGAAGGGAGATGAGATGGAGCAGGGGGAAGGGTCTCCACTTGAGTTCCGGCACCTCCCTCAGTCTTACGGTCCTCCTCCCATCTGGCCCCCTCAGACTTCACTTCCTTCCCAGCTGACTCACTATCTGTGTCTGGACAGTCTTCCCCGACCCAACCTTCTGGAACTGACACTTGCTCCTGTTTCTCCTCCTCCTTCCCTGGCTTCAAGGTAAGAGCCTGTTTCCTGGAAAACAGGACATAAACACTGAAAGCCTTATTCTCACACATGCACACAACTGTATGCATATGCAGGTACACACAAGCAGTCATACATAAAAGGGACACGTAGAGACAAACATATTCAAATGAAAGCTTACACACACACACACACACACACACACATGGATTCACACACAAGAACAAGTGGACTCACAAACATGTGCATGCATGCACCTGGTCTGAAATTTACACATATACCCACACACACATGCATGTATATGCTGCTTTCATACCAAGATGTCTGCTTGTCTGACTGTCTTTCTGAATGTTTTTATACCGTGTTGGTCTCTTTGTGGTTGCCTGCTTGCTCCTCCCTCTCTGAGCTTTCTCACTGGCAGCTCGTCTGGGTCGTGGGAGTGTCTCAAACACTGTGGGTAATGCATCCTCTTTAAGCCTTCGGTACCCACTGACCATGTCATGAGAAGTAAAGAAGAAAAACCATTGTAGTAATGACTACTGATACAAGACAGAGTGGATGCAGGACATCAGACAAACAGAGAAGATAGTCAATCACTGTCTTGATTTACATGATCACAACCAATCTCTTTACAACAAAGAAAACTATTTGTTCAAATTGGTGATTTACTGGTAACATATGGTAGCCCCATCCGTTTTTGGTACAATGATACCTCACTCTCCCATTTCAGTGGAATTTCAGTTGAAAAAAAAAAAGAGCATACATACACTGCAGCCCTCCAGTGTAGACCACTGGTCTAAAGAATCTGTGACCTAGCAGACTAATATTTCTGACTGGGTGTATTTCCTGAGGCACTGACCTGACTCCAGAAAGCTCAAAGCTCTCTGGTGTGAAATGCTTGGAGCAGAAGTAAATGAAATGACTCTGAGGGTCCCACTGGCCCTTCCCCTGGGGGCCCGTACGGCGGGAATTGAGGATCCAGAGGGTACGGCGTGGTTTGCCCCGTTTTGGCAACCTGTAACAACATTAGTTAAAAAGGGACGGGGAGTGCCCGTTCATTTCTGCTGCTGGCATGACGGGCATGACAGCAACAGCTGACAACAGGGAGCAGATGGGGGAGGAGTTGTATGGGAAACATGGACTCAGGTCAGGTCAACTCACCTGTGGAAGGTGATGCCGGCTTTGCGGGTTTCTCTGGTGTCACGAGACTTGCAACCTGCCGCGGAGCAATGCCTGGGCATCTTGATGGAGAGACACAGTGAGTGATGGACACTTTGCCTATCATTCGAACATCATCTGGAGCAGTGCTACTCAACTCCAGTACCTGTAGCCAAGGAGGTAAATTGTTGTGTGTGACTGGAGCAAAGACCTGCATAAACAGTGGCCCTGAGTTGAGAGACGCTGACATAGAACGCTGTCGGTAAAAGCGTTCTGCCACCCTCTGGTTAAGCGTTGACCATTCAGCCACAAACCAAGTACAGGGAGTCCACAACTTACAAAAATAATTGGTTCCTGTAGGTCTTTCGTAAGTGTTTTTTTTTTCGTAAGTCCATCTTTTCTCTTGCAGACACTTTATATCATTCACCAAGATGAACCCCTCCCCTTAAACTTCTACCTGTCTCAGTAGCTCCTATTTTCAAGCGTATATGGTTAATATAAACAAGCATAAATTCAAAGACTGTGATATATTTACGTATACTGTATAGTACTGTATGCGAGAACCACACTCTCCATTAATTCACAAGTCAACATTTTTTTTCTAATTTGGAAGGTTAGTTTAAATTTTACAAGCGTAAATTTCACAATTTAGGGAAAGTGGGAGCGCACAGTTGCCATCTGTTGCGGACCACGTACTTGGTGCATGGTTTGAATCGGTAAATTAGTTTTTTTTTTTTTACCCCTGACAATTATTTTTTTCCTATCTGCGGATTTCCGTAAGTCAAGTCTTCGTAAGTAGGGGACTCCCTATATGTTAAAATAACCTCTGTGTTTTTGGGATGGATATGGTACATGGGTCAACATAACGGTCAGTCAAAGCAAAATAAGATTGTGCCACCAGTATTTTTCCCACAAAATTTCAACGACTTCATGCCATTTCAAGACCATCTCTGGTCATTGGTGAAATTATGATACTAATTCTATTGTTATCTTAATTATCCTCAGGTTCATTCACCCCCTTGGAATCACCCTTGACCTGTTAGGGATACCATGTAAGCACCAAGCCACTGATCACTTTTAAATTTTCCACAGCTTTTTATTTCAAAGTGCAGGTACAATACAATGGAGGGTCACTCTCTGAACTACAGTCAAGCCAAATAATCGTGTCCTTGTTCTTATTTTTTCTTAAATGGCTGTATGACAAATACCCACAATTGTACAAATAATCAGTACTGTGTATGCAAAACAAGGTAACCGTTTTTGTAGCTTGACATTTAGGGAAAGGGCAGTGATCCAAGGGTACAATTCTGCAGAACATTATCCCCACCTATCGTGTATTTTGTAAAATTGCACTTTCTTCCAAATACAAGCCTGCATTGAACACGGCTGTCCTATTTTCCCCGAATTAGCTGGCTAGCTCTCTTGCATGCAGTGTCGACGTAACATCCTCTCGATTTCTATTCAGGCTTCAGATGACAAAAATGTTTACTCCCCATCTTAGTGCCTGTCAAATTATTATAAAACAATACGCAATGTCACTGCATGTTTGGCAGAGTCTCTTAACTTTGAATAAATAACAAACCAGATATGCAACCACTTGGCTATATTGTAGCTGCCTTGGGCATTATATTGCAAATTAGCAGATCCTCTTCTTCCCTTGTACAGACCTTTAGGCGGTGACTGAAATATATTTAGGTACCAACAGCACTGCAGTTATATATAACTCGTATAATCGATGCTTCCGATTTATATTTGTATAGCTAAGTACAAATAACTCACCACGCAATCTCTCGACCTCACGAAGATGGCCGCGACCGTCTTCCTCACTGCTGTTCTTCTCGTGGGCCCGCCTCTCAATGGCGGATCTTTGTTTCAACAGACCAATGGCCTTCACTGTTACAGTGCGAGGCATGGGCTATTATCCAATAGAGGTGGAGATATTTTCGAAAACCACCAAGATCACCGGTTTTAGTGGTATCTCTAGGTAGGTAAAATGGTGCTTCAACAGGATAACACATTCTGTGAAGGGTTCTTGTGAGTACAGGCGGGCTCGAGGGCACCCCCTTGTAAAACTGTCTTCTCCCTTCCCATCCCCGTTGCTTGACTGTAATTAGCCATGTACTTTATCTCTGAAATCTATCAGTGATATTTAAATGTCAATCTTACGCTATTTGCGCTCCACTGTTGTTTTGTACCTTTGTATACCTTTGCACCTTTCTGTGCCTTTGTAGCTTTTGATCGCTTATTGCACATAAAATGTCCCTTATGTTACAAAACTGGCAACAGCTCAGCCTGTATTTACTCTGAATGAGACAGTCGCAGATAATAACATGCTCACGTGTTCATTTGCTCATAAAGTGAACAGGATAGCTTGGCAGCCAACCTGTTCACTTGTGAGCTATGTAATGTATTTATTTGCTTGAAATAACATGACCGATTCGTTGCTGTAATTATGTAAATAAAATAATATTGTAAATAACTGGATGGTTTTTTAAATTAGTAAATACCAGTACAATTTCATACAAGTACATTTGCTGTCTTTTTTTTAGCGTCACCATCATCCACTCCGAGGTTGACCATTCCCACAGTAACGACTTTATTTTCCCGTTACCTTTCTTTCAATACTTGTCACCGATTTAATGTTTGTTCAAATCAGACAGATAATTAAAAACAGAAAGGCTACTTCTACAAATTTAATTAGCCAGTCGATTCTTACCACAGGATGGTGCTATAACAGTCTTCTTCTGTAAATTCATTGGGGATGTGAGTTTTTTTTTTTTTTTTTCTACCTACGAACCCGAATGTTGGCGTCACACTACAAGTTGCATTTTTATATATTGGAATTCGTGAACAGAAAGAGCAACACAAATGAGACTGTATGCTTACCCATAGCTGTCATTATAATATCCCATTTGATCATATTACTGGATGATACGTCTCGATTGAGTCGAGTTTTTTTTATCCTCCTAATGGGCTCCCAGTAAAGATAGTATTCAGATGAGGTGCGATTGTTGCCACCGCAAGCTGAATCTTCAAGAGCTTCTTCACAAGATTCTGTCATTAGCGGTGTCGGATGTTTTGCTCAATGCATGCGAAACACCACATCACAAATTCCTTTATCTACCAATGGTAAAAAAATGTAAAAAAACAAAAACCCAAGACTTATTTAGACGGTAAATACGATGCACTTGTCCTTAAGATTACGGAAAAAAGGTGCTGTAATTTTCTCAAGGGAGTGTAATTGGAAAAGCACCTGTACACCACGAGATTACCCCAAAACAAGTAATCTTAACTATCGTAAAAGAAAATGTAAATGAAGGTCTCCACTGAAAAAAGCTCTTAGTATAAAACGGCTAAATCCATGTCCGGGAATCCACCAAAAACACTGACTTACTTCACACGTTGACAAGTAACTTAAACATATTTCCTACTGTAATGAGGCCGAAATCAACCTCTGCCTTGCCTTTTGAATTGAGAGAGTATAGAATATAAAATGTACTAAATAACTTAAATGTAAGAAATACAAGGCCGATCATCGTTATCACCCATTGGCAAAAGCAAGCTGCTATTTTTTTTTTTTTGTACTGTATTCAGTTCAAGCATGTTCTGTGAATACTGGATGACTATACAAAAGTTGCTATTTGTTTTATTTCCGTTTCCAAGAACCACTGTAGAGGAAATAGAAAGAGGGCAACAAAAAAAAACCTCTCAACTAACTGCACCATGAGAAGTTTGTAGATGTGCTTTTTGAAATATCCTTTGAGTATTTCACAGCACCACCCACACATAGTTTAAAATAAATATTTGATGCTACACCTAGTCATGGTGTCAAACTGTGTGCATGTGGTTTCGCCCTGAGCATATCGAATTAAGTGTCACACTTTTGTGATGTGGTCATGCTGCTGATCTTGGTTGCCTGTTTGGAAGAACTTGATTTTGTGAGTTGCTGTACTTAAGTGTTTAAGTGTATTATTCAGCACACTGAATTTATTTAGCATTAACTATGACTGCTGTTGCTGTTTTAACTGTTTTTATGATTTAAACAGTTGCCGCAGATTTACATTTTGTTCTGATTAGTCAGTTGAAAGGTCAGACATTTGAAAATAGCACGGCAGTTTTCATAGATTTCACTGTGTTCTTCACAGAGCCCGGTTGCACTTCATATGATTTTATTTTATGGATTCATTTTTGGTTTCTGTTGATATACAAGTAAAATATTTGGGGGAAAAATAGGTTGGAGGATGTCTGAAACCATTTGCCTTTTACAGCCTGGCTGATTGGGACAGACGTGTTTCCAAATACCTCTTGACACTTGGGATTTCCCATGTTTTCACATGTACCATACATGAAGAACTGCTTAATAACTGTCTCACCCAAAATAATTCAAAGAGATTTTTGTCTTTGTTGATGCTTTATTATTTGAAATGAGAAAATGATTCATATTTTGTATTATAAAACCATTAACAAATCCAAGCACTGAAGCAGCACAAATAAGTAAACATCATCTTTGTTTACTTTTGAATGCAAGTGGTAAGCTTATGCAAAATACCTGTCAGAAAAAAGCTGCCTACAGCAGCACAGCAAAGCAAATGGCCACATTTGATGCCATTCACTACTGTGGCCCTTTAAGGCTGAAGCTGTGGTACACCCCCCCAGAGCGATTCCTGCCCAGCAGTTCCTTCCAGCGTTCCCCAGCAAGGAAGCCGTTTCGGGAGTGGAACTTCTTGGCCAGGGAGGTGCTCATGGGAGAGGAGATATACTCCTCACACTGTGGGCCACCCAGGCTGGGAGCACAGGTCACTTCATAGGAGAAGAAGAAGGTGCCGTATTGAAACATGCAGGTGTCGGTTACTTTTCCTTGCCTGAGCTTGAAAGAACACTTCCCAAGGAGATCGCTGTTCCAGTATGTGTCTTCATCATAAACCTTGAAATCGAGTTGTGTTGCCATATCAATCTCAATGGGGCCAAACTCAAATTTCTCTGGCCAGTTTGGATTGTCATTGTCTTGTATTACCTTGGTACGTTTAATCTGTGTGCCGTAGGTCACCTGAACTGAGCCATCTGTTTGAGTCCATTTGTCACCATATAAATTTCTTCCTTTGAGGCCATAGACTCTCAGTGTTGCCAGTCCTTTTTTAACAGGGCAGCAGTTTGACCTGATATTAGCATTTCCATTGCAAACACAGGCACAGCATTCCCTTGCACTTGTCCTCGTTCCGATCTGACAAGATTCAGAGCATTTTTTAATCAGTGCATTCTCTAGAATGTACTCCTCTATGGTTTTCTTCAGCCCTGCTTTGATTGGTGTATTGTCATTCATCAGTAAATGAAGGGGCTTGAGAGAGTAGAACACTATATCAGGAACGGTCTTCAAGGACTCCAGCCAATCCTTGTATGCTACAGGATCTGATTCTCCTGAGAATAGTAGGTCAGCCCCATCAATCCTCCCTCCCACCACCTCAGAGTGACGGTCACTGAACATACTGCTGAAGCTTGCACTGGTGCCCAGTTTCTTCTTAAGTTCCTGGCAGTGGTGAAACTCTGACTTCACTGATGCAGTCTGTGCAAATGTAGCAGAGGCCTCAACATCCAGGCAGTCCTTCACCGCTGTGTCTGTCAGTCCACTCATTGCCGCTTTGCAGGTCTGAATGGATGTCACGCCCTTCATCTTCCCCCCCAGTTGGACTTTTGTTATGTAATGAGTGCCATACGTGTCGATCAGATCCCGATAGGCCATTTTAGATTGAGGACTGTACTTGGTAGGGAGTCTCCTAACTGATTCCAGAAAGTCTCTATGAAGAGGTGGTGCAGTGGCCAGTCTATATCTGGGAAGCAAAGGAGAAAATATAGTAATCCAAGAGCAAGTCATGATCATACCTGTGGTGGATTTTGGTGGGTATTTATCTTGTGGTCTGTTATGAAATCTTGATTGAACTTGTGCCAACTGTAGGTGGAAGCCCAGTAGAGTGGCATGCACTGCCTGCTTCAGTATTGTCAGTGCTACTGGTCTCAGAAATGCAAAACTACTTCCTGCAACGATGGCAGTCAGAGATGGCTGCAAGCTATTCACACTTAGAGCAGAGACCTAGAAATAACTATGAAATGTATGGATATATGAAAGAGTGAGAAGATGGTTTTAGATAAGAGGATGCATTTGCTCACTGAATCATTTCAAGCTACCGTCCCCCAGGTCTTGAGGCAGCAGAAAAAAAAACATGCAAATATGCAAGCATGCACATACAGTACATGCACATATGAATAACTTCTGGTGGACTAAGGTTTAGATTGTTCCTTCATGGGAATTGCTCACATTTTAAAAGGAGGCTAGACTCAGGTGTTAAGCTTAGCAAAGATTCTGTCAGACCATAGACTAAGTTTGAAGGCCAGTTAAAATAGAGTATATTATGCTGCAGAAAAACATGACTAAGATGCACAGTCAACAAAGACTTTATAATGGGTGTCCGTAACAGTGTGGAACATGGTGAAGACCAGTGAGTATTCGTTGTCTTCACCAATTAAATCCATCCAATATTTAAGACATGGAGGACAGACTAAGGATATTGGAAACCCTTTCCTGGAGACCTATACCAAGGTTCTGTATCTCATGCCAACTTTTTATGTCCACTGTGCCATTGCCCTGTCTCTAAAAGCAAATTAGATTCCTACACCAACATGGGTTCACTTGTAGCCAGACCAAAGTAAAACATTTTTTAAATTGTGATAAAGACTATCTCCAGCTATCATTTATGAGCTTATCACCATTTGAAACAAAATATCAGATCTCTCACACCATCTGAGAGACCCAGGCCTGCGTTGATTACAAACCCTAAGCCTTACTTGTAGAAATTGCAGTGGACCTCATGGCTGGCAAAGCTGTACTTGTCCTCCTTTGACTTCTGCATGGCGTAGGAAGCCTCACGGGAGTGGGTTCCTCCTAACGACGCTCCGACAGTGACACTGGGGCTGACAGGGAGCTCTAGGCCTACTTTCCAGTTGTTTGAGACGCTGGAGGTGGAGTCATTGACCAAGGACTCGCTGGATTCATATTTTCTGCTGGAGACACTCATCTTGCATTTGGAGAGAGCTCTCCAGTCCACCACGGCCAGAGGAAGCTTCTGCCGAATTCCACCCAGGTAGCCGTTCTCAATCAGAGTGCAGGTGCCATTCGGTCTCTTCCAGTCCTCCATGTTGATCACATAGGCGCCTTTCCGCTCCATCTTTACAATATCAAGGCCTTCTCCTGCCAGGTTGTAGCCAGGGACAAACTGAGCTACATCACATTGTTGCGGAGTGCCAGTTACCTTGGCTCCCAAGACTCCAGGACCAAACAGAAAATGACAGGCTAAGACCAAGCTCAGGACTCGCCTCAGCCCCATTATCACTCACTGAACCTGCCTCTTACTATCAGTACAGAGATTGAAGAAACACACCAAAATATTACAATATATTTAAAACACAAATGGAAAACTGTTTTTGTTTCTCTAAGAAAAAAAAGTAAAAAATAATAATAATTAACATTCCTCAAAATCCTCTGGATGTTGAATTTTGTTGCCCGTCTCGATACATTCATAGTCATATGCATGGATTCACCAGAGACTTAACTGAATTAATGTATTTGGTGTTTACACTCTATAATTGATTTATTGTAAAACTAACTGGTTTACTACATGTCAGTGTTGCATATTTTGCTTCCTGAAATTGTATGCATCTTTCCAGCTCCTTCTCATAAATCATAATTATGAATGTACATTTTAATATATCTCTTTTTAATGTTTTTCCCAAATGTATGTAAAAAGTAGTAATGCATCATTGATCATCCTAGCATATTACAGATGAGTCCATTGTATTTGTTCTTAGATGTCACAGCTTGCTGTTTACTGTGCCTTACCTTATTTTCTGTGATTGCTGGAGACTGTAGTTGCAGAAATGTTTTGCTCTCTTGGTCCTTATGCGTCTTTATATAGTAACAGGGTGTGCTGTGGGTGGGTGCAAGTCGTGTCTATTTATTTGTCTGTGATGCTTACATTCAGACAAAATCTTTCATTTGCTTTGCATATACTTAAGCTCAGTTTGCATCCATTTTTTCCATGTATTTGCATTTCATTTGGGGAAATTAAAATCTCCATATGTTAGTGGTTTTAGACTTATTTTTATTAAGTAAATCATGGTATATACCTAGTTAGCCAATCTTGCTAAGAATTGATTTTCTCTCATCGGTTGATATTGGTACATTTTTACTGAGCTCAAAATATGAAATGTTGAGAATAGGTATCATTTCAGAATGACATGCCAATTATTACCAAAGTCAGTTTTCTGTAGGAGGTACAAAAGGTCAACAAATGTTTAGTGTAAAGTAATGTAAACTGCTGGGGGTTGTGTCTACCCAAATAGGCCCATATGAACAGGAACTGCCTAAATTCCTTTCGTAAATTTCTCACAGTCGCAATAAGCGATGTGATTCAGTGGAAGTGTTTTTTTTATTATTATTTTTCCTCACCCTGACTGCAGCCATACTGTTTATCCCACTTACTCAGGGGGAGGAAGCCATGTCACATGATTCCTCCAAATCACATGATGACTGGCTCTTCCTTCTTTTCATGTTGCAGGTAGACCTCCAATCACACGCTGCCTATATTGTTGCAAGATTACACGGTCATCATATGTTCGGTTCATGCACCTGCAGGCGTCCTGCCAACCAGGAGCGGTCTCTGAAGAGCAATGAACTAACAAACTCTTAACCGGCCCACACCCCCACCATCCCCAGCCCGGCTGGGCCAATTGTTGCCTTGCCACTGTGGACCCACAGCAATGGCCAGGCTGGAATTCGAGCACCCCACCTCGGGGCTCCCAGGTGAACACTATATCCTGTGAGCCACTTTATGACGCACTAATGGCACGAGTTTTGGCGGGATGAATTTGATTAATTGTTTTTGACATAGCTGTTGCCAAAATATGTAGCATGTTCCAAAATACTTCAATCTGTTATTTAGCACACAGCATTGTTATCATTAACGATGATTGCTGTTCTTGTCTTAAACTTAGCTATTATTTAAACAGTAACCACTGATTTTTTTTTCAGATCAGTCAGCTTAAAGGTCAGACGGTGGAAAATAGCAAGGCAGTTTTCATACCTTTAATTAGCCAGTCAGAACTATCTAGTTTGAAGTCTGTTAGTCTTACTGTTTAGCTGTCTGTATTCCTTGCTGTATGCCTGTCTAATATACATCCTAATGAGGTGCTGAAATCAATGGAACCTAACCAACTGTTTTATTTTCACACCCTCCTGAGGAGATCATGGAGATGTGAAGTTGGTTGATCGATTGCAACTGTTATAAAGCTTTTGTTTGTTTATTTTTGGTGTTCTGTACAGATTGAGAGACATCAAAGATTGCAGGTGCCTGACCATGAGTCTCTTATGCACAATGAAACAGGATTTGATCAGGGCCCCGACACTTTGCAGCATTTTATGTGAGAAGCTTGGTATAATGCACTCTGTGGGAGCCTTGTTGTTGTCTTTGCTGATAGAATGCAGATTTGTCTTCTGTAACCAAAGCGGCCAGCTCAGACATTTGTACCCCAAAATGTTCTTTAAGCAGTGGAACCCTAAAGAAGCTGTGTAATGTGCAGAGTACTTCCTGTTGGTACTAGTTGAACACTCAGTGGCCTCTGTGATTGAAGCTTCCTGATGCCATTTCAAAACTATTTTTCTCCCTTCAGGTGCAGGATGAGTGTATTTGTGCAAATAAGGATTCAGTTTATGAAAATATTCATGCACCTATTTCAGGAGCAAAAAGTACTCTGATACATCATCTCCTATTTACTGCTAAATCCTTAGGCTTTTCCTAGAGCTATTGATGACACGCACTTAAAATATAGGATTTGAATTTTTTGTTTCTTAATTTGGCATGAAAATGGACTTAATATATTCTTATTTTATGGATTCATTTTTGGGTAAAATATTTTGGGGAAAAAAATAGGTTGGAGGTTGTCTGAAACCATTTGCCTTTTACAGCCTGGCTGATTGGGACAGACGTGTTCCAAATACCTCTTGACACTTGGGATTTCCCATGTTTTCACATGTACCATACATGAAGAACTGCTTAATAACTGTCTCACACAAAATAATTCAAAGAGATTTTTGTCTTTGTTGATGCTTTATTATTTGAAATGAGAAAAAGATTCATATTTTGTATTTGAAAACCAGAAACAAATCCAAGCACTGAAGCAGCACAAATAAGTAAACATCATGTTTGTTTACTTTTAAATGCAAGTGGTAAGCTTATGCAAAATACCTGTCAGAAAAAGGCTGCCTACAGCAGCACAGCAAAGCAAATGGCCACATTTGATGCCTTATCTATTCACTACTGTGGCTCTTTAAGGTTGAAGCTGTGGTACACCCCCCCAGAGCGATTCATGCCCAGCAGCTCCTTCCAGCGTCCCCCAGCAAGGAAGCCGTTTCGGGAGTGGAACTTCTTGGCCAGGGAGGTGCTCATGGGAGAGGAGATATACTCCTCACACTGTGAGCCACCCAGGCTGGGAGCACAGGTCACTTCATAGGAGAAGAAGAAGGTGCCGTATTGAAACATGCAGGTGTCGGTTACTTTTCCTTGCCTGAGCTTGAAAGAACACTTGCCAAGGAGATCGCTGTTCCAGAATGTATCTTCATCATAAACCTTGAAATCGAGTCGTGTGGCCATATCAATCTCGATGGGGCCAAACTCAAATTTCTCTGGCCAGTTTGGATTGTCATTGTCTTGTATTACCTTGGTACGCTTAATCTGTGTGCCGTAGGTCACCTGAACTGAGCCATCTGTTTGAGTCCACATGTCACCATATAATTTTCTTCCTTTGAGGCCATAGACTCTCAGTGTTGCCAGTCCTTTTTTAACAGGGCAGCAGTTTGACCTGATATTAGCATTTCTGTTGCAGACACAGGCACAGCATTCCCTTGCACTTCTCCTCGTTCCGATCTGACAAGATTCAGAGCATTTTTTAATCAGTGCATTCTCTAGGATATACTCCTCTATGGCTTTCTTCAGCCCTGCCTTAGTCGCTGCATTGTCTTCTAACAGTAAATGAAGGGGCTTGAGAGAGTAGAACACTATATCAGGAACGGTCTTCAAGGACTCCAGCCAATCCTTGTATGCTACAGGATCTGACTTCCCTGAGAATAGTAGGTCAGCATCATTGATCTTACCTCCGACCACTTCAGAGTGACGGTCGCTGAACATACTGCTGAAGCTTGCACTGGTGCCCAGTTTCTTCTTAAGTTGCTGGCAGTGGTGAGACTCTGACTTCACCGATGCGGTCAGTTTAAATGTAGCAGAGGCCTCCACATCCAGGCAGTCCTTCACCGCTGTGTCTGTCAGTCCACTCATTGCCGCTTTGCAGGTCTGAATGGATGTCACGCCCTTCATCTTCCCCCCCAGTTGGACTTGTGTTATGTAATGAGTGCCGTACGTGTCGATCAGCTCCCGATAGGCCGCTTTAGATTGAGGACTGTATTTGGTAGGGAGTCTCCTAACTGATTCCAGAAAGTTTCTGTGAAGAGCTGGTGCAGTGGCCAGTCTATATCTGGGAAGGGAAAAATATAATTATCCAAGAGCAAGTCATGATCGTACCTGCAGTGGAATTTGTTGGGTATTTATCTTGTGGTCTGATATAAAATCTTGACTGAACCTGTGCTAACTATAGCTTTAAGCCCAGTCGGGTGGTATGAACTGCTTCAATAGTATCACTGCTGCTGGTCTTAGATATTTTTGATTGCTGATCTCAAAAAGCAAGTACACCAGACCAATGTAAAACATTTCATAAATTGAGATAAAGATAATCGCCAGCTATCATTCATGAGCTCAATTTATGCAACAGAATGTCAAATTACATAGCCTGAAATCCAGAAATAGACACAGCTCTCTAGCATTTGCCATCTCTGGCCTAGATGCTGGAATTGTTATTCAAGTTTTGGTAACTTAACCAAAATATATCACTTATGCTGCAGACACCCAGTGCTTTCAGGTATTAGCTTTTCTTTCACACACTTTCTGAGAGACCTAGGTCTGGGTTGATTACAATCCCTAAGACTTACTGGTAGAACTTGCAGTAGACCTCATGGCTGGTGAAGCTGTACTTGTCCTCCTTTGACTTCTGCATGGCGTAGGAAGCCTCACGGGAGTGGGTTCCTCCTAACGACGCTCCGACAGTGACACTGGGGCTGACAGGGAGCTCTAGGCCTACTTTCCAGTTGTTTGAGATGCTGGAGGTGGAGTCATTGACCAAGGACTCGCTGGATTCATATTTTCTGCTGGAGACACTCATCTTGCATTTGGAGAGAGCTCTCCAGTCCACCATGGCCAGAGGAAGCTTCTGCCGAATCCTACCCAGGTAGCTGTTCCTAATCAGAGTGCAGGTGCCATTCGGTCTCTTCCAGTCCTCCATGTTGATCACATAGGCGCCTTTCCGCTCCATCTTTACAATATCAAGGCCTTCTCCTGCCAGGTTGTAGCCAGGGACAAACTGAGCTACATCACATTGTTGTGGAGTGCCAGTTACCTTGGCTCCCAAGACTCCAGGACCAAACAGAAAATGACAGGCTAAGACCAAGCTCAGGACTCGCCTCAGCCCCATCATCACTCACTGAACCTGCCGCTTACTATCAGTAGAGAGATTGAAGAAACACACCAAAATATTAGAATATATTTAAAACACAAATGGAAAACTGTGTTTCTCTAAGAGAAAAAAGTAAAAAATAATAATAATTAACATTCCTCAAGATCCTGTGGATGTTGAATTTTGTTGCCCGTCTCGATACATTCATAGTCATATGCATGGATTCACCAGAGACTTAACTGAATTAATGTGTTTGGTGTTTAAGCTCTATAATCAGTTTATTGTAAAACCAAACGCTTTACTAATTGTCAGTATTGCATACTTTGCTTCCTGAAATTATATATATATTTCCATCTCCTTCTCATAAATCATGATTATGAATATACATATACACAGACGAGTCCATTCGATTTGTTCTTAAATGTCACAGCTTGCTCTTTACTGTATCTTACCTTATTTCTGGTGCTGTCTGGAGACTGTAGTTGCTGAAATGTTTTGTTCACAGGGTCCTTCGGCATATTTATACAGTAACAGGTTACATTGTGGGTGGGTATGTGTAAGGAGTGTCAGTATTTATTTGTCTGTGATGCTTACACATATACAGTGGACATATAAAAGACTACACCCCCCTGTTAAAATGCCAGGTTGTTGTGATGTAAAAAAAAAATGAGACCAAGATAAATAATTTCAGAACCTTTTCCACCTTTAATGTGACCTTTAATGTTTAATGTGATTGTAATTTGTACAATTCAATTGAAATACTGAAATCTTTTAGGGGGAAAAAATATGAAAAACATAATAATGTGGTTGCAGAAGTGTGAACACCCTCTTGTAATGGGGGATGTGCCTGTGTTCAGAATTAACCAATCACATTGTGGCTGTGCTCAGAATTAACCAATCACATTCAAACTCATGTTAAATAGTAGTCAGTACACACCTGGCATCAATTAAAATGACTATGATTAACCCAGAATAAAGTTCAGCTGTTCCATTAGGATTTTCCTGACATTAACGTAGGTGCATCTTACAGGAAAAACCATGGTCTGCAAAGAGCTTACAAAGCATCAAAAGGATCTCACTGTTGAGAGGTATCGGTCAAGAGAAGGGTAAAAAAGAATTTCTGAGGCATTAGATATACCATAGAATACAGTGAAGACAGTCATCAACAAATGGAGAAAATATGGCACAACATTATCAAGAACTGAACATCCCTCCAAAATAATGAAAAGACAAGAAGAAAACCGGTCCTGGAGGCTGCCAAGAGGCCTACAGCAACATTAAAGGAGCTGCAGGAATTTCTGGCAAGTACTGGTTGTGTACTACGATCTCACGTATCCATATGTCTGGGCTATGGGGTAGGGTGGCAAGACGGAAGCCTTTTCTTACAAAGAAAATCATCCAAGCCCGGCTAAATTTTGCAAAAACCTACATCAAGTCTCCCAAAAGCATGTGGGAAAATGTGGTATGGTCTTATGAGACCAAGGTTGGACTTTTTGCCCATAATTCCAAATGGTATGTTTGGTGCAAAAACAACACTGCACATCACCAAAAGAACACCATACCCATGGTGAAGCATGGTGGTGACAGCATCATGCTGTGGGGCTGGTTTTCTTCAGCTGGAACTGGGGTTTTGGTCAAGGTGGAATTTGGGAGGATAAAAAGCTGAAGATGAACAGCATACCAAAATACCACCAAATCCAAAGAAGTCAGAAAGAGATTAATTTTTGGCAGCCCAGTAACTGTCAAATGATGTCAGTAAGTTGCTTCAAGAAAGTATTAGTTGAAGGGTGTGCATATTTATGCAACCAGATTATTGTAAGGTTTTTATTTTTATCCCCCCAAAAAAAAAAAAAAAAAAAAAAAGACGTGTTTGTTTTTCAGTTGAATTGTACAGGTTGTAGGTGACATTGAAGGTGATAAATGTTCTGACATGATTTATCTGGGTCTCTTTTTTTTACATCACAACAACCTGCCATTTTAACAGGGGTGTATATACTTTTTATATCCACTGTATACAGATACATTAATTTACTTTGGATATACTTAAACTCAGTTTGCATCCATTTAGTTTTACTGATTTGTTTTTCATTTGTGGAAGTTAAAATGACAAATAACCTGAATTTGACTTATTAGTAAATAGTGTTAGTCTTATTTTTATTAAGTAAGGCAAGGTCTATAACTAGTTAGTTAACCTTGATTTTCAGTACTGCAAAACTGATCCAAAGTTTGATTATTTCCCACCTCATTGTACATCCTCCCCTCCGTCTGATGATAGTCTGTTATCTCCAAATAAAGATGAATTGAGTGGGCTGTATACCATGAACATTTGCTTCAGTTATTTGAAACCTATAGTGGAAAAAAATGTGTCTGCAACACTTAGATAGCAATCATTTTCACAGAACTGCAAACCCTGACCACATTGCTTGAGACCACTCTGCATCATGCTGTTCTCATCTGGAGCACACCAGACAGTACATACAAAATATTTGAGCACATTTGAACAACAGTGAGTATCA
This sequence comes from Albula goreensis, assembly GCA_022829145.1. Taxonomy (NCBI): domain Eukaryota; kingdom Metazoa; phylum Chordata; class Actinopteri; order Albuliformes; family Albulidae; genus Albula; species Albula goreensis. The sequence continues at coordinate 9,051,178 of CM040743.1, read as the reverse complement.
ACATATTTTCTCTGCATCATGATGGTTGAATTAAAAAAAAGCTGGAGGGCCGTATAGAATAAGGCTTACAGTCCACATAAAGTGACAGCACAGATTCAGGAAAATGGGCATAGAGCATCTCTTTGATATTTATTCACCAAGAAACTCAGGCATTCCTTCTTACCCAATAGACTAAAGGGGCAATTTGGCAGAATACATAAAGTGCAAATTTATAAGAGCTGCCTGAAGAAGGGTGAAATAAGGATGCAAATAAGCATCAAATTGGAAGATAAAAGGATTTTCTTATATTGGTAGAGGATACAGTCAAATAATAATAAAAAGTACTAAATGTACTTTTTATGCTTTAAAAGCCCCCTTCAGTCAGTATGTCTTCCTGTTTTTCCTCAAAGAAGTAATCATAAGGCATAAATGTGAGGGTAATGATGTATGAGCACTAGGAGTAGGGAGGTGGAATAATGGCAGCACTGGAGTTGTTAAGTCAGGCAATCACAGCAAGCAGCATAATTTGTCTGCAAACTACAAATACCCATTTGCACCCTTTGCAAAAACTATACTGGAGGAAATGGTTGCTGCCGCAGCTGCTGTGACGGGGCTGAGTTAATGCACCCAACGTGTTTCCGTATGGGAGTGTGCTCATCAGCTACTGATACTTCAGCAGCCAACATAGCTACCAATCTACCAATTTAGATAATCAATGGTTTGATTGCACAACAATAAGTTGAAATGATGAGGGGTATGCACATATGTAAAGCCCAAGCATGAGAATGCATGTATGATTAGCTATGTCCTACAAAAATTGTGAAACTCAAAAATGGCTATACTTGCTGTTTGCAGCTAGCTAGCTAGCAAAACATTATCGTCCAACACACACTTGCTCAAATGGCAATTGTGCAGTTTTTTGAGGATTGGCAGACCTACAGAGAGGCAGGCCAAGGAGCCTCTACGGTTTTGGTTTCATGCACTAGGCATACAAATTTCAATGAGAGTAGTTGCACAACAAGTCATGTGGTCCTTTAATGACTCAACTTGAAACTGAAAATACATTTTTCTTTTCTTTTCAGTAAGGCATGCAAAATCGATCCACCAAACAATTGTAATCTTCACCGGTAAAGTAGAAACTACAAATGCTTCCAAGACACTGGTCAGAAATCAGGATAATCAGCATAGCATCTTTAAAAAGATACTGAAGCACTTGCCCTCTCCAGAAACAAAAAATGGAGTGAAGAAGTATAACACTATTGAGACATCATGTCCTGTACATGAGAGCTGAATATATGTTGGTTGACTAAGAGTTGTCAGGTCTTCGGCTGATTCAAGTACTCCAACAGTCACACTCATCTCACAGCAGCAATTTCAAGCACTTTGGCCTCCCCTGCTGGAGCTGTTTAGTCACTTCTGACAAAATGCTGCAGTAAACCAGATATGCAGAAAACCAGATGCTTATCACCAGTGCCAGTCTCAAGGTTAGGAATGGTTTAATACAAAGCACACACTGAGTTTTCCACCAAATGAGAACAAAAACCAAACAAATCGGCAAGGAAAATCAAACAAATAACACATGTCAAAATGCTGTAGGTCTTATATTAAGTTGAGGTATGGAGTAGGGGTTGGCTTGAGGGTGATCAGGCTAATTGATTTAACTGGATTCTGTATGTACCCCTATTGTTGAAATTGTTGCCTAATGAGGAACTCCAATCAAACTCCTGCAAAGAGGTAGTTATATTTACAACCTATAAGGGCAGCCTCGTTCCCAAGAATAAGGTTGGTTACCTAAAATGATCATAATTCAATTTATATTGAACTTGATGTTTGCATTATTAACACATGAGAGCAGTGTGCAGAGCATTTAGAATGGCCAGGTTTGCTGTGTGTTTTATACACTGGAGGGGAAATCACTGCTGGGGAAACAGGTGGATGGCATGACTGTGGGTAACGGGGTTTTTTCATTCACTCAATCAAGCTAAATAGAAATGGCAAAAAACCCTTGTGCATTGTTTAATTCAATAAATCTTTTTATAAATGCAACATTTGAATATCAGAGGGTGTAAAAACGGACAGAAAAAACCTTATGTTGAACCAATACCAACAATGGTAAATGCAAGACTAGGATTGCAAGTAGATGACCTCAACTGTAAGAATGTTGGATGAAATGTTGAATATTAATGTTGCTTCTCGAATGTTCAGAAGCAGTAATCTCCAGTACTGGCTGTACATGTCTGGCTGTGATAATAAATCAACGATGGTTGGCTGATACTTGACCCATGTGCAAACAACAAAACTGGCAAGCTAACAGAATAACATGAGAATGAATGAGAATAGGCTGAAGCTCAATGAACCAATGATATATATTCAATGCCAAAACTCACATATCAATATAAATGCCTGTTTTTGCACATTGGAAGTGTCGTTTTAACCATCAGCATATTCATAATTTTTGCAAATGTGATTCAAACTTTGACATTTGTTCTGACGACAATACATCCTTGTGGTTTTCTTCTGAAGACATGCTCAAAGCTGTACACTGTCGCATAGATTAGTATGACTGAATGTTTTTGTCCATAAAACTGTGCTGGTCACCCATTATACAGGGATTAAAACATGACTGCGTATTTTTTTTGGTCTTCATGAAATCTACATCAACCAGATGGCAAGCAGTTATTTCAAGTTTTGTACAACCACAAACCTTGACCACACTAGTCAAGCCATCTAAAACTATCCCTTATCTTGTTCTGCTCATCTGGTGTGCATTAGAAATCAAGCACCTCACAAACCTCTTTGCAGTTTCTGAGAATACAGACAAATTTGTATATCCTAATGAGAGGGATCTTGAAGATTTGGTGTTTATATCTGTTGGGTAAATAATTATGACCTTTTAAGGGTGAAATGTCCAAGTTTGGTCAGAATTGTCTCCATATATCTCTGTCACAAGACAGTCCTATATCTTCTCATTCACATTTATAACTCCTTTATAACTCAACCAAATTAATTTCACAAATCTTTGTCTTTGTTAATGCTTTATTGTTATAAATGATATAAGCAATTCATATTTGTAAGCAGAGAGGGAAATAAAAATCCAAACAGCAGAAAATAAGGGCATCAGCTTTGTTAATATGAACTTCAAGTACGCAGTAATCTTGTGTAAAAAAAAGCCATAATAGGGAACTGATGGACAGCAGTTAGATGCTTCTGATGCCACACCTTATCTATTCACCACTGTGGTCCTCAAGGCTGAAGCTGTGGTCCACACCCCTGAGTGATTCCTCCCCAGCAGCTCCTCCCAGCGTTCCCCAGCAAGGAAGCCATTTCTGGAGTGGAACTTCTTGGCCAGGGAGGTGCTCATGGGGGAGGGGATGTACTCCTCACACTGTGAGCCACCCAGGCTGGGAGCACAGGTCACGTTATAGGAGAAGAAGAAGGTGCCATGCTGAAACGTGCAGATGTCGCTTATGTTTCCTTGTCGGAGCCTGAAAGAGCATTTTCCAAGGATTTCAGATGTCCAAACATCTCCATCATTCACCTGGAAACTGAGGAGTGTGGCCTTATCAATCTTTATTGGACCAAACACAAATTTTTCTGGCCAGCTTGGATTGTCATTGTTGTCAATCCGTCCAGTATATCTAACTTGTTTACCGTAGGTCACAGTAACTGTGCCATCTGTTTTTGTTGACTCATCACCATACAAGCCTTTTGCTCTAAGACCATAAACGATCAGTGTTGCCAGTCCTTTTTCAGCAGGGCAGCAGTTTGGCTTGATAAAATCATTTCCATCGCAGATACAGGCACAGGGATCCCTTGCACTTTTCTTAGTCCCAATCTGACAAGATCGAGAGCATTTCTTCACCAGAGCGTTCTCTAGGATATACTCTTCAATAGCTTTCTTCATCCCCGCCTTAGATTTTGCATTGTCATCCATCAGTAAATGAAGGGGCTTGAGAGAGTAGAACACTATATTAGGAACAGTCTTCAAGGACTCCAGCCAATCCTTGTATGCTTCAGGATCTGATTCGCCTGAGAATATTAGGTCAGCGTCATTGATCTCACCTCCGACCACTTCAGAGTGACGGTCACTGAACATACTGCTGAAGCTTGCACTGGTGCCCAGTTTCTTCTTAAGTTCCTGGCAGTGGTGAAACTCTGTCTTCACTGATGCAGTCTGTGCAAATGTAGCAGAGGCCTCCACATCCAGGCAGTCCTTCACATCTGTGTCTGTTAGTCCATTCATTGTAGCTTTGCAGGTCAGAATGGTCGTAACATCTTTCATTTTTCTCCCCAGCTCGACTTTTGTTATGTAATGTGTGCCGTACGTATCAATCAGGCCCCGATAGGCTGTTTTGGTTTCAGAATTGTAATTATTAGGGAGCCGCTTAATCGATTCCAGAAAGTCTTTGTGAAGAGGTAATTTGGAGGCCAGAGTGTATCTGTGAGGGGAAAGGGGACAATATATTCATCAAACAGCAAGATAACGTCATATTTGTACATGCGTGTGACTAAGATTGAGATTTATAATATGATGAATGCGTTTGCTATTTACTAGGCCTTAATGAGAAATAAAATCATGTGCATTTGAATGGCCATCAGTGGACTAAGGACTAGATAGCCCCTTCTTGGGCATTTTACACATGAAAAGGAGGCAAGCGTCAGGTGATAAACCTGACCAATGTTTCTGTCAGACTAAGGGTGGTATCTGAAATCTTGGGCCCCTGGCCAGTGTAGGGATCACTGAATCATTATCACATTTCACTGTATTCATTGCTGTGTGAAACAATGGATTAAGGGAAAAGTGGAAGACAATAAGCTATGGAAGAACAGCCAAGATACACACAAACTAGGTCTTTATCACCAGCGTTGTACATAGTGCAATGTATAGCACGTACTGAACTTACATAAATAAACATGGATTTTTATGTTAAACCATATGTTCAATTGGTGACCAAGGTAACATGGACATTAAAACAATATTGTTTGAGATAAGACTAGTGGGACAAGTGGTGTCCTCACCAATAAAATTGTTCCATTAGTTTAGAAAATGAGCTTAGACCAGGGGTGCAGAACCCTTTTGCTGGAATCCTGTTATCATGTTTCAGGCCTAGTATTTTCCATCATTTAGTGAATGAGCTTTGTATACTCATGCCACTGAGTAAAACATTTTGTAAAGAGATGGACAGTCACCAACCATCATTCAATTGTGAGTTAAATTTAGGTGACTTAACCAAGATATCTCCCATGCAGTGTACACATTGCACTTTCAGGTATTGTTAGCTTCTCTTTCTCACACCGTCTCAGCATTTCTTGATTGTAAACCCTGAGACTTACTGGTAGAAGTTGCAGTAGACCTCGTGGCTGGTGAAGCTGCACTTGTCCTCCTTTGACTTCTGCATGGCGTAGGACATCTCACGGGAATGGGTTCCTCCCAATGATGCTTCGACACCATTAGCAGGGGTGACAGGCAAATTCAGGCCTAATTTCCAATCATTCTTGATGCTGGAGGTGGCATCTTTGACCACGGCTTCGCTGGATTCATATTCTTTGCTGGAGACACTCATCTTGCATTTGGAAAGGGGTCGCCAGTGGTCCACGGCCAGAGGAAGCTTCTGCAGAATCCCATCCAGGTAGCTGTTCTCCACAAGAGTGCAGGTTCCATCCGGTCTCTTCCAGTCCTCCATGTTGATCACATATTTGCCTTTCCGCTCCATCTTTACAATATCAAGGCCTTCTCCAGCCAGGTTGTAGCCAGGAACAAACCGAGCTGCATCACATTGTTGTGGAGTGCCAATTATCTTGGCTCCCAAGACTCTAGGACTGGACAGGAAGTGACACGCCCAGGCCAGGATCAGGATTCTCCACAGCGCTTCCATCACTTAATGATTTAGCCACTTGCTATCAAAGGAGAGAGAGAAACTCATTAAAATTAAGATCATACATCAATGATCATAAATGTAAATAATTATATTTTCTTTAATATATGTTGTATTTTCCCTGAATCCAAAATGCTAAATTTGTATTGCTCAACACTGCAGATTGTTATGGAGCGATTCATTCTGTTTGTCATTTCATGCCACAGCCTGCAGTGACTTACCTTGCTCTCTGTAGAGCTGCTGATTGAAAGCTTAATTCTCTCAGTCCTTATGTGGCTTTTATATAGTAACAGAAGCTGATGTGGGAGGGTGCAATGGGTGTTCACATCTGTGAAATCTGTGATTGTTTGCACGTATACAGAAAGCTTAATAGTTTACAAATGACTGCAATTTGCATTCAATTTGTGTTACTAATTTAGACATTTAAAACCACCGTAATTCAGCGTTTTAATTGTGTATATTAATAGTGAGTGTTGTCACTTGCATTCTTATTAAAAAATATTATTTTTTTGGTTAATGTTGTTCCCAAAATTTACAATCTACTCATTTTATATCTTATGTGCTCTTAAACCTCTGAAATCCTTTCAGTCCAGAACACAAAATATTTGAAACAGTTCTGTTTCTAACATGATAAACCACATGGTAACCATGTATTCCTTGGCTGAGCACTACATGAAGATCAAATTCTTGAGCATACAAATTAGTTGGAAGACTGATTGAAAAAACAAATTGAAAAAAAAAAAATGTTTATCTCTTAAATTGGAACATGTTGTCAGCCACATCCTCCACAAAGCTCCCCCCAAAACTGGGTGCTGACATAATTCTCACGATTGATGCTCCCAGTCAATCAAAAGAGCTGGTTTGAGAGTGATGAGACTGATTAATCTAACTAGTGTCTTGATATAAAACCGCTATGTTTTCTAACAAGGCTGAATCAATTCTTGCCCAATGTAGAACTTCAAAACCTAATTCTTTGGTGTTGTGATATTTAGGAAATGTGAGTTATGTTGTGTTGCAATAATAACAGCTCCAAAGTCTGAACTCGGATATATTTCGGAAATCAAATATTTACCTTTTGCATCGCGTCGTGACATTTTGTCTTCTTCAGATGAAAATTAATTTTTAAAGACGACATCCAATATGAAAGCCGGCCTCAGAGTCATTTGTTGCAGATAGTTAAATAAACTGTCCTCATCAAACCCTTTGCATGCAATTATTTTGCTATTTGTATGACAACATACCCTGACCACAGTAATCAAGACATCAACACTATGCCTCATCGTGGTCCGTTCATCCGGTGAGCATTAGAAATCAAGCACATCTCAAACCTCTGACCATGTTTTGACAGCAGCAGACTTTCCACTTTGAATGCATCCCCTTTTGACTTTGCATTAAAATCGCAGCAGCAGCAGTGATCCGGGATCTTGGGCAGCTCTGGTCCAATTTAAACACGGGGCTATAACCAGGTTGGGTGAATGCGGCTCATGCAGAATCCACCAGTCAGGAGGGCAGCAGAGATTTCACTTACCAGCAGACAGCAGGATCGCAATGAGCCTGTAGATACAGGGTGCAGACTCAGCAAAGGATGGGAGCTGGTAGTTGAGAATGGGTGACCTTGGAAAGTAGTGCAAAAACACCACTGTATGAAACTGTTCAACCTCAACCAGGATGGCTGTAGCTTTTGTTTCTTCAAGACCCCGCCTGTCACTTATGTCTGTCACCTAAATACATAGGCCATTCTCCATCACATTTCTATCAGCTAAATACATTCTCCGCTCCATAGTCAAAGAAAGGGGTCAGTGCCCAGGGGTTGCAGCTGCTCAGCTCTGGAACCTGGCAAACATAGCTTCATAGCTACCACTTTGAGTAACTCCTTACTTGATTATGCAAATAAATGTGTTGAAATGATAAGGGGTGTGAGGCTGCATGTGCTTGCGTAAAAGCATGCAAGTGGTTATCTTTCCCCATGCGTGATAATACTATGTAGGTTTACTGCTAAAATCACAATATCTTCAATGACCATTACAAAGATGTTATGTACCAATTCACAAGTTGACAGGACTTACAGCTGATGATAAATACTTGTAGTCTTTTAAAAAAAACTCCTGTTTTTTTTGTAATTTCTTAGGAATCCAGACAGATTTGTGTGTCCTCGTGAGAAGGATCAAGAAGAGATGGTGTTTATATCTGTTGGATATTTAACAAGTACCTTTGATGGTGAAATTACTGTGTTTGGTCAACAGTATCTCCATATATCTCTGTCTCTTGGGATTTCCCATATATTCACATTTACACATATAACTGCTTTATAACTGTCTCATCCAAATGAATTTCACAGTTTTTGTCTTTGTTAATGCTTTATTGTTATAAATGATGTAAGCAATACATCTTTGTAAGCAGAGAGGGAAATAGAAATCCAAACAGCAGAAAATAAGGGCATCAGCTTTGTTAATATGAACTTCAAGTATGCAGTAATCTTGTGTAAAAAAAAGCCATAATAGGGAACTGATGGACAGCAGTTAGATGCTTCTGATGCCACACCTTATCTATTCACCACTGTGGTCCTCAAGGCTGAAGCTGTGGTCCACACCCCCTGAGTGATTCCTCCCCAGCAGCTCCTCCCAGCGTTCCCCAGCAAGGAAGCCATTTCTGGAGTGGAACTTCTTGGCCAGGGAGGTGCTCATGGGGGAGGGGATGTACTCCTCACACTGTGAGCCGCCCAGGCTGGGAGCACAGGTCACTTATAGGAGAAGAAGAAGGTGCCATGTTGAAACGTGCAGATGTCGCTTATGTTTCCTTCTCGGAGCATGAAAGAGCATTTTCCAAGGATTTCAGATCTCAAATCATCTACATCGTTCACCTGGAAACTGAGGAGTGTGGCCTTATCAATCTTTATTAGACCAAACACAAATTTATCTGGCCAGCTTGGATTGTCATTGTTGTAAATCATTCCAGTATATTTAACTTGTTTGCCGTAGGTCACAGTAACTGTGCCATCTGTTTTGTTGACCAGTCACCATACAAACCTTTTGCTCTAAGGCCATAAACGGTCAGTGTTGCCAGTCCTTTTTCGGCCGGACAGCAGTTTCGCTTGATAAAATCATTTCCATCGCAGATACAGGCACAGGGATCCCTTGCACTTTTCTTAGTCCCAGTCTGACAAGATCGAGAACATTTCTTCACCAGAGCATTCTCTAGGATATACTCTTCAATAGCTTTCTTCATCCCTGCCTTAGATGTTGCATTGTCTTCTAACAGTAAATGAAGGGGCTTGAGAGAGTAGAACACTATATCAGGAACGGTCTTCAAGGACTTCAGCCAATCCTTGTATGCTTCAGGATCTGAGTTGCCTGAGAATAGTAGGCCAGCGTCATTGATCTCACCTCCGACCACTTCAGAGTGACGGTCACTGAACATACTGCTGAAGCTTGCACTGGTGTCCAGTTTCTTCTTAAGTTCCTGGCAGTGGTGGGACTCAATCTTCAGTAATTCATTCTTTGCAAGGGTAGCAGAGGCCTCCACATCCAGGCAGTCCTTCACGTCTGTTTCTGTAAGTCCCTTCATTGTAGCTTTGCAGGTCAGAATGGTCGTAACAGCTTTCATTTTTCCCCCCAGCTCGACTTTTGTTATGTAATGAGTGCCGTACGTGTCAATCAGACCCCGATAGGCTGTTTTGGTTTCAGAATTGTAATTATTAGGGAGCCGCTTAATCGATTCCAGAAAGTCTTTGTGAAGAGGTAATTTGGAAGTCAGACTGTATCTGTGAGGGAAAAGGGGACAATATATTCATCAAACAGCAAGATAACGTCATATTTGTACATGCATGTGACTAAGATTGAGATTTATAATATGATGAATGCGTTTACTATTTACTAGACCTTAATGAGAAATAAAATCATGCACATTTGAATGGCCATCAGTGGACTAAGGACTAGATTGCCCCTCCTTGGGCATTCAACACATGAAAAGGAGGCAAGCGTCAGGTGATAAACCTTGCAATGTTTCTGTCAGACTAAGGGTGGTATCTGAAATCTTGGGCCCTTGGCCAGTGTAGGGATCACTGAATCATTATCAAATTTGATTGTATTTGCCAAGCTGCTGTGTTAGACCATGGATTAAGTGTAAAGTGGAGGATAGTAAGCTGTAGAAGAACAGTCAAGATACACAGCAAATAAGGTCTTTATTGCAAGTGCCAGTACCAGTACCAGTGTTGGAAACAAAGCAATGTATAACATGCACTGAAATTATATAAAAAACATGGATTTTTATGTTAAACCATATGTTCAATTGGTGACCAAGGTAACATGGAAATTAAAGCAATATTGTTTGAGATAAGACTAGTGGGACAAGTGGTGTCCACACCAATAAAATTGTTCCATTAGTTTAGAAAATGAGCTTAGACCAGGGGTGCAGAACCCTTTTGCTGGAATCCTGTTATCATGTTTCAGGCCTAGTATTTTCCATCATTTAGTGAATGAGCTTTGTATACTCATGCCACTGAGTAAAACATTTTGTAAAGAGATGGACAGTCACCAACCATCATTCAATTGTGAGTTAAATTTAGGTGACTTAACCAAGATATCTCCCATGCAGTGTACACCTTGCACTTTCAGGTATTGTTAGCTTCTCTTTCTCACACCTTCTCAGCATTTCTTGATTGTAAACCCTGAGACTTACTGGTAGAAGTTGCAGTAGACCTCGTGGCTGGTGAAGCTGCACTTGTCCTCCTTTGACTTCTGCATGGCGTAGGACATCTCACGGGAATGGGTTCCTCCCAATGATGCTTCGACACCATTAGCAGGGGTGACAGGCAAATTCAGGCCTAATTCCAATTGTTCTTGATGCTGGAGGTGGCATCTTTGACCACGGCTTCGCTGGATTCATATTCTTTGCTGGAGACACTCATCTTGCATTTGGAAAGGGTTCGCCAGTGGTCCACGGCAGAGGAAGCTTCTGCAGAATCCCATCCAGGTAGCTGTTCTCCATAAGAGTGCAGGTTCCGTCCGGTCTCTTCCAGTCCTCCATGTTGATCACATATTTGCCTTTCCGCTCCATCTTTACAATATCAAGGCCTTCTCCTGCCAGGTTGTAGCCAGGAACAAACCGAGCTGCATCACATTGTTGTGGAGTGCCAATTATCTTGGCTCCGAAGACTCCAGGAACAGTCAGGAAGTGACACGCCCAGGCCAGGATCAGGATTCTCCACAGCGCCTCCATCACTTAATGATTTAGCCACTTGCTATCAAAGGAGAGAGAGAAACTCATTAATTATTACTTATACATTAAAAAAATATTTAAAATCAGCTACAAGGTACCCCTTTCCCTATGTTGACAACAGTGTGCATTTTATGAGAAGAACTATTACATGTATGTACTTGGTTTTAAAAATATAAACAGTGCAAGCTAAAACTAAAACATTTCCTTTTTTACACTCAAGTTATTTGCCTGAAGGTATTTCAAGGTTATTTTACTGCTCATGCTCATATAAGAATACGATGATCATAAATGTAAATAATTATATTTTCTTTAATATATGTTGTATTTTCCCTGAATCCAAAACGCTAAATTTGTATTGCTAACACTGCAGATTGTTATGGAGCGATTCATTCTGTTTGTCATTTCATGCCACAGCCTGCAGTGACTTACCTTGCTCTCTGTAGAGCTGCTGATTGAAAGCTTAATTCTCTCAGTCCTTATGTGGCTTTTATATAGTAACAGAAGCTGATGTGGGAGGGTGCAATGGGTGTTCACATCTGTGAAATCTTTGATTGTTTGCATGTATACAGAAAGCTTAATAGTTTACAAATGACTGCAATTTTCATTCAATTTGTGTTACCAATTTTATTTTAATGATTCATTCTCCCAGTCAATCAAAAGAGCTGGTTTGAGAGTGATGAGACTGATTAATCTAACTAGTGTCTTGATATAAAACCCCTATGTTTTCTAACAAGGCTGAATCAATTCTTGCCCAATGTAGAACTTCAAAACCTAATTCTTTGGTGTTGTGATATTGAGGAAATGTGAGTTATGTTAGTGTTGCAATAATAACAGCTCCAAAGTCTGAATTCAGATATTTCAGAAATCAAATATTTACCTTTTGCATCGCGTCATGACAGTTTGTCTTCTTCAGATGAAGATTAATTTTTAAAGACAACATCCAATATGAAAGCCGGCCTCAGAGTCATTTGTTGCAGATAGTTAAATAAACTGTCCTCATCAAACCCTTTGCATGCAATTATTTTGCTATTTGTATGACAACATACCCTGACCACAGTAATCAAGACATCAACACTATGCCTCATCGTGGTCCGTTCATCCGGTGAGCATTAGAAATCAAGCACATCTCAAACCTCTGACCATGTTTTGACAGCAGCAGACTTTCCACTTTGAGTGCATCCCCTTTTGACTTTGCATTAAAATCGCAGCAGCAGTGCTCCGGGATCTTGGGCAGCTCTGGTCCAATTTAAACACGGGGCTGTAACCAGGGTATACTCTTCGATGGCTTTCTTCATCCCTGCCTTAGATGTTGCATTGTCATCCATCAGTAAATGAAGGGGCTTGAGAGAGTAGAACACTATATCAGGAACAGTCTTCAAGGACTTCAGCCAATCCTTGTATGCTTCTCAGGATCTGATTCGCCTGAGAATAGTAGGTCAGCCCCCTCCATCCCCCCTCCCACCACCTCAGAGTGACGGTCACTGAACATGCTGCTGATATTTCCATCATCTGATTTTTAGCATTTTCATTATGAGGTAGTATTTCATATGGTGATGTATGAGTTTTCAACCAGCTGAGAACAGAAACCAATCAAAAATGTTGTGGAAAATCAACCAAATAACACTATTTCAAAATTCAGTAAGTTTTAAATCAAGGTACCCCTTTACCTCATAAATTGACAAAAAATTGACCTCCCTCACTGAAGGTGGCTGCTGACATGATACTCAAGATTCCTGCTCCTAGCAGTCACAAAGGGCTGGCCTGAGAGTGATGAAACTGAATAACCAGCTGACCAGCATTTTGATATAAAACACCTATTTTTTCCACTAAAATAACAGCTCCAAAGTCTGAAGAGTTTCCAGTGACAGAAAACTGAATTTACTTTTTGCATCAGGTGAAGATTTGTTTTCTTCAAACATTCATTTTTAAAGATAACATTGAACATCAAAGTTTGCCTCAAAGTAATTTGTTATATATAGTTAAATAAACTGCAGAAAACCCTTTGCATGCAGTCATTTCGTTATTTAACCACAAACTCTGACCACATGAGTCAGGCCATCTAAAACCATGCCTCATCCTGCTCTGTTTATCTGATGTACATTAGAAATCAAGCACATCTCAAAACTCTGACCACATTCTGACAGCAGCAGACATCCCACTTTAAATGCACCCCCTTTTGACTGTGCATTGGAATGGCAGCAGTGCTGCTTTCTGAATCGTAGGCCAGCTTGGTTATGGCAAGCAGCAGATAGCAGAGGGGCTTTAGGTGCAAGGTACAGATGCAGCTAGGCATGCTTGTGCTGGCACTTGAGAACTGGTGATCTAGGACAGCAGAAGGTGAATCAACCACCATGTGTGAACCTGTTCATCCTGAATCAGGATGGGTGTAGCTTCTTCAGGAGCCCCCCCTGTTCCTCCTGTCCCTCACCTCATTACCGGCGCCTGGCAAAGAAGTCAACTTCTGCACTTGAGTGAAAGCAGAGATACCCTTTTTAAGATGGCACTCACTGGTATAACTATTAAAGCAGAAGTACTGGAGGACCATTCAAAATAATCACTTTTTTTATTATGCGAATAAATGTGGCAGCATTGTATTGTGCGTATATGTGTGTGTGTATGTGCCTTCAAATGTACTTCTTTGTTCATGTGTGGTTAAATTATTGTTCTGCTCAACAATTGTGTGAAAGTAGAGTCGAATTATTTTTTTTATCAGGATATGGGGCCTGCACACATCAGGATGTTTTGTTGTCCTGCTCATAGCTAGAGTTGATAGGAGGAGTTGTTCCAGGAAATAAAAATAGAATAAAGAGGACAGCATTATGATTACATAAATTCTTCTATATGGAAGCTAAAAATATATTGGTTGACTGAGAGTTTTCAAGGGGGCACATCAGGTTTGAGAAATATTAATATAAGAGAGGCGGTAAATAATGGAAATTCACTTGCATATGTAACTGTTTTTTTTTAATGTAGGAACCTAACTTTGCCTCATAATAATAATTAAAAAGCTGCAAAGATGTACATTCATTTTCATACTTTGGAATAAATAACAGAAATCCAGTTTCGCATGTGACATTTGAACATATGGGACTTTCACATCTTCAGTTCACTACATAGTTGTCTACTGGCAAAAAGATGTTATTTATCAGGTCTCATGTTGATGGGGCTTGCAGAAAAAAATCAGCTCTCTTTTTCCCCAAAAATCTTACATTTCATCCCATTTTTGGCAGTTTATCGGGACCCCTCTTGAGATGCAAGAATTATTGATTTTATGTCTGCAATTCTAACTGATAAATAATTATCTTCCAATTTTGAAGTTATTGGCTTTCTGGCTCAGAATTGTCTCCATGATCTCTGACACATCAGATTGCCCAAATCTTCACATTTAAAAGAAAACTGCTTCATTACTGTCTCTCTCAAATGAATTTCAAAACTTTTTTGTCTTTGTTATTGCTTTATTGTAAGTAATGACATAAATGATTGATATTTGCATGCAGAAAGGCAAATACAATTCAAAAATGGCAAAACAGCAGAAAAAAAGAATACCAGCTTTGTTAACATGAGCTCATAGTGAGCAGTAAGCTTGTGTAAATGGGAGACTACGGGGGAATACAATAGGAGACTAATGAAGTGCGATTATTTCCATCTGATACTACATCTTCCCTATTCACCACTGTAGGTCTCAAGGTTGAAGCTGAGCGATTGCTGTGCTCCTTCGAGTGCTCCTCAGGGAAGAAGCCGTTATTGGAGTAGAACTCCTTGACCAGGGAGGTGCTCATGGGGAAGGGGATATACTCGTCACAATGTGGGCCACCCAGGCTGGGAGCACAGGTCACTTCATAGGAGAAGAAGAAGGTGCCATGTTGAAACATGCAGCCATCGCTTACAGTTCCTTGATGGAGCGGGATAGAACATTTTCCAAGGAGATCACTGTTCCAGTAATTGTCTGCGTCATACAACTCAAAATAGAGGTGCAAGGCCTTATCCATCTTAATGGGACCAAACTCAAATTCCTCTGGCCAGTTTGGATTGTTATTGTTGTTAATTATTTCAGTACGTTTAATCTGTTTGTCGTAGGTCACTTGAACGGAGCCATCTGTTTCTGTTGTCTCATCTCCAAACAGGTTTCTTCCTCTAAGGTTATAGACTTTA
This sequence comes from Albula goreensis, assembly GCA_022829145.1. Lineage (NCBI taxonomy): Eukaryota > Metazoa > Chordata > Actinopteri > Albuliformes > Albulidae > Albula > Albula goreensis. The sequence continues at coordinate 9,035,954 of CM040743.1, read as the reverse complement.
AGTGTTGCCAGTCCCTTTTCAACAGGGCAGCAGTTTCGCTTGATAAAATCATTTCCATCGCAGACACAGGCACAGGGATCCCTTGCACTTATCCTTGTCCCAATCTGACAAGATCGAGAGCATTTCTTCACCAGAGCATTCTCTAGGATATACTCCTCTATGGCTTTCTTCAGCCCTGCCTTAGTCAGTGCATTGTCTTCTAACAGTAAATGAAGGGGCTTGAGAGAGTAGAACACTATATTAGGAACGGTCTTCAAGGACTTCAGCCAATCCTTGTATGCTTCAGGATCTGATTCTCCTGAGAATAGTAGGTCAGCCCCATCAATCCTCCCTCCCACCACCTCAGAGTGACGGTCGCTGAACATACTGCTGAAGCTTGCACTGGTGCCCAGTTTCTTCTTAAGTTCCTGGCAGTGGTGAAACTCTGTCTTCACTGATGCAGTCTGTGAAAGGGTAGCAGAGGCCTCCACATCCAGGCAGTCCTTCACGTCTGTTTCTGTAAGTCCCTTCATTGTAGCTTTGCAGGTCTGAATGGCCGTAACAGCTTTCATTTTTCCCCCCAGCTCGACTTTTGTTATGTAATGAGTGCCGTACGTGTCAATCAGACCCCGATAGGCTGTTTTGGTTTCAGAATTGTAATTATTAGGGAGCCGCTTAATCAATTCCAGAAAGCCGCTATGAAGATGTAATGCAGTGGCCAGACTGTATCTGTGAGGAAAAATGGGACAATATATTCATCAAACGGCAAGATAAGGTCATAGTTGTACATGCGTTAGTGTCTTTTCAACAGTAACCAGAAGCATTCAAATAACATGAGTTAGCAGCTGCTGGCTGCCACATGCGATCTCGACTGCTCCAGTGCCGACTGGCTGGAAGTATGTATTGAGTGTTTTGTTGTATCACAGCTGCTTGCTTCATGGTTTTGCTAATTATACGTCCTCAGATGTTAATGAAGAGAAAAAATATAATGCACCATCAGTGACCTAAGGACCAGATTCAACAAAGAGAGTCTCAGGTGTGAATCCTGGGCAATAAGAAAAGATATCACACCAAGCCCCACAAGCCTTTTAATAACAGTATTGAAAATTTTGGAAGCCCCCTGAATCATTTTCACATTTCACTGCATTAGCAGCACCACTGTGTTACACTATGGGTTAAGTGAAGAGTGGAGGAATTCTGCACTGCAGAAGAACTTTACTGAAACAAAAATACATTTTTATAATTGTTGTGTCATATTTGTACTCAGCAGAGCTTTTTTCCTGGAGGCCTGTACCTGTTACTGTATTTCAAGCTAACTATTTATCTAGTGAATGAGCTATTACTGAGTTATTAGTGAATGAGTATAACATTTTGTAAAGAGTCAGAAGGACAGTCTTAGCCCATTATTCATAAGTCTATCCATAATCATTACTAAAACATCACATTATGTAAATGACAGGGTTACTTAAATAATTGAGGGCAGAATCTGGCATGAAACCCAGAAATGTGTGACCCTGTGGGAATGGGGTTCCCTGCCCTTTGTCAGGAGGCTGAAATTGTGAGTTAAGGTTTAGTAACTTAACCAAATTGCCTCCTTTGCAGCAGACACTCTTTGTCCTAAAATGTTTTTATCTGCTTTTTCGCATACCTTCTGAGAAACTGAGCATTTTTTCATTGAAAACCCTGAGACTTACTGGTAGAAATTGCAATGGACCTCGTGGCTGGTGAAGCTGTACTTGTCCGCCTTTGACTTCCGCATAGCATACGACACTGCACTCGATTGGGTTCCTCCCAATGATGCTTCGACACCATTAGCAGGGGTGACAGGCAAATTCAGGCCTAATTTCCAATCGTTCTTGATGCTGGAGGTGGCATCTTTGACCACGGCTTCGCTGGATTCATAGATTTTGCTGGAGACACTCATCTTGCATTTGGAAAGGGGTCGCCAGTGGTCCACGGCCAGAGGAAGCTTCTGCAGAATCCCACCCAGGTAGCTGTTCTCCATAAGAGTGCAGGTTCCATCCGGTCTCCTCCAGTCCTCCATGTTGATCACATAGGCACCTTTCCGCTTCATCTTTACGATATCAAGGCCTTCTCCAGCCAGGTTGTAGCCAGGGACAAACCGAGCTGCATCACATTGTTGTGGAGTGCCAATTATCTTGGCTCCCAAGACTCCAGGACTGGACAGGAAGTGACACGCCCAGGCCAGGATCAGGATTCTCCACAGTGCCTCCATCACTTAATGATTTAGCCACTTGCTGTCAAAGGAGAGACAGAAACTCATTAAAATTTACTTATACATTAAAAAATAATAATATTTACAATCAGCCACTTTGAGTCCAAGGCAACATGTACTTTCACACATTATTGAAAACAGGGCAAACTCCAATTTTGAATAACCTTGTTATGTCAGGCTAACCAAACTGTTAACTTAAAAATATCATTAAAGTTCGGATTTGGGCAAAAGATCTCAGATTGCTTCTGCCTCAGCTGTCATTTTTTAAAACAAACATTCTGCTGCTGGTTTCACAGTGTACCCAAATTGATGATCAGCTGATGAAATTGATAACTGGTAGCAGCTTAGTTAATGTTTGCTTTGTGTAGGAGACATAACGCCTCAGCAATCTCCTTTATATGTGTAATCTTGGGGTATGGGTTTGATGATTGTATGCTAGAAATAATTAGTTTGTGTATTGTAACTTTGAATGTCGCAATAACCCAACACAATACATTTTTTGCCGTTATTTGGGAAAGATGATACTTTAGCTTCAAAGCTTGTTAATAAAATGTTTTTAAATGAAACAAAAAACATTTTCACAATTTTTAAGTGAAAAGAATTCTGCTCACAGCCCAATGTAAATGTCTTCAGGTTTTCTGCTAACATTAGGTTAGCTACAGTTAGCCATTATTCAGTGTCCTACTTGGCTACATAAATCCACAGTATGTATTGTTATTTTATGCTTTAAAAGTTTATGTACATTTAGACTTCACCATTACAACTATGGGATAGGCTAGAAAACAGTTTTCTATCTGAAACGAGTTACAATATCAGCAATGACTCTTTATGAGGGAGCATGTCACATGCTAAATTTATGCCATCACCAGCTGAAGTCCAAAAGCAAACACATTTTTTCAAAAATCAAACCAACACCTGTAAATCTGACATGTAGCTGCCTCTTTCCATGTGTTTGGAACAGTGTTTCACTAGAAGGAAAACTGGTCAAATTAATATTTTGGGCTTTTAATAAAACTAAACAGTTTATTGCATCAAACATTTTCCCTTGATGCTCAAATACTTTGCTTCAGAGAATTTTCTTTCTAATCTAAAGCTCATGCTGACATGACATCACAGTGATCATGAGTGTACGTTTAAATAGTTATGTTTTTCTTTGAAATATGTTGTATTTTGCTTGAATCAAATGTTCAAAAGATCCTGGTAGGAACTTCAAGCATTGATGTTCAAAAGCAACGCGTTATTTCTCACCTTTGCAGCCTACTATCACTCCATCTCATTCTGTATGTCATTTCACAACACAGCCTGTTCTTTACAGTGACTTACCTTATACTGTGTGGAGCTGCTGATTGAGTGCTTCATTCTCACATCCTCATGTGTCTTTAAATAGTAACAGAAACTGCAGTGGGAGGGTGCAGGGGGCGTCTGTATTATCTGTGATTGCTTGCATGTACACAGAAAGCATAATAATATACAAATTATTCAACTGTCAGCAGGGAGATGGAGTATCCCAAAGTTACCATTTGATATTTTCTGTTATGAATTTTCTTTCACTGGGTAAAATTTTGTCAGTCAACAGAACTGGATAGGTGTGCTTTAATCAATACAGTAATTGATTGATTGGGAATAGTTGATTACCATCTGCAGTGTAACCTAAAGGGAAAATATGGGGTTCCTCTTGTGGTTTTACAACAAAATACCATGAATATCTTTGTCCATAGCACTGTGCCCATCTTCTATGATCAGCTTCAAAACATAATTGTACACTACGTTGCTTTTGATGAAACATGCATCAAACTGATGGCAAGCAATTAGGAACTGCACAACCACAAACCCAGAATTGACCACATTAATCAAGACATCTTAAAATGTGCCTCAACCTCTCCTCTTCCGATGCACGACAGAAATCAAGCACATCTCAAACATCTGACCGTGTCTGGAGACATTCCCATTTGAATGCATCCCATGCTGACCGTGTCAGTCACCTATTATAAAGAGATATAAAACATAACTGTGCACCTTTACGGTCTCCATGAAATGTGCATCATTCAGAAGGCATGCAATTATTTCAAGTTTTGAAGAGCCACAAACCCTGACCACATCAGTCAGGCCATCTAAAACTATGCCTCATTCTGCAGTGTTTATCTGATGTACATTAGAAATCAAGCTCATCTCAAAACTCTGACCACATTCTGACAGCAGCAGACATCCCACTTTAAATGCACCTCCTTTTGTCTTTGCATTGAAATTCTTGGGCCGTTCTGGTCCAATTAAATTATGGGATTTCAGGTCGTCTGGGGTGATAGGGGCTCATGCAGACGCCACCAGTGAGGGAGGCAGCAGAAGTTCCAGCTACCAGCAGATAGCAGAGGGCCTGTAGATATACAGCTAGACATGGGGCAGAGACACGCTTGTACCAAGATGGGTGTAGCTTCTGTTACTCCCGGAACCTACCTGTTCCATCTGTCTCTCACCTTAGGATACTGGTCATGGTCCAGGGCTACCTTGATTGTTGAAAATATTACGACATTATGGATTTGGAATTTGTGATTACCATTTTTTAAAAAGCTGAGACAAAATATGGGACATACGCAAATCAGTATGTTTTTTAAAATTCTTTGTTAAAGTTGATAAGGCTCCAGGCAGCTGGCTAGCAAACTTGTATCTCCCAACACACAGTTTCTCATATGTTTATCGTGCATTTTGTTGAAGCGTTGTTTGGCAGAGTCACAGGGAGAAAGATAAAGGAGGCTTCTTACTTTCTGTTTCACTCACTGTGCAGAAACGACACAAGATACAAACAGAACATCTGCATCATATCATTAAAACATGAAATAACATGCAGGTGAATTTTTTAAAGAGGAAAATGCTAAAACAACAAACCTAGAAATCCCAAGAAATGACCAAATACACTGAAATAAACCATTTCATCAATTACATGTATGAACTATACTTGCTTAACCATGCAAAACTATATTTTTTCATGAAAATTGCTGTAAAATCTAAATGATTGCCCTAAGTCTCACTCTCTCTTCACGTCATCAAAATCGAAGGATTATTTCATGTTCCCTCTCAGATCACGTAATGATCATAAATGTACAAATGTACAAAGGTATTGGGCAATTGGCCGAGGCCCTTCTAACACTGACACCTGTGGATAAGCATTAAACAAAACCTCTCCACCTTCCATCTGGGAGAGTGGAAAAAGTACACCAACCACTTCAAACTCCATTGCCACAAGGCACAACTGAGAGAATAACATCTCTTTATGGCATTTTGAAGTTACCCTGGTTAGTGGTGACTTGGCCAGGAAAGCCTATGAGCAAAGCATTTCAGCAGTCCAGATGGCTAGTTATAAATGCATGTAGCAACTTTTAAGTATCTTCAAGGGAAAGGAAGGGCTTGACTTCAATCCTAAATGGCAATAATCCTTAAATAGTAAAAAGCAGTTTTGATCACTTTTTGGATATGTGCATCAAAGTCCATGCATATATAAAATAAAACACCCACGTTTGTCACTGGGAAGAAACATTCAGAGCCATACTTTTGTGATGAGATGACAATTTCCCTAGTAGTCTTATCGCGAAGGTTATCATCTCCAGTTTATTTTGGTTTAATTGTTAGAAAAAAAAACTATGAGCCATCCACATGTTTATGTTTGAAATTTGTAGTGTCAACAGGACAAAGATAATTAGGTAGGACAAACATTTATAACTAGACATCATCCTCAATACAGTTTAAATTTTTGCAGGAGCATGTATAGACTAAATAGGATGGGTACTAGGAGTGAGCCTTAGGGCACACCACATGTAATACTATCTTTTGTGAGAACAACTGATACATTCTGAACCAATTTAGAGCTGTGCTCAGAAGACCAACCCATTTATCCAGCCTGAAAAGAAGGACTTCATGGCCCACCTTGTCAAATGTATCACTAAGGTCTGGAAGTACAAGGGCAGAATTTGACTGTAAAACAGATTTGAGATATTTGTATTATTGATATTGCAGGCATGTGACAGAGGGCTCTGTCACGACTTGCGGCGCTACTTAATGCTCACTTTATTCCCCTGCCTGTGGTTACTAGTTCACTCTGAGTGCACGCACAGTTGCGTTTGTATATTCTCATACGCTCATACACGAACATTCTGAATTCGTTTTAACCTCTCTGTTCAAAGTACCAACCTTACAAGCACACAACACACACATTTGATTATTGTTTTGAGTCTTTTATTTTACATAACTGGTTATTGTTTCTGTGTTTGTTGTAGCGCTCTGTGTTTCTTCTGTTCGCGTCGATGTTGGTTGCCGTGGTAAGGCTTCTGAGCACTACGGAGGATAGAAGGGACCAAACCAAGCGTTTAGCTGGGCATTTTTATGAAGTGCCTGTCCCAACATTGCGGGTACGTTTCAGGGCGGTATGCAGACACCACCATTTTAAAGAAATTATTTGCAATATTTTATGCGATATATTGGGGATTTGTATAGGATTTGCAAAACTATCATTGCAGAAGGACGGTGAAATGATAATACATTATATTGAAATGTACGTATGTTATCCAGGAATTATGATACATGTTAATTACTTATTTTATTTTTTGTGCAAGGTTGGTACAAGCTGTATGGGTGGGGCTACCCCTATAAGCTGGCCCAAAGGGAAGGTTTGTGGTTGTAGAGAGTTGTGAAAAAAAACTTGAAAATAGTGAAGTGTGTGTGTGTGTGTGTGTGTGTGTGTGTGTGTGTGTGTGTGTGTGTGTGTGTGTGTGTGTGTGTGTGTGTGTGTGTGTGTGTGTGTGTGTGTCCTAATACTTTCTCAAAAGTGAGACAGGAGCTGTTTTGGCATGATCACCATTTCATTTAGTGGATCAACCTCCGAACATTCCATCTGGCGCAAAAAATGTTTAGCGCTCCAAGGACGTCCATAAACTACATCCTGCTTCATATATAAGATTCACCAGGGGAGCGATGGCCACTCTGCCCTAGATGCACTGCTTGCATCTCTTGGTCCACAGAGGGAAACAAGAGAACTCAAAACTGTTCAGCATCCCCTTCAATAATTAAAAAAATATTTTTTCCCCATAAAGATGTATAAAAACCTAATAAAAGTAATTTTACAGTACACCAAGCTTTCTGCTTCTAAAATAGGCTGTTACACTGGTGTCATTGGGGTACAAAGAATTAACACTGGTCCATCACGGTTTCAAGAAGCAGGAAGACCCAAATGTTGGAGAGGCAAGTAGCTTGTGAAGAAAGCTCTTCATTGTTTTATTATCATTTCAGTGCTTATTCTTCTGTTTTTTTATTGGTTGTTTATCATTGGATTGCCACTACAGCAAGCATTTCAGTACGAATACGAAGTTTTATGCTTCAAGTTGTTTTGCAGCAGGGAGGGAGCAACAAAGTTCACAACCACAGTGACCACAAGGCTTGCTTCATGCTTTCTGGTCAAACTGAACAGCAACTGCACCATACTAAGTTAAAGATGTGAAGCAATCATGGAATGATAATGAACATTTAACATTTTGCAAAGTAACTGGATACATAGTTTTCATAAAACGCATGAAAACTCCAGGAAGAGCAACTAAGTTCTTACCACCCTCATAGCACATGAGTCTGTCTCCTGTTTTAACTTCATCGTATGCATTTAAATTATTCACTTATTTACTCAAGTATCTAAAGAAGATACTTGAGTAAATTTTACTATCTAATTATGCTATCATTCCTTCTTTAGATATTTACTATCTAAAGAGGGAATGTCCTTCTCATCCCAGACTCAGAGTGACTTTTACTCCTGACCCCTGATTCTCCCTGTAGAATTACCATATGCCTCCACTTGTGCTAAGATTTAGCTCATTTTCAGTCAGTTCATTACATGAAAAGTTGGCTATGCTGTTGTCATATCTTCTACGGTTCATGAATGTGCAAAGACCTGGTTGGCAGGAGAGGTCAAGAGAGAATGATGAGATGGACTACTTCACCAAGCATACTTCTTTTTTTCCCCAGCAAGGCTGAGCCCAGAACTGTGACTCACAGTTCTGGGTCTCCAACCACAGCTGATAAGAGAAATTCAGCTGTGTATGTGCCTTTGCACCAAGTGTCACAGTTTTGTGTACAATATCATACTCAACTGTGACAATAATTTTACGGTATTGCATTTTCAGGAATATTTTTAGTACTTTTGAATATTGTTGATGCACAAGTTTAAATTTGGGTATATTTATGTCAAAATTCAGATTTGAAATTCTGATTGGACAAATATAATTATCTTTACAACCAAATAAAAATATGTTGATCATCTTGATCAGGAACTAAAGGACCAGTTGTGTCTCTATCAGGCCCAAAACTTGTAAAAACTTCACCAGTACCCTGTCCTGGAGGGACTGAACTATACTTAATTCTTTTAGTCTATTGATAGTGAGGATTATTGCAATTATTTCCAAGTTGTTGCAACAACTGCTACAAAGTTTTCCAATTCCCCACTAGATGGGAGTTGAGTTATATATTTTACATTAGCTAATAGCAGTCTGTTCAAACAAATATTCATTTTTTAGGGTAAATTTCCTCATCAAAACTGGCCTCAGTTCTATTTGATATGCTTGTTTACACATAAAACACTTAGCAAAGCAATTATTTTAGGGTTGTTTTACAACCACAAAACCAAACACCACACTAATCCTGACACTATGCTTCACTCAGTGCACGGCAGAAAGCAAGCTTTACACCAAACGAGAAACTGTACAGCAGCAACTTTTACTCAAATGAAGATTTACATTTTCTCTGCACTGCAGTCATATAATGCATAAGACTAAGATCCAAAGAGAGCAAAACATGTACATATTAAATCAATCCTCATATTGTGTTTGGGGTCCAAGAGACTTTATCAAGTATAGGAAATGCAAGACGAGTGCATTGAAAAACAAAACATGACTTTGAGAGAGAAACAGGATGGTTTGACAAACCATTTTCATGTACTAGAAAGTAAAACTATTTAAAGCATTGTATCCCCAGTATCTGCATTGCATATAAACACGCAACAAATGAATAATTGCAGACTACTGTCCTAATGTTCTAGAAAGACAGATGCATATAGTAAGGTCACGAGTCCCGCCACAGTGCCACCACCACTCCTTCCTCTTCCTGTGCCCTGTTTTTCTCAGCGGAGACAAAATGTCTGCAAGAGAACAAATTATGGCCCTATTTCTCAGAGACTTATGCGTGCTGGAGACAAACACGTGAGATTACATTGTTAATGGCAGATTGAGATATTATCAAACCAAAAAAGTCTGAGCTACAATTATCTGTCAATGAACATTTTTTCAACGATCAAAATGTTTTACTTTTTGCAACACACAGTGATCGGTTGGATTATTGGAAGCATGTGGTAGCTCCACCCATATTTCTGCCATGATATCTCCCTCTCCCATTTCTAGATGGTAACATTTCTAGTTAATGTTTGGATGCCAAACAACAACAACTGAACATATTATTTATTTATCAGCTACCTTCTCAAGATCGACTTCCTATTTGCAAAGTGCAAGAGCAAGCACAGTGCTGACAATAATTCACCACAAAATTAAAAAAAAGCCATGCACAACCAATCCGAAATCAACTGCGGCCTACTATAGTAATACCCTGTTAAAACAGTTGCATAGGAGATGGAAAATTTTGCAAAAGAGTAACAGGTTAAACAGTGACTGGACCTAAACATTCCAGAACAGACAGACATTACATCCATATTTATCTTTCAGATATACAAGGAGGAGGACAAATTAATGGAAACAACTGACAATAAATTGATACCCAGTAGCTAATGAGGGCCATTACCAGGATCACTCAGCTACCAGGGCCTCGCTTTGCCCTCAGATCAGCTTCATTTCTTCTCTGACTGCTGTTACACAAGGTCTGAACTGTGTGCATGTGGTGTGGTGGGATTTTGGACCGTTCTTCAAGGAGGAAATCCTCCAGTGTGCTGAGAGATGAATGCGGTTGAAACCGACTTCACACCTAGTGCCGGAACACTTCTCTTAAAGGTTCGGTTAGACTAATTTAGATCGGCTGATTGGATTGGAGGCCAGATAAAGCTCTTGACATCAACCTGATTTTCATGAAACCACTCTTGGACTTGTTCTGCAGTGTGACCAGGGGGTATATTCACTTGAAATATTGGGACATCACGAGGATCAGTCATTTGTAAAATGGTTTCAAATCCCATAGGTGATTATACGATCCCCCTATGTTATATTTGGTTTCCTATGGATATTATATGGTAGTAAATCGAGCTATGTGAAGTACCCCAAAATTTTTGGGGTCTGACTTCATGTGTGGAAAAATGTTGCTCCATACAGATATAAATGGAACATTTGCTCTCCAAATATCTAACAACGAACAAATTTGCACATTTAATTATACATATGTGAAAAGTGTAAACATGTTTGGATGTGCTGGTTCTAAATCATAATTACATTACATTAAATTAAAGGCATTCGTTAGATGCTCTTATACAAGAGCGACTTACAAGGTAAGGTGCATATGGATGGTACAAAAAGTGCAAACAAAAAAATAAATTAGTCATATGATACAAGTGTGAGATCAATGGGGAATGTGTCAGTGATGTATGTGATGAAATGACAGAAAAATATTGAGTATGGAAATAGTGAGATACCCAATAAACCTAAAACTCCCGCCCACAGTGACCCTTAATGAGTATTTAAAGACGCCCACTGCTTACCGGATCATACTGAGGGAAAACTACATGTTTGAAACAACTTACCTGAGGTAAGTGACTTCAAAGAGCAAGCTGTGATTTTGAATGAAAAACAAAATTATGTGATCCATGATAAGTCAAAATTGCTACTGCCTAACACAAGCATTCCTGCGAGCGTTTAGTAATTCGCGACTGAGCACTGATGTCGAATAATACCGGACTTTTGCCAAGTTGTAAAAAATTCACGATTATGCGGTGGGCTGTTGTGATTGTGTATCCTGGAATGAGCTACAAGGTATTAAGAGAGCTTTTCCTGAACTGTTTACTTGGCTGAGGTGCGCTGTGACTCTTACAAAGCAATGAAACATTCTTTTCATTGTCTGAAATTAGCCATGAGAAGAAAGTCTATTGATAACACTTTAATTTTAGCAATCAATTTAAAATCTTCCACATCTTTATAATTCCTTGCTATCTCAGGAACCATTTAACAAATGTTACTATCTGGTAATCTAAAGGTTACTATGGAACCTTTGGACCCAAAGCCTCACTATAAATTGCATAGGCGCGGAGTAGAATGTCATCTCAGAGTAATGTGGTAAATTGCATAGAGACCCACTAAAATGCAACCTGAGAGATCACATGTGCGATTTTACCAAGGTTGGGGAATGGTCTGAAATGAGCTCCATTTAAACCTACAGAAGTCTCCCTTGAGTGAAGCAGGGAATTTCCATTTGATCGTCAGCTTTCAGTCCTCATGCCTGGTCTTACAGATCCACAATGTATACTGGTTTTGTTGTTGAACAATCAAAACAACCGATTACACAGTTAACTCACTTCACCTGGTTTCTCGGGCCTGAATCCGCTGTGGAAGCTAAGGTGAAAACCAAAACCAGCACTCACTACTACTCCCTGGGACCTGAACGAGGAGAACAGAGTCAGAGCAATAGTTAGTTAGTGCATACAAATAATGCAAGTAAATGGTTACTGCTACAAACATGCACAGGATACAAATATAAAGATGGGTAGTTTTGTGATATTTTTACATCTTTTGAATCATAAAATAATTCAACTCAAAATGATCAATACTACTTCTTAATACTAATAAAATAAATAATTGATAAGATAGTTAAATTAGTTAGTTATTAGATAGTGAAAGCAAACTTTTTCATCTGTCTAGTTTGTGCAAATTTGTTCAGTATCTCAGCTTTCATTAAAATTGTTAAATACATAAAATATTCTTCTAATTCTGCTGAAAAATAAGTCTGTGATACTTGCTAGCTGACATTGTAAAACAGATTAATTAAGTCAGTACCAGCACACGCAGAAGTTTTAATACTAACCTGGTTCAGGCAACTGGTTAGCTTTGTTTGGAAACCAGAATTAAACTACCTCTGATATAATTGACAAATTTGGTAAACCTTGAACCTACCTAACATGAATGTTGTTAGCTGGTTAGCACTAACAACAGCAAATCCACTTTCAAAACGGTTGTATGTCACATGTGATGAGTCAAAACAAATTGGTAAAGTTTTATCAAATGGGCAATTAGCGTGTTAGACAGTATGTGAGCTACTCTTTTGTAAGTATTGTTATAGCCTGCCTCGTTTAGATGTCATGTGTTTAAATCTAATGTTTCTGTACTATTTTCTTTTTTTCCCTTTCATTTTCAGTTCTTTGTGGGGGAGTGTTATCTGTAACTGATGGAGGGCCTGTGGCACCTTCTCATCCTGGGCTTGGCATGTCACTTCCTGTCCTGCTCTGGCGTCTTGGGAGCCAAGATAATCGGCACCCCACAACAATGCAGGAGAGCTCGGTTTGTCCCTGGCCACAACCTGGCAGGTGAAGGCTTCGATATTGTGAAAATGCAGCAGAAAAACGCCTACGTTATCAACATGCAGATCTGGAAGAGACCGAATGGCACCTGCACTCTGATTAGGAACAGCTACCTGGGTGGGATTCTACAGAAGCTTCCTCTGGCCGCAGTGAACTGGAGAGCTCTCTCCAAATGCAAGATGAGTGTCTCCAGCAAAATATATGAGTCCAGTGAGTCCTTGGTCAACGATTCCACCTCTAGTGTCTCAAACAACTGGAAAATTGGGCTGAGCTTCCCAGTCAAACCTGGTGTGAGTGTGGGAGTGGCTTTTGGGGGAACCCATTCCCGTGAGGCTTCCTACGCCATGCGAAAGTCAAGGAAGGACAAGTACAGCTTCACCAGCCATGAGGTCCACTGCAGCTTCTACAGGTGAGGCAAAATTTGACACGAAATGAAATGCATTCTGTTGTGTTACAACACAACAACTGAAGCATGAATGTTCCAGGAACAAAAATGCATGAGGACCTTGTTTATTTTCATTGTCTGTGTGCCTGTGGTCTTGCTGGAATGTACCTTTTATGCTGCTGTATACCAAACCACGTTAAGAGTTGAAAAAATAGTAAATAGTAAAATCCACTGGAAACATCTCTGCAGGATTCTAGTTTAGCAACATACTATCAAATGAGAATTTGCATTGCATCATTAATATTCCAGTAGCTGGGGCTTGTTGATAAATGATAATACTCATGATTTTACTTGGGTTCCAGTTCTATATTGCATTTGTAAGACAGACCCATTGAATCAGAAAAGTAAGGCAAGACCCTTTGATATCCAAGACTTTCCTTGCAAGTTCTTTCTCCTGGTACATTTCATTTTTCATATTGAATATTACAGTGTTGAAGAATTTTTGTGATTACAGAATTTTCCCATTTGTCTTCTAGGTACAGAGTGGCTGCCAGTGTACCTCTTCACAGAGAATTTAGACGAGCCACAAGGAAGCTGCCAAAATATTACAACTATAGGACCAAAGCAGCATATCAGGATCTGATAGATACATATGGCACTCATTACATCAGAAAAGTCGAACTAGGGGGGAAAATGAAGAGCATTACGGCTATTCGTACCTGCAAAGCTACGATGAGTGGATTGACGGACACGGCTGTTAAGGACTGCCTGGATGTGGAGGCCTCTGCAACGTTTGGGTATTCTGCATCACTGAGGGCGGAGTACCACCGCTGCCAGGCACTGAAGAGGAAACTGGGAACCAGCTCAAGCTTCAGCAGCATGTTCAGGGAACGTCAGAATCAGATGGTGGGAGGAAAGATCAACAGGCCTGACCTACTCTTTTCCGGCGGGTCCAATCGTTATGCATACCATGAGTGGCTGAAGTCATTGAAGACCATACCCAGTGTGGTGTCCTACTCTCTGAGACCGCTCCACTGGCTGATCAAACACAATAATCCAGTGAGGGCAGGGCTGAAGAAAGCAATTGAGGAGTACATCGGAAAGAACGCCCTGGTGCAGAGATGCTCTGGATCTTGTCGGATCGGGAGGAGGACGAGTGCAAGGGACTGCTGTGCCTGCGTGTGCTACAGCAATGCTAATATCAGGTCAAACTGCTGCCCTGCCGGAGTTGGACTAGCAACACTGAGAGTCTATGGCCTCAAAGGGAGGAAATTATACGGAGACAGATTTACCCAAACGGATGGCTCAGTTCGGGTTTCCTATGGCTCACAGATAAAACGTACCGAAGTGATTAATAACAATGACAATCCAAACTGGCCTGAGACCTTCTATTTTGGTCCCGTCAAGTTAACCATGGGCACTCGAATCAATTTTGATGTATACGACGCGGACAGTAGGTGGAACAGTGATCATCTCGGGTCATGCTCTTTCAGGCCTCGACGAGGAACCATTAGTGACACATGCATGTTCAAATATGGCACCTTCTTCTTCTCTTATCGGGTGACATGCGCTCCCAGCCTGGGTGGCCAGTACTGTCAGCACTATATCCCTTCTCCCATGAGCACCTCCCTGGCCAAGAAGTTCCACTCCAGAAACGGCTTCCTTGCTGGGGAACGCTGGAAGGAGCTGCTGGGCAGAAATCACTCTGTGAGTTTTGACCACAGCTTCAACCTTGAGGGGCACAGTGGTGAATAGGAGAAATGTGGCATCAGATGTAGGTAATTCCTTTGCAGTGCAGCTTCTCATAGACCAGGCCAATGCAGTGGTTCCTTTACCATAGAGCCAAAAATAACCCTGATATAAAAGAGTATCCTGAGGCAGAATGTTACTAGAAGATCATCAGAAAAAGGAATATGAAGGAGTGAAGACAATAAAAATACAATACACATTAACATTCAAGGTCATTTTTGACCATTTTATATTTTGCAGGTTTGAAGTAATATTTGGTGGTTCAAACTTACAATAATGGTATTATGTAAGAGAATATTGTTCAATATGAAGGCCAATTATTGATTTATTCATCCAATGTACTTTAACTAGGATATCCAAAAATAAATTAACAAATTATGTGTAAACATGATAGTTCCTCAGTTCATAGGTATATCATGAAGCCCTTGCTCAACTAATTTCATCAACAGCAAAAGAAAAATCTCTAAATGTCTTTGTGTTTATGAAGGGTGTGTATCTTAATACTCCATATCCAAGTCATATCAAAACATTTATCATAATGGATAGATGTAGATGGATGGATAAGTCATTATTTTGAGAGTTGTCAGATAATTTTAGGTAACATGATTTAAGGGGTGTAATCTCTTGTTAGGTGTTTTATTTGGAAATAGTAATATGCACCATGTGTAAGCACTTACTGACAAGAACAGCTTAGTCTGGGACTTGTAGCTGGGACTTCATAATATACCTGCTAACTAAAATGAAACATAATCTATATTAATAATTAATGTATTTGTTCATACTTTTCTGAATATGCATACAATTAACAAATGCGAGTAAAATGTAGAGGCCACCTTTTAATTAATGTGACTTACTGTATTAAATAATGTTCCTTTGTGCACCCGTATTTTAAAGTGTAACATTAATTTTGTGAAGTGTGTAGATTATCGGGGAATATGTTAATTTTAACCAAAGGCACAGTCGCTGATATAATAGTGTCAGATGTTTCCTCTCTCAAGCGTATTACAGCTGTAACCAAAAGGAATGCAGATTTAGCTTTTGCTTGGCCTTTTCAAATAAAGCATCGACAAAGACAAAAAATGATTGTCATTCTTTTCACATGGTTCATACTTGTGTTGCACACAGTTGTTGAGCAGTTGAGCTGCATCTTTCAGTCGTAAAAACACTAATGATGGGGAAACTGGTCATCCTCTCAGACAAAATATGACAAGAGACTGGCATGTAGCACTGGCATACTGTAGGCTAAAACGGAACATAAAAAAACTCCTTCCATTTGTTGACATACTACGCTCAACAATTTGTGTTGCCTCAGTGAGGCCTTTAGTGAGGCCATTGCTGCACAGGTTCATGCAGGTTTTCCAGGATGAGGGCGGGAGCAGGAGCTGAAAGCAGTCAAAAGGGAGGAGCAGAGGCTCCTGATGGCAACAGTGTCTGCAAGTAATTACTCCAGCCGTACTCTACACCACCTGATTTCACTACTTACTTTACCTCGTTAGTCTAGGTCGGAGGTGAGCTAATTAGTGAAATCATGTTGTGCAATTTCAGGTTCTCTCAAAACCATTGCTTAGAAGGCGAGACAACAACTGAGAGCGACATGAGTCTTGGCTGAATATTTGCTTGCCACATGCAGTACTAAAATGATTCACTAAAGAGAGTTGCAGTATCATTTAAAACATCCTTACCCAAAGAAACAATACACAAAAGCTTGTATATGTAAATAAAAAAATATATTTTTTTTTATCCTCATGAATAAATTCACATAATTTCTGACACAGATAGTAGATCAGTGGTCAAATTAATGTTCTTAAGTGTATTAGCAATTCCCTGGTTTTTGAAGCTGCTTTTTACACCAGGAGTGGGCATGCTGTCCTGAAGAGCTGTTCTGTATGCAAATCTTTTTCCATCAGTCACCCTGGATCAGTTAACTTATTAGCTACATATACCAATGTGGATTAGGTCATGATAAAATGTGTTACATGTGGACTTCTTGCTGAAATCTTGCTAAGATGTCAGATAACACAAACTGGCTGAATTAAATAGCAGAAGCATAAAAGGCATAAAACGGTTTGTCTCAATCAGCTCATCTCCAACGGTCAAAAAGGTGTAGTTCCCGCTTTACTCTGTCAGCTCTGCCCTCTCTACTTGGTTCGTCATTGTGAGTTGAACGCCAGGGCAGAGTAGTGCCCTTCCTGCTGACAAAAATGGAAAGAAGAAAACATGAGGAGGAAGTCAAACAACAGGCCTAAAAAATTAAAAGCACCTCTCTCTCTCTCTTTTACCAATCTCTACTTTCTGTGATCCCATCCAAATCATATGAGCTGGGACTCAATAAAACTCATTCAGTCAAAGTGCAATTCAATCTAAACAGCCTTTACATTACAAAATAATTTCCTGTGAATATTTTATTGTATGTTATTGGACACAAGCATGTCCTTTGATGTGTGTTCTGTTCATTCTGAAATAGAACTGTATACGCTCTACAGGACATCTTGTTCATTACCTTGGGCCCAGGCAGAGTCAATTTGTCCTTTTCACTCATATTCAGTAAACTCTTCTCTGCAGTCTGGACTGAGCCTTCAGTAGCACCGTCATCCCCATTAAATAGGTTGAGGCAGAGTTAGCACGTGCTGGGCCTGAACAAAATTTTTTCAACATTTTGCAAAGTAACTGGATACATAGTTTTCCTAAAAAGCATGAAAACTCCAGGAAGAGCAGCTAAGTTCTTACCACCCTCATAGCACATGAGTCTGTCTCCTGTTTTAACTTCATCGTATGCATTTAAATTATCCACTTATTTACTCAAGTATCTAAAGAAGATACTTGAGTAAATTTTACTATCTAATTATACTATCATTCTTTCTTTAGATATTTACTATCTAAAGAGGGAATGTCCTTCTCATCCCAGACTCAGAGTGACTTGTACTCCTGACCCCTGATTCTCCCTGTAGAATTACCATATGCATCCACTTGTGCTAAGATTTAGCTCATTTTCAGTCAGTTCATTACATGAAAAGTTGGCTCTGCTGTTGTCATATCTTCTACGGTTCATGAATGTTCAAAGACCTGGTTGGCAGGAGAGGTCAAGAGAGAATGATAATATGGACTACTTCACCAAGCATACTTCTTTTTTTCCCCAGCAAGGCTGAGCCCAGAACTGTGACTCACAGTTCTGGGTCTCCAACCACAGCTAATAAGAGAAATTCAGCTGTGTATGTGCCTTTGCACCAAGTGTCACAGTTTTGTGTACAATATCATACTCAACTGTGACAATAATTTTATGGTATTGCATTTTCAGTAATATTTGTAATACTTGTAATAAATATTGTTGATGCACAAGTTTAAATTTGGGTATATTTATGTCAAAATTCAGATTTGAAATTCTGATTGGACAGATACAATTATCTTTACAACCAAATAAAAATATGTTGATCATCTTGATCAGGAACTAAAGGACCAGTAGTGTCTCTATCATGCCCAAAATGTGTAAAACCTTCACCAGTACCCTGTCCAGGAGGGGCTGAACTATACTTAATTCTTCTATTCTTAAGTCTATTGATAGTGAGGATTATTGCAATTATTTCAATGTTGCTTCAAAGTTTGCCAATTCCCCACTTGATGGGAAGTTAAGTTATATATTTTACATGAGCTAATAGCAGTCTGTTCAGACAAATTTTAATTTTTTAGGGTAAATTTCCTCATCAAAACTGGCCTCAGTTCTATTTGATATATGTGTTTTCACATAAAACACTTATTATAACACAATTATTTTAGGGTTGTTTTACAACCACAAAACCAAACACCACACTAATCCTGACACTATGCCTCACCCAGTGCACAGCAGAAAGCAAGCTTTACACCAAACGAGAAGCTGTACAGCAGCAACTTTTACTCAAATGAAGATTTACATTTTCTCTGCATTGCAGTCATATAATGCATAAGACTAAGATGCAAAAAGTTTAAAATGTGTACATATTAAATTAATCCTCATATTCTGTTTTTGGGATTACATTGTTAATGGCAGATTGAGATATTATCAAACCAAAAAAGTCTGAGCTACAATTATCTGTCAATGAACATTTTTTCAATGATCAAAATGTTTTACTTTTTGCAACACACAGTGATCGGTTGGATTATTGGAAGCATGTGGTAGCTCCACCCATATTTCTGCCATGATATCTCCCTCTCCCATCTCTAGATGGTAACATTTCTAGTTAATGTTTGGATGCCAAACAACAACAACTGAACATGTTATATTTATTTATCAGCTACCTTCTCAAGATCGACTTCCTATTTGCAAAGTGCAAGAGCAAGCACAGTGCTGACAATAATTCACCACAAAATTAAAAAAAAAGCCATGCACAACCAATCCGAAATCAACTGCGGCCTACTATAGTAATACCCTGTCAAAACAGTTGCATAGGAGATGGAAAATATTTTTGGAAAAAGAGTAATGGGTTAAACAGTGACTGGACCTGAACATTCCAGAACAGATAGATATTACATCCATATTTATCTTTCAGATATAGAAGGGGAGGACAAATTAACGGAAACAACTGACAATAAATTTATATCCAGTAGCTAATGAGGGCCATTACCAGGATCACTCAGCTACCAGGGCCTCGCTTTGCCCTCAGATCAGCTTCATTTCTTCTCTGACTGCTGTTACACAAGGTCTGAACTGTGTGCATGTGGTGTGGTGGGATTTTGTGCTGAGAGATGAATGAGGTTGAAATCTACTTCACACTTAGTGCTATTTGATTAAATAATTTTTTAAAAAGATGTGTCATATGATACAAGTGCAGGTCAATGGGGAATGTGTCAGTGATGTATGTGATGAAATGACAGAAAAATATTGAATACGGAAATCGTGAGATAGCCCAAGAACCCAAAACTCCCACCTACTGTGACCCTTGATGAGTATTTAAAGACGCACACTGCTTACCGGATCATACTGAGGGAAAACTACGTGTTTGCAACAACTCCACAGAGCCTGAGGTAAGTGACTTCAAAGAGCAAGCTGTGATATTGAATGAAAAACAAAATTATGTGATCCATGATAAGTCAAAATTGCTACTGCCTAACACAAGCATTCCTGTGAGCATTGTCTGAAATTAACCATGAGAAGAAAGTCCATTGATAGCGCTTAAATTTTAGCAATCATTTAAAATCTCCCACATCTTTATAATTCCTTGCTATCTCAGGAACCATTGAACAAATGTTGCTATCTTAGGAACCATTGAACCCCAAAGCCTCACTATAAATTGCATAGGCGAGGGGTAGAATGTCATCTCAGAGTAATGTGGTAAATTGCATAGAGACCCACTAAAATGCAACCTGAGAGATCACATGTTGGGGAATGTTCTGAAATGAGCTCCATTTAAACCTACAGAAGTCTCCCTTGAGTGAAGCAGGGAATTTCCATTTGATCGTCAGCTTTCAGCAGTAGTCCTCATGCCTGGTCTTACAGATCCACAATGTATATTGGTTTTGTTGTTGAACAATCAAAACAACCGATTACACAGTTAACTCACTTCACCTGGTTTCTCGGGCCTGAATCCACTGTGGAAGCTAAGGTGAAAACCAAAACCAGCACTCACTACTACTCCCCGGGACCTGAACGAGGAGAACAGAGTCAGAGCAATAGTTAGTTAGTGCATATAAATAATGCAAGTAAATGGTTACTGCGACAAACATGCACAAAAAACCCCTAATGAATTGTGTAAAAACTTCAGAGAATAGAAAAAAAAATAGAAAAATGCTAAAATACAGGATACAAATATAAAGATGGGTAGTTTTGTGATATTTTTACATCTTTTGAATCATAAATTGATTCAACTCAAAATGATTAATACTACTTCTTAATACTAATAAATAATTGATAAGATAGTTAAATTAGTTAGTTATTATAGTGAAAGCAAACTTTTTCATCTGTCTAGTTTGTGCAAATTTGTTCAGTATCTCAGCTTTCATTAAAATTGTGAAATACATAAAACATTCCTCTAATTCTGCTGAAAAATAAGTCTGTGATACTTGCTAGCTGACACTGTAAAACAGATTAATTAAGTCAGTACCAGTACAAGCAGAAGTTTTAATAGTAACCTGGTTCAGGCAACTGGTTAGCTTTGTTTGGAAACCAGAGTTAAACTACCTCAGATATAACTGACAAATTTGGTAAACCTTGAACCTACCTAACATGAATGTTGTTAGCTGGTTAGCACTAACAACAGCAAATCCGCTTTCAAAACGGGTATATGTCAGATGCGATGAGTCAAAACAAATTGGTTAAGTTTTATCAAATGTGCAATTAGCGTGTTAAACAGTATGTGAGTATGTGAGAAACTGAAGTATTGTTATAGCCTGCCTCGTTTAGATTTAATGTGTTTAAATCTAATGTTTCCGTATTATTTTTTTTTAACCTTTCATTTTCAGTTCTTTGTGGGGGAGTGTTATCCGTAACTGATGGAGGGCCTGTGGCACCTTCTCATCCTGGGCTTGGCGTGTCACTTCCTGTCCTGCTCTGGCATCTTGGGAGCCAAGATAATCGGCACCCCACGACAATGCAGGAGAGCTCAGTTTGTCCCTGGCCACAACCTGGCAGGTGAAGGCTTCGATATTGTGAAGATGGAGCGGAAAGGCACCTATGTGATCAACATGGAGGACTGGAAGAGACCGAATGGCACCTGCACTCTGATTAGGAACAGCTACCTGGGTGGGATTCTACAGAAGCTTCCTCTGGCCGCAGTGAACTGGAGAGCTCTCTCCAAATGCAAGATGAGTGTCTCCAGCAAAATATATGAGTCCAGTGAGTCCTTGGTCAACGACTCCACCTCTAGTGTCTCAAACAACTGGAAAATTGGGCTGAACTTCCCAGACAAACCTGGTGTGGGAGTGGCTTTTGGGGGAACCCATTCCCGTGAGGCTTCCTACGCCATGCGAAAGTCAAGGAAGGACAAGTACAGCTTCACCAGCCATGAGGTCCACTGCAGCTTCTACAGGTGAGGCAAAATTTGACACGAAATGAAATGCATTCTGTTTTGTTACAACACAACAACTGAAGCATGAATGTTCCAGGAACAAAAATGAATGAGGACTCCTGGGGGGCTGGCTTTGGCTGACATTGCCGGTGTCACCAAGACTATGCCTCCTTGGAGATAGAGCAGAGATTCCCGGAGCAACAAAAAGACGAATTTGCAATTTTGACTATTGGTATTATTATGGCAACCAGAGTGATGGTGCTGAATTGGAAATCCTAAAGAGCAGTAGGGCTGAAGGAGTGTATGGATTTAAATGGTGGAGGTGGAATCCTATGAGATCATATTGGCCAGGATTTGGGGCAAAGGGCAGGAGGCAAAGGGGAACCTGGGAACACTTCTTGCACTACATGACACTCGGAGACTAAACTAGGGATTTTGTATAATATTTATTGGTAACCAAACCAATGTAAATTGCTTATTTTCATTGTCTGTGTGCCTGCGGTCTTGCTGGAATGTACCTTTCATGCTGCTGTATACCAAACCGCGTTGAGTTAAAAACAATAAATCAATAAAAACGTAAATTACAGAAAAAAAAAGCATTGATCTCTCTGAAGTCGTAAAATCTACTGGGAACATTTCTGCAGCATCCGAGTTTAGCAACATACTATCATATGAGAATTTGCATTGTATCATTAATATTCCAATAGCTGGGGCTTGTTTATAAATGGTAAATAAAAAATGTACTTGGGTTCCAGTTCTATATTGCATTTGTAAGACAGACCCACTGAATCAGAAAAGTAAGGCAAGGCCCTTTGATATCCAGGACCTTCCTTGCAAGTTCTTTCTCCTGGTACATTTCATTTTTCATATTGAATATTACAGTATTGAAGAATTTTTGTGATTACAGAATTTTCCCATTTGTCTTCTAGGTACAGAGTGGCTGCCAGTGTACCTCTTCACAGAGAATTTAGACGAGCCACAAGGAAGCTGCCAAAATATTACAACTATAGGACCAAAGCAGCATATCAGGCTCTGATAGACACATATGGCACTCATTACATCAGAAAAGTCAAACTAGGGGGGAAAATGACGAGCGTTACAGCGATTCGCACCTGCAAAGCTACGATGAGTGGGTTGACAGACACGGCTGTTAAGGACTGCCTGGATGTGGAGGCCTCTGAAATTTTTGGGTATTCTGCATCACTGAGGGCAGAGTACCACCACTGCCAGGCACTGAAGAGGAAACTGGGAACCAGCTCAAGCTTCAGCAGCATGTTCAGAGAACGTCAGAATCAGATGGTGGGAGGAAAGATCAACAGGCCTGACCTACTCTTTTCCGGCGGGTCCAATCATTACGCATACCATGAGTGGCTGAAGTCATTGAAGACCATACCCAGTGTGGTGTCCTACTCTCTGAGACCGCTCCACTGGCTGATCAGACACAATAATCCAGTGAGGGCAAGGCTGAAGAAAGCAATTGAGGAGTACATCGGAAAGAACGCCCTGGTGCAGAGATGCTCTGGATCTTGTCGGATCGGGAGGAGGACGAGTGCAAGGGACCGCTGTGCCTGCGTGTGCTACAGCAATGCTAATATCAGGTCAAACTGCTGCCCTGCCGGAGTTGGACTAGCAACACTGAGAGTCTATGGCCTCAAAGGGAGGAAATTATACGGAGACAGATTTACCCAAACGGATGGCTCAGTTCGGGTTTCCTATGGCTCACAGATAAAACGTACCGAAGTGATTAATAACAATGACAATCCAAACTGGCCTGAGACCTTCTATTTTGGTCCCGTCAAGTTAACCATGGGCACTCGAATCAATTTTGATGTATACGACGCGGACAGTAGGTGGAACAGTGATCATCTCGGGTCATGCTCTTTCAGGCCTCGACGAGGAACCATTAGTGACACATGCATGTTCAAATATGGCACCTTCTTCTTCTCTTATCGGGTGACATGCGCTCCCAGCCTGGGTGGCCAGTACTGTCAGCACTATATCCCTTCTCCCATGAGCACCTCCCTGGCCAAGAAGTTCCACTCCAGAAACGGCTTCCTTGCTGGGGAACGCTGGAAGGAGCTGCTGGGCAGAAATCACTCTGTGAGTTTTGACCACAGCTTCAACCTTGAGGGGCACAGTGGTGAATAGGAGAAATGTGGCATCAGATGTAGGTAATTCCTTTGCAGTGCAGCTTCTCATAGACCAGGCCAATGCAGTGGTTCCTTTACCATAGAGCCAAAAAATAACCCCTGATATAAAAGAGTATCCTGAGGCAGAATGTTACTAGAAGATCATCAGAAAAAGGAATATGAAGGAGTGAAGACAATAAAAAATACAATACACATTAACATTCAAGGTCATTTTTGACCATTTTATATTTTGCAGGTTTGAAGTAATATTTGGTGGTTCAAACTTACAATAATGGTATTATGTAAGAGAATATTGTTCAATATGAAGGCCAATTATTGATTTATTCATCCAATGTACTTTAACTAGGATATCCAAAAATAAATTAACAAATTATGTGTAAACATGATAGTTCCTCAGTTCATAGGTATATCATGAAGCCCCTGCTCAACTAATTTCATCAACAGCAAAAGAAAAATCTCTAAATGTCTTTGTGTTTATGAAGGGTGTGTATCTTAATACGCCATATCCAAGTCATATCAAAACATTTATCATAATGGATAGATGTAGATGGATGGATAAGTCATTATTTTGAGAGTTGTCACATAATTTTAGGTAACATGATTTAAGAGGTGTAATCTCTTGTTAGGTGTTTTATTTGGAAATAGTAATATGCACCATGTGTAAGCACTTACTGACAAGAACAGCTTAGTCTGGGACTTGTAGCTGGGACTTCATAATATACCTGCTAACTAAAATGAAACATAATCTATATTAATAATTAAGGTATTTGTTCATACTTTTCTGAATATGCATACAATTAACAAAAATAAGTAAAATGTAGAGGCCACCTTTTAATTAATGTGACTTACTGTATTAAATAATGTTCCTTTGTGCACCCGTATTTTAAAGTGTAACATTAATTTTGTGAAGTGTGTAGATTATCGGGGAATATGTTAATTTTAACCAAAGGCACAGTCGCTGATATAATAGTCTCAGATGTTTCCTCTCTCAAGCGTATTACAGCTGTAACCAAAAGGAATGCAGATTTAACTTTTGCTTGGCCTTTTCAAATAAAGCATCGACAAAGACAAAAAATGATTGTCATTCTTTTCACATGGTTCATACTTGTGTTGCACACAGTTGTTGAGCAGTTGAGCTGCATCTTTCAGTCGTAAAAACACTAATGATGGGGAAACTGGTCATCCTCTCAGACAAAATGTGACAAGAGACTGGCATGTAGCACTGGCATACTGTAGGCTAAAACGGAACATAAAAAAACTCCTTCCATTTGTTGACAGACTACGCTCAACAATTTGCAATGCCTCACCACCACCTAGTGGCATAATGTTAAGAGGGTGAGTTAACTTGTAAAGAATGTGGCCCAATGGCAGGCATGACCAGGGGGCCAGGTGGTGAGTAGAATAGAAAAAAAGAAAAACACCAAGATGGACATTAGCTGGGGGCTATTTTATTAAGTATTCTGGGGTACAAGAAAAGAGAAGACAAAGCTATATAAAAATAATTCAAACAGCAATAACAAAAAAACAGCAAAGCTAAGGTCAAACTCAAACCAAAAATATCCACAGGGCCTGGCAGACTGTGCTTTAGGAAAAAGGCATGAACGAAGGCAATGGCTAACTCCTGGGTTGATCAGAGAGTCCACCTCAGGTTAGCCTGCCCTTCAGTGAGGCCATTGCTGCACAGGTTCATGCTGGTTCTCCAGGATGAGGGTGGGAGCAGGAGCTGAAAGCCATCCAAAGGGAGGAGCAGAGGAGCTTACTCTTCCTTATACCTCTCCCAGCAGCACAAGGACTATTTTGGAGAGAATTTCAGGAAACCCAGTCATTGCATCATATTTTATAACTGGGACAAATCAAAGCCTGCTTGCAGATAACAGTACATAATGACCTATCAAGTTCTACTAAGCTCCAGCTCCTGATGGCAACAGTGTCTGCAGGTAATTACTCCAACCGTACTCTACACCGAGAGATATTTGCTTGTCACATGCAGTACTACAATCATTCACTAGAGGGAGTTGCAGTACCATTTAAAACATCCTTACTCAAAGAAACAATACACAAAAGTTTGAACATGTACATTTGAAACAATACAATTTTTTATCCTCATGACTAAATTCACATAATTTCTGACACAGATAGTAGATCAGTGGTCAAATTAATGTTCTTAAGTGTATTAGCAATTCCCTGGTTTTTGAAGCTGCTTTTTACACCAGGGGTGGGCATGCTGTCCTGAAGAGCTGTTCTGTATGCAAATCTTTTTCCATCAGTCACCCTGGATCAGTTAACTTATTAGCTACATATACCAATGTGGATTAGGTCATGATAAAATGTGTTACATGTGGACTTCTTGCTGAAATCTTGCTAAGATGTCAGATAACACAAACTGGCTGAATTAAATAGCAGAAGCATAGAAGGCATAAAACGGTTTGTCTCAATCAGCTCATCTCCAACGGTCAAAAAGGTGTAGTTCCCGCTTTACTCTGTCAGCTCTGCCCTCTCTGCTTGTTTCATCATCGTAAGTTGAACGCCAGGGCAGAGTAGTGCCCTTCCTGCTGACAAAAATGGAAAGAAGAAAACATGAGGAGGAAGTCAAACAACAGGCCTAAAAAATTAAAAGCACCTCTCTCTCTCTTTTACCAATCTCTACTTTCTGTGATCCCATCCAAATCATATGAGCTGGGACTCGAATAAAACTCATTCAGTCAAAGTGCAATTCAATCTAAACAGCCTTTACATTACAAAATAATTTTCGGTGAATATTTTATTGTATGTTATTGGACACAAGCATGTCCTTTGATGTGTGTTCTGTTCATTCTGAAATAGAACTGTATATGCTCTACAGGACATCTTGTTCATTACCTTGGGTCCAGGCAGAGTTAGTTTGTCCTTTTATATTTTCACTCATACTCAGTAAACTCTTCTCTGCAGTCTGGACTGAGCCTTCAGCCAGTCCAGTTTGGCGGCCTGTTGAAGTCGAATCAGCAGCGCCGTCACCATTAAAAGGTTGAGGTGGAGCTAGCGCGTACTGGGCCTGAACAAAATAAGGGCAACAGTGCACAGATGCTGCGCAAACCACAGCCCTTCGGTACGATGTTCTCCACAGGAAGCTTGTGTGTTGGTCACTTACTATAGTTCTGGAGACATTTTGGTGTCTGAGGTCTGAGGGCACGTCCTCTCTCCGCCTCTCTGAAACAGTCATTCAGTTTATCAGATAAAGAAGCTTTAAAGATGATTTAAATGATTACTAAATTACTGAAGAATTATGCCTATACACATGTACTGCAGTCAAAGCAAAGCATCTTGGTTAAGGGAACAATGGGCTCTCTCCTCTTTCACTCAGGTCTCACTAAGGCTTGATTTTAATTCATTTTCCCTATGTATATATTTTCCTTATAAAAAAATAAATGCACAATACTACTACTACTCCTACTACTACTACTACTACTACTAATAATAATAATAATAATAATAATAATAATAATAATGTTTACCTGCATATCCTCTTTGATAATCCCTATTGAAAACAATAAAAAAACAATAATTTGACCCACATCAATCTGCCCATATCAAATTTAAAGAACAAAGAATGCTTTCTTTGCAGCCAGAAA
This sequence comes from Albula goreensis, assembly GCA_022829145.1. Classification (NCBI taxonomy): domain Eukaryota; kingdom Metazoa; phylum Chordata; class Actinopteri; order Albuliformes; family Albulidae; genus Albula; species Albula goreensis. The sequence continues at coordinate 9,008,342 of CM040743.1, read as the reverse complement.
ATAATACAGTATTCCTTGTTTTAAAACTTAACAGACATAGAATACAGAATAGAAATTTTTTTGTGTAGACCACTTTCTGGACACGCACAACAGTGCATAACTAAATAAACAGAAATGTCCAATTCAGGCTGAAACTGAGAGTTGAAGCCATGCTACTGCCTGTACAATGTGCGATCATTAACTTCAAATTTATATTCAGCTGTAATCAGTTCCTGTACTTTGATGCGGCAGCATGACTTGACCAGTCAAAAGAAATTAAGAATGTATGCCTAGTTAAATATAATTAATCTGTTTACACAACAATTCCTGTTGTCTCTGAGCAGGGGCTTTTCTTTGTGGTGGTTCTCATGTACAGATTTCATCAGGCTATTGTTGATTCAAGTTCATTTTCTTTTTGTGATTTTATTTTAAAACTCCACCTAACTATTGTATTCAGAAACTGTTCCTAGCAAAAAAAAAAAAAAAAAAAAAAAAAAACTTTAAAAGAATGTACATCTGATATTTGTATTTTTCTCTGTATCAATGCTGAATTTTATTTGTGCCAATGAAATATATTAAAAATGTATAATAAGTTGGAAATGACCTTTCACTTGAGTGATTCCTTTTTTGGCGACCTGTGGGACAAGAAGGCAGTTGATCACTGAGAGATGATCACTCATATATACAATATGTTCTCATGTGGCTGAATTCAGACATTCTCCCGGCAAGTCTCTTACTCTGGAACAGATGAGTTATGTCATGAGTGAAATTCTCATTTTGGCCCATAGAGTATGTGTAACATAGTATGTATTATATATAAATATATTTTAAATCAATTTCTGTAAATTTGTTGTATTGGTGGATTTTCAGATGTTGCTATATTTATAGTGTTGCTATTCTCTCTCGTTTTCTTCTCTTACCTAACCTGTACACCAGCATAGTTGTTTCCAACTGTTGTTCTACGAGAATCCACAAAAACCGGCCATCTCACCTTTCTGGAATATCATCGCCAAAATAAGCACCAGAAAAATGGCAGAAGTCATTCCTGCAAGGACATACACCAGAGAAGGACACAGCATGGAACTACCTGAATGAAAAAAAAATAAGCAAAGTTATCTTCAATTTCGGAAAAGTGTTGAAACTTTTCGCCACACAGAAAATATTTTTTAAAATTGGCACAGTTGTTTGCTTGTGTGATGTAAACACTGCAAAAAATTATATTCTGGCCAGCATCTCAATTGTCATTTTCTTTAAATGGACACTTTTACGAATTAAGGGTTCTAATTAAACTAAGGATTTTAATGAATCATATAGATGTCATATCATTTCTCAGTGGTGGAAACAAAGATGTAGAGACCTTTGCTTCACCCAGTAAGACACTACCTAACAATTAAGGCAGAACTGAATTACAGGCTTTTAGGGGATAAGGTATTTGTCAGACAATAGCCAGACAACAGGGATAATGAAAATATTTCTGCTAATAAACTAAATAACCTTAAATATAATTTTAAGGAGATTGTTCTGCACTGATCAAGACATATCTTAACATGTAGTTTCCATCTAAATGTTACACATAATAATAATTAAAGTCATTAATTAAAGTGTCTGACATGGTCACACTTGTCAGACTTATTGTTTCTGGTGTCTATAGCCTAGAGAGCTGGTCTGAAATGTCAAGTCAGCAACAGATTTATAAATGCTCGATAGACTTCTGGACTAATGTCAAAATAGACATGTACGTAGCCTGTAATATGAATTCTTGAAAGTATTACGCAGTGTAGTTCATATAATTTTAAGTGTTGTGTAATTATTCAAACACATCCGCTTTTTGACAATAAAGAGCTGAGATGTACCCCTATCCACAGAGACTGTCACAATCCTTACTCTCACGTCGGTACCCTACCTATTCTACGGACGGTCGTGTTCTTGCGCAGTCCGCTCTTTGTCTCCACAACGCAGGTGAAAGTTTTCCCGTCTGTCCACTCCTGCGTCGGGACTCGTATATGGCTCTGCAGAACTCCTGTGCGGCCAGCTTGCTCGAGGCCCCCTGCCTTCCATTCGGTTCCCTCAGTTACATTCTCTTCCTCTTCCTTCCAGAAGACTCGCGTTTGTTCTGGGATTGCGTTGAATACTAAGCACGCCAGAGGGATGTTCTTCCCATGAGTCTCCTTATCAAAGGGGGCAAGGATGACCATAGAGAGTGGTCCTGAGGAATTATCTGACAAAGACAACGAGGGTGGGCGTAATTAGGGTATTAAACCTACAAAGAAAAAACTATATTCATATGACTAAAGTCCAGTAAAAATGAATGTCAATGTTTGGTTTATGTAAAATATATAACAGTATATATATAACATATATATCTGAACAGTAATTATAAAAGTGAGCGGACGGACCTTAGATAGCCGATCATTTAGCTTCTCAAACTTTTCCCTGATGAGATCTCGCACCCGAATTAGGTATAAACGTACGTTCGTTCACTTGCATTTTTGTTCTTTGTTAACATTGGGCGACATTATAAAATGGTATGATACATGTTGCTTGTTATATTCTTAAACATTTGCTAGGCTATTATTCCACAGTCTTTCACCTAAAAGCATCATTAAGAAACGCAGGTGATATTTTATTGTATAGTAATAAGCTGCTAACTGCTATAAATAGAGCTTTTAAAGTGTTTTGGAAGATAACTTACCTGCTTAAGACCATATTACTTTAGAAAGTGCTTAATGCTGTGAAAAATAAGACATCCTAAGATTCTTCCAGATCAAATAATGTTGTCGATTTATGTCCTCTGGCAAATCATTTCATTTGAAAGAAGTTGGATTTAACAGAAACCAACATTTACAGTGGGTTCCCAGGATCGAGTTTAAGAACCAGCAATACTAGATACTGTAAAATCACGACGGTGTACCACATACTATATACAGTTAGAATTAAAAGCAGCAGTATAATGTACGAAATAAATAAATAAAAATAAACTATAACTAGCTTTAGTAATACAATAAGGGAAATAGTTCCCGAGTAGTTGCTGTGGAATCGTTTTGACAATGTGGTACAGATGCAGAACGGATTGGTCACATAACGTCATTTTACACATATTCCTGCTGTATTGAAACATGTAATTTTGGTATACGTATTAACTAACAAGTTCAAAAATGGTATGGTCAATTCCAGTGTTCACCTTTGACAATCAAGCGGGTTCCCGGCCCGAAATATGCACCGTAATGAACGTATGCGCAGTAGTAAGTTCCAGCGTGATGCGCTTCAAGTTTGCGAATTGTTAAAACGCATGTCTTTTTGTCTCTGGTCTCTGTTTCTTCAAGCCTTTGGTGGAAACTGTCATATTTGTGTTGCCGTTGTTATTCCTTTTCAACCAGACGATGTTAGAGCAGTGGCCGGTAAGGTGATCCAAAGTGCACGTAATATTTACAGACTCTCCCAATGCAGCAGTGAGCAACGGTGGGTACTGAGATATTGTTGAACCTCCCGCTGAAAGACAGTAGACACATGAGGAATAAATAGTATGCAGAGGTCATCAATCCTGTACATAACTGTAATGAATGAGGAACACCAGTTATACATATATGTATCTTTTTTGATCATTAAATATAGCAATGATTTTATTGAAGGGATGACATTTTTTGACCTTTTCTCAGAAAAGCAGGCATTCATTAAACCATCACAGCCTGGTATATGTAAATGAATGCAGTCAGAGCAGGCATATTTAAGAAACAAATTATATTTAATTGTATGAGTTAAAAACTACAGAGGAATTGCTAGCAGTCAAATAGTCATTTTTCCTACCTTGCATCATGCATAATGAGAGAATGAGACTTAGAAGCACATTCATGATTCTGCTGACCATGCGGCCTTCGCTGAAGACCTCCAGTAGGCTGTGAACATGCAGAGGAGCATGTGCAGATATCTTCAGAGCAGCGCTGCACCTTACTGTGGGCAATGTGGGCAGACTACAGACCTACTTGTAAGAAGACAACAGCAGAGAATGACAGTACATAAGCAGGGCTAGGGTTTACAATGTAAACACACATAATATGGCCTGTAAAAGTATTAAATGATATTCTGAATGTTTCGTTCAGACCGCTGGTTAGAAGTGCTTTGAGTAAAATGGATATAGATGAAAGGAATTTTTCACAGGTCTGTGAATTTCTTGCTGTAGCTTGTATTTATGTCATTTTCTTCAGTATGTTGGAGGTTTATCTATGTATCCATTCTAATTTCTTAAATGTGAAATCTATTGAATTTTTTTTGGGAGGTGGATTACATTATATTTAGCATATAGGTACATATGAACATGATATTTGTATGTAAAGTGACAGCAAATCAATTGTATGCCAATAAACATGTGTGGTATACAGTACAGTGAACACTCTCCTTGGGAGTTCATTGGTTAATCCATTTAATCCATGGTTGATGTATTGCCATTCCGTGTGGGATTTATTAAAAATGGAGTGAAATGCTTAATAAAATTAAAAAGGTACTCATGTTTTGCAATTCTAGATTGCAAACAATGTTTGTTTGAATTTATTTTCTCCCCGTCTTTCAAGTAAGTGCTACTCTAGACCTTGCTTTTGTTTTACGCTGGTCCTAAAAGTGAGTTGATGCCCTGCCACGGTTCTGCGCTCGTGTGACGCTCATGGCGCAGGCATTCTCATGCTGCTCTCGAGGCCTTTTCACCACTCTCCTCTGGGGCCTGTGCATGTACTCAAGAGAACAGTGAAGCAGCGGTTAGACCCGTGCTAGGAGCACTGAAGCCCTGACATTTCACACTGCGCACACGGTGGCTGAAAACATCCGGAGATGAGAGACTTTTATTTCCACTCTAAACCATAACCTGAACAGATCGAGCATGTCGATCTGAAAAAAAATAAGTTTATCAAGTATGCTTTACCTCCACATGAAAGACCAGAACATTATTATATTACATTACATTTCATTTCAGTACATTCTAGACATTTTGTAGATGCTCTTGTCCAGAGCGACTTACAACTCAAAGCGCATTAAGCTGGGGACAAGAGTGCTAAAGTACTAGAGTGGGGTAAAAGTCCAGAGTGCTAAAGGTTTATAAATGTTATACATCATAAATGTATAACCATCTTCATGATTACTGACTTGTGCTTGAGGAACAGACATACGCATATTAACGAGGACATTGGTGAGCAGCTGGCAGCTGTAATGATACCACTTTGCCAAGGACAATAACAGTGCACAAGCACTTATGTGAAATTGCCCTCATCAGATAAAGTTCAAAGACATTCATTGATCAAAACATCACATTCACAATGGGGTCGGGAGGTCTGTGCTCATACAGTGAGCTAGGGGACAGTACATGGCCTGCTGATTGGCAGTTTGTCTAGTCTGTGGCAAAGTTTGTTGTATTTACATGTGCGCAAATGCACACAGGTGAGCGACATGACAACAGCACCTGTCTCTTCATGCTCACTCATTTCATCATTGTAAAGACAATTTTGATCCAAATATCATTTCCACTGAAGAATGCATTATAGATTATGCTGCACATATTGCAAGTAAGTGTGAGTTGTGTAAAGGTACCATGCAGGCACACTCCCAAAAAGATGTTTTTTTTTTTTTTCATTTTTACATACAGTGTACTAAAATGCATTCCTTGAATTTCGAGTGTGTACATGTGCCTATCTTGCTGAACACAGCTGATAAGGGTGAATGGGTATGCTGGTGTCAGGGCACAGCTGGAGGGGAAGTGAAGGCCTGGTCCAGCCACACGTCCTGAGCGCACCACTCGGGCAGGAAATGCCAGGAAGTGATTCAGGGGTGTATGCCTGCGTGTGTATGCGCACTTGTGAAGCCACAGTCAGGCAGAAAATGCTCGCTCTTACCTGAAGCGCAACATGCGGCGAGACATTTACACTGTCTGCAAACTTTCCATTGTGGGCGGCCACTCACTCTCTTGTGCAATGCCAAATACGTATCCGCAATCTGTATGAATATTGACAGCTACTGAGATGGGATGTGAGCTGTCCTTGGTCTAACACTAATGGAGCAGACAGTGAAGAAGTGGCACATACTGTATCCCATTGGTTCTTTCTAACTGTGGTAATGCTGCCGCTTCAACAACCTCAGCATCTATACAGTTTTCAAAGCTGTGAAAACACTTTGTTCTAAGTTCCTCATTTTCCGTAGCTCATTCTTTTGTTTGCTCTTGTACTTCACCAGTCTTTACATACTGTTTCTACTTAAAACAGATTGTTTCCTTTACCAGTCTAACTAGCAAGGTAGAAGCATAAACCAGTAGTCACGTATGTACAGAATGTATATCTGAACAATGGAAATGTATTTTGATGTGGGATGTTTTAGTTATTTGTTCAAGGGTGATATCAAAGTGATAACAAATGTGTGTGAGGTGCATGAGGAAGTCACAGACCTCTGTTAATAAGCTGATTCATGACTACCAGATACATTCCCACTCGACACACCCATTCGCTACTTAAAGATCCACAAGACGTTCTCACCCATTCTGATGAAAACTATACATCTACATCAACCGAACAGAGAACAAGGTAAACAACTATACAGAGCAGGCTGCATTCAATAGAGTACATTAATTTGGTTTCATATTACGTATTATTACATTAACATTGCAATTATTTTCTATGCTGATGGCTGACTTGTACCCATGTGCTAATTCAACTTGCATATTCATTGGTTTTAGGTGCTTTGATAGTCATGTATGTGCTATCGTTTAGGAGATGCTCATAACTGAAATATTTTATCTTTTATGTATCCCCTACATTAAAGATTAGGATGTAAAATCCATGAAAATGTGTAGTTAACCGTACTTAGACAAATATACTGATGTGTCACCTTGATTTTCTCTAGAATTTTATTCACTCTTTAAGTCTGACATGGATAGTTACTCTTTTAGTAACTATCTATGTCAGTAATGTGGTGTGATCTGGTTTATTGTTTATTGGATTGTTTCCGTGTTTTGTTTTCCGTTCCCTGTCCATGTGCTTTTGTTTTCGTTCTGTTTTCCTCACCCACCTTGTTCCCTAGTCTGATTAATCATGTGTTTCACCTGCCCTGCTGTTACACCTGTGTCATATTGCTTGTTAGTCTGTGTATTTATGCCCTGCCTTGTTTTTTGTCTGTTACGAGTTGTCTCAGTGTTGTTAGTACCTGTTATGCTGCAAGCCTTTTGCCTGCCTGCCTGCCTGCCTGCCTGCCTGCCTGCCTGCCTGCCTGCCTGCCTGCCTGCCTGTCTGCCTGTCTGCCAGCCTGTCTGCTTACAAACTCTTTTGCCTATTTTTTAACTACTGTCCTGGATTGTGGTTTTGTACTTTTGCCGAGTCTCTCTGGTTTTGACCTCTGCCTGATTACCGACTCTGATTTTGGATTTGTGGACTGTGCTCTTGGCTGCTTAATAAACACTCATTTATTACGTATCTCCGTCTGCGCTTGGGTCTCTCTGAGTTCTGACAATCCATGCACATTATGTGTGTATGGAAACATTTAGCTTTACTCCAACGTTACTGTAATTCCACCAGTAGTGATTAGTATTGTGCTGTGTAGTGTTGTCATAGACACAAGTGCTGTCTTAGAGACACCCAACAGAAAATCTTCTCCATTTGCAAAGAAGGCAAAAGAGAAACCAGTATCTGCTTAAATAAAATGACGAGAGATAATTTGCCATTAAAGTTTTTGTTTTTTTTTTCTTTCATGGGTATCCCAGAGTTTTTGAATGGAGAGTAGGCTATGCTAACATCATGAATTTCCTTGCTTTTACTGTTTATGTCTATATTCCTTTGCAATCAATTCACAGAAAAAGAGAACTATCCTTCAGCAAACTGTCTGAGGAAGCTGTTATGTTGCAATATTGTCTTTTAGCTTTGTCACTGGTGACAATAAAACTAGTAATTAATATCTCTACATTTTTTTAAATTCTATTTGCATATTATTTAAATTTGAATAAATAAAATGTTTTTTAAACATTTTTAGAACATTGGCAGATGGGAGTAAACAGGATGGAGGGAGGTGGAGACTTCTATTCCTATGTCACTTCCTGTCCTGTCCTAACACTGTAGAAGCAAAGACTATCGCTCCACAACAATGTGAGAAAGCAGATCTTTTCACTTGATTTTTCTCATGTGAAAGCATGCACATTTTTGCTTAATTCCAATGAAATTATTTACCACAGACATGCGGTACAACATTCAGCATGGCCCACCTCTACCAAAAACAGACAAGACACAAAGGAGCCACACATTATTACAGTGAGTACCTCCTCTCCTCTCATCTTTTTCTCCTTCAAAATTTAGAGAATTTTATAGTGATCAAATTTGGCTTAGAGCATTTACATCACTGTACTGGCTGCAAAGAGTGATGAGAGAAGGATGATTGTGGAAAACAATGGGGTGCAGCTACTACATTTATATACTGGTGTGTCACTGATTTGAATCAATCATTGTGTTTCCTGGGAATTTAATCTTTATATTGGTTCAGTCCAATCAGTCAAGTTGACTGTAAAGTTCATTGCAGCACCACCCACATCATGAAACCTCAGTTTCCCATCACGACTGAGACTCCAATGCAGGTTCCTTAAGCGACACATTTCGCTTAAGGAACCTACTTTCAATTTGGTTGCTTAGCACCCTACAGATTTCTACAATTTATCAAACAGATACATTATATCTGACCCAGGGCAGTGTTGATCAAACTGATCTGTCACATACCTCATTGAGTTACACTCTGTAGGGTGCTAAGCAACCAAATTGAAAGTAATAATCAAAAAGCCATAATCACAATCTTTGTTTTTTCTCTCCAGAACTTCTCACAGTTGAGCTGCTTGTTCCCCAGATGTTGTTGTGAGGCAGATTTCTTGTCCAGCATTCTGCTGACTCTTTCCAATGAAACAAGTATGGAGTCTGTGGAGTATGGAGCCATCAGTGCTGGTAAACTAGGGGCGCTATCCTCTGAGATACTGAGACCAGACCAGAGAGTTCATGACGATGCAAGTCAGGTCCTTGTCTGTAATGACACGAAGTACAGAGATATGGAACCCTCAGCTGTGTTTGCATCCAATTCCCTAAAACCACACGCAATTGAAAGTTCATTGATTGGGCCTGACAAATCAGCAAGGATAAACAGCATGCGAGCTAGCCAGCCAGTGCCCCCCAGGGAGGCCAGTACCCCCCAGCATATACCAGTAGGAGCAAAAACAGACAGCCAGGATGTAGGTGTGGCCAGCAATCACTTGACCATTTATGATCACCAGAACATTGTGGTCCTGGAGGACGACCCTGTGGTGATGGAATCCGCCTCTTTCCTCTATGAGAAGCATCCTTCTGTGTCCACTCTGCTGAGCTACCAGAAGGGGGCGCTGTATGTCATCAGGGGGTCCCGTAATTTTGATGATCCATTTTTAAGACAGTTCAGAACTTACAATGCAGAGAGTTACGCTGCAATATTACACGGCTTAAATAGTGCAAGCTTTAATCATTTTGTCCATGAAACATTTAGTGAGGAGCCATGCAAGAGTAACTGTGCAAGGTGGGGCCACTATTTCATGGCAGCCGTGTTTGCTGAATCAGTGCGGAACTTCCGGAATTTTCCTCTGTTCCTCATGAGTGTTGCAGGATGCTATGTAAACCCTAAAAGCTGTATGGATTTTGCTACACCAAACACCCATCCCATGGCAAGGGGAGGGTCATGGATCGAGCCAAAAAGGAGAGGCTTTTATGGCTGCAGTTTATATAACACAGATCAAAATATCAGAGATAAAGAAATGCCAAAACTGAAGGAAGGTCTAAAACTAGAGAAAACCATGTTTGGAAAGAGTTGGGCAATACTGCATGCCAAAAATAGTCAGGGACAACAGCCTGTCAAGACGTTTTCTGAAATTCTTGACCACTTGAACAACCACCCAATATTTGGAGATGGTAGTCACAATATTATAATGCAAGACCCCTTTAATCAATATATAGATTTCCTGAAAAAACAACGTCAAGGCAGCTCTTCCACCACACCTGGAGAGTGCCAACCAATCACATGAGTGCTTACATTTCTTAATGCATACAATATGCATATACAATTAGAGTCACTGAATTAGTCCCAACATTATTTTCCACGATTTTACGAGTTGTTCACCACTTTCAGGGTATTAAAATGCTATGGTGTTAGCATTGATTTGTTTGGTGTTCTTCAAACTTCAAGCGGAATGCCGGAATAGCTTATTTTTGATCTAATCTGATAAAACAAAAAAGGTATTTAGGACAAAACGCAGCCCCCTCTTTGAGTATTTAAAATGGATTCGATCTAAAAATGTATTATTTTTTCTGCAGACTATAACTTGTTTGGCCGCTACTGTTTAGAATGTGCCCCTGATTTGCAAAAGCTCAGCCCTGGAAATAGTTCCAGAGACAGAAACCACTGCTTGCTGTAGGAGTGTATCCTGTACCAAAAGCATGAATCCCTGTAACTGATTTATTCACTGCAAGATAAATCCACCTAAAATGCAACACAAGTTACCATAAACATTCATAATGACAATTCAGATAAAGCTAGATGTAAAAAGCACAGAATTGGTGAAATGAGTAAATCGCTTCCTGGGTGAGAAGAAAAGAAGAACTGGTGGATTTCATATAAATTGACTGTCATATGATTACAACGGAGTACTTTTTGCCTTGATTTGTTTTACATGTAAATCTTGTGGCATGCTCCAAATCTTGACTCATCTCTGGCATGAAAGAAAAAAGGTCATTTTGGTCAATTGTATAGAATGTGCTCAGAGTTATATATACAACTGAATTGTTATGATTACAATACAGTACTTTTCACCTTGCTTTGCTTGCTGCTTTGCAGATGTTACATTATGTTGTGTGATAATAAAGCTTTGATAAAAGTAATAATATGCATGCATGGACTAATTTGTTCAAAATAAATCCAAACTTGGATCTATTCTTAGAGAGACAAATATCAGCTGCTAAGCTTCTCCTTCTTTATATATTTGGTCACCTCACCTCACCTATGCATCCATTGATGAGTACATTTTTTACTCCTTCCCAGTCTTGACAATTAGTACCATTGGCTAATAGTAAATTACTGGATCCTAGCCTTAAACATCTCCCAATTACATTAATACAGAAGAAAGAACTTGGGAAATTGGATGTTTTCCATAGTGGGATATCATTTGGAAAAATATTTTTTCTTCAAAATAAAATGTAGCACACCAGTTAAATCACTATAAATTGATGCACCAAAGTTATGCCATTCCGCTTGAGACCTCAAATTAAATTGGTTTAAGGACCCTACCTGCCAGATCTGCACACTGGGTGAGTTTGGGATTCTTCTACTTGCATTTAGGGAATGCCAAAAAATCGCAATGTTTAGGAAGTTTGTTGTGTCTGTCCTAAGTAAGATGATGGGGGTTGCTCTCTCTGAGGATGTGCTGCTTCTGGCAGACGGTTCAAAACTAAATCTAACCATCAAATTAAGGAGGATCATGCTTGCAGGTCTCACCTCGGTAAAAAAGAGCATTTTGAAGGACTGGGCGGGACCGCTGAATGCTTGTAATGCATTATAGCTGGGTTATTTCTATGATATTGTGCTTCTTGAGAGAACTACAGCAAAATATCACCAAGCTCAATGAAAAACAACTACAGCAAGGAATGTAGCTGCAGCTGAAGTTATTAGTTTGCAAGCAATAATTTGTTGAATATATATAACGTCTCTTTCTTCCTTTTTTCTGTGGTGATGGTGGTGGTTGTGGGGGTGTTGAGGTATCGAAATGAATTTTAATTTTTCTTATAAAAGAATGAATGTAAACTCTGCAAAACATGATGCAATCCTGTAGTTGTCTGAAGCATTCACAAAAGTAGTTCAAATCTTAAAAACCCCTCAATAGATAACCTCCTTAACTTCATAGAGTTACTTTGAAATTACATGAATTAATATACACTCCACTTGGGATATTAAAATATTTTTGTGAATTGATTTAGGTAGGAATAAAGATTGTACCAGTTCTAGATGACTGAGTTTGTATAAACGCTCATATCTAGAGCATAAAACTTCAACAATGACAAAGTTCGAGGTTTTATACCTTCATGTTGGTATGTAAACCATTATTAATTAGATGCCTGTACTGTATTAATTAGATGTAAAAAGCTGTTATTGAGAGAAGCAAATTCATTCATCACTGCACTACAGCACTGGTTACTTTATTTTGGTAAAGAATGAAGACCGCCCTCTACTGTCTCACAAAGACAACTACTAGGAGCAAACTAACTTTCCCAAGAGCTCTCCCATCCAAGCGCTAAAGAAACTCCTACAGGCTTAGCTTTAGCCATTTGGGAGGTTAAGCAGTGGTGTGACAACTGTCCTACCTGTCTCTGTGACTCTCATCCCCTTTTACCCTATAAAAACACAGAGAGACAAAGCTCAGACGTCAAAAGACATAAATGTACAGTTAGTCGATACGGATCAAAACTTTAAAGCAAAAGCTCTTTCAAAGATTCATTTTAAAGCTATTTCGCTTAGCCACTCTATATTGATGACATGCGCTTATAAATTTCCATCTTATGATGTGCAGAGTATCATTTTTCAGTAAGTTAGCTGAGCAAGCCTCACCCTTGAAAGTTAACCAGTAAGTAATCTTATTTAATTGCACTGGAGATAGCACACTGGTGACACAGCAGAAGAGTGGTTGCTTTGGACAGCTCCAGCCCTCTCTATATGGTAATGTGACAGAATTTGCCTATGGAGAGGAGGATAACTGCAGAGGACAGGCTCACAGCATCACACTCACCATACAGCCAGGATGAAGACCCTTTGCCTTATTCTCCTCTTCCTCTCCTCTTCCTCTTTGCAGCGCACAACTGCTACAGGTATGTGACCGATGAATTGGACGTATTTCTCATCATACATTACAAGTGCTGCACCAGCCGACGTCATTAATTCAGTTAAGTGGGATTTCAGCTCTTTTAATATTTTTCAGTTTTATGGCACTGGCCTGAGGCATACAGTATGTATATATACTACAGTATAAGGTGATGTTGTCAAAAAATGTTGATAAGGAAAATTATTAATGAAAAGAGGCAGACTCTGGATTCTAAACATCTCTTTAAAAGTCAATGTGGCAGTAGGCCGTCCTGTTGTTTCCTATAGTTAGCCACCATTACAGGTATGTAAAAGTGAAGCAGATGTGTCTCTCGTTATACATTTCCAAACTCATGATCACTTTTGATATTTTTCTTCATTATGACACAGGATAGAGGTATTTTAATATCGGAAACTGTTTTCATAATTGTAAAAATGATATGTGGACAGAGGCTGTCTGTGGTTATTGAATATCTCTCCACAAGTCTCTGTCACAAACAACTCGTCACAAGTCAAATGCAGCCTCTTTTACATAGCAACAACACAACATTGGTTAACATTTGTTGTCTGAGAATCTTGGATTTTTTTGTGAAAATTAAGGAACTGAAGTGTGTGGATGTTCACAGAGCTCAGTGCAGAACCTTTTTAGTTCTAAAATAAAGACTATCAGGTGAAGTGGATGGTGCCATGTAAATGGATGGTAGATATCTCTAATGTTTCTAATGATGGAAGCTGCCAGCTCATTGTAGACGCTAAGCTGCACTTCATGCAAATTGTGTGGTGAAATTTGCTTGTGTCAGTTCATTTCACTTACATCTCTTTCATTGTACATTGTATTTGCCACAGAGACAAACATCAATGAAGAGTGCAAAGCATTACTGCAAAACTCCGAGATATGGGAGGTCAAGAAGTGAGTGGCTTTACTTCTTCATGTATCATCACCTACTCAGTTTAGACATAACATAATCTCATTGATATAACATTCACCTGAATTCAATACATACCTGTTTAAATATTGTATGAAATGTAATGATTACATGTAAAAGGGAAGACAATAAAGCAATAGAACAACAGACCCAACAAACCATTTTAAATGAAAAATTCCTTGCAATGTTAACACTTTTATTGGGTAGTAAACAACACACTTTCACACAACATAATTTGGGTGAATAGGGTAAATATTGTAAACAACGATTCTAAAAACTGAATTACTCTTCACAATTTTCATGTTAGTCTCTATTTTACATTAAAAACATGGTAGATCTGATTAAAGACAAACAGTGCCATATAATACTTTGTACACACTCTGATCCATTATGTGACTGTGTTGGTTGAGGCCTTTTTCTGTCTGTTTATAGAGCACATTGCCTCAGTGAGCCTTCCCACTTACCGGATGACTCAAGAACGCTGTCAGATGAGAACAGATATGAATACCCTGAGACACAGTACTGTCGTGTTCAAGAAGCCACCGCGGCACCTAATGGCAGGATTCCTGCTTATTTGCCTTCTGTGGTGGACATTACCCATAATTCCTCAGTACCGTGGACATATAAGAGCGGTAGTTTCAGTCAGGTAGAATGGGCAGTGGCCAGTAAACACTCCACCAGTTATGATCACCAGAACATCGTGGTCCTGGAGGACGACCCTGTGGTGATGGAATCCGCCTCTTTCCTCTATGAGAAGCATCCTTCTGTGTCCACTCTGCTGAGCTACCAGAAGGGGGCGCTGCATGTCATCAGGGGGTCCCGCATGCACCTGACAAGGAACAGCCGTGTGGTTCTGGTGGGTCATGGCAGCAGGGGTGGGGATGGGGCAGCCATATTAGGGGGTTACCAGGCAGAAGAGATCGCAGGGGTTGTTGGAGCCATGGAGACAGAGGACGGACGCGTGCGAACGGTCAGTGTGGTAGGCTGTGAGCTCGGGAGGGATCTCTCGTTCACCACGCGGCTGTTACGAGCATTGAGATCTCTTCATGTGGAGACGAAACTGCACCTTCGCCGTTCTGCCCTCTCCATAACCCGCTCTGGGGAGAAGGTGACCAGGGAGGAGGGCAATGGGCTGCCCACCTGGAGGCACAAGGACGGCAGAAACAAAATCATCGCCTGGCTGGACGGGGCGGCAAACCTGCTGACCAGAGTGGAGGAGAGCCAGAGAGGCCGAGTCGTTCCCCATTACAGTGGCAAGGCCCTTCAGGGGCGTGAGTGGCCAACTCAGCCAGTGATGTTTCTCCCACAAACGGAGGACAATGATTGTTTTAAAGGCATAGAAGCACTTACATGGGGAATTTTTTTTGGAAATCGTAATCCTGACCGTGCTCAACCTCATCAATTAGATCAAAACCATGAGTATGTTTGGTTACCAAATCGGAATCCTGAAATACAGCCACATATCAGGCATGTTGTTAGTGTTGAAGATCTAGTCAGAGAAATCAGGTATAATGCAAAAGAAGTAATACCTGATGATACTGTGATGTATTACATGTTAAATGAGTATATATATTTGGCTCTGCCCGATAATATGTATGTTTATTTAGTTGGAAAATGTGTGCGCCGTAATTCTAATGATCCATTTTTAAGACAGTTCAGAACTTACAACGCAGAGAGTTACGCTGCAATATTACAAGGCTTAAATAGTGCAAGATTTAATCATTTTGTCCGTGAAACTTTTCAAACAAAGAAGTGCTATAGTGACTGTGCAGAGTGGGGCCACTATTTCATGGCAGCCGTGTTTGCTGAATCAGTACGGAACTTCCGGAATTTTCCTCTGTTCCTCATGAGTGTTGCAGGATGCTATGTAAACCCTGAAAGCTGTATGGATTTTGCTACACCAAACACCCATCCCATGGCAAGGGGAGGGTCATGGATCGAGCCAAAAAGGAGAGGCTTTTATGGCTGCAGTTTATATAACACAGATCAAAATATCAGAGATAAAGCAATGCCAAAACTGAAGGAAGGTCTAAAACTAGAGGAAAAAATGTTCAAAAAGAGTTGGGAAATACTGCGTGGCAAAAATAGTCAGGGACAACAGCCTGTCAAGAAGTTTTCTGAAATTCTTGACCACTTGAACAACCACCCAATATTTGGAGATGGTAGTCACAATATTATAATGCAAGACCCCTTTAATCAATATATAGATTTCCTGAAAAAACAACGTCAAGGCAGCTCTTCCACCACACCTGCAGAGTGCCAACCAATCACATGAGTGCTTACATTTCTTAATGCATACAATATGCATATACAATTAGAGTCACTGAATTAGTCCCAACATTATTTTCCACGATTTTACAAGTTGTTTACCACTTTCAGGGTATTAAAATGCTATGGTGTTTGCATTGATTTGTTTGGTGTTCTTCAAACTTCAAGCGGAATGCCGGAATAGCTTATTTTTTATCTAATCTGATAAAACAAAAAAGGTATTTAGGACAAAACGCAGCCCCCTCTTTGAGTATTTAAAATGGATTCGATCTAAAAATGTATTATTTTTTCTGCAGACTATAACTTGTTTGGCCGCTACTGTTTAGAATGTGCCCCTGATTTGCAAAAGCTCAGCCCTGGAAATAGTTCCAGAGACAGAAACCACTGCTTGCTGTAGGAGTGTATCCTGTACCAAAAAGCATGAATCCCTGTAACTGATTTATTCACTGCAAGATAAATCCACCTAAAATGCAACACAAGTTACCATAAACATTCATAATAACAATTCAGATAAAGCTAGATGTAAAAAGCACAGAATTGGTGAAATGAGTAAATCGCTTCCTGGGTGAGAAGAAAAGAAGAACTGGTGGATTTCATATAAATTGACTGTCATATGATTACAACGGAGTACTTTTTGCCTTGATTTGTTTTACATGTAAATCTTGTGGCATGCTCCAAATCTTGACTCATCTCTAGCATAAAAGAAAAAAGGTGATTTTGGTCAATTGTATAGAATGTGCTCAGAGTTATATATACAACTGAATTGTTATGATTACAATACAGTACTTTTCACCTTGCTTTGCTTGCTGCTTTGCAGATGTTACATTATGTTGTGTGATAATAAAGCTTTGTTAAAGGTAATAATATGCATGCATGGACTAATTTGTTCAAAATAAATCCAAACTTGGATCTATTCTTAGAGAGACAAATATCAGCTGCTAAGCCTCTCCTTCTTTATATATTTGAGGCTTTGTTCAGCCGTTCATGCTGCAGGTATCAATTTGCAAGTCACCTCACCTCACCTATGCATCCATTGATGAGTACATTTTTTACTCCTTCCCAGTCTTGACAATTAGTACCATTGGCTTATAGTAAATTACTGGATCATAGCCTTTAACATTTCCCAGTTATATTAATACAGTAGAAAATGTAGCACACCAGTTAAATCACTATAAATTGATGCACCAAAGTTATGCCACTCTGCTTGAGACCTCAAATTAAATTGGTTTAAGGACCCTACCTGCCAGATCTGCACACTGGGTGAGTTTGGGATTCTTCGACTTGCATTTTGGGAATGCCCAAAAATCGCAATGTTTAGGAAGTTTCTGTCCTAAGTAAGATGGTGGGGGCTGCTCTCTCTGAGGATGTGCTGCTTCTGGTAGACGGTTCAAAACTAAATCTAGCCATAAAATTAAGGAGGATCATGCTTGCAGGTCTCACCTCGGCAAAAAAGAGCATTTTGAAGGACTGGGCGGGACCGCTGAATGCTTGTAATGCTGTATAGCTGGGTTATTTCTATGATATTGTGCTTCTTGAGAGAACTACAGCAAGATATCACCGAGCTCAATGTAAAACAACTACAGCCAGGAATGTAGCTACAAGCAATAATTTGTTGAATATATATAACGTCTCTTTCTTCCTTTTTTCTGTGGTGGTGGTGGTGGTGGGGGGTGTTGAGGTATCGAAATGAATTACATTTTTTTGTAAAAGAATGAATGTAAACTCTAAAAAACATGATGCAATACTGTAGTTGTCTGAAGCATTCACAAAAGTAGTTCAAATCTTAAAAACCCCTCAATAGATAACCTCCTTAACTGAAGGCCCTGGTACTGTCTTTTTATTTATAATGTTTACAGCTGTTATTCCTGCCTGCTGTATTTTGGGGGAAGGGGGCTGTTCTGTTTCACCATTCTTTGTTGGCAGCTGGACACAATATCCAATTCCTCCTCATCTCACCATTCACATCATATGTTTTTTGAGTTTTGTCTTAGTTTGCAAATATAATGTTACCATCACAGGAGTGATAATACACAGGATTATTCTATGTTTATCATAAAAGGAAACTATATTTGTGGGGGTTGGGGGGTGGGTGGATGTATGGTGGAAGGGAGTAGGCATTTCCATTTAATACGTTCCAGGAAAACGGTCATGGTCAAGAGGTACTTATGTGTTTTTTAACCTTTTAAATGGTCAATTTCACCAACCACAAAACAAGAGGGTTAAAGGATCCTTACTTGGCTCACACTGGTATCCTCCATTTTATCCCGTCTTGCACTTTTCTTTGTTAACAAGCTTTCACTTTCAGTATCTGAATTATACATGTATTATATATATATATTATTATATCCTTTCATAATTTTATTTCCTTTAAATTTCCTTTAAGCTAATTTTATCATCAGCTATTTGTGCTGGAACGCCTACTACCGGTTTGGTTAGCAACATATTCCTGTACACGCTCATGTCATGCGCATGTGCATACACCTGTAGCCATGACAGGGCAAAATCAGTGAGAGCAAGAGTGTTGCGTGCGGGAAGAAAGAAGCTAAGACTGCCACATGCAGACAAAGGTACGTGAAATAAACCTTTTTTGTTTTCAGAAATGTATAAAAGCATAATTATACATTTGGAACATGGAAGAAAGAACTACTTACTATATGAGGAAGTATTCTTTAAAACCATATCACAGTCTATCATAATAGAAAACAGGTGACGCGTTATGAACTTGCCAGGGGGCAAGTTGTAACAAGCAAGAGTGTGTAAATTTGTTTAATTTAGCAATCATTCTTATTTGTACTTAAGGGCATACAATAAAGTTAGGCAACGATACTCATCACTGCCATTACTTAATGGCAGTGATGAGTATCCCAGCTGATCGTAAGAAGTCTATTTTTCAACTCACATTAAGCATTGGTAAAATAAAAGTTTATTTTTTTTTGCCTCACGGGTCCGCCCAGCAAGGCAACAGCCTCACCTGGATTATTATATGCCGTAACGAAGTTCGTTGGTTCCATCACCTTAGGGCCCTCTCTCTCATGCACGAACCGACGGTACTGACGATGGGTGACTGCGCCATCCTCAGGCATGTTTTATGTCGTCAGTACCAACAAGGGAGTGTAGTGCTACAAAAACATACAATCACACTATACACATGAAAACTGGAAATAAGGAAAAGGGTAGGGCGGCAGCATGTCAGGCCTGATTGGGAATCAGGCCCGGGTCTAGAGGGCTGGGGTGTTGTCAGTGGACCACAAGGGGGAGGCAATGGACCCAGGTGTAGAGAGAGGTGCTCAGGATTTAAAGTAGTTTCAGAGTATTTAATGAACTAGTCCACAGCAGAGGAACAAAGGTACAAGGCCAAAGGCATAATCCAAAACAGCAAAAATAGGCAAACAGACCCAAAATCACTAGGCAAAATCTCAAAGTCAAGAATAGCCCAACAGATCCGTATAAAGCAGGCAATCGAAAAGTACACAGGAGGGTAGCTTAAACAAGAACACTGGTAGATACCAACACAGGTGCTTAAATACAGGACATAACAAAACACACGTGGAACACAAAAGGCAAAACGAGAGGGAATGTTCAGGGAATGAGTGCTGATGAAGAAAGACGAGCCGGAAATTCCGACACAGGCTGTGCCAAACTACCAGGCTAGTCTACACCACAAAATGAAAACATTTTTTATCAAATAATAATTAAATCACACACGCCAGCTTGCTCTCTTCCCTGCGACATCAACAACATTTGAGTTCAATTCAAGACATCACCTAGCAAACCCTTCACCACCTGCTCCTGCCTAAAACCCTGACCTATTGTAATTAATTCTGTTCCTTTCACCAGGAATTTCATCTGATTGAATCTACATAACCCACAACAAAAACACAGTCAGGGACCCGGACTACAAGCAAGGAAGTACATTAAGGTACATAAATGATTCCTCAATGATTTTCAGTAACATATTTATTCTTAATGTATCTTAAAAATGATATACCCATACCAGTTAATGTAATTAACTGACAGACCTCTTGTTTGGAAGTCCATATAAATACAATTACAAAAGCACCTTTAGCCATAAATACTAAGAACATTAGAATATGTGAACATGAATGTAAAGTATAGTGCAACCCATAGACATGACTTTCAACACTTTATGGCAAAATAGTTAATTATATGTGGAAGCATTTATCATTAAAAGTATCACTTTCATTATCAATCATATTTTAAAAGTTTTTGTTTAACTTTCAAAGGACAGGCCCCCAGTGGTGGTGTGGTCAAGGTCATTGTCTTCATGATCATTTTGAGGTCATCATATAACCGCTACATTTGGTAAGCATAAAGGAAGATCACATAAAATATCTCATTCAGCAGTCTGCTGAGATTGCAGGAAAAACAATGTCAGTAAATTCTGTTACATTTATGATACTTGAGAGGCAAACTTACAGATAATATAATTGTCTTGCAGACACCCTCCATCATGCCAAAGAAACACAAGATCCTGCCCAAAAAAACTGAAGAGCCAAAACAGAAGAAGACAAGGGCTGATGAAAACCAGACACCTGAGTGGCCGGCTGAAGCTGAAAGGTTTATCCCAAGTATCTATGGGGAGTTTTATAACGATCTACGGGGCTTGGAAGCTCTTACCCATGCAATTTTTTTTTCTGACTGTTATTCAAAACGTGCTTCAGTGCATAAGTGTCAATCTGATTATATGTATTTCTGGTTACCAGACAAAATCCCTGAAAGAGAGCGAAACATTTTTAAGCTTTCTAGCATCAAAGATGTTATCTGTGAAATCAGGCATCTTGCACGTGAGGTCATTCACTCTGACACATACTACTTGTTTAATAATTATATATTTAAGGTTGATCCTAAAAACCTGTATGTACATTTGGTAGGTTTATATGCACAGAATAAAGATTCAACAATTACAAATTACAAAGCTGAGACATATAAAGATATGGCATCAGGTTTAACGGGTAAGGAATTCAAAATATTTGTTCTGGGCATCTTCAAATTTAAGAAAATGTCCTTAAACTGTGCAAAGCTGAGCCACTATTTCATGGCAGCCGTGTTTGCAGAATCAGTGCGGAACTTCCGGAATTTTTCCCTGTTCCTCATGTGGTTTGCAGTATGTTTCAATGACTCTGCAGACAGTAATGAAAATCCTGATCACTTTGATTATCTAAAAAATCATCCCATGGCAAGGGGAGGGTCATGGATTGAGACCAACAGGAGAGGCTTTTATGGCTGCAGTTTATATGGTACAGATCAAAATACCAGAGATAAAGAAATGGCAAATCTAAAGGGGTCTAAAACTAAAGGATGTTCTAACATTAGAAAAACAAATGTATGACATTTGCTGTGAACACCTGCATGTTGAGACACCACAGCAATTACCTGGCAAGATTAATAATATTTTGGAAGATAAAAATTAGCTGAAAAACAACAAAGATGAGCTTCCAATACTTATATGTCCACCAATCATATGAGTCTACATTATTGCATACAATATTTCAGTTAGTCACTAATGTCAGTAATGGAGGGCAAGACCAGTTGTCTCAGAAGTTTTATATTTTGTTACCTTTTTCCCTTTCAGATGTTGCATTATGTTTTGATAATGCCCTTGATGTGTTATGCATGCATGGACTAATTTGTTCAAAATAAATCCAAACTTGGATCTATTCTTAGAGAGAAAAATATCAGCTGCTAAGCTTCTCCTTCTTTATATATTTGGGGCTTTGTTACCGTTCATCTGCAGGTATCAATTTGCAACTGTTCACCTCACCTATGCATCCATTGATGAGTACATTTTTACACCTTCCCAGTCTTGACAATTAGTACCATTGACTTATAGTAAATTACTGGATCATAGCCTTAAACATCTCCCAATTACATTAATACAGAAGAAAGAACTGGGGAAATTGGATGTTTTCCATAGTGGGATATCTTTGGAAAAATATTTTTCTAAAAAGAAAATGTTGCCACTCTGCTTGAGACCTCAAATTAAATTGGTTTAAGGACCCTACCTGCCAGACCTGCACACTGGGTGAGTTTGGGATTCACCCTACCTGCCAGATCTGTTTGTGAGTTTGGGATTCACCTTTGACCTGCCAGATCTGCACACTGGGTTTTTGAGTTTGATTCACCCTACCTTTCTGACATTGATTTGGGATTCTCCCTACCTTTGACACTGGGTGAGTTTGGGATTTAATGCCAGATCTTTGAGTTTAGATTCTCCCTACCTGCCAGATCTGCACACTGGGTGAGTTTGGGATTCTTATATTTGCATTTTGGGAATGCCCAAAAATCGCAATGTTTAGGAAGTTTGTTGTGTCTGTCCTAAGTAAGATGGTGGGGGCTGCTCTCTCTCAGGATGTATGCTGCTTCTGGCAGAAGGTTCAAAACTAAATCTTACCATAAAATCATTGAGGAGGATCATGCTTGCAGGTCTCACCTCGGCAGAAAAGAGCATTTTGAAGGACTGCAGGACCGCTGAATGCTTGTAATGCTGTATAGCTGGGTTATTTCTATGATATTGTGCTTCTTGACAGAACTACAGCAAGATATCACCGAGCTCAATGAAAAACAACTACAGCCAGGAATGTAGCTGCAGTTGAACTTATTCGTTTTTTCATTCATTCATTCATTCATTCATTCATTCAGTCATTCATTCATTCATTCATTCATTCATCCTTTATTTAAATCTCGAGGAATTATTGAGGACGTGCCCTCATTTTCAGTGATATTGAGAGTACAGTTAAAAACAGAGTAAATATACTCAGAGAATAAAAATAAACACACACACACATATAAATACACACAAAAAATTATTGACAAGGAAACAAACAAAACAACAACAGAACACAGTTAAAAACAGTCACATTCAGGCATAGCATATATTTAGTCTTGTTTGCATTCAGGACGAATTTCAATTTAAAAAGTGCATCTTACAATTTGTCAAAGGCTTGTTGTAGGATTTGAGTGACTTAGTGTGCGGTATTAGCAAAGCAATACAGAATTTTATCATCCACATAAAGATGAGCATTGCAATTTGTTATACAGGATATAATTATTAATTATTGTTAATAAAATTGTAAACAAGATGGGGGGTTGTGGTTTTAAGTTTAATTTAAAAAATTGTTCATAAAAATGTATTCAAACTCTGCATAACATGGTGCAATACTGTGATTGTCTGAAACATTCACAAAAGTAGTTAAAATTTTAAAAACCTCATAATAAATAACCTCCATAACTCCTCTGCCCCTCCCTTTGGATGGCTTTCAGCTCCTGCTCCCACCCTCGTTCTGGAAAAACTGCACAAACCTGTGCAGCAATGGCCTCACTGAAGGGCAGGCTCACCTGAGCTGGATTTTCTGTTCAACCCAGGAGTTAGCAATTGCCTTCATTCATGCCTTTTTCCTAAAGCACAGTCTGCCAGGCCCAGTGGATATTTTTGGTTTGAGTTTGACTGTGCAGTTTTTATATTATTATTACTCAAATTACCTCAATTTAGACCTCAAATTAAATTGGTTTAAGGACCCTACCTGCCAGATCTGCACACTGGGTGAGTTTGGGATTCACCCTACCTGCCAGATCTGCACACTGGGTGAGTTTGGGATTCTCCCTACCTGCCAGATCTGCACACCGGGTGAGTTTGGGATTCTTCTACTTGCATTTTGGGAATGCCCAAAAATCGCAATGTTTGGGAAGTTTGTTGTGTCTGTCCTAAGTAAGATGGTGGGGGCTGCTCTCTCTCAGGATGTGCTGCTTCTGGCAGACAGTTAAAAACTAAATCTAATCATAAAATTAAGGAGGATCATGCTTGCAAGTCTCACCTCAGCAGAAAAGAGCATTTTGAAGGACTGGAAGGGACCGCTGAATGCTTGTAATGCTGTATAGCTGGCTTATTTCTATGATATTGTGCTTCTTGAGAGAACTACAGCAAAATATCACTAAGCTCAATGAAAAACAACTCCAGCCAGGAATATAGCTGCAGCTGAAGTTATTTGTTTGCAAGCAATAATTTGTTGAATATAAATATAATGTCTCTTTCTTCCTTTTTTCTGTGGTGGTGGTGGGGGGGGGGGTTGAGATATCGAATTTTAGTTTAGGTAGGAATAAAGATTGGACCAGTTCTAGATGACTGAGTTTGTATACACTCATATCTAGAGCATAAAACTTCAACAATGACAAAGTTCGAGGTTTTATACCTTTATGTTGGTATGTAAACCATTATTAATTAGATGCCTGTACTGTATTAATTAGACGTAAAAAGCTGTTATTGAGAGAAGCAAATTCATTCATCACTGCACTACAGCACTGGTTACTTTATTTTGGTAAAGAATGAAGACTGCCCTCTACTGTCTCACAAAGACAACTACTAGGAGCAAACTAACTTTCCCAAGAGCTCTCCCATCCAAGAGCTAAAGAAGCTCCTACAGGCTTAGCTTTAGCCATTTGGGAGGAGGAGCAGTGGTGTGACAACTGTCCTACCTGTCTCTGTGACTCTCATCCCCTTTTACCCTATAAAAACACAGAGAGACAAAGCTCAGACGTCAAAAGACATAAATGTACAGCTAGTCGATACGGATCAAAACTTTAAAGCAAAAGCTCTTTCAAAGATTCATTTTAAAGCTATTTCGCTTAGCCACTCTATATTGATGACAATGCTTGCATTCACTGCATGTAAACTCTAACTAGTTTGCAAGAGGATTGAATGGTTTCATGCACTAATACATTTCCATCTTATGATGTGCAGAGTATAATTTTTCAGTAAGTTAGCTGAGCAAGCCTCACCCTTGAAAGTTAACCAGTAAGTAATCTTATTTAATTGCAATGGAGATAGCACACTGGTGACACAGCAGAAGAGTGGTTGCTTTGGACAGCTCCAGCCCTCTCTATATGGTAATGTGACAGAATTTGCCTATGGAGAGGAGGATAACTGCAGAGGACAGGCTCACAGCATCACACTCACCATACAGCCAGGATGAAGACCCTTTGCCTTATTCTCCTCTTCCTCTCCTCTTCCTCTTTGCAGCGCACAACTGCTACAGGTATGTGACAGATGAACTGGACGTATTTCTCATTATACATTACAAGTGCTGCACCAGCCGATGTCATTAATTCAGTTAAGTGGGATTTCAGCTCTTTTGATATTTTTCAGTTTTATGGCCCTGGCCTGAGGCATACAGTATGTATATATACTACAGTATAAGGTGATGTTGTCAAAAAATGTTGATAAGGAAAATTATTAATGAAAAGAGGCAGACTCTGGATTCTAAACATCTCTTTAAAAGTCAGTGTGGCACTAGGCTGTCCTGTTGTTTCCTACTGTTAGCCACCATTACAGGTATGTAAAAGTGAAGCAGATATGTCTCTCATTATACATTTCCAAACTCATGCTTTAAATGATGTCATTAATTGATTAATTAATAAATTAATTAATTAAAACTGAGTGGGATTTCATCACTTTTGATATTTTTCTTTATTATGACTCAGGACAGAGGTATTTTAATATCGGAAACTGTTTTCATAGTTGTAAAAATGATATGGGGACAGAGGCTGTCTGTGGTTATTGAATATCTCTCCACAAGTCTCTGTGACAAACAACTTGTCACAACTCAAGTGTAGCCTCTGTTACATAGCAACAACACAACATTGGTTAATATTTGTTGTCTGAGAATCTTGGATTTTTTTGTGAAAATTAAGGAACTGAAGTGTGTGGATGTTCACAGAGCTCAGTGCAAAACCGTTTTAGTTCTAAAATATAGACTATCAGGTGAAACAGATGGTGCCATGTAAAGGGATGGTGCATATCTCTAATGTTTCTAATGATGGGAGCTGCCAGCTCATTGTAGACGCTAAGCTGCACTTCATGCAAATTGTGTGGTGAAATTTGCTTGTGTCAGTTCATTTCACTTACATCTCTTTCATTGTACATTGTATTTGCCACAGAGACAAACATCAATGAAGAGTGCAAAACATTACTGCAAAACTCTGAGATATGGGAGGTCAAGAAGTGAGTGGCTTTACTGCTTCATGTATCATCACCTACTCAGTTTAGACATAACATAATCTCAATGAAATAACATTCACCTGAATTCAATAAATACCTGTTTAAATATTGTATGAAATGTAATGATTACATATAAAAGGGAACACAATAAAGCAATAGAACAACAGACCCAACAAACCATTTTAAATGAAAAATTCCTTGCAATGTTAACACTTTTATTGTTTGGTAAACAACACACTTTTATACAACATAATTTGGGTGAATAGGATAAATATTGTAAACAACAATTCTAAAAACTGAATTACTCTTCACAATTTTCATGTTAGTCTCTATTTTACATTAAAAACGTAGTAGATCTGATTAAAGACAAACAGTGCCATATAATACTTTGTACACACTCTGATCCATTATGTGACTGTGTTGGTTGAGGCCTTTTTCTGTCTGTTTATAGAGCACATTGCCGCAGTGAGCCTTCCCACTTACTGGATGACTCAAGAACCCTGTCAGATGAGAACAGATACGAATACCCTGAGACACAGTACTGTCCTGTTCAAGAAGCCACCGCGGCACCTAATGACTGGATTCCTGCTTATTTGCCTTCTGTGGTGGACATTACCCATAATTCCTCAGTACCGTGGACATATGAGAGCGGCAGTTTCAGTCAGGTAGAATGGGCAGTGGCCAGTAAACATTCCACCAGTTATGATCACCAGAACATCGTGGTCCTGGAGAATGACCCTGTGGTGATGGAATCCGCCTCTTTCCTCTATGAGAAGCATCCTTCTGTGTCCACTTTGCTGAGCTACCAGAAGGGGGCGCTGCAGGTCATCAGGGGGTCCCGCATGCACCTGACAAGGAACAGCCGTGTGGTTCTGGTGGGTCATGGCAGCAGGGGCGGGGATGGGGCAGCCATATTAGGGGGTTACCAGGCAGAAGAGATCGCACGGGTTGTGGGAGCCATGGAGACAGAGGACGGACGCGTGCGAACGGTCAGTGTGGTAGGCTGTGAGCTCGGGAGGGATCTCTCGTTCGCCACTCGGCTGCTAAGAGCATTGAGATCTCTTCACGTGGAGACGAAACTGCACCTTCGCCGTTCTGCCCTCTCCATAACCCCCTTCGGAGAGAAGGTGACCAGGGAGGAGGGCAAAGGGCCACCCACCTGGAGGCACAAGGATGGCAGAAACAAAATCATCGCCTGGCTGGACGGGGAGGGGAACCTGCTGACCAGAGAGGAGGAGAGCCAGAGAGGCCGAGTCATTCCCCATTACCAAGGCCAGGCCCTTCACATCGAGCCATTGGACTGGCCGACACACCCGCAAATGTTCGTCCCTGCAGAGCTAAGAGCAAAGTACACCTCGATTGACTGTTTGGAGGGCCTTACATGGAGCCTGTTTTTTGAGGCGAATGAGAAGAGTCGTGCTCCAGATTATGCTTTGGAGGACAGCCATGCCAACCATACAATTGTCTGGCTGAATGGCCAGGAGCCTTCCAGTGACATTTCAATCAAGCACATCGTGACCATCTTGGACCTGGTCCGTGAAATCCGCTACGTTGCCAAAGAAAATGTGAATGCCGATCTCTACTATGCACTGAATGACATTGTGTACAAGGTCCAGAAGAGGACCCTGTATGTCTCCATAGCTGGGAAGACTATGGACCCCCAAGATCAGGATGAAATATTGAGGTTCACTGGTGCTTTTAAAGCCAAGAGAGAGCACCTGACCCTCCGTGACCTGAGGCAGGGCCTGAAGGCCTCCGAGTTCAATGACTTCTGCCGGCAGACCTTCCAGTTCCGCCAATGTGAGGGAAGTAGCAATTGCGAGAGGTGGGGGCACTACTTCATGGCGGCAGTTTTCTCAGAGTCAGTGCGCAATTTCCGTACCTTCTCCCTCTTCCTCATGAGCGTCATCGCCTGTGAGGTCAGCCGCTTCCAGGGGCCGGATGACCAGATCTGCACTGCCTTTGTGGGAGAGGATCACCCCATGGTGGGGGCCGGCACCTGGCTGGAGCGGGACAAGCGAGGGTTCTACGGGTGCAGCCTGAGCACAGCAGACGAGTGGACCAAGCGCGACAAGCTGGTGTGGCTGGAGGAGGTTCTACGCAAGGAGAATGCCCTGTTCTCACGGACCAAAGCTAAGATGGTCAGCGTCTATGGCCAGCAGGAAGACGCTGAGCTGGACATCTTCGGGAAGGTGAAGGTGATCAACCAGTACGCCTTTTCCTCCTTCATTGAGTACTTCAGGGGGACGAACGAAGGGAGGAAACTGTCAAGGGGATGTATGTCGCATCAGTAAACGAGGCTCATTGGTGGTGAGAACATAACATGAGGCACTGTGGGCATGACTCACAGTAGCAGAGAAACTCACACTGTTAATTAAGAAGGGACACCACACAAACTGGTGTCTGTGCAATGTAAATGACATTGAATTTAGCATCTATGAACTTAATCTAAAAAAAATTATTAAATTGGGACTACATCAAAATACAGAAGTCCTTTGCATGTCTAAGACCAATAGTTTGGCACTGCATAGCTTGAGAGATGGTATTAGCTCAGCGCCAAGGTGAGCTTATTACCTGCTATGGGGCCATGTGATGGATATGTCCAGTAGCTTAGGGTGAGAATGCCTGTTCCTCTGGGACTCAGTTTACAATACTTCAAAGTGAAAACCAACTGAGCTCTTCAGCTTGTTTGTTCATTACTACTGTCCAGTGCAGTACTGGTCAGAAGAGCTCACAAATGGATCAATGACGATCAGAAGTACATCCATCGATCAGGTGCTGTATCTTGCTCAGTCCAGTCTAAATGAATGAATCTGATTGAATCACACTGTTTACCTGCAAAGGACAACTGCAGCCTATACAAAAAGTTGGCAAAGTCCCATGTGACTTATCAGTTGATCAATGAGTTGAACAATTGGCTGATCCACTGGGATGTTCCACAACAGTAGCAGAGGTAGCCATAGCAAGCTGAAGCCCAATGGAACAGACTGTTTGCAAAAAAAAAAAAAAAAAAGGCCCCTCAGAGGTTCTTTGACTTATTATGGGTATGCAAGTGTAGCATCTCAGAGGCCATGATATCTGAAGTCAATGCAAATAGGGCAATAAAGAAGAAGAAAAAAATTTGCAGGATGATAGGCCTTTTGCCCCGAGTCCACATACACAGAAACAGATAAGACCGTCTTTGCATATGCAAAACAAAGTATATGTGAGATCATACATATACTCATGGATATTTCATGAAGAGAGGGAGGCTTATTATGGGATATGTAGGTTGCCTTGGAGGCATAAACCGGAACAGTGGCATTAAGGCCAAACTGATTCTTGCCTGGAAGGGTGGATATAGTCCTGGAAAAAAAAGGTTGTGCAATTTTTAGAGGACATAATTTGCTTTATGCTCAGTCTACAACAAACTCCACAGTATGCCTTTTACTGCAGAACATTGATTCACAAAACAGCCTGAGAGGAACTTCTGGGAGCTCATTTATTAATTTCTATAGTTCATAGACTGCCAGTTTTGGATATAAAATTAACCTTGAGTGATTTAGGTATCTTTGGTGGTGCTGTGGTCATTTTAATTACTATATATGCATATGATAGTAAATAGCAAAAAAATCTTGCAGTTTATAAATCTGTGATATACTGACATGATGACTTAATTTATTTTACTTTGGTGGCTGTTATTCTCTGTTGTTTTTAGCATATTGTCATTGATGCCCATCCATTGTGAATTAGTCTTGGCTACACAGGCTGGGCCTGAGACATTAGCCCCACTATGAGCATCTGGTTCTTAATGCTCAGCATGTGTCACTGGCTGTTTACTGATATTTGTGCTTGAACACTACATGCTTCCTGGGTTTACATATTAGTAAGAACGTACTGGGAATACAAGTGTGTCGTGTACATCCACTACATTACATTTGGAGCATGATTGATACTTTTGGTTAAGAACACACTTGATGACAGACAAAATGGCACCAAAACATGGACCAAATGGTACTCAAGTATGCAGAACAGAACACAGACACTGTTTTCTTATACTTCTATGCAACAAATAAATAATCTGATTGTGGTTGACGAGGTACTGTGGGGATGAGGTTGAAAAGGTATGGACAGTAAAATGTGCATCTTTAAATAAAATGAAAAGCCACAATGGAGCATACACCAGAGAGTTTGTGTTTTGTTTCATCCTTTTTATTTTTTCAATCAATTTTTTTTTGTCGCAGTTTCAGTATATTGGGCAGAATTTTTTTTTTTAAAAACAAGAATATACAAGCATGACAAAAAATGATCGAAACAACATTAGGATGTAAAAACATTGCATGACAGTAAAAACATGAATACATTTTTTGGTTACAGGAAGTTGCGACCCCTGAACAGGAAGTAAATTGGATTATTGTCACTGACAGTACCACATCAGAGATTAACAGGTTAGTAGCTGCAGTGGGCTAGTGATGGGAGAATATGACTTCACGAAACCAAAAAAACCAAAAACAAACAAACTGCTAAATCATTGGGTGGACCTACTATATGCCATCAATGACTCACTGATCTGATCCAATCGTGTTTTGCTGTACAGCTCAACATCATCTGATTCATTCTAACAAGTCAGTGATTGACAGCTCATTGTAGCTCTACCAAATGCGAGTCCATGAAATCCCACCCTCCCATCGCTACAGTGGGCCTCAAAGTCATCCTGGTGAAAAACTAGCCAGGTCTCTCCCTCCATAACTGGCGAATAAATGGCCAGAACCGACAGCCTGGATAGTCCCGATGTACTTCAGCCAATCTTTCTCAAAGCCAGCATGGTCATACCCCACTGCCAAAACTCATGGTTTGTGTGTTTGCAGCAAATACCCTTGTGATTTTTAACAGACACAGATATTTGCATCTGTAGAAGGTTAGGTCATGTCAGGTAAAATTAAATTATGAAATGATAAATGATTGATTATATATGTATGTATAAAAAGAAGCCACAATAATAATAATTACTATTAATATGTGATCTCGTGTTTGGTTGGGAATTGCTATTTAGTCCTTGGAAAGAGAAGAATCTACAGAATAGAAGGTAGTGGCTCCTGGAATTTTTGGGAATGGTGTTGGATTGGGGATGGAGGTGGGAAGAGAGCCAGTTCAATGTAACCTTTCCCCTCTCTGGGACCTGGTTTGGGGGTGATGGCGAGATGGGCTCAGGACTCAACCATCAAAATTACGGCTGCTGAGATCCAAACCCCCCTCCCTCTCCTCCTCCACCAAATATGACCTAGGCTGGGAGGTGAATCAGGTTAAGGCTCACATGGGGGAGCGGGCTGGGGGGCAAGGGGTGACCCAGATTACCGGTCGACCAAGCAGATGTTTTTGCTTTCTGAGGCACCAGGGAGTGGGAGAGGCTCAAGGAGAAACTAAGACGCTCCTCTGTGGGGAGGGGGGTATGCTATCATCAGAATGGGGGCTTACTGTGACTGGAGACCAGATTGAGGTTGGGATGGAGAATGATTGAGCATGTTGTCCACAATGGAGAGTATATTGAGACTACACTGAATTTGCGATGAGGGGAAAGGAGCAGAATAGAGGCTATCAAGGCCCTGGGTTGGTCTGGCTGGGGCTGAGAGGGTCAGCAATGGGACAGTGAGGCTTCACGAACCCCGTAACACAGGTGGAGCTGTCAAAATGAGCTGCAAATCACCAGCTTGTCTCAGCCAATGAAGACAAGTTCTCTTTTTGCAACAACAACAACAACAACAACAACTGCATTAAACAAGAAATCGCAGCCGATCAGTTCAAATCAGCGTCAAGAGTCACGCGGTAGCCCCTCCCGTTTTTGGGGTTCAGCGAAAGCCTTACTGTCCCGTCGCTGCAGCTGGGTTTTGGGGGGTAGAGGGGATGGGAGTTCCCGGGCTCCTGGCCTACACCCCCTCCACCCCCCCAACCCCCGGGCACGTTCAGCCTCCCCCGGCGGCCCCTCACAGCAGCACACAGCCGCACTTGGTGGTCTTGGCGCGGCTGAGAAGCCCGTGCTGTGAGGTGGCAAGCGACTGGATCAGGGACCAGAAGTGCTTGAAGGAGATGCCCTCTCCCTCCTTCACACCCATCTGCTGCAGCAGCTCGCCCAGGCCCTGCTCACTGCCCGCCGTCTGTGTACGAGAGAGAGGGAGGGAGAGAGAGAGCGAGGGAGTGAATGACTTTGAATAGGAAAATTTCATCAAGCGGGAAGGTGAAGGTCGAGGGAGGGACAGAGTGAAGGGGGCTGAATCACGAGTGCTTCATCATGTGTAGAGAGGGAGGAACAGGGAAGGGAGGAAGACAGAAAAAGGGCGGAGTGGCCAAGAGAGAATGGCCTTAAGCCAAAAATGTATCCTTGTGTTTAGCGAGGGGGAAATAGAGGGATAGACAAATTGTTGCTGCCACAGGTGAGATTTAAGCAAAGGAGTCTGAACAGACTCATTACATATGGAGGGGATGGTGAAAGAGGCCAAAAAAGAGAGACAATCTTTAAACAACAACAAGGACTCATCACATGTAGGGTAAAATGATATTTTTTTCCAAAATACAGAGCATGCATTTTTACAAAACTTTTCTTCCTGTATTTTCTTTTTTCACAGTAGAGAAGGAAATGTCTTAGTATATACATTTTGTCGCGAATGCTACTCAGGGATGTGGACAATTATTCTGTCTCCCTCTAGTGGACTTCTCATGTATTTTAAATTTAAACTGCTGTTGCTGCAGATTTTTTTCAGTTAGCCTGTCAAGATTTCCTTGAGTTAATCACTTTGCAGATGACCTTTTGTTTTGTGATCAGCAGTGTACAGCAGTGTAAAATGATATTCAGACCAAAATTCAAACACTGAAAACACTTCAAAATGGACCAAGTATTTACTTCACAGATTGGACAAAGCACTGACCCAGTGACAGGAACAGTGATGTCAACATCTGAGCCCTGTTACTAACTATGTCCAGAAACACAAGGACCAGCATACTTAAAAATAGAATTTTTTGACAAACAGATTATAAGCAAAATATTTTGTTATATACATATATAAACAAAAGAGATAGAGGCCCACTTATATGGAGATGAATTAAGTTCTCATGACAAAAAGCAAAGAATTGGTATTGAGAGGGCAGCATATGGTTGTCTGCTGAATTGACAGAGGACTTTTCAGTAATGAGAGGGCCAGAAAATAAAACTGGGTATTCAAAGTCAGAGAACTATTTGTTTTAAAATGTCCCGATTGATTCCAAAAGTACCAACCTGTAAATGCAAGGCGCAAAGTTCTTGGAGTAGTTTAAGTAGTTTCAGATTAAACATGCAGACCCAATGTGCATGTTCCTTCAGTATAAAGACAAACTTAGCTGATCTGATTCACTGAGCATGCCTGTGGTCACCTTCATAAAGATAAGAATCTTCACAAACCACAGGACCTTCCACATTCACCAAAAAAAGCTGTAAATACTTTCATAAAATGACAACTCTTAAAAAAAGTCAAAGAAATAAATAATTTGCAGACTTCTCTGGGCTCTGTCTCATTTTTCAAGTTGTTTAGTCATTAGCCTTAATATTTAATTATTTGTCTTTAGTATATGAAATGTTTAAAAGATGATCGTTCAAGTGTCCTTTTGATTAACACATTGCATTGCATTATTCATATGAACGTACCAATAGTTCTGTGAATGATATCCCATATCCCCCTGAGGCTTGAGCTGATGAGATTTATTGCATTTTGGACACACCCACTGAGCTTTGCTTGGATCTCCCTACTGGCCAAAGCCCACGGTTTTGTTTTAAATCTTTGTCCTTGCAAATCGTTGAGGGGAAAATATCAAAGTTCTCAGTGTTGATTTCGGAGAAAACACCTTGGGGAGCGATGTCCCTGCATCATTTAGCTGTGGTCCTGAGACTAAACTTCCCTAGCAACAGTAATTCCGTTCAATCAAGCAAAAATGCAACAAAAAAAAATTAAATCCACCGACAAAAATGCATTGCTAACAGTGTATAAATACAAAGCAAATGCCACGGGTGATGAAAGTGGATTTCTTTAAAAGCACAGGTCTACCTGGAGAGTTTAGACTTGGTGCAGACACAGGCCTGCAGAGAATGCTGGGCAGGGCAGAGCAGCCCGCCACCCAGCTATTAACCTTTTTTTTTTGGCTAGAGAAGTGCTGAAGAGCACTGTAATCAGGGGTGTGTCTGCACATTAAGGCATGTTGAAGGAGCAGCGTAATGCTGTCATACGTCCCAAAAGAAAAAAAAACTGCAAGCAAGCCCGATGAAAATGCTGAAAACTGGTTCACATACAGTAACAGTGTGATAGTAGTCTCAGCTTCAGGCTCTCTGATTTCTGATAGGGTCTGGATCCCAAGGTTTCCTGTAGCCTGATTGGTGCCAGCAGATCTCTCACAGTAGATTTGATTGGCTAGAACAGTTTTTTAATTTCACACACACACTTGGCTGTTTCCACACATCCTCAGAGGGCAGGCAGAGTTACACCACAGCAGGATGAGATATTAATCTGGCTCACAGTTAAGATGCCAGTACTGTACTGAAAAACTTTCTGTGCAGTGATGTCACTGTTGGGTTACTCAATCATAGACTGGAGGGCTGTAGTATGTGCTGGGTTAAAAACTCAATTGATTCATCCTGATGTCTTGATGTCTTATGTCACATCCTACACTTTTAAAATGGTGTTCATCCAGTTTTTAAAATTCATATTTCAAAAAAGACGGGCTGTAAGTCCCTAAAACAATCTCCTTCCATACATTCTTTCATATACAACAGAATTGCGAATTGTTAGTAAGCAAAGACAGGAGGAATTACTGTTCCAGCTAGTTCTGTGAACTCCTCCATCACCACTCTCTCCTTCCATTTTAAGACTACGAAATTCCCAAATTAAGTTTGGCTGGAGTAGGCCTTTAAAGTCCATTGCCAGATCAAAAGGACCTGAAGGGGTGAGTTTAATTAATGTGTATAATTAACTGTAATCGATCAATTTAGTACTGAGTTACATAAAGCAGCACACGCTAGCAGTTCTCCAGGGCCAGGACCACTGAAGAAAAATGTGACGCTCTTGTAAAAATATATCTCAAACATTGGTGAAACAACTTGTGAGAAAACACAGCGTTCATGGCCAACAAAATGGCTGTATCCCCAGACAATAAACTCAGGGCAGCTGAAAGCCGGTGCAAACCTGTCACTTGATCAATCACTTGATCAACAAAGTTTGACCAATCACATGATCAATCCTGGTTGTTAAACATGTGTCAGTTCATTTTTCTATGTATTCATACTCACCAGTCACCCCTCTGATTTGACCTATCACACTGTCACACTGTCACACCAATATATTTATTCTCCATGGCATGTGTATTTCTATTTTAGATAAAGTTTGGATAAATAGCATAAATTCAGGAGTTCACAACTTTAGTTGAAACAAAAATCAGCACAAAAAAGTGTCCCCCAGGACCAAGAGTGCGAACCAGTGCTTTGGTTTTGTATGTGTGCAGTCCTGCAGCCTCTTTCGCACTGCCTGACTTCCTGAAGTTATGGCCAGAATCAAAGGTCACAGTCCGCTAGGCGCTGGCTGCGTCCGCTTACTTTCACAGATCTTGAAATCATCTGGAGAGTCAGGCCCATTCACCAAGCTAATCCGTGTCAAATGAAGCTTTTGATACATCTGTGGAGGTTCAGCATGAGTCCAGCTTGACAGAACCTGACCACACGAAGAGCCACCTGCAGCCGCACTCACCCCAAGTGGTCCTCTAGCGCCATCTGTCCACCAAGATCCAATATTACACATGTCGCACCAGTGCTGTGTCACTTTCTACTGCAGAATGGGAAAATGTCTATCATGTCATATATAATGAAGTATTTCTATTACATGACATACTGGAAGTGCATAAAAACAACATACCAGTAACAGTACAGCTTTTTAACTTGGTATTATCACAATCAAAGGCAAACAAGTCAGGTAACGTGGCTTGCTAAAGGGGACAATGGCAGTTCCCCATGTGGGAACTGAAACTGGATTTACATATATTGAAATGACAACTGACATTTTTCCACCACACAGAACCAAGGTGATTTATGTAATTTCTATCAAACATTATTTTTTTACATCTTCTCTGTTAAATGGCTTGTTTTGTTCTTTGCACATCTCGAAGAGAGCTGTACAAATATACACCCTCTTCGGTAGAAAAGTTAGTTTGGTTCTAAACTGTTGGTCACTTGCATGAGGCTCTCCTTTTACTGTCCTAACCTTAAATTTGAGGATGTTTTGCTCAATAACTTGTATCTGCCTGCAATCTACATTACATGTGATACGTACACACCCTGAAGGGAAGAGCAACAGTCACACATGATTGTAGTTTATCACGGGTGTTTATGGGAGGTGGAGTTCACTGAGAGAGATTTGACACTGATTTTACCCTGCATCTGGACTTCAAATCCCATCTACACCTATGAGATTCTCACCCAACATGACATTTACATGCAGGTTCTCACTTGCAAAGACTATTTTTATATTAGTGGTGCAAGTGTGATAGGTAAAATTGTATTTCAAGTAAATGTGAATTTTGCTGCCACAGTATCAATCCAGTGTTGCCACCTAAGTACTGTGGGCACTTCCTTTTTGAAGATCCTGAGAGAAGGTCTTCTGTCTCGCTCACTTTGCTGTTGCTCTGGTACAACAGCAATAATGAACACTGGAAACACACATTAGCACATTCCATTCTTTATTTGTTTTCACTGCAATACTACAGCACCCATAGTTAACCCAATGACAAGTACTTCCTGTCAATATAAGGATAGTCCCCATTGGTACATCAGAAAATTGTGTGTAATCTGTGGCATAGACTGTGTTTGAGCATGACCAATCTATTTGTACAGGGCAGTAAGGAACACCCAAGTTTGAAATGCTGACTAACAGTGCACTCAAGGTAAAAGGTACGTCACCCTCATCAGGGTGGCAGTGTCGTATAATGTTTAGTTAACTGCGCTTGCAACTCAAAGGTTGTATATTTAATTACCTAGTAGGGCACTGCTGTTGTACCCATGAACATGATATATAACCTAAACGGTTTTATTAAATATCCTCCTATATAAATAGGTCTACTATTAATGTTTCTCTAGATAAGAGAATCTGCTAAATACTTAAGTGTAGTGCTGGCAGTACACCATGAAGCATATTAAACAAAAACTACTGTTATATTAAATGTTGCAAAATGATGTGCTTTGAACACAAAATTATAGATATGGTGATTCGTTGAAGCATATTACTGAACCTCTGAACTACTGAACCAACAGCCTATAAGAATGACTCGGGTCATTTTAAAAATGTCAAGAATGTAGTAGAACACAAGTAACATGAACGTCCAGTGAGGTGGCTCAGGGCTAGCTCATGCAATTTCAGAGGCTGCCGGTTCAAATCCAATTGCAGTTACCATGTACTCGAGTGAGGTATTTACCCAAGTTGCTACAATGAAATATCCAGCTGTTCAAATGTGTACATAAATATGCTATCAACTGTGTAAATTACTCTGGATAAAAATATATAACAATGAAATCAAAGAATAAGAAACAACATATTAAATGAATTAGTTTTCTTGTGGAAAGTCCCCTTTTGCCAGGCCTAAATCAGGATCAGCTGCTGGCTGCAAGGAAAGAGCTGTGTGGAAACATGAGTGTGTCATAGTATAAAATACTGGAGAGAGATGTACCGGGTCAAAGAGGGAAACTGTAAATCTGTACCCCATAAAAAGGTATTTAATTAGAAATGTGGCATGGCAGCTCACTTTTTAATCAATGTAATATGCAAGTAATTCCACTCTGACCTCAAGACCAAAAAGGTCAGTCTGAGAGCCTAGCAGCAATTATGCTCATTTTCACAAGGGGAAATTCAGCTTGTGGTACTGAACGTTTCTGTGTTACTACCCCCAACACACACACATGCACACACACATAACCCACCATCATTACTGTAGCATGTGACAAAATAGCATTCTTTAAACATTTCCTTTTAAATCTCAAGATATTTGGGAGACTGAAATAAGGATTTTGACGTGAAATCTTGAAGTAAATCTTATAATAACAATGAGGTATGTAGTTGGTGATAAAGATTTGAAACACTTGATTTATCAATTGTTTTTGGCATATTCTTAATTTTAAAATGAAAAATGTCACTATCACCGGGAAGCAGCAGGGGGCAATCCATAAACACCCCCCACCCCCAACCCACTTCCCCGGCCAATCCCACCCCGCTTCTACGGGGGGGAGAGGAGAGGCTCGTTGAGCCGTTTTTGCCCTGGGCCCCACAACGTCAAAAGCTGGCCCTGACTTGAAAAGTTACAGTAGCTTGTTAGCTCAGAAGACAGAAAGAGGGAAAAACAGAAGAAAAAGGCCAAAGACAATCTTCCAAGTTTAACAGATTCAGAATAACAACCTCATAAAAAAAACAACCATCCGATCCTACCCTCCATTTCAACACTTTTCACCTCCACAAAAAAAAGCAAAAAAAAAAAAAGAGTGAAAAAAATTTGAGCTCAACGTTTGTAGAGGCTATAAAATCAAGGGTTCGTGTTGCATTCTCACAATAGTTACAAGTCATGAAATGACCAAAAACGCCAGGAAAACATTCGCGAATCACCATGGAATACACATCTGAAGGGTCCACGCCCTGTACACACACATGAGAAACGGTTGCTGTTTCACAGACTACATGCTTTCTTTGAATTTCTGATATGAGGAAAGAGAAGGGACCACGCCCTGAAAAGTGCACTGAATGGCAGGCGTGGCCGGGGGCGGACGGTGGGGGTAGGCGGTGTGACTCGCCGTCACCGGAGCTCACTGTACCTTTACGAGATTTGGCAGCTGGCTGGAGAGGAGGCCCTTGAACTCCTCGGTCTTCAGCGTGGCGCCTTTGTCACCGGCCGCGTCGTGGAACTGTGTGACCAGGGTGTTGATAGCCTTCTCCAGGTCTGAGTACTAGGAAGAGGAAGGGGAACACACAGTCAGAATGTGGAATTTTCCCATAGCAATGACCAAAACAGCAATCACTGTACACAAGGACAAACATATTGATGAATCTGGAAGTTGAAAAACTGGGAGTAAATATGATAATAATAATAATGTTTGAGAGGAAACTGAACACCAGGTTATACTTTAGGTGTAAAGTTATTGTTTTTGAATGATTGGGTAGTTCAGCACACAAAATGAAGCACAATGTGAGAGCAGAGCAGACTGGAATGGCCTCATGCCTGGTGTAACTCCTGACAGCATTGATAGGTGTACTATAATGTCTACATTCATTCAGAACTGCATACCAACATTTTTTTGCAGACAGGCCACCCGTCCTTACATGCATACCAAAGTATTGCACGTCTTCCTAGGTCAGAGCTCTTTCCTCACGGAGGTTGTGATTCATGCTCACAATGAAAAGGTGTGACATGAAATTTCACTATGTCAGAATTCAGTGACACTGGGGTTGCTGAATAAACAAGTACAGCCTAAATGCTGTTGGTCAGTACTGTATGACACAGCTTTAAAATAAGCAAATCGTTCTGGTCCAGGTAATATAAGGATTAGTAATATGCGTCAAGCAGTGGTCAAAATGTGTTTCGCTCTTCAAGGACAACAGTTTCACAGGCAACTACATGATTCGTGTAGTTTCTTGTTGCACGTACGCCTGACTCCCTCGTTTTTCCCAGTGATTCAAACACCTGTAATACCTGCAGGTCGAGCAGAGACAGCTGCCACATTTGCTGCTATTTACCTTCAGGGCGTGCATGAGACCGCAAACTCCAGTTGAGCAATATTGGAGGATTAGCTCAAAATCTTGGTCTTAGTGACTAACCGTCTGATTCTTTCCCCCAAAACTAAACGGATTAAGAAATGGGGAGATGGCGCCCATTCAATCGAAGACGATTTTAACGGAAACATATAAGGGGGTGTGAGGTAGTTCTTCCCAAGGCCTTTCCTAAAAGAATAAGCTACCACTCATGCTAGCCTACAATATGTTTCTCGCTGAGAAGTATTAATCAATCGTTGTAACACATTAGACATGTTCTACCTTCAGCGGTTCCGTTTTTTGAAACAGTCGTTGGACAGCTCGATGTAATTTGATTGTTTACTGTAATCGACAACCCCTAAAGCTCCATTTAGTCTATCTGCCCGTCTCTACATCTATCGCGGTTAGACGAATCTAGCGAGTTGCACAAACCCCACACCTACGGGAACGTGCTGCCCTCAGCGCGAGGGCCGCGCTGCCTCGTACTGGCTGTAGGAATGCAGAGAGTCTGATTGATTTCCCGTGGTTTTCATTTCCATCCGTGGTGGCCAGAGCCGGCCTGTGTTGTGGCGTCACGAAGATGGAAGAAAGTACGAGTACTACGAATACATGTAAATGTGTTTCACCTTCTGTCTTTCGGTTACATGCATACATACAACTCCAGAAAACGCATGTGTTAAGACTCGTGCACGCCCTGTTGGCATCCACACCCGTTTAATTGTTGTTTTAAAAAAAACGTGAATTCGACAGTTATAGAGTTGCCGCTATGCAAAATATTAACTTTTGCACATTAAGTAACAACGACTTTGTAGTCGTGAGACTGAAGCAGAACCTGTAGGTTAGCTTTCATCCTGCGAAAAAAAGATTTGAATAGTGACAACCGCAAGTATTTTGTAACAATGGTTTAATCTGAAAATATAGGGATGTGTGTTACTTTAACTCGTTGTAAAGCTACTACACTGTAAAACTGTTTATCTGTAAGAGCGTTTCAAACTTTTTCACTCTAGATAACCACAAGTGAGCTGACAACCTTGTCTAAAAAACAAGAATACGTAAATGTAGTTCTAAAACTCCTTGATGCGTTTTTGCCTGTTTTTTTTTTTTTTTACTTTTGTTTTCATGATATAAAAGAGTAGTTCCCATACCTGTTCCGCCATTGGAGTTCCTTCTTTGGGTCT
Organism: Albula goreensis; assembly: GCA_022829145.1. Classification (NCBI taxonomy): domain Eukaryota; kingdom Metazoa; phylum Chordata; class Actinopteri; order Albuliformes; family Albulidae; genus Albula; species Albula goreensis. The sequence continues at coordinate 8,967,340 of CM040743.1, read as the reverse complement.
TTCCTGATAAAAGTAAACTTTTCTTTCTGCGAAGCTCAGTAATTGTAACTTTGTTCCCTCAAGAGTTCCTCAGAGTTCCATTGCCTCTGTCATACCTTGGCCGGCGTCCCGTATCCTCCCACTCAAAAAAAAAAAAGTGCAACTGGATTCCACCTTCCGTGTCAGTCAGAGAAATAAAAGCTGTGGGGAAAACTTTCAGTGCGCTGAAATCCAGTTGTTTGGGATTGTTAGCTTAACAGGGCGGGGAACACAGACTTGCGTACACAGAACTACACGACAGCTAACTGTTAGGGTCTTAACGGTTGCTTTTTTGCAATCTAAAAAGTTGAAAGTGATCAATCTTAAACGTACTAAAGTGGAGTACATGTGCGCTAAATACATCTGGAACCTTTTAGGAATATTTGGCATACATTTCATTTAAGCAACTGCGGGGTGCAAGTTTAGACTGGCGTGCGTCATTTTCCCTTTTTATGGTTGTACTGGTTAACCCCTGCGTTCGCTGAAACACCACAAAATAATACATACCTATCTAAGTATTTGTTTATTTATCTGTATTTGCTCATTCCAAATCATACTCTTCCTCAAATTTATCTGACGATATCCATGTGCTTTGAATAATTCACCAACACAATCACATTTGGTGCCTCTTTCTTGTAATGCACTGAAACAGGGTCACTCAGAGTCATGGCCGGGGTATGTTGTACGGTTGTCCATATTTATGCTATAAAAATAATAAAACCTTAAATGCTTTAGATTGATCCAAGAGAATTTTGAGGTGGATCTTGCATCGAAAAGTGCGTCCACGGTCCACAGAGCCTTTTTAATAACTATTTAACATGCAAGTTTTCCCCTAGAAGCTCTATAACTATCAAATTATTATAGAATCACAAATGCATGTTAATAACACATACGATAGTTAATAATTACATGATAATATTTATTTTAAACTATTAGCATAAATGTTCGAAATGATTTCATATACAATGCTCTGTTTTTGCCATTAAATTTCGCATTACTATGAAACTATACGAAGTAACTGTCCACGCTTTTTACCTAGTCTCTGGATCAGCTACAGACATTTTTCACCTATTGGCTGGGACTACGAAATATTGCTGGGGCCAGATGATCCTAAATCGGCTTTTGGGCTGTAATCGAAGCACATAGCGATTCCTCATTCGGATTTCAACTCCTCCTAACGGTCTTCCTCGAAGGGGCTGGACCTGAAACAAACTGAGGTGACCCCGCCCTAGGTGGGTTTGAGAGCAACAGGATGGACCTGCTGGACATGGACAGGGACCGGTTTCTATTTGGTCACACGTCCGCAGCTAGAGTTTCGTTGCGCGTGCCGTAGGGCAGCTGCTTGTTTCTCTGTCTTTATTAAACCTGTTACTGCTACACTGCTGGCTTGTGTTTCTTCAAGATTCATAATTAGTTAATTGCAGAAACAGCTCAATTAACACATTACCCGATATAAACTTTGATCATTTTTTTAATAAATCAAGATCTGTAAAGACTATTCAGGATAAAATTACCAGCACAACTTCAACGGTCTGTTTCAGTCAGTAGTAGTTGTTCCTTTTATGGACAATTGCCTCAGATGTAGAGATGGCTTTTTGAAACTTTTCTTTACCAAATTATTTTTGAATGTTATTTTGAGGATCCTTTTGTTGCTAGCCTCTGTCCTTGAGGAAATTCTGCCTCCATGGGACGTTGTAAAATAAATAATACATTTAATAAATAAGTTATTATATTTTAGAGCGCTTAGGTCTCACAGTCGTGTTTTTGTTTTTGTTTGTTTCGTTCATCTCTAAATGAGAGATTGTGATCTTTTCGCTTCTTGGTGTCTGACGCACCATCACATACCATTCGATTTTTGGATGGTAATCTGTTCGTTGTGAACAAGGTTTGAAACATGTCCAGAGCAGCAGTGACTTCTGGGTAATTAAATTGCTTCTTTGACAATGATACTTTGTGGCGTAAGCATGCGGTATACATTGGTTAAGTTATACAGCGCGCGGCACGTCTCAAATTATGATGGACATAATTCCTGCTCTGGCAGATTTTCTAAACAGTAAACGTTTTACAAGTGTTTTTCCCCTCAGCGTTCAGAACATTATCGGCACGAATGAGTTGACACGCAAAAGCAGAAAGTAGCAAAATTAGTATGTTTTCAGGAGTGCTCCATAAGTCATAAAATAATACAAAGCTCAGATCTCCGAGAACAGAGCGTCTTAAAGAAAATTGAGGAATCAAGGATGATGACAGGAAATATCTATTATTTCTCATATTACAGGATACTAGTTCACAAGTATGAGGTATTTTCCATTGTGGACACACCACATGAGGAACAATCAACTTTGCGATTGATTCACCTTGGAGCAGAGGAAAGGTGTCTTTGACACAATCAACGAAGACACTTTGACAGCTGGAATGTTCAAATATTTAAAAGAAAGACATGTCAGTTTGAACGATTTCCTGTGCAAATGTAGGCCTAGTAATATTTGGAAGGTGGCAACCTATAGAAAGTCATGATCGGTCCGGCGTTCAGTCGAGAAGCATGATGCAACAATTTATCTTCAATGCCATTTCTGTCCACAAGAGGGCAGAGCGCCTGTCAGAACGACTGTAGGGACGTGAAGCTCCACTGGCCGAAAGCCGTGGATGCAGATATGGGGAATCCCAGCGCGAGGTGTGGCCTTTCAATCGCACACCGAAGAGTCTATTAGTGAGTTCCTGCCGAATATGGTGATATCGCTTTCCCCCAAAATGTCAACAAAAGTATTGAAGATAGAACCCAGTCCTGACCTCACCCATCACGCTGTTATCAAAACTATGGAGGAAACTGATGTATTTACATCGGGATATATCGGCTGTCAGAATCATGGTTGTGTCATTTGTTGGTCGTAAAAATAATTCACTGTGTTTACACAAGTCATTTTCCTCACAGCATTGGCCTACCAACAACTGAGAAAAAAATATGGATGCAATATCCACTCAGAGAAAAGTGCTTTCTAGCTCCCATAAAGGGTTTTCATGTGTCTTGCTGGGGGAACCCTTAAAGGTTCATCTTCGATACAGATATCTTTAAGGGGTTCTTTATGTAACCATCAGAATAAGGTTCTACAGAGAACCTGTGAATGAAATCCATATCAAAGAAGAACCTTAACGGGTTCCCCAGCAGGACAAATGAAGAACTCTTTAGGAACCTAGGAAGAGTGCATCCTACATTATAGGTCTATGGAAGCCTATGCTTGATATCCCCTAAACATTAAAGTAATAGTAAGGGACACTGGGAGCTGTATTACTCAATGGCAGCCATGCTGTGAGCTGGACAAGAAACATTTGATGTTGATAGTGCCACATACAGCCACTGCTAAAATTTGCCCTGGATTGCAATGTCATTCACTGCAACTAAACCAGCATTCATGGGATTTTATGTGTTGCTGATTTTATGATCTGAAGTGTGGATAGGTGGTGGGGTGCAGGGATAAGGCAACCCTGCTCCCAGCATGACAGAGAAATTTTTTTTTGGTTTTGTTCCATCCAGGCTTGCTTCCATTGTCTGATTGCTTTTTTAGGCGTGTTAGCCTGAATATACAGTCTGAATAATGAAATTGGTGACAGCACACCTACCTCCATAACATGGCCATCTATGCTATTTATTTAGTTATGGGGATCTGATTAAGCAAAAAACAAATACTAACAAAAACTTAAAACACAAATTGTCCTAGTTCTCCATTACCTTGGTTGCTGCTGCTGATTTTCTAGGCTCAGTGAATGGGATAAGCTGTTACAAATGACAGGAGATCAAAGAATGCTGGCTTTCCTGTGTCCTCTCAGCATCAATATAATGAAAAAATAAGCCTTGTAATAGGTAGCACTACAATAAGATGTTGATTACTGTCTTGTGTGATTAAGCAAAAATGATGGTGCTTTCTACAGAAAAATAAAATGTTTGGTTCAATTCAACATATCTCCATCAGCATAGTAGTTATGCCTATCTTTAATTTCTTGACACTACTTTTTGCCACCTCTTGCATGGAGCATTACTAAGCTGTATATATTTAACAACATGTAAAAAAAAACTGAGCCAGAAGTTGATGTGCAGGAAGCTTTTTATGAAATTGATCGCATAAAAAGGATCACATTAGCAACTATCTGCTGACTTAATGTGTGTATACAGTGTGTATGATTAAATTACAACAGAAATCTATAGTATGGATCATCATCGTCCATCACAATATGCAATTATCTGCCAGTGAGTATGGTGTGGGTATTGATATTAATTAAGGGTATCAGCTCTAATGTAAATATCTAATGTAAAAATGGGAGCCATGTTTTCAATAAGATGTAAGTGAAGTGAACGTGATTTTTTTCTGCTTTTGTTGTGTATGTTGTTGGTATAGATTATTTAGCCATTGGGGCTCTGATAGTATAATTGTAGCCTATTAATAAAAGAGGAGTGAAACATGATTCTGTGCATCATAAAATCTCCAAAACTGTAACTGAATGAATAAAGAACAAACTCTCTAGTTTATTGCATGCGTTGTTTGTTTGAAATTGGCACTACTGTTTCGGTAAAATCCTCAAGAACAAAAATTAATCATCTAATCTCCTTCAGCAGTCCACAAACGGCAAGGCCCTAAATATAGCATGCATAGTACAATGTACTGTAGACTGAAACCTGAGCACCGTGGCATCCGGGCAACGAACAGTTAACATCTAAAGAAAACCTCAGCCTGGCTCTTAGGATTACACCATCACTGCGAACTGAGAACCTCCGCCGCGGTTCGGAAGACGCTGTAGTTGATCTAATGGGCACGGGACTCATGCTGCAAGCGGGAAGACACGCTACGTACAGACAGGCTACTATTCAACAATCACCCACCGTCAAACAGTATACATCAGTAACTGCAGTTATTCGGTCGTGGAGGTAAACAGAAGGAGTAAAGCAGCACCAGCATTCTCAAGCGCGCTTTGTTTACCGAATTTTAGTTTGAAAGGGAAGACTGCGTTGTTTGTTTGTGTTGTTAAGTTAGTTCTTATGGGAATCGAGCAGAGGCACCTGCTCTGGACGGTATTCTTTTCATGCGTTAGCTACTTGTAGTTACTCTATGATTGTAGAACTCTCATTTTAACTGCACATGCATGTCCATACTTTAGGTATTCTCCCGGTAGATATTGTGCCAGGACCGTTGGCTGATCTATTAGTCTAGTGCGCATCTATTGACGAAATGAACCTGTTTACATCACGTAACTGCATGTTGATACATCGGTCAGAGTCGACGGTTGTTTCTAGGTTTAGATCCGTACTTTTTATGCTAGTACCAATAATATTAGTGTTTGAGAAAATATGAAGTAATGAAAATATGAAGACGAACCGCCACCGGTCCATGGCTCTATTTTCAACGAGGGCCTGTGTCATTTTGTTGGAGACACTGCTCACAGTGTTAATTTGCGGTACCGATTCTAAAACGCTAGCACTAGCTAACAACGGCTCTGGATGGCAGTACAGTGTCGGTTCGCAAATACTTCTGTCCGTGGACGAAGTGCCAAATTCCACGAGGAGAGAGACAGCTGAAGAAAAGCGTCAGAATACAACTGAATCAACGCCAAGAACCACTCTCCCTTTCAAAAGTAGGTAAAATTATGACTATGATAAAATAATATTCTAACAGTTTTGCTAGAGTGTATAATAAGAATTTTCTGTGAGTTCATAGGCATTATTATTGGTAACGGGTTTAAGTTAGCCTCATTTTCCTCAACTCAGGGCTGTGAACCAGTATTGCGCAACTTTGTCTGCTAAATGTTATTTTCACGAAAATATAATTTTGAGGTAATTCGAACACACAATTAAATGGGTTATTTACTGTTACTCTTTATTTGTAGGATTCAGATTTTCTCTTTTATTTAAATGTATTGCCCCTCTTTGCAGTGGTCCTTTTATTTTTGAATACATTGAGTTTACTTCCCTGCATATCTTTTTTGTGATGCCTCTTACTTTGCTCAGAATTCCCAGAATTTTCCGGGGACCCTGTTCCTTTGCTATCATCTTCTGTGGCACAAGCTGGTAAATAACAACACAGTGACTCCATTGAATGGTACAGTAGACACAATACAATGTATACAGGCAGTCAGATAGTGCTGTGGTGTCTTTGAGAAGCTAGAAATGAACCTGAGTCTGTACAGTATTCCCAGACCCAGACTTGAGGAATTTTCAATGTCTTTTTACATAGAGTGTGTGGAGCTGTGGACCATACTTGACACAGAGGAAGTGTTCACATTTCGAAAGGGGTCGGTGACAGCACATGCATTAGAACAGGCTATGACTTATGGTTTGGGGGGTGGTGTTAAGTTTTGTCCCAAGAATGTACAGGCTTTTGCTGGAACTCGGTTCGAAAAGGATTGATTCAGCTAATCTACTAATCGTAGTCTTCAATCAAGGTGTTCATTAATTAAATCTGTTATTTTATTGTTGGGTCCCCTGTCAAATGAGATTGGACACCCCTGAATTAGAGGCTACTGTTCAGCATAACTGTGCGGGGGGGGTTCTTACAAAAGAGCTGCAGAGGGTCCAGCTACATACAACTCCATACAAGTGTACATGCAAGTATTGCCATGCAAATACAGCTAACCCTCAATGGTTATTGCATATCTGCATGAAATATTTGTTTATTTTATGCAGATCTGAAGCACTCCTTCTTGATTGCTCTTATGTAATCCAAGCACAGCATGGCCTTAATGGTTTCCCACTGGGCGATCCTGCAGGTTTGATGTGTTTTAAGGGGGCCCTGCAGTCTCTTGCTCGCTCTGTAGCAATGGATTGTGGGATCCTGATGTAACTGGATTCTGTTTGGCTGTTTGTAGCCCATCTCAACAAAAGAGCGAGTGTTCTGCACTGAGCCAGGGTAAAGCCGTTTCTACCCTGCTTTACCTTAATCTCATGCAGACGGCCTGCCAGTCTGTTTTGCTGTTTTGGACTATTAGAGTTGGGTTGTGAGGTACTGCACTGTACTGTGTTCTCAAAGGAGATTTATTAGCTGGGGTCAAGGAAGGGACTGTTGCAAGACAAGAGAGAGAGAGTGTGTGTGTGTGTGTGTGTGTGTGTGTGTGTGTGTGTGTGTGTGTGTGTGTGTGTGTGTGTGTGTGTGTGTGTGTGTGTGTGTGTGTGTGTGTGTGTGTGTGTGTGTGTGTTTGTGTGTGTGTGTGTGTGTGTGAGAGAGATACGCACTGTGTCATACCTTGAATGACCATGGGAACGCTGCTCTCAGTGGGAAATGCTGTGTGTGTGGTGATGTGGCTGTTTCTGAATGATGTGTGATGAGTGTCGTGACATGAGCGTGTAGCTCAGTGTGCTGAAGTTGTGATGATCTCAGTTTGTTGCTGAGTGTGTAGCTGAATGTGTGTTAGTGACAGGGCCAGATTTTCAGCTGTCTCCTCAGGAAATCAGATTGCTTATCAATTGCAAAGGGTAATGCTGAAAAACTCTTCAAGTAACAGAAAAGAGGAATGTAAATTTGCTGCAAAACACATTTTTCCTCAGTATTCATGTAGAAGATTTATTAACAGACACCCCAAGTAAAATGTTTTTTTTCAGTATTCATTTTTTCAACGTAGTAGAGGTGTTAGGAGCTGTCTGTACTCCTCACTTAAAACAGTGTTCTAGTATTCAGTGCTTAATTTGTTGTGTTGCTTGGGTGGTAACCAATGGTTACCAGTGGTGGGCATCACACTTTCAGTATGCGGTATATGTATGATGTAATATAGCTTGGCCTGTGGAGGGGTTACACTGACTCATTTGGTTTAGCAGTAGCACCGCGTGCTGTTCAGGGGCAGTGGAGGTCAGACTCCCGCTCCAGCCCCTGAGCTTGATTTCATATCTGCTTCCTTCATTTATGACATCATTATTTGTCCTGTTATTATTAGTGCCATAAGAATTTAACTCTTGTCAAATTCATTAATTAATACTGTCATAGATTCATAAGAGCAGTCATACTACTTAAAATATAAAGACCACTTTTAAGTATGAGCAAAACTACTAGTGGAATTTCTTGAGTCACCTATTCTGTGAATGTGGTGAACCATATCGGTGTTGAACTGTTCTATTGTAGATATTAACCAAACGTGCCAATCAAGTTCCCTGGGGGTGCCTTTTCCTTCTGAACAACCCACACTGCCTTGTCATTGTTACTGCACTTCATGTTAACCGTTTCACAGACATGATTAGACCTCATTAAACCAGTCTTTATTCACTCCGAAGGGCACACCTTCACCAGGGCCGCTCTGATTGCTCACATTGTTATATTATTGTGTAATTAGCTGTAGTAAGTAGGTGTTCACTTTGCCAGTTTAGGTGAACTTCTTTGCCTAGGGGTGCAAATAGCGGTTCCCCACGAAGGAATGTGAACCTGCAACTTCTGGGGTTTTGTGTAGAGCTCCCGAAAGCTTCTTGAAAACTTGAAACATTTTTGGGGACTTAATCTGCCTCCGTCTGGATCCTGTGTTCCCCAGATGCTGGCCAGCAGAATGGGGAAGGGGTGCTGCGGCCGGAGAGGACCAAGCCTTTCGTCATGGTGCGTGGGGAGAGGAAGACTCTGAAAGAGGCCTTGCAGGTAATACAATGGTCAAAGTCCAAAACTTGACATGTCAGTGAAAGTATGAGAATTGGCTACTTGGTACAAAAAAACCCCAGTTTTTCCTAGCCAGACTGAACTGTTGTTAGCGCTCCCCACACAGACATGGAAAGAAGTAGCCTCGGCCATGTGTCTTCTCTGATTTATGTGTTGATGAGCCATAAGTATTTTTCACATATTCCTGAAAATGTGCATCTAGCACATATACAAATCCTGTTGAAACAGAATTTTGTTGTTCTGTCAATTATCAAAAAGGGAACTGTTTCCAGCATTATCACACTTAAAGTGTAGCTCATTTAGCCGCTTCCTGGTTGTTAACAATCTGGTTAGAAAAGCAGGCCCACAAAAGCAAGAAAATAAAGTCCTCTCTCCACCAGTTGTAGGCTGTGGGCTAAATGTTTTTCAATTGAAGCCGTTGCTGTCAGTGTTTTCTACATTACTTTTGTACAGCTGTGTGGAGCTTTCTGCAACCTGCTGCTAAATGACCCTGCAGCATAGCACTGACGATATTTCATTAGAGCTACAGGAAATTGCTTGACTTCCTATCTGTTATGGCAATGGAAGTCTGCCACCATAAAGCCCAACCACCTTACCCTTCGCAGGTCAAAGGTCAATGTTTTCCAAGCAGGAAGATTTGGGTAAAATTCCTGGTCACATTTGGAATGCCCCATTGCTTCCTTTATGTCATGTGAGAGGCAAAAGGGAACCCAGACAGCAAATTCCCTGGTTTCCCAAGGGCACAGTTTCTCTAAGGAAAGTGTGTGTGTGTACACCTGGACGATTGAGCAAAACACCCTCAGCTTGTATGTTGAGCTTTCACATCAAGTACACTCCCTGGATACACTGAAACAGAAAACATACACACTACATACTACATACACAATGGGGTCGAAAAGTCTGAGACCACACTGAACTTTTTCTTTGATTTTTTTCCATGTAATCCTGGAAATAAACAAAGTCTTGGGATTTTGAAAAATGTTAAACAAGATATGTTATGATCCTTAAATATTTATTAAAGAAATTTACACAAACTTATTGAGTCCATGCCAGCTGCAGTGCATACTGTCATTAAAGCAAAAGGAGAAAATACCAAAAACTAAGACATTCTGAAATTCATGTACATTTAACTTTTCACTCAAATTGTTAGTATGATTTGTAATAAAAAAAAATGGTACTACATTATAAAAGAATGCACTTCCACTAGTGGTCTCAGACTTTTGGTCCCCACTGCACACATACTTGTGTAAGCAAAATTACACAAGCTTACAAACAAGTGCGTATACTGTATGTATTGATGAACGTGCGCAAACAACAGACATACACAAGCATGTACGAGTGTACACACACACACACACACACAAACACAAACACAAAGTCTCATCATGGCCATGCATGCCCATATTCAGATGTCCATCGCAACGCTATGCAGCCCTGGTCCCAGAGTACCATAAATACTTGTGTTTCCTGTTCCATCCAAGCACATAATTGTATAATTGGATTAGTTATTAGGATAAATTAAAGCAGGAGCTGGTGTTCTCTTAGTAATCTGCATTTCATCGGGTAGTAATTATAAAAACAAGAAGATTTCCGTTGCCAGGGGATCTGGGCTGTCTGCATCAGATATAATTCATGGTGGACAACAGCGAAAGTTTGAACTGTATACTTATTCTTCATACATTTTTTAATGGACGCATAACATATCAAACAAGTGAAAACAATGAAAAGTGTGCCCATTGCTAGTCTGGATTACGTTATAGCCTTTGTGCCCCCGTATGTCCTGGGCCGTAAGCATCTGGTATAAATTGGTAAATGTACTTGGTTGACATCCGGGCCTCACCTCATCTCCCAGACCCTTATAAGTAGATTGCGTGTCCCTCTCACCCCTTGTTTGTCCTGAGTGGTCTGATCTGCTGTCGTTTTTGGGGAGCCCAGCCAGGAGATTGGCTTTCTGCAGCGCTGAGCTGTACGCCCACGTGCAGAAAACACCTGCACGCACGTGCCACACACACAAATTTAGATACGCTGATCGTAAAAGACTCTGGTGTGTCTCATAGTTGATCTGGATTAGAGTAAGAGATCCCCTCTGATCCCAGCATGATCACAGCTGCTGTGAGCATGGAGGCCCTCTGCTGCCTAGGAAAGATACCCTTCTAATGGACAGGGTGAGCTGTACGGGGGCATGGGAGGTTTAATCCAATCAGTATCCCTTTAATTAAGATAAACAGTGGAAACGTGATGCTGTGCGTGACTGCCCTCGCTGTCGCCATGTGATTTTTTTCCCCCTCCCCTCTGCTATGTGACTGGCTTGGATGGTGTTCCGTCGCTTTATGGAATCTTTAGCATGCAAGGGAAACAAAAATGATCAGAATTCATTGGACCAATCCACTGACCGACCAAAGAACCTGTGAAGAAACTGTTGACCATCAGAAAGAAAATTTTCGGGAGCATGATTAGATATGACAGCGATCAGCTTATCTCTCTGGGCAGCTGGACAGTATCAAAGTGTGCTCATGATTCAGTCTGCTGCAGCTCTTCAGGGTCTGTTTTGATAGTCCAAACTCATTGCACAAAAGCTTTTCTGTATTGAATAATTGGTGAATCATTTATTTGAAAACAAGCCTTGTGTTTTGTCTGTGACAGGCCAAAGTTTTTTTGTAACAATTTTGAATGTAACTGCTGTATTCCACTGGTGCGATTCTAATTCTGCATTTTTTAAAAATAAATACGGCAGCAATTACTGAAGGTAGCTTGCTTTATTTATGTTGCCCCATTACTTTGGACAATTATAATAGAGAACCTTAATGTTAAATCCAGATAATTAATATAATATTATTAGTTGTTGAATTTAGAATAATTATTTTCCAAAATAATTTTACTCTTATACAGAGTGACTTCACAAATGACATTTTTACACACAACCCTACTGAATCATACAGCTGTGCCCCACCTGGGAATTGTAGCTGTATCCTAAGCCCAGCTGCCTAGATATTGAACTACACTGTTGCCCCTATCACTGTGAATGGCCCATATTGCTACTGCATATTTATGTGAATCGTATCACCAGTTCTGAGCTGTGATGTGCTGGCATTTTTTGTCTTCCTATCTCTTCCTCATGCCTCATTCTCAATTACCCGTTCTCATTGAAGGACGTGTTTGCTTTTTGTCCCCTCAGGCAACTCCCAGTACTCCCCGAAAAAAAAATAATGTCACCAAAAATGTGACCAAGCCAGCTGGGTAGCTTGCCTTAAAATTAAAGACGGGCCTCTTAGGTGTTGTAGTTATTTAGATCACTAGTCTTTAGATAACTTGATAAGTTGTAGCATCCCTGGAATAGCTCTTAGCCAGCCTGATTGATAACAAAGAGAAGCAAACAGGAAATGAGCAATGCAGGTGCAACTTTTCAGGCACACTTTCCAGTTTGGTTGCGTTTCTTTTTTTTTAACGTTGTGGTTACCCGACTCTCAGTGCAGGACTCTGGCCCCAGGTTTCTGGCGTGTTTGTCCTCAAAGTGACACATGTCAGCCCACTGGTAACAGAAGCCTGTGGGCAGGGCCTCTTGAGCAGCAGTGTCTTGTAGCGGAACACTGTTAGACTGTTTCGTGGGGCGTATTCCTGCCAGGTGCCACAGACAGCTGCTTTAAACACTCACTTTGGCCCCCATTCACATCACACTTATTGTGAATCACTGGGGCAAGATTTGAAATCAGTCACTCTAAGTGGAAGAAAAAGATACAACCCCCACCCCACCCACCACCACAGACGTTCCCCCACAGATGTCACCCCATCTGATTTTCTTCATATTTTGTACACAATGTCTTCAATATACGTTTAAGATGAAGCCATGCGAAATATAAACAACCTACCATTAACATCTTTTGTGACATTTTTAGGCAATGCAATTTATACCATTTTTAAATTTTTTTTTTTTTTTAATTTAGATCATTTACAGAATTAAATGAACTTAAAACACCAAAGTCTCAAAAGTAAAACTAATTTCTCTTACTCATTAATATCACAAAGCCTATCATAACTGTTGTGCTATGTTGAAACTATGGAACCTCACTTAAGGTACTTTCATACTGTGAAATCGTTTATGAGGTTGTACATGCCTCCCATAACAACTGACATTAACATTGAGCTAGCCCCTGTCCCACATAACCTTAAAACAGCACATTCAATTTTTGTATCCAGTATCCAGTCATGAATCTCATGACTCAAACAAGTGAATCATGACTGAATCATGGACTCATGGTCTGGTAGAGAATCTGGACTTTGGCCATCAGCCTCTGTACAGTGATGCATAGTTGGCCATACCATCGCCCAGGTGGAGTTACTTAGTCACGATGCCCTTATCCAAACACTCCCTGCCATCTTCCGCTGGGCGGTCCGGCACCCACAGTCTGGCTGCGCAAACCTGCGTGTGACGCGTCTTCCCCCAGCTCATGTCCACGCAAGCCCAGCTTGTGGACTGTGACGGAGAAGGGAGTGGCGTTTGACATCACATTTCTGTGCTCTCCCTATCAACAGAGGGCGAATGCGACAGTGAGCATGGCTTGTGAATATGATTGAGTATTCAAAATTGTTTTATAGTTATGTGAAATGTTACATTAAAGCTATGTTAACTTGTACTGTAAATAGGATGCAAAGACAGACAGACATACGGAGGGAAAAATATTAGAAGGGGAATTGAGAAAATGAGAGAAAGGAGAATGGAGACGGTAGTGAGTGAGAGAGAGAAGGAAAGACAGGAGGGGGGAGGGGAGGGCGACAGACAGAAAGAATGAGAAGAGGAAAGAGCAGAGATAAAAGAGAAAAGGAAAGAGAAAACTGAAGATGGTGAAGCGTAGGGAATAGGAGCCACCTTGCTGGAGTGTGTAATGCTTCTACAAACGAGGAAGGCCATCCAAACGCAGCCTCCTGAGTCAGCCTTCAGCTCCCCTCCCTTTCCTACCCTCCTCTCCCTGCTGTCTGGGCTTGTTTTTCTCCACACCGAGCCAGGACCCCACCCATCTGTCGGGGCCTTCGCGGTCCCCAACTGGCCCCCAGCCCAGGCTGAGCTAAAACAAATGGCCCGAACGAAAAAAAAAAACTACAGTCCGTATACTTTTCTTGTACCCCGAACCCCAGAAGTGTAACATATTTCATGTATGTTCAAACATTCTGGATGAGTCCAAACAAGCAAGAATTTATTATTCACATGATCTAAACAGATACACAGTGCATGCAGAATGTATTTATTTGAATCTGCCTTGTTTTTCTTTGTGTCCCTGACACAGTTTAATGGTTTTGCAACCACTTTGCACCCACTACACCATGTTCAAATAATGAACCAACTTGGAGGACGCAGTCAGCCATTCAGTGAGAACTCTGATTGGTTACTATGTTACCATAGTTACCATAGAAAACATTTTTGTTTACAATTTGTACCAATGGCATTTTTCAGTTAACTCTTGTGAGCTGAAACTGGGAGCTGAAATTGAAGATACGCATTACACAATGATTTGATTTTCCGTAAAACAAGCAGCCAAATACTAACACGGTGCCAATGAGGAACAAGAGTACTTTAGTAACTGGATAAATACCTGATTTCATAACTTTTAATAACACAGTAGTGGAAGGGATTTAATATCCATGAGCAAGACACAGAGAAAGTACTGTGGTCAACGCCCTTCAAGCACTCTCTGATCCACGCCAGTCTAGCTTTGAGCAAAACAATAGTGATGCAATGTGAGTTCCATGAATCCGACGAGTCACTTTCGCCGCGCTGCAAACATCTCACGCACACAGCACTGCTGTGGTTTCCCAATGAGCCAAAGATGATCTGCATAGGGAGAGAACGCTGTTACCGTGGTGACCTCTGTTCCACTAACGACCAGAGAGGCAACCCTAGATCCAGAAGTGACTGAACTGGGTCAACACTGACTGGTCTCGGTCTGGTCTTTACTGCAGTTCTGTAATGGCCTCCAATGGGTTGTCTCTTCCTAAGAATGTTCCGGATTCGAGGGGCAGGGTTGGTCAGAGATGGGGTCTGTTTTCTTTTATTCAGTCGCTAAAAAAAGGGAAAAGTGAAGGATAAACAGCCCATGAGAGAAAAAGGAAATTTATTGTTCCTAAATGTAGTGCAGTGAGTTCATTCCTCACTCTGTGCGGAGTGCTCATGAAGCATTAAAGCAGCAGACGCTATTGATGATTTGTACACAGAGTAAGCGTTCTCTAGCCCTGAAAACGCACAGTGAAGTGCTGTCTTCCCCTGTACAGCTCTGCACTGGTTGCTTTTACTTAATGTATTTTATCAGTGGTAGCCTTTGCCTTCCCTTCACCATGCGAAACCCCACTTTGGAATGTGCCACTCCTCTTGCATCCCTGCTATTTCTGCAACATCCTTCACTGCTTCTCATTAGTGGATGCCCCAGCAGCCAGTCTGTTGGGTGCGCCACTCAGGACCGCAAAACAAACACCCCAAAGCAAACAAAAAAGAATGCACATTTTGAAGGGTCACTCTAGCCTGAATTCCTTCCTGATTTTTCTCCAAGAAATACCTGTATGAGAGAAGCTGAGAGTTGTGATGTGGGAATCTCGTTGGAAAGGTGATGCCCCCTGATTGGCTGAGTAACCTTATGAACAGCATCGCCACATCACATCTATAAAATATACAACAATGTACGTCACAGCACATGTGCAATCATTTTAGGAGTAAGCCAGAATTTTATTTTGTACAGTCAAAATACTGTTACTTTTACAGTCAAATGGCTTTTAATATGCAAAGTCTATTGCACATGTATACTGCACATACTTGTGGCTTATTTCTTCTTACCTTTTTTGATGTGTGTTACCTATTTTCGTCTCAAACTCTGCATATGATATGGTCGGAATTTGAAGTGTTGTAGTGACTATGGATGATAAATAGAGTGGAGTGAGGGACTGGTAATTTGAGCAGTAAGCCAAGTCTTGACTGTGTTGCATGCGTTTCATGGGGATGGTTTTCACAATGGATGGAATGTAAAAAGACACCTTTGACTGCATGAAAAGGTAGCTGGCCCGTTCCCAGATTTTCAAAAATCAGCAAGTGGAACTTGAGTTCGGTGGGTGAGTGTTATAGTGGCCCGGCTCATTCTCACCCGGAGTGATTTTCACCTCACACACCCAGGAACACCGTAAATGAGTGACAAGCTGATGTCACTCATGTGTGCTATTCTAAAACATCAGTTATGCTCTTAACATTCACGTTTTGGGATTAATGTGATTTAATGTCACTCTTTGAGACTGTTGCAGCATAATTTTGTATACAGCATAACAATGGTCTCTTAAGATATTGTAGAGGAGCAGAAAAGTTTGCCAATGGCTATATACAAGCCGTGTCTTCATGAGATCAAGACTAATGAGAATCTTGTTCTCTCTCTCCACAGAATGGTCACCCAGAGAAGCTGCAGTGCGGGTTTGAGATCGGTGGCAGTGAATATATGCTGGATCTAGAGAAGAACAAGTGAGTACAGACCTTCTGTTTTTACATTTCCTTTTTACATGAAGCTTCTGATTTGCATAACCACCAGCACTTCCTTAACTTCCCCACACCAGTCATATATCGCTTATGCTATCGGAAGAAGAAAAGTTAACACATGAAGTGTAAACGTTAAGTTAAGCAGGTGTACAGTCAGTGATGAGACGGATTTTATTGGGCTGAACCCTTATTCATCCCTGCTGAGGCTGCATCAGTTTTGGCTTATGAATGCAGACCCCAGCCATAGCTAGTAAAGACGTAGCTGGGACTCGAGCTGCAACCGAGCTGCAGGATCCACAGTGTCACCACAGATGCGCATTTCTCCTGTACCTGTGGAAACGTTGCACTTCATTACATTTCCCTAAGCGGGTGCCTTTATGTAGCTCGCATTTTACTTCCTGTCCGTTTAATCTTTGGGTGTGTGCTGAGGGAAACCAGGCTGGGCATCTTTCCCATTTGGTAAAATGGCAATGCAACACCTGGGTGGAACCCACAAGCTTTTGTGTTTAAAGTCCAGTTCCTTCAGCATATTTAAAAATACACACCCCTTGCGAATATTGTTGTTGTGTGTGTTTCTCCGAATTGGAATGTCCAGTTGAACTTTCGGTCGGTCGCATCATTGCAGTTTCTCCTCAGTAAATGGAGGGGAGGGCAGAGCAGGCTTGCGTTCTCTTCCCTCTTGGCGTCTCTTCACTCTGCAGTCCAGCAGCTGAGCTGCGCGGTCATTTCACACACAGCTGGCACAGGCTTTCGTCAGGCGCACAAACGGCCCCGATGGAAGTCTTTTGTGGGAAATGAGATGCGGGCAGCCCCGCCAAATGAAACACGCCCTCCCTGGATGCCGCTACCACAAACTATCTATTTGCAGCTTGATCATGAATATAGACTTGGCCTTGGCAATAAAGACGGTATCTGTCAGTGCTTACTACAGCCTGTCAGGTCATGCAGCAGTCAGAGACCCTTGGAGTGTAAAAGTCCACGTTTGACGCAGTGCTGGATGCTCTCTAGACTGTAGGTAAATGTGGAGCCCAGATGGGCTGAATAGCCTGTCCTTGTCACCGTGTGCTGTTGTGCTCTAATGTTCTTATTGAACACGGACATGACAGAACTTAACCGACTCCCAGGGGGTCCCGCTGGTGTCACCCAGGGTCACAGCTGGGGAATTTACCGTAACCTCTCCTCCGTTTCTTCCACAGAGATCTACTGCCCAGCCCGCCCGCCGTATTCTATTACCCTGCCAACAGCCCTGGGGTCACCCAAGACCGGAGCCCAGTGGTGAGTGACAGCCTCAATACCACTCTGATATTAGAGTGTCTGTCTGCAAAGACAAAGGCACGCTTTCACACGTGCTGCATGTCTGCCCTGCGTGATGTTACGTTTACATCTGTAGTTTAACTCTGTCCACTTGGCTCCTCTCATCAGACATGTTTTGTAGCTATATGTTGCATCATGTAGTTTGAATTTAATTACAGATGTGATGTATGGGGAGTTCCTTTTCAAAACTGATTCAGCAAATTCATGCGTTACTACTCTCCAGGTAAAATCAGAAAGTCAGGTTGTCTGGAGTGGACTTTTAATTGAATAATAAGCAGAAATCAGATCATGATTCTGTGTAGAGGAGGATTGCCACCTTCTTATTGGTAACTAAATGTATGGCTTTAATTAGATTTAGACACCAATAACAATAGTTCCTCCTGTTTTTTCGCAGAAAAAAAACTTGAGTATTATGATTGTAATGCATGAAGTAAAAAACTTTCTGTGCCTGACAGTTGCCTCGCTGCCTTAGATAAAGTCTCCTTGAACTGTCTTTGGCTGAGTAGTAAACAGGAGATTCCATCTGCCTCCCATAGAGGAAACTGTCTCTGAACATGTGGTGTAAAGATGCTTCTCTGTGAGGCATCTGAGCGCGCCCGCTGTCTGACTCGCCCTGATGCTCCAACCTACTGAGTGATCACTCCCTTTCTCTCCACCCCCTCACATTTTTCTCTCTTTCTCTACTCTCTCTCACCCTCTCTCTCTTTCTCTCTCTTCATTTCACTCCCTTTCTCATTCTCACCCCCTTCCTCTCTTTAACTCCCTACTGCCTGCTTCTCTCCCTCCCTCCCTCCCTCCCTCCTTATCTTCCTTTCTCTCTTTCTTTCTTTCTTTCTCTCTGTTTCTCTTTCTTGCTGCCATCTCTCTCCCAATCTGAAACTCTCCCCCTGCTTCTTAATTTCCATCCACTTTCTCCTACCCCCCTTGTTCTCCCTCCTGTTTTCCTCACTCCCTCCTTCTCTCCCTCTTCCCTTTCTCCTCCGCTCTCTCACCCCCCCTCCCTCACTCTCGCTCTCCCTCCTGTCTCCCTCACCCTCCTCCCCCCCCCCCCCTCCTCTCTCTCTCCTCCCCTCTCCTCTCTCCCCCTGTTTCCCTGCACAGACACACTGTTACTACCATGGCTTGGTGCAGGGGTTTCCCCAGTCCAGAGTGGCCCTCAGTACCTGCTCAGGCCTGAGGTGAGTTCTGGAGCAGGCCCAGGCCCATATGGTCTCCAGCTCCGCCAGCCCATATATCACTGGAGCTGCACTCAGATGGGCACAGCATGGAACCAGAACTTTACTTTACCAAAGCACGTGGGAGCTGCTTCTGCAGGGGAATAAACATAGGGAGAGTGTTTGGTTCAATCTTACAATACATATGAGAAATGGTAAAAGATTGTATTAATATATGAAATGCAAAAATAAGAAAGTTATAGTAAAGTTACTATCCTACTCTGTTGATGCATTGAGTATAAAAGTGCACAAATTGGTGTGTCAGGGTAAACCATTTTCCCTGACATTCCTTCTGATCAGTTAATATATAAAATATCAAATAGTCTTCAGTGTAGTTTTTAGTGTGGTGTGATGATGAGAGAGGGTCAAAGCAAAACCCTGCCCTCTGAATTACAGACCACCTCCTTTTGCATCAGGTCGCAGCATTGACCCACCCCAGGGTTCCTCCAGAGGGAATCAGAATGGTGCTGCTGGTTTACGTTTCCCTGTATAGCACCTCAGGGTACAGTTAGCCATGTCGCTTGATTTGCCTTTGAACCTCAAATGAACTGAAAATGAAAGTGTAGCTGTTTTTATGGCAGTGATCATATCGGCTAGTTCAATGTACAATGTAAAGTAGAATCTGAGTAGACTGCTTTACCCAGTCAAAGCCCAATTCAGTGGCCCTCATTTGTGTGTTTGGTGCTTAGGTAAGACCACTGTAAGTTCAAAGAAAAAGCACAGTGGGCAATGCAAGAATATGGTATAAATAAAGCACGCTGTAACTCTGATCTTCACAGGGGGGTGGTGGTGATCAATTCCACCCTGAGCTTTGAGCTGGAGCCGGAGGATGAGGAGGATGCAGACAGAGCAGAGGAAGAGGCAGGAGCGCGGAGCAGAGGGATGGGAGAAGGGGTGCACGTGCTTCACCCCACCCAGCGGCTGGGGTCTGGGGCAGGGACCTGTGGAGTGTCCCATCATGCCCCAGTACCTCCAAAAATTCCGGCCCAGATGCACAGAGTGAGGGGGGGGGGCTTTGGCCTGGGGGCAGGGGGCTGGGTTTGCTTGTATCAAGAAGTAGAGTCAGACAGTCCTAACTCATTTCTGAAGTAGCTTTTAACACATCCTTTTCTCTCTCTCTCTCCCTCCTCCCTCCTCTCTCTCCTTCTCTCTCTGTGGACAGAGCAAGAGGGACATTTTGAGAGAGACCAAATATATTGAACTGGTCCTGGTGGTTAATCACAAGGAGGTAAGAGTATGTTACCTCCTGCAGTTTTCAAGGTGGCATGCAGTATATGATATTCCCATCTTACATGTAGGTTTGTTGTCTGTTATCCAATTGAACCATTGGAAAGTGTGAGCAGAAATATGGTTATTAGTTGAGGCATACGATAAAACAGTGCATATCAAAAACATTAAACTCTTAATATAAAAAAACAAAGTGTTGACAGACAGTTCTATGTGTGTGTGTGTGTGTGTGTGTGTGTGTGTGCATTCATGAATTTGTGAAATGTGTGTGACTGATCTCAATGTGTGATCATCATTGAGCTGTTTTGTATTATGAGTTTCTGGTTCCTTGCCTAGCCTGACCACTGTTCTGCGTTACACAGTGTTAATACACTGAGGAGGCACATGATGGTTCTCTTCAGTTAGGTAACAAAACTTGGAGCAACATTCATGGCAAATAGTGGGAAAACACAGCCACCTTTTAATCAGCTCTCTCCATCGTGTTTATACAGCCTTAGACCTGGCACAATCTGACCAGGGATGTGATTTCCTCCATGCTCCATGAACAGATACTGGAAACAAGGGTGGCTGTCAGATTTCCGGCAGTAAAGTCAAATTGTGGCTGTGGAAAACAAAAGCAGCCCCAGGTCTGGACATAACAGGCCCAGCCTAAAGAATGCAAATCTTTTGGCACAGCGCCCTCTGCTGCCTCTGACCAGTATTACCTCCACAGCATTCCTTGATCACCAGGGCAGGGAGGGGCTGGCTGCAGGCCCTGACGGTTGTAGTCCAGCAGGTTTTCCTGTCTCCCTCAAAGCGCCAACTCTCTCACAGCTGCGACAGGAAGCTAAACTGGTTCTCTTTGTTAGTGTTAGGTTGAAACAAGTTGCTGCTGTGCCATAGCTGTCATCTGGAACCGGTATTTTTCAGAGAAGTAGGCTAGCAACTGAGCGTGTGCAGAAACAACATCATGCACAGCGGAACAGTGTGAAGACACAGAAATGCTGTAACACGCAATAATGACAAAAAACTGTCTTTGTTTCCGCTAGTACCTGAACTACGAGAAAAACAACAAGACTATAATCTACCGCATGCTGGACATCGCCAACCAAGTTGACTGGGTGAGAAATCTTACACCGCTATACTAGTTATCAGCGAATGGGGTATGAATGACAAAAAGTATTTGGAGTTACAGTTAGCAGTCAATCATTGCCTTGTTTGAACATTCAAAAGGTTTTTTTTTTTTTTTTTCGCAAAACAAATGCAGTGATTGGTTAAAATAAGTGTTACTGGTTAACTCCACCCACTTTTGTTGTCCTGATTACCTCATGCTACCATGACACTTTCAGGTGTGCTTCCAGTCTGTAAGGACTCTGTAATGAAGGTTAGTTAACATCAGATATTTCTGAAGCTAATCTGCTCAGAGGCTCATGTCCAGAGATAGGATGCAAAACATTTGCTTGGGCAGGGTTTAGCTGCAAGCCTTCATTTATACAGTTTGATACTATCCTCATTCTGCAGTCCTACCAGGATCTCAGAGTGCGTTTCAGTGAAGGAGATTGGGTAACATTACCCCAACTCAACTTCGACCAATGTGTAGATCCCCATTTTGTTGGGTCTTGTTTGTACTGTAATTTTATAAAGCTTCCAGAATACAGGTGGGAATTTACATGGGACATGCTAATACCTCCTCCCTCACTCTACCCCTCCTCCTCCATGTTCTGCTGTGATTCTCATCTCCTCCTTTACTTTCACATTTTCCTACTACTCCTCTCTTCACTTGTCCCTCCTCTCTCTGATCCACTCTCCTGCTGTCCTTTCCCCTCTCCGGTCTGTCCTCTCCGCCCCTCCTGCAGTTCTACAGGCCCCTGGGCGTGCGGGTAGCCTTGCTGGGTCTGGAGGTGTGGAATGATGGGGACAGGATACAGGTGGATGGCAGCCCCGCCGACACCCTGGACCGCTTCCTGGACTGGCGCGCTCGTGAGCTTCTGCCCCGCCTGCGCCATGACAACGCCCAGCTAGTCCTGTGAGTCCCGTCACCATGGCGCCAATCACTGCACCCTGATTGGATGGCCTTGGCATGTCCAGAAGTGTAAAACAACACCCTGTAGATACAAATGAGTCTGACCAATGGTTATGAGCTGGTGATAGAGTAATAGAGTTTACATTACAGCACTTTCTGTTTTGCTGGGCCACCTTCCAAATCAGCAGAACATGAGGGTGTAGGTAAATATTATTTAGAGTAGATAGAAGCACATTTTCACACACACAGGCATTAGCGCATGCAACAGCTTAGCTCATGGTAGAACCAGATTAGTCAAGACCAGATCTGAAATAGCACTGGACTGTAGGAAAAATAAGCACTTGGATTAGAGGGCTGGCCGGTCGTCAAATTAAATTTCCTTATTTGAGTTCCCTGTGTTTCCAGGGGTGATGGTTTTGATGGTCGCACTGTTGGAATGGCCTCCCAGTCCTCCATGTGTTCTCCAGGGCGGTCTGGAGGGATCAGTGTGGTGAGTGAATCAAGGTTCCCCTTCCTGTGGTTCCCAGGCATTATTTTCTGCCCAGAAATCTGACTGTACCTCATTCAGATTCACCAACATTTAAACAAAAGCGCTGCGAAGAGGTTTAGCCACTGAATCTCGGAGTAGTTGTCATCTGGAATGGTTCAGTCTCTCTTTGAGCTCATTTCCATCTACACAATTTAGCTTAAATAAATATTTTGTGAAAAGCGAGATTTTTTGAAGTGTAAAAAAAAGAAGGAAGATCCAGGACAGGAGGTTAAACATTCATAATACAGTCTCAATCTCTTTGTTACAATCTTTGTTTCCTGTTTCCTGTGTATGCATGCATCTCATCAGACTGGTCCTTCCTTCAAGCACCTGGCAAAATATCTCCACAATAGTGCAAATGATACAAAAATTACAAATGACTAATGTCAGTCTCATGAAGGTCACATTTTAGGGGCCTCCAGGTGACTCACGGATTGGAGGCTTATGTTCACGGTGCCCTGCAGCTGGGTGTTTGAGTCCTAGCCCCAGTATTATCTACGGTATCCAAAAAGTCAGCATTGGAAAAGCAGCAGTTTTCTCAGGGAAAGATAGTGGTTAAGCAGGCTGAAGTCATCAGTCTCATGTCCATCCAGTGGCTACTCCTTCCCCTGCCATGGGCAGAGTGTACACCTACCTCGCATATACTGACTACAAGCGCATTAACTAAGTATATGTTGACTTCATGTTTTTTTTATTTACTCGTCTGCTTTTATTTTTTTTTCATTTTTCTGTAAAGCACATGGAATGGCGCTGTGTGTTCGAAATGTGCTATATAAATAAAGTTTATTATAATTATTATTAATTTGTCACATTTGCACTGCCCTTTTTTTTGTGTTTTTTGGAAAAGACCAACTGTGGTGAGCTGATATTTTTTTCAGATTTTTTTGTGTTTGTGACCACAGGACAATCTGGTCAGCGTTCTGGGCGTGGCCTCCACCGTGGCTCACGAGCTGGGGCACAATCTGGGCATGCTCCATGACACTGCCGACCGCCGCTGCCAGTGCAAGATCTCCGCCCAGCAGGGGGGCTGCATCATGGAGCCCTCCACCGGGTGAGTGGGCATGGTCAGGGCAAGGATGGGGGCCAGGGGGTGGGGGGCGGTGGGACAGGG
Source organism: Albula goreensis (assembly GCA_022829145.1). NCBI lineage: Eukaryota > Metazoa > Chordata > Actinopteri > Albuliformes > Albulidae > Albula > Albula goreensis. The sequence goes on along the minus strand of CM040743.1, from coordinate 8,943,812 downwards.
AAGAGAGATGACTGGAGCTGGGTGGGTAGCAGAGAAGGGTTCAAGTATTGATTTTTTTGACTGATGTTAAAGTGTACAAAAATAACCTGTGTAAAAAAAAAAAAAAAAAAAAAAAAAAAGTTTGCATATTACATATTATTATTCCTTCCTCTGTCTAACTTTCACTTTTTTCTTCGGCTTAGAAGGTGATTTGAACATCTTACATCGAAAGATACAGTATTCCTCAAGATAATTGTTATTAACTGTAGCTTGTACTATGTGACTGTGCCAGCGTAATACCCTTTACTACATGTATCTTTAGTGTAACAACTTAAACCATGTGTATCTTATAGTTTAATATCCTATACTATGTGTAATTATGTGTTACCATTTAGTGTAATACTGCGTTAATCGTTTTGTGTAATACCTTGTACTATGTGTATGTTTTAGTGTAATACTTTGTGCTATATTTATGTTTTCGTGTAATACCCTGTACTAGGTACCTTTCTTAGAGCTATAGCCTTTAACCCCAGTGTGGGCACATTTTAAAGTATTATAGTCAGGTGTCACCGTGACCCGCTCTTGGCCCATTCCTGTGTGCTGACGCCCCCCTCTCCCCCACTCAGGTTCATGCCGGGGCAGATGTTTAGCAGCTGCAGTGCGCGGGACCTCTCTCTCAGTCTGCTCCACGGGGGCGGGGCCTGCCTCTTCAACGTGCCCCTGCCCGAGAGGCTGCTGGGGGGGCCACGCTGCGGAAACCTGTACGTGGAGAAGGGCGAGGAGTGCGACTGCGGTCTGACGCACGTACGTACCGCGGATGGTGGGCGATAGTTCGGATCCAGTTAGGCCATACCTGGAGGTGGTGGGGTGGGGTTAAATCACCATACAGTCATAATTCAGATTTTACCTTTCATTAATAGCTCAATTACCAACTTATATTATTCATTATAAATAGAAATATGGTGAACCTAGTAGCTCTTAGAAACTCTGATTTTCTAAAAAAAAATAAAAGTAGATTTAATAAAAAAACCTCTTGACCACTGCTGTAAAGGAAAAATCTAATATAATAATGTAAACACTAGATGGCAATAGTGTCCTTCTGTATCTGGGCCATTTGTAGAAGCTGTTGAAATTTGATTTATAAGCAGTGCTCCAAAAGTGTCAGGCTGCTGTACAATGCAATATATTGTTTTTGTTTAATGTGCACCTGTTTGTGTGTGTGTGTGTGTGCGCGCAGGAGTGTAAAGATCCCTGCTGCAACGCTGCCACCTGTAAGTTGGTTCCGGGGGCGCAGTGTTCCTCTGATGGCATCTGCTGCGACAGCTGCAAGGTAACACCACGTCTCCCCCTCTATCTCCCTGTCACTGGCTCTCTGCTAAGAGCCCACAGAACCCCCTACTCAAAGAAAACATGCAAACAACTGTGGGCACTCTCAGTGTTGACACATGCTTCATTACTATGTGTAGTTTATTGTTTCCTCGTCTTCTCCACCCAAACTGAGCCATAATCGTTTTTTAACAGAGTAAATGTGTACCATAGACTCTGGTCAGCATGCTGGGCGTGGCCTCCCGAACACATAGTGTCATTTCATGTGCTTTACAGAAAATAAAAACAGACAAGTAAAATAAACCATACACATGATATCACTTCTTTCCACTTTACCCAATAGGACATATACTACATTTTCTGGATTATCTTGATTAAAGTGATTCTGCATTTTTGGGAATGATGTCACACCTCTGAGTTCTCCCTTGCCTTTCTGTCCCCCCCCCGTCTGTCTGTCTCATCCTCACTCTCTGTACCACGCCTCTGTCCCTGCCAATTCCCCATTCCCCTCCCAATCCCCCTCACTTTAGCTGCGGCCAGCGGGGTGGGTGTGCCGGGAGCCGCTGGGGGAGTGTGACCTTGCCGAACACTGCACTGGATCCTCCCCCACTGCCCCCCCAACGTCTTCCTCCAGGACGGGCAACCCTGCGAGGGGGGCGGGGCCTACTGCTCCAGCGGCTTCTGCGCCAGCCTGGACTCCCAGTGCCGTGACCTTTGGGGCTCCAGTGAGTGGGCGTGGCTGAGTTACTGTGTGTCCAAAAGAGAGCTGAGCCAGCAGACAGACCCTTCTCCTTCGGGGGGGGGGGGGGGTGGGTAGGGCTGTTCTGGACATTCTGGAGACCCAATCAGATACTAAACTTCCTTTCTGTAATGCTGAAGTCAAAATGTTACAATTTGATACAGCGGATTAATATTCATGGAGGGAGGATACTTGTCCGTGAGAGTGCTTATTCATGAGCAGAAATTTAGCACCAGAAACTTCTATGTACAATTCTTTTTTATAGGAAGTAAAGAAGGTAGGAGGAAGTGATGATATGACCATCTGGTTAGCCTGTTGAATGTGGCTGCAGTGTGGGTCTGGCTCATCGGTGTAACTGTGCAAAAGTGGAAGCTGTCCAGTTTAATTCTCTCTCCATCGGTCTCCTCCTCTCAGACTCAACTCAAGCTCCGGAAGTGTGCTTCTCCTCCGTCAACAAACTAGGCAACAAATACGGCAACTGTGGCCGGATGCCCAATGGCACCTATGTACCTTGTTCAGAAAGGTGAGTACCATTACTTTCACCTTAAACCAAGCTGCTATTCATGTCCAGGTGTTTCCGCTCAAAATGTATTGTGTGGAGCATCTGAAACATTTGCCATTGTAAAGTACTGCAGTAGAGTGATATTAATTCAATATTTTATTCATTATTTTGTTCTTTTTGTTTTAGATATGCTGCTGTTACTCTGTAACTGTCATTTACAGTTCAAAATGTACATGGTTGTAATATTTATATAGCTTTATATTTATATACTGCATCTATGTCTCCATAGCATCAGATTTGAAGCACTATATGAATAACACATACTTAGCTAAACTTATTTCCCAGACCTAAACCTGGAAGTGTTATGAATACATTAAGTTAAATATAAAACTTGAATAATAATTGGTCGTATTCAGTGTATCATATCTGAACTAATGGCTGTGCTATGACCGCAGTGTGGGCAGCGAGAGGGTAGGGAAGCCAAACTGACCTGGTGCTATGACCTGGTTTTACTTCCTGAAACAGTGACGTGCATTGTGGGAAAATCCAGTGTCAGGGCGGAAACGACCGGCCTCTCCTGGGGACCAGAGCCCAGATCCTCACAACCACAGTCCGGCGCAACCAAAGCGAGCTCATTTGCCGTGCCACCTACTTCGACCTGGGTGATGACGTTTCGGACCCGGCGACAGTGGCAGAGGGCACTGCCTGTGCCCCGGGCAAGGTGGGCTTATCCGCCGCTATATTCCTCTGATTTCACATTCCTGATTCATGACTGTAATGAGAGTTCATCTATGGCATCTCAATATCAGGGTCTGTACAGTTGTACAGTTATTTAAATGTGCTCCAGGACTTGTATTTGAAGTTCAGTTCTACCACTTCACTTAATGTTGAACACTTTCAGTCGAACACTTCCGCTCAGACATAGATTTTTAAGATGAAATTAATTTTGGGTGTTATGTCATCAAACACCTAAATCAGATAAATAGCAGGAGTGTAAGAACTGTGATGAGCCCCAGCATTTGTTCCACAGGCATGTTTAGGAAACCAGAACTTTTTGGTTAAATTTGAACCCCTCAAGCGGGTGGGGAGTGCAGCTGCTTCAAACAGTTCAGTGTTTGTTTATTGTTGTGGAGAGCTGAAGAGGAAGCGACAGTCAACCAAAGCACACCCTCACATCTCAATGGCTTTGAATATTTATTGTATGACCACACAACAACTTTACATCACGTTCCAACATTTGAAACATAACAGAGTTCCCAACATGTGAGTCATAACAGTTTTTCCAACATTTGAATCATAAGAGTTTGAGTTCTGGGGTGAAGGAAATAGGAAGAAGAGATGCTTGAGTATCCCTTTTGGTTCTGATGTCATTGATGGCTTTGTAGTCCACTTGTTTACAAGCTTAAACTGGCTCCTTGTTGAAAGTAAACAATAACAACATGCACAAAAGTACAACCTTCTTGTGCAATAATAATAGCTGCTATCTTGTGCCTGTGCATATGTCAAGATGTACATTTTTTGCACTTTTTCCCCTCCAAAACAATACACATGTATTGACCCTCTGTCTTTTAAAGGCTTCAATAATTGTTTTTGTAGCTAGCTACATCTCTTGACAAATTAGACTATTCAGTGCATCAGCAGGATATAAGAAGAAATTAAAAGCACCACACGATAATTTATTCTGCCAGACATGATTACTGTTTTGGAAATGTTGTCAATCAGTGTTGATGATGATGCCATCGAACGATTGCTCCAGTCAAACATATTGTTAATGTGTGGTTGGTGTATTCATCAGTCTTGATGGTTTGATTGTGGTTGGTGTTTGTTTTCCAGGCCTGTGTGAACAGGAGGTGCCGGGATGTGGCCGTGTTTGGTGTGGAGGAATGCCAGAGGAAGTGCAACGGTCACGGGGTGAGAGACAGTGGGGAGGATATGAGGGGTGGGTGTGGCCACTGTAAGGCTCGGTGAGTGGGGTCGTGGTCCCATACATAGCGGTTTTATGTCCTGCCCTACTATTGCAGGTGTGCAACAGCAACAGGAACTGCCACTGTGACGTGGGCTGGGCCCCCCCTGACTGTAAATACTCAGGCCATGGAGGCAGTGTGGACAGCGGGCCCATCAGAAACCCCAGAGGTACCCCACATTCTCACCAGACTTCACAGCAGTGCTGGAAACTCTCTTTAGGCAGTAGGCAAAAAAAAGAGCCAAGACAGGCCGAATTTCCTCTTTTCACCAACAAACATTTGTGTGTTCTTATGCTCATACGTGACTGAAGCTAAACCAGCAAAATCAGTAGTCGTTCTGTTTTACCCACCTTACTGTACAAGTGGTACAAGGAAATAATCAGCGCATTCTTTCTTATTTTAATTAAGAGGCCCATATTTGAGTGACATGTTTAAAGAGAAATACGTTAAAAACATTCATTTTGGCTTGGAAGGAGTCGGTGTGAGCAAATGTTTTCATACATGTAGACCATGGTCAGTAAGCAGCGACTGTGTGGCTAACGTCAATAATCAATGAATATGGTATGCAGTGTTACAGATAAATCTCTCAGTAATCTGTAATCTACTGTTGTTTCTAACCTGTACTTCCCCCTGGGCCCCCCACAGGATCTGATGCTACAAGAGTGGTCCTGCTTGTCATTTTCCTCGTCGTCCTGCCAGGGGTGCTCCTCTTCCTACTCATCCGTTACCCCCGACTACGTCAACGTCTCCTCTGCCTCCACGGCGGCCCCTTCGTCAAGGGCCCGAGCCGCCAGCAGAGCCGGTAAGATCCTCTTCCCCTCACACCCACAAGTGTTACCCTCCTTCACCACATGCATGGATATATTTGTGTGAGTTTACTCAATGCAGGTTAATCTCACTGCAGATGTAATTGCACATGAAGCGTATCTTGCATTAGTTGATCGATGTTCCAGGTGTACTAAGTTGTTTTAATTACCAGTGCCTCACTCAGTCAGAGAGAGCATTTGTGAGTCGGTATGCAGCACACAACAAAAACAATCAGGCCAGCAGTGTCAGTTCAAGGCAATTGCATAGATTTTAACATCATTGTATAATGTTAGCTGTTTGCTATCAAAATAAGTGAAAAAGCAAAAATGATTCAACTAAAACATGTGAACAGTGGGCTATCTAGTTGATCTGTGTCCTCTAGTTGACCACCAACCTAAAATCTTAGTTTCACTACAGTACTAGCCTGGACTGGGGACAAACCCATGACCTACTTTTTGGCTTTGCTGATTGGCTGATTTGAAGTCTGTGGGAAAGACCAAGGCTCCTTAACACTGTTTTGACCACCACCCATAGTGGTCAAATGAACAAACGGAACTTTGCAAAGCTAGTGCCTCAGCTGCTCTAGAAATGACTTCAAACATTCACCCTTCAGCACAGAATGAAGGTTATAGTAAGATGTTTGCTCATTCGATACAACATGCAACATTGTCATTATCGCGCCTTTGCTTCCACCTCGATGATTCTCAAACTTATATTTTTAATCATTTTTGTGGAAAAAAACTGCATGTATAATGAACTTGAGCACACTATTGCATTCAGTTGTTCTGAATGTCAATGCAAAGCGTACGAATGAAAAGAATTTACCAGAATGTACCTCAACCCTTCTCATCATCCACAAGCAGATCCCGGTCTTTCATGTACTTCATTCATATATGATTATTAAAAAAAGTCAAAGGCACTTTACATAGCGAAGCTAACTGAACACACAGAAACAAATACAATACAACGGAAACAGAACAATTCAATAAGATAGCATTGACAAAAACTTTTTGCCTCACTAATCAGCTGGCTTTTAAAGCATGTCATAAAAGCGGCCGACTGTGCTGGGGGCTCAGAGAGGGCATATATTACCTGTGGGAGCTTCTCGGGAAGTGACATTGAGGTACGATGGCCTTGTGCTCCAGGACCCCGGCTTCAGAGCGAGCGGACACCGGGAGCGGAGACCAGGTCCAGCCATTGAGGTCCCAGGTGACCCCCCAGAGTGAGATTCCCCTCTCTCCTCCATCTGGCAAGGTATGGTCCCCCAAAAGAAGTGGTCACTTTTTTGCTACTGACCAGTTCTGGCTCACCTCAAACATGAACGTCATCTTACCTGCACTGTCAAGCATGTGCTGTCAGTCACCGACTCGAGTGAACCAGTTAAAAGCTTTTGGCGCTGACAACACACTTCAGTAAAAGCACTTCAGCTGTGTGTATTACGAAACTTTAAAAGAACTTCTCTGCAGCATTCTCAAATGCATGTGCAAGTTAAGGTAAGGTAATCTTTATTATTCCTGCGGGGCAATTTTTTGCACAGCCAGCAGTAAATACAGTCATCATCAACAATCAAAGTACATCAATCAACACACAAACAAATTTACATGAAAAACATGGAATTACATAATATTATTCAAAAGGCCAATACAAGCAGGGGTAGCAATACAGCAATGAGTTCTTACATCTATTGGTCCTTTATTTTAGATTATATCTGCCACCAGAAGGAAGCAACCTGAACTCGCTGAACAAGGGGTGGCGAGGGTCAGCAAGGATCGACTGGGCCTTCTTTGTGACTCTGACTTTGTGCAAAAACGGGTTAAAACCAACAGGGTAGCGCACAACGCACAACTGCTGCTGCTTGTGGCCATTAGACCAGCACCATCAGTTTGCTAAAGTTTTATGGGGTACCGTTCATGCAGTAATGCAGACTATATTGTGTGACTGGATTCTGTTTGCTTGGTGGTTTTGGCCTTGTGAAGGGTCTGTCATGTAGTCAGCAGCGGAAAATGGTCACTTTCCATTATCTGGATATTTTAGTGTGACTGAAGGTTATGCATGTTGTGTCTGCAGTTTGAACTTGAGAGTGAGTAAGTGACCAATCTTGGTGACAAAGCTGAAACAGCTTAGCGATTGGTCATTGGTGATGATGTAAAAGGTGTGGATGTGTGTAATTTGATTCCTACCGAAACTAACAGTTGCAGTGGCTCTATTGTATGTATTAGTTCTCTCTTAAACGGTTTCCCCTGACGCTCTGATATTTTGACTGTTGAGCCAGTGCACCAATGAGAATCCTTCTCTCCTTCAGTTGTAATAGCTTGTCTGCACCATTGTATAAATATTCCATGTAATACTGCATGTTTCTGTTTCCCATTGCATGAGTTTAACACCGATGGAACATCCAGCATGAAAAATGCAGATGCGATTAATCTAAACATTAACCAAATGTACACACGTAGAACAACTGTATCAATTAGCCATGAAGAAATCGTGAAGCATGGTACAAACAAATATAAAAGCAGGGTCGTAACAAGTAAGAAAGCACATTTTTAACAAACACAGAAGCTTAGCGCTAACAAATACAACAGCCATGGTGCTTGCAAACAGAAATGCACAGTGCAAATATGAAGTACCGGTAGGTTTATAACAAAAAGAAAAGTGCAGTGATAACGAATAGAAAAACAGTGGTAATGAATTGGAAAGCACAGTGCTAACAAATAGAAAAGTATGCTATTAGCAAGTAAGAAAGCACACTGCTAATGAACAGAAAACACATTGTTAATGAATAGAAGAGCATAGTTCTGAGGAAAAGGAAAGCACAGTGCCAATGGTGGTTTTGTAAAAAATAGGAAACCACAATGCTAAGAAATTGAAAAGCATGGTGATGTAAACAGAGCATGGTTTTTATAAATTTAAAAACACAGAGCTAGCAAATAGAAAAGAACAGTGCTAACAAATACAAAACCAGTGTACCAGCGTTTGAACCATACCCTGTACTAACTCAACTCAGTTGTTTATGCCTGTAACCAGCTTAGGAACAGAAGACGTTTCTGGCCTTTCCTCCTCACGTGGGGACTTTTACCCTATTTTCTAACGCTTGGCTGACGCAGGCTTTTTTTTCCCCTCTCGCTTCACCCACCCCCACCCCCCTTCCCCCGCTCCTACCTCTGCCCCCTCGTGTCTCTTCACACACAGGCTGAGGAGAGGCCCCTGCCACCCAATAAGCCTCTGCCGCCTGATCCAGTGTCAAAATCCACCCAGGTACAGTAATCCCCCAAACTTTAGGGGGGCAGGTATGATGGAAAGAGTAGTCAGTATAGTCAGTAGTCACAGGTTGTCTGGCATACCATGGCTATTCTAGGTCATTTTCTTATGCAGCTGGTGTGAGACATACAGTAGCCAATCAACAACAGAGGGCTTAATAGGGTTTAATTGGCAGCATCTTACTGGCACAAATTTTTTGCACAAAAAAGTTTTTCACAAATTATCATTTGTTGAGTGGGTGATAGCTCTAAGATTGAATTACGCTACATCAGGCCATCAGGGTGAATTCATTTCTCGTTCATCTCTGTCCCTCTTGCTTCCTGTTTCTGCATCTATCGCTCCAGTCGGTGGGGGAACGGCCGCGCCCTCCGACCAAGCCACTCCCCCCTGACCCTGTTCCCATTGACGACAAGGTACAAACAGAAAAAAGGGTGTGAACAGTGTGTGTGTGTGTGTGTGTGTGTGTGTGTGTGTGTGTGCTCACTGGGTGTAACTTTAGGTGAGCCCTGGTAGAAATGCTCCCGTGGTCATTATCTATGGCTGGGTTGATTTAGTGACTCTGCAGGGGATCTTCCTTAAATGGTTTGGCATCTCAGGTGGGGGTTTTCCTTGCCAGTGGCCCTTTGTATTTGACTCAGTCTTTCACACCAGTTTTCATGTTTGCTGGCTTATCAGCAGCAGTGGGCTAATGCCCCTTGTCCACTAATAAATGTTTGCTGGCTCAGCAAATTTTCATGGGCTTCATGAAGTTTCTTCTGTAATCATTAATTTTACTCCCCCAAAGAAGGTACATTAAGCCTCATGAATTAAACCCCTCTGGTTTCGCCCAATGCAGACCCGTGTGCCTGCCAGACCGCCTCCTCCAGTGAGACAGCTACCTGCTGATCCAGCGTCACGTCCCGTCTCTGGGGTCCCCCCACACCATGCGGCCCGTGGGGCCCCTGCACCCAAATACGCCCCTGGAATCGCCACCGCCCCAACCAGGTACGCCTATGTTGCTCTAGCTACTCTGGAGCCAGGTTTGGCTCTTGTGAAATGCTTTTTTTTTTTTTTTAGTGCTTATTCTGGGCTTTGAAGTAAACTTGTTCACACACCGTAGAGATTTGAGATGTGTAAGAACATGCATATGCTGAATTCATAATATGGTGTACCAAAATAGGGGCTAATGTTATTGTATGTGAGCCTCTTTGTTCTCTCTCTGCACACCAACGCCCCCCCAAACCCCTCCTTCATTCAGGCCGGCTCCTCCGCCCCCACCTCCACAAAAAGTGATGGCACAACCAAAGACATCCCACTCTCCCCAGCGCTGTAATCAGTGAAGGCTAGATTCCTGTCAGGAATTCCTGTCCTGACAGGTTCTAACTTGTTGGGCTTCTGAAATGAAAGCGGAGTCCTCAGACTGCTCAGGACCTCCATGGTAAACGTCCTGAGCTGTGGAGGTCCGGTCTAACCACTCTGTAAGCCTGAATCTGTTGGACCAGAGGACTGAGGACGGAGGACCAAGGCTGTTTGGCTCCCTGCTGCTCGATTCGCCGCGATCAGCAGCGTTAATGTGGTCCTGCGTGAATGGGAATGATGGGTCTCCCGAGGGCAGTTGTGTGAAGAATCACACCTACGTTCACAAACGCTTCACGGATGACGGCTAAGGGATCGAGAGCAACTGTCTGCTTTTCGTGCCCACAAAGACAGCTCCCCAGTGATCATAAATTGGAACTGGATCTCACCTCCTGCCTCATCTACCTGGAGCTACCTGTGATCTACTGATCATAAAGGATCAGAAGCAGAACACAGAGTGCATTAAGATAAAGAAGCGTGGCTGAGGTTTGTGTCTGAGCCGTGGTGCGACCTGTTTGAGGTCCAAAGCGGCTCAATCTCATTGATTTTTACTGGGGTGATACTGCTGTAGGATAGAACAAATCCTCTATTACACTCCAACCCACAGAGCCTCCTTCATTCTTTAGAACTGTGACAACATGGCAACCGGTGCCACAAGTAAGGAAACAAAGGGCTTGTAAGCGTTAAAAGGTTTATAAACCGAAAGAGGTGAAGCTGTTGCTATATGCTTTATGTGAATTAACAGGCACATCCTAAGCAGATGGAAAAATCTCAACCTGGAAGACAGAAAAGCTTTTGGAGATGGACTAATTTTTTCAAATAATCTCTTTCATAAAATGCTCATTTGTTGACAACTAATACAGCAAAGCATTGACACAGACTAATTTCCAACATCTGTCCTTTGACTGTGCAGACAGTTGGTAGGAAAACAGGCTTTGTAGACAGATGGCCTTCTCTTGATAGGTTTATTTACCTGAATAATTTTCATTCAATTATAAACTTGTACTGAAAAAGTATAGCATATTCAACAGGGAGATTACAGTTATTCTGACTGTCATTTGAAAAGGTAATTCAGTCCAACTACTGATTGAAGGCCAAGATTCTGCCTGGAAGCCTGACTTGAGTCTTACCACTTTGACCACTTAAGATCTTACCTCAAAGTTGAGGTTTTTGATAAATTAAAAGCAGGCTGACTGGTTAAAGTGTATTTTGGAAGTTGAAACATTTCTATATCCATTTTCCTGAACTATACTGATAAACTGAGTACCTCAAAGATTGCTACTTTGTTGAGCGACATCTGTTGATGTACTGACATCTGAATAAAAATCCTTTTTTTTTTAACCATATGTGGCTCTTTTGTCAGCTGAGATTACAAATTTAGATACTATAACAAGCCATCCTGTGTTGAGCTCTGAGTTGTACTATAGACACTGAGAAAAGACAGAAGGGCATGGTAAATAGTTAACAGGAAGGGAATACACCAGACAACATTAGCGTGTCATTCTTCATAGCACTGGGTAAGCCCACAACATAATTGGGGCTTCCAAAGTATGTTGATGATATTATTACTATTTCTTTTTTATATACTGCACATTATCATGTATTTTTATTTGTTAAAGACCATGGACAAGCTTATTTAGTGCTTACATTGAAATGAGTGAGATGTGTTTGGCATGTGCTACAATGCTTGAGTCTCCTGTATGAGGACATGAGGTCTCTATGCAGACCTACCCTATAGGCATAGGAATATCTGAGCAGTCTTGATTATGAAGTCTGATGTGCTGTACTTGCCTGCATCAACGGAAAGGATCAACTTTATTTTCTGGTAAGGCTAGTTCATTTGTAAATATTGATGTGTTTTGAAACTGAACCCAATCATGAGCTGGATGGGAGCCGCTGTGTTAAACTTCAGGCAGTTACAGACCGCTTAGTCCTGTTTATGTCATTGTCTTGCGTACGCCATGCCTATGCTGGAAGAAAAAAACCGCCATAAAGTTACTGCTGCATTTGAGGTGTGATATTGGGGCGGTTGTTGCCATGGCAACTCTTCATTGATGACTGTGTAAACGTTACTGTCGTTTTATGCTGTCTTCTTTGAAAGAGTGATGGACAGGAACCTGAGGACATCCAGTGTGCTTTGAAGGTGCTAAAGCCAACGTTCTGAAGTTGCCTATGCACACACTGTGGTTAGAGGGGGCCCCAAGCGTGCTGCAAGACCTTCGACCGGTACAATGCAGCAGAGACCGTGGCATAACCTTCTCACATTGGAAAGTTACTCTGTTAACATTTTGTGCTTTTACACTATTTCTCTAACATTGTACAGTAACGTTATGTTTTGCTATAATGAAAATAATTATTGATTTTTGCTCATCATCTTTTGAATAATTAGACTTATGTCTTTTGTTTCTCATGTTTAATACAGCACAACACATCACACTTGTTATCTGTTGAAAATGATTCATTGTAAAATAACAAACATCCTAATTTATGTTAAGGTTGAGATTATAGAACTGCAGGTATGTGTCCCTTAATTACTGATGTTACCTTTTTCCCAATTGTTTTTAGGAAAACGATGGCGTATAAGTGTTAAGTAATTATTCATACATATTTTTCTAAATAGTTGCAAACCATTATATTATGAATATACAAACTTTCTGAGAAAACAGCGTGATCACTACGCAAGTTTCTAATTTGTTTTGTTCGGTTACAAATTATAGTAACTCTCATGGTGCAGGTTAGAGATTATTGTTCTGCACCTATCAGTGTTGCTGTGTATTGCGTCAAAGGGCCAGGCGTTTAAAGGTAACATACAATCAAAATCATGCTTTGCAGACTATTTCCAATGTACAGAATGAATCCAATTAGCAAAGGGCAAGTACAAAGTAGAGTCACTTAAGTTTAAGCAATGAGTGTTCAGTGACGATGACAATAAAACAAGTGAACTATGAGTTTAACCACGTAAATAGACTTTAAATTAGTCAAGAGTTACACTGGTAGATAAGTATAAAAGTAATAAAAAGTGGCTGGGTATTTCCTGCAGATAGGAGACTACAGTAGGATTTTACACAAGTTTCAATGTTGATGGTAAGCACAATAATATGTTTGCTTGACTGTTCTCTTTGCAGTTTTTATTTACAAAAAAAGGGAAACGACACTGACAGAAATTCTTGGCTTGAAAAAGAAATATGTTCGTAAGTAAGATGCTGTTCTAAGAAATAAATAATTCAGGTCTTCTACAATATTCCAGCACCTTGGCAACCTGTTTAAAGTTAGTCACCACAGTTATTGGTGTTGTTGTTATAAAGAAGTTCAGTGTTTATAACCATTTTTTATTTGCATTGATGTAAAAGTGTGGCGTCTTCATCTCCTGTACCGTTATCTGCTCTTGTGGTTTCTTGCGCACCTCTTAATGAATAACCCTGAGTGTGGAGACTTCAGTGAAACAGGTCTCACGAAAAAGTCACGCCTTGATTGAAAGAAACATACGGCCAAGAAAGTTTGTGACATTATCAGCATGGTATCTTGGTTATTGTTGCTGGCCGTTGTTGTCCTGGATGGTATGTAACATCTATCTATCTATCTATCCATCTATCCATCTATCTGATCATGGAATGTCTCCAAGCCATCTGAGTGATGCCTGATTCTCACAACAGATGTGGTTTAATTTAAATTGCTTTGAAAACCTCACGAACTGAAAATGTAGGCGACTAGTATTGAAATTTGAGCAACAACCTTTTGTACGTGTTTATTGACATAACGAAATAGGAATTGCACAATTATTACAGGCATTCAAATTTTATATTTTATATGTATAAGTATGTTTCTTTACAGCTCAGCAAACACCTGTGCCCCAATTCCCGGAGTCTGTGGCAGCTGAGGTTGGTGATAATGTCACTTTACAGTGCAATGTTGACAGAATATCTACATACTGCTACACCGTTGTTTGGACGAGAGTACACCCCAGGACTGGGACGATGACTACCTGTAAGAACAAAAATCCTGGCTCCAGTTCCACAGATACTTCTAAAGTATGTTATTTTGAAATCCACAACGCGGCAGCTGAAGACTCTGGGATTTACTATTGTCAAGCAGTGCACGGACAATTAATCTACACTGGCATCGGGTCAACGGTAGTGGTGAGAGAAGGTAACAAAATAGAATAGCCTACCAATTAAATAATACTGAAATGTGTTTATAATTCAATAATATTTGTATATATTTTGTTTTATATTTTACAAAAGTTCCCTGGTAAATGTTTTACTAAATGGCCCTCAAAAAGTTCAGTCAATTAAAGAGGTTAGAACCTTTTTTAACTTTTGTTGTACATTTTTATCATCACAGACTCAATAATGAAATTATTCGCTCACAGCATACATTCTTACAGTAATCACATTCTGTTTTCCTGTATCCATTGCAAGTAAACAGAACCGCAATCCCGGTACTCGAAATTCTTTGGTCGTCGGACAACAGAGACCGCTCCCTCGTCCGTCTCATGTGTTTGGCTTCCGATGTCTTTCCGCTTCAAGTCCGTATTTACTGGGTCATAGACGGGGAAGAGGAAAGTGGGATGACCGAATCCATTGGGATTAAAGATGGTGATGAGATCATAGAGTCTGCTCAAAACCAGGCACTGGTCCCCGTGGAGGACTGGGAGAGAGGAGTTCTGTACACCTGCGTCGTGGAGATGAATGGGAGGAATATTTCCAAAAGCGTGCAAAATCAAGGTAAATGTGGTACGCCAAAGTAAAAGTTGATCAACATTTCTATGACAAAACAATAGCACAAGATCTAACTAAAGCAACGTTGTTACAGATCTAGTTTTTTCATTTGCAAAATTGAATCAAATTTTTAATGAACATAATTAATTAAAAACGCACAGTACGATATTTAGATAAAAACCAATGATACCTCGAACACTAACATACCTGGTCTTTCCATTGCCACTTTTTCCTGTAGAGTTTTTGAACTACGGTATTGTCAAACGCCAATTTCCTTTAATCATCTTATTTTTCCTCCTGGACAACTTGCATAAGCAACTTTTTAGAAGTAATACCTAGACTAAAATGGAGCCTTCAAAAAACTAAATCATGGGCACAGTCCCCTAACCGTTACACTACACCTGCAAAGAGAAAACGTTCCTTAATACTGGGCAAATTTTAGGTCATATTTTCACTGGGTTTTTTTTTTTTTTTTTGGTATAATTGTATAATGTGAACGTTCCTCAAACAGTCTAAGAACGTTGCTTTGTTTCTGATAAAGCTCTGCCAAGGTCACAAATAAACAGTCCAAATAAATAACGTTCAAGGAACATGTAGAAAACTTGACAAAATGTACGTCCTGGGACAATGTTTATCCTAACGTTCTAAGAATACTCTGGCAACCAAAAAATCCTAGCTGGGACACTGCCACACCAGCATAAGGCAGCCAAATGCTAGAAGTATTAAATAAATTATACGCATACTTACTAAGGCCAATACTGTTGTGCCGTTACAGACTACTGGACGATGTGTTACGCGGCGGTTGCTCCCTATAGAGTTTCTGGGGATTGTCTCCTGTCTGGTGTTTTGGATAATATCCGTGACAGTGGCCATCTGCTGCAAAAGAGTTAAAACTAAGGTAAGTCTTTCAATTAGGGTTTTAGTGTTCGAAATCATTGTTATTCCTACCAGTTCAGGCTATTCCTGAATCATTACAATTTCCTCACATGTAAAAGTTTATTGTTTGTTTTATTCACAGGATAACACCAGCGCTGGGAAAAGCTGAAGATGTGCGGGTATTGTGGAATGTGGATGTGACGGTCTCAGAGAAATTGTTTTTAATAAAAATGTAGGCTACTTGCGCTTGTGCTTTAATAGGTGACGCAACTAAATTTTCAGTTGTTTTAATTTAGTACAAACTAACTTTATGCTGTGGATTTTATCCATGTTCTCAAAACGAGCAATGTGAGTTAAATGGTAGTATTCAGTACAGGTAATTATTAAATATTAATTAACACAGGAGGTTATTTAATGCACAGAATTTTAACGCATGAATTGTATGTGTGGCGTAACATACATACATGTAACATGTGTATAACATATTGTTTTAAAGCGTTTTCACACACGAATTGTCCTCGGGGTTCAATACAAACTGAAGTAACAATTTTGAAGATTTGAAAAATGTATTATATACTTGTCTAACTTACATTGTGCCTTTCATAAGTGTAGTAAAACATGCTGCTTGTTTGCTTAGCACCAAGCTTAGTAAAACCTAATTTCATTTTCCATTAAATAAAACACGTTTTAATGCTTGCTTTTGGAGGCAAGTGTTAACTATTTTCCCAATAGGAGAGCCTTGGCATTTCTGAAAGTTTTATCCATGAGAGCAAATCTTGCTGAAAAATTTTAGCGGAATGATAGTTTGATTCCTTTGTCAAATATGTATTTCACTTATTCTAAATGGATTAAAATACTTTAAAAAAAAAACCTAAGCTAAACTAAACACAAGGTAGTTTATAATTAGATTTTTTTGCAACCATTTAGAAATAGTGCATTTGGCTTAACTGATAATATAAAATAGTGATATTAATTAAACCGTTTTTATTGTTTGATTTCATGGATGCATGTATAAATACTCTCATATAGGCATTCATTATCTTGGTCCTGAGTACTACGGCAACATTTATTGGTCCAATTCATGTTTCAGTTTAGATATTCTCATGGGAGTGAACATTATTTAACTTTCATCCACGTTTGATTCATTTATAATGGTAAATGGACAGACAGTTTCTTTATTTAATGTATCTGCCGTTCCCAGTATATCTGGTTGGAATAATGTGATCCATTGATTAATATAGTATTTACTGAGCCTTACTTCCACTGGAATTAATTGTTTGGCATAATATTGGATTAAGGTACAGTATGTGAAAAGGTTATGACAAAGGTATTTGGTTATTAATTTGGGATATTATATTTAGAAATATGCCAAACACATAAAAATATATTTTCAGCTAGAAATATACTACCACTAACTATACAGTTCTAACTTATGTAATTTTCTGAATATCACTGGTGGAAAAAAACCTCTTGGCCAAGCCTAAAGCCTTAGGTTTAAATTGGGAATATTTTATTTCATTTTAAATAAAACAGACTGTTTAATGTGAAAATAGAAGCTTGGCACAAATAAAACATTCATAGGTGTTTTATATGCATGTATTATGGGATTTATTTTTTATTAATTTTCTTTGCAAATAAATCAGTGCATCAACCTTTTTCATGTTGCTTTATTTGTAATTTTGTTTAATAGACTGTTTCTTATTACTATGTACTTATTGCAGTGCCCTCATTAAGCATATGAGTACAGTTGGGCAAGTATAGTGGTACCAAGAATGGCTGATAAATGTGATATAGACAGATGAGCCACTACCTCGACAAACAGATGAGTCCACATGTGGTGCACACCTATATTAGCCTACAGTGCTGATGGGTGGTGCATCTGGCAAAGATTCCCTCTCTGTGTAACATTTGAAATCTGCTCTTTCCTCACCAGCTACACTGTGCAGCTCTTGGTCCAAGCCAGTGTGCTTCTACATCTGCACTCACTGTGCTGTCTGTCTCTACCGCTGAACCCCTGCAGCTAATGCAGGATGCTGCTGGAAGACTTACTCGCAATCTTTCCCAGTGTGCTCATGCCACACCCTTTCTCATGCCACCCCATTGGCTACCTGTTAAAGCTCACACCAAGTTTAAAAGCTTAGTTACAGGGCAGTGAATAGGACAGTTTCACAGTCCCTCCATTCTTCAAACCCTACACCCCAGTCAGATCTCGCCATTCTGCAAGCATACGGCCACTAATAGCCCTCACCCTGTGTAAATGCACCCTGCAGTGGTAGCACAACCTTCCCACTCAGGCCAGGGCAGCAAAATTGTTGGCCATCCTCTGATACACCTAGGTCATGGATTTACATGATTTTGGTTGTTGTATTACATACTTTCTTTTTACAGGCATGTTATCATGAATGAATGGTTTGGGTTCATAAGATGTATTGTAGCTTTGATTAGCATGGTTAACTTTTATTGGTGTTTTAGTGATGTTACAGACCTCTCTGGAATGGAAATGTTGTTAGCCAGGTCTATGGCTATGTCTATGGAACTATGACTAAAAGAATGCACGTATCTCTCCCACATTGTAAGTAACCCTGGATAATGTGGAGTATCTGCCAAATGAACGTAATGTAAATTGTGATGCTGTAGTACCTTATTTTTGCCGGGAACGTTTTTCTAGTTCAATTTTTTACCAATAGAGGGCACTGTATGTATGTAACATACCATTCTAATGAGATTTGAAAGGTACACTTGAAGATAATCAAGAAAAGTTTCTTTTGACTTGGGATTACATTCGATAGCAATATAATCAAAGGAAGATAGAACAAAATTGTAAGTCTTATATCTAACGATGTTTTAGATACGTTCGCAATAGAAAAACAGAATAAACCGATGGTAAGGCGTCAGCTGCTTTAACCTCAGCTCAAGATAAAAGATAAGCGCCATCAAACAATCCCTCGTCAGTACACGTGAAAACGGCCTCTGATATCACTTTAAATATAGCAAGCCTATCCTGTACTGTGAATTGCGATGTGACTCTTAATTAATCAGGAAATGTGGGTACTGATAAAATAACAAAAATCATCATGAACATTAAACAGTCCCCTTTTGCATTGCTTTGTAGTTCAAACCGAGGGAACTTATCAGAACATTAGTAACGACCCAACAGTATCATTGTTGTTGTTGTTAAAACTCAATACACGCCTGAATAGAACACTTTTAGGTTACGAAAGCTGCTAATTCATTTTCAGGCAATTACACTTTTTGTAAACCAATTCCTCACCAAGCCTTGTCTGTCGTTTTTGTATTGCCCGCCCTCCTACCCTTACGGCCCACATTTAATAGAAATCTCTGGCGGAAATTCGAGGGAGGATAAGGGAGCATTCCGCGCTGTTTCGAATGCTTTCCTGTCACTCCCTGAGCTTCGGAAGGAGCGTCATTTAAACCACACAGAATACCATGACTTTCCCTGACACCTGATCAAAGTGACTCCGTAAAACCAAATCCACTAGCATTTCTTTGACTGGACAGATGGCATCACTTTGAAAATAGTTTTTCACGTGTTTATCCTTATTTGTATTAACATTTTGGGGAGACCTTCAGGAGAATTCACTCGCTTTGGAATTAGGAATTCTTGTTTTTTTTTTTTTTTTATTTTTTTTTTTAATTTAACCTCCAAAAATGAGGCAAAGTGACTAGTGACATTATACTCTGTCTTCATTGTCTTTAAATTTTCAAGAAAATCTTATGAGAGAAACTAACCCCCTGGACCCTTCTGACAAAGTGCAAATGCTCTGGGAAGGTAAGTTTCAAATGTTATTCCACACGCGTGTTAAGTACACGGTTATTGATTTTACGTAAATCTAACCTATATGATTTTGTTGCAGCATATTTTCAAGGCAAACTTCATTTTAGGAAAGTAATCCGGAATTTAAAGAACGTTCTTTATTGTTTTGTGCGCACTAAGAATTGATTTTCATCAGCGATTGAAATGTATGTTTTTACGGATTCATAGGGGAAAATCTATTAGTATCGTCATTGCATGTTAGCCTTATTATTGATGGACCGTCTGTTTTACTATCGGTCACGTATTTTAATGTTTTGGGAAGTGACTGAGAGTCACAAATCTGTTGTTTTATCTGTTAGCGCCACGTTTGAATATAGGATATATCATGGAGTAAATCCTAGTCTATAAGCAATATACCACATTTGTATATTGTCCAGGAAACAGTTACCAACAAATTAAACATTTAGTTTTTTAAATGTACCTCAAGGCACATCTGGAGAATCATACAAAATTGTACCACCTAGCTGTACCTAATAAGAATGTTGCCAAAGAAAATATGTTTTTTAAAACCCGCTTGTGCAAACTGGATGTATCTTTTTTTTCGGTTGTTACATTTCGTGGTGAATCTCCATTTAGATCAGAGGCAAGACCACCCTTTGCATCTGGTTCACAGGAATTTTCTTAAACTGTGTTATTTAGTGAACCGCACGCCCTTCCCCGGAGTAAGTGATGATCGAGGTCAGACACCTGATCATCTCTCGCTCCTGAGGAATGTAGTGGAATATTGAGATAACATGTGTGTCTGACACTGCAGTGTTACTGTTGGCTGCATAAGTCTCTGTTCTCGCCAGGAACAGATTATGTTCAAACATACATCATATGCGCTCAACGCATAGTATATCCACCAAGTGACGACTGTCGCCCTGAATTAACTGGTCAGTTTGCGTGGAGTAAAAGGGATGGAGTTATCGCGCTGGATTCAAGAGTTTCATTAGTTAAAATCAAATATGAAGAAGTGATTTTAACAAAAGACTAAAAGAATCCTCTTTTGTTTTTTGGAAAAGGACATAACTGTGCAAATGATTGTGCCAGGTCTCTCAGCTGTGTAAATGAACTCCAAGAGCATTTGAGACTAAAAATTAAAGTTCTGCCATTCCTGCAGGGTGAAAACTCATGAGAATGGTTTTACATCATAGGTCTGTAAAATTCTGAGGATTCACCTATAACTCAGTGGATACCATATGGATACCACTTTCACTAAGAATCTCATGTCCAAGGTCCACAGAGTAGTCTTCTGTTGCAGTAGCCCACAGCGGTCTCCCCAGACAGCTCCCCAATGGAGACCGGTCAGGAAGTGTATGGGAGGTGGCCTGTTGTTGTTTCCTGCTTAGATGGTGTCTGGCGGGACCCAAATGTTTGTTCTTGTTTTATGAGTAGGGAAGCTCCACAGCAGAAGGAGGTTGGAATAATGGGTTTAAAGAATGAGGAAGGGACCTGAGCCGTTGACATTTCACTGCGATCGTCAGCGGACTTTGTCAGATTCGTGTTGGGGTATCAACCTTCTCCTCCACCCATTCCACCTCACATAAAAAAGCAATGAGGTCAAATATTCCTTTATTCAACATTACAGACAGCACTGGAAACTGTATCTCATATATGCACCTGGTACTTATTTTAAGGACTCATTTAATGAAGCCTCTCACAATATACAGCTTCTGTTATTCATATTTGCATATTCATGCTAATAATTTATTAGTTATTGTTATGATGAAGTTATGGAGCACCGCTCTGGGACCAGGAGTTTGTGTGGACTTCTTGCTCAAAATGTCTGCCAGACATAGCCCAGCTGAGTGGTCTGGGTCCATTACAAAGGGTAGCATTGTTCTCTAGTGTGTTTATTCATTGTTTATTCCTTAAGCCCTCAGAAAACACATATGCCTTCATTGGCATGACATAACATATCTATAAATCATTTGTAAACAAACACAGTGCAGGACAAAAGAATGTCATTTGTGCTGTCACTTGATTCGAGGCCAAACCTCTGACCAAAACTCCCGCACACATTATTGTGAATGATTCATGAAAGAGTTACTTTATGTCAGTGAAAGCGTTAGGCATGATTTGTACAGACTTTGTGCGACAGTGACCATTTGACCATAGAGCAGCATCCTGTCTTTATTTTGATCTAAAACACAACTATAAGTGAGAATTAAGAGTTGGCAAAAATAAAAACAAGAGAAGGAATTCAACACAGCACTACAACTATACTTATGCACTTATTATTTCCTCAGTGTTAAGTAAAATTGCCACCATACTTATTTAGAAGACTGCATTGTCTTCATTGTATGACAATTACAATGTCACTAGCAATTGTCCTTGTACTATAATAAAGTAAAATAAAAACCAAAAGCGTGTTGGCATGCTGACCAAAGTGTCTGTGCAAGAGTTTGATTGGCTCATTGACAAAAGCCCCTCTCTTGCACAGTGAGGTCAGTGTAGCGAGCTGTGTGGAAGGTGAGGGCTGGAGGCTGGAGCCAGCCCCAGGTCTCTATCACTGTGCCCCAGGCACCAGTGCAGACAGGAAGGCAGTGCGACTGGCAGCCTGGTCACGCTGAGCTCTGATAGATACATCCACGCTGAGTCATTTCAAAGTCATACTCTTCCCCTCTGTCAGTGGAAGCAGGATGTTGCCCAAGAAGCATCACAAAAAAACAGGCTGCGTTCCGTACTGGGGGTTTCCATGCTGCGTTGCCACCTTTTCTATTTTTACCATTCACAGTAGGGCGATGGCTTTGAGAAGATGCCTCCCCGTGAGCCTAGAAATGACACTGTAGATTATCTTCTTCATTTTAATGGTATTTTTTTTTTTTTTTTTTGCAAACTTGATCATATTGCACCTCCCACTTGTGCCGTAGCACTTACAGTCATGACAGTCTGTCCCTCACAGTGCCTCTAGAAATGGATGCTGCTCTTGCTGAGGTCTCCTTTGATTGCCTGTCTGCCTGTGTATGCCTCCCTTCCAAACATCAAGGTCAAGGTCTTAGTTTCCACTGCATTGACACTGCTCAGTTTGTCCATGGTCTTTCAAGCAAAACAGTCTCTGAATGTCTGTTTTCCTTGACCACAGCTGGACCATGACTTGCACTGGACAGCATCCATATCGGATCTGTTCTGTGGTCATTGGCCACTGCAGAAAACTCATCCTAGCACCTGGGCCAGCATCCACCACCAATAAAGTGTGACATGCAAGTGTGCATTTTCATGATTATAGATCTAATGCAAACCACACCAACATTGCTCCCGAGTCATTCAGTTGGTCAAGGCAATGGCCGTGGTCACTGGCTGAGCCCTGTTTGATAGATTTAAGTTCAAACCTGGGCCAGGCTAACTCCTCCAACGCTACCGTGACCCAGTCCTTTGGTACCCCATGGTGTTTGTCCTGAAGCAGGCCTTGATGCCTTCAGTAAGGGTCTCATACTGCAGACACAATGCAAAACTTTAGTTAGTCAGGTCCTGGAACTCTGGTCTGTACCTGCGGGCTTACAAGCTTATTGGGTGGAAATATTAAAACATTAAATTTTTGCCAAAATATATCCACTGCAAATGTTAATGTTCTGAGACTGGGTTTTTATAGATTGTGCTGTGGAATTCCATTCTTGTTAAAAATTTCCATGCTGAATAACAGCTGCATCTATGAACATAACAGAATGTCTGTGGTGTACTTTGGATGCATCTCCATATCTTGCTGGTTTGTGGTACAATTTGTGCTCTGCGTTAACTACTTTTCTGGGATGTTGGTGTCAAAAGTTCATTAGTTAATATTACTGAGGATAAAGGTGGACACACACCCTGTAAACATGCCCTAACTATAGAGCTAAAACGAACAATTGCCCAATGGAGAGAATAAAAAAACTATGTAAAAATAAAAAATTGACACAGCAGATTTTCCTCCAACTGCTTACATTTGCAAAATGAGGTTATAATATTATATTTTCAAGCCTCAAAATTCACCTTTGCTAATAAACAGAGCAGTCTTTGTTAAAATAAGCAGGCGTTCAATATGGCCACCGCCAGCTTACATAAGCTGCTAAAGTACGGGCAGGGCAGGTCTGTCAAGAGTTAGAGCCAGAGTCGAATCGACAGCAGTCAGGCAGTGGTTTTTATTTTGGGGGTGGGGGTGGGTTCTGTTTCTCCTCTCTGCTTCTGTTTGTGTTGTGGAACATTGAAAGGCACACGCTTCCTCTACGGTGGGGGCGGAGGCTGGTGACCACATACTGTGGCATGGTGGTGATGATCGGGTCTATACTCACGGTGGTGTTGGCCCTGTCAGCTGTAGAGGGAGGGGAGAGTACATTCGGTGTGAAGAAGGTGGGGGCTGGTGGGGGAATTTGGATCCGTTCTCTTCTGTTTCCGTGCGGTTTCCCTTGCAGGAAGACCTCTGAAAACACAAGGGGGAACAACGTTTTTCGCTAAGTTGGGACTGACGAATCGCTGCGTTCATTACAGATAATGCTAGTGTGGTCCTGCTAATATGCTATATGATTGTCTGCCTGTCAATTATCAATGCATGATACTCACCTACATGTTGTGATCTGCTAGTAACAAGCCATTTTCTTGTGGTTGTATTGCCTAATGAAGCTCATAGATCAGAAAGGGTTGGGCTTGATTAAACTCTATTTATCTGAATGCAGGTGAAGGACTTAAAAAAGGCTTAATTGTTTAAACATTCAGGAATCTAATACTCCCTAGTCTCTCGCTATTTTTAAATGAGGTAATATCTTGAGCGTCGTTAGCTCATATCTCCAGAGTTTCAAACAGACTCTCGATGCAAGATTAATGCTGGCTTAAAACTACTGGGCCTTTGAGGACAGATATAGGTGAGGTTCTTCCAAAAATGTTTTTGGAAATGTAACCCAGTTATTGACTTTCATGTGAAGGGGCCAGCGTTTAGCTCAGCAGCTCGTAGCCTCCTTTACCCCTGGCTGAGTGTAAGCCAGCGCCGACCTTGCACTGGTTTATTGAGTGCGGGGAAGTGGGGCTTTGGAACGGGAATCACCAAATCCATTGTTTCCCAACTCCAGTCCTCGGGGTCCACCAGCAAAAGCACTACATCACATTTTTACAAGCCTTCACAAGCCTCCGTCTCGACCGATCCAGGCCTCGAGCACTGAAAACGGGGGATTAGCCTCTGTGCACCAGCAATTTTACAATAAAAAATGATACGTACTGGTAAACCAAAGCAATATCTCTGGATCTGTTAGCTGCATGAATGCAAGGTTGCATAACTGTGAGGCCTTGCCCGTTGATCCCTGCGTAGATGGGTCGTGAAAGAGTTTGCGGGGTGGCGGTGCAGGCGTCAGTAGGGTGCTGGCTGGCGTTTTCTTTCCTCCTCTCTCCCAGGCTGTGGGGTTTGCCACTGGCCCAAGGAAAAGGATGTTACTTCCCAGCAGGCTGCCGTGGTTTTGCACTCAAGATGTTTCCTATCCTCTTTCCCCTGTTTTGTTGTTTTTACATCCCGGTTTACTCCCGGGTGTTTCCTCATAAAACAAAGATGGTGAGAGGCAGGGAAGAAGGGGCAATGGACTGCAATGGGGCTGGGTGGCTCAAATGATTGACTTGGGTCAGTTAAATCAACTATATTACATTAGCAGGCTTTTAGCAGGGGCCATTTTGCAAAGACAAGTGCAAAGACCTGGGTGGAAGTGCAATAATACCCAAACAATAAACTTGCTGCTGTTTGCCATTACGACCTTGTAAGTCTTTTTGCAGATGTCGCCAGTGTAATGTGACATATTTTCTGTACCCTTTGAATGCTCCCCAACAAAACAGCATACCTGACTTTTGTTTTCTACAAGAACAATTCTACAAAGGGAATTTTAAGAGGTGCAGCAATAAACTGTTATTAGTTTAATGTCTTTGTTTAATGTTTAATGTCTTTGTTCCATCTTTCTCTCTCTTCTCTTTCACCTCTCTCTCCTCCTGCCTTCTGATTGGACGTCTGCGGCCCTCTCCTCATTCTTTGGCTTCTGCCAGTGAGATAACATGGGGCACATTTGCACTTGAGCATCAGTGGTCTGGATAGTGCTGTTCTCAGCAGCTGGAGCAGTTTAACATCACAGCTGCGCAGAGCCGGCGTGGTTATTAACCTGTTCATCAGACGTGGCTGTAGCACTGGAAAATCTGTGAGGAATCACCTTTGGGGTAGGTCTTTACGGGCGAGTTTTAAGAGGTAAACGGGGCGGGGTGGGGGGGATGGGGACAGCCTCATGCTTCTGCGTTCAGACGCTCAGATTAAGGCAACATCTGGTAAGATTTATATTCCCCCTATGCGATAAATAGATCATATTAATAAAGAACAGATTTCCTCCTCACCCTCCAGAAGGCCAGTAAATGAGAGGGGTTTCAAATGGAAGAATTTACTGGCAAGGCCTGTATTTCCTGGAGAGAGAGAAAGAGAAAGAGAAAGGGGGACAGACTAAAATGAGGGAGAGAGAGGGGAAGAGAAATAGAAGGAGATTAGATGGGAGAGAAAGGAAGACAAAAGAGATAGAGGGCAAGAGACAAGAGAGAGTATGAAAGAGATACTGGAGAAAAATAGGGGCTGGAGACTGTTACCATATGGTGTCAGAACGAGTCTTGGAGGAGCCCCACTCAACAAACAGGGCTGAAATGCGGTGCATATTGTGTACTCAGCACAGCTGTAGTTCAACAGGGTCCAGTTTATATCACAAATAACAGGGAGTGCATGTGAACTGCACGCAGTTCTGTGTGTTCTTTCAGAGACCAGTTCTGCCTAATTTGCATTGTCTGAGAGACTCATTTTGGTCGTATAATTTAAGGGCATGTAGGGTCACTCAATGAAAAGCAATAATCAGCAGTTTAGCTTTCAGTGTTGGTTTAACTTGTGGGCCTAATTGTGGGTTGACTTGGATTTTTAAGAGGTATGGAAGAGGGTCAGTAAGTGTTTGTGAACCCCAGGGTGAGTGCTTTGTTGGCCGCTCAAAGCACGCATCATGTCAATAACACTTAAGGGTCAGTTTATAAATGCTTGGTGCTTCCAAACGGACACTTTTTTTTCCCTGGGTTTAATTTTCCCCCATAAAACATTTCGAGCAGCCATTTTGTTTTCCGTTGATTTCCCAGATGGAGTACTGTCGCTAATCCGGCACAAGGCCTGGATCCCTTCCCTAAATAAAACACCCAACCGCCTAAAATAGGTGCCAGCTGTTTTTAGTCCCCATTATAATCGAATAGACATGCCAGCCAAATGAGTAAGTAATTTACTGACTCAAGCCAGATGCGTGAGCAGTAGGAGCTCGTTATTCTCCACCGACATGTTCCGTTTCACAGGTCTGTTAAAAGAAACCAATATTAAACCTGTGGAAACCCTCCGTTTGACTGGCTGGCTCCATTCATAAATCTCCAGACTC
This sequence comes from Albula goreensis, assembly GCA_022829145.1. Taxonomy (NCBI): domain Eukaryota; kingdom Metazoa; phylum Chordata; class Actinopteri; order Albuliformes; family Albulidae; genus Albula; species Albula goreensis. The sequence continues at coordinate 8,917,103 of CM040743.1, read as the reverse complement.
TGTTTCAGTCCTCAGGCTGTTGTGAAATGAGTTTACCCCTCGGCTGGGACGTTGCGGTGGGCTCAGATTGTGTGTCCTGATGTGCTGTTTCTTGACTCCATGTCACGACGTCACTTAGCGAAACATCCTTTATTTTCTCAGCACTTGCCCGTATCCCAGGGTGACATAGTGTGCCTCCATACTCAGGAGGCTATTTATACAGCAGGAGTTTATTGGGAAATTTGAAGAGAAATTAATTGCCTTTCTCAAGAGTTCGTAACCTAAGAGGACTCTGTGGTTTCACTGCGCAGATCTGCAGTGGTGATGTCACAGCTGCGCTCAAGCTGCAGTGATTCAGTTCTGTGTGTGTGTGTGTGTGTGTGTGTGTGTGTGTGTGTTTGTTTGTTTGTTTGGGTGGAAGAGATGAGTGTTCAGAGACTGTTTATCTGGAATGAGATTGTACACTTTTTAACTTTCTTATAAGCGTGTGGAAGAAGTTTCATTTATCTAAGTTCTCAAGGGTTCCTAGGAATGAAAGTTCTGGATACAGTGCATTCATGTCTATGTTGAAAATAACAGAAATGTTCAATGCAAAGTACGCCACCTTTGGGTACAAGATATTAAATCTCAGTTATGGCCAGGCCTCTGCGGTTCTGGATAAATTTTACTCAGGGCAACCTTGATAAGAGCTGACACTTGTAGGTAAAGTGCAGAAAAGTACAGAATACACAGTTTAATATCTGGGAACAATAGAGAATCTTTGATATGACTGCACAGCAATAAGCTTGTGATGTCAGGACTGCACAACTCTGCAGTAGAGCAGGCTTGTATACAAATCAATGGGTGTTGGAGGTGCTTGTAGACAGTGAGCTACTGAGAGAGGCAGTGAGGACCAGATTTTTGATGACTGTGCCACTTCTCTTTCCACAGACAGCAGCGTCTTGGAAAACTCAAGGACTTGACTTCCCCTCCATTGCTAAATTACAAGCAAGCAAATACAGACAGACTTGGAACTTGTCTGCTATTGGCCGATTAATTATTACTTTGACAGAGGAAGTGGTCTGTGTCTCACCGGCTAAGGATGTCTTCATTGCCTGATTAATGCAGATAGCTACTCCAGATGCATGTGTTTGTGTGTGTGGGTGTGTGTGTGTGCAATGGAGTTTTATACTGTCTGATTATTGTGAATGATTTATCCTGAGCATGACACTGTAATAGACTGCCATTCATCATGTCTCAAATGTCCTACAAGACATCCCATAATAAACCTCTTTCCCCTTTAATACAGCTAGTATCTCTGGCCAATGGAACAGATGGGGAATGGACATGTCGCTGAGGAAAAAAAAAAAAAAACAGCAATAAACTAGCAGAACTTCCTTCAGTGGAGATTCATTACAGTGGCTCGTGTTTGTTTTCATCTCTGTGAAACAAGATGAGAGTGAAGAATACTCTTGTCAATTAAAAAAGATACGTAATGTTTAATAGCAAAATTAAAAATTAAGGAGCTTGTGTTTAATTTTTGATTAATGAACAAAAACTCCCTGGTGCTTCCTCAGGAAGAAAGATAGGTGTGATATAGCAGAAATTCCTTGTGAGAGGCTTTTAGTTCTGACCAGTGCTGCTGCCATTTGACAAATGAAGACCTGGGTGAAGACCTGTCAACCCAGTGCGTCTGTTTCACTTTGCAATCTGCGGCCGCTCCCCTGTGTGCTTACGGTAATTGTCTGGATCTTTAAGATGCCCTCAACAGAGAGCAATAGGGCGGGAGACAGGGGAGTGAAAGGAAAGAACGAGAGAAAGTGTGAGGGGGAGAAAAAGGAGAGGAGAAGAGGGCGGGAGAGGAAGTCAATACTGAGGCACTCTTTGACAGAGCTGGCTGTGTCAGTCAGCACCACAGTTGCCATGGCGCTGCGGTCACTGGCTGTCCATCCAGAGTTTCTGCGTTTGTTTGGATATGTGTATTGTACCAAGAAAAACTGAGCATTAATGACACTTTAACATAAACAGTTTGATCTCAGAGTCTGCTTGTGACCAGCTGCCTGGACAGACATGTGCGCGCGTGCGCGTGTGTGTGTGTGTGTGTGTGTGTGTGTGTGTGTTCCTTTTCTGTGCCCTCTGGTCTCAGTCTGGATCAATAACACACCTGACCACACCATCCTTTTCCCTTTGCTGTGGTTTAAATCACACTGCACTTTCCTGTGCTTTACACTGCACCAGTAAAAGGCCTGATTCCTGTTCCTGCAGAACAGCATGGGTTATATGTATTATTGACCATGTTAATTGATTAACTTTGTGCTAAGTAAAAACAACATCAAGCACTCTCAGTGGCTCCCCAGAGCCAGGATTAGGGGCCCTGCTCTACAGTGTGCTGTACATTAGATCACACTGGTCTGTGCTGTGCTCCAGCAGAGGACCACTCCCTGCTTGTGTGCCTTTGTGAAATCCATTGTTTGGTCAGATCCTCTTTTAAATGGCTTTTCTCTACTTCCAGCAAGGTTTTGCTTCACCCAACTTCCATCGTATACGTTTTTTCGGTCTGTTTGGGGACTAAACCCTCTCTGCGTGTTTGTGTGCCAGCGTGTATGTGGGTGCGTGTCCATGGTTCGCGTGTGTGCACGCGTCCCTGCGAGAGGGTGTGCATGCCTTTGTCTGCGTGTGTGGTCCATGGTCGTCCTAATCCCTGATTTGTGAAGCCACAGCGATGCTGTTTGTGGTTACGGTCGGAGGGGCCTGGACATGTGCGCAGTCAGCGCTGTACAGCCGCAAACAAACATGGAGCAGTGAAAGATGGCTCATGGGCTGCAGGGCTCTTTTTTATGCTTCACAACTGCACAAGGACAGGAGTATACTGTTATGTATCTCCCAGATACTTTTTATATTTTTCTCCCAGGTTAACTCACCATTTGAAATTGATGTCTTTATCAGTGTTGTCCATCCATGTCCTAGAGTTGTATGGACTGGCAAAAGTGACCTACTGTCCTGATCGTAGACTTCATGAGTACTTAGCTGTGATTAGCCACAGCTAAGTACTTAGCCACACAATTACAGACACCTTAGTCTGTAATTGTGTGGAGGAACAACTATGGACATACTTTCAAATCCCTAGACAGTTGCCCTGAAGAAACATAACCCGTAGATACCGTATGAAGGATCTGGGTCAATGTCATTTCTCTCTCACAGGATTTTCGAATAAAGTGCATGAGAAGTTACAGGTGTGGCAGCGTGTGAGAACGTGCGAAGCTTAGGCTCAGCTTGTCTGAGGTGGCAGTCCTGCTCCACACTCTCCCAGAGTTTACTTAAATTTCACATGCCTCACTGCTCGCGCATGACCTCACACCCATCCTGAGCAGGAGCAGTTACCACGGGATGACTGCACTCTGTACATGGCAGGAACCTTGTGCCAATAAATATGACCTCACCGAAATGCGGCGGTCATGTGACTCCCATCAAAGAGCCCAAAACACAAAGGGAATTGTGGTTATTGGAAAGCAGGAAAGGTGTGGACTGGCTCAGCATCTCAAGCATTGATTTTATTTTTTTCAATTTTTTTTTTTGTTTAGTTTTTTTTTCTGTAACTGGAGCTAGCGCGGGAACGTGGTGTAAGTGTGTCTGTTCCTATGGGGGTCTGCCGGGCTCGTAGGAGGAAAGAAAAAGACGGGCGTGCCATATGGGTGGAGCGGGGGGCAGGGACGGGGCAGGCTGGATGGCGGGCGGGCCAGCCGGCCGGCCAGGAGGGGTGGGGAGGGGGGAGTAGTGGAGGAGGAGGGGAGTATCCTGTTTTCGTTGGACGTGCAGGGCAGCGTGAGGCACTGTCTGCAGAGACACAGAGGGGTGGCTGTTCCACTTTCCACAGCTAAGGCCCAGATGAGAGAACTGTGAGAACGGCACTCGGTGACTCTGGTCCCCAGGGACAGCAGCCAGCCAACCCTTAGGTTAGGTCACCTCTTAAATGCTGAAGGCCTGGGAGAAGGAAATGAGTTCAACGGGGAGAGAAACCTAAGAGAAACCACCCTGCAGTACTTTAGGTAAGGTGTTTTGATTAACTAAAAGATTAGGTTTGATCATTCAGAGGCAGCTGGGCCTCCAGGAAATGGAATTGGATGCTTCAGCTCCATGACATTGACCATTAGGAAGGCCATCTGCAGTCACATGGGAGCATATGTCATAATCTAGTGTAACATGGCATCCAATGTACTGCAAAAGGATGGCATGTCAGTGATGACTAGCCTATTTTAGAAAAATCCAGAAAGCAACTTTCATGGTTTTTGGATGATGCATTCATCTTAAGAACTGGTTCTCTCACATTTACAAAAGAGGAAATGAGCCAGGGACTAGCTGCATTACTAAATCACATAGTGTAGACTGTAGTTACGGATGATTCTCAAAACGTTTGTTTAAAAAACTGGCTAAATGATTTGAATAATAATTTTACTCATTGCTGGATGCTGTCATTGTAGGCAATTATATTGCGTATTATACTGGTTCAGCAACTATTACATTTGACAAAAAAATGACTTTGTACAAAAACATTTGACCTCACATGAATTACATGTGTAGGATCATAGCATGAAGACCTCAAAATCAGTATGGTTATTAATTTGTGAAATAATGTTATATTACTTCTCCTCCCTTAAGGGTTGTGATTCATCTTAAGATTCAGCCAGCTTCTTGATATCAACTGCAAGAGTTGATCTTTAGAAGACATAACTTATATTCAATATTATTACTCTTTATCTACCAATTCAGCTTGTGGCAGGAGACCAAGACACAAGAGTCAAGTGATAGTTTTAAATTGCTGTAGTTTTCACTGGAGGCCCATAAGAAACTTATTCATGTTGATTATCTGTGGTCTGGCAGCAAAGTCGTAGACTGCATGTTACTATTGGACATTATGGCAGAAGTGTGAGGTCACCAGGTTCACTATGGTTAGAATTGGTACAGGCGGAACAGAGCAGGGTGGAGTTCTCACATGCAAAGGATTATGGATCATGTTTGACTCATACAGTGTGTGTTCAAGGGCTTCACATCTCAGGCTAGGACAGGGATGCGGAAGACTGCGTGCTGTAAGTCAGCTTAAATGATGAGATTTCTTGTTGAAGACTAAATGAAAGGGTATGAGTCAGAAAAACATGGGGCAAATATCAGAACCTCAGTTTTAATGGGTCCTCTTCACCACGAAACCTCTTGAACTGCGGTGACAAAATAATCAGTTGTGCTATCCTGGACCGAACGTCATTGGTTATTTTGCAATTAGAGATTTGCACTTGACTGAAATTTTTTTACAGTATTTGTACATTTCGTCTGTGTTTTCCAAAGAAAACATTTGGAGATCCAAAATAAAGACTGTATCAAATGCTTCCCTCAAACCATGAGTTCCCATTGGGCCTGCCAGATTCTGTCCTGGCTGATCTGCTTTTTGAAGCGCATCAACCAGCAGAGTCAATTAAAACCATTTATTAGATTTGTTAAGGAAATTACAGAGCTACTAGGAATGTACAGTATGTAACTTGTGAGAGTAAAAGCTACACAAAATAACATATGGCTATAAAGGCTCAGATTTTGTTGACAGAGGTCCTGCCACCATCTGATTCGGCACCCACACATACACACACTCACACACGCATCCAAAAGCTTGGCCTCATATATCTTTCTGTCACTCATCCACAGTCTCTGTTTTTATTTTCCTTTTCCCTCCATACAACCCCATTCCAGAGAGTGAGTAATATTTTCTACCTCAATTAAAAGCTCAATCCTGCAAGAGGAAAAGCTAAAGAAAAAAACAGGGAAAAGCAACATTCTGATCAGTTCCATGTGCTTCCCTGCACATATTTCATTTCTTACTCCCGGGAGAAGATACAAGTTTGAGTTATTCTCTTTGCAGGAGCTGGTTGCTGAAGGGCCAAAACACAGACAGGCCAACAGTCAAGTTTCTGAATTGCTTCGATCAAATAAACACGAGCTTTCAATCGAGTTCATGCACTTGTTTCCAAATTTGTGACGTTAATCGCCTTTTAGGACAAATCAGGCCAACGTTATACTGCAAGTGCTAACGCTAGACCTGTCGTATTGTCCGTGAGCAGGCTTTTCCCTCAGCACTAGAGGGGGATTATGGAATGAGAAGTGCATGTGAGTATTTCCATTATTGGCAAGGAGGCAATCACCTGATAACATTGAATCATGTTGATTGGTTGCGTGTCTGCTTGTTTGCGTGCGGTGTGTTTGTTTCCTCGATGTTACCAACAGATTGTTCTAATCTCCTTCCAGTATATTAAATGCCCCCCCACCACTTCTTTACTTGCTCTCATTCCACTCAGGCCCAAATGTATGATGGCTGCCATCTTGTGTGCTATTCCAATCCCTACAAGGCAAGGGTGACTTGGTCAGATCAGAGTCACTTCACTTGCTTGGGAATGACTCAGTATGGAGATGTCCATGTAGCACTTACACTTTAAAACTTCATGCAGTGTGTGTGTTTTTGTTGGCATGTGTTTGTGTGTGTGTGTCTGTATGTGTGTGGGTGTATGTTTGTGTGTGTGTGGATGGGGTTGGGATGGGAATTGTGGGAAATGTGTATGACACTGTGAACTTGAATGGCTGCTATTGCCATGCCTGTTATTGCAGTCTGTTTCTTTTTTTCTTTTTTTTGAAAAAGTATGCATTTAAACATAAAAACTATGGTTATTGTTTTTTATTCTCTCCATATGGTTGTGGAGAAAGCAACAGTTGGAGCCACTTAAAAAAAACCTTTTTTACTTTATTTATTTATATCCATAATGTCATACTGAGATTTAAAACCTTGTTTGAAAGGAAGAACTTGCCTTGTATTCAAGGTTTTATTCCATATGTAGTGGAGAAGAGCCCAATAAACTAAAGACAGGTTAGGTAATGTGTCCTTTTCTTTGTGTTTCCTTAATGTTCTTTGATGTCAACAACTTATTCATGAGGTTATTTTTAGTCCTTATGTCACCATATGGTGCTGATTCAAACAGCCCCAGAATAAATGCGTGTGAAATTAGTTTAGATAATGTGAAAAACAAAATGCGCCGGGTGTGCGTTGATGGGCAGATTGGCAAAAGTCCCTTTTGTGTTTTATGAATTTTTTTCTGCTCCATTGTCGAATTTGACCACATAAAAGTGAAATGGCCTGCTTTGGTCATTGAAACCAAACCAAAAGAGTGGACTAGCGTGAGGGACTGTGTGCCTGTGGTCATGGCAGCTGGGCTTACAGTCCAGGGGCCATCTCTCTGATGTTTCGCATGGAGAATGGGATAATCCGGCAAATGAAGGCTGTCACCCCATGGTTTAGCAGGCCTTTTTGTCCGTGCTCTTCTGTGAAGTGTGTCGGGGCAAATGTTTCATGACATATGCTGTACAAAATAAATCTGGTTTGATTTGACTTGACATGAGAAACATTTGGTGTTTACTGTCAGTGCTACAATGTGGCAGAATTATCACCAGTACTTACAGCATGACCCTCCTGTAATTTCGGTCTCTCTAGGAATCTTCACTTAACTGTCTTCACTGAAACTGATCCTATCACAAAACAAAAGTATCAAAATATACATTTGATTTACTTTTTTTCATACACATAATATTATTGTAAATTTATAGGGACGGGTATGTTGCGTGGTTGGAAATCTCTGTAAATTTCTGAAAATACTTAGTTTAGCCGAATGGGCAGCATCACTTAGCTTGGGCTCTCACAAAGTAACACTGTGAGTAGTAATATGCAGTACTTTTTACCTTATTGTCTATTGTGTGAATTTAAAAGCAACTATCTGCACATGCAATTGATCAGTCATCTGGAGGTATCCAGTGCACAGCTGTACTGATCCAGCTGGCTCTCGCCGGGTAGAAAAGGTCTGTTTGTCCCTGCCGTCTCGCCGCTCTTCTGCACCTACATACGCTCGTGTCTTACACGTGCCATTTCTCAGCGCACAAGAATTCCGCTGTGGTTTTTACAGGCATTGTCCAATGGCGCACAATTAAGACAATGACAGCAGGAACATCTGCAAAAGAGGGCGATTAAAAACATTTAGCCCTTTTATGGATGAGGCAGATGTTGAATCGAATGGGGCCTCCCTGCTAATAAAAGCCGTTTGTGCGTTCTTATAAAACCCTGTTTTCCCTCTTATTCTGGAGCCTAGAGCCAAAATGGGAACGATATTCCAGATTGATGGCTGATTTACACAGCTGGTGAGGGAACTGTCACTGTGCTATGTGCATAGCTGAAAAACAGTGCAGCTCAGTAACAGGGGTTTAAATTAATATATAGCTTTTTGTAGTACATGAATTTGTCTAGTGTGGTGCTGTCTTTTCTTGGCTACAGTGCAGCTTGGCCTCATTTTACCATCAAGTTCTCAGTCGAGCTGTCGTGCTGGTGGGTGATCTGGTTGAAGCATTGTGAAGCCCCCATGGTTTGCTATGGAAACCTGACTGGATCAGCACTGACAATGACCAGCAGCAGCCACAAGGGGGCCCTCATTCGCCTGTACCATTGCCCAGACTGGGATGGGGGATTCTGTTTTTGGGATTGCTCTCCTTTTGTCCCAGCTTGCGTACTTGCTCACTCCTCATTCCCAGTGGGGCATGAAAGCAAGTCACTCTGTTTTTCTGTAATAAGATATGTTGTTCTAAAGTAGTTCTTGGGCAATTTTTGTTGGCACGCTCTCCCAATCCCTGACCTAAAGAACCAGCATGCTGTCAATTTACTGACCTGTCACCATTCAGGTGTGGTTCGAGCTGCCACAGGTCTGGGAAACCCACTGACAGAACTTTACCAGTTTGTGTCTGAGTCTCCATCTCTCTGTCTCACAGCATAACACACGATTGTGTAGGTTACAAACCCCTTCTCGCTCAAAGCAGAACTAACAGGGGCGAGAGGGGAGATCACTAGGTAATCAATTGTGGATGGCGTTGTTTTCTCTGACGGATTAAAAATAGAAAACTGTTAAAATAAATCACCAGATATCCTTGGGCAGCCACTAATATACCTTGGCGACCCGCCCAAGTAAAGCCTATGTGTGAGAAACACTGTTATATATATGCAAATATTCCAAAATCCAAAACACTTCTGGTCCCAGGCATTTCAGATAAGGGATACTCAGCCTGTAGGTCCATGAGCTCAAATGTCACCACTCTTCATTTTCATCCTATGAGTATTTCTTCAAGCAAAATTAGGACATAAGTTTGGCATTTGGACAAATTAGTTCAGAGTTATTTTAGATCTCCAGTATGGCAGCGTAGAAGGATGTTTTACTGAAAGCAAGAGGGAATAGCCTTGACCAGCAGCACTTCGCCTCATATTGTAGCGCTGCTTTCCCACGGTGTCCGAGCGATCTCTCCACCAGAGTGGCAGCTTCCTGGCTGTTTTTTTTTTTAAGGGGGGACTTTAATGTCACAGTGCGGGAAGCCCCACAAGTCTCTCCGCGCTGATCGAGACCAGATGGACACGCCGCGCTCACATGGGTGCGGATTCCGCGCTGTGACAGACGGAGACGCGGCCCCGTGTGGGTGCCGAGCGCAGAGCAGAGTCGCCGCTGGTGACACTGCACAAGCTGCTCTCACGAGCCTCGTCTTTTGTCATCCCAGATTTTGTGACTTTGAAAATTCTTTCGTTTACAGTTCCATATGCTAAAAGTTTGTGCAACTGTTTTTTTATACTGTTTAATTAAAGCCAAATGCCCAATGATCTACAACAGATATAATCTTTTACTTAAACAGTTTTATGGATCCTTTTATATTATTTTTTCACTAAGGCTAGTTTTGTTATGAATTTCCATTTAAACTCTTCATGTGTTTATGTTCATTGTGTTTTTGTTTTCTGCATTGTCTCATAGGATGATGATGTCATCAAAGTGTTCCGTGGTCCTGCACCTCCTGGTCTCCCTGCTTGACCTCGCATGGCCTTTGAACCCCAATGACCCTAACGTATGCAGCCTATGGGAGAGGTGAGTCTGACAATCCTCCCAGCTGGACAAGTGACTTTCAACTACTTTGTTTGGGTTGTCTCTGTTGTTTTGCCATGTCACAAACCGATACTTTTCCTGCATAAAAAAAATAGAAGTGTGAATTCGATGCAGGTATATTGTATCGGAAACACTGAAGTTTGGCTAGTGGTGAATAAGGAAAGTAAAACAATGCTACAGCATTGTGATTCTCCATAAGCTGACACACCATTATAATAATGATGATGTGATAGTAGTTGGGATAATGTGAAGGGTCTGCTTTGCTTTATTATTCAGGACTTTGCATTATGTGGTGGAGCTTTGTGAAAAGGTTCCTCTTAGCAACATCTGCTTGTCAAAGCCGAAGTCTGTTTAAAATGATTTAAAATTTCATGTACTAAAATATGTATTGAATGCGTTCTGTAATGTGTTTCTGTCATGTCGTCTGCTTTAGAGAGAATACAGACTGATTACCAAAGTGCCACATCAACTTAAAGACTGTTCCTCATTCTGCCATTAGCAGTTTGTAGATCATGTCTGCAGCTTCCAGCATCTGTGCCCGTTCAGTAGTCTAAAGCAGTGTTTTCCACAAATGTAGGTCGGGACTCACTGGTGGGTCTTGAGAGACACGTGTAAAAACAGAGCTACTGTACATTACCCACCCTGGACTGCAGTTATTCACCCCAGTAAAATGAAATACTGCATAAGACTCATGTGCTGCACTCGATAAAGTGTGAATGCATGATTTCGATTATGAAATGGTAAAAACGTTTTAATTGCAGGGGCCTCCGGGTGGTTAGGCACATGTTTGGGATGCCAGTGAGGCCGGCATTGGGGAGGAAACAATTGGCCCAGCTTCAACAGAGAATGATAGGGGTTAAATCAAATCATATGAAATTGTTAGTTTCTCTAGTGGCCATTCCTGGTTAGCCTGGCACTGTGCACTTTGCAATGTGGAAAAAGCGAGGGCTTGTCGTCATGTCAGTCAGAGGAGTCACAGCTTCCTCCTCCTGAGTTGGCAGGAGCGAGCCGGTGTGGGAGGCAGCTCTCAGTGTGTGAGCACATGTTAGCCTGCATTTTTGTGGGTCTCAGAAAATATGTGTATTAATTTTCACTTTGAACAGTTCTGTAGATTCTGTTTTTACCTTTGAATTACATTTCTACAGGAACCAAAGTTTGTTTTCTGTCAAGACATGGCTGGATTGTGGTTATGTGTGTAATCTTGCTCTGATAACCACTGTGTGCTTGTCTGTTTTGGCATGCCCAGCTACACCACCTCAGTGAAGGAGTCCTACTCTCACCCTTATGACCAGGTGTATGAGGAGCCCTGCTCCGATGCATGGAGCTTCTACAGGTGCACCCGCCACAGGTGTGTGTGTGTGTGTGTGTGTGTGTGTGTGTGGATGGGGGGAAGGGGGAGGGGACCATGGCGTCTATTAATCCAAGGACTCAAACCACATACATCAATGGCTCCTGGCCACCAGCTCATGGCAGAACTACACAATCAGTTATGTCAGACCTGGATGGAACTTAAGCCCAGGAAAAACAAAATGGGACTTTTGGAGACAAACATGCAGTAGAGCTGTGGCTGTGTTTATCACACCTGAGCTGCATTTAGTTTGAGAATAACTCTTATGGCGTGTGACTGTGACTGTGCAAGGCAATGCTGCATTTTAGACTCTGTTGTTATTCTAGATAATCATAATGAGCTGTTTATATTTTAACTTCAGTGTATGTATCTGTTTTGCACTGTGGTTTTATGTTTTTTGATTCAAGGAGTATAATTGAACTAATTGAACAGTAAACAGGAAACAACCTGTCAGGCCAGGTAGGTGATTGGTACCGCTCTTGTGTCACTCTCAGGATCACGTACAAGACTGCATATCGACAGGCAGTGAAGATGGACTACCGCAAGAGGTACCAGTGTTGCCCTGGTTACTACGAGAGCAGAGAAAATGTGTCCGTAAGTGCAGACAGTAAGCTGTAGATATCCAGCCCTGTCTAATGACCCAGTGTGATATTTTCTCCCATGTTTTTTTTTTTTGCTGTGACAAACACAGAATTTTATTCCTGGAACCAGTTTAGTTACCCTTCTCTGTACTTTTTCAAAGTGCTACTATATCTTCATTGTAATGTGGTGCAAAAACCTGGGCACAGAGATGTGGTCTGATAAAGGTATTATTGTAACCTGCTTTGATTTATAGTCAGTACTTTTTGATATATATCCCAGTATCCCATGGGCCTCTTTTATTGCTATTTTATTGCTCCATATGTGGACATAAAAAGAAAAGATTCTAAACCCCCAAACATACAGCATGGTAGAATTCCTTTGATCTGCACCTTAGTTTATGCTACACTGATACAAAAGACATGGAATAACGTCACATTTAACTTAAAGTGGCTGCTCTTTTGAATGCTTACAGAAAGAATCGCCTAAATTAATTTTCTTACATTATGTCCTTTTCAATGCTGTATAATATTTTTATTAGTTTATTATTATTGTTGTATTGTTACTTTTCAATAATTTGCATTTGATTGCTTGCCACATAATTGTGTGTGCTATAATTTATGAGTATTTTGAGACTAAGAAAGTGTTACAAAAGTAAAATTAAACCATTAAATATATTAAATATTTCATATCTTTAAGTGTATAGTTTCCCCAAATTAAACAGAGTTTCCCTACCTTAAAAGTCGCAAAGAGTCAAATGGAAATAGGGCTGATCTATGGTTTTTTTTATATATTACATCTTTCTCCTGGTTGGCATTTTTTGTGTGTGTGTGTGTGTGTGTGAATGCACTCACTCTTGGCATACGTGCCACTCTTCCCCTGCCAGCTCGCTGTACCAGGGAGTGTGTCCACGGGCGCTGTGTGGCACCAGACCACTGCCAGTGCGAGGATGGCTGGCAGGGTGAGGACTGCTCCACCGGTGAGTCTGTACATATGCCCTCTCATGCCAGGGGCTCCTCCTTTACACTCCCATGGTAATGTTATCATTGATGTCATTTATTAATTACTTACATTGCACTAAATACTTTGCTGATGCAGAGCGTAGTATATTCCAACCCATCACGTCCTATTTGTGTTGGTAGTCAAGACTGTTGTGAGTGTGTGATGTTGAGGGTATCGGGCTTAGTCTATTTTTCTGCTGAGAAACTTTGCAAACTGAAGCACTGAGAAGCTGCGACCATTTTATAGCCTGACTTCATTCTCTAATGTTGCCCCCCCCACACCCCTTCTAATTTAGGCATGATGTCCCTGTGTGCACCCTGGTCAACATCACTGTTCCAAACCACTTGTTTGGAAATGTGTCTCTATTGGTACACATTGTTAAAATCAAATTGTTCTTGTTGCATTACTGCAACAGCCTCACTGTCTAAATTGGTGTTTTCGATTTGAGCCTGTGTCAGATTGTGGGCATGCCGTTTCATTTGGTTGTGTAATTCTGCTTGCCTCGGATAGGCTGTTTATTCGCCATTGTTAGAGATCATACAGACTTAGTTCCTGCCCCTGTCAACAGGGAATGGAAAAGCAGGTCTATAGACCTGGGCTGAGGCCTTGAGCTCCTAGGGTCCCATAATGGGACTGATTTGGCTCTGCACCTCAAGCCCACATCACGGGCCAGCAGTGGAACAAAGAAGCTGAAAAAGCAGAATGTTTCAGCGATGAGCTCGTAGTGGCAGCAGAAGGGGACTGTGGGTAATATAGTGCGAGCGCTGTGGAGCACATTAAAACCGTGAGCTGGGAACGGGAAAGGGAGGTGGGGAGGGGGAGGGGGAGGGGGGGGGGACAGTCACTTTCCCACATCTCGCAGAATTCCAGAGCCACTGGGAAAGTGACATTTTTTTGTAAACTGAAGATGACCTTGCATAATTTATTTATTTTTGTTGTTGTTGCTTTGTCCCATGATGTGCACTTAGATCTGAAGTGTAATCACTTAAGATCTGGGAATATCCGTGAATGTGTGCGGATGAGCAGGGATGAGGTCACCGTGGTGAACCCCCGTGACAGGCCAGCCTGAAATAACAGCGCCGTTATGCTACTTTGCACGAAACATTTCGGCTCACGCACTGGGACTCCGGTTTCCACAAAATGCCTGTCAGTCTTGGGAAAGGGCCTTGGCACTTGTTGATGAAGGGTCAGTGGTTTGGTGTTTTTGGGGGGAGAGGGGGGCCTGGGGGGGGGGGGTGTCAAACATTGTCATCTGGCTCCAGAAAGTCTCTTCTATGTCCCCATATGAATCTGTCGTTTGCACCCGAGCATGGTTGAAATTTCAGTGCCTTGGCCCGAGTAATCTCCCGTGTGACTGTGTGGAATTCACATTCTACCCTTAATGACCCAAGTGGGTGGGTCACTTCAACATCTATTTTGTATCTTTCCAAGATATGAATACTGCCAAAAAAGGAGAAGTTGTTTGGATAACACACACCAATAAGCCTCAAAAAACAACGTCCCTTTATTTCCTTTAACCCAGCTGTGTTTAGCATTTACTGCTGAGCTATGGTGCCCAGTCTTACCCCGGCAAGGCTAGCGTAGGTACTGGCTTTTTCAGCTAATCAAGGTTTTGATTGAAGACCATGGCTGGTTGATTACTTGAATCAGGTGTTTCAGTGCTGGGCTAGACCTTGCACACTGGCCCTTCTCAGATAAAATTGGTCACCCCTCCTTTCAATTTTTCTCGGTCTTCCCCTTAATTGCCCCATGGGGAATAACATGCTTGCAGTGATATTTTTCTGTGTGGGTCTATGAGGGGCCATTCTGTTCCATACCATTTTCCGATTTTCTGCCAGCTTTGAGCTGACCTGAAGACCTTGACCTTGGGTTGTGGTCCACATGCTGTGACACGCACCATCCTGCTTTTCAGCCTTCCATTGGCCGTCATGGACGAAACCCAACCTGTCTGCAAATCACCCGTTTCATTTCACCCTGGGACTTTGTGACCTATTAACCTCCCCTGTAAAAATTCCTGATTTTAGCCTCATTCATCACATCGTACCATGCAGGTGTTCTTGTCAACACTATACTATAGTCTGTAAGGTAATACATATCTGTAAGCTAATACTGACGTAATGCACATCGCTGTCGATTTGAAACTGTGTTTGGTGTGGCAAAACCAGGTTCTTGGCAAGAGAAAATAGTGTCATAGTCATTCAGTCACCTTTTAAAAAATGAATTAAAAACTAACTCATCAACTAACCTCATTGGGAATGTTTTTCATGAAATTTTAAATGAATGAATTCCATTTTGTCTTTGTCAATTTCAATTACCTTCAATCAGGAAGGTAATTGAAATTCAGTTCAGAAAAGGCCAATACAAATTTTCCGACAATCAGCTGAGTCTCATTTCATTTCCTGAGGTTAAATAAAGTGCAATGGAATGGAATAAACCCCCTGGTCGTAGATGAGCAGTCAGTATCTGTACCATTGCTGTGACTGTGGCTGTCTCAATCACAGGATGAATGACTGTAGCGCCCCCCTGTGTGCGTGTATGTGCCCTGCAGCCACCTGTGATGACAAGCACTGGGGTCCTGACTGCAGTCAGAGCTGCAGGTGTGAGAACGGGGGCCGCTGCCACGCCCTGACGGGCGTCTGCCAGTGCCGCCCGGGATACCGCGGACCCAGCTGCGAGGAACCCTGCCCCGCGGGGTCCTTCGGCCAGGCCTGTCTGCAGCAGTGCCTGTGTGGAACCGGGGGGACATGTGACAGAGAGACGGGAGAGTGTCGCTGCAAGGACGGCTACACCGGGACCTTGTGGGTAACCTTTCTGCTCTTTCTGCATAACTTCAGCTGTTACACTGAGGATGGGGGAAGGAGGAACCCATGTAGCTTATTCACCAGTTACGGTGTATGTGACTGTACAAGCAACACAATGTTAGACTGCATGATACTACTAGTACTACTTCTTCTGCTGGCACTATTATTACTTCTCCTACAACTACAACTTACTACAACTTACTACAACTACTCTTACTACTGCCACTTCTCCTACTATGACTACTACTGCCACTACCACTAATAATAATATTGTTATTATTAATATTTTTATTAATGTGTTATTATTAAGAATTATTAACATTGTAATAAATGTAAAGCATTAATATCGTGCCTTTAATGACCACACATCATTGCATAGTTGTAGGGGAGCGATGTTGAAAGAGGCTGTGCTCCTTTCAGGGAAGAGAAGTGGTGTTATTTTTCAAGCTTTGGGCTCTGTTTGCCTTAAATCTGTCCATCTGCACCAAAGGAGCCATATTACTACAGCAGATCAAGGCTGAATCAAAGGGATTTCATGATGTGATCTGTGAACTCTCTTGTTTAATTTTTCCTTGAAGTGCAGATTTCTCACAGAGACTCCCTGTTCCTAAAATAACCGTAGGCCCCTTTTTAAATGTGTTCTTCTCTGCTCCACAGCTGTGACAAAACCTGCCCTGGCCGCCCCTGTCCCCGAAGGTGCCCCTGCCAGAACCAGGGCTTCTGCAGAGGAGAGGGGGTGTGCGTCTGTCCCCCGGGGTGGACGGTGAGACCCCCCAGTGACCCTGTCTCCTATTTTCTGTTTGAGATGTTTCATTGTTGGTATAATTAAAATGGGATTTTAAAGCTTAAAAAGCTTTAATGAGCTTTAATGCCTCTTCTCTCCCCTGTGTTATCTCTCCTTCTCCCTGTCTCTCTCTCTCTCTCTCTCTCTCTCTCTCTCTCCTCTCTCAGGGTGCGGTATGCACAGAACGATGTGCAGAGGGCAGGTTTGGGCTCAACTGCTCGCAGGAGTGTGTGTGCCACAACGGGGGCGTGTGTGACGAGGAGACAGGGCACTGCAAGTGTGCAGCGGGATTCACAGGGGACAGGTGAGTCTCAGCGATGACCTCAGCTCATCTCCCCACAGCAAAGACATGCACAGGCGTGGCACTCGGGTGATGAGTTAAACAACAGAATCAGAATCAATGAAATAACATCGGTTGTGTGTGTTTGTGCTGGTTTGTGTATAAAACTATGGCTTAGGCTGGCAGTTGTAACCTGAGCTTGCCTGTGGCTCTGTGGCTGTGTTGTTTTGTCTGGTTTAGGTGCAGTGAGGAGTGCGCGGTGGGAAGTTATGGACAGAACTGCGAGGGTGTGTGTGACTGCGCTAACGGGGCGCGCTGCTACAACATCCATGGGGGCTGCCTGTGTGAGCCGGGGTTCAGGGGACCCCACTGCCGGGACAGGATGTGTCCAGAGGGGACCTATGGCCTCCGCTGCGACCAGCGCTGCCTCTGCCACGGCACACACACTCTGAGGTCAGTGTGTATTGCTAATACACAGATATACACACACACACACATTAG
Organism: Albula goreensis; assembly: GCA_022829145.1. Taxonomy (NCBI): domain Eukaryota; kingdom Metazoa; phylum Chordata; class Actinopteri; order Albuliformes; family Albulidae; genus Albula; species Albula goreensis. The sequence continues at coordinate 8,899,861 of CM040743.1, read as the reverse complement.
ATTATATTGCTAGGTCAGCACAGATACAAGTACATACACACACACAAACACACTAAGGTCACTTCTGATCTCCCTCTCAATCTCTCTCTCTCACACACACACACACATACACACTAAGGTCAGAATGTATGCAACCACACTCACTCACACAATTCTCTCTGAGGTCAGAACATATCTCTCTTCCTCCCTCTCTTGCTCAAACACTTTCATACACACACACACACACACACACACCATCACAAATGTACACACCCACACAAACACACTCTCCTCCTCATCTTGTACTTGCTCTGAACGTAAATACTTTCTCTGAACTTGAAACACATAATCCCATATAATCCTTCCATTATAATTGTTTAGTCTGACATCAATATTAATCAAAACAAAAGCTCTGCCTCCTCTTCCCCCATGTCTCACCCTGTCTCTCTCTTTCTCTCTGCCCATTGGCCAGCTGTCATCCATTGAAGGGTGACTGCACATGTCATCCAGGGTGGGCTGGGCTCTTGTGCAATGAGACCTGCCCTCAGGGTTTCTACGGCCACGGTTGCCAGGAGACCTGCCTGTGCTTGAACGGGGGCGTCTGTAACAGCGTGAGTGGGCGCTGCCAGTGCGCCCCAGGATACATGGTGAGGGGTCATGTTCATGTTTGACAGGATGAGGGGATAGTACACTACATTGTATTACATGCACCACTTAGTGGATGACCTTATCCAGCATTACTTACACTGTTTACGTTTTTATATTCCATCCAGTGATACAGCTGGATTTTAACTGATTGCAGTAAAGGCTTAACTTGCTCACTGGGTATTACAGCAGAGATTCATGGGAGATTTATTCTCATAACCTTTTTAGTTACAAACACAGCCTCCTATCAATTATACTGCAGCTGTAATGTCCATGTACATGGGTTCTTATGCACGTATGCTGAAACACTGGGCTGGTGGTTTATTGTATTGTGTCTGCAGAAGGTATACATAGGGTTTGACAAATAATTGGAGATCTGTCTTTTTTGGTGTCATGACACCTCAGTCATTACTGGAGATTGCTGGTGGCTCACTGATCCAGGATCAGTAGGGAGCGAGTGGCGTGATGCCTGTGTCTGGCCTGCAGGGGGAGCACTGTGAGAGTCACTGTGAAAGGGGCACCTATGGGAAGGCCTGCTCACTCCACTGCAGCTGTGACCATGCCCATTCCTTGGCCTGCTCCCCCATCGATGGAACCTGCCTCTGCAAAGAGGGTGAGTCTTACACACACACACACACACACACACGCACACACACTCACTCAAACACACATGCACACACACTCATACAAGTACTCATACTCAAATATCATACTAACACCCACGTTTCATGCACACAAATCACTTTGCCCTGTGTAGAAGACAGAATATTTAAGAAGTAAATAATTGCAGCAATGTACTTCCATGCTTTTAGGTTGGAAGGGCTCAGACTGTTCCATCGAGTGTTCCCCAGGGAGCTGGGGTCCGGGCTGCAATGGTTCATGCCAGTGTGCCAATGGAGCTCGATGTAGTCCCACTGATGGCACCTGCACTTGCGCTGCAGGATGGAAGGGGGTGCTGTGTGACCAGCCCTGTCCGGTAAGTGAGCTACTCAACAAGACCAAGAATCAGTACCGAAAACACTGCTATTCATAATTAAGTCATTGGTTGGCATAGCTTGTTCTTGTTAAGTTTTGCCTCTGGCAAAACTACTGTTTTTGAATTCTTGTTTTTGTTTCATTCTGTTTCTAATTAATTAAAGGACTAAAAAGCCGTATGTATCCTAAAGACGCCTAGTGCAGTAGAAAAGAGATGTAAAGGTTTTCTTTCTAGCTGTAATAAAATGATATTTCTCCTGAAATCAGCAAACAGTTCAGACTCAAGAAGTCAGGTGACATGAGTTGTCTGATCAATGAAATGTTGAGTAACCTATTAGACTCTGCGGCCCTCTGGGACTAGGGGCGGCCACCCCTGCAGTAGATGATGAATATAATATTTTGTTCTTTACAAGAACTAAACATTAGGCACTAGAATATATGAAGTACATACTAGCAGACATTCATAAGATCTTGCAAAAATGAGAGAACAGGGGACCGTCCATGTACTGGATTGTTTTCTTGTAGTACATGCTGCCCACTGGTGGTAAAGTACGGTAACACATCATTGTATTTGTGATGTCACACCACAATATTATGGATCAGTATTGCTAATCACAGTAGCCCAGCCTTTCAAACATTAACCCAGGTCACAGCCAGGGTGAAATGCTAGTTGTGTAACATGGTGGTGTTGTTGTTGTTGTGTGTTGTGTGCAGGTGGGCTCCTATGGTCCAGGATGTTTGCAGAGGTGTGACTGCCTCCACTCATACGGCTGTGACAGAAGTAGCGGCCAGTGCCAGTGTTTGCCAGGCTGGACAGGTAACGACACGCTGTCCACTCTGCTGGCCCACACAGAGCACAACCTGAGCTGGGCAGGGAAGTCTAAATCAGGAGAGCCCTCCACCCCTGCAAAACGTTTAAAAGAAATAGAACTATGAAAACTTTCATTACGTAGAGTATGATTTTTTTAGCAGACCAAAAACTTTAACTGAGACCCCTCCCCTCATTATCATGTTGCCTGCCGTGTTCAGATGGGGACCCACATGTTTTTACCACATTTTCAAACAACGTGTATGTACATTGTAAGTAGTACAGTGCGCATAACAGGTCCATTAATTAGATGTTAAGTAACTGATAAATTAAGTGTGCCTATAAACTGGGATGAGTAGTAATTTAATTACTTGTATTACATGAAATTACATTACATTACTTTAGGTCATTCAGTTTATTATAACCATTGTGCCATGAGTTTAGATGATTACAGTATTAACCCTAAAAGTTTGGAAATGTTTTGGAATCAAAACTGAGATGCTCCTTTCTTCACCCCCTAGGGCCCCACTGTTCCCAGCGCTGTCCTGAGGGATCCTGGGGCACCGATGTAATCACAGCTGCTCCTGCCTCAACAGCGCCACCTGCCTGCCACACAATGGCAGCTGTGTGTGCACCGCTGGGTACTGGGGGGCTGTGTGCCAGCACAGTGAGTGGAGTCAGTTCGTTGAATTATGGTGATCTTGGGCCTATCACAGCATCACCTTCTCATCTCCTCATTTTATCACTTTCTGTAATTTTGGCCTGTCTCTCCCTGTGCCATCACCTGCTCTCTGGTTTTATCCTTTTCAATTTACGGTGTCTTCGAGGCTGTCTTCATTGAAATGTAATCATTCTGACATTCTCCCAATCATTCTAATTCTCCCTAGATACCTTCTGTCAATGAGTGCTTTCTTCCTAAATTGCATTGCAGAGATTATCTAGTCAAACTGTCTCTCTCATCCTCTCTTTCTACCAAACACTCTAATTCGCCCTCTATTCAATTGAAGTTTTACACTAAATTCCAATTCTCTCCTCTCTGTCTCTTCCCCCCCACTCCTCCTGCCAGTCTGCAGTGCGGGCACATATGGGATTCGGTGTAGTGCTTTATGCCCCCCGTGTGCCCGTTCCTCCACCCCGTGCCACCATGTCACAGGGGAGTGCCAGTGTGACGCTGGGTACACTGGAGCCAAGTGTGACCAAGGTTAGTCCTGCAGCCTGGCACCTTTAGCATCCAGGTTTCTGTCACTTAAGTGAGTCTGGTCTTATATTACTGATTTACATGCTTGTATTTATCTAGATGGCCTTACAATGTGAGCATGTACATATGAACACCTGCTTGTGTTGTGTACTCTCAGCATGCCCACTAGGGCATTATGGGAAGCAGTGCACAGGAGTATGTCGCTGTGCCAACAACTCTACCTGTCACCATGGAGACGGGTCCTGCAACTGTTCACCAGGGTGGACTGGGTTGGACTGCTCTGAGCGTGAGTACCCAAGATAGATATATGCATATATACATATATACATACATGCTCACACATGCGCACACATGCACACACACACACATACATACACATTCATAAAGACACATGCACACAGACAGCACAAGAAAACACACAAGAAATTTACACACACAAAATATCAATACAGCCATGACTATTTCCTTTTGATTTTGTAGCCATGTTAATTAGCATAAGACAGTATTTATACATACTATTTGTATTGTCATTAGAATGCTGTAAAAAGGGGTCTGTGAGGTCCATTTGGTGTTCTCTCTGCTCCCTTGTCGCTGCAGAATGCCGTTCCGGGACATTTGGCTTGAACTGCGCCCACTTCTGTTCCTGCCCCCCCAACACCAGCTGTAACCCCCACACCGGAGTCTGCGTCTGCGCATCTGGACAGGGCGCCGACTGCATTCACGGTGCGATCCTGCTCAGAGAACGCACCTGAACAGACCGCAGGGCAGAGTGTAGCCGGTAGCTTGCGGGTTTGAATCCTTGCATGGGCATAACATACCGGTCTCACAGTTGTTGTATTTCAGTTAGCATAATTACGCTGCATTAGTGTTTTAGTGATGTTGCATATATATAGTTGCTGGTCAGGGAATGCTGTTAGCCAGATCTGGCACTATAGCTCATATTAATCAGACGAATGCACTTACGTTCTTGCACATTGCAATTCACCCTGGACAGGCGATTTTTCCCAAACAACTGTGATGTAATTTAATACACAGCTGCTGTGTGCTTAACCTGAATTACCCTTAAAAATATCCTATTTCACCAAAGGATAATCTAAGTAATTGTAGACTGTGTAAGTAGTAATCAAATAACAATGATACAACCCACTGGAGGTACAGATCACAGCTTGTGTGCATTCAGAAGCGGTTATTACTACAATAATACACACCATCTGTTTTAGTAATCAGGAATATTAATGTAGCAAATAATATATGGTCATGTAATACACTGACTATACAATGCACGATAATACCATACCGTGTATGGTGTTTGATTTTTTAAATTCTGTTTTTTCTTCCTGTATTGTGGGTGTCAGTGTCCATGTAAAAAGACCCTTAGCAATGTAAAACATACAGTGTATTGCAGACGATTGGCACTGAGGTGGGTTTCTTTGATCCTCTCCGTCAGGGCGGGATGTGGACCTGATGGTGCCGCTGAGCCCGGTTCAGGGGGTGTCCTGGGGGGCGGTGACTGGGATCGTGGTTCTGGTGGTGCTGGTGCTGGTTCTGCTGGTGGTGCTGCTTCGATATCGGCGGAGGCGGGCTGACAAACAGAGCCGCATCCCTGCCGTGGCCTACTCCGCCACCAGGACTGTCAACTCAGAGTACGCTGTGCCAGGTATGACCTAACACCCCCTCCCCCCACCCCCAAACCTGGCCCCCCACGGCCCAAACACAACATACCCTGGCCTCTCATGAAAGGGGTGGCAGCGTGGTATTATAAGGGTTAGGGAGCTGGCCTTGTAAATGAGGTTGCAGGTTCCACTCCTAGTCTTTGGATGAGAGTCAGGGACTCCTGAACAACCAAGTAAATGATGGTTTACTCCTGTATTCATAAAGCATCTCAGAGAAATTGTAATGATCTAGGATCAGTTTTGCCATTCTGCTCATCATTTATATGGGTTAAGATATGGATCCTAGATCAGTTTGTCCGTTGACAGATCACAGCTCACAGACCCATCACCAAGCTTGTCCTGTGTTGATCAGATGCTCAGTTTATGGCTCTCTGAATAACTGTGCAGATGCTCAATTAATTTTCTGATTGGTACAGACATTTTGGCAACTACCTCATTAAGCAGAGAGCAGTTTAATTTTAACAATCCAAATTAATTTAATGTAACTCATATTTTGGTTAATTTCAGGTTTATTAGTTGAAAAAAATCATTCAGTAAGTGAACATCAGAATGTGAATTTTTCTGTATTTTATGGCGCAGACATCCCACACAGCTACTACCACTACTACTCCAACCCCAGCTACCACACGCTGTCCCAGAGCCGCCCTCCCCTGCCCCACATACCCAATAACCAGGACCGTACACACAGCTCCATTAAGGTAAGAGTCCCTCTTCTGCAGCACTCAGTGTGTGAAAGAAACCAAACCTCTCTGTGACCTCAAACACTCTGTGAACACATTCACTCTGACCAGAATCACTCTGTGACCAGTGTCTCATTCATTATCATCAATAATGCAAGTATCCCCTGTCACAATACAAAATGTGTCTTAACAATCTGGACTGTGACTGCAATAGCTGTATGACTAGAACTAGTTAGCTCCACCATTGTAAGGTGGAGGCTCTTTCAGCTCCCCTGTCTTCGAATAAGAAGAGGCAGATGACGAGTCCACCCACCACACACCCCAGGAAAATTGCAATATTTTTGTAATACAGAATGTGTATTATTTTGAAAAGTTATACTGCAGCCTACTTCTTTGAATCCTACTAAAAAGGAAGAGATAAAATGTGTGGAACTTGTAGAGACTTGTGTTGAGTGACTTAACCTTGAGTGGGACAAACGGTTGGTTTGATGCGTTTTGATCTCCTCTCATGAAACAGAACACCAACAACCAGCTGTTCTGTAACGCCAAGAACCTGGAGCGGGAGCGTCTGGGACTGTTTGGGGCCGAGAGCAATGCCACGCTCCCTGCCGACTGGAAACATGACGAGGCACTAGCCTACAACAGCAAAGGTTTGTCTAATTACACCCCCACCCCCTTCACAGGACACGTTCAGTAAACAAGACATGATCAAAGCAAATTATCCGAGGAAAATGAATAGCTAGTACCAGATTTCTATGGTGACACCATAAATTCAATGTTAACAGTAGGTGCTGAGTGATAAAGGTTCCACATTTCTGCATCTGAGTCTCAGAGATGGTAAATAGTTGAAGGCTTGCAGCTGGCCCAGTACTAAGGCAATGTTAGAAACTTTCCTGTTATAAACCTATTTGTCAATTTTTTTTCATTATTTTGCTCAGTAAGACAGAGAAGAGGGTCTTCATCTTTTGTCTTTCTGTTATTATGTGTGTTTTTAGCACAATAATGGTAAGCTAACAGTAATTCTTACCTACATTAATACATGAAATGACACACCATGATTATGCTTGTGCCTAATGTATAATTTGTCATGTGTTTCATGAAATCCTATAAAAGGATTCCTGTCTCCATGTTTCAATCTGCCACACCATAACTTTGACTACAGTTCCTGAATTATGAAACACCGACATACTGCATTCAACTGAAGTGTTCTTTTATGTGTTTGCAGGCGCTTTCGGCATTGACCGCAGGTACAGCTACAGTACCAGTCTGGGCAAATACTACAACAAAGGTTTGTTTTAATTTCTCTTCTTCCTCAACTTCCTGTCTTTTCCCTCCCCAGACAGGTAATGATTCATGACACCACAAATGGGTGGAGTTTATATACAACAGCAGGGCTGAACCAATCAACGGTTCTGCTGTTGAGAGAAAAACTCCTTCGATTGGTTCAAAAAGGGCCACTTCGCTCCCCGCCACATCACTCGGCTGTACTAGACTCATTGACAGTTTCCATTACAGTCGACTGTGGGAGGAAAAACAGTACCACAAAGCTCAGTGGAAACATCTGTAGATCACATTCCAACTCTCAGCCCTACAGCTTCACAAATAAATCCCACTCATGGAGAGCCTCCAAAAAACTCCAAAACACGCTAAGTTCGAGGAGCTCAGTGACTGACCAGTCATTGTAGCCACACATTTAATGGGGTTCATTCAACCTCACAGCATTTGGCAGATGCTCTTATCCACACTGTCGTGAACAGTTTATAACGGTACACACTGTATTCATTTACACAGATAGGAATGCTCTGAAATTTTGGTGAATCAGTGCTACCTCACCGTAGCCTCGGTCAGCTTGCATGAATCTCATTGACAGTGTCTGATATAGAGGACTCTAGAGCCTGAATGTGGGGAAAACAGCAGCACAAAGCCCAGTGGAAATGGATATAAATCACATTATAACTCTCAGGACTTCTGCTTCCTGAATCCTATTCATAAAGAGAGGCTGGGAAGCCTTAGAGTCAGGTTTGGGTAATGGAAACCTAGCCAGTGTAATCTGCTAAACACTCACTCATTTGCCTTGAAGGAAAATGCAAACTAAATCTAACTGGTGAGATCTGGATTTACAGCTACTGTGTTTTATTACATTTTATTTGTCAAAAAAAAAAACATTGGAACAAACCATTGTCATAACACTATAAGAAACATTCTTTCCATACCACTGTAATCTTTCCAGTCTGTGCATATTTGTACTCAACCCCTGACTTTCCTGGGGCAAACACAGGAAGAGGGAGAAGGTGCACACCCGCCACACTTTCACCTGTGTGTCTTCTCAAATCACTGGTGTCAAACCCATCAGGAGAGTACAGCGCATTTGTGAATGCAGGTTCGCCTCTGAACGGCCATTTTCCCCATGACCAGAGCTGTGTAAGGACTCCCCCGAGGCAGGCAGCAACAGCTCCTTGAACAGCGAGAACCTCTACGCCACCATCAAGGACCTGCCGGTGCTGCTGCCCCACCCACAGGAGAGCGGCTACATGGAGATGACACCCCTGGCTCAGAGGGAGAGATCCTACGCTGAGATCAGCCTGCCCCCCCCACCGCCCGTACCCTCACACAGGAGCACAAGTGAGTACTGTCTGCTGCAGGGGGGAGCACATACAGTTGTTTTTAGAACTACAGAGCCCAATATCACAAGCAGTAGACATTGCTATACCCTCCAATTAAGGAGAACGTAGACTGACATGTAGCTGAGCTTGTACAGACATAGGTTGGGGGCAGATGCTTTATGCACTATTTGACCAGCAGGGGTTGCTGGTGAGTAACAAGAACACAATGTCTCCACCTAATTAATCCCTCCCTTCCCGAGTGAAGTAACAGCCAATTATGAGCTGTCCTATGGGGCTGCTGGCCCGCTGGCATTGGCACCGTCGTAGTCTGGATTTGATACCAGACTATGAGCCAATCCACACATGGGAACATTGCCCGGGCAGTCAGGCATACGTTGTCTGCCTGCGCACAAACTGACATTCTTCTTCCAACTCATGTCTTCCTCGTGGTCATGCCGAGAGGCACAACGTGGGAAGACAACCGGCCATTCCAGGATGCGAGGAAGGAGGATTGAGAAAAAATATCGACATTACATTTTTTTTCAGCCAGTGATAGTGAGGTATGGTCTCCAATGTCTCTTTCCTTGCCATTTTTTTCCAGAACGCAGTTCCCTTGGTAATGTCCCAGAACAAGAGCCCCAGAGTCACTACGACCTCCCCGTCAACAGCCACATCCCAGGACACTATGACCTGCCCACCTTCCACCACCCACCTTCCCCGAAATCACGAAGACTACCCCACTGACTACACCCCCCTCACACCTCACCCAACCAGCATGGTAAAGGCACAGAAACACCACCAGACTGTATTACAGCGCCACCTGCTGGACAAGGATGTCAGTACAGCAAGAAGAATCATCAGGAATGGGTGGAGTGGTCCTGGGTGAATGACTGATGGCCTTGTCCACCATCAAGACTTTGACTACCTTTAATCATCAGCAATCCTAAGTACCTGACTAAACATCTTAATTGTCTTTGTCGATGGGAAAAGCAAAATCATTAAGTCCTGCAGCCATGTCAGGCCGTCACTTACCACTGAATGTATCTCTGCCTGTTCCATTTTGTATATAAATGTACATAAGTCAACTTCTGAACTTGATCTGTGTCTCATTTTGAAATGCACCATAGCTGATTAGCGTCTTACTTTTAATTACCAGCACCTTGATTTTGTGGCACAAGGATGATGAAGGTTGGAATAAGCTTTGGGTCACGTATGCAAAGTAATGCAAAATAAATCGGTATTTGAAAGCACCGAGATAAAAACCCATACATTTCCGGCAATGTAGCCGTTCACCCCTCAATTTCAAAATTATATCTACTTGAATCAAAGGAAGAAAATACTTGACACTAGGATTGTGGGGGAAAATCTTTATTTTGAAAAACAAAACAAACAAAAAAAAAACAACAGTACTGTAATACAAAAACAATGTTATTCTGTAGCATTTTAAACAAAGAACAGCCAGTACAAAATTCCTGTTTGGTTACAAAAATAGTTAATTGAAGGCACCCATATTAGGTTTAGTGTTCTACATCATAAAATATTACTCAACAGAAACAGCAAGGGAACTACATCTTGTGAATTTGTTTATTTTAAATCGTACACAGATACTGGTTTCCCTTTTTACGTTTTTACAAAAATATAGTTAGAATCTTTCCAATATCAAAACTGAAGAGCGGAACATTGGTCTTGTTTCTTCAATGAGCTGGAGGAGCCTTAAAAATGATTTCCAGGCCGTCAGCTGAAACAGAATTAAATCACTGTCTTCTGAATCACATCTTCTGAATCCTTTAAAGATCAGAATTAGCTTTTATCGAGAATTGTTATGTGGAGTTCACAATTACAGTCACCTTACAAAGTCTTAAGGTAAAGTGACACATGAATGACTCCCACAAACTGTCTCCCACCAATCCATGGTTTTCAGAGCTGGAATTGTGCTTGGGGCTTTGGTAACCTCATTGCAGCAAAGCTTACAACTGTGAGCCCATTAGGGAGGGACCAGAGATATTTTTATAATCCTGTTTGAACTGACTAGAACTACGATCAGACCTAGAAGCCAATCATTAACTCAGGACATTCACTTGTCCTACACTAAAAAAAACACCACTGAATAAAAAGGAAACAGATGTGTACTGCATTATGAAAATAATATTCATGAAACACCAGTGCAGTGTAGATATGAATAGCTACAGCATGTCACAGATTCTGCTGAATAGTGCAGAAACTTCCTTGTAAATTGGGAACCAAAAAAAAATTTGTAGATGTGACCCAGAATCCTTAAAGAAACAGAACAACTCTTTACTGGCTATAGTACTGCTAACCCCACCCTCACTATCCCCCCGCCCCCACCCACCCCATGCATATTTCCCCACCCTTACAATGAATCAAAGCAAGCGAGCCCTAAAGATTTTTTTATTACTGCTCAGAAATCTACAGCTACAGGAGAGAGGTATGGCCAACACCGGCAATCAACACTCTCACCACAGCAGTGTGCTCTGGTCTGAATGGAGAGAGGAATGACTGCATTTCTCGCACACCTGAGAAAGGAGAGGTCTTCACCATAATGGCACACCCTGACAGTAGTGTGGTCAGGTTTTATGACCATACGGTATGCTGAGTGCTTCACACTTGGGTCTGGGATGACGATGCGTCTCACACTAAAGCAGCACAGCTCAACCACACAAAGGAAGAATCTCTTTGGTTAGGCATGTAGGTTCATTAGCATTGAGGCACTCAAAGCAAGGCAGCCAGTTGTACACTAGAGCCCATACAAAGTACAGTACTGAGTATTTTGGTTATTTGGTCTCCTGTTTTCTTTAGCCCAGTTATAATGCAGCTAAATACCTGAAGGCACACTACATCTAAATGAATATCAAAATACATCGGAATGTTTTTTTGTTACACAAAATAAAATAAAAAAATATTGGGAGTCTTTCTCTTTAATGATTTCTTCAGTTATCAATGAAATTAAATCATATAAAGTAAAAGGCCTTGGGGCTGAATTCCTTTGTAATTCAAAATAAAACCTGACTCCAATGTGTTTGTATTGGGAGTAACTACATTTACAATTAAGCAGCTGCAATGCAGGTCAATTACTGTAAATGCATGAGTTTTGGAGAGAATTTCTGCACTGCAGAGACAGACCTATACCCGTAGCATGGTCTCCAATATGTATGGGCTGTATGAAACCATACATAATGTATGAAGGGAAATTTAATCTACAATTGCACTGTGATCTCAGCCAGCCTGTGACATAAAAATGAAATATTCCAAAAAAACTGGCATTCCTTGATATCTACAACACAATCAGAAAAAATAAAAATATTTGCATAGCTGCCTTTTGTTCCAAAATTATATTTATTTTTGTAGAAGTATGCCCACTTTGAAAAATAGTCCCTTACCATTTACATATTTAATGACCAGCCCTCAATGAAAAGTAAAACTCCCCCTACAAAAAGCTTATGACCAAATTCAAAATGAAGAAATATATTGTGCTTTTAGCAGAAATCTCAAGCCATCTTGGTACCAACTTTATATAAATGGCAGAAAAGAGATCAAAATATACAGGAAACCTGATCTTCCAAGCTCAAAGGTGAGTAACTACTTAAGCTAGTGCATCCAGCCAAAAATCCCCATTAACATACACAAGCATCAGAAACCTATCACAATTCCCACTTCAGCCAATGAAGTAATTCTAATCAAACTCCAACAAACTGATCAAAATCTAATTCCAACAACTTAATCAACAAAAAAACAAGCTTTTCTTTCCTCGAAATAGCTGTCTAGCAAACATCTTCCATCTTCTTGGGATTCAATTGCCAACTATCTGAACACAACAGAGGCACAAAATTACATGCATTTAAAAAAAAAAAAAATTACAAATGCCCCCCTGGTGGAACCCACTTGTACAATTAGGGTACTTTTGTTTTAATTAAACTTATAAAAAAAATGAAGGTTTTTGCAAGACTAAAATAATGGTTTCAAAAAAGGGGTGCCTATCCCCTCCATAATACCTCTCTCCCATAAGTCATCTTTACAGATACACCACTAAGATGTACTAACCTCTATACAATACATGCACATACAAGCTAATCTACCCTCTATATATCTATATCTATAGCAACAGCTATGAGTGTGTTTGTGTGAGTGCGTGTCTGTCTTCCATGTTGGTGTGCGCAGAGTAAGTTTTATAAAGGTAAGGCTTGATTCACAAACATATGTAGGAAAGAAATGGCTGTCCTCCGTTCCTGAATGGAAAGAGCCGATTTGCTGCTGCCAGGCGCCCAGGAGGTGGAGAGGCTGTGGGGGGCTCTGCTCCAGGGCTCACATGATGGAGCAGCTGTCTGCGCTGGGACCGGCCTGCAGACAGGGGGAGAGGTGTGAGAGACGTGACAGGAACCTCAGTGCCTGTGTGTTTGTGCAGGTGCGGGATGACGGAGAGTGAGCGGTGAGCATGTGTGGAGTACAGCTGATTATGAGGAATACTCCAAAAATTCCGTGGTGGTGCAGTGTAGTGTAGGCTGTTGCTGTGTGTGTGTGTGTGTGTATTTGGGTGATTGTGTATTTGTGTGGGAGTGCTCAGTATGTGCGTATGTGAGTAGCCCATGTGTGTGAGTGTTGTATTTTTTTGGAGGGTGTAGAAAGTGTAAATGTGTTGCGCATGTTTGTGTAGCATTTGTGTATATCTGTGTGGGAGAGTGCAATATGCATGCGCCTTTCTGTGGTACTTGTGCTGCTCGTGTGGACAAGTGGAGTGTGTGTATTAATACAGCATGATTGCGTGTGTACACAGGTTAGATCCCAGCATGTTGAGGCTGCCAGCATGAAAAGGAGCCGTCAGAAATAATCAGACAGGCCTGACAGCAAACAGCCAGATCAACAGCTGCAGAGTCCTGAGACTAATGCACAGCTGGGATGTGAATGCGGCTCCTGACGCTCGGTGCTGTCAGCTGCCGTTTCTGACAGCGCGATTGCTGAGAATGGGGCTGTACAAGCACAGCGCTATCCTCCCGACTACAGCAGTGGCTCTGTGTCTGACTGGTAAATACTGAGTCATTTTTGGCAGCGGTTCAATATATTCCCCCTCCTCAGCGCCCCCATCCAAGTAAGCCCAGGGCATTTGTCATTACGTTGAGGTCCAAAATCCAAAAATGGAAAACCCAAGGTTTGGAAAGTAAGCAGTATTACCATTTATTTATTCCATCGGTGCAGTAAACCAGCTGAATTCGCTAATTAGCTCAGCTACCTAATTAGCTAATTAGAATCAGCTGGTTTAGTGCATGTGCGGGACAAATGCATGCCAGTACTTCTACTTTCTAAACCTGGGGTGACTGCTGAAGAGAAGGAGAATACACTGCACACATGGTAATGTAATAACATGTTAATTAACTTCCTGCCATTGTGACTGTAATGTGGAAGATTGGAAAAATTTGAAACAATATTTGGGACAATATCCATGTGTTGATGTGCTGTGTTATGGCCATGGACTATTTTTTTTACTTTCAGAAAATACTTTTTTGGCATGCCTGTCACTCATATCATAGATTGTATCTCTTTTGGTGTTAATCTAACCTTACTGTACTGTAGTGACATTGTGAGAGGACCCAGGTGAAATTATTTGAAATTCTTTAATTATTAATATGCCAGTATAATTTTAATAAGAAAAACTGTTTTCGCCCGTATGTTCAGTAGCAGAACCCTGTTTGGTATGATTGTGTGAATTGGTGTTATCCCCCACCTGGCGGCGCATGTTGTTTCCCACCACATAGGAGTGGGAGATCAGACCCTCAGGGAGCCCCCCGCCGGAGCTGCGGAAGGAGCGAGACGCCGAGGCGCTGGACACGCCTGAGGTGGCTGTCATCGAGCAGGCGCCCGACTTCTCCGAGGGCTGGCCGCACGAGCCGCAGATCACCGTGCGGCTGCGCAGGTTGTACTCGCTGTCGCCGCATGTGCTGTGCGCCGCCTGCAGGGGGAGACAGAGGAGCCACACATTGCGTTGATGTTTTAGTTTTAGCCAGTAGGGGGAGACAGAAGCACACACTAGAATGGTGTTTTATTTTCTGTGTTTGAGGGAAATGGAAACGGGGATGCAGACGTTACTTCAAAAAGGGGGTGAAGTCCTGTGTGATTTTTTTAGTATTTATTTTTACATTCATCATATCAAATCATACCCTTCAGAACACCTATTCAAAAGTAAGCAGGACCCTATGACCTCATCATCCTCTCATCTCCTCCACTCAATTTCCAAAGACAGAGACCACAGAAGACAGAGATCTGCACCTACCATGTCTTCATCATCATCATCCTGGAACAGTGTGCGTGTGACCTTCCTCATCGCCATTTCCTGAAAAACGGTGAGTAAATGACGGAAAGACTTGATTAGTTTTAAAATCTTATTTTCTATCCAGACAAATCCTCATACAGTAACCCTGTCCCGAAATGGACCAGGTTTACAGCTCTGCACTGCTCTCCTCAGGCTTGTATCAGAGTGGTGTGAGGCTGGCGTGTGGGTTGAGGGCAGTACCCACCTCTCCACCGGCATTGAGCAGGGTGGTCTGGAACAAGTCGCCGGTGCCCCAGGAGTTCTGCCCCTTCCACACCAGGTCGGAGGTGGAGTTGTGGGTGCCACCTGCACCGGCTGCCCAAATCTGAGCCACACAAGGAGGACACGTCAACACCAGTGCACGACACCAGAACCACACTGTGCATTATCGCCTTCTGCAGCAATACTTAGCATCAATTTCACTCATCTGTCTCCGGCAAACACTGAACACCATTACCATATTGTAAGTCTCCCAAAACAATACATATCGTATTCTCTGGAAGAATTAAAATGGTTCATTGTTCTCTTTAGGAATACAACTAGCCTTGGATAGAACATACTTCATCAATTGGCTCACATTGAGAAATTCTGCAGCACATAATGGCAGAAATTTCACAATGTTTAAAGTACTGAAAATTATACAAATAATTCAAGAAAATAATATTCCATGACAGCTACATAGTAAGCTGTCCATGATTACAGTGGATACACACACACACATATATATATATATACATACATACACACACACACACACACACACACACACACACACACACATAAATAATGTAGCAGGAAAAGAACATTTTGACCTGATGTACTCGGCACAGTATAGCTCTCAGGAAGCAGAGCTGTGTGTGACTGGCTTACCGTGACAGTCTGCCCAGCCTTCAGGGTGTATTTGATGGGGAATTTGTAGACGATAGCGGGCTGGGATCCCACCTGCCTCTTCAGCTGCCAGCCTCCCATGAGCTGATCCTGGGTCAGCAGAAAATCAGATGCTCCCGTTAAACCCACATTCATCCTTGGTCAATTTTGCAAGCAAAATGCCTGGGGCATGGAGCGGTCCTCGGGTTTGACCATCTCCCACCTGACCCCTCACCTGGTCTGCCTTGTTGCTGAGCCGCACATACTTCCCCTCCATGTCCACCTCATCCACGGTGACGCGGCCGCTGGCGGAGGCCTGCTGGGTGATGCGGGTGCGGGACACGGCAGTGCTGGAGGCCTCGCTGTCGGTGTCGTTGATGCGGCGCTTCTTGGCGGAGGAGGCGGAGCTGTGACTGTGGCCACTGGAGTTGGTGACCATGCGGGAGTGAGCGTGCGTTCCTGAGCCGGAGGAGCGCGTCACCGTCACACGGGTGGCAGGGGGGCTGGGGGACAGACGCAGCCTGCGCGGAGGGGGCAGGTTTTAGAGAGTTTTTCCACAGGAGATGGGAGGGCATGCTGGGACTGTGTGTGTGTGTGTGTGTGTGTGTGTGTGTGTGTGAGAGACAGAGAGAAAGAGTCTGCACATGCGCATTTCTCTCACCTCTCCTCCTCTCCCTCCAGCAGTTTCCTGTAGGCGCTGATCTCCATGTCCAGGGCCAGCTTGATGTCCAGCAGCTCCTGGTACTCGTCCAGCTGCTGCTGCATGCGCTGCCTCATCTCAGCCATCTCCCTCTCCTTCTCCGCCAGCAGCCTGCGAGTGGAGTCCCTCTCCCGCGACAGTGCCTCCTCCAGCTCGCGCACCTTCGCCTCGCGCGCCGCCAGCTATACGCACGCACACAAATGTGCACGCACACAGAAACGCATACAAAGAACAAACCAGTTCAGATATTTTACCTTCATTTCACCAGCACACACTAGGCCTCAAATAAAACAAATAATTTATTGCATTTTGTTGACTGATAACTAATAAATGCAGCTAATAATATGAATGAATGTGTGTGACGGCGGCAGCTTTTTTGTGGGAGTGTGACCAGGACGCCTCTGAAAAATGCCATGGGACAATTGGGACTTGTAATTCTACAGTGATGTATGCATCCAAATCAACCACACTAATCTAGGATCTTTAGTGGGTAGACAGTGGATTTATACCTGGAAATGTGAGGGGCTATGGAAGGGAGATGCTCCTGGCAAGGACAGCAATTGGAAGTGTGATCACAGTGAATTTTGGCAGGAGCATGAGTGTGTGTGCGTGTGTGTGAGTGAGTGAGAGAGAGAGGAAGAGAAAGAGAGAAAGCATGAGTGTAAAATGCTGGTGAGACTGAGAGAGTGAGCATGAGGAAAGGAGCGAGAGAGAGACAGAGAGACACACCCACCTGCTTTTGCAGCTGGCTCAGCTGCGCAGACATGCTCTCCAGTCGGACGCGGGTGGACTGCAGCTCCTCATGGGCCGCGCCTACCAGGTGGCTGTTCCTGTCGGCGGACTGCCGCGCGTTCTCCAGCTGCCGGACACACAGGTGGAGGGAGGGGCGGGGCTTAGCTGGAGCTGGCTGGAGCATGCTCAGTGACTCGCAGCCAGTGCCAACAGCACATTACTGAAGCATCATGTGAGGATGCCAAACATACTGCTAACTCCTGCTCTAGTTCCTCTTATCAAGTCTTACTAAAAGCTGTTTTCGCATGTAAGTGGAGGGTGTATAGTCCTGTCCCGTGAACTGTGGTGGAAGCATGATGCACCCAAGACCCTAACAGTGACACGGACGATAACACATGTCCTCATAATGCCCCACGCAGAGCTTCTCTGATATGGGTGTGGGGAAGCATAGGTCATGTTTGTAATCTCCGGTGGCTAATGAGCCAGGCTTCCTGATGAGAGCTTACAGGGAGCAGTGGCAGAGCTAACAGCACTTTGAATGGGGGGGGGGGGTCATTGGGGGGGTCATACTCTGACTGCTCAGCACTGTAGAGAGCACACAAGAGGACCACCATGTTCTTTGATGGCTGCAGGTGAAATGCACACACCCGACTAAGGCCAGGATTTTTGACCACTGAAGTATTTGATCACTTTAACGGGAAAAAATTAATCAAGAAAAATTAAGATATACTGACCATATTGAAAGTAGCTGGCATACCACAAGGGGGTTTGAACTTACATTAAAAAAGATTTTACATAATTTAAATAAGTAAATAAAATAAAACTAAATTAAACTAAAAATAAATAAAATAGTGAACATGTTGTATTTTAATAATTTAATACAGCCCATGAGTGTTTTAATGTCTTAACACTGTGCAGTCCCCATAGTTTTAAATTAGTTGGTGAGTCAATGTTTTATATATTTAAATACCTAATTCAGATGGCACATGTTCTGTGCGATCCCTACAGTGAAAGGATAGGGTACCTTGGAGATGTACACCACTGAGGTCTTACAGTCTAACTGAATTCCCACAGATCTGCACAGCGTGAGGATGGGATACCTTGGAGGTGTAGGTCTTCTCGATCTCATCCTTGTAGATACGGATCTGTTCCTCATGCTGCGCCCGCATCTCCATCAGGGCATCGGCCAGCTTGCTCTCAAAGTCCATCTGCCGGCCGTTGTCCACCTCCACTATGCGGGACTCATGACGACGTTTGGTCTCACGCAACTCCTGGAAGGGGGTCAGAGAGTGTGAACACGGGCCAAATACAGCCTCCCTGTGTGTGTGTGTGTGCATGCGTGCGTGCGTGCGCCCCAATGTATTATATGTGAGAATACACAAAAACCATCATCATGACCTGTAGTACCTGCAAAAGCAGTAGTAATGATGTAGTAGTAGTGTTAGTAGTTTCACAATAGTCATGATATTAGAAGTAGGAATGGTGGTAATGGCAGTAAAATTAGTAGTACGAGTAGTAGGTATAGCAATAGTAGTGGAACCAGCTGTTTTATAGTACTGGTAGTAGTAGAACCAGTAGTATTACAAATAGTAGCAGTATGTGCAGTTGTAGCAGTAGCAGTAGTATAGGAGTGGAGTATCTGGGGAGAGACGGGGGCGGGCTGACCTCAGCGTAGATGTTCTTCTGGAACTCCAGCTCCTCCTTCAGGGTCTGGATGCGGTTCTCTGCATCCACCCTCCTCAGCATCTCATCCTGCAGCTGCTTCTTAGCGTCGGCCAGGCTGCCCTCCAGCTACCACAGCAACAGAGCACAGAGCAGGGTCAGAGTACGCTCACCCCACATATGCACACACGCACAATCACAAACACACACACATATTCACAGACACACACACATGGACATAAAACACTCGCACAGGCACACACACGGACATAAAAACACTAAAACAGACACACACATACATATGCAGACACAAATGAACATACACGCACATAACGCCCACAAACACACACGTGCACAGACACACAAACACACACACGAGCATAAACAAAATCACTCACACACATACACACAAATTCACAAACACATACACGTATGCATACACACTCCACACACAAGCATGCACGCACAAACAAGCACATGCATTCACATAATTAAAACATCGGCATCTGCTCAGCCCCACCACACCAATGTTTTCCAAAAACCTACACTACACTATAACCTACTAACAATTTAGTGCTACAGCCACAGCCAAGAATCTGCCTTTTAATTTTACAATGCGCTTTAAGGGCACTTTGTGAGCCCATCTCTGTTGCAGTTAAAACTCTACGCCTGTGGCCTGAGTGAATTTGCAAATAATGCATGCATTGCTTCTTTAAATTACCCTGCTTCCATTAACAGCTTGTAAAATAACCGTTGCAGTTCTCCCTGCAACCACATGGTGGGGCTTCACTGACCCCAACCATGAGAAACCCAGTGCACTGGGTGCTTTTTTGATGGTTCTTTTCCATTACTTGGCAAGCCCATCTGCCAACCCTGAATTACTAAAGGAAAAACAGGAGCTTAGTACAGTACAGCTTGCAGCTTTAACCCTTCCCAGATTTTCCTTAGATTCACAAAACCCCAGTTCAGCCAAGGCAAAGGATCAAGGTTTACAGGGCTGAACTGGAATCAAAAGATGCTAATCAGTCAGTTAGCCTCCACCTTTGTCCAACTGATACTGACTAATTTGATTGTTAAGTTCATGCTGAACTTGCCACAGTGAAAAAACTAAAAGTGCACCAGGCCCAAAGCTACCCAAAGAGTTGACTTGGCTGCCCAGCCGTCCCTTCCAGCTAAATTCCAGGAGCGCGGTATTTCTGGAAATGTCACAGGAGCATCATAATGCTCTCCTACCAGAGATGAGGATGACTGGCTCCAGTCTAGACTGAGATCCATTTAAAATCCTCTAACTCTTTTTCCACAGGCTAACCAGCAAAACCCTTCTCAGGCCATCACAGAATTTCTATAATGAGCTTGTGAGTTAAACACAGGTACACAAGAACACCATACAATGTCTGCATTGGATTTTTTTTTTGTTTTTGGGTTTTACCACTTTAGAGTGCTGGGGGGGGTACTTTAAATGAATTTTCAACCTGAATTATGAAACTTAAAAACAATTTCGTTTCAAGCTTTATAGGGAGATTTTACCCAATAGAGTGGACCCACTGAGTGGAGCTATATCCACTTCCCCTGATGTCATTAGGGTTTACTTCACCACCGTCATCACAGGTAACAATGATTACATCACAGGAAGTGATGTCACCTTGGCCAGCTGGGCCTTCAGGTCTCTGACTTCGACGTCGAGGTTGCGCTTCTCCCCCAGGGCAGTTGTCAGGGCAGCGTCCTTGGAGTTGAGCAGGGCCTCCAGGTCCTTGAGCCGAGCGAGCGCCCCAGCCAGGTCTGCCTCCTTCTTGGTGTTCCTGAGGGGTGGGGAAAATAACAAGACTTTGACCAAGGTGTAACCGAATAAAGTACTTATGCCAGCAACAGCCTTTGCCATTTGCAGACACCTCCAGAATCTCTGTGACAAGCAGGACTCTGCTGGTCTCTAACATTTAAAGTGCACAGTTTGCCTGTCTGAGATTCATGATGGTGTGGAGTGGGGTGTGGTGGGACACTTGATCCCAGGTGTCAGCACTAACAGGCTCAGACATGAGGGTCACACCAGTAGGACCACATTCCCTTTGGTCAGTATGGTTGTAAAAAGAGGAATGCACACAGCATTGTGAAATTCAACCTGACAGTAAATCAAAGCCAGAAGCCTTAACAACATGTCATCTTGGGAGGGATGGCTGTCTAGTCATTATTCATTTTTGAAGAAGTCCAACCTGATGCAGGACAGAAGGAATTTTTTTTTCAGGGTTTTCAACGGGCAGACGAACGCTTCGGGTCATGCAACAACACGATGTGGGTACAACGGCAGCTCAGTTCTGTGGAAGCTAAGGAAATAAAAGCCTACCAGGAAAGCAACACGATCACACCCATCTTTAAAAGCAATGATAGGCAAACTAAATATTGTTCGATAGCCAATAATAACTCAAAACTGCACGCAACTTAGCGAGCCACCAAAAGCCCTACACAATGTGATGGTGCACAATCCACTACTGAGGTTGGTGGATAAAGCCCCAGTCCACCCACAGCAAGATCACCATTGCTGCTGGGCCCCTGAGCTAGGCCCTTAACCCCACATTGCTCCCAGGGGGGATTGGCCCTTGGTTAGCCTAATCAACTGTGAATCGTTTTGGATAAAAGCATCAGCTAAATGACAGTAATGTAATATAATCCAACTGAGTGGCCAGGGAACTAGAATAGTAAGCCAAGGGTTGCAGGTTCAAACCCCGGATGAGGCACCGCAGCTGAGTGGATTGAGTAACCTGCGTTTACTTAAGTAAATAGATGGGCAGCTGCACAAAGGCACAAAGTGTGAGTCCCATCTGCCGAGCAGGGCAGATGAGTTATGGGCAACAGTGCGCACTGTGAATGGAGCGCTCTGTGCAAGTAAGCCATATCACCTGTCATCTGGAACACAGGCAGGGAACAGAGACGGAGTGGAGACATACGGAGGGGTACGCAGATGAGATGAAGGGGGATGACGACACACACTCCTCAAGGTCAAAACTGTCTGCCCCTCCGGCTGTTCCAGCCTCTCTTCCATAATCCCAGAGGGGCTCCTCTACCTTTTGACCCCATTAATCTCAATTTTGGGAGGAAGGCAGGGGTTGTTAGCACTTCACTTAGACCTCCCGTACTGTAAATAGTAGAGAGACAAAGGGAGGCAAGCTGTTGGATGTGGGCTTGACACACACATTGTGACATCATTGTGACACTGGTCACATACCTGTAACCGTGCAGTGAACTGTCGCTGGGGCAACAACAATGCCCAGCCTCACTGAACATGAAGTGATGGAGAGTAGTATGGAATGATGGGTGCGGCTGCTGACAGCCAATCATTAATATGCTGCTTTTTACTAACAGCCACTTGTCAGCTACATGAACTTATTGATGGGGTCAACCAATCAGATAACAATAACTGACCTATGACCTTAAAGAAAACAGTTTTCCTTTAGAATGTCCATATTTAAAGGCAGTCTGGATTGCTCCTTTAAAAAAAATCTTTTGGGGTGGGGGTGTTTATATGAAAATGCCCAGGATTCATAAATCAGACTTGTAAAGTGCAATTACTTGGTGTGTGCTTGGTAAACACTTTCTTTGGGGGTTTGCAAATACTTAATGACTTTTTCCCAGAATGTTTAAAACAGATTTTAGGTTCCAATTAAACACACATGTTAAATGATCATGAAACAGCCCCAGGTATATGTTTCCAAAGCAGATTCTGCATCCCTGCAGCCCCTCACAGCACACTGGCCTTGGTGAATCAACTGAGCCCACGCTGATTCAGTCTTTTCCCCATTCAACCCTACAACAAAAATGAAGATTAAAAAAAACACCTTTCTCTGTCAACTACCTGTCAAAATGTTTGACACCTACAAAACTTGATCTCAAATTCATTTCAAAACATTCACAGATAGACGATGGCAAGCCACGCTGCAGTCAATGTGCTGGTGAGTAACCCTTTGGAGCTCCAGAACAGAAACACCATTACTCTTTTAATCGAGCCGGCAGATAAAAGCACGTCAGGGCGGAACTCTCCACCGCCTGAGCATACAAAGGGATTTAGGATGGGAACGGTTCTCCATTTCACAGCCCTGGGGGTATTTACCGACAGCATTAATGAGTTCTGTGAGAGGTTCCTAGCAGCTCTGAATAAAGGTGTGCATTTTGGATGAGGATGAGCAGGGGAGGGAGGTTGGTCCGTTGAGCCGTCGTTGCTAATGGGCTGTATGGACTCGGTCCAGTGCGCAGAGAGGATGGAGATCTCTACAGCAAAACAGGGAGGGAAGAGGGTGTGGCCCTGTCATTATGAAGCCTTGAGAGCGCGCTCTGTTTGTTTGTGCCAGATGTCCTTGCTCCAGGATGTAGACTACAGAGTCGTTATGTGGCCCGACAATGGGGGGATGTGTCTTTGCATGGAAACGGTAGAGATGGAGAAAGAGAGAGCTGGTGTAAGAAAAAAAAAAAGAAAGAAAAGAGTTGCCTTGATTTTAAATGGTCTGAATGTATGTTTGTACCATTTCTTTCTAGCACTTCCAGAATTGCTCAAATGCATTCTGACCAGCAGCACGCACGCGCGCACGCACGCACGCACGCACGCACACACACCTTGCCATTGCTCCCAGTCACAATCACACTGCCGTTGGGTCTGACTGCACTGGGGCCTGAGAGCGTTGTGCCTTTTTGTACTCCATGGCTCAGTTTTTCCACTGCGGGGAAACCTCACCAATGTGTCTAAAAATACATGGGAATGAATGGAGCTGCTGCTCTTTGGGGGTACTTCTGACATCACTGACGTAAGGACATTTCAATCCAATCAGGCCCTGAATTACAGTGCTAAGTGCTTACAAACAGTGGCAAACTGTGTTTGACTCCACCTAAAGGACATATGTTGCCAGTGTTCATTTCAAGCATAATGAAAAACCGTTGATTGTTCACATTGAAACTTCCTAAATCATTATTTGAGTATACTAAGAATAATGTATTACGCAGGAGATGGGATTATCAGGCAAATTTCACACAATATATTTTGGGTGCGTATGCAACAGGACTGCTGTGCAACCCCAAATCCCAAATGCGCTTTGCTCATTGTGTAAATGAAATGAACACACAGGGATGTACAGCACTAAACAAAACACTCCCGCAAAACAGGACATGTTGCAAAATCTTGAGGCCTGTTACTCTTTGCTGCAGTCATTAAAAAGCATACGGCCAAAGGGCGTGCCGCTGCGGGTTGAAACCTGTCGCATAGACGGAGCATCGGCCCGAAGCCAGCATGCTCTCTGGACGGGTGTGGAAACACCCAACCTGGGAGACACGAATCCTTCTGCAGCACCAAACCGCCACAGAGATGCTAATACAACTCAGACGTTGACAGATGTTACAGGATTATCTTGTATATGGATAAATATCATCCAGACTGCCATAGATCTACACAGCCATAAGACATGCATTCTACAGCATGCAACTGCCACAGAAAGGCTAATGTAGCACAGATGTTGACAGACATTAGTAGATTACCTTGTACATTATAGATATATCCCAAGGCAGACGCAGTTAAATCTGAAAATGTAGCTTTGGAAAACGGTAGAGGCATATTCACAATATGCTGTACATAATGTATAACATGTTTCAATGTGTGCGTCTGATCAATAAAACATGCTGCTCTGACATTGGCGCAGCGTGTTGAATACCAACTATGAATTCCTGTGCGCATTCAGAGGCATTTAACCTTGACATCGCTGCTCTCTGAGATTTGTTTGATCGGTTCATCCATGGAGTGTTGAATAGTCCATAGAGGTTGAGCTCGATTCCACGTCCTTCTGAAAGCCGTTAAAGGGATGCTGGTAAATGTGCTTGTTAACATGTCAACATTTTCACTAAATGGTTAAATCCCTGTTCTGATTCATTTCTGCCTGGAAAGTTCCTATGAAATAAATAGTGGCTAAAATCTTTTGCCTCAGAGCTTGTGCTCGTACACACACACACACACACACACACACACACACACACACACACACACACACACACACACACACACACACACACACACACACACACACACAAAACAAATGCAGACAAAGTCAGCCAAGAGAATATGAACAAGAAAGAATTTAATTGAAACAAGAAAAACTATCCCCTTGGTTTTTAAAGCAATGCAGACAGCCATAATCACAAATGCACACCACATAACATATAATCAGGGATAAAAACAAAAAGGTTTTAATGAAAGTAAATGTGGATGGATGCATTGGGCCACGTGTACAGACCTTCTGAAAACCGTTAAAAAGGAAGAGGGGGCTCAAAGGAAAACAGGGAAGTCCTCAGACCGAGCTTTTTGTCGAGTGAGTCATCTATGCTTTTGTCCCTCTCTGAGGCGAGTGCGGAAGCCACGGGCAAGCTGAGGACCCCAGTGTTTTTGCTGTGGCGCTGCCATGGCAACAAGGCCTGGGCTGGCTTCGCCGTTCACCAAAAATCTGGCTAACTCCCTCCGCCCCTCTTCGATTTTTTTCTTTTTTTTTTTTTAAAGAGAGATAATTGAAGCAGGGCTGTGGAATTGTGTGTACACTGCTGCTCATTGTAAATACGAGCTCTGAGGAGGGGGGAGAAGGGAAAGAGTTAGTCACCAGGCCTCGGCTTGGCATTGAGGCTCAGTTTACAGAGAAGGCTGATTATACAGAGAGACTTCAAAATGAGTAATTACAGGGGTATCCTGTGGGGGGAGGCAGATGTATGGGGCAGTATACCCACATGGAGTTTTAAACACAGGGGACCTCAAGGTCACATTGAGCACCCCTAGCGAGCAACAACAGCAGAAGAGAATCTTCAGAGGACCCAGAAAGGACAGTCACACAGAACCCTGTCCCAACACCATCTCAGAGAAACTACTTTGAAATGTTAAGTGTTAATCCACTGTTGTGCTCGTACACTCGGTTGTGTTCAAGAATGCACCAAAATATGCACAGTAAAGTACAAGCCAAAGTGATGGGACACAATCCAGACAAAGGTGGGCCGAGCATTCCCAGGGAAATACCTGAGTGGAGCATCACGGCATGCGCAGTATGAAGAGAAAAGAAAAGGATGATTGACAGCTTTTAATGCATCTGTGTTCGCAGCGACACCCAGCTTTATGCTCCACAAGCATGCAGGTTATAATGGATGTGTCATCCAAACGCCTGCGCCCAGCCGTGAGACACAGCCAAACGCTGTCTGTGCGATGGAGTCAGTGACCCGGTCGATCTGCACGTGTAAGCTGCTACAGTGAGAGTGCTGTCCCTCTCTCACTCGCTTTCCCTTTCTCCCTCACTGTCACGCACATCCACATGAATGCTGGCGAACAGAAATAAATGCAGTGCACATAAACTAACGCTCGCAAACAGACACCTCGTTTGCGGTAAATTAAACAGTGCCACCAGTGAAGGGGGAACACCCTGGTGTACTGATTTGCCATATCTTCATAGCTTGTCTGGAGGGCGAGAGGCTGAGTGTGGCAGCGAGTCCAATTAAATGCAAGTGTGTGTGCACAAAGACACACACACACACACACACACACATACATGCACATACAAAGACACCCATACGCACTCACTTCCAAAGCAGTCATTAATGGAGGGGGGCGGGGGGCACACCTGTCTAAGCTACTTGTCTGCCAGTTCCCTTATTTTTAGCTCTCCCCCTCCTACTCCTCCTTCTTGTGTATCACGGTTAATGGAGCTTAGACAGAGTTTCCCCACAAATGTGATGGAACAAGTCTTACACAAGAGGGGGTCTCCACGGCACACCGCTGGAAAAAATGGGGCCCAGACATGATGAACGTCAAACTTTTTCCTTTTTTCCTTCATTTTTTGAATGAAGTGGAAAGAGCTTGGAGAAATGGACCCTACGTTTTCCAGGCGGGCTTCCAGGTCCCTGGAGATGTGCGTCTACAGTAACACCTGACTGCCTGGAGACTGAAAACTTTGGTTTTCAACAACCCACAACCAAGCAAGTGGATGTCAGATTTGGGTACCAGCACTCCTAAAGTGAGTAAATTCCAAATATCGAGGAAATTTTGACCAATATCCTCTTTTTAGCCTCAGGGAAAAGGAAAGCAAACACTGTGAAATGCAGTACCGCAAGCACCGTGTTGCGAAGGAACAGAGATGTTCGTCATGCAGCCTTCCCAGTTGTGTGACAATAATAACACAATGATGGCTGCTTATCACAGTGGCTGCTTCTCCCGTAAGAATTGTGAAACTCTCATAAAAATAATAAAGGCTTAAGAGGAGCCATACTGGCTGGCATAGACACGCTTCCCCCACCCCACCCCCCCCTTCTCCCCTCTGAGGATTGTGGGACTGCAGACACAATGAGCGTGTGATTTACAGACGTGTTATTGTGCCGCTGTTGGAACAGAATCAGACGCAAAAAAAAAAAAAAAAAAAAAACTTGGGCAACGTGAACAGAGATAGACTCCGTGCTTCTTTTGAACGCATCTCCGAGATGGCACGATAAAAGTCATATCAAAACGAGAGGGAGAAGCTTTGCATGCATGCATGCATGAATAAGCCCTCCCCAAACCCACCCCCTAGACCCCCCCCCCCACTCCCCCTTCCCAGAGCAGCTGTCCTTCCTTATCAGCTCGATCTGCGGGAGCACGGTGGAGAAAATTCAGGAACGCTGATGCTTTTCCTGAATTCTCATCTTTGATCCACCCAGTGGGGACCAGCCATTGCCAGGGCCTAATGATGAGAAAGTGGAGGAGTTTAAGGGAGGCATGGAGGAGTTTAAGGGAGACATGGAGGAGTTTAAGGGAGGCATGGAGGAGTTTAAGGGAGACATGGAGGAGTTTAAGGGAGGCATGGAGGAGTTTAAGGGAGGCATGGAGGAGTTTAAGGGAGACATGGAGGAGTTTAAGGGAGGCATGGAGGAGTTTAAGGGAGACATTGAGGAGTTTAAGGGAGACATTGAGGAGTTTAAGGGAGACATGGAGGAGTTTAAGGGAGGCATGGAGGAGTTTAAGGGAGGCATGGAGGAGTTTAAGGGAGACATGGAGGAGTTTAAGGGAGACATGGAGGAGTTTAAGGGAGGCATGGAGGAGTTTAAGGGAGGCATGGAGGAGTTTAAGGGAGGCATGGAGGGTGCGAGTCCCTAGAACAAGCTTGGGCTGTGGAATCATGGCAAGAGTGGCAATAACAATGTGACTACTTAACTGCGTGTTGCAATCGCATTCGACTACATGAAACAGGGTCCAAAGGTTTCGATAAATAATTTGGGAGTAGAAGAGGGAGCAAACCTAACAATTATTCATATATAATTTGAACAAACTTTTAAAAACTTCTGGATCAACCCAAGAATGTCAGACTGCAGGCCTTTCATCTTTTGGTTGTCAGTACAGTATCACAAAGAAGATCTCGCTAATCAACAGTGCTTGACTTGATGTAGTGACCTTGCTAAATTGAGTGCGTTCATCATAATGAAATAATCACAGCCTCTCACAAGTAATTTATTTCGCAACCCATTCCGGGATTACAATTAACATATGATAAGGTGTAGCCCTACAGGCTACAAGTGCAGAGGTTTATAGAGGGGTATGGAGGTACAAACAATGTGGGAGGTGTAGACCCTGTGCTCCTGTGTGTGTGTGTGTGTGTGTCAGACGGCTGTGTTCCAGCTTTCAGTGGCCCTCGGCAAGGACCACACCTCTGCTCACACACCAGTCCTCAACGGGAGGGGCCGGTACACCCATTCAAAAAATTCAGGTTTCTGCATTAACATTGACTGCACATGGTGGCTGCCATTGTGATGAAGGAGGTAGTACTCACATTGGCACAGGTTGCATTGCATTTAAAACCACTCAATCATTTTACTAAGCGTGCAAAATCTTAAAGCAGCTCAGTGAAACATGAACATGGATATTAATGTAGTTGGAGGGCAAAAAGGAGGAAAAATAGGTTTTAAACTATGAATGAAACTGAAGTCCAGGTTGCAGAAGTATGTGCACATACTTGTGTACAACTCATTAAACTACAATCAATTCAAGATCTCTACAAAAGCAGCGATTAAAAAGGCAGATGAGCAGTTGAATAAGCTTAAGGAAAGGTATGTTCCGCACCACACCCTGGAACAGCCTGGGTTAGGAGAGGTATGTTCTTAGCCACTGTGAAATGACAGAGAAGAGTCCTTGTGCACAAACCATGTGTTAAAGTGCATTTCCACAAAGCCCAGATTTTATGCGTTTTCTGTCAAAGCCGTGAAGGGTCATTTGTTTACCTGTCATGGCAATGCCCCCCGAACAAAGACGATGGTCCCTGTCTCCGTGTGTGTGGGCGTTGCCCTCTGTCGGGCTGATACCACCTGTCAGTCCTTTCAGCACCGAGCACACAGTTGGGCGCGGCCACCCGCTTGCTCACTCACGAGCGGCGTGTGACTCATCATCAGCGAGTTAATCAAAGCCGGTGTAGCCCTGCCCTGCCTGGCCCGGCACTTTCGGCAGCCAAGGCTGTGCTGAGCACAGACGCTATTCTTCACAGCTCTGCCAGTTCACTCCATTACAGATAAGGAACTGTGCCTTAGGAAATGGCTTTAAGAGGGAAAGGCAGTGGTAGCCAAGTGTGTGTGTGTGTGTGTGTGTGTGTGTGTGTGTCTGTCTGTCTGCAGGGACTTTCCCACATAAAGGAAGAGAGCTGGCAAACAGGCACAAAAAGGATACACCATTGTTGAGTTATGCCATTAGACATATTTGGTGAGAAAATGCTCAATCTGAAGTGAAGGCCTCTGACTGTCAAGCATTATCCCAAACGTTTTACACCGTACTCCAAAAGCAGGACTCATCTTGAGAGTCATTAACAACAGAAAGGAAAATCGGGCTGAGAATGAATGCAAAGAATAGATTAATCCCTTCCTTTGACACGTAAACAGCAATGAATCAGAACCACTAAAGCTTCATGGTTCTGGAGTCCGATTATGGGCTGCTTGTATTTTTATTTTTTTTTTTGAAGTGGGCTGGCTTTTGTATAAAGGTCATGGACCTGTGAATGAGGCCTTTTGACCACACAAACACAAACGCACACACAGTCATATATTCACCTGCTCATTGCAAAAAAACACGCCACACCCAAAAATACACACAGGCCTTCAGTTGCCTCATTTGGATAATTGCTCAAAGGGAAAGTCCATATGGTACGTTTCATACCCCCACCAAGTGATAATCTCCAGGTGTGTGAACATACGCCCGCCCGCACACACACACACACACACACACACACACACACACACACACACACACACACACACACACACACACACACACACACACACACACACACACACAGAAACAGAACACACAGACCAACACACCATACATCATACATTTTCAGTTTCAAGATAAATGAGTTCCAAAAGGCCCTTCATTCAGGCTCCAAGGTATGTGCTTCACTGCTAACATCATTACAACTTTCAACAAACCTTACATAGTTACCCAAGACTGCATGTGGAATTTTGGAATGGAATTTTAAAAATCAAGTGTTTTTCCTTTTCAAACTGTAATGTAATTACTTGGAATATATGTGGAAGGCAGTGGCAGAACAGGAAAAGAATACTACTTTTCCTATCATTAGACTGAATATGGGCTCACAGAGAGTGTCAATGGGCATTTATGACAGGCATACCAGGGATAGAGATAGGCCGAATCACTGCAGGTATCCAGCACAACATGTCAAGAATAGCCTTTTAGAGTGTGTGTGTGTGTGCGCATGCTTGTGTACGCGGTGCATATAAACAGAGTGGGGGCGGGAGCTGGGGAATCTGGATGTGTTTATTTAACGTCAGACCCAAATCAGACCCATCTGTGGGGCCTTGCGGCCCCAGCTGCCTTCGGTTTGGGGGCTCTCTGCGTCGGGCCGTGCCGTGCATTCGTCCCGGGCGCTCTGCGGTAGCGGCCTGGTGAGCCGCACCACGCGGCGACGCCACGTGAGCGCTGCCAGTGGGGCACGAGGGGCAGGATGCACGGGCGGGTACACAGGCAGGGGGCAGGTTGGCGGGCGCCAGGCTGGATGACTAAGCACTGGGTCTCTGCGTCAGGGGCCATTCAACCAGGAGTCTTAGGGGGCCAATCAATTACATCCTGCCATAGATTCACTGATTAATCTGCTAGAAATTATTTATACAGTACTAGCATTCCTATGCCCAGTTTTGTATCTACATGATGCCAGCATAACTCCTTAGTAACAGGATAAAAAATAATAGCTTAAAAAATGTGTCCATTTTTTCCCACTTTGTGTCCACATATGTATAATTCATGTTGCTCATACATTCATACACAGTCATTAATGGTATTTTAAAAATTTGGTGGTGCCATAGTTAAGCCCCAGAGTGCCACGGTGCCTGCCGGCTTCTGTGGCTTCCTTGCAATCAGCCACCAGTTTATGCAATGGAAACAAAGTGTGTCTACTCTTGATCTAATCAATAGCTTCATTTTAAGCCGAGAGTTGTTGAAACGCACTGAGAAGCAGAAGATGCTGCAGTCGTAGGTGACCGAAGGCTGGCAACCTGTTGTCCAACGTATGGGGTGGTTGGGGCTGCGCTGGTAAACCTGGAGAATGTCACGGCACGCACGGGCAGGGGGGCGTTATAAGGGGGCAACAGCCCACCCAGATAAGCCAACTGCAGGGCACAGAGCAGCTAAAGAGGAACTAACGCAGCCCTGTAAAACCCAGTGGGTGCACTCTGTGGTCAGAGCACCAGGTAAAGATGCACCTGCACAAGTCCTACAGCACGCCTGTTTACGTTCATGAATGTTTGCTAACATTATGTAAGGCTGTCTCTACTGTGCCAGCAGGGGGAAAGAATGGCCTCTGAGGAGATCAATGACATATTTATCGATTCGTATCTGAGCCAGCTGTTCTTACTGCTACAGTTTTGTGAAGTGCCAAGCAGCATTTTAAGGTAAACAATACACGTTTCCAGCCCCAATGTCCCCTGGTTATTATGAATGCCATGGTGTACTTCAGACTACAATGGCACTAAAAATAAAGCTTTGTTCAGAAGAGAGCGGGAAAAAAAAAGTTACTCAGAAATGGGCTTTAACGTGGCTTCAGATGAGCATGGTACATTGAACATGTTTCACATCACACTGATGCAAAACAGCTGGCGGAGCTGGTGCTGGTGTTGGTAGCTGTTTTTTGTGGCGGGGGCTTTATGGAAAAATGTTCAATTTCAGTTGAATGGCAGAAACACCCCCTCACGTGTTCAGGGCAGCATTCTCAGGCCTTTCTGCTCTCGGGGAGGGCAAAGAAAATGTCAACTGCTCCTCTACATTCATTCTCTCGTCCTCCAAGAAGAGCCTCCTCTCTGCTCAGTAGTGGAAGCCTCCCATCTTAAAGCAATTTGGTCCCGGAGCGCCAGGGTGAGTCACAGAGCTGGGCTCGGCCCAGCCCAGATCAGGCCAAGAGCTATGGAAACTCTGAATCCAATTCTATTTCACACACCACACACGCACGAACACACACACACACACCCATTCAAACACATGCACATACATACACAAACACACATACACACACACACACAGACACAGAAACACATATCGAAATGTATACATGCGTGTGTATGTGCACGCCCCAAGTCTGCTACCGCCAGTACAACTGCAGAGTACAACCTCAGTCCATGGGCCCCCCAAACCAAAGAACTACTCATCGTGCCAAACCCAATAAAGAGGCCCCTTGTCTTGTAGCCATCAGACTCATTAAGTTGCTTTTCTGTACCCTCTGGCAGAAGTTAATATAGCAAGCGACTGAAGTAGCAGAGTTGGGATTCAAATTCTTGGCTTTCCCATCTAGGGTCCAACACGACCTTAAGTATACCCTCAGCCTAGAGGTAGACAAATAATCTCTCTCTCTCTCGTGTCCTAATCATAACCACTTTTACTGTTTAAATCACGCTCCTGTAAAAGCCTCCCCCTTAACTGGCATAAGGGCGGGGCGGGGGGGGGGGGTGGGGTGGGGTTGGTGGTTGGGGAGCGCCATTCACTGGTGAACTTCATTTCATAAGACGAGGGCTGGAGGAGGTCACACAAGGCAAGTGTGAGCCAATCATATGTTTCCCCTCCATCCCCCAATTTTAATTTAACCCATCAGGCTTTTCTTTTTTTTTTTTAACTTGTAAATCAGCAGAACTCTAACACAATGCAGGCTTTTCTCTTTCATGTGCCCGTACTCTAATGGCCCTGAAACTAAGACTTTTTGTGGCCAGTGGATCTTGGAAGGGGGTGGTTTGTGGCAGCTACATTTTTCCAAACTGAGTCAACGGTGAAGCTAAACAAAAGAAGGTTGTCTGTGACTCAGAGAGATCCGGAGGAAGGACCTGTGTGTGATAGATCACATTAAAGCTGTGATAAACCACGCCAGCTGAACGCAGTGGGCATCTACTACACATGTATAAGAAGAAAAGCACGCTGCTTGAAAGCCTTCAACTGCAAAGACAACACTTGCAGAACAGAGAGAGTTTGACTATGGGCTGATGTGTGTGTGTGTGCCCTTCACAAAACATCCTACACCCTCAACCACTTTTACATTTGATGTGCAGAGTGAAGAAAAGGATTTAAACCAGTTTGAGTGTTTTTGATCTGTGAGAAAGATGGTAATCATCATAAAGAACAGGAATTACTTAGATGTGTTGTGGCCGGGTGGGTTTGCAGGGTAAACCTGGCCTGATCTCACCTTCAGCTTTCACCTGGAACAACGCCTGTTTGCACTTCCTCTTCGGCCAGTATGTGTGTGTGTGTGAGTGTGTGTGTGTGTGCGTGTGGAGGGTAGGCAGTGTTTGAACTTTCACTGTTGTTTCTTTGTGATTAAACAGAGTTAATAAGCGCAGCCTTGT
This sequence comes from Albula goreensis, assembly GCA_022829145.1. Classification (NCBI taxonomy): domain Eukaryota; kingdom Metazoa; phylum Chordata; class Actinopteri; order Albuliformes; family Albulidae; genus Albula; species Albula goreensis. The sequence continues at coordinate 8,866,173 of CM040743.1, read as the reverse complement.
TTGAGCACTACTTTTCCTAGCACTATAAAAGTTGAATTAGCAATGGCTGACAGATTGCTTCCATCTGGGCTCATGAGGGAGAAAGAGAGAGCGAGAGGGAGGGACAGAGAGAACAGAAGTGAGGGAGAGGGGGATAGCGAGAGAGAGGGACGGACAGAGAGAAGACAGAGAGAGGAGAGGAGGCTACATAGCAGCCTTTAAAGATAGTTGTTAATTTAGATCTCGTAGCTCCTCCCTTGTGGAATTGGCCTTTAAACTGAACAGAAGGCTAAACTTCATGTGTAACCATCTTGTGGCAAGACACAAAGTTAGTCTATGGGTGGAAAAAGCTGCATCAGTGTACTATGGCTAAAATGAGCCACTGCTCAAGGACAGAGGAGTGTCAGGCTTGTTCACTGGTCACCCGAGGCCAGACTGACCAAGCATCATAGTGACAGTTAAAAACTCTCTCCCCAGGGCAGCCGGAGGAGGGTGGGCCCCCTGTCTTAAACCTGGCTCCTCTCAAGGTTTCCACCCATATTTTCCATTTGGAGGTTCCTTTCTACCGATGCCCTGGGCTTGCTTTTGCTGGGGTGTAGGTTTATGTTCTCTGTAAATCACACAGTGGTAAATGTTTTGTGAAATGCTCACCTGAGAGTCCCAGGTGTTTCTCTACATTCCCTACTCACCCCTGTCTCAAAGACCTGCCGGCATGCTCCAAGGCACAAGGACAGAAATATTTACAAGGTCATTAAACTGACACAAGAACAGAATATTCTGAAGTCCAGGCAAACCAGGACGCCATAAAAGTATTTTTTTCCCCATAAGGAGACCTCAATCACATGTGGCAGTGCTGAAAAACAGAACAAGATAATGCGCCGTTTTATTGCATACATTTGACTGACAAATCGTTAGTGTTTAATTAAAAGTTACTGTCATAGCATGCAGACCAAGCGCAGTGGTCAGTGCTCTCTGCACAACTAAAGTTCAGGGTTAATAAGTCTATGAAGGAATTTCAACATTCTAGATAATATACTGAAAGCCTTAAAAGGATAACCTGCATTCCAAGGTATGGATCTATCACAGACATCATTCATAGGGAGTGATTTTCCCTTTAAGACTGGGAAAAGGAGGCTTCCAGTAACAGATAAATATAATAATTGCCACTTGGGGAACAGTCCAAGTCTCACCCACATTAGGCCAGAGAATTGGAGGCATGGGGAATGTTCAATCAAAACAAATCTAGAGCGTGCGCCTGCAGCTGCAGCTGTTTCCAAACAGGTCTGCAACAGCGTCTGCGCAGAGACTGCGGTGCTCACATCTCTATTAATCCTCCAGGGAGGCGATACCTTACGATGACAAGTCACAGGTTTTTTTTTTCTCTTTACATCAGGATACAGTAGGCTTTTCCTGTGGTAAAAATAGCTTTTATGTTCTCTGTAACGATGGTAACAGAAAATATTTACAGTCACATCATATACAGACACCCTTTTCGCTACAAACACAGGAAACTGCATTTATAATTGTCCCAAAAATTCACACATATTTACCAATACTTCACATACTTATTTATAGAATATGAATACAGACTTATAAATATAGACGTTTTCCAAAGCTTTTCAGGACTCTGGGGTCCATTAAAAGCTTTAGAAATACATTTCCCAACCCTCTTTGCCAGTGGTTACAAAGGACAATAGCAAGCACTAAAGAGTATATTCGTAAACAGTTTTAGTTTCACATAAAGCATTTTTATATGAATGCTTAGTCTAAATGAATATTGTTTTGCAATATTACATTACAACTCAAAATCGTTCCATTCCTAACAGTGCAATAAAGGACAGCACCCCCCTGTTAACATTTGTTTTTGTAAGATTCAGTATCTTGCATGGAGAATGCATACAAAGGAAGCTACAGGAGATGAACACCCCGACTGGAGATGGTCCAGTGAAACTGAGATTAAGTCTCCTTTTGGTGTGTTCTAGTTCCCAAATCCACAGTCTGCAATGCAGCCCCTCCCTCCCCACCCCTCATTTAAAAAGAATCAGAACCTCACTTCCCAGGCTCATAACTGTGACATCATAACTACAGACGTGACAAACTTGGGCATTTGTTGCTAAGAAACTAATGGTCAGTTACAACGACTGAAGAATGATGATTTTGCCTTGATGTTATTATAATATTAAGCAGCTATTCAGACCTCGAAAGCTCTCTGGGGTCAATTTACCAAGGCAGTTAATATGTACAATACTGTTTTGCTGGTGCAAAAAATAGGTAATACAGCATTTAATAGAATGAGGCAGTTTGTTTGTTTCAACCACAAATCATGCCACTGAAATTGCATGTGCACAAATTTTAACATGCTAAAGGCTCTTACAGATCTGGTGCTCTGTGTTCCTTCTGCAATAAAAATCAATATCGGCACAATTCTCTGGGCCAATCAAATCCACCCTCAGAAATCTGAGGGCACCAGTAGGCGTGCAATCAGCCTATGCCAAAAAAAGTCACGGTATGCTTTCCAGATGCACCAATGGGGTTTGACCATCTCTCAGGACATTTGGAGTCTAAAAAGTTGAGACTATAAGAACACAAACCCTGCGCTGAGCGCATCCTCATCATGTTGTGCTGAGGGGGGCTCGTCCAGACAGAAAGTTTTCACATTGTAGAACGTAAATGTGTGCCTTTTGAAACATGTTTCAACACATTTCTGATTGTTTTTCACATTTTTGTACAAAAACAGTCATTTAAAAGTGCTGAAAGACTGTTTTGCAATGCGCAATGTAAATGTGATGAAAAAACAAGGCAATAATTTGGGGTTTTGAACATAACGCCTTGATGGAACTAATGATCTAGGTTTTTGTTATTTGCTAAAACACAGAGGAATTCTGGGTAACACATATTGTTAAAAGCAATGCACACAAGCTTTCACCCAATGGGGAATGTGAACTCATTGGTCCAGATGCCTGCTCACGAATACAGCAGCTATATGTGGCCATGCTCATTATACAACCTTAGAGAATGAACATGACACCATGGCCGTAAATCATATCATGCATTTCAACAATAAGGTTTCACGTTACTCAAACACAAGGAACACCACGTCTGAAAAAATGCAGGAAAAGATGAACAGGTCTGCCTTCAACAAAGAGAGGATTCGTTAGGCTTCACTTCAGGTATGTTGTGTAAACCAACAAGGCCTAGGATTTCATGATGGGAACTCAACCCTGCACGGCTGGTGGAGGATGAGACAGTCAATATATAAGCAGGTGGGTGGGGCTAACTGGTACAGTTAACTTCAACGGCATGCGGACAGGTGTGCAGGAGAATGGCGGGAGATTGGCACCTCCCGCGCAAATGCGATGGCAATGTCTTATCTTTTTCTGGGGTCAAGGAGCTATTTGTGGGACTCGCAGAGAAGTATGTTCAACACCATGGTGTCAGGTCACAGACTTAAGGCACTACGGGAGGAGAATAACCTGACCCCATTCTGAAAGCTCATGGGTGTGGCGTCTGGATCCGATGTTGCAGTCGGGGTGAGACAAAGGAAGCTGTGCTGCAAGACCCACAATGCCCTGGGGCGAGAGGTGTGTTGGCACATTCACACAGGCCGATTCCAGGTCTGTGTTTGCACTGGGCTTTGGATGGGTGTGTTCATGCGCAGCTGCAACTGGTGAATCTCCCAGTTACTTTGCGTGGCCCACAGACACAAATGTGTGTAATTATACTGGCAGGATCTCCTTGATAATGGCAAACGGTCTATAATCAAGGCCAACGGCTCAGTGCAGGCTTTCAGGAGGCCTCTTAAACAGCTGCCAAATTAAACTAAATTTGCTTGCGACTGCCTGTTTATGTCAGGCATGATTTTGGCATGGTCTTCCCCTGCCGGTCTCTACACGCCAATGGTTTCGAAGATTTTAAACCTGGAATCATAAAACCCACTCGACAGTGCAGCAGAAATGAAAAAGAGCAGGGTTAGCATACAGCTGGGCGAAAAGTAAGGAAGCAACAGAGGTAGTGGGGGGTTGGATGACCCCACTGCATATATTTTATATCTTTATATAACTTAGTAGACACCCTTATCCGGAGCAAATTTCAAAGCGACAGAACAGAAATACATCCATAAGATTTAAGGGCGGTAGTGGTACAAAACAACACTCCCAGACCAGAAAAAAGTTGAAAAGTACGGCATCACCAAAGTGCTCATGTACTAAGCTATACCATCCCTAATCCTGCCACAATTTAGAAGCACATACAACAGGTTGCACATACCATAAACCAATACCAATACACTAAAAAATACCAAAACAATATCATATACATATTTGACTTAACTGTGAGGGGTGTGGAGATTTGTAACTCTTCCTTTACAACAAGCTACACCCCTGCTACCCATTTGTCTTAGTCACTGTAGGGCTAGTAAATTTAAAGCCAGTCTAAATGAAGTTAGTCATCACCCCATACTTCCCGGTAGTTGGTAACTGGTTTTTTATTCATCTCATTGTGTAAATTCACACCCTTATCCATTCTGTACCTTGTGTGGTTAAGGGAATGACAAGTGACGGTAAAGGTCAAAAATATAAACATTTTATTCTCAATTCTACTGCCACTAAAGACTGAATACTTTGAATACCAAATGAGTTTTCAAATGAGCAAGTTTCCAAATGAGAAATCTTCAAAGAGTATATACACTATCAGTGTAAAATGTTGCCTTTTCAGAGCCACATGCCACATTGGGCAGCCTGTAATCTAGTGGCTATGGTAAATAACTGGGAATTTTGAGTTTGGTGGTTCAAACCCCAGTCCAGCCAACGCAAGAACACCAGTGCTGTTGGGCCCTTCAGCAAGGCCCTTAACCCCACATTGCTCCCAGGGGGAATGGCCCCTGGCTAGCCTAATCAACTGTAAGTCGCTTTGCATAAAAGCGTCAGCTAAATGACAGTAATGTAATGTAATGGTCGTACCCATGCGCTCCATGGTAATTAACCACAGTAAATAAAGCAAATCCCAGCATAAATTAGCAATACTGAATAATCACAGGCAAGGTCTTCAAAAACTATGAGCTGAGGGGAAAGGGATGGGGTTGGGGCAGGGTAAACCACATGTTAAACAAATTACACAAAATCTACCATGTGCCCCTCCTTACCAAACTAGCACATCTGAATTTCACACACATAAAACATGACGAAAGTAGGAGGCCACAGTGCGGAGCCATTTCTGAAACTGTGAGGCTACTGCTTTTCTGTTGTGGGTCATACAACAGCTACCACTGAGAAACTTCCTACATGGGCTTTATATAGTGGTTGCAATAATTACAGTTTTGCAGCTGTGATCATTTTACATAATTATTTTAGTAAAAACCCCATAAATTAACATCTCACGCTGTTGCATTTTTTCCCCTCAACTTGCTATGACATTCTCAAACTTCCCTCGCTTGCTGTGTCTTGCAGCAATCTTAGTACAGTAAATTTTCCCCCTCAAAGTGACACAGAACTATGCCATTCTCTGAGGTCAGAGCTGGAAATTTTTTTGAAACTGTCCCGACATTTCCTGTCCCAGCCTTCAACCTGATACTAATTTGGGGCATTTGAGGGCCTCACCTGGTGTAGGTGAGCAAAAAAAGACCCACAATGCATAACAATTAGACTGGGTGATTTAGAATACCAGCAAAAACCACAACAGGTAATGGGTACTTGTTGAACAGAAAATTCCTTGTGCAGAGACAATTTCAATCCAGCCTCTCCTGGTCTTGGACCCTTATTCTTAAATGCATTAATTCTAGATCTTCATTTTGTGGCCAGCTTCAATTTAGATTGAAAGGACATAGCAAGCACACAAACACAAACACACACACACAGATCCAAGATGTCTTTCAGCACTCCCAGGCCAAAGCAATGATGGCCGGAAGTCACAGCTCCCTCACCGCCATTATATCTGCACTGAGTAAACACTGTTCCCTCCCCCCTCCCTATAGCCCCCTCTCCTAACACCACTCTGCTGAGTCACAGAGAGCAGCCAGCCCAGCTCTGACATTTCAGCCAAGTCACCGTGGAAACCAAACACCACCACCAAACAAACTCGTGGCAGGGGCCAGAGTAACGAGGACACAGAGGAAAGGATCCGAGCAAGCTGGTGGGGCTGCTGACGCACTTATGTGATGTCACACAAAGTGGGCGTGCCCAGAGGAAGCATTCCTATATTCCAGCCAAAGCACGTTTTCAGTGTTTCCATGGAGTTGGTGGTTTCCATGGACATTGTAGTTGCCTAATGCATTCAGAAGCATTTCTTTTTTCCTTGTTTTTTTTTTTTTTTTGAAGTGGGGAGGGGTGCTTTCCGTCCCCTGTTCTAAAATTAGTTTACCCACCTCTAATCTTAATTCCTGTGTGTAATTCTATGCACTGATAATGTATCTGCTCTCAGGAGAATAACATATTTACAGGCCTGAACAGATCTCATCACTAGCACTGCTACTGTAGCATTCTAAATCTAAAAATATCTGATGAGGTTTTTCTTCAGATTGGGGGAAAAAAAGGCTGGTTAGGTCCCTTTTTGTCACCAAAAATGGACTGCTGGTGATGAGAAAAGTGACACAAGGAGGACTTTAAGTCACATCTGCAGGGAGTCAGGAGCAGATCCTCACAGCTCTATGCTTGCTGAAGCTTGATTAATCTTGCTCAAGGGGGAGAGGAAACTGCCGACTATATAAATATCTTCACTCAGATCATGCAGCACTATTTCAACAACGGCCTTTTTGAATGCACTTTCTTTCGCAAAATCGGTGCCATGCAGATTCAGCAAAGATTTTTTAAAGTACGCAGATTTGGTCTGTTTAGCAACCACGACAAGCTATTGCAATCGTACAAACAGTGGTACATCTGCTTTGCATCTGTGTAGCATTGATCCAGAACAAACTAATCCTATTGTTAAGCAACTGCTTTATAACATGGTCTGCAACAACTGCATGAAGAACATGCTTTAGCAAACGAGAGACTGTATTATTTGCCCTCTTCAGTTACATATGAGTGTTGGCCATTTGATTCAGAGCAATTGTTTAGACCATGTACTGTCGTTCATGTCCTAGGCCTAAATCACTGCAACAGCTCAATCCACAGGACTGTGTGTATTGCTATGTGCTAGAGAGCAGAAACACAGATCTATACAGGGCATGAATTTAGACCTCTTGTAAAGAAACTGCGCTCTGTTTGTACTGCATGTTACTTTTCCCGTATTGACACTTACTTTGTAATAATATGCGTCAGAAGGTAGTGTATCTAACATGGGGAAATGAATTCCACGGCAGAGCAGGGAATTAAGTCCCACAACCTGTTGATTCTTGCACAGCTGGTCCACCTGGTTGTGAATTCTGCACACATCACATAGGTCTAACGTTTCTCTGCTTATTTTTAAGAGTTGTGGAGGAATGCAGCTGGGCACAGAAACAGAACATGTTTATTGCCGCCATTTTATTGTTGCTAGGAAACATTCCCTGAGGTTAGAATTGCAAAGTTGGCTTGTTTTTTTTTTTTTTTTTGGTTCAGCAGGCTGCAAAAAATATAACTGGTAGGACTAGATCTGTTCAAAGAACATGTAAGATTCTTCATACTCAACATTCTTGGTGTAATAATTATGCCATGGAAAACAATAAAAAAATACAACTGTTTCTGTAACTTTCATTTTAACTGTCACTTACCTATGATTGACAGATCAACAGACCCAACCCTACCTCACCAGGCACACCATGCAAACCAAACAAAATCATTAGACCAAAACCAAAAAGTCATGACACACCCTCACCATGTGACCTTCAGCCAGGCCAACTGCCACCAAACCTCAGCCTGTGGCAAAGATGGGACAGCCTGGAGCTCATTTTCATATCGCAGTGCAAATCTCATAGTAGCAATTAAACAAAACAAAAAAAAGCTAACGTGTTGATTTCATTCAAAAACAACGGGCAAGTTTCAATCAAATGGCCCTGATCTCTTTCAATCAAAACAAAGTTTAGAAGGGTATATGAGGTAATATTTTAGCATGACAAGAACACAACCAAAGGACAAGTCTTCAATAACATATACTACAAGTAAATTATGTTTTGATTCAGTTGTATCTGCACTTAAAGAGACCATGTGCATCTGATTAAAGCTTGCATAAAACAGTCATTCCGATGGCCATTTTGTTTGTTTGCTTCCAGTAACCCAATTCTGTTGTAGACTCGGCTATGGCAGAGGAGCACAACCAATGCCTAGGAGGTCCAAAACGAATAGAACACCCACAACTGAACAGCAGCAAACATAAGCTAGCAGCGGCTGAAGGGGTGCAGTGCTGCAACACGATGGAGCTTTCGGGAAGCCGGTAATCCCTGCTGGGAAAACCCTGGCTGTTGCTCTCCTTACCATGGCACTCAACTCACTTGAACTACAGTTAACATCCATATGAGTATATAGACTGATGATCTGTAAAATATAAGCTGCGTTAGGTCACCCGAGATGAGGGGTGACCTATAACACGTAGCCAATTATAACATCTAGCATTGATAAAGGATGACCTAACATTATAAAAATAACAAGAGTTTAATTATAAAAGTGCTTACATAGTTCTTAGTTCATGAACAAATGAACTGAGAGAATCAGACACATGATTTTGAAGAAACCACATAAAAAAGAAACTACAATACACATTATGACATTTCTTTCAGGTACCTGTACAATGAGATGCATAATCGGTTAACAATGATAGTGGCGTTGGCCATACGGCCCTGGCGTGTCATGCATAGTGTTTTCAGAATGGGCGTGGCATCTCATTTTTATAAGCAGTCAAATCCGAGCAGTGCCAAACTGCCGTGTTTGTTCTCAAAATGTAGTGGTTCGGCAGTTCTCTTCCAGCTCTTTAATGGTACAATGTATTTGTGACTGCTTGTGTAAAAGTGTGCTGAACCCTTTGGGGCCACCCCTGTAAAAAGTAAAGTTGGTTCTTCCCTTTTGTCCTACAATAACCGCTATGGCCGAGGGCCATACCAATGACTGACAAAGGGGGAAATCAAACTAGCACTGACACACAAGATCCATAAATAGGAAGTAGCCAGCAATCTTTCCAGGGATTTGGAATTACAAAATAATTAAAATTGGACAAAGATGGGAAGAACCAAGTAGCAAATCATAGGGACAGGCCAAGCTCAGTTAGTAGGGACCGAAGGAAATAAGTAGTCAGCAGGCCTCTGTTGTCTGTTACAGTTGTATTTTGTAGATTCAGTAGTTTTTCGCCCACAGAGAGCGTCATCATCCCACAAAGAGAGAAGGACGGCACACACATGCAGACGCTCATCAGCACGCGCACACACACACACACACACACACTCAAGCCATAGGAAAGGGAAGGGCCTAGTCTCAAAAGCAGGAGCAGTCTCAAAAGCAGGAGAACAGAACTTTGCATGGCACCTTTATTTGATTTTCAAATAAAGATGTGCACGGCTTGCCTTTTTACATATCAGTGTTCACACGGCCCTGATGATTCACAGAACCGGTTCACGTCACATGCCTCACATACGAGTGGGGGAGGAGGAATGCTGGGCGGTGCACCCTGCTAAAGTGCTCATTCTTAGCATAGTGAAATGGCCAAATCATCATCAAACCCTGGGGTGTTTTAATTCAAATGAATAACTTAAGTCAGCCTGCATCGACTGTGCAGGTGCGACTGCAGCATAGCTCCTGGACTCCAGAGTGAAAAAGAGGCAAGTGAAAATTTATACATGTATATGTAATCAATGTAATATATTTTTTTTTGTATGGTGTCAAAATTGACAGAGGATGCTGCACAAATGGGATATTTCCATAAATGTGAATCCATTTCCAAAATTTGAAGAGCAGAAAAAATATATTAAAGAATAATCATGATCAGAGAATCTTAGTGGCCTCTAAAGTAATGATAGGAAAAATGAGGCATCATGACATCACAAATAGGTGGCGCCCCAACATGCTACCAGTAACTAACTTCTAAACCAATCAGAACAAGTGGCTGTGTTTTGTTGCACAGATTAAAACCTTTTGATTGGTTGAATCAAGTCAGTCACTGATGGCTAACTGTGGCTCCATCCATTTTTAGTGTAATGATACCCAAATGTTCTATCGCCGTTGTAGAGGCCATTGTTTGCTTAGTCTTTGCTCGTTAGTATCTGCAGTGTGTATGGAAACCCCCTGCTCGTTTCCCCTCAATGGCTAACCCCCACGGACAGACGCTGCGTCCTACCTGGCCTTGAGCTCCTTGTACTCCTCGCGCACCTTGCCGAGCTCCAGCTGCAGCCGGGCCCTCTCCTTGGCCACGGAGTCCAGGGTCTTGCGGGCGTCGGCCAGCTCGGTCTCGTAGGCGGCCTTCATGCCGGACAGCTCGCGGCTGATCTCCGTCTCCGACTCAGTGATGCGCAGGCGGAGCCCGGCGTTCTCCACCTCCAGCGAGCGCACCTTGTCGATGTAGATGGCAAGGCGGTCGTTGAGGTTGCACAGGTCCTCCTTCTCCTGCAGGCGGGTGATGCGGGCCGGAGACAGCGGGGTGTGCCCGCTGCGGGTGGTGCGTTTTGGGATGGTGTCTCCATGGCGATGGGCAGTGGGCACGCAGGCTGGCGGCGGCTGAAATGGGAGTGCAGCGTTTTGCACAAGGGAGACAAAAAAAGGAGAAGAGGGCGTCAGGACTAGGCTGTGGAAGACGCCCGGGAGAGTATGATGAGTGACTCACTGCTCTTCAGGGTTTGGCTGTGACAGTGCCCACCCTAATGGATAGAGGGCTGACATTTAATACAGAAAGCCTGAGGGGGTTAACCTTGTGGGTGGTCAGATGACACCTCAGGAAGGCCAGTATCAAAGACCTTAAGAGCTGCTCTACACTATGAAGATGAAAGTCCGCAGAGGGCACATTTGTACAAGAGTACCTTTACGTGATGTCTGGGGCTTTCGTAAATGAATATACAAATGATTAAATCTTCAGTCCTCCCAACTGTTTGCGTTTTGCATAAAGATGAAAAAAAGATGAATATATATTTACATCTGAAAGATTTGTTCATAACTCAGTGAAAATACAGGTCAGGTTCAGGTCATAGTTTCTTTGATCTGATCATGCAGGGAAAAAAAACCCTCTCTGGGGTAACTGCTTAACCTAAAATTTAACACTTCATTTTATATCCCATGGGATCAGATCAGATTCTTTTATACAGCCATGTATACACACAGACTGATGTATAAACCCCATTGATGTCCAATCGTTTCATCATTAAAGTCATTTTAATAACTGAATTTGATTAGTTATTTTTTTTTATTTATGGCATAATAAACAAAAAATTACCATAATGAAATACAAAGATTATTTTTGTAGAGATTATCTCATAAAATAATGTATGATACTCTTTCGTTCATTCATTGCAGTACACAAAACACAGACATGGCTTTCTGCTTGGTGGTAATTGGTCAATTCAAAAACCTATTTCAACTGAAAGAATGCCAGCGTTCTCTCCCCTCCAGTCCAAAGATCAATCAATGCTCACTCACACCATTGATTGAGTGCAGAGGGTGCCCGAACTTCTTACCTGGTAAAGGTGTGCAGCGCACAGGTGGATCTGAGTAAGAAATTCACAAGAGTTGCTGCAGAAAACAGCCGAAGGGTTTCACAGTAGCTGGTTCAGCTGGGGATATGAACACTGGATCTGATCTTCTGGGCTACAGTCGGGTCCTACAGTCTCACTGCTCCTCGGTTGCAGGCTGGCCTCTCTTTGGGGTAGTCCTGGGTCTCTGGCTCCTGGTCTAGAATGACTGCACCTCAGACTGTCCCAACCCATGTATTTCTGGAGAGGCGAAGAGAGGGAGAGGGAGAGGGAGGGAGTGCAGGAGGGAGTGAAGGAGGGAGGGGAGGGGGGGGAGGGGAGGGGGGTATGGGAATGGAAACGGGTGGAGTTAGCACCAAGCCCACACATGAAACAGCCACTGCTGTCAGAGTTACACACTCGTATATTTTCCCTCTCTCTGTCCCTCTTCCCCTATATCTCATTGGCTGTCTTTCTTTCTGATTTATAGCCATCATGAATTTTCTGCCAAAGTACAGAACAAACTAAAAAGCAGAAAACAAATCTAAAAGTTAACTCACACTGGAAATGGCACTGTAAAAAATTAAAAGTGAATGTGAAAGTAGCAAGAAAGAGGAGGGCTATTTGAGTGGTTTTCTACTTTACTTTGAGATGTACAACATTTGGCTGCAATTACTCATAAGATTTATGCATCAAACTGACTTTCTAAAGTTAAAAAGCTCATCCCATGATCACTACAATTACATTTCTAGTCAATATTTACCCTTTTGAACAAATGTTTTGTCACATAATTCATTTCCACTGCTTTTACAATGAAGTTAAAATCAAGAATTGCTGTTCTTTAGCAGAAATGCTTTCTGCTTTCTGGTTGTGAGCCTCCAGTGGTGACATAACTATGGTTCCCCTTTCTTTCCTTGTGGTTCGCTCATGCACTGGCTGCATGCTGCTTCAATACTCTATAGTTTTGATGTGGAAAATGTTTGATGGGTGAACTTTCAGAATTAAATGCATTTCAGAAGTCGCTCTCTGAGGCTCATACCTGAATTTTGCACCGATACCACACATGAAATCAAAGCCACTACTATCAGTTAAACTCACACATTAATCTCTCTGTCTATCTCTCTCGCTCGCTGTCTCAAATTAAATACGCTCTACGGGCAGGAAATATGTGTGTAAACATCTCCAGTGTGGAGCGATACATTTAAACATTAACTCGGAGGAACGATCAGGAAGCACCGTACAACTAGGGTGGATGGTGACTGCAGTAGGACACACAAACCTCAACACACACACACGTGCTCCCTGTTTTATGTGGGAGAACACTGTTTGGAGCTGCAGAAGAATGTCAGACTCTCGCACATCAGAGGTCCTGTAAAGGCTCCCTTCCTTCCCTTGTAAACACGGCACTAAAAATCAAAAACAGTGCAGTCTGTCAAGGCTTTTTCAGGGCTTTAGGGGAACCCAAAACCAAACAACACAGGACATAATTCTGCCTCACATACAAACAGCAGATCCACCAATTACACTACCTTGCATTATAGCTCAATCACCCCCCCACCTTCCCACGGTGCACACTGCTTCAACCTCCCCCTGGTACCTCAGCCCCGAGGTGTCACTAGTTAAGAACAAACACAAAAGAGCTCAAAGGGGTTTTAACAAAGATGTGGGGCAACTCAAGGGATGATAAAGTGTGTCCTCCTTTCAGGTTTCACACTGTAAAGGATTTATGTTTGTTTTTTTTGGGAGGCGATGGGGGGGGCCTGTCAGCAATGCTCGAGTGCCATTTGCTGCCCCTGGCCGGTGCCCAGGCTGGTGACTGACACAGGAGCAGCAGAGGCAGGAAATTCCACCATGGGCTGGTACTCTCAAACTCAAACAATAGCACAGCCCTCTTTCACCCCCCCACCCCTGCCCCCCCAGTACCATGGGCTCCTCCTTGGGAGAGAAGCGTGTTATTGCCTCTATCCTACGCTGCACCACATTCCAGTGTTACAAGCTAAATAAAAATAACACATAACAAAACACTTACAGCAAGTAGCGACACACAATTTAAGGCAGTTTAGTGGAAAGAAAATATTTTCTTTTTTATTTGCAATTATCTATGACCTCAACAGCATAGGCAACTGGCAGTTTAACCTGACAATCATTGGACAGGTATGGCTTTAAAATGCATTATGTTTTTTTATTCACTAAGAAACAAGAGGCAGTTCTATGGGTTATTAAACACTACCTGCATGTACATTGGCATTGGGAAAACACATACATACTTCCAGAGCAATACAAATCTGGGACAGGTTACCACTACTCACCATGAGGGATTTATAAATGACAACGAGACAGTGTGTATGTATGTATGTATGTATGTATGTATGTATGTATGTATGTATGTATGTATGTATGTATGGATATGACTACACAAAAATTTCAGTTTTTGTATCTTTTCACGCGTTTTTTTTTCTTTTACCTCTTTCTTTCATTGATTGATCATTTAGTTTTAATAGATTTTTTTATATCTTTTGCACATTTTTTTGTATGTATGTAGGGACTCTTAGCTCATAACTGGGCAAATGGAGCTCCAACTAAACTAAACATAACCGGTCAACTGCAGGCTGTTTATTATGATTGAGGCTTAGTAACTAGCATTCTATTCGGTTAACCCATTAGAGAGTAAATCAAACATGCAAACATTTTCATAAGGAACTCCTGTTCAACCACGTATTGCCACGTAACTAAGGAACTATAATAATATTTACACACATCTGAATAACATTTAATTGGATAGTACTGTATTCATTGTTCAGTGAAGAGGGAAATCCCAACCCAATCTATTTAACCTAAAAATGAAACAAGATTTCCTTTACAACATAAGGAGAAATATGTTCATAATATATTTTTGGTGTTCTTAAACAAGTCATAAATTAATAGAAATCTGATATAATATTGATTATATATATATCATAAACAAAACAAACATATATATCATAAACAAAACAAACCTTACATCTTGCCAACTGTGATTGGATTTCTAAGTCTGCAGAGAATCTGCATAACAAGCATTACTATTCTCAGGCTTTGCCCTCTGTAGAAAAACTGGTGAACTGCATAGAACTGATCAATATCATAAACTGCAGACTTTCTCCTTCTGAATCAAAACAAAAAACCCTAACGCTCACCACAAACAGACCACGTCACAAATTAAGGAAAAAAAGGACATGCGTTTTCATAGTTAGGGTTCAGCGTCAGAGCATATTTTAAAACACTACAAAAGCCATAGGCTTACCAAACAAGCAACCAGCAAGCAGTGGTAAGAAATCCATTTGCCGCTCGACCAATGAGGAGAGAGTGCAGTGTTTGAAAGAGAGGCACATGTCCATGCACTTCCTCCAGTGTTAGTTAATCATTAAGATCAGGACATTATCTCTCTGCGCTTACCCAGGCCTTGACAAATCCGCGAAGCAGTTGAGGGTGCCTTGGCCTTGGAGTTTATTTTTTTTTTTTTTGGCAAAAACCAAACTTTAGGAAGCAACGCTCCTTCAGACACTCAAGGACGCTCTTCCCTGTCAGCACCAGCTGAACTCACCCGCAGTGTTAAAGATTGGGAGGGTGAGGAGGGGGGAGAGAAACACGTCCTTGATTCTGCGATTTACGGTACCAGATTCCTCTCTGCTTGTTCTTATCGCCCTCTCTATGTGCAGCAGGGGGGAAGGGGAGTCTGAAGAGTCGCCCCACCATGACAGAGAGGGAAAACACCAATCATCTTTTTTTGGGGATTTTTGCACCATTTGCCAATCTTAACCAAACCTATCAACCCCCTGTATTACAGAACTCTGATCAATCACTTTGCTCCACAGACGGATGCTTTGGAAGTCCTTTTTCCCCCTCCCACACCACAGACTCAAGCCAAAGAGGGATGATAAATCCCTAAGGCATGTTTAAAATGGGAAATGTTTAACAATGTTTTAAGGAAAGACGGTGAGAGTGTTGGTCATTTCCAGCCTCCAACCCTTGAGCCTTACAGAGGAAGTCAAATACCAGAGTATATGTCAGAATGGGATGTGATCCAGCTATACCTGCAGGGCTGTGTTTGCCTGACTTTGTCCTGCCCAATTTAGCAAACACTTTTAAAGCTAAACATGTTTTAAAATGGAAAGAGGTGTTTTTTTTTTATTAATTTTCACACATTTCTTTTATGGTAACAAGATAAGGGCTCCATAGTTATTCGGCTACTGCTATGACAACAGATGAAAATCAGGTGAGATCAAACATTTTTTTATGGTAACAAGATAAGGGCTCTATAGTTATTCTGGCTACTGCTATGGCAACTAGTAATCCACAAGTTTCATTATAACATCACATGCTGTATTGCTTAAAATCTAACAATTTCCTGAGAGAACCTTTGATTAAATATCAGAATACAGCCCAAACATGGCACATGAATTACTATTGCAATTGCGACCTTGATCAAACAAGGTTATATTATTCAGCATAAATACGTTAACTCACTGAACAACTGTCTCAATAGTGGACAAATCAATGTTTTGTTTTGGAACTGATTCACTTACAATTTAAACTTTGTTGGCAAGAGTTATAACATATTGTGCTATTTACAGATCAAACACAATGGCAGAGACAGTGGTTTTATATGAATGGAATTACATAAAAGTACAAATGAATCAAGATCACATGGTCCTTTGAACCGCTTCCTCTTATGACTCACATGACGACCACTGCATCAGCTCTGGTCTAGACAAGGTCGCTTTGGAAACCGTCGTTATGGGGAAGTGATATTTCATGGACCACAGATTGTAGTCAAGGATCAACCAGTTGTGGAGTGACACATTTTGATTGGTTCATGCACATTAGTGACAGCAAGTGGGAGCTCAACCAAGAAACCACACAAATACTTCCTCTGCCACTATCAGTCGACTGGTCCTCTGGGTCCCTGTACAGTCAGTTATAAACCAATAATACCAAGACTGTTTACCTGGAAAAGGTTACCAATAAGGATTAAGGGCCAAAAGAGACAGTATCATTATTCCCTTATTACTGCCTGTCTTGTAACAACTGCATTAATTAAAAAAAAACATGAAAAATCTAAATAATGTTAATGTCTTTGAAATACGTTTTCTTTTGTCTGTCATTAAAATCAATGCAGAATCAGTGATCTATATAGTATGTGGATTGGCGGGCTTGGGATGGTGAACAAGGCGAGCCATCCAGATGACTTAAAAGACTAGTAAATCTATGCAGTATCTGTGGGGTATTAATCAGAAACGAACAAACAAAAAAAAAACTCTCCAACACTAAGTGTCATTAGGCATCCAATGAATGACAGAATCGGGGGGAAGGGCGTGGCACGTTATGGGACCAAAGCTCCTTCCACAACTCCTCTTCTACCCCAGTTGTCCAAATGCTAGAATGGCACATTTGATCATTACTCAAATTAAATATCCAAGAGCACAGGCAGGGTTTTCAAATTGGGGAGGGGGGGGGGGATGGGGGGATGGGGGTGTCACTGGGGTTTGTCTCCTGGACTGACACCAGTTAAACCCCCACCCACCCCCCTTAAAATCCCCTCTAGGACTGAAGATAAATGGAGGCTTTAACCAGACTCAACTGGCTGATTCGGTGGAGGCTTATCCAGATTTCTGTGCCTCATAGCAGCCTGACACGCGGATTCACTCCTCAGAGGAGCCTTCAATCTGCCACAGACCGGCTTCTCCAATCCACATGTACAGCTCTACAGCAGTAAAGGCTCCAACATCAATACAAGTCTGCTGCAACCGACCGCTGGGTTCAGCCACAAGAGGGTCAGAGACCAACTACCTCCGTTTCAGTCCCTAAATCTTGCTTAATCATGAATATGTGGGCAGACTCATGCCTCTGTTGTACTGCTGTTCTGGGTAATTTACAGCTTGTATTGTGTGTAGAGAGTACACTGTGTATTGCAAATTCTGCTTTGGCTATATGGTTAATTGTATATGCGAGTAGTATTAACTGTGTATTTGCATTGTTTTTTGAAGAGCCTGCCATGCTGTTACTCTTAAGACTCATAGGCAGGAAATATGCTGAAAATAAGAAATAATTTTCAACAAACCTCCTCTAGTTAAAAAATGGGTATATAAATATGTTGTTTGTTCTAACATTTTTCAAGACCAGGTTCACCCCAAGAGGTGGCAGTATTCTTACAGACTCAGGTATGATGGACAAGCCTCAAGGTCACTCCACTGGCTGTGGTTTCTGTTAGAAATACACACACATTCTGATAGCGATTACAGACAGACTCCACCCATAAAATGGGTGTAAATATCATAGGTCATCAGAGGCCAATCACAGTCCTTTGCTTTAGAGAGCAAAGACATTTTATTTGTTGGCAGTGACACTATAGATTCTAGCTCCACCCATGATATGGTTTATGAAGCATCACTCTCCCTAGCTGCCAAACATTGGGAGATCAAATTCCTTTTTTTGGAGACCTTTAAGGGGCCCACAGACAACAGCCACATGTTCATGGTGTATGGAGAATGTGTATCTTTGTACACCAAAGTCAATCCCAAGTCTAAAGATCATCACATTGAGAGCATAATGAGACATGAATTATGTTCATTATGTCCCTAATGGGCTGCCGTATTTACTGCCTGTGCAGTGTGTGTGTAAAAGAGGCATGGGACAGACGTGTGCTGGCAATGTATAATACAGGGGTGTTGATGAAAGCAGTTCTAAACCACTACAGAAAGAATGACGGGATTAACAATATGCCCCCCACCCCCCACGCCCAGGCTCCCGGTTTCCGTTACAATCCAAAATCCCCATTCAGACTGGAGATCCTCTGCCTAAGACTTGTTTTATGTCAACAGATAAAAGAATGTGGCAGAATAATGTAATCAAAATCACTTGGATTCGGGTGCTGAATTTCAGTGCAAAGCCCACATTACAAATCCTACTCATCTACAATGTGTACAGTGTTCTCTCTTTAGTGAAGGCATGCCTGTGCACAGAGACATTGGCCACCAGGCCATGAGCTCACTACACTGATAATACACACACAAGAATCTCTAATGTCCATGCTTGTTCAGCACTGACACTGTGATCCTCACTGAGTACCTTCCTGAAGGTACTCCCTGAGTTACTCCATCCTGTTCCCTAACTGCGGACCCAGACAGGTTTCTCATGAGAGAGACTGAGGTGGATCATACATAAAAATGAATATAAAAAAACAACCAACCAGTGGTATACAGTACACATTCTACTGGTGTTCACACCTCTCATATTATATATATAAAACATTGCGCTGATAACTTTGTTTAATCAAAACACTAAACCTGTACAGTATATATGGGATAACAAAACAATTTCTTGGTTTCTCTACAGCTCGAGTTACAACATTTAATAAGGGTAAGTCAAAGTGGATGCATGCCCCGAGCATAGTAAATGCATCAGTGTTTTAAAATGCAGTAAAACTGACGTTGCAGCTGTACAGCTCACCCTACATGAACGTGCATGAAATGAAAAGAATGTGGGCTCTGAAGCAGCCTCTGAAGGTGGAGAGCCTCTCTGGTAATGAAAGGGCCGCTCCTCTGCGCATTACTATGTGAACATTATTGTGTAACACTCATACCTTCTACACCTCCGTGACAGCTATAGTGCACAGTTTCCCAATCGCGAATCCTGAGCATGCCTTGGAGCACATGGACGGAGTGATGGGAAATGAAAAAAAAAAAAGAAAATGGGTGGAGCTAACATAAGGTGTCAGTGACTCACTGGTTTGACCCAATCATTGCGCTCTTTGTTAGTGAGAAGAAAATTAGGGACTGGTTCAATGACTTGATTGATTAACTGATTGCAACTCTCCACTCAGTATTTGTTTCATGAAGCTTCCCCTAAGCGCAGGGATTTGCTTTAGCCCAGCAATAAAACACCTAATTCAACTAATTAAACCAATCATGGCTTTATTAGTTGAGTCAGGGGTTTCCGTGCTGGCCTGGGTAAAAAAGGTGCACTCACACCAGCCTCTCTTAGATGAGATTGGGTACCACTGTTGTACTATTCCTCTACTGCCTTCACCAGAGATCTCAAAGTCAGTGACATGGAGGCTGTTCGGTCCATTTATTTTTCAATAACTCATTTCGTTGTGGATTAACCAAAAAGGCCAATTTTGCACACAATGGAAATGACCACTTATGAAGAGCAAAGTTCGGTGTGAAAACCTGTATTAAGATGGCCCAATGTGGCCCCAAGCTCCGTTCCACTGATTTACATACTGAATATGTCAAGTGGATGGGTGACACCAAGGACCTCCGTGTTGTGATACCTCAATATAAAGTGGCCAGGACTGTGGTCATGTGATTGTGAATCAGGTAGCCTTGCACTGCATGATAACAGCCACTCTCCTGCGCCACAGGAATCAGCGAATTCTCCATGAAAACAGTGGAACCATTTATGGATTCCAAAAATTATGATTTGCATTTATATGGTGCAAAAAATTTCACACAATCTAAAAGCACTTTTACGGTGAAAGGGGGTGTAAACTCAATTCAAACGGCACCGATGGAACACCCACACACTCGCCAGCATGTGCCCAATCACTCACTGAGCATTAGCGATGGAGAGGCAGGGAATTATTAGCACTGTTACACTGGGAGAGGGGAGCGCAGCTGAATTACAAAAGAGCCGGGCAGGGATTTTGGCCAGAACACCAGCGGAATCCCCCTGAGTCTATGCCATATGTCTCATGGGATCATTAATGGCTACGATGAGTCATGCAGGAAGGGTCTGCATATCACCCGAAAGAAAGAAATGCAAATGTAGGAAATACCAAAGAGATATTTTGTCTAAATAGTATTAGGAAAAAGGAACACAGTACATGTGAAACAAAAATTGAATATCTGTTACAGGAGCAGATGGCAGAGTGGGTGTATATATAATACAGAAATTAGAAACCGGATACAAAATAGATTACAGCCTAATTATGCAGTGAATTTGTTCCATGTGTGTGTGTCTGTGTGTGTGTGTGTCTGTGTGTATGCAGTTGATGCATTACTTATGCTTTCAGTCTTCCAGACCACAATGCAAATTAGCATGAAAAGACTGGTGGTGTTAGTCTCTGTTCGAATAAATAACATTTCAAATAAATAAATAGTAAGCTGTAGACACATAAATATCATCTGAGGTATAAGGTATAGCCACTTGCCAGTGGTATGCCACAAAGAAAGAGTGCAAAGCTGAGGCAAGCATAGTGGAATTATATGGTCATACAATGAACTCCCTTCAGCAACACCTTTCCAAAAGGCATGACGCCACCAGTGTATACATGCAACTTTAAATCTGCTATTTTGTATGCATGCACTTTGCACTGACGGTTTAAATATGGATTCAAAGACCCAATGCACTAAATTATACAACACCTTACTGTGAAAATGGTGTAAAAAAAAAAAAATCAAAGACCAGATAGTTTGATGAGATCAACATTAATGAACTTAAGCAATATATGTATATATTGAACCACTGATGATTGTCATAGGAAACAATTCATTTAAAAATGGGATCCGATAAGTCCTCTGCAATAAAATCCTCTTTGCAATGGTCTGTTTTAATGGTCACACTCTACTTCATTGACAGCTTTACCCCCCACTAATTTTCTGTGTTTCTGGGTGGGACTATGAGGGCCTGCTGTATCCTGTGATATCAGGATCAAAGGTAGAGGATCTCATATAACAGGTATTTGAGCTCCCTTCTCAAAATAGCCACAGTGACCTTCAACAGAGTTGAGTCATCAGGTTGAGTTTTTTGATTGTAGCCTTATTTTTAGAGCAGGGTACACACAATAGGCATATGTATTCTAACCAAATAACCATGACCCTCTGAACTACAGATCCATTGTTACCTTTATGACATAATGTTCATAAACAAACTTAATTATGTAGATGTTTATTGATTAATCCATATTTCAAATATTTTTGAATGCTTGCAAATTACTCTACAAATAAGGTAGGCAATTTAAACTGCTGCCTCTATGAATTGTATACAAATATTGAATTGATAATGTTTAAAAGTTTGGATTTAAATTCTACAAATACTTACTGAATGTGGCAATGAAACTGCACTGATAATTATTAATGAGCATGACACATAGTGCATGTCATTTTCCATAGACTGCACATTTTATCAAATACCAAGAATGCATGGGATATACCGGCGTACCATTGTCATCTAAAAACTCTCAATTTCTGAATTAATTTGCAAGTCTAAAACTGGAATAGAAATCTTTCATTACTGTCTGTATACTGCCAATATTTCATGGCTCTGTGACTAATACAATTTATTTAAAACACCATGTGACTAAACCTTGTGTAATGTAGAAAAAAAAACTGTTTTTCTCATTTCTGAAATGTTGCATTATCGGAGTTAGGAGTTTCTTTAAAACGGCTCAAGCGACATGGCGGTTTTTCATAATGGCCGAGCTGAGCGAGCGAACATGGCGTAGGCTGGTGCCCGCCACGCTGAGCAGCCATCCGCCTGGAACAGAGGGGAGCCGGAGACAGAGGATTCCCTCAGACATGATTCAGCCCAGCTAGCTGTGGGTTTTGTTCTTTCACACGGCGAGAGAAAAAAAAATGACAAAAAAAAAATCGGCCATAAGTCCGCCATCCCTCAGGTTTACACACCATCCTCAGTGCTGGGTCTCCCGCTCGCTCTCGCCCTTTCCCTTCCCATCAGCACCCAGAAGATTTTCTCCCCCTCCCTCCCTCTCTCTCTCCCTCTCTCTGTGGTACAGTCATCTGCTCCTCTCCCACCCCACTGCTGCATGCTGTGCTGGATACTCCAGCAGGCAGGCTGCCCAAGAGGGAGGGCAGACCCTGTATGACTCACTCTTTACCGGCAGTGAGCTCAAAGTCCTGCACACACACACACACACACACACACACTCCTGCACTAGCACACACACACACACACACACACACACACACACATATATACACACACACACTCCTGCACTAGCACACACACACAACCACACACACACACAAACTCCTGCACTAGCACACACACACAACCACACACATATATACACACAAACACACTCCTGCACTAGCACACACACACAACCACACACACACATATATACACACACAAACACACACACACACTCCTGCACTAGCACGCATGCGCAACCACACACACACAAACTCCTGCACTAGCACGCACGCGCAACCACACACACACACACACTACTGCACTAGCACAGATGTGCAAACACAAATAGACAAACACACACACACTCTCACTTACTCAAAAATCTACACTAGCACGCATGCGCACTTCTGCACTAGAAGACACAGACACACACCGACAGACATGGTAACACACACAAATTGCCCTATTGCAATGTGTATACAGACACAATACATGCACACACATATACTTACATTAAAACCAATACACATGAAATACAAATATTTAATGATGACAATCAATTAGCAGGCAATACTTGCACATATGCATGAGCAAACACACACACACTCACACACACTGTTTTCATACACAACAATCAAACAAAATGAAAAAAATATATTTTTTAATAAATAGATCGATTAATATTGTTTAACAACCCATCCAGTTTCCACTGTAGAAACACACAATTTGTTCTTGAGGAGGAATCCACATAGAGTGGAAAACTTACTAAAACCCTGCTGTCCCAAAACTCATACCTTAAGCCCACGTTTAACAGTGTAAGAGTTAAACGTGACTGATTAGCGTTTAGATGCCCCTTAATCTCTGTACCCTAGGTACGCTGACCCACATTCACTCTCTGTTCATAAAATGTTCCCAAAACCGATGAACATCTGTCTTTAACTTCTACCTACAACTGAATAAAACTGTTATGCTTTTTCTCCCCCAACAAGAACAGTTACGCAAGTTAATTTTCACAACTGCTGAACTCGCTACAGCGTGTTGGTGTGGAGGAATACTTGCATTTCATTGTGAGCCATTGTGAGAAGTTAAGTACAAATTTTGACAGAATCTCAGCCTAAATCACAATGAATGATGAAGAAATCCTGTTCAAGACGATAGAGAGCGTAAAAACAAATATTCACATCTATGCGCCCTGCATACTCTGGCATAAAGTCGTAATTAGCGGTTTGGTTACTTAAGGACCCACAAAAGGCAACCGATGAGTTTTCCAGCTCCACAAACTATATCAGCATGTTACTGCAAGTTCTACCCCTCATTTCCACAAACCTACATTCAGAATAATCAGTATTACATTACTCCACCACTGCATAACCCAAAACAAATATGACAGTTCAGAATTAACACACTAATAGTTGTTGCCAGACAAAGAAACCAGGTACCTGTTTGTTTAGTACAGAACAGTTGCCAGTTAAGGCCGTTTCCTCTTGAACAATCATGTAACTTTTTTTTTTTGGTTCCATAATTATTTTTTCATTAACCCCTCACGAGAACCAGTGGCTTCGGCCAAAACACACGCGTCGGCACCACGGTAACCATGGCAACCCCCGACTGTACTCAATTACTAACATTGCGGTCAGAGCCAGACTGGAAACCATCGCTTATTATAACATACTGTAAGGTTTATGATTTCAGAAGCAATAATAGCAGCGGAGCTGGGGAGGAACTGTGTCTGACTCATACGCTACACCAGTGGAAAATGTGCGTGTCCTACAGCGCTGCGTTGTGAAGCCATGGTAACACGCACCCGCCACACTCTAAAGTAGCACCAGCGTGTTTGCATTTCTCAGGTCAACTGCTTTGAAATTTACACACGAGGGCCCGCATTCGCAAAGCCTCTCAGGCGGTGCTGACCTGGGATGCTTCCCCCATCGACAGCCTGATCTTATTTACTATGAGCTAAAAGGCAAAACTGTTCCTGGATCAGTGCTGGATCAACTCAGGGATGCTTTATTAATACATGTTTTCTTCACAAGGCACATTGTTCATCTCAGTGTTACTCCTGAGGAGAACAAAACGTAAAATCTACAGTGAAAGTGGACAGAGCCTGATGATAATGACCAATCTTAACAGGGACAGTCATTCAGACCAGAATTATCACACAGCCTTCAATGTGCTTTTTTCCACTCCCTCAAAACACTACACCTTCGAGAGCCTGAATTTAACTCCCTGTCCTAATTATCTCTCCTCTTTTTTGCTGTTTTCCGCACAAGCATCCATGTGCTCACACCCTCTCACCTCTCCAAGTCCAAGCTTATTAACAGGCAGCACAAAATGTTTCCCCTGTCCAGAGCATCCATGTTGGGCAGGAGACCAGGTCTGCAAAAGCAAAGAAAAAGATTCTTCTACACAGTGTATTAAAACTGGCATCCATATATTTGATAAAAAAACATTTAAGGTTTAATAACTTTTTAACAATAATACAGATTTTAAATGGATGTGCACTGTTAAAAATTGAGAAAGTTAGCCATAAATTAGATATAGCTACTACATTTGGGTCACACTGTCTGCATCACGCAGATGAAATATTAAAGCCAGACAAAGCCTAGACACGCTAAGATGGTACATGGTACTTGGACATTTATATTGGTGTCAAAAGTGTTTTATATTTGACCAGGTGGTTACAGTGGATATAATTTCATACAGAACAGACCATCGGAAACAGCTTGGCTTTAAAACTTTTCCCAATGGCATTATTGGCAGGGGAAAACTCTGTCCATTTACAAGTAGAAAAGAACAAATTACTTTCAGGGCGATGAGCTCAGTCACAAATATTTGTCGGGCCTAAAAGACATATTCTATACTGAACCATGCATTCATGCAAGATGGCATATGTCTTCTTTCATTAATCTGTGAGTAAACAGTGGGCAGAGTGCCTCAACATTGCCACCATGTGGTGCATGACAAAGGACACTCAAACCAAACCCTTTCTCAGCATTACTGGTCTCAGATCAGTACACTGCATGTTGTGTAACATACCATCATTAAGTGCCAAATGGATCAGTTTAGGTCAGGGCACTGGCAAAAGGGGGGTTAGGTAAATAAAGGGGCCAGATTTTTTTCCTCAGATGGTCTTTGAAATTCAGCTAATTGTTACTTTGCTCTTTGTTTCTGTCCATCCAGCAGCATTACCAAGGGTAATTGAATAATTTACCATTCCAGAGCAAGTGAAGAACCAAGAAACCATATGAGGCAAATTAACTTTGTAGTCCAAGTCATGTGTTTTAACAGGTAATAGTACCAACAAAGACGAGCATACACTGTGGCTCTCAGGACGAGAAATGAGGACCACCGTGTTAGACACCGACAAATAAAGACAAGACAAATACCAACGAGGCAAACCTGCACGGCGTTAAAATAAAAGAGGCATGAAAAGGTGTAAATCGTCATCTCAACCTCAGTGCTATAATAATATATAGTTAACAAAACAGCTGCTTGCTTTAGAACATTAGTTACTTCACACAAAATGCACAATGAATAGAAACTTGACGAATCAAACTGACGACAGTAAAGCTTTCAAAATTGTGACCTTTTCGTGAAGTAACGAAGAACCGCTGTAATTAACACTACCGGATTAACGACGCTTCTCTGAGACAATTGGGTATTACGATTTTCCGCCGAAAATATCACAGAACGAATTTCATATTAACTTGTTTCCCAAAAAAAAAAAAACAACTGTCGCCCCATAAACTCGCTGATTGCAAACACTGAGAAAACTGGTTGTTGTGTTTACCATTAGGATAGATCGCAATTTATAATGCTTTGCCATGAGTGCTTTTCTAATAGCGTGAACCACACTTTACAAAAAAAAAAAAAATAAAATGAACACTTCAAAAACTACATATCCATTAAAGGTCTTACCTGTAGCTTGTCACAATGACTAATATTTTTAGCGCGCTATACGCACAGTGATGACTTTCTGAGAACACCTGCCAACGTAACTCGATTAATTATACGAGACTCGACTTGAGCTGCTTGTACTTTTACAATTACCAAAACGTTATAAAATTTTCTACTTCAGGCAATTTTTCCTTCACCATGCAAGAGTATCAATCGTTAGGGTGTCATTTTGTTTTATTTCAAATGTAAACAATAATATTAAATAATCATACATCTACTGTAACACGCAATGGAGGTGCCGCGCTCGTTGTGGTGTTTGTAAATTTAAGTATATAGCGACCCCTTCTGGATATGTTGGATCAGTTGCATGAATGACTGGTATGGTCCTCGCAGCCTACATATTTTCTTCAATTATTTTTCTGGATGAAATGATAATTTGAGTGGCACATCGGGTTTGTTGTAATTTTTTTTTGGAAATGGGTATTCGGTCGAGAAATGTGTTTGGAGTTGGGGGGACTATAACACCAACTGTTCCAAATTTTGTGTTTGTGAACAATCTTTTGCTGTTTTGGTGAACTCTTTCAGAATGAATGTTTTGTAAAAATCCAGGACAATACGTTGCTGAGAAGGATTCCACTTGCTCACTGGAAGGCAAACAGGAAAATGGGTCATTCAGTGTTGAAATGGGACAAAAACGTCCTTGACATTTTGTATTTTTTTAAAAATTCAGTAAGTAGAAAGGTCCTTTTGAGGAAGAATTTTGACAAATGTTTGACTTTTATGTCCAATTTTGAAAGATGTAATTTTACACTAAATATATGGCTACAAAAAAATCTGAAAGTTAATATAAGAAAAAACAAAACTCAACTTATTATGTAATTACTTCTCAACAGTGCTCTTATATATAAAGGTCAAATACGTGGATTTGAAAAATCTTTCCTCAAAAAGAATTTTCCATCTGCTGAATGTCAGGAAAATTGAAAATGTCACGGATATTTTCTCTCCGTGTTCACACAAAATGACCCAAATCCGTTCAGGTGTCCTTGACTTGAAGCTAATGTTTGGGGTGGGAAGGGTGTATTCTCCTGGGGGGGGCACCTCTCTGTCTCTTAGGGCTGGGGGATGGTCATAATGGTTATGTAAATCTGAATCACTGCTTAAGTTGTGTCATCAGTAGCATTCTCAGGCCTGTTCTGTTCCACTGCAGTGGCCTGAGAGATTATCAACAGCTTGCAGAACAAACGGAATGAGCTAATAGCCGAGAAAAGCCATGAAGTCATAGTCACCTGACCTAATTCCCACCCGAGAGAAGTGCTTCCCCTCTCTGTGGAGCACTGTTTGTGATGTGTGTGTGTGTGTACACGTATGCACACAAAGGTGTGAGTGTGTACATATGTGCGTGTGTGCATGCGTGACAGTGTGTGCGAATGCGTTTAAGCAATATGACAATTATGTTAAAAAATTTAGTTTGCTGTTTTTTAGGGTATACCCTACATTTCTGACAGTATTGCATTTCAAATAAAGAAAAAAAAATAGTCAAATTGTGGGTTAGTAGATCCTGTACTATTACAGGTTAGGTAGCTCATATATTATTTACGTTATTCCCTATCATGCAGCTCAGCATGCCAAAGACAAGTACGCTCTCTACCATGCTGGGACAGCTTTGCAAATGGACGCTCAGTTCGGCGCTACTTCTCCTCCAGGAACACCTCACGAAACCAGCCAGTGTACTGACTTCCCACCCCATTCCCAGTGATGGATTTAACAGGCAAAAACGTTGCACAACACCCCCTCCTCCGAGGTGTCGCCTGGGAGATGAAGTCCACCGCTGGGTTGAGCCATGATCCATCGTGAGTGAGTCCAGACATCACCTCCCATCAGCGGTACTGGGTAACATTGCGCAATGTTTTGCCTTTTGAGCATGCCCTTGGAGGACGAGTTGAGTATATGTAGACGTTACATAAGACCTCACAGACATGTCTGTTGAGGGGGGGGCGGGGGGGGTAAGGTCCATGGAAAGTTATATGCCTCTCTGGTTCCACGCTTTAGCCATCTGACAGTGATAATTAGATAGACTGCAGTATGCAGTGCTATCGCACTAGGCATCAGACTCTCCCTCCTCCGAATAACACTATGATCAGAGGTGACATCACTGGATCGGTTTCTTTCGCTAGAGGAGTGCTACAGTTACATGGACCAGTTCAGTCCATACAGTGGCCTCAGATAAAAAACAAAACAAAAAACAGCAGTGAGCTGTCCTGGACTGATAAACATCAACGATTCTGTGCAACACTGAGCACATATAAAGAGTATCTATCCTTCTAACACAGTGTGGGTTCTGTTATGGGGGAAGCTAGAAGATTACTGGTCACACACCCATTGCAAATTGGACAGTGAACATGAATGAGAAGAGACTGAGTCATCCCAGACCTCCACTAGGATCACACAGCCATAGCACAAGCTACAGTGCTGACTTGGGGGTTACAGGGAGTAGGGGGGCTGAGTCCATGGATAGGTCACGAGCACTAAATCAATTTCTGGCCCAGTAAGGTGGAACTCAGTGAGAGAATCAACAGGAATTACCAACCAAGCTGGGCACGAACCGTGCAACGATTAAAGAGGGAAGAGCCACGTGGTGGCAAACGGCAGGGGGAGAGGTGGTGGTGGGGGGAGTCAGTGTGGAAGACAGTAATGACTGTAATGGAATGCAGCTTTTTTTAAAAAATCAGCACCCCCCACCCCACCACCACCACACACAGTAAAATGACATGTGAAAAGTGACAGAGGAGATGGAAGCATGACCACACAGTGACCCATGCAAGCTTGTGTGTACAGTAATAAAGGCGATGGCGCAAGGGGAGGGGGGCGAGTGGGGGGGGCAGGGTGGGGGCGGCGGGACACATTTTCGGATTACACGCTATCACCACCCCCCTTCCCCCACCCCTGGCCCATACCAGCAAAGCAACCAGAGGACTGTACAGAATTACTTCTACCGTTACAATTCAACACGACAAAAACAAGCCGCTCTTCACAGCATGCGCCCACCTCCCTCCCACCACGGACACAATTAGTGTCTTAGCACCATTGTTGTTCAAAGATATTATCCTGTAATAAAACAATGTCCCTTAGCCCACAACATTATCCAAGCCTCCCTAAAAACTGCCAGGTACAGAGACAGAAATGTGTTCCCAGTTTTAAAACTGATACATCCTTTATTTCAAGTCTTTAACTTCATACATTTTATCGTACACTTCATAAACAGGACCGTAACCAAACTCGTTCCATGGTGGTACATGTACCATTCCATGATGGTAATACTATCCCAAACAAACACAGATAACATAATTATTTTTTTTTTTTAAGTTATAACTAAATAGTAAGAAACAGGTAGCGGTTTACATATCCAATACAACAAAATAAGAAAGAGCAATTAATACAAAGCAATGCAATCAAACTCTTTTTCTCTCAATTCAGAATTCACAGTTGTGTTTGTAGGCCCCTGTCTTATCCCTGTAAAGTCCACTGTCAGTTTGGTAGACAGTAGACCAGCATGCGATGAGGAGTGACTGTGATGAAGAGGCATGTTACTTTTACAGCAAGCACAGGCAGACTGCATGGACACAATCGACCAGACAAGATTGAAGCCCCCTCTGCCTGGAGGTCATTACACCTCTTACACACCTGTGATGTTGTAGCAGTTAGTAGAGGCACTGATCCACACACTGTAACCCATTGTCTTAGTTTGACGAGCCACCCAGCAGCACCATAAAACGCCAGCACATCTTAAAAATAGTGGAAGTAAATATGTGAATGCATTTAGAAAAACAAAAATACAAGCCAAATGTATCAACTCAACAAGCCAATTTCAACAACAGCCAAGCAGTTCTGAATTAGCACCATGATTCTTTGTACTGCTAAATATTGAGAGTTGCACCTATTATCATTGCTGGATTTGGGGCCTCAAGGAGCAGGCTGTACACTGTATGCCTCCCCATTCCCAATTACTCACATTAATCAGACACGTGATCTATCAGGAAACAAACACAAATAACGACAACAGACAAGCTGCTGGGCAGACAGTGGAGCGGATCTGTCTACAGGATGGATGCTGGGGGGGGGCAATTCAACACCCCTTTTTTTTTTAACTTCACCCACTGGACAGATCTGTCGCACCAACAGATGGCCAGAAAAATGGGGAGTCCAAAAAAAAGAGGGATAGAGAGAGGGGAAAAAGAAAGAAAAAATACAGGAGCTCATTCATCTTTGGGGCTTTTTTTTTAGAGGGGCCTTTGCGCAAACAAGGGGCCCCAACCACAGCTGAATGGGGAAAGGTGATCCATTATCCATACTCTTCATTGATTGGTGAGACGGGGGCCTCCCAGTCCCCACCATTAGTGGAGAGAGGTGACCTTTAGGACAGAATGACACCGTGACGGAAAAACCTGGCCTTGCTCCAGGAACTGTCCCCAAAGAACAGCTGCAATGAAAGGCCTTGAGCTCCAGCCTACTCCCAGTAGCCCCTTCCCGGCCCAGTGCCCAACCCCGCTCGGTGCCCCAGCCATGCCATTGTTTTGATGCCGTTTTTTTTATGGTGGTGTTTTTGGCTGGAGGTGGGGAGAGGCCAGGGTGGGGCGGGGTGGGGGAGGGTCTGATAAAGAGTTAATCCTGAGATGCTCCTGGGGTGTCATCGATTCCACCAGCACACACTGCGACAACCCCCCTGGGGAAGAGGTGGGAGGTGGGTTGGGAGTGGGGGGGGCAAAACTCCCTAATTAGCGCCTGGGGTACGCGTCTAGACGATGATTACGTCCACTCTAGACTGCCCGCTGAAATGACAATGTCTCCAACAGACACTCCTTTCGGATTCCTTAGAAGCCGCGGCGTTGCTACCACGGTGACCCAGCGCCGCCGGAGCAGGCGTGTGCACAGGCACACAGCGGTGCGGGTAATCAATCGATTATTAGGCTGATTATCACCATTCATTGCTCTGATCTGAAAATGAATGCATCTGGACTCGCATAGAGTTTGTGACTAGGGCCTACAAGAAAATGACTTTACGCTCCACACAAAATCCCTGCTCTGAGTAATTACAAAAATTCATAATGTCCAAATCTGAGTATTAATGTAATTTGAATTTTTAACAGTGAAATACATGTGCACAGGACTCGCAAAAAAAGCACCGTCATTACCCCTACACCAATTTTCCTTCTCTGGAAAAAGAGGTGTGGTCATATCTACCAATTCACTAGAATGACTTCAATACATTGATTTCAGCCCGGTTTTAAGGTCTGCACGTCTGTCACCCAGGTCCTCCCACTTTCAACGAGGTCACTGTTTTTCGGTGCGAAATAGTCTAACAAGATGGCAAAATAAAACAAGGGCTTGTTGTTGTTATTGTAACCCAATTATGAAAGGCGCTTCTAGGATGAAAAAAACGACTCATACAAGTGATTATCTGTACTCCATCGGCGCAGTTCAACGCAGGATAATCCGATTAAATCACATCCCAAACCCCGCCAAATAGGGCTGTAAACGGAGGACAACTGGTGGCACACGTCTCGCGCCTGATAGTATAAATCGCCTGCTTTATTTTACAGCCCTGAGAATGAGTGAAACCATTTTAAACCCAATAAAAGCATTTCCCGATAATAACATAAAGATGTCCCTATCTGTCAGATTGTGGGTCGACTTAAATATAAGGGAGACGGGCGCATTGCTCAAAGAGCCGCAGTCCTGGAGGACATAGTCCATTGCGGATCCAATGAACCGTTTCCTCTATAGCAAAAATAAATAAATAAATAAGTGCGCGCTCAGTTCTAAATTTACTGCTAGCTCCAACACTGCCGCCAGACGCGCCCATTACGCGTGAATCTTCCGCGCATGTGTACAGTCGAACTACTGTAAATCTACTTGCCAAGAGTCTGCAAGCATGACATTGTGTTTTGATGCTTTGTTTTTTTTTTTTAATTTATGTTACGGTTAAAATCAACCTCTGATTTTGACTGTATGTTTGAATAGCTTTACAACTATTACAGCATCAAAAGAAAACCAAAATTTGATTTGACCTAACACTCAGAAAAACGGCATCAACGTTAATGATTTTGGTAACTGACATGACGCTGGCTATTACAATTTGGTCAAATTTTTACCATCAACATTTTGTTTTCTGTTTTATACATGCCACGAGGCGTCCCTTTGTGGCGGTAGCCAGCGAGCAGTGGTTCTTTGTTCCACTCTTGAGCACAAGCGCTGCTAGTGCTGACGTTCCGGTTATGAGGGATGGAATGAACGTGTTAGAATAAAAAAGCGCTGCTGCACTGGCACTACAACCGCCCCACAGACAACTCCCCCATCGTCCTGTTTCTTCTTCATCAGATACAGTCACACCACTACTACGCCCCCTCCCCTCCCGTCCCCTGCAAGACAGCACTACCTCAACAAAGTGACCCACGACAACCTCATGTATACAGTAACAAAAATGCGGCAAAGGGACAGAAACGCACTTCAGATTACCCTCTTCTAACGTCCTCATTCCTAAAATGAAAACAAACTTACTTGAAACAGTACACGGTCACTTCTACCACTGCAGTTTCAAGAGACAAGAGCAAGTCGCTCATCACAGCATGCGCCTACCACCCTCCTACCACTGACACAATTCGAGTCTTTCTACGATTATTTTACATAAATATTACCCGGTGACAAAACCATGCATTGCAGCCTGTTAAATTATATATGCAGTTCCTCAACAACATTAAGTAACTATTTTTATGAAGCGTTGCTTAGTTTCAAACATATAGACTATATCATACTGACAATTACACCTAGTCGTACAC
This sequence comes from Albula goreensis, assembly GCA_022829145.1. Lineage (NCBI taxonomy): Eukaryota > Metazoa > Chordata > Actinopteri > Albuliformes > Albulidae > Albula > Albula goreensis. The sequence goes on along the minus strand of CM040743.1, from coordinate 8,832,996 downwards.
GTATCTGTTTACATGGTTTGGGGGAATAACAGCTTTTCTGTTGCGACGTTGTTTACATAGACAAAGCAAGAGCGCTTGGGGTTTGGTTTTTTAACATGGGGGTTGGTGGGGGATATAGGCTTACCGATGCCACACGACCTGAGAGCACGAGATAGAACGGCAGAGTGGGGCGGCTCAGCCTGTCTGCAGGGGGAGGAGGGGAGGCGGTGTAAACCAGACGGGGTGGAGCGAGTGATGGTCGAGCCCTCTCTCTGTGCAGACGGCCCGTGTCTTGAGAGCCTAGAGAGAGAAAGGAGATAAAAAAACGCTAGTAAGCAAAGCAGGATAGCAAGCGGGGGCTGGTCCGTGGGTGTGACTACTGGAAAAGGGGGGCTGGAAGAGGGAGGAGGCGTGGAGGCGGCGCACGGGTGTGCTGTTTCTCGAGTCTCTTTCCCCCTGTCTTTGTTTCGTACTCTTTTGTTAGCCATGCCGAGCCTGCTGGTTCTAGCAGGGATCATGGAAAAGAATGGGGGCTACGGCGGGGATCTGGCCGTCTCCGGCTTCGGAAGCGAGGGGCTACATGTGCCGCCCGACGAGGAAGAAGAAGACTCCCGGGCTCTGAGGGTCGCGCTGGGTCAGTTGTCGCTGCTGGGTCTTGGAGAGGCTGAGGACGGCAGCGGCGGGGCTCCTGCAACTGGACCGCAAGACCGGAGTAACAACAATAATCATCACAACAACAGTATCGGAGGAGGAAACGGCGTGGATACGGGGCTTTTGCCTGGAAAGAACAAGTTGTGCGTCCTGTATGAGGGTCCCTCATCTGAAACGACAGGACGCGGCTCTAACATAACCGAATGCGTCCCTGTGCCCAGCTCTGAACATGTGGCCGAAATAGTAGGGAGACAAGGTAAAGACAAAGCAAAAAATGTGTCTATTAAAACTGATGTTGTTTTGATCGAGCTGTCTCACATAGCTGTACATGTAGCCTGTAAAACTCAATAACTTATCTTGTAGTGCTGGAAAAAGGGGTGGTGTTTTTTGTTGTTGTTGTATTCGGCCGTTAAGCCTCACCATGCTGTTGTAGTCTAGTATGATATAATCCACGTTTTTTCCCGTCAGCCTTAAAGAAGTGAAGAAATATTTTGCTACAATACAAATGATTTAGAAACCAACAGAACGCAACACAAAATGAAAGCCTTTTCACGACACTGTTTCACTATTTTACATTCAAGACTCATGTTCAAATGTTGCAGTGTAACGGACACTTCAGGCATGGAGGCATTTGCTTCCTTTGTCGTATGAGCGCACGAGACTGTTCCAAAAATCACTCAAAGTAGCGACTGCTAGTCTCGTGGACAAAACACCGTTAATGTGAACTTTATTATTTTAAAAATCTCAACAATGTCTTGTCTTTTGGCGCGAATATCTACTAATTCGTTATAAAAACCCTCTGTCATTTTTGTAAGATTTCCCTCTCTTTGTCCCATTTCGACTGAGTTCATTGTTTACAGTGTCGCCAGCGTAGACTGGTCTTGAACGGTTTATATGTGTCACATTGTCCTGGTAGCATTTCATGTCGCGTGGCATATATGAGGGGGTTAGTTTATAAAAGGATTCACAGTTCACCGAGTGTTTTGCCTGTAAATCACTTTGACCGTAATCTCTTAACCAGAAAGAGGCGTTACCTCATTGAACAACATCAGCTGTCAATGATACAAAGTGCGAGGGGAGTACTCCCAAGTGCCCAGTTTACACTAGAGAATCTGTATTAATGACTAATACTAGTTTAACCGTTGGTGTAGCCCAGGCCAGGCACACAAAAAAGCACGAGGAGAGACAGGCGTCTCCCTCAGCCACCCTCTTGTGACCACCCTCTCTGAACAGGAGCAGGCATGTTTGGGAAGGGCGCTCGCTGGGTCTCTGCGGTGATCCGGCCAGCGCGGTCACCTTCATTTCAGAGTCCGGTGACCCCAGTGGCACTGCAGAGAACAAAAGTGTCTTTTTATTCCGACAGGCTGCATTTTGTGTGGGCTGCCATTGTGGAGAGGGTCTGTGCTACCGTGGCCTTGGAGGGTAAGGGGTAGACAAGGGGAGGATAGCTGGAGAAGGAGGGGAGAAATGGGGTTTCGTGGGTGGGGTGGGGGTGGGGGGTACAGTTCAGAACATTCAGCCAACTAGTGCAACACCCACCTACGCCCCATTTTCCCTGAGCCGCCCTGTGACCCTCACATTAAAAAGGAGTCCCCAAAATAGGGATAGCTTGACAGCCGCTGCACCAACTACGGATTTCCCCTCTGCAAAGAGATAGAGGGGTAAAAACCATCATACAGTCCCCTTGCATTGCCAAAATCATTCCTAGAAGCAGTTTTTCAGGGAAGTACTATTCCTTATTAGCTGTGCCATGAAGTCATTGCATCTCCTGCACTGAATTGTGAGTAGGAAATTAACAGTGTAGTACCGCCATTGGAGAAGTTCATCCTAAATGTTCTGACAGTTAACTGCGGTGTGGTCGTCCCGTCAAAAGACCCTTCCACCATTGACTGCGGGTTGTTCTGTGTCTCCTGGGGATGGGGTTATGACCTCATCAGGTGAGGAGCGCATGTGCTTGACCCCGTCTGGTCAGGGGAAGCGGAGACGTTCAGTCTGCAGATTCGCTTCAGAGAGTTGTGGGCCATGGTGGCATTTTGGACTCCTCTGAGCATGTTCTTTTAGCCATTGTTTGCAGTAACTAATTACAACCAGCCTGCGCTCTCAGAAAAAAAAAAAACATAAGTGACACAGGGGTTGCCCTCACAGGCTTTGTAACGGTAATTATGATTATATCTGTGGTGGGTTCCTCTCCCAAGTCTGTCCCTGGACCATTTGCCTAAAGAGGTGATATGTGACTCTCACTGTGAGGTGTCTTATGGAGGCAACACAGAACAGTGGTTGTAGTATTGCATTGCTTTTAGTGAGGGGGAATGCTGATTTGGTGTGGGATTTGGAGGGGGAAGTCTCTGGTGGGGGCTACAGTGCATGTCTCAGGTGAGGAAGCCATATTGATGCAAACCTTTCAACGTTTGTGTCTCTTTTATGATGGTTTTGATTTGTATGTTTTTTTAAGATTATTTTTAAATAGTTCTCTTACTCAAGAACTTAGAATGATGGATTTTAATGGCAGACATTATAGTTCTGAGATAAAAAGCTTTTCAAAATCTTCAGGTCCTATGTCGCAATGCCCTAGAGTAGTTTTAACATGTTTTAAAAGGTAGTTTCCGTCATGTAGTCGATTCTAGAGGGGCAAAAAGGCATGACAAAGAGCATTCCCCCTGTTGGAAACTCATTTTTGACAAAAATGACAGATAAAACCCTATAATTCCAAGCTTTCAAAGAGCTGAGTCATCGTGCCGTCATCAGAGTGCAGTCAGGCTCTGTGTTTGGTGATGGGGTCAAAGCATGGCACCACCAAAATCAAATATAGTTCACAAGCAGCGGTATTACAAATTTTACCCAACATCTTGTTTTTTTTTGTCAAAAAGGTGAGGGATAAAAAGCTTAAAAAGCAGAGTATTTGGTTGTTTGAATATTTAACAAGGAGAAGATCGTGTTACCTAGAATAGGTTTTGACATTTTTTAAATAAAAGAAAAATATATTATCCTGAACGGAATTCCACCTGTTCAGTATCCATTTTGGAGAGCAGGGACTAACACCCTTAAAGTAACTTGCTTTCATTCATATTATTCTACTCCCTTGAGAGACATGATTGTGAGCATTGGAAAAAAAGGCCATTTATGAAATTGCCAGGCACTTATTTTCTGGCACCTTTCATTTTAAGAATATGGTAAAACATAAAAAAAAATCCTGAAGTCTAGTGTGTCCCTGCAGTTTATCATTATGTATAAATGCATTCCTCCAGTGTGCAATTGAATGTAAAGCCTTTTTAACCCAGAAAGAACCTTATATTCAAACAGTCTTTAGGAGCGCGTGCGTGGGGATAGCTTGATTATTTGAACCCATACCCCACAGTATGTGTAAAATTTTCAAATCCCAGATGCTCATGTACCTGGTGGGAACTGTATTTTTTTTCAGTCAAGGCTTACTTTTACTTTTTGGGACAGCTGAAGCTCTTACAAAAAGGCCCCCGTGGCTGTGAACTGAACAAATATATGTGTACATTAAACGAAATATGAAATTCCAGTGTTTGTGGATGTCAGAATTTTACCCATTCATGGAGAGAATTTGAAACAACATCTACATTGCTGTATATGCAGGCATTTTCCAAGTACCATGGTAGAAACATGAGGTACACAGCAGAATAGGTATATCTATGCTTCAAAGTCATGAGGTGGGGACAGGAGAGAAAATGCAAATGGTTGTTTGATGAGGCTGTAATTGCTGCATTCTGTGTGTCAGAGAGGGGGGCGTGGCCTTACCAGTGGCGGCGGTAACCATGTGGCAGGGCCCAGTAAGCCTCCTACCTTCTGCGATAAGAGTGGCAGGAAGTGACACCGCCCTGCGCTAGGCAACACCACCGGTCATCCCACACACACACCCGCTGTGACCTCCCCCTCCCCCTAACCCCCACCGGTAGGGGGGGTGGCGACGTGTTGGGATCCACCAGGGGTTGACGGGCAGTGATATGATGTCATGTGATGTGGCTTTTGGGGGCAGGGGGAGAGTCACGCTGGCCTTGGGGGGGTGGGGAGGAGGGGGGGGGCATTGAGAAAGTGCACAGAGCTGCTCACACAACAGGAGACACGCTGGAGGATCATTAAGGTCCAACGATTGCCATTTCATTAAAAAACAATAAGAGTAAGAAAGAAAGTACAAACCCCATGACGAGTTTTCCTGTGTCAGTTGCCAGCTTGAAGAAATAAGAATTTCCGCATCCACTCTTGTTAGGAATGAAAGTAAAACATTTATTCATCGAGAAATCTTTATTTTCCTTTTTTACTGTGTTGTCTACCAGAATTCAGCTTGAATGGCGTGAACTGAGCATATGGCCATGTAGCTTCCTTTTGTTAAGATGTGCAAAATGTTTGTCGTGTACATTCTAACAAACTGTTTGCTCTGCCTGGTCCAGTGCTTACCTTATTACATGATTTGTTGTTTTCTGCCTTATAAATTTGAAATTATTTAATTGTGGCTATAATTTCAACCCTGACATGGATAGGTCGGAGGAAAAAAGTGCCCCTCTTCAAAAAATACGAGTTTTACTTTTAGGTCCAGTAACTCCAAAGCATTCTAAAGGCACCAAAGAAAAGGGGTACAGGCAGTAGTGAAATGTCTTGGCATACCAAAGAATTAAAATAAAGAACAGGTTTTTACATTGCATTCATTTTTGACTGGGTCCAAAGAGCCTTTTGCCTTGGTGCCCTGCTTCTGGTTGCTCTCACCTTTGCTCTCGTCTGATAGATGTACGCAGCGAAGGGGAAAGTATTAAAGGATGTTATGCTCTCTAAAGGGCCAGTGCTTTTATTTCCATCAGGCCAGCATTTCTCGCTGTTTTTTTTTTTTTTTTTTGGCACCAGCGGTTCAAAGAGATTTGTAGTCAATGAGAGAAGCGTTCGCGCCGAGGTGTCACGGCGGCAGTGGAGCGCAAAATGGACATGCGGCGCATGACGTTCAGCCGGTCCCTCAAGCCGTCTGTGTAATAGGTGTGTTTCTGAGAGCTCTGGTGACCTTGACTTCGGCACGTGCGCCACACTGTCACATCAAGCTTTCCGTACTCTTCCTCTGTGGCGCGTGGCGTACACGCCCCCCTCTCCCCACTGCTTGGATGCCATTCGGTCCCTTCTCACACATCACGGAAAACAAAAACTCCTGTAAATCTTTTAGAATTCGTGTATGGGGACACATGTCTGTGCATTTCTTTCAATGGGACGGGGTGTGGAAATAAATCAGATACCCTTTTCACATCACATAATAATTCCCAGTAATTTATACTCACAGGAGTAAATAACTACCCTGTCAATGTATACTTTGGTTGTGAGGGCATCGGTGTAATGCATAAATACACACTGGGTGTATAATTTTATTGCGAGATCAAACAATGGTATTAATATGAAAGGTTTTTTTGCTTGCAGGTATGTTCAGCTGCATCCCAGCTGGCGCGCTGACAGCAATCCTTTGCATCTAAGGGGAAAGCTAATTGGTGAATTTTTTTGTCCCCTCAAATAATCAAGGCTCAGCTGCTCCACAGCAGGGTGAGGTTGAACTGTGGGCCATTTCCATTTTTAAAAGGAATAAAGGGAAGGGGCGGAATGCCTCCCCTGTAAAACCGCGGTGTGGAAAAGGGTCTCGCGGTTTGGCACTCAGCCGCCGAAAAAGCTGCCCGGACGGGCAGCACAAACGAGCGTGAATCCGCTGTCAAGATGCCTCCCCTGAAATACTGCGCGTCTTTTTGTGTTGTTAATTTGTGTAAACAGGAGCTGTCCTTTTTTTTTTTTACACCCCCTCTCTCATGGAGAACTCTCAGTCGTTAGTACAGCAATAAAGCACAGTGAATACCAGCATATGCACAATGGGCTAAGGACATCCAATAGAGGATTAATCGTGGCAAAGTAAGTTGCTATTTGTGTGTGAAATGGGGAAACGACCACAATGGGTGGAGCAAATTCAGATTTTGGGGAAACTGTGCCTGGCTTTATGGCGGTCAGTGCTAGCGGGATACGTTGAGCTGATTTGCATGTGTGCGCTGAGCTGGCACTGCCCTGATCAGTTGATATGAAGGCCAGCATCCATGGCTTTTTTTGCGTGTTTGAATGCCACCCACTGGTACTTGCATGTTGTGGATCAAAAAGCCAGTTGCAGATTTTAAAAAACATTCCCTCTCCTACTGCCCCCCCCTTTCCTTCCCTTCTCCTTTTTTTTGGTATCTTTCCTTGCTGCAGGGTGCAAGATCAAAGCCCTCCGTGCCAAGACCAACACCTACATCAAGACGCCAGTGCGGGGCGAGGAGCCAGTGTTCTTGATCACGGGACGTAAGGAGGATGTGGCGTTGGCCCGGCGCGAGATCATCTCCGCGGCCGAGCACTTCTCCATGCTCCGCGCGTCTCGCAACAAGCTGGGCGCGGCCTTCAACGGCTCACCCCCGGCCCCGCTGCCTGGCCAGACCACCATCCAGGTGCGGGTGCCCTACCGGGTGGTGGGGCTCGTGGTTGGGCCCAAGGGCTCCACCATCAAGCGCATCCAGCAGCAGACCTGCACCTACATCGTCACGCCCAGCCGCGACCGCGACCCCGTCTTCGAGATCACCGGGTCGCCGGGGAACGCCGAGCGGGCCCGCGAGGAGATTGAGTCCCACATCGCCTTCCGCACCGGCGGCCTCCACGACCTCAACAACGAGAACGACTGCCTCGGGGGCACAGAGGGCGGGAACGGAGGCGGGCTGGAGGGCCGTCTTCCACCGGCATGGGGCGGTGGAGGGGAGCCTGGTGCCCAGCGGAAGCCCCTCACCAGCAGCTACCGCCAGAACTTCTCCGATGCCCTGGTAAGCGGGGGAGGGGGCGGGGGTGGGGTGGGGATCTACAGCAAGAGCGAGTTCCCCGCCGGCGGCCAGAAACCATGCTCCTACATGGGGCTGGAGGGAACACCCTGCTGGGGGGAGCCAGACTACCCCAAGCAGGCGGCCTACTACGCTCAGCAGCGCTCCAAAAGCTTCGGTGGCCTGCCTCTACCCCTCACCAGACTGTCCCCGGGGCTCCCCGAATCCTGCGGCACGGGGACCGGGAATGGCGTGCCCCACGCCCAGGCCCGCCGCGCCCACAGCGAGCCCATCTCCGCCAGCGTGGGTGGCTTCCCCGGGCGGCTGCCCGGCACGGTGCCCCCTCCTGGCCCGGCTGACTCGCCCCCTGTCTCCTCACGCGAGTGCATGACCTGCTTCGAGAGCAAAGTGACGGCCGCCCTGGTGCCCTGCGGACACAACCTGTTCTGCATGGAGTGCGCCATCCGGATCTGCGAGCTCAACCACCCCGAGTGCCCTGTCTGCCACGCCCTCGTCACGCAGGCAATCCGGATATTCTCCTAAAGCCCCCTCTCTCCTCGTCTTCATCTCCCCTTTCAAAACTCTTTTCTTTTCCTTGTGCTTTTATTTTTTTGACACTTACACATTTTATTTTGTTTTTTTGTCACGCTCCCCTCAGAAAAAAAATTGTTGCAGATATTTTAGGCGGCGCTTGTTTTGCTTCAAAAAAAATATGAGAAATATTTTTTAAAAATGTTCATTTTTATATATATTTTATAAAAATTAATTTTGTTTTTGAAAAGGTTTTGTCCACCTGAATTTCTTTTTCATTTTTTTTTTTCTTTTTTCACCATTGATTATCAGATGCAAATTAGAAGCTACAGGAAAAGAAGCGAATGTGAATATTATGTTTTGACTATTATTTTTGAGATCATAATGTGAGCCTATGGGGCTCTGGTTTGGGGAGGGGGGGGGGGAGGGGGGGTGGGTATTTGGCAGGGGGAGTCATCTGGTTTGGTTATTCTTCTCCTGTAGAGGCCAGTCTGCACCCCTTCAAAACACCCGTTTGGAAGATTCGGCTAGATATTGTGCTGATGGGCAAATATTTACCATTGATATGAATTGTTGAAATTCAGCTGTTGATGTTAAGAATATGGATGGATGTATGTATGGATTTAATCACTGCATCGATGGCTGGGGGGGTTTTTTAGGCAGCGTTTGGCGAGCGATTGGGTGAGGAGCAGGCCTGGGTGGCTTGGGCATTTGTCCGAGTTGTGTGACGAAGCGTGGTATGTCCCCCCCGCCCCGCCCCGCCGCGCCGCGCCCGCCTCAGCCTGATCCAGGAAAAGCCCATGACCAAGTCCGGCCAGCTCCTCCGCTGAGGCAGACTGGGGCTGCTGGTGCGCGGTGAGACAATCCCGCAGCTGTAAAGAGGCAGAAATAAGGTGGGGTTAAAATGTAACGTGGACTAGGGGGAAACCTGTCAGCCGAAAAGTCTGGGCTGCCACATCCCTGTGGACCCTGGGGGAGGTGGGGAAATGGCTGCCTCTCAGATCTGTTTTTCTGTCATTAGGGCTCGCAGACCAAAACTCCCGTGAGAGCAGAGCGCTTCACAGTAGGGCCTGAGCTATGACCTCATAATGGCATGCTTTTGGGTCTACCCTCCCCCTCCGTTTTTAGGGAGAAACGTCCCCCCTACCCTTCCAACCCAGACCGCATGGTCAGTAATTGTGAAAGGCACTGTGGTAGTAGCAGATCAGCTCACCCCCCCCCACCCCACCCCTCCCCAGCAGCGCTTTGGCCGCTAAGCGAATGATAATTAGTGGAAGAGACGACGCCCAGGTGTGGGGGCGGTGGAGAGGCGCAGATTTGGGGAGGTGGAGGAGGATGCTGGTGGGGGGGGGGGGATGGTTCTGCCTGCGGGTGGTAACTGGTTCAGCTGCGCAGGAAAGAGGAACCGTTAACACCCGCCCCTCCTGCTGCATAGGCAAGGCAGGTTGGTGTGTGTATGTGTGTGTGTGTGTGTGTGTGTGTGTGCATGTGGAGGGAGGGGAGGATACAGACCCCTCCCTCCTCTGCAGCTCCAAGCTGCTCCCCATGGGAGGCAGGGGGTGTCCTTTGTCCTCCAATGTAGAGAAGGCTTCAAGCACAGCGAGACTTCAAAAAAAAACCCAGATCGAGTAGAGGCCAACGTTAAATTCAGAGGGAAAATTGAAACTGAGAAGAGATTGTTACACTGTAGAAAATATGCCGGAATATAAGCAATGTACAGTTACTCTATTATTATTGTCATTATTATTATTATTATTATCATCCACTTTAAAAGGACTGCCCCAAATTCACATATCGAAAGTATACATATGTATTGCATAGATTAAAAATGGTGTAGATTTCATTGTTATACTTGTTGTAATAGACATTAAAAGGATGTCTAGATGTCCTGAATCTGAATGATTTATAAATTAATGAGTTACAAATTTTTTTTTTTTAGTTGCTGCCTGTGCATTTGTGAGATAGTGTGAGAGAGAGAGAGGGAGGGAGGGAGAGAAAGAGCAAAATGAAGTTTCTATGAAGCCCCCATGTGTGTGCAGCACCTCATGTGGCAAGTCTTCTCAAGATGGCTCCTCTAATGTAAAGAGCTGCAGCCAATAGGAGAGCAGCTCGCAGCTCCAGGATAGAATCAGAAGATTCTAATTGACAGGGAAACCCGGGCAACGCACGGTTCAGCCGTCGCTTGGGTGGAATCGAATTACACACCCTTTGCTACCCTCAATCCCAGCCAAAGTATGTAGGGTGGGAGGGGAAAGAGTGTTGAAGCTTTTGGGGGTTAAAAAAGGGGGCATCGTTCTTTTTACTCCAGTAAAAGCCACTCTTAGAAAAAAGGGTGATTTTCTTCCCTTTTTTGTCCAGTTTTTTGCGGTCATTTCACATCTTTGGAGCCTGTTACAGCTGCACTTGCCTGTGTGTGTGTGTGTGTGTGCGTGTGCGTGTGTGTGATAGAATAAAATAGCAAATTACAGTAGGAAAAACTGTGATTAAAAGCTAGGGTGGGAGTGATGAGAGAGGGGCGTGGCTATGTGTATGTGAATGTTAGGCATCTTTACTACGGCTTAACACGGCAAGCAGTCTCCAAGCAGTGTAGCCCTCAGCGCGGATTGCAAAGAAAGCTTTCACAGTTATGCACACCAAATGTGGTGGTCTTAGTTCTATGCGACATGTGACAAAGTACTTCTACCATGGCCGTGTCTGTGCCGCACAAGCCTACGTGGTGCGCTGGCTACAGATAGCAGATTTCTAGAAAAGCCGTTTAAGTGCAAGGGCTGCCCCCTGCAGTCGGTCATGGGTATTTCGATCAAAATGATCGTCGCCAGCTGTGAAATTCTGCAAGTTCACCTACGAATCATTTAGAAGGGATTAAATTAATGAGTTATCATGGGTAGTTTACTCAAATCATATATGCAGACAGGTGGACACTGGTTGGCAACCAAAAGATTTAGGCACTCTTTTTACAACGTTCAACACATAATGAGACAAAGCACCTTAAATTTTAAAAGTTTATAGAACCAAACCAACTGGCTACTGCAAAAAAAAAAAGTAAATAAAAAATAAACCCCACTTAGAATGTTCTGCTCGCTGCATCACCAGGGTGTGAAGAGACATAAAGCTGGTTTTCCAGTTCTGTTTCTGTTGGAGTATTTGCACTGAATGAAATTTGGAGTTAAAAATGAGTTTTAAATAAGGACTTACATTTGTTTCTCTGTAGCCCTTTTAGAGACCACAGAGGAGTTTAATAAGAACCAGCCTGTGTAGTATTATGTAGAGGCATTATCGCCTATATTGATGTTTTAATAACACAGACAAAAAGAAATGTGAATTATTACTACCCAGACAAGATTTTCCTTTTTGTGGTACATTACCAGATTTTTTTGACATTTTTAATGTTTCGCTCTTGAAAAAAAAAACTCCTTTAAAAAAAGACTTTATTCTGAATGTATTCGCATTTACTTGCCCCTTTAGGATTTGTGCAACAGAAATATATTGAAAATTACCAAAAGGCATCACAATCACTTCCGTTTACTTTAGCACTGCTGGCTCTTCGGGAAAGCCAGAGCTCAGAGGAGCATGCTGGTCTGTTTTCAGGGAAAGTTCAGATTTGACACAACTCTGAGGCGCAAATTTACAGTAGGGCAAGCTGCCAAAAATGAAAGCAATTAGTACCATAGGCGTTTAAATCATATTTTCATTGATTAATCAGACTAGTAATTAAAACTCCCTACCTTCAGGCCAGTTAGAATTAGGCTCAGCTAAGGGAAGCGATATCAATTAAACTAAATCAAATTTAAAACCTTTCTTTTTTTTTTTTTTTTTTTTTAATTGTCAGGTTTATTAAGTCAGGTTTTCTGCTTGTATTGTTGTACTGAAGAAGCAATAAGTCACTAATGAAAACCGAACATTCAAAAGAAAAAGTACTTTCCACAAGCACTTAACATCCAATGCAGGTTTTTCATGTCTTAATCCAAGAGCACAAGTACTGAAGTCTCTTAAGACTGAGTGAATTTTCATACGTTCAGCATTTTGCTTGCGGATGAAGTAGTATCCAGTGAAAAAAAGTATCTATATATCAGAAGCTGGGGGCCCTTCAGGTCCTCACAAACATTGGCAGTTGTTCTGTCAACAGCACTTAAAACAGTGTGCACGTACATCAAATCTTACAGGAAAAAAAAAACAAAACAAAACAAAAAAAAATTTAAAAAAAAAAAAAAAAAATACAAAAAAAAAAACAAATATAGAGATGGCTGTTCAGTTGACTAACCACAACTTTCAATATCTGCAATATAGGCACCTGTTCAATCTAATCATGATTTGCTCTGTCATATTTTAGTAATGAATTTAAGCAAGTGCAAGGCAGTATTAGAGTCATTTTTAACTAATTAAATACTTTATGTAATAATGTAGTAAAGCAATCACTTGCTTAAATTAGTTTATGGACAAATCACCATTCTGTTAGATTGAATAGAGGCCAGAGTCTGGTCTTTTCTCGCCATTTTTCCTCTGCTTTTAGACTGCTTATTGTTCAGATAAGACGCACTTACTGCTTAGAGTTCTAGATGTACGCAAAATGTATTTGATGGTTATAAAAGACAGTGATCTGTAGAATGTTTCAGGCACTCACATATTTGTATATTATATATATATATCTGTTTGCTTTTGCATATTTTGGAATTTGTATCGGGTTGTATTCATTTTTTTTTTATATTTTGGTCTGACTGTTGAACCTCACTGGTTAGGAGATTATATGGAGTAAGAATTATTATCTTTCTGAAAAGATTTTTTTTTTAATTGAGCAAGAACAACTTGTTTGGCACTGTTCACACAACTGCTTGAAAAGCTGTTCCTTTGCCAGATATTGTTTCAAGATTATTTACCATGTATGGAGGCCTCAGCATTGTGTTGTGTTTTGTAACACATTCCTGTGCTCCCATTGGCTAGGGGTCAGACTGATGCAAGAGTCAACACTCTTGCGAAGAGCGCTGTACTCAACACTACGAAAAGTAAAGGAAACAGTTGTAAGAAGTCCAAACCTTAAACGGATATCTGTGAGAAAAAACAACAGAATGACGTGTTTCTGGCCGGCCCCTGTGAAGCCTATTAGCACAGTAACCTGAAAAGGTACATTAAGACTGGTCCATGCTGCTCGTGGTAGAAAAGTCCATTTAAATGTCAGGTCTTCTTTTTTGCACTAATTAATCAAACTATGTAAAACCCACCCATTTAATGAAGCTCATTCCCTTATGGCTACAGACAGTAGGTATGGATGCCTTCAGACATAGTATTGAGCCAAACGTACCATTTTGGGAAAGTAGCATCTATGAAACATTTATTAAATGATATTATTCCTATTTATGAAGAATATCCGAATATCCAAATCTGAAAATATACGATATAGTTATCATTAATACTATGATATACGATAACATATTATTGAAAACAGTTTCAGTGTTTTAAATATTTTTTTTAAACTATATTTTGTCGCTGATGTATTATATTGTTTTATTACTTTACTATTATTGTTATTATGTTACATATAACATTCTCCTTATTCTTGGTTGCAAAAATGAAGATAAATGTGAACAAAAGTAGCCAAAGAGTACAATACGAGAGGATTTAAAATATATATATAATTTATTTTTAAGTCTAAGCTTAATATTCCTTCAAATAACCCTTGCCTGAAGTTCAATACAAGGATTCTCAAAACAGACGAGGTTTGTGTACTTATGCTGTTTTTTTTATAGCTAAATGGTATTGTTTTTGCTCTGTAAAAAATGATACGAAAAACAACATACAATTTCTCTGTGGTAGGCCAAAGTTTGTTTTATTTTCTTTTTTTTCTGGGCCTCTTGCATGATGCATATTTGTTTACAGTGTTTCCTGTAAAGGAGCATTATCTGGTATTTTTTGTCTTATTTCATACAATACAATGCAATACTTTCAATGCATGTCTGCAACACACTTAATACGGTACAAACATATCCTGTGTAGGACCACAGAAACTTCTCCCAAAGATATCAACCTTAGACTAACAAAGGATATATGAGTCAGTTATTTAGGCATATATTGTTTTAAATTTAAGTTTATATTAATGTGGGAAAAATCTCTTGATTGGTCAGTATTGCACTATAGATGTGACACAAAGTTTTGGTATACAAAATTGAAACAAAGAGGATAATTCCTATAGGATTGTCACCTAAGGGCTAGCCTATTCTTTTGTTAAAAAGAAGGGGGGAATTTTAATACTTATTTGAAATGATCCAAAGGCACCATTTTGTTTCATTAAAACAAAATCTAAATGGTCCTGGTGTCGATTATCCAATATGGGAGAATACTGTTGTTCATACAAGCCTGAAAAAGTGCTTGGTATGGTTCTGAATGAACCCTACTGATATTCAACAGATTGGATCCGGTGTTCCATAGCAACAAAGATGTGGTGTTTGGTTTCCATCTCTGATGGCAACCAATGATCCTAGTCTCGTGGTTCATGTAGGGATCACAAAGATCTTCCATTTCTCCCATGAGTGATTTTGTTACTGTCCTGTCCTTATACTCAATGTTTCAACCATCCATACAATAGAAGCAAAATCCACAGTATCCTGTTCATGTTACCAAACCAGATGTTCTTCTCCTTGACAAGGGAAGACAATTCCTGTACAATACATATAACTGCAATTAAAATGTGATTGTAGAATGATGATGGATAACACAAATGTTCTTATGTAATGTGTTTGAGGGGAAAGCAGTGACCCTCAGATCTGACTTGGGCTCTGTCAACTTTCACACAAGACATGCAAGTTATGCATTTGAATGTAAAAAAAAAAAAAGTCCAGTAAACTAGTGCACTCCTTCCTTCTACAAATCATTCATCAAAGGCTATTTTCTTTCATGACAGTAGTGTATGAAATGAGTTCACCAGAATAAGTTTGGCATCTGCCATCCTAATCATTTATAAAAAGCAAAAATGAAAACAAAATTTTACAGTTTCATACATTCTATTTTGCTAACATGGGTTATTACTATATGTCATATGAAGAAAAATGTTATCTGGATGATATTTATAAAAACTTAAAAAGAAACAAAAAATGTCTTAAGAGGTTACTCGTACATTTTTACTACAAATTCCTTAATATATTTCTAACACAGGAAGCTGGTTTTTAGTAAAATAATAAAAATAAAAAAGTTTTATTTATGAAGGTTAAATAAAGCATTCAGACTATTTATATTTCACTGTTACAAGAATAAGGGGTTATGTATGTTCTCCATGGTTTATATTTTAATCTTAGTAATGTAATTTTTTGAAAGGCAGTCCGATGCATTTTTATGAAATTAGGGTGAATACTGATACACTTATAGGATTTTTATGGTCTTTTTGTTTCACTGAGTATGCCATTTGGCTTTTGTGATGCAACAGCACTCATATGTACTGGGAGCATTTGTGGCTCTCATTGTGCAAATAAAATGATGAATCTGCAGGGTAAATCCTAATTGACAGTAGCTATGTTTCTGTAAGCATGCTGAAGCAAAACAAAATTGAGAATTTTTCTTCCTGTTGGGTGCAAAGGGGCACCAAGTACTGATGTTGCATTTTCAGGAAAAAGTGAAACTACAATCTGAGTAAGCCCCATAACATGCTACTGGCAGAGAGTTGAATAAAGAATGGTAGACACCCTTAAAACAAAATACATTGTATAGCTTACAAGTGACACATTTCTGTCTTGCTGTTTATTTAGCCCAGTTCACCTTGTGCTTTTCTGAAATGTATCACTAAAATGCTGTGGTCCAGCTTTAGTTAGTTTATGCACATAATGGTCATTTCCATTTGGTTGGTAGTTTCCTAAATTTTGAATGAGCTTTATAAAGTCTCAAATGAATGCAAAAGGAAACATGGCTACTGTCAAAATACTGAGCAATCACACCTGGTCCTGGAATAATACTGTTCAAATTTAAACATTTGAATGCTTGGTCCCTTTAACTGATTTTTTCTCAGTGAACCAAAAATGCTTATTATATTTATCTCTACTGTAAAGGATATTGCTATTGTAATCTTTAATGAAGAGAGTGAAGATTATAGATAACTCATATTTGTTCCCCCAACCCAGTCTTTGAAAACATTTGTTGTATTAAATGCTTTTTTCTGCTCTACAAAAATCACAGTTTCTGTTTCTGACTATGATACCGAGAGAAGTGTGACAGGTGTGCTGGAGGCATGTCACTCATGATCATGCGTGGATTACACCCACTTCCATGCACACAAACATACATCTACTACATAGTGGGAAAAAAAAAACGAAAAGAAAAACAGACAAGTTGGAGAAATGAAAAAACTACATACAGTAAAAAAAAATTAAAGCCTTAATTCACCCTATTTGTGTGTTTCCAGGACTCAAAAAGAGTCAGTGAAGTTATGTATTTCCTTAAATTTGTGAGGGATGTGTGTTGCCTTTCTTTTTGATTGGTCTAGATTTTTTGCCATGTCCAGACCAATCAGAGGAGAGTGAGTGTGCAAAGAAAAAAAAAGGCAACAAGACCCAGTAGTAGATGTGTGTAAAACAAACGCAAGCACAAGCGTACATACATGCATACAGTTCATACACATTCATTCAAGTTTCTTGTAACGTTGACTAGATAGGAGAGCACCATGGCAAACTATGTGTGGCTGACTTGCACTGATCTGCACCTAGGGTCTGTTGGGTGACTCTCCTTGGTAGATTTCCATAGTGTGTGAAAATGTAGAAAACCCTCTTGGTTGATTTAGGAACCGGTATAAATGGCAGTAGGCAAGGAGGATTGTTTCATTCCCTTTTGACAATGTCAATTTGGAAGAGAGAGGCCAGACAAAAAATTGTTAATACAGTTCATATATGAGCAATGTGGCAATGTGGTCTTCATTCGGTTCAGCACATTGACCTATTTCAGTCCCATTTCCTGTGCTTGGTATTGTGCAGCAGGATTAAATAAGGAGCAAAGCAATGTAAAACTAGAAAAATATTGGCCAATATGCTTCTTTGCTGGCACTCCCCTTCTCATTATAGCCATGCTAAGTGTTAATTGTCTGGATGGCATTGGGAGTTCGACACCTACCAGTCTTTAAGACACAAACAGAGAGAACAGAACAAACCTGTCATTGTGTGTCTCGGCTTGGTAACCCATGCGATCCGCCACGTTGCCTCTGCGCTAACCATGCATGGTGAACTGAATTGCATGTTCGTTCTGCGTACCGACTTAACAGATTTTTTTCTCAGTGAGTGGAAATAAGGAACTCAGCACTCATGCAGGCTGAATGCAGACTACACCTATTTCTACACAGACTATAAGGAAAATGTGAGCCTTCAGTAGGGGATTGAAATCTTCCTCCTGGTCAAACTGCTCCATCTTTTTCACAAAGGGGAAGGGGGTTGTAGGTGTGGGGTGGGGTGGGGTGGGGTGGGCTGGGTGGTGGGTGGGTTGGGTGGGATCATTCCAGTTGTAGTGTCTTTGGTAGCTTTTCGAACCTTCCGGCTCTGTGGAAGTTCGTGGTACGGATCTCAGTAGTCGTCTCGGTGCTTTTTATTTTGGGTCGACGGGTTGCTGTGCCCATTTCGGTTTTTTTTTTTTTTTTTTGGTTGTTGATTTTCTCCGTGATGTGAGTGAGAAGCATTCCCGGCGAGTCCCTGTGGGCCTGGCCAGGCCTTCATGTGTCTTCTTTCAACCGCGTTATAGCATTGCCTTCTTCACATGGTGTGCGCAACATTGCTGGTTTTTATATTCTTGCATATGTACTAGTTTATATTTTTCTTTTTTTTTTTTTTTTTACATCTATACTGTATAAATATTAGTTTTTTGGTATTATGTAATATTTGCTTTTCCCAAGATGGTTTTAAAATGTATTGTAAATGTTTCTAATAAAAAAGGAAAGTATAAAATGTTTCAATGGGTTTTAAAATTGAAGGGTTTTCTGAAACTGATAAGAACAGGGGACAATCTTTGCGAAGTGGACTGGCTTGAATCATCACAACAACAAAATAGGTCTCCCAACTAGATTCTTGCAATCAGTTGTTTGCAGATACTTCCACATGGTACTTACGTTGTTCACTATTCCTTGATTAAGGCCGTGAGGACTAAGCTCTCAGGGGGTTGCAGTGTCTGCTTTTTTATGGTGGCTTTCAGTACTTGAAAACACAGTAATTAATTTAAGTCACTGATTGGCTGAAGAGAAAACACACCTTGTTTCCAAGACTAAATTGCCTGCTTATGGACCATTTCAATTCCCTGTTAAAATAAAAACACACACAGGGCCCATTTCACACAAGGAACAGCCCAGTCAATAAAAAAAAATGAAAAGATAACCTTTTTTATTTAACAAATGCTTTTATTATATATATGTTTATATATAATATATATACACATTTGAAGCCAAATATACATATACATTAACATTAATAATAAAACCTTTTTTTTTTTTTTTTAAAGAAAAAGCAAGCCTGTGTCAGGGAGAGGGCGGGCTGGGAATGGTGCAGCTTTGCTTAGGGAAAGAGTGTGCTGTGGAGCCTTATGGCCAGGATTTCAGCGTGAGCTACCAGGTTCAGACTAACTACAGCAGGGGTGTCAGACTCGTCTCAGAGGGCCACAGTATCTGCAGGACTTTATGTTTTCTTTTGAATGAACAACCAATCGAGGCCTTGGAAAGAAGTTGTGTGTGTATTCCTTAGCCACGGAAATTAAGCATTTGAGTACTGAGACACAGCGAAAACCAACAGACACTGAGGCCCTCTAGGACTACAGTCTGACACATCTAGACTACAGAGTCAGAAATAGCATTGCTGATGCCTGAAAGTTTGAAGAAGTCCCAAGCCATACTGGAGGTTTATACAGTCTCACAAGTTGGCCCTGGAACTACTCAAACTCCTGCATGGCTGTCAAGTGCCATTTTCAGCCCTGAATTGGGATGAATTAAAAGCATACATTGCACAAATTACGATTCAAGTTTTAGTAATTATTGCTCATCGTCAACATAAACCATCACAACTTCTCCTCAGTAAGACCAGGTACCAGGCATTCCTTTTTCAATTCTTTAAATAAACAACATGATGAAGACCATGACTTACCTATTTTTTATTACCTCTCTTTCTGCAACCCCTTCTTAAAGATTTAGTACTGGGGGCAAAATGGCTGCAGGTATTTTCTTTGAACCACACACTACATATCTGCATTTCACTAATACCAACAGGTGGGCTAATTAGTGAAACCTCACATATCTGAGCTATCCGAGACTGAGTTTGAGGCTGGCTGAGACTCTGGCCTCACGGTAGCCAAGGTCTAAACCAATGGCGGGCAAGCTCCATCCTGGAGGGCCAGTACCTATTCAAGTTAGTGTTTCTGTCAATTACCTGTACGCAAAAACACCAATTCACTCACTGACTAGGCCACAGCAAAACGGTTCATTTATGGACACGAGAATGTTCTTTGCCTATAATTCATGAGCTCGTCATGAAGTTTAGCAGAAACATCATCCCAACTAAATGGTTGGGTCGATTAAGTGATTATGCACATAATTCAGAATGAAATTCGGGAGTGGATGCGGCCCTCCTCGCCCAACCCTGCTCTGCAACCTGTTTGAAAGAAAAAGCCAGGGAACAAAAGGCAGCGGGGGGGTTAACCTGCTCGATCAGTGCACAGCAGTAAGGCCCAGGTGGTACCACAGGGACACAGCCAATGGGGAGAAGTGCACCGTGCGGTTCCACCTGCTGCCTAGTATACTAGGCAGGCAGGCCGGAGGCACAAGCAGTGAATTGGCCTGACTGTGTTACATATAATTGATGGACAGGGTTACTGGAGGTTAGCCTCCTGCTGCCCTGAGAGTAGCCTCCACTCACAGGTACTGCAAAGCCTGACCAATCGAGATCTTGTGTGGACAGGGCTCCAATTGGAAGCTGCGATTCAAGCCAACTCGGCCACTGGTCTCTAAGATAAGGCTGGTTAAAACTTACTTGAACCAATCAAACTGCAGGAAGGCTGTAATCTCAACTTGTAAGTTCCCTTTTCCAGACACTCTCAGAGAGAGCTACTGGGGTCAAGAAAATCCTGAGAGTGGACCCCTGGAGCACATCCTCCCCCACTCAAAAGGAAACGCTCGTCCCTCTCAAAACAAACAACTACAGTAAATGGGAAAGACACAAAGAAAAACAGTGAGCCAAGCTGGGAGCAAAGATGGATTGTTCCTTGTTAAGCCAAGAAGCACTGTGTTCTATAATCCACAGCGCTATCCTACGCTGTGCTGAAGCCCAGCTACATGTGTGTCAAAGTCACTGAGAGCGCCCAACATTCAACAAAAAAAAAGCATATTGAACACCATCTGTTCTGAGGATGCTGCAGACACACAAAAACACACTGCCTTAGGAAGCAGGAAAAGGAAATACAGCCAGCTGAGCATTAGCAGGGCCTGCCTGATGATGTTGACAAAGCTTGCCTACAGTCTGAGGCTAAGAAATGCAACGTTATGCAGGGTTTAATTAATCTTTTGTGTGAACGCACTTGACCGATACATGGGCACCTGCCATGTGTGTGCAAACTCCTGGTTTAGATGCACTGCTTCTCTCCTCGCAGCGCGCCAAACCTGCATTGTAAATGGGCGGGCGATCTCCACGGAAACCCCTCTGCTGTGTCCAAAACGTCAGCAGCCATAGAACCCTACTGCAGTTTTCAACACAGATTAATGGGGTGGAGTCTAAGTCTGCCCTAGTGTCAACAGGTTTAAAAAAAAAAACAAATAAAATACAAACATCACAGAACACCACACCAGACACAGGTAGGGGTAACTCAACATGGTACACATCTCAGGAGTAAGCACACATGAGTGCTGGAGCTGCATGTCATCTATAAGGAAGGCAGCACCACGACACCCCACTGCAAATACCAACACCCTCAACTCAAATTCAGGAAGGTGCATGGAGGGGGTAACAAAAACAGCTATAACATGGTTACATCCAAACAGTGTTAAATACATAGACAAAATATTTATTAAAAGCACAGTGAGATGAGGATAAAACCGTGCATGTGTGTGTGTGTGTTGGGAAAGGAGAGGGGCAGTCTCGTGAATGCACAGAGCGTCATACTAAATTGCTATATGTGATGTATGTAATGTAACCCCTATGTGGTGGTCAGAGGCTCTGTTACAGGTGGGGGGGAGACCCCCCCAAAAGTAAGGCAAAAAAATCCATATAAGTGACCTATTAATGAATTTTCCCCTCTGTAACAATTTTCCACTAATATTTAACTAAGCATTATCCTTAAATGGCTTTCTGATTGGTTGCTTCATTGAATAATTCATTGTTTTAATCTATTCATTAATAAGACATATACACCACAAAAATAAAACTTCCATCATGCAATGTTTTAATCATCAAAATCTATGGGCAAGAGTACTTATTTGGGGTCTGTATATCTCTATGTTTAAAATGAATGAAAAATTGGATTTTATAGTTAGTCCAGACGTAACTCAAAAATCCCATTCCACCTTGACAGACCAGTATAAAAAGAGGAGGTGCAGCTGGAACAGGGGTGGGGCTCATATAGTAGATATACTAATCACATACATTTATTAATATACATTCCCTTTATGTTGAGGCTTGTGGGTTTTGACCTGTGAAAGATTTGGTGGTATCTTTACACCGCCCAACTGAGCTGGTGAGAGTCGGGGTACACAGGGGGACGTACCAGGGCTGACGCTCACTGTGAACCAAACCGGTCAGAAGGCCACCGCAGGATTCCATGGACAGGGAAATCAGAGGCGTGTCTGGCTGCGTTTGTTCCCTCGCAATCCAAGAGTTAGTTCTCAGCTGATTTCTCACTTGTTTTCCAAGACTAACACCCACACCCACCCGAACGCGAACGCAAACACACACACTTCTGGTCTGTGCCACCCCAATCCCTTCCCTGTCCCAGCACCAGAGCCCCGCCCCCTGCCCCGCCCCCACCCCTCCCTCAGAGCCCTGCCCCCCCTCCCCAGTCCCTGTCACGGTCACGGTCACGGTCCTCTGTCTCAGTTGCTCTGGCAACAGGAGCTTTGCTTGGGCGAGTGCTGAGTGGGCTGCACCGTGATGGGGACCACGTTGGAGTTGGGCGAGAAGTCCGCGTCGCTGCGCCCCGACATCTGCCTCTGGGACACGATTCGGTATATGGCTGCAGGGGGGTGGAGGAGGAGGAGGAGGAGGAGGAAAGAGGGAGAGGGGAGAGAGAAAGAGCGAGAGGGAAAGATGTGGGAGAAAAAGTGATGCGTTAAAAAAAGAGAGAGAGAGAGAGGAGAGGAGGAGAGAGAAAGGGGAACAGAAAATGAGAGATGGGGGATGGAGAGGGGTAGATAAAGCATGAAAAAGAAAGATGAGAGTTAGAGATGGAGAGAGGATAGAAAAAGACAGAAAAGGGAGAAAGAATAATGACTCATGAAATTAAGTTCATTCTAAAACTTTTCGTTCAAGTTTTTCCACATAAAAATGAGATAATCTGGGAAACAGTGCGGTAAACGTATCGACATAACACGAGGGAAGAAAGTAAAATGAGAGAAAGAAAACAGAGACAAAGGGAAGAGACGAAGAGAAGACAGAGCAGAGAGGCAACCGTGGTGGAGCAATAATCAGTGATAGATAGTGAAGGAAACATTCTCTTCTCCCACGTTTAGCTGCCATGGAACACCCAAGTTACACTTGAAGAGGGAGCCGATTGCCCTTCTGTTGTTCTATTCAATTAGACTTGAAAGTTTCAACAGATGAGACAAGCACCACGCTTTTTTGGCCCCTTTGCTGTAAAGACCTACTCCAGCCAAATGTTCGGATTTTACTGGAATAGTCATAAAATGGAGGCCGAGAGTGGTGAGCTAGGAGTTCACGGAACTCACTGGAAAATTGACACCCCCTAATTTGCTCAATAACCATATGAACAGGATGGCTACATTTCATCTATAATATATATGCAAGAATGACGATCATGAACAACGGAAAAATCTTTCTGGGAAGAGTTTAAAAATATTCTTGTAGTTAAAATATTCATACTTTCACCACTGTCAATTTTCAGAATTGGATGACTTCCCAACCCAGTGCTCAAACTGCAAGATGTGACATATAGCTGAAAAACAGTCAGGCTGAGTCAAGCGGGCCTACAGCTTGCATAGATTCTCTCTGATCACCACCGGTGCTGCCTATTCACTCACAGTCTTATGACTCATTCCTTCCCATCAGCACCTGGGTGACACTGAACCTCAGTTTCCTGAAAGCAGTCACGTGACACCTTGAGCACTTATGAGTAAGCAATCAGCAACATCATGGGACTATGTGATGTCACAGATGCTATGTGGATGATTCCAGCCAGTGAGAATTCCTGTTTTCACCCTTATGTGAAGCTATGGCTCTGTAGCTCACTCTATAAGCCCGAGCTATCCTGCTGTAGAATCCAGTTTGGACATTATAAAGCAAATAAGAATAATTTTTGATCAAATAACTTAATATCAGACACCCTAACAGAGCCATTTGCTACTTCTTTCCTGAAAGTGAATTTTCAAGGTTTATAGTGGTGGGCAATATAGGCTAATAACCAGTGTCTTTTTGGTGTGAGTATTGGTCTTTCTTGAACAACAAAAAAACTCAGTTGGGCAGACCTACTTCCATTACCTGGTGTTTGGCACCACCTAGTGGCAGATGGTCAATAAATCATTCAGTGAAAAGTGACAGTGGAACTACAAAAGGAGTCTCTGAGCTATACTGAAAATAACAGTAATATGAAAAATGAGCTGTAGTTAGCCAGACCTCACAGGTACAATAGAAAGATGCAAGAAACTGAGGGAATACAGAAACCCTGAGTCTTAAAAATTATTGTACCTTATCGACTATGTCTCAGACAGGCTGTGCCGTATCCATAACTCACCAGTCTGCCTAGCCCTGCCTTTTCAATACAGGAAAAGGAGACTGCAGTCCCACTGTCATCTAGTTACATTCATTGAGACCATAGGAAATAACTCAGGGAGAGAGATGAGAAGTAAAGCACAGAACAGAATCAGACAGGATGGGGCCTGAACCTACGACCATCAGGGCAAGCATGTGAGTGGACTACTGATGGGGAGCATTGAAAGCCACGCTAACTCGCTAAACCACGACTTCACTACAAGCTCCTTTTTTTATATTCCATATCATGCACTGTGAAGACTCACCTGTAAGAATGGTCTGGAAGGCCAGCTCAACGTTGGACGAGTCCAGGGCGGAAGTCTCCAGGAATGAAAGTCCATGCTTCTCTGTAACAGAGACACCCAGGAGGTTAACCCCTGCAATCTCTATGAACCACAGGCCACATCTGTAATCTACATTGCAGTCTGTTCCATGGCACTACTGAGACAGAGGCTGAACCTGGCCAGAGGGCAGCTAGCCACTTTAAAAAAAAAAAGGATTTGTTAAAATTTTAAATTCAACACAAATTAAACTTTAAATGCCTTTTGAAGCACAAAATGAACCACAAAAAAAGGTAGCAAAAAGGTTGAATAATAAAAGTTACAGTTATAAATATAAATAATAAAAAACAGTTTCACAGTTACTTAGCTATGAGAGCAGCCTGAAGAGTCATCACATGCATTATCTCAACAGAAAAGGATTTTTTTTTGCAACTCATCTCCTTGGACAAGAGAAGTGAGGAACACATTAAAGTGTCTCCACTCCCTCAGCTGGGTCAGTCCTTCACTACACTGAGGCTCAGTACACGTTGCTTGGCAGCATCTACCACACTGCCCTGGTTACGGCCAACCCTCGGGTGAAGTGCTCAGTGTGAGCGGTCATGAGAGGTGAGCAGAGACCAACCTGCTCAGCGTTATAATAAGGTCCCCGCTATCACAAAGTCCCCAGCACATCTGAAATAATGTCTTAGCCACAGGTGCTAGGTGAAAAAATAAATAAATAAAATGGAATAACACAAGGGACTCCAACAAACAATGCTATGTAAAGAAAACCCCCTACAGCATTTCAATAACATTACATTACAGTAATTTAGCGAATGCTTTTATCCAAGGTGACTTACAGATTAGGTGAACCTAGGACCAGTCCCCCCTGGGAGCAATGTGGGGTTGGGGGCCCAACAGAACTGGTGTTCTTGCTGTGGCTGGACTGGGGCTTGAGCCACCAACCTTAGGGGTCCCAGTAATGTACCTACTAGACTACAGGCTGCCCCCATGACAAAGGTTAATGGGACTGGAACATTGCACTTTCATAAGTATTACACAGTTTGTTCCTCTACCCACAGTGCCACTTCACTATTAACCTTTCGCACTTTGGTCACGAGGCTGGCTCAAATGTGTGCAGCATGCTCGAGATGATGCGTGTGTGTACAGGGTGGGTGCACAGGGTTGGGTGTTGGGGGGACACCCAGCAGGGGGGCACGCAGAGCGCAGGGGACTAACCAGCGAAGGCTTTGGCCTCGTCTGTGGGCACGGCGCGGAGGTGGCGAAGGTCGCTCTTGTTCCCCACCAGCATGATGACGATGTTGCTGTCGGCGTGGTCCTGCAGCTCCTTCAGCCAGCGCTCGGCGTTTTCGTACGTCAGGTGCTTGGCGATGTCGTACACAAGCAGAGCCCCCACAGCTCCCCTGTAGTACCTGCGGGGATACATGTAGGGCTTGTGTCAATATCACATATTAAACAACACTAACATGTTCTTCGTAATGTAAAGGGCATCTCGGGTGGCTTTCTGAGATCACCAACCATGAAGACCATTTAAATCTCCCCCAGACAGACACAATTAGCTCCCATCAAGCCCAGAGAAGGTGTTTCATTTGGCTCTCATGTGAATGACCACAAAACACATCAGTGTCATCATGGGATGGTGTCACACCAAACATTCAGGGCTTATTTTAACATGTTTGTGATTATAGTCATCCCTATAGATTGGAGGGGGGTACCCACGCAGAGGTGATGGCGCGGTATCGCTCTTGTCCAGCTGTGTCCCAGATCTGGGCCTTGATGGTCTTCCCCTCCACCTGTATGCTGCGGGTGGCGAACTCCACCCCGATGGTGCTCTTGCTCTCCAGGTTGAACTCGTTTCGGGTGAAGCGGGACAGCAGGTTACTCTTCCC
Organism: Albula goreensis; assembly: GCA_022829145.1. NCBI lineage: Eukaryota > Metazoa > Chordata > Actinopteri > Albuliformes > Albulidae > Albula > Albula goreensis. The sequence goes on along the minus strand of CM040743.1, from coordinate 8,806,942 downwards.
TACGCCCGAGTCCCCGATCAGTACCACTGCAGGGTTGAGAGAGGGGGTAACATTCAGTCAGACCAGTGACTCGCAACCTGGACCTGCCCCAAAGGCAGGAGCAATGTCATTTTGGGAGGTTAACCAAAGATTGCCCCAAAGTTCCTGCTCCTGACCAAAGACCCCTGTGTGAGAGAGTATCCTGATAAAGCCCATGACTCATTTAGCTGTTGCTAGATTGTCAAAACGATGGGCAGTTTTAACAGTGTGTTTTAAAACCAAAGGTAGCAACTTAGAAGAGAGGGGAGACCATGTTTAGCTTGACTGAAGATCAATGTTTTAGCACTGGGCCAGAACAATAATACGACAGAGATACAGTGCACGTCAAAAACATTTAATTTACTGTCCTGTCCTTTGCAGCTTCCTGCACTGTGATATCTCCATTGCATATATTCTGAAATATGTTTACTACATACAATAGTACAATCAGTAATATATCTCCATTATATGTCCACTCCCTTTTTTTTTTTTTTTTTTTTAACTTCACTCCCACATTGACAGAGGCACTTCCTCCAGGACTGAGTCAGACCCCAAGCAAAGGATGGCTCATGGCTCCGCCCCCACAGACATCACTTCCTTCCCTACATCAGCCCTCAGAATGAGGTCAATGGTTGATGTTCACAGTTTCCAAACTTCATTTCCATTTTGGAAATTTACTGTGCAATTATGATTCTAAAGGCATTAAAAGGGCGAAAGGAAACTGACAGTAACAGGCTGGCGGTCACATAGGCTCGAGCTCGGTGTTGCGGGAGCTGTCATGTGCATGTGATTAGTTTTTAGAGGCCACATGGGGATGACTGTGTGCGCCCTCTATTACAGTCAGGCAACGCTGTGTGTTAAATGGCAGCTATGTTCAGAGGCCTAGATGCAGAAACAAGGGCTTGAAAAGGTCCTCCTGTAGGGGGGAACAGAGGGCTTCAACTCTACAGTTAACTAACTCAAGAGATCAAATTGCTCATATGCCTGACACAAAAGACGCAGTTAAGCAAACGTTTTCGCCTGCTTACACCCCCATGGGAGATGGAGCACCGTGGGAGGGACTGGGACCTGCGTCTCCAGGTGTGTGGAGCCGTTGGCGTGGCGATAAGCAGTAATAACAGGGCGGCTCTCTGACTCTCAGAGGGATGCTGTGGTCTGTGTTCCCTAAGCTGAGGCTCAGCCAACGCCTGGGCTGACCGCTGATGGTGAAACACTGAGTAGGACGGTGCATGTGGCTAGACTTAGGTTACACACACACTCATGGGTCACACAGGACACACACACACAGACGCACGCACACAAGCACATGTACGTACTTGCACACACGCACACACACGCGTGCTTATACACATGCTACAGTCTCCCCCCTCTCTTACTCAAACAGATGCACTCTCACCTGTGAACTTCTGAAATGCACGACAGACCTGAGTCACTCATGGTACTGCAACATGCTCTTTGCTTTTTGGGTTACCTTAATTTTGCAATAGCTATTGAGTGGTAAGATGCTTAGTGGGTGTGAAGGTTATGAAAGCCACCAGACATAAGGTAATGTTTAAGGAACCACCCCAGACAACCAAACAATAAGAGAGTAGATGTTTTTTCACTGTTTGGATTCTCTTTGTGCCATGTTGTTATTTTCAAAAGAATCTGATGAGAAAAGGAATCTTTATGTCTTAAATACAAAGAATGCCTGTAATTCTCAATTTCTGTTTTGTGAGACATCAAATTGTGGTCCTGACTCACAGTTGTCACTACATATCCCATGGTGCTTTTCAAAAAAGAGGGTGTGTTGTCACAGGTGTGCTGATCAAATTCTTATGACAATTGGCTCCCTAAATCTGGCCATGTAAACATCCTCTGTATCTGATTGGTCATATAGTCCCTTCTAGTTCCAACCCACTTTTATTATCCAAGTCATCACCACTAAAACGAATTGCATTCTCAGCCGACATACTGGGCTATATAAAAAAAAAAAAAAAAAGCAAAACTTGCATACCTTTCTTCTCTACAGCCACCCAAAAATAATCTCACTCCAAATTACCTTCTATAAAATGGACCTATAAAACTCCATTTCCTCCCTCCATTACCAGTAGCCGGAGCCAGAAAAACTCAACCTTCCGCACTTTCTTGTCTTTCCCCCTTCCTGAATTGAACCCTTTTTAAAATTACGTTACACACAACGTCTAACCCTGATGGTTTTCATTCCATCGATAACCTTTGGCAACAGACTTCCAAAATTGCAGGCACCTCCCTTTGACCAGGTTCTACTAGACATTCACACAGAGATTTTTTCGTCGAACCATGACCAGGTCTTCCCACGGCTTGGCTCGTTAACCATCATAATGAACAGGCAGAAATGTGAAGCACCGGCAGGAACCGCAGATGCAGCAAGTCAGGTTAGCTAACCGGACGAACAACTTCTGTCACACCAATGGACAATGAGTCAGAGAAACTCCACACTGAGATAGCAGGGTGTACGCCTCTTGAGGCATGTACCACCACTGTAGATTTTCCATTACCATCTGTTGTCTGTTTGCAGTCTTTAGAACTGTGTGAACAGCAAAGCTTCTCAACTGGTGACCCAGAATTCAAATGTGACACACAATAAACACACTCAATCACTGAGAGCTGAAGAGAATACCCAGATGCATCAAACATTTCGACTGTCTGCATAGTGACAGCACTACAGACAGAATAAGTAAGGCCAATAGTCCAACACATTTTAAGAAGGCATCTACTTTCTTTTCACACATGTATGATTAATCTTATCCTTACACAATTTTATTGCTAAATATTGGAGCACAAAACAACAAATGTACTTCTCCCACTGAGCATAAAAACATAATTTGGTCATGGGTTGTGCATATTCAAAGTGTAGGCCCAAAAGAAAAGAGAGGAAGACCTTCACTCAAAAAGAATACATAAATGTCATTCAATTTTTCCAGCTTTGGCAATGAATGAAATCATGACAGCTAAGGAGCTGAAAATGACTGACCTGCGTGCACAATTTTAAGAATCAACACTTACCCCCCACCCCAAAAAAAAACCTTTACCCGATTTTAAAGGAACCCAAGTCGACTCTCTCCTGGCGCAACATGCACTATAGGAATAGAGTGCATCAACTTCCCTAATTTAAACCACTAAGGCAGAGCATTTATGAGTGGACACAGGCATTTATGTGTATTTAGCTTAATGTAAATACAGATATCACTGTGTACTACTCTGTATTTGTTTCTATTCTGGCATAACAAAACCCAGGAAAGTAAGCACATTTAAAAAAAATACTCTTTCTTAGTAGTAACCTTTATTGTTTCTTTCGCTTGAGATCAGCCCACTAAATTATGCATGCATATGCCTGAAATAACAGTTTCCTTGAAAGAAACGAAGTGCTGGGGTGCTAGAAAGTTCCAAGTGCTGATGTTTAAACTGTGTGCTGTATAGTGCATCACAGCTTAAGTAAGCTCTTTTGCCTTTTTACAAGAAACTGAGCACCAAGTAGTTACAGAAAGAGATGGTGAAACTGCACAGCTGTCTCAAAATCCCATGCTGTGAACATTTATCCGAGTTAGGTAATCAGGGGAGGAGACCAAAAAACAGTTGAACGTCTCGATACTTATAATACTGACAGCTAGCATGCCCCTTCTGTTGATTGGGCTAACTAAAAAGCTTCTTGAGCCATCTTTTTAAAGACAATTAAACAAGTCAGACTTTCACCATGTTGGCAGTGCCTGGGGTGAAAGGTGTGTAAACTCCTGGCCACAGTTCCTACCGGTGCTATCTTACTATTGGGGTTGAGGTGGCACAGTTCTACATACTGCACCTCTAGTTCCTGCACAAGCAGGGGGTGGTGAACTGGTGGAACTAGAACTGCAATTCTAGTTCCTGGTTCTAGTTCCACTGGGAGAGTAACGAGCGTAACAGTATGGGGGGACTAAAGATGAATCGTACAGCTTACAATAAGTTGCCTTCAGCACTGGAGAAAAATTGTACACTCTTCCTTTTTTTTGGGGGAGGGATTGGGGTTTTTTTTGTTGGGTTTCTAAGGCTCTATACCGAGATGAAGGGGCTTTCAAACCAAAACAAATTGTTAATGACAAACACACTTTCCAGTCAGGACTGAGGCTCAGGACCGAATAAGATGTGATGCATTGTGCCTGGTTCTAAACAAAATGGGCTGGGAACATCCCAACCACGCTGTGTCATTTGGGACATCCCATCAAAAGCCCTGTAAAGATTCAAATTATGACACACAATATTTGACCATTGGCATAATAGTACCTCCTTCTATATTGCATATTAAGATTTCGTGCACAGCTTTACTTGGAGCCACACAATTGTATGGCTTGGGCCAGAGTTCAGTAAACCCCAGACTGGAATTTTAACACATTCGCTCATCATCTTCAAAAGCGAATAAAAGCCTGGCAGACATTAAAGACCATATGAGTAATGATTGCTGTTGATTACGGTACATTATAGGTGTGTAGTGGGTGTACGCCATTTTTAAACAGAAGTGAGAAAGGCTGTTGCCAGTTACACAGTGCAGTGGCACATTTCATTACCTGAGTCACCTCAACTCTCCCACACCAAGGTTTAATGTGTCCCTTTGTCTGCCGTTTCTATTGAGCAACAAAAGGTAAAGGCCGCAGGCGAAACTCCCAAGGAGGAACTTGTTGCGAGTGGGACTGGCTGCAGTTTTCAGGTATGAATACCTGTGGATCTCGAGCTCTCGCTCTCCTCTCTTCAGCTCAGGGATCCCGGCTGCACCTGCATTCCGCACCCTCCCTCCCTCCCCCCATCAATCAATCAATTAACCCCCGCCCCCTTCACTGACGCTGATCTCATATCAGCTCCGAGCACGTGGACCTTCTTGTATGAACTCTGTGCCATTTACTAACCACTGATCTGGGATCAGCGCTGCATGGGGACAGGAAGGGGAAGAAAGGAAGGGGAAGGAGGGAGGGAGTTTGGAATGCAATCCCGTCCTCTGATTACTTGGTATGTGTAAGCCAGAAAAGAATTCCTTGGTAAATTCACTCGGGGGTTTGGGGTAGGAGATAACACTAGGTTTTTCATCAGGAAGTAATCCTTTGTGGCCCAGCAAGGGATTCTTGTTTTCCTTCCCCCATCTGCTCTATTATGTTTCAGGCCTTGCTCTGGTCTTTCCAGTCTGACCACAAAAAAAAAAAAAAACAGTGCCTGAGCACCTGAACAGTGTTTCTGTTCCAAAGACAAAGAGCCCTGGCTGCAGGGTCCACTAAAAGGAGCGCCGCTGTAGAGGACAACCACAGATAATCAGGCCATTTTCTTCATCCAAAATTTTTACATTTTTAGACAGAAAAAAGGCTGGGAGGCATGTGAGAAGGGTGTATTCTACACACCAAGTTATTTTATAGGAGTAGAATTTTACAGAATTACAACTAAGGAATAAGCAACTAACTTAATAGAACAGTGTATGTCTTAATGCAAAACACAGCTATCCTTCCCAAACAAAATCCCTAATCCCAGCTCTTAAACTCTGTCCTAGAGACCAGCTGTGTATGGTTTTTTTTCCAAAAGTAATACCAACCTCTAAATTTTAATGAGCTGAAACCCATCTATACCAATTTGATGCCTATCTGGGCTTTACAGAGAAATCTGTACCCACATCTCTACCTTTCGGTCTTGGAAGGAATTTATTGACAGTTGATGGGAGCTCAGATGAGTTCCTGGAATTTCCCCATAGATTACAGGTCATTGTGCTAACACTGAACATAGTCCAAAGCACTGGTCACAGAGACTTCTCCAGAATGGATGAAAATAAATTAAAATGGTACTGAAGAGTTTCTCTACTCTTGGAAAGTAGAAAAAATGGCTTAATTGTCAAGTTTGTTCAACATGTTGAAGTATAAGTGCATACCCAGGATTGAGTTTGCCTAATAAAAAAATAAAACTATTCAGGATTTATAGCAGAGGAATGGGATTCGCTTGTGACTTGTGGCAGCCACAGGAGCTATGGAACCTAGTTTTAGTGCATTCTGTCCAAACAGCATATAACAGTATCACCCCCCTTCCCCCTCCCCATTGCCTGCCCCATATCCAAAAGTTTCCTGACCTTTGACCTTTCTCAGATTCCATTGCAAGAATCACCATGCAGTATTTAACACAGTAACTGGCTGCTACAGCAAAAATGTAATACAAGTAGAAAAAAAGTAAGATATGATAGGTCATTTATAGAAGACGTGGGTAGGTGTGAATGTTCTTCTGAACATCTCCACGGAAAATCTTGTTGTTGCTGAACCCACTAACATGCACAGAAGACATCTGCCCTGCCTCCACTATGCTGTCCAGCTCTGACATGTTCAATGGTGGGCTTTAAGTGAAGTCAACAGAAAATTGAAAAATGAAAAGCAGAAAACAAGGAAGAACAATGTTAACTGCCAGAAAAGCTATGGGAGAACGTAAGAGGCGATGCCCTCCCAGCCTGGGTGGTTGTCTGGCAGACGCACATCAGCCAAAGTGGAGTATTATAGGTCTGATCTGATGTGTTACCATTCAAAGCCTGGTTCTGTTTTCCCAAAGATGTCTGAATATTCAGCTATTTTTTTCTGCCTCTAACCAAAATTTGAGATTAGTTGCCTGTTAAGCGATTTCTGAATCGTTTACATTCTTTCATTCCTTTGTAAACAAAAAGTCCATTGTGAAACAGTTTGTGTTAATCCGTTTTTAAATCGCACTCCATAAACGTGAAGACTCATTGATGATTTGATTGCCTCCAAAGCATTTCCACAATGATGTGGGTGTATTTAGCGGTGCAACCAGCCCAGTAAAGAGAACAGCATAAACCTGGAAGTGCTGCTCCCAAAAACACATTCCAGTAAGAAAAGCACCAAGGAATGACTGAGATATTAACGTCACCAGCTTGCTCTGAGAAGTCTTTGCCTATACACAGATCAGTGAAAATGACTGTTGCTCATGATATTTCATATTGCGAGGAGTGGAGGGGGGAAGGGGGTAGGTGGTTTGGGGTCAGTTTGTGATTGACCAAAACGAGACAAGTGTGATACTCATGTTCTCTACATCCTCTTCAATTTCCTCGTGGGGAGCTGGTTTTTTTCTCAATGACATAATCATGTGCTGTTTGTCCTATGCAGTGAACTGGCTAATGAGAAAAGCATGTTGCCAACAGAGACCAATAAACCCGTTTCCAGTAACACTTTGTTCCTCTCCCTCTCTTTGAAGCAAAGGACACCTTTGATCCAGCAATTATAGATTTCAAAATGGATATAGGGTCCACAGTGTCCTGAAGATTCTATGGAAAAACCTTGTTTAGATAGAATCTATGTCCTCAAGCATACCTTACAACAAGCATGATGTGGACATTTTGAACATACAATTCAAATTCCTAAAATCGAACACACTTACATACAATTTGCACAGTACTGTATTTATAACTGCTTTGTGGCATAGATAATGTGGGAATTTGCTATTTTTTAGGATATAGAAATCAAGACACGTATCACAAACACACTTCTCACTCTAAGGAAACAGCGGATTGCATCACCAGACACCTTGCGGTGAATTTTATTTATTTACTTATTTATTTTTCAAATTTCATCTTCAGAGAATCCCACCCCAGGTGACCAAGACCAACCGCTCATTTGATTCACTGCAAAGGTCTACAGCCTTCACAAGATTTTTGCTCCCATGGTTGTGAAAACAAATGCCAGCATGTGTGAAGCCAAACATTTGAATGTATGCAGCCCTTATGAATAACGTTCCTGAAAATAACGTTCCTGGAAATTTAGACAATAGAAGGAAACTGAGAAATTGCTTGGAAATCTGAGGGTCTTACCAATGGTTCTCAGACTTGGTGTAAAAATATTTGGAACCTTGGAAAACTTAAATATGATGAAATTGTTACAATGGGTAGAAAGAGGTCTACAATGTCACAGAAAAAGAAGGCAATGTTGTGTGCTCATCTAGTCTTTCCCCAAAAAAGCTTTTTGGCTAGTATTACATGTCTTAGTGTGTAGCGAATGAAACCCTAGCTCTGAATTTACAGCATGCTAACAATTTACCACATAAAATGTCCCCAAGGAGTACATATAATCCTGGGGTCAATCGTTTGAAGTACTGTTAAATTCCCCGAATCTTTGCCATTTTAACTTCAGGGAAGTATGTTAGTACACTGTTTGTCAGACCACGAATATGTTACCAAACTAGCAATAGGTGAATCTGGCATGAAGGACGTTGGATAATATTGGTGGCAGAATGACAGGCCTGCGGTGATAGCCTGCCTCCATGATTCGTTTTCTGGGACACTTTGCGTGTTCTTGCATAAGACACGGCCCTCGGGGAAGGGCAGGTAGAACGCTGAAAATGTTTCAAATGTAGTATCAATACACTTTCAATGGAGAATAACGTTAACCCGAAAAACATCCTTAACATACAACGTACCTCACTTTTTTGATAACCGTGACTAGTTCAATTTTCAACTTTGTCAACACATTTGGCAAAATGTACAATAAAAGTAATAATGGGTAATAATGGAATTCAATAAAAATGTTTAAGATTCCTGAAACTAAACGAAACTTTATCGTGAGGTCGTGTTTCCATAAGATAAAATGCCTGCGCCAGTCTGTGACAGCGCAAACACTCCGTACAGCTCGGCGTCAATTGCAAGATAAAGGGGGTCACCTAGACGGTCATTCATTCACATACACGCCACCAAAACCCCAACTAAACGCACTGTGGGAAACGTGAAAGGAGGAGAAATTGGGTCTCACTGAATGCCCATTAACTACGAGGTCTAAGAGGGTAATGGACAAAGTAACGTTAGAGAGATCACTGAACTAGGTAAAGCCATCTAATAGGTAGCTGGCAATACACTTCCGAAATACAGACAGCGTTCAGGCTACTTGAGTGGGGGAAACGAAAACCTGCTATTCCGTTTTCTAGTTGTCCAAGGTCCAGGAGGAATGCCAAATCGAGCCACGTCAAAAATGTGACGATGGACTTGTTTGATGCAAGTAACGCTAACTACAATTGTATTAACATGCCAGAATTAGTCCGCTCTGATAACTGTGGGAGCGAACTATACATAGATGTACAACTGAATAATAAAACAGCCATCTAGTGACCTACAGCAAACCATACAAGCTACTCACCTTTGAAAAGGTAGTCGTATTCGTCCTCCCTGTTGGTCATCTTTCCGAAGTTGTTGTTAAGTGCAAAGTAACAAAACTTTTCAGAACAGTATAAGTGAAGCACAGAATAAGCTCTACAGTCACGGTGCAGTGTGAAAAACTTGCAGAGCTAGCTGGCACCTCGCGTCACGAGCACTTCCTTGCTTAGATTGGGAAGCTTGTTTGCTTGCCAACTGGAGGAAATCTAATACAAATGACTTCCGTAATGTTATATGTAGCAAGTTAGTTAGCAGGTCAGTCGTTGTGTTGTCACACAGGTGGCTGTCCTCCACACACTTTCCTCCCCTTTCCTTCTCCTGAGACAAAATTTAAATCATGTATACCAAAGTTTAATGTACTCCTGCGTGTTTCCGAGATGACTCTATTTCCGAACGGCACGACCCGCCCCTCATCTACTCCCCTAGCCTCACCCGGTGACGTCATCACTGTCATTCTTTTTGTATGCAAAGCAAACAGTGACCTCACCTAGAGAAGTTGCTATTGGGTTTTATGGGCGCGACCGATTGCCACGTATTGCTCGTTATCTATTTTAAATACACGCAGACTCTGTATTATCTCATAAGAAACGTGTGATATTTGATTGTCAGATAAGCTTCATTCCGAAGCTTTACGTAAAATTAAATGTAGACACCTAAACATGCATGAGGAACTCAAACTTGCTGGGTTCAGTTACCAACTTATTTATGTATTCACTTATATGTGTTCAGTTTGTATATTCACAGATAAATTTATCTAGCATATTTATGCTGGCATAAATGTATGGAGTAATACCTCTGCTCCACATGAAAAATACTAGACGAAATTATTTTTCGTATGTTTCATTGTAGCAAACTGGATGGCGCTTTGTTGAAATACCAACGTGAAACAATTAGAACAAGACAAAAATAGGCTACAGAGGGTGAATATTTTATTTTTAAATGTATTACACGAATACAAAAGTGGGGTTGGGCGTAATGTTAACAGACAACTGACGACACATTGAGAGCACCTGTTCCTCAGAGAACTGAGATTTTGTTTTGTCATGACAGACTGCTTTCTGTAGTAAAGACGCATTTTTAGAAGTGTAATTCAGTCTGACCTTACCTCGTCACCAAATTTACAGCATCTCCATGACTCCAAAAGACTCTTCTTGGATGATCTGGGTCTCTTAAGTAGTTGTACTTGTGAAACATTCTTTGTGCTCATAAAGATAACACCCATGCAATTTCTTATATATCTACAGTTATTCTGGCATTATTAGACACAGAGAAACAAAAAAGGCCAACCAATTGTTAATAGTTTATTGTGATTTCATATGCAGTAATACAAAATCAAAATTTTGGCTGTACTCTTTGTTTTCAATAAAAAAAAATTCTGATACAAAGCACATTCAATTGTCAATAATATTAAAAATAATTTAAGCAGTAAAGGTAATTGATTTTTTTTTTTTTTTTCATTTGAATCACTAATTTAGTTTTGTTTACCCTGTAAAATGTATTGTCACACCTCATTTGACATGAACTGTTTTAGTTTTGAACAAATGCCTAACACAAAGCTGACAATAAAAGTTACATTTTTCATTTGAAAGATCTCAGTAATGTTCTTGAGAACCTTGGGGCCCATAATCCTCATAAATATCAGTGTCAGCTATCTTCAGCTGCATGTGACCTTCAGCCATCTGTGGATCCTTGTGGGAAATCAAACAAAACGTGACCAAGCAAAACTGACAAGCCAGCAATCAAATGCTATAATTTCAGCTTCCATGGAAGGTGTGAGCTGTGAGATATAAAGTTATAAGTTCTTTATACATTCCTTTATAATTCTTTATAAATTTATTTCTTTATTTATTGTTTAACAAATTCAGCTTATTCTTGTTGTTTTGATCACATTTTTGTTTTGAAGCCCCTATCTCAGGATATACACATCAAATTGCAGACCACTGCAGTATCAGTCAAAGTCGAATCCTTCTGCTTTTCCCAGTGCATTTGTTTTTCCACAGACAAAGGCATTTTTTTGGAGAAACGCTTGATTAAGGGGCCACCAGGCACGTCGTCCCCTTTTTCTAGCGATTCCCTTCCTGCCTCCACCCTTGGCCCCTCCCTCTATCCTTTGACCCCTCCCTTCATCCTTGGCCTTCCCTCCCCCCCTTGCCCCAATAGATGGGATGTCCCATCAAAGGTTTTTGCAGCAGGTCCTTTTCTCCTCCTGGCTGTCCCCTGCAGGGGCACTAGGGCTGGACAGGGACACAGCGCTGATGGACCCTCGGGTCACCTCTTTGCTTGCCACCTTCTTGTGGATCGCTGGATCGAGGCACACCAAGGAAGATACAAAGCAGTTCAGAGTCAAAATTTAGAAAGGCATGTGAGAGTATTTATTCACATCTCTTAGTCTTTATTGGGACATAAGGTTGAATTAAATCCTTAAAATGCATTTTCCTGTGGATGCCATTTTCCTGCTGTCTCCCTCTTTATCTCAAAACCCCTTCCTTGAGCATACCGATGTTTTAAGGGGTAGAATCATCCTACAGACTTTATTCAGGGAATTGTTGCATTAAAAAATCTGTCAGTCTTTGCTATTGTCTTGTCTAATTAATTGTTTATTGCAATATTTTTTTTTTATGTGTCACTATTTCTGACAATTATTCATTTAAAACAGCTGACAGAGTACCAGACTTCTGTGGTTCAAAAGTGTAATCGTTGCATTTACAAAGAGCTACCGTGAGACTCACTGTACCTCAACTTTCCTTCAATACTACTGCAGTGCAGATGGTAATGAAAGTTTTTTTAATGTGTTATTTATAGAATACTACTGTTTATTTCTGTGAAAAACAGTCGTACTCAACAGTGTGTAAATGGTGACCTTTAGGTGCTTCAGCAGCTGTTTCTATGACAACCACTATTACTTCCTTTTGTATTATAAGAAAATAACTAATTCAGAATGTTTTTTTCTCTCCCCTAGTTTGGATTGCCAGATGTAGGCTGATGCATGACAGCAATGTCTCTCTCATTAGAGGCTGGGGTGGGGTCGGGTTACTGTGACAGGGAGGCAGTCTGAAACGGGTGTAGCTAGTCACAGCTTCCTCTCATTTCACCGTCCATCAGCTGAGCGGCCATCTGGGCTGTCCAGTCTCTGCACCAGAGGCCAGAACACACGGCACAGCTGGTGCACGCAGACTGCAGGCGCCCATCTGACAAAGGAAGTCCCAGCCCAGTAATAAGGCAGGTGAAGGGGAGGACTGCAACTTGGGCAGTGTTATGGTCAAGTCTGCACTGCACCAGATGAGTTGTTGAATGTAGGGGGCACTGCTGTGCGATAAATAGGAGCCTCGAGCTGGTTATGCCACACAGAGACTCACAAGGAACATTGGTAGCTTGCATCGCCGGCACAAGAAAACCTCTACCTGTCTCAGAATCAGCTGTGAGCTAAGGTGACTTTGAACAGCTGAAGCCGTTTTTTTCATGGACTGTGCGTACAGACTAGGCTCACGGAGATGGGACACGGTCTGCAGAGGGGCTAAAGCCATGCTAATGCCGTAACCATGGCATTCCACCTGCGTAGATGATTAACCCGCACCACAGGCAAAATAGTGGCTGTTTTCTGTCCTGAGAGCCTCCATCCAGGGGAGAGATTCCATCACATTCCAGCTCTTGTCACAGGGTGCAGCACATAGAGTTCTGAGTGCAGGTGCAGATCTACACTGATTATGGTGGCATGATTTCCCTGGAATGTCTCACAATGTTCTGTCATGTGTACATGCCTACACAAGGTCAAAGGTCAAAGGTCAAAACAATAACAAAACAAAGATTCTTCTTCAAAGATTTAGTGTTTTTTTTTTCTTATGGTTACAGTGAGGTGTGGAGTGTGGAGGAATTTGGAAGGGGTGCATTGGGGTGGGTGTGGGTGATGGGCTGTGGTGAGGAGCTGTTATTTGGGTGAGGGGTCCTATTACATCGCATTTTATATGAAAAAAATCAGAAAAAATATTTTTTTTCTGAAAACGTTAAGAAAAACTGTGAGAGACAAAAAAAAATACTAATCTGAAATTAAATTGAAAAAAAAGAATAAATTGAGAAAAAAAAAACACCAAAAGAGATGAGGAGTAAAAAAATGAAGCCATGAAAAGGAGAAAATGAAGGCAAACATGCAAAAGACAGACCTGCAAGGACATCATGGAAGGCAGCTTCAACGTTTGTGGACTCCAGGGCCGAAGTCTCCATGAACATCAAGCCATTCTTCTCTGCAATGAGACGCAAGCAAATAAGGTCAAGGGCCCCCAGTGCACAGTGACAGTGTGTTATCAGACCTCAGTCTCTCACTTTAACATGAAACTATAGGGTGACTCATTCTGATTTAGTTAATCTATTATAAGCACAGAGGCTACAAACAAGGTTAGCGTCACACCTGCAAAAGTCCTTGGCCTCCTCTGTTGGCACAGTGCGTATTGACTCCAGGTCAGTCTTGTTTCCCACAAGCATGACCACTATGTGGGGGTCGGCGTGGTCATACAGCTCCTTCAGCCAGCGCTCCACGCTCTCGTACGTCAGGTGCTTGGCGATGTCGTACACCAGCAGAGCCCCCACGGCTCCCCTGTAGTACCTGGAGAGCACAGAGGGGAGGCGGGTGCACTCGTAAATGTACAGCTAACCATCATGTTTTGGTTTAAAGAGCTGTTATACAGGCACAAACACAGACTTATGCAAAGGTGCAAAGAAGCCAGACCACGGTTACTGAGACTAAAGTATAGAACAATTTGTTGAGGAAATCGCGATCACCAAAGTGGCACTTTCTCTATGGACTGTGCAATGGTTCTCTGTGCATATGCCTACCTGCTGTTATGATCTGGCCCCCTGCCATTAATTTCTACACAGTGGTTTGCACTGTGTTTCCTTTGTATATCTTTGTGCTCTCTGCTGTGTAGACATATATCAAACTTCCAAGAATAATGAACCTGAAATCTTGTAACCGTGTAGCACCCCTGAAGTGAATGTGCACACAGCGTGTGGCTACACTACATCATTTTCTTAAATCATGGCTGCTTCCAGGTGACAAATTACACCTGTGAGTAAATTAACCCCAAGGTAACTGATTGATCGGACAACCACATATAAATTGTACTTCCTTGAAGCCACTAGGTTGGTTTGCTCAGTGTATCCAACTAAGGTTTTATTTTCAAAATTTATAGTGAATTTTTTACAACTCCAAATTTATTGAGTAGTACGCAATAAGATAATTATGTGGAATGTACATGAGTTTTTTTTCTAGGGCATCTTGAGATGATTTGTAAAAAGCATCACTGCTCGGAATCACGTTAATGCATTATCAAAAAAACACCCCGGAAGTCCTTTCAAACGAATGATAATTACAGTAATTTCACATCTACGGGGGGGCACTTTATGCGCTGAAGTCTTCCCTAACAGAAATGACATCATCACTGTGCAAAAACAGGGCCAACCTATATATTTCAAATAGATAACACCCACTGAGTGGGCTCCTCAGCGCGATTCCTGAAAAATAAACTTCAAAGCTGGAGCATAATAACGTTTAGCTCGAGGAGAACCCCTGGAGAGTAAACTTCAAAGTTATAATACAGTAATTATGATATGCCCGAGGACAAAATTAATTTAAAATATTAATTTTACCCCGGTACGTCCCTCTCACGCTGCATGCATGGATTTATGGTTTAGTAAGAGGAACTCATTGCATATCTTAAAACGTCATTGTCTAATTCAAAGTCAGTAGTTTCATTATGTAAAAAGGTGGCGTATTTAGCAGTATGATTAGAATAGAATTATCACCACTTTCATGTCTGAAATGAAGACAGTAGGATATAATATAATAGTTTTCGGCAATAGTGAATTTTTGGACGATAAAATATTCTGACATATTAAGTTGTTTTGGAAAGCTGCATAGTGACACTATTATAAACCGCTGGGTAAAATTGCTGGATTTGAAAGACGTCATCACTCCAGCGGTTGAATACAAAAAGCACCGAGCGGTACAGGTCCGAACACGGTACCCACGCGGAGGTGATGGCACGGTACCGCTCCAGGCCCGCAGTGTCCCAGATCTGAGCTTTGATGGTGAGCGTGTCCAGCTGCACAGTGCGCGTGCTGAACTCCACGCCGATGGTTGTGCGGCTGTCGTGGTTGAACTCGTTCTTGGTGAAGCGTGAAAGCAAGTTGCTCTTGCCCACTCCGGACTCTCCGATCAAAACCACTAAACGAAAAGAAAAAGCTGTCATTGTCACATGTCTGATATGCATTTATTTGTACATTTTATTTGATTAAACATAGCACAAATAGTACATTTGTGACAACGCAGGATTCACTTCCCTTTTTGCAAATTGCTGAACATTTGGTAAACGTACTATGTAAAGTTACAGAAAAAGAGCAAGCTCAAACTGAAGCCTAACAGTAACACAGCTGAACTAGTAACAAAATAAACATTTGTATTCGCTCGTGGCCAGTATGAGAAGTAAAACGGTCTCATGCAAAATATAGTCAAATAAAGGCAAAGGTAAAATAGGACATGCATTAGGGACTCAGCATTCTAGTCTGGAACAGGACACTGCTGGCCTCATTAGCCAATGTACTGTATGTGTTTCTCTTCCCTGTTCAGTAAGATCAGATAAAACATGAGTCAATATAAGTCATATGAAGGTAGTAACTGCAGGGTGTGTCTCTGGTCTTAGCAGACAGGGAATGTAATGTCATCCTTCACTACAAGAGCACATCCTTAAGGGCTGTGTGCCCCAATCGACGAAGCATTTGACTTAGATCAGAGGACTGAAGATTCAAGTTCCTTTGGTAACCAGAGCTTTAAAGGGTGGGTGTCGCAGACCGTCACAGAGCTAGACCTATGAACAGAAAGGTACAAGGACACAGGAACATAAGCACATTCGATGACATGACCAGACCGCTCGGCCCAGCTAAGCCAAGCATTTATCTACATTCTACAGAGTATTCAGCACTGTATGAAGCCTGGGACTGAGCACTCCAAAGGTCTCCACCTCTGAGGTTCAATATGGGCTGATCTGGTGCTCCTCTCAGCCTGGGGATGAGGATCAGGTTTCCCCTCACCATATCTCAACCTTTTCCGTTATTCACCTAAAGACGAAGCTCATCCGAGATCAACGTTCTTACTCTCACCTTATGAATATAGGAGATAATCTACCTAGTATGATTGCATTAGGGAAATACACAGTTCTGTAAATACATGATACATGAGCATGTGATGTCACGTTGAGATAAAGGCATTACTGAAGCAAACACAAGGTATTATTGCATTATGAGATTAATGCCAGTCTGCTGTGAATCACTTCACTTTTAGTGAAGTGGCTCCAGTGAGGAAGTGGGTACTGTCGCGATTGAGCAACTCTTTGCACAATGCACATGCGGTGGTGGAATTTGTACAACAGCGCACCTGTTCCAACACGCTGCTCGCTAAGCCTGACAGGTTAGCAGCAGCACACCTTAGCCTAACCCTAGTCACGCCTATGGGCGGTCATCAATAAGTACAGATCTGGTAGCTGCATATCAGCAAGCCAGAAGACTGCTTCAGACAAGGACTTGAGTCAATGAACCAGAGATGTGTAGGCCTCAAAGGCAGGCACGGGAGCGATCTGTTCCTGTCCGCTAGGACTCAATCGCTTCACCCAACATGGACCACTTTGGCCATTACCTGTGAAAGCTGCCAAGCTGCCTGTCATTTGTGGCACTTTCCTCAAGGTAACACAGTTAGAAAATTTCTAAATGGCCTGTCCAGTCAAGTCTAGTTTCTTCACTACCAAAGTAAAAAAAAAAATTCTCCATTTACATTGAATTTACCTCAAGGATGACTGCACAGCAACTTGGTCTACCCGTTTTACTCACTGAAATATTTGCAGAAACTCAACAGGTAGTTTGTGTGTGGTGTATGGTGAGTAGACTGCACAGGTTCGGCTGTTTCCTTGCCAAACGAGGCCCCACATGAAGCCTTCTGAAAACTTGTGTTATGTTTTTCCTGTATTTGGAAACTCTCAGGGATTTCCTGCACCATACCCTGTAAGCTGTGTACATGTGGAATACTCTACATAATCGGATTAGCATGTTTACAATTTAGGAAAGTAACAACTGAAGTCACAATCACAGAATCTTCAACTCTCTGTCCAAATAGTTATTCAGAACGACAATGTAAACACAGCCTATTGTAGTTAGGTGGGACGTGCATTTCGCAGCCTGTTCCACGTAGTGTTGCCAACTCCACAAACCACAATTGTGAAACACAATGCTAAACCATGTCAACACATTTTTCCTTATTAATTACATTATGTCATTATGCTTATTAATACAAATGTCAAATACACACAATAATTCCACACACTTGAGAAATCTTTTGGGTGGCCTTTTTAACAGGAGAGCTCTTTTAGGAGCCCACGGAAGACACTGGATTAGGGATCAAAATGGACAGCAGCTGTTTCCATTAACTGCTCTTTGTACGGTGCTGAATATGCAAACGCCCAACGATCTGTATACTTGCCCACTATAAACTCGGGCCGCTATCTTATGTGCTGGTCAAATAAAGACTTCATTTTTAGAATATCACAATGTGTACGTGAAGATCTCTGACAGGAATCAGGTGCTGTGTGCCAAACATACAGACTAGAACAGCATGCTCCACGCTTTAACATGTCCTCATTCAGGGCATGTACTCAAAACAGCACAACGGGTGTGACCCGTTCAACTGTATTCAATATAAACACCCTTTTTCCAGGGATCTGCTGATAAACTGCTCGTGGTCTGCCCACTTTTCGACTGGTTTCTCCAGAGCACAGGGTGTGCAGGAGACCTGTGCCCTCCTTCTCGCTTAGCGTTAACAGAGGGAGGAAACACAGCCAGACAGGAAGGAATTTTGAGGTGGTTTTTTCCTCCTGTGGTGTGTGTTCAGTAATAATTCACCAGGTTCTGCTTTTCTTTTTGGTGCGGCGTGGGGTGGGGGGTGTGGAAAAATTAGGTACTTTCATACCTGGTGAAAGTACCATACTTTCATAAAATACATGATATGCTTTGAAACCAGGCTGGTTTCCATGGAAAGTATTACGATTGAAGGGCTTTCTTGATGGCTATATTGTTCCCGTTGTTTGATGACTTCTTAAAACTTTGATCATTAGGTTGGACAGAGGTTACATGGAGTGTGGCTTTTCAGGCCAAGCAGGACCAGCAGGTGTGTGCTGATGGGCCTAGATGATGGGCTGATTCTGTCAGTGTGACGGAATACAGAATTTATTTGTTTTCTTTTTTACACCCTGTATCAGCTAGTTCTCCATGGTCGTGTCTACCAAGCGTCTGAGGTCCTGCGGGCAAATGGATTGTTCAAAATATCCTCTTGGTACAGTGGCCTACACAAGGATGTAGCTTCCATTCAAGACACACGGTGAAAGTTACTTGTCATTCCTTTGTAAAAATGACCCGTATTTCGGCCCACCCTTAAGCTCCTCCGGGTATGCTCCACTGGGCATTCCTCTTCCCGAGATAAGATTGCAGCATTGTGTCACATGAGCATTCCTCCTCCAATCGCCCTCCTGGCCCGACCCCATCCATGTGTCTCTGGGAGTGACGTACTTCAGTCTATGACATACGCTATCAATGTCACTAAGTGGCATGTGAGCGATGCTATTGGCGAACGGCGTTAGGATCTTGCGGAAGGTAAAGAATGGATCGTGCAGCCGGCATGGGAGGACCTGACTGAAGTACTACAGGCCTGGAGGGAGCCTGTCTGCTCTCCCCTATTACGGTGCATAACTTCCACATGCATGTTGTCTCCTCAGGCATTGCAGATTGCAATCTGAGTCTGCAGGGGGGATGGGGAGGAGGAAGTGGGGGCAGGGCCGACGCAGCCACTGACCTGTAGTGAAGCTCTGCCTCTGAACGTGACACACTAACCAGACACACCTGACAGAGCCGCTGCTTCTCTTTACAACACAGTCAAACTTTGGGAGGAGGCAGTAGTGTCCCATTTCACTGAAATAATTTCTATTTTGAGACACATCTTTTGTCTATTAATGTCTATTTTTCATAAACACACAGGCAAAATTTGTTAGGATTCTACATTTTCCATTTCTTGGGCTGCTGATATCTGTGTATTGCCCTCCCATCTAACAATTTCAAACACTAATTTCAATTTTCTCAAGAGATCAAGCCTTAATTGAAAAGCTATCCTCTGAGCATGGAGGATAGGCAGTTAAAATAGATTTACAAGTCAAATATTGCAAAGGAAATGTTTAAACTATTCAATTTAAATTATTAATGTTAAAATGAGAAAATGAAACATATCACCTCTCTCTTTTGTCTGCAGAAATAGCCAATGGACTTTTGTCAGCTGCTTTTGAAATTCCAAGATTCTGTGTGCGCTGACAGTGTTGTTTGTGATGTCATCTTTTGGGGAAGACCAAGCTGATGAATGACAGGCTCCTGCCAAAACCCTTGGCTGCCAGTGTCATTCTATCTGTATGTGCTAAGGTGAGAGCAATTTCCACTGGAAAAATGAATGCTACAACAGCCATGCTGTGGCAAACAGGTGCCAGCAGGAAGTAGCATACCAACTAGGAAGTGTACCACAATTTAGAAATGTAAACACAGCCACTCTTGTGATGCACTCACAATGGCATTATCATCTCTAAATATTGAATATGACCCTTCTCATAAATATAAGTAAACATTATGGCTTATTCAGACAAAACTGGCTTGAGGTTATGGAGCATTGACAGGATAGTTGCAACGAAGTTATGTTTTGCAGTGGTGAATAAGTCATAATAAGTCATATGGCTTCAGGTTATGAAGCATTGCGGTGCAGTCCTGATTACATTATGCATTATGCACTGGTCAGTAAGCTGTCATGGACATCGCATGAAGACCGGCCAAAGAGAAGCCTCACCGTGCCTGCTGGCTTACTCCCTCACTCATTTCCCTACTGCCACTCACTTATGCATACAAAAACTCTGATAAGAGAAGCTTGGTGGCTAAACTGTTCAAAAACACAGGGTGTACAGTTCATGGCCAGAGCAGCCAGTGTCCACTGGGGGGTCCTGTGGAACCCAGGTCACAGGCCTCGTGACCGCCCCGCGGAGCCCTCAGGTATTTACCTGAGGCTCTCTCAGAAGGTGCCACTCACCTTTGAAGACAAAGTTGTAAGCCTCGTCCGACCCCATGCTGCTCTGCCCATTAAGAGGTGCCTCCTGGGTGCTGTCCTTGCGTCCCTTGCTACCTGTCTCCGGGACCCGTCACTTTTACAGCTCGTGCCCTAAACCGAAGCGACAGGAAGAAAAAACAGGCCGCACCTTCCCAAACCTCCGGTTTGACCGGGAGCAGGTGGGAGAGTGAAAACAAGGCTGGTTCTGTTTGCCCCCTCTCTCTCTCTCTCTCTCTCTCTCTCTCTCTCTTGCTCTCTCTCTCTGTTTCCCTCTCTCTCTTTCGTGCAGGCTGTCAGCTTGTTTGAACAAGGAACTGGCCCTGCCGTTTCGCTGTGCAGCTCAGCTGACAAGTGTTTGGGAAGAGGGGGGCAGGGTGGTTGAGTGCCTTGGAGAGGCAAGGGCAGGTGGAACAGGTAGAACTGCAACTGGTACAGTCATCTCACAGGGCCTCTTCCCTCCCCCCACCTCCTCCTCCCCCTCCACCCAACTAACCTGCCTCGACTGGATGGGGCCCATGACCAATCCCCGCCCCTTTCTCACAGATAGCCAATCCCTGCCTTCCACTCACACTACTTCTTCTCTCCCAGCACCTAGATACTTCCTCTTTTGCCCTCAAGACAGGTTGCTCTTTAATTCGAAACCAATGCCAGGCGGAAATCAGCCGTCGCGTCTGTTTCAGCGGCTCCTCCCCAGACTCATGAACTCGGGAAAGGAGTGGCCTCTTGTTTCCAAGGCAATGTTGGACTTTGAAATGAAAGGAGAGAAAAAGAAAGGCATCGTGTAGTTTGAGCTTCTTTTTGCTTGAGTAAATATTGTCTTAAAGGCTCAGTCTTTAAGGCTAAAATGGATCAAGTTGCCCTGGGCTGCAAAGGGTGAAGAACACATTCACTTCCTCCAGCACAGCACTGTATATGTTAACTTAGTTCAACTCTGGTTTAAACAATAACAATGTGTAGACATAGGCTATACACATTTACCAGGGAAATATTTTATAGCAGTAGAAAAATATTGCTACTTTATACATTTTTATATTTAAGATTTATATATGCCACATTGAAAATATGTTCACAACTGTTAGTGTTCTGCATGAGTGGATAAACAAAGGGCCCTTATTAACTGCATTGACTGTGACTGTATCCTAATCTGAGACTGCATTCATGGCACATTGTGCTTGTGTGTCTTTGTGTGTGGTGGTATAAACCAATGCGTGCGTGAGTCCTTGATTGGTGTGGCCAGTTCAGCTGTGAGGATGACCATATAGTGAAAAAGGGAGATAAACTATGGCTAATTCTTGTCAGAGCAGTTGCACTTAAAACAGCTTTGCTCTGAGTTTAAATCTGAGAAATACCGTAATGATCGACTGATTGGAGCACATTAAGATGTAAACATTAACAATGGTCACCACTGAACCTCTGCCCATCTTCCACAATGGTCTGAAACTACATCTTGACCCATCTAAACTCTGAACATTATGTAACAACAATCATAACATTGTACCTACACTTCCCCGGTGTCCTAATTGAGCATTTAATGATATGTTGTATGTTGATATAATAACCATTTGATTACTTGGTACCATCTCTGCCTGGTGTGCTAGGCTATTGCAAGCACTTCTGTAAGTGTCTCTGGTCAAGTGCATCTTCTCAATGCTTATATGAAATGATAAATGAAAATGTAGTTATTTTCTCCTTTCATATTCCCTATAGCTATGGCTCCCCATATGGCTGAGAGTTGAGATAACACTATAGATAATACTCAAGATAATACTTCTGCAGGGGTATTCTCTAGTGACTATTCTAAATATGTCTAGGTTAATGATGAAAGTGGTGTTTGCTGGTTGAGGTAATTTTCCATCCAGTCAAACAGAAAACCACACTAGAGCAATGGGGGCAATGCTTCCATGCAGGATGTTCAGGCGAGGTTGTGCCTCAGTGCCTTATCCCATACTTACTGTAAAAAAAGACTGATGTCCTAGCCATATGTTTGCCCCAAGAGTTTTTAATAAAATGTAAATCCGTTGTGCTATACATTCAGGGTTTCTGAGGTAATCTGGCTGGCATGAAACGGCAGCTATACTGCACACTGGCTAAACTGATATTTGTGAGGTTCCCCACTGAAAATGTCTTTGAGTCCCTGGATCAGGTATCCACACTGACTTAAATATGGTTTTGCAAAATCCTAAAAGATAGCTGGTAAATTTTCGCGTTTATTGGCGTTTTCTTGTGAATATCATCAACAAGACAACCTTGTGCTGCTTGCATGCGGAAAACAAGTTCAGTGCAGGGGCCAAGTATCGCCATCTGCTGGACATATAGAATAAATACATGTACTTTAAGTGACTAACAAAAAAATTCACGTGGACAGCGTATGTCCAATTGTAACAGGCTGACAAAATTTAATATCACACAATATCTGGGTACATTTTAAGATGTCAGCTGTGAATCCTGATATAAATGGATACAGTCATCCAACTGGACATATATCACATCTATATATTGTAATATATAGCTAAAAAACAAGGTTGCTTCATTCCTGTGATTCAGCTGTATAACACATTATTCTGTTTGCCAGTGGTGTTAAAGGCTGAGCCGTCATAATGCAGATGTGACATATCTGTCCTGTTTATAAAGTTACTAAGAAAACAAGGGGTCTCCTTTTCCAACTAGTTCTGCAAACTCCTACGGCAGACAGGTATGACATCATGATCCTCAGCCACACCCACATGATGAGAAGACCAACCAGACGGTTCCACTCAGCAGATCAAAATCATTTGTTTTAAGACAAAGTTTCAGGTGCTTTCAGATAAATCAACCACCTGAAAATAGAAAGCCAACAGGACTCCCTCGCACGCTGAGGAAGCGAATATCATTTCACACACTTTACAATGAATCAACCCATTCTGACAAAAAAGCACTAGTGGATTGGTGCTGGAACTGATTTTATTCAACTGGAATGTTTGAATACATTTACATTTAATGTCATGGCTGAGCCGTGTTTCCTATTCGCTGGTCAATTCCAAAAAAAAAACAAAACAAAAAAAAAAAAAAACTGCAAAGGTTGTCCACGTGTGGGTGTGTTTCAGGTCTCTTACTCTACTGTGTGAAGAGGCTTGTGATGTCATACGAATCATCCATTAGGAGCATAGGAAATGCTAGCATAACCAACCTGTAACACAGAGGTCACCCATTACACACTATAACCGTCTTCAACAGCTAGACTGCAAAACACACCTTCATGCTGTAAGACCAAATCAGTGATATCTTCACACCCTATGCAATGGGATCATGTTACTCAGGGTGGTATGGAGAACAATAACAATCATACCCATGTCCATTATCAAAACTATGCTGCAGGGTCACCGAGAACAAAACAGGATTTCACTGTCACACTTCAAAGCAGATTGCCAGCTATGAGCCAGCAAGGGAAGCCATAATTTTCCCCAAAATTCTCAGAAGATCAATATCTCACATTGATTTACTGTTATAAACCCATCATACTTACGATTTCAAGGCCTTTGAATACATGTCCTAGAATTATGTAAACAAGTAACTTCACCTGCCGATTCAGCAGGCAGCCTCTGATCGCATTACTATACAAAAACAGAAAATCCACTCAACTGTAGATGTTTTATGTTTGCTTTAGCGATGCATTTGAATCCTCTTTTCAAAAATCAGGAGTATCAGAATGTTGAGCAGATCAAAGAAGGAGGGAGCAAACACTCGGGAGATGGCGAGCATGTTGACCAACCTTTGTTTATTTTAATTTTTTTTTTTATTTTAGTACAGTACTGTTAAACGTTAGTTTCAATCAGGTGATGGATCTGAGCTCTTAGGTGGACAAAAGAAGCAAAGCTTTAGAGCTGTTACCAAGGTTACCACAACTACCAGGCTGAGATTTCAAGAGCAACCTATCATTTTTTACAGTATGGTGCCACCATACAAAAAAATGTAAAGCTTTTGTTTCTTTTTTTTTTTTTTTTTTTTTTTAAAGGAGATTAAAATGAGATACACAACAGGTCATTTTCTAGGCACTATAGCACCTCAAAAATAAAAATACATAAGTGATCAGATTAAAATGAAAGAAAGAAATCTGTCCTCAACCACCTGACTCCAGCTTTAAAACCAGTTTATTGATGTTTGTCACATTTCCTCCCCCCCCCGATCCCCACCCCCACACACTTCCTGTGTCAACCCTTCTTTAGCAGGACCGTTGATGCTCGTCTTTTGATTAAATTGATTTGAAATTCCACCAAGCGCCTCGTTTTTGATTTCTGCCCCCGAAAACCAATCAAATCACATTTCCCGAAGGGTGGGGAGGTGGAGGGGTGTAGGGGGGGTCACCATAGCTGGGGAGGGGGGGATGCTACAGTGCCTAATAGGGGAAGTCCAATAGCCTCATTAGCATTGGATTTGGAATGACAACAGAATTGGGGGGGGCGTTTGTACTGCAGTCAGAAAAAAGGGTTGGGGGGATTTGGGAGTGGATAACTCAGAGGAAATCTTCTACAGCACTTGCAATAAATAGTGAAGTCAAAGCAGGCATAAATTCTGGACTAGAAAGAGGGAGGGAGAAAAGGATCAAGACTCTCCAAGCAAAATGAAAGCCCTTTTTCTCTAAGAATGCTCTAAGAATCCAAACCATTTTTGAGCTTTTTCTCTTCATTGACTTGTTTATTTTTTATTTGTTTTTCGCCCCTACTTCCCTACAGGTTATATACATCATCACGGATGACCGGGAGCTCCTCGCGGGACTCTGCCATTAAAAAGCAGTTACGTGACCTCATCATCTGGGGTGAGAAAAAACAGCGGAAAAAAAAAAATTTTCTTGATTCTTGGGGAGGCTTTTGCTTGTCGTTGGTGTTTGGGGGTGTGTGGGGGGGGGTTAGTGTTTGTTGGCAGCAGAATCCTTCTACAGCGGTATATCTGCCCTCTCTTCACTTCGCCCCCACCAAAAAAAAAAAAAAAAAAAAAAACATGAAGGACATGCGTGCTACCCCTCCCCATCCACCCCCTCACTGAATGAATGAGGATACATGGGACTCAAGGCCAGATCTCATGTGGGAGGGGCCAGAGGATTCTCAGACCAATGGTGAGTCAGGACCAGGGTGGGTGGAGACAACAAGAGGGCAGGGCCTGGCTGCAGATTCCCACCCACAAGTAGTGCACCGAAGGTGGAGCTGGTCTGTGTTAGGATAGTGTGATTATTTTCTTATTTTTTGGAAACTTCTTTTTTTTTTTTGATACATTTGTCTATGGTTCCTCCCCCTTTGAAAACCACCCCAGACACCCCCTTCCCCCACCTTGCCCAACAACCCCCCCAACCCCCACACCCAGGGGCGCATGGTTTAAGAGGGCTGGGAGCCCAGCAGTCTCTCGATAGCGGCGTTGATGTCTCCTCCCGTGGCGATGAGGGCTTGCAGGTTGGCCTCGCGGTTGATGAAGCCCATGGCGCTAAGCTGCTCCAACTGCTGCTGAAACCGCACCTCAGGGGTCTGGGTCTGCTGAAAACGAGGGAAGAAGGGTTCAGAGGTCAACAGCGTAGCATAAAGGTTAGGGAGCTGAACTTGCAACTCAAAGGCTGCAGGTTTGATTCCAGGTAAGTAATTTACTTACGGAAATGTTCAAATTTGTTTTAAAATGTAAACTGTGGATGCAGCTCTGTGTAAAAGTGTTAGCTAAATGAAGAATGCAAAACTTAAGGGTCCAACAAACTGCTGCCTCCATTGGGGCTTATCACCATATGCTGTTTCGTCACCCACAGGGTACTCTGACAAGTGATTAACACGTACAGGTAGCCCCTCACATTAAGGAGCTATTTAAACACAATGCCATCCCAACCACAAGTTTCACCCATGAAAATGGAAGAGGGGACTGTTCTATCAAAACCTCCAGTCCCTTCTCACACATCTCAGCTTCCTGATGTAAACCTCCCTGATCAGCTGCAGAGTCAGTCCAGAGACAACCTCGCTTTTCAGGCTCAGAGATAAATATTTTAACTTGGATACTTACAAAAAAAAAATGCTGACTAAATTTAGCTGCCTATTTCTTTAATCCCAGGAGAAAAAATAACCTCTCCGGTTTCCTAAGCCTGAATTATTTGCTGATTTTGAGGACACAAAACTCAGCTGTCACCCTTGCGTCTCCCGCCCCGGACAGCGGTTTTTGGCTGAGTGTTTGGTGAGACGTACCGCGCCCCCTCCAGCGAACATCTGTAACATCTGCTGCATAAGCTGCTGCTGGGCGGGGTTTGTGCCGGAGGCGGGGGCGGAGCCGCCCCCGGGCGTGGTGCTCTCCGGGGTCACGCCCACTCCTGTGGACAGGGGGGTTGTGGGAATTCCGCCAGGTGTCAGGCTGAGAGAGAGAAGAGTGGATTTCATGTAAATAATAATTCACCTCCTGACAAGGCCTCTGGGACCTCTGCCCAAAGAGGAACAATCCAGTTTGGGTTCAACAGGTCAACCCTGGGGCATGTACACCCACACACAGACACACACACACACACACACACACACACACACACACACACACACACACACACACACACACACACACACACACAGAGAGACACACACACAGACACACACAGACACACACACAGACACACACACAGACAGACACACAGACAGACACACACAGACACACACACAGACACACACAGACACACACACAGACACACACAGACACACACACAGACACACACAGACACACACACAGACACACACACACACACACACACACACACACACACACACACACAGACACACACACAGACACACACACACACAGAGACACACACACACACACACACACACACAGAGACACACACACAGAGACACACACAGACACACACACACAGACACACACACACAGACACACACAGACACACACAGACACAGAGACACACACAGACACACAGACACACACAGACAGACACACACAGACACACACAGACACACACACAGCACAGACACACAGACACACAGACAGACAGACGCACACAGACACACGCACACACACACACACGCACAGACACAGACATACACACACACAGACAGACGCACACACAGACACAGACACACTCTAAGAGTGTAATAGAGATGGATGAGTGGCTGCAGGATGTGGTCCCTGGGCTGGGGGCCTCTCACCTGGGCATAAGGCCCGGGGCCTCTGTCTGTAGTGTCTGCAGCCCCTGCTGGATCTGCAGCAGAGCCTGCATGGCCCGCGGGTTCGTCATCACCGACAGCGCCTCCGGGTTCTGCATCTGCGGGCCAGCCAATCGGATACAACAGTCAGATACAAATATCAACCGACGCTCCGGTAGAACTGCTATCGCACAGCTTGTGATAGGGTCTAGGTTGTGATGGATATACTGTATTTTTCCCCAATATCAACTTAAAACAAACTAGCCAACTAGGCTATGGAATTCATAGTCACTAACTGGAACTGTGTGTGCTTTTACGCACACGTCAACCGTGAATAATTCAGTACCATCACATCCAACAGAGCATTTAAACGTCAGCATCGTTCCTTGTTCAAAGTCCAGGGTAAACGGAGGACTCTGTGGCTGTGCTGGCTCTCCAGCTCTGGAGCTCCTGCTACCTTACCTGCTGCAGGAAAATGGGCAGCTGCAGTCTGAACTGCTCCTGCAGCTGGGGGTTACCGGCGAAGAGGGGGTTGTTCATCATGACCTGCAGAGACACACGCATCACCGTCACCATTACCACCATCACCATCACCGTCAATGTCACCATGACCACCATTACCATTACCATCATCACCATGACCACCATTACCACCACCATCACTGTCACCATAACCGCCACCACCACCACCATCACCACCATTACCATCACTATCGCCATTACCACCACCACCACCAGAGTCAACAATACTGTGACAGGCCGAGCATGGCAACTGACAAGGGAAATGAGTTAATGTGAAAGCACGGCACCCGTTAAAAATGAGATGACACGATATCTTGCCTCTCCCTTATCTGAAGGGAGTATCTACAAACCAACCCCCCGATTCTATAACACAGTCCGCTGCTCAAAGGAGAGAAACCGATACAGCTGCTTAACAGCAGTTCCTCACACTTTACACTGAAACGTGAGAATTGTGTGCATTAGAGACTGAGGTGTGTATGCAAACATCAAAGCACAAACAAAGCGTCAGCACAGGGTGCTTCATAATAAGGAGGATGGAACTGTGGGTAATTTATGCATGACACCACCCCCAATGAGTGAGGGGGAGGGGGGCAAGCCCAACTCAATAACAACTTAAAATAAAGTCTCATAACGCAGCAGAAAAATCCAACAATTTTTGTGTGAAATGGACGGAATTAAACGGACGGAATTAAATTAAATTGCAGTGTTGGATTTGGTAGATCCAAATTACACACGTATCTCAGACTGGATTCATATTGAAGTACACTATATAACCATGTGTGAACCCCCAGTTTTGACAAATCTAGGTCAGGAGGAGGGATTTTTCAATATTTTGCTTTGTTGACATTTTGAAACAATTCATCCAGATGTGCTTTTAACGGTTTTGATTCCTCTGCCTATTCCTTACATGGCTAGAGATGACCCCTCACCTAAATTACACAAAAGAAAAAAAGAACAAAAACCCACCTATGTCCCAATGTGAACATACACTCACTTTACCCTTCTGTGGTTTGCACTGTGACATCACTTCCACTTTTCCCTACTGCTTCCTGCAAACCATTCCGTTTCTGCTTAGTAAGCTGGCACCCTCACAAAGAGCCAGTGAAACTGAACAAAGTCCAGCTAAAACAATCAGCGTTTGATGCAAGAGCCAGCTGTGTTGCTTTTGAACACGGTGGCACGGGACACCCGCTAAGACACCACAGCCTGACTGAAAGCTCAGCAGCTGCTCGTTTCTAACTGCTGTTAAAGCAGGGAGAGCACTACGCAGGGAACAGCTAACCCCCCCACTGAGGGTATCCCTGACTGGAAACCTGTGCCACTCCATGACAAAATCAAATTAGTTCAAAGAGACTCCCTGCTGCACGGATATCGAATGATCTTCCAGCTTGTGGCAGAGTCACGGTTTATAAACGTACAGGGTCTCTATCACCCCGCTGAAGGCCCTTCAATGCCGTTTGCTCTCATGCCCTTCCATGTTCTGTTTACAATACACAGACCACATGAGCTTCCCTGGGGAACATGAAGTGGAATGGACTGGAAAAGATTTCAATTGAATAGAACTGAATGAACTGAACAGGACTGAAGGAAACTGAATGCAACAGAATGAGTGCAATAGAATGGAATTGAATAGAATTAACTGAAAGGAATAGAATGACACTGAGTGGAATGGAACTGAATGGAATGAAATCGAATGCAACTGAATTGAAATAAGAATAGAGTGAATCAAAATGGGCAAAGTGATTCATTCAATCAGATCGGACAGAAAAGGACAGCAGAGGCGGAGAGCCGGGAGCTGCGCAGACCTGCGAGGCGATGTCCGGGTTCTGTGCCAGCGACTGCATCATGCTGCGCATGTAGGGGGCGGACAGCATGTTCTGCATCAGCTGCGGGTTCTCAGAGATCTGCTGCAGCAGAGACTGCATCCCAGGGCTGCTGAACATGCCTGCGGGACACAGAGCGAGGGGCCATGTCACCAAACAGCACAACAACATGACTCAGGTCCAGTCTTATTCTCAACATCACATACACATTCCCTTATCTGGCAGTGCCTGGAAAACATGCACTGGTTTCTCTGGCTTAGGGCTGGCTAAAGGTTATTGGTGCAGATTGTGAAGTTTGTGTGTTGTGTGTTTGTTTGTGCTTTGAAGTCAGTTTGACCGAAGCAGGACTTAAAAACGACTGAGCTCTTAAAAACACTGAGGCTGGGGGGTGGGGCAGGGAGGAGAAGGTTGGAGGTACCGTTGCCCAGGCTGGCCGCGTTGATGCCCAGTGGGTTGCTGATGCTGGGCGTGGTCCCACTCTGAGTGGAGCTGGAGGAGGAGCCTGTCCCACCACCAGCCTCCGAGGGCGTGGCCGTGCCAGGGGTGCCCCAAGGGTTGGGCAGGGGCTCTCGGTTCTCCGTCCTGGAGGGCTGCACCCCAGAGCCTTCCGAATTCCCACCCAGAGCAGAGAAGGGGTTATTCCCGAACTGAAGAAAAGAGGAAAAAATGAGCAGAATTCAGCCACACTGCACAACTGGATAACGCATGACGTCAAGGGCACAGATTTAAATAGACCATGATCTGCTAGGGTGGAAGGCCCACCAAAACCGACACTAGAGTGGGCGGGGTCTCACCTGCTCACGTGCGGCGCTGAACATAGGCTCCTGAATGTCCGTGTACATCCTGCGCAGGGCGTTGTAACCCCCTGGGATGCTCTCCAGGTTGCTAAGCGCCCGGTCCTGGTTCCGCATCATTTCCTGCATCATGGCAGGGTTCCGTGCCAGCTCCATTGTCTACATCCGAGAGTTGGGAAGAGAGACACAGTCAAATAACCATGTATGATCGTGTGTAGTGCTAGTGTACTGGGTGGATCTATAGTTGTCAACCCCCCACCCCATCACTACTGTATAGCTCCCAACTACTACTTTCAAACCAACTATGCCAGAGGTGAAGGAGCAGCTGCCGCGGTGCTGCATGGGAGTGAACAAACACTCTCTACCCTTTCTCAGACCCAGGGGCCATCCATCTCACAACTTTCTTTTCAACCTCTCTGCCCACCCACCCCCACTAGTCTTACTCATCTCAGCTTTAGGCCCCTTCTCTCTGTCTCCTTGGCTCAGGATAGTTTTAGGCCCCCCCACCTCCCCCACGGGCTCACCTGTCTCATGAGCTCGGGGTTATTGAGCATGTGCGAGATCTCGGGGTTGCGCTCCATCAGCTGCTGCATCTGCGGGTTGGCCACGATCATCTGGCGCATCAGGTCCGGGTTGGACATCATGTTCTGCACCAGCGGGTTCTCCATGATCTGGGACAGCATCTCCGGGTTGGACATCAGCTGGCGCTGCATCTGCTGCTGGAGCTCCATGAAGTTGGCCGAGCCCATGCCCAGACCGGCCAGGGAGGAGAGGTCACCGAAGCCCGCTGCGGAGAGAGGCAGGACGATCGCCAGTCACTTTACACTGCACACACAACGCCGATACCAATACATTACACTACACATATGCCACATCGAGCACACAGTAGACTGCATTAACAGTATTTTGCACATACACTAGAGAAACTACACACACCACATTAAACAAATTACATTACACATGCGCCACATTAAACATACAGCAGATTACATCACTAAGACAATATTAACACGTGCACTAACCAGACTCTTCACACAAACTACATTAAACATAGAGTACATTATTTTACTAATATAGTACTTCACACTCACACTACATTACTCATACAATACATTGCAAATTACCACTTGTACTTTCACTGATATATAGCCGTCAGAGTGAGGAGCAATGTGGCCAAGCCGTCAAAAGGCAATAAGCCTTGAGAAAATAGTCAACCAACCTGACGAGCATTTTTAACCAGCATACTTGGCTATAATTGGCAAATATTTAACCAGACTGGCTACCTATTCAACTAAGCTGGATTCAGCAAAACTGCTGACACATTAAACTAACCTGGTGATGCACTCAGCTTACCTGTGGACAGGCAGCTCACCTGGAAGCATATTCGACTAAACTTGTAGCATATCTACATCAAATCATCCCCTAATAATAAAAATGTTGCTCTTCATTCCACATTACTGGGAGTATTTTAAAATGAGTTGTGCAATGACAAGGCACCAAAACAACTGTGAAATCAACTGCCCAAGGAGTACCAGGCCAAGACATCCCTGATCATGCTGAGGTCATAGCATACGTCCCCCCCACCCTCCCTTTTCTGGCCAAAGAGTTTAAGACACTCTCTCACACACACACAGCTGTAGAGAGGTCAGTTCTGCTGAGAGGAGCAGGGAGTAATGAGATTGCGTGGAATGCAACACGAGCCTTTGGACTGAGGCTACCCTTCCCTGGAGTGCAGCCATTCAGCAGGCTTTCAACCACACTGACGCCACACACACACACACACACACACACACACACACACACACACACACACACACACACACACACACACACACACACACACACACACACACACACACACTCTCACACACACACACACACACACACACCTCACACACTCATATACACATATATACACTCTCATACGCACATACACACTCTCACACTCATATATTCAATGTAAACTCTCACACACACATTCACATACATACACTCTCTCACTCACTCATACACCTGCATACATACACACTCTTACACGCATACACACGTATACATACACCCTCTCACACACACATACACATGCATACACACACATATAAACACACTCTGACACACATATACATGAGTACACATACACATTTGGGTATAGCAATACTGGTGTAAATAAATTGCATGCTTTAAAATGCTCACAGGGCTCGGTTCCCAACATCACAGATAATTCAACATTTCTCGCCTCTCAGGTGTTTTTTTACACCGTCCACAGCTCTCATAAAAACTGTCAGCTTGTGCAAGAGGGCGACGTCATGGCAACACAACACAGAGCTGCATTTGGTGCGAAATGCGACGAAGCCGTGCACCTAATGCAGTCTGGTCTAAACTGGTTCTGCTTCAGGCTCTCCGGTGAACAGCACACCCGGGACTCCCAGAGCAGATCTTGGGGCCCTCTGCTAGCTCGCTGCCTGAAGCCCCTGAGACCACAATCAGCTCCGTCTCGCTCTTCAGCTTTCGCATCATATTCCCAGGGCATGCACACCTCCCAGGACAATGACAGCAGATACATGCACCCCTATGAGGCAGTAAACACTGCCGCAGGGTTCACCGACCTGATGAAATACAACTGCGATATATTTCAATATTCCACTGCCAACTGAAATAGCCTTTTTCAGCAAGAACTTGAGACGCTAGGATAAAGGGCAGGGTCATCGAGTGATTGCTGGAAGTTTGTAGTGTCTTGAGGCAATTCTTTTTGCAACGCAAGGACACGTGCCTGGCTAGAAGGCCTCCAATATGCACAGAAAATAGCCTCTCCTTCACCTGACATCTCACTTAGCTGCCGGGCGCTGACAGAGTTATAAAACTAACTTAAAATGTTGCGTTTCATTTATTAAGGTTCAATTCACTAGAGACAGCTCACAAAGGCCTTTAGCCAATTACATGCAAGACTTTCCCACTGTGTGGCCCATATAGCTACATACTGTTTGCTGTGTTTATGCAAGAACTAACCCTACATCCTGCACATTTCAGAGCTAACTAATGCTACTGACCCTGGAAAATAACAACGGCATTAAAGAAAATCTGACTTTCTTCAGTTGCTAGCTGCATGTGGTTTCTCCTCTCAGCCAGTGTGAAATGTGCCTCAGAAATCCCTGACCTCATCTCCAGTCGGTGCCTCAAAGCTGGATTTACACCACTGATCTAAAGAGTGGTTTTCCACGGCAGGGTTAGCGGCGGGTCATGCTCAGACACTTACTCAGTAGGTTTGCTGGCTGCGTGGGGGCTGACGTGGGGCCGCTGCTGTTGGACCCAGCGGGGGAGGAGCTGATGGTCGGGCTGGGGCTGGCAGGGCTGGCGCTGCTGCTGCTCACCTGGGGGGCGCTCGAGCTGGAGGCAGAGGCCTGCGAACCAGCGCCATCTGCTGTCCTGGAGGAACAAATGAAAACCTTGGTTTTCAAGGCCTGTATTCATAAAGGGTCACCGAGCAGGAGGGCTAATGTGACACTTATCCCAACATTATCCATTACGAGCTAGACAACTCCTAGATCAGCACTCCTGAGACACTACAAATTCAAGCAGATGCTAATTTAGCAAGAGCTGGTGATAGATTGAATTACATTTAAAACGTCATAACAAAGTATCCGTTAACATTTCTGTCAAAAGTCTGCAAACACAGACAACAGAAAACAATATTTGCAAAACAAATATGTCAAGTTTGAAGAACTCTGTGGTTTCATAAACACTTTCACAAACAAGTGATTGGAACTGGACAAAGAAACAAACAGAAGTGTTACTTATACATCTTTGCACTTTCTATGACTGGAAACAGGATCTGAAAATAGTTTATCCTGCTTTTTATTCTTATGATTCCCAACTGTCCTATACCAAGACCATGGGGCACACCCATTTTCTTTTCAACAATATATTAAGAGTTGGATATCCCCTTCAGAGGCACCATTCCCTCGACACACCCTGAAGCACACAGCAGTGGCTGTGGTCTTACTTATGTGCGGTCTTGATGACCAGGTGGACCGTCAGGCCATCCTTGATGCCATGCTGGTTGAGTGTGTCCCCGTCCTTCAGGATCTTCCCAGCGAAGATCAGCACTAGCTGGTCCTGCTTGGCCTTGAACCTCCTGGAGATCTCCTCCTTAAACTATGCGAGAGGAGAGAGAAAGGGGAAAAGTTAAACTCCATCCACACCAGTTCAACCTGCCACAGGGTCTGCTCTGGACTGCAGAAATGCTAGAGAGCAGGAAGTTGCGCCTGGCCATTTTGACTTGAAAAATAAATTTAATAATGGAAGCAGAGACACCTGACGTAACAGTTCACAGATGTAAGTGGATACACACTGGACCTCTCATTAACTCAGTAGCACACAGTTTACAAACAGGAAAGCTACATCATACCTGTAAAACTTGCAAGAACATATGTCATGGTATTTGGGAAAGGGTTTCAGGAGGAAGAAAGAAAATACTCATACTTCAACTGAAATGTCAATTTACAAAAAGATCACCAATCACAAACTACATGACATGATATATCAGATGAAAACCATCAGAATGAGTGAAATGGGTCTGCAGGTTACTGGGTTTCACATTCCTGCATTATCTTCACCCAACAGTATGTTGAACTGAAGCCTGCACTTGCACACTAAGCTGGTTTCACCGTGAGTATGCCACCTTCATTTCATTTTCCAGAAGCCTGTCTGTGCCCTGCTGTCTTTACCTGTTCTCTGCTGGCATCTGTGCCTTTGATGTCCTGCTGTAGAAAATAATAATCCTGTTCTGCTAAACCTCATCTGTGGCTATGCCCAGAAGGCATTTTCTGGATTTTACTCACTGACTTGTCTGCATTAGACTTGTAGCTTATCCACATGTGACCAACGGAAATAGACCCACATTTGCAGAGTGATACAATCATGGTTTTTTGCACAGTCTTTACACTAACTATATTCGACTACAGATGCTCAATCTCACAGTGTGTCTGGATAACTTCATAGAGTTCCTGTATTCTGATAGGTGCAGGCAGATTTGACAGCCACTGTTTACCCTTTCTCTCCCTCTCACACAGACACTCAGGCACACTCCACTGGATTCATCACAAGAAGAAACTGACCATTAGATTATGAACAAAGCACAGAGCTGGAAGGTATCCAGATTAAGATGGAGTGAGAAATTTGTCAGGCCCATGGTTATTAGCCTGACAATTGAGACTATGATCTTGATAATGTGTGTGCCGCTTTATCAGGGCATCCAGGGTGACTGCTGCAGCAGAGTAGACCAACCCCACATCAGTGTAGGGGAAGACATTCAGAGCCAAAATTTTAGCCAGATTCATCTGGCCACCACTCAGTGCTCAGTTAACAACGGGGAATACAGCTTAAGCATTCATCTGTTAGACCAGACTCATTCCTGTCAGAACAGCCCTTTACCTGTCCTAACAGACAGACACCTGTCTAAAAGTCAGTGTCATGGAGGGCTACATATAATCAGGTTTTAATATCAAACTACTGCTGCTGACTTAATTGGTTCAAAACCTTCTTAATTAACCAATTACTCATTCAGTAATAAGCATATACTTTTGTGTATTTTCCAGGTTAAAGCCAAGTTAAAGAACAGAATGCATTCAACTGTTATTAACAGCTTAACTTTATGTGCACTATATGCAGTCCAACAGGATTAATACAACAAACAATGGGAACAATTATTTAATCAAGGTTGGGGGTGTAAAAACTAGCATTCCCATAGCTCTCAGTGCCACTATGTTTGAGACTGTTGCTGTGAGAGGAACACCTTTCCTTTCAGCAAAACATGTAAGGGCAAACTAGTGTTTTAAAAAGCCAAAGCTGACATCACTTGAACCAATGAGAAGAAAGTCATAATTTGCTGTCTCTTTAACTGCAGGCATTTGAGACTAGTTCTCCTAGTTATTCCCAAACCATCAGCAAATTGACCAATGCCATGTGCATACCCATACACCAGCAGGTTATGGTTCAACCAAAGATTGGAACTCTCATTACAGAATTCAGGGGACATTATTTCTGACAAATGTGAAAAACAGGTGTGTTTGGAGAAGATCATTTGTGAACTTTTGATCAGACAACCAAATGTACACACAAGCTACATTTGATAGTGCATAATTCTAGTTGATGTAAAATCTGAACTGGCTTTCAGGCTGCTGTAAAAAGCATTTGATTGGAGTGGAAGCATTGAAAAACATTGAAATATTGCCCTTGTTCACTGTACTATGAGAACATGGATGTACGTATACATATATGTAATATGTATGTATGTATACTATCTATACATGTATGAATGATTTATTTATCCAGCTACCTTCGACTAAAATACCTGGACATCACTGTAGAGGCTGTTCTCACCCAATTTTGATAAGTATGTTGAAACTAACAGCTCATTCAATCACATCAATCCATACATTTGAGAGGCAGCAGTCTGTGAGTCTATTACAGGTGAGGTGAATATACGATTACGAGCTGTGTGACCTGGCTATGCCCAACCACAGAAGACTTTTTGCTTGCTTAGGCCACTTCATCTTTAATACGCGGTTATCGGTTATAAGCCTCCATGGTATTTTGCCTGATATCTTGACCTCCATAACTTCACACACATGGATTCGATTCTCACTAAGCATTGGTGCGGGATGGGGGTTTCTTCAAGTCATACTCATGGAATGACTCACTACAATGCTATGATCATTTTCAGGTTTGCAGAAGTAACAAGTTAATATGCAAGAACCTTTAGGTAGATTTTAAAGGAATTCAGATACAAAGGCTAAATTTTTATTATTATGTTTTAAATTATTTGAGCACTTTTAAACTGATTAAATTCTACTTATTTACAATGCAAACCTGCTATCAAAAGTTGTTATTAGTGCCCATCATGTCCAACTAGAAAGTTCCAATGGGTGAATTCATACTGGACTGCACAGTACTTAGCCAGGTTAAAAAAAAAAAAAAAAAAAAAAAAAGTCAACAAATGCCTCAAGAGACCTCTGGAAAACAAGTCCTGCATAAACAAGGCTTTTGTATAATCTAGGCTCTGTGCGTGTGCATGTGTGGCACAGCCCCCTTCTCAGGAGGCAACATTTGGGTGACTGAGTCTCCATCCCAATGTTTTCAGGCAATAACAATAATACCAAAAAAAGAATAGTAATGAACTGCTTTGACTTAGAGACATACCTTCCGTTGGGAATATGTAAATCAAGAAAATATATGGTCCCTGGGGGTAACTTAACTGGTTTAGGTCACATACGTCTGTATACTATGTCATATTAGCTAGCAAGTAGTCCAATTTGTTGACTAAATAAGATAGCTAGATTAGTTACCATACTGATGGCGAACCGTTTCCTGCTGCATAGTCTGCAAATTCAAGACCACCATTCACTACCGAGGAAAAAATACAGAGGATTTGGGTTCGCCGAAATGCAGCGGAAAGGTTTCACTCCATTATTACCAAGACAGTCTTAAGCTCAATGCTTGATAACATACTCTACGTCAATACCGTCGACCACATTTGTCAGCTATCAGTAACCACTACCTAGGAAACTAACTAGCGCCCAACTGACGTTAAGAAACATGCAAGGTGAGTCATACTCCGAAACATGACTTGACACCAGTCACAATAGCAAATAAATGACATGACAGTTTTGATCTGAACAAGTGAGTGAAGTCCAAGGTAACTCAAACGGTACACTACTGGGTACCTGGTGACTAACCCGCAACAATCATACTGGATGACAACGTTTGAGTTCCGCAAATCAAAAAGCCAAGCTAGCCAACGTTAGCTTGACTGCTAGGTACCGGCGTGCGGTGTCCCATTGGGACGTATTGAACGAAAACATATCAAGCTGGCTGTCTGTCTGGGTGCGCTTAGGACCTATGCGGAGCCGCGGTGAAGGTTAATGATCGGATTTCAGAAGATTTTCAGCGAGCTTGCCGGAATGTCGAAAGACGAATGCATTTGGCGCATTCAGGCCTATCGTGCGTTAGCTACCAAGCTAGGGCGATTAGCTAACAACCATGTTCCAGCGGCTCTTCCAGAACATTCAAGATGGTCTATTCGACAGAATAAGGTTGCAGTAAAAGATGGTTCTAGAAATGTTCACTTGTCATACTACGCGGCCAAGCAGTTTATTGGCTGACACAAATGAGTGAATGAAAGTAAAATTAAAGTAAGCGACATAGACCTTACCACAACTAGATACCTATCGCAATCTGCTGGCTAGAAAACTAGGCTAGGTAGCAAGCTAGCTACATCGATCGCACATGACTGAAGTGTGATCCAGTCGGCTTTCAGTTCCACATATGAAGGGTTACATTAAGGATTACCAATGACTAAATGTGCTGGTGACATTCACATTATCTAAATACGTAGCTGTTTTACCAAGTATTTTACAGTTGGGACTTAAATCATACCAAGGCTCCTTAGACATTATCATTAGCTTAGCTAACTAGCTAACTGCTAGCCAGCGAGTAAGCTATGGGTTCACACGACCAGGCAGGGCAGGGGGTACAATCAGAGAAGATACGTATGTAGCGGAATTAATTGCGTTTGAAATGAACTGACCTGTGTGACTGACGCATCCTCCGAGATGGCGATTTCTTCCTTATCTTTTGGAGTTTTGACTGTGACTTTGATTATTGTCCCCTCTGAAGCGGTATTTTTATTATTGTTGTTATTCACAGGGTCTACGCCGCCGTTGTCCGCCATCTTTACTCCTCCTATATTCACTGAGTCACTGACAAGAAAACCAAAGTGGGCAAGAGTTAATAATATTCACCTCTACCTAACCCCGCAGCTTTACCATATAGTTTTAGTAGTGGAGTGCTCTGGTGGCGCGGTGGTGTTACTGCGTTCCTGTCCCACAACTGTGTTCATTACATATGGACCTACTGGTACTTTATAACTACCCTGACCAATTATTTACAGTGCATCATTCCATTAGAAACCCTTTGAAAAAGACTCTTCAAATATAATTAAGTGCCTAAATGGCCATCGTACCAACACGTATAAGTGTATTCTTTTCAAGATTGCATGTCCTTGCCTCCTAGCTTTGGTGTTCTCATCAGCCTGTTTGGTTAGAACAGTTAGAAGCCTTCCTCGAAGTTACAACATTAGCAGTATCTTTGACCCTCACTAAAATGTCCTATTAAACTTGTAGACTTGTCAATTTCCTGATTAACAGTTGAGAACAAGCAATGGTCTTAACCTGGATTCCTTCAATAAGCCCATTTCAGCTGTATAAACATATGTAAACAAACACAACCTAAGATGCCGTGGATCTCAGGGTCTGAAAATAACTATTGCAGTGCTGGGCCAACATCTACACTAGACCTTAATTAGATTTGATCCCTTTCATCACTATAATACCTGTCTGTAATTTGTGTCATTGCCTACTGACAACTATTATTTTTACAGTACAATACATAAACAGTGTCTAATTCAAACAAATGTTCAGTGCTTAACAATAATACTTTTTAAGTCTGTACAATATTTTTATTGTCATTTTCTACGGAAGGGTAGAGTGTCCAAGACTATTCTCGGTCACTAAAAGGTGCAGAAAAATGCAGACAAGGAGTATCCAAATTTTTTCTTTTTTCTTTTGTGGAGCCTGTTTAGTGTTTTTGCCAGACCTACACATGGAATACAATGGCCTATTATTTTTGAAATATGATAATGTTGGATCTTGTTATGGGAACAGCTGGACAACAATGAAGCTCGGTGTGATCTCTGAATGATATGGTCATGTAATATGTGCCAACTGTGCCGGCATATTGTTCACAAAAAGAAGGTTTAGCTTTAGTTTCTCATACACTTTGACTTACAAGTTCAAGTAGAAGTTGGGAAAAAATAAAATAAAAACAGAATAGCAGAATCAGTAAAATGCATCATATTTGCATCTGACAAGCATAGAGTATAATTAATAATGTGGAAGTAAGGTGCCATGAAACTAAAAACCTGCTTCATTGTCTGTCCTAAAAGTTCACTAGATTTGTCAATGTTAGTTACATCATATAGTTTATTGAACAAAACTGGTTAAAAAATTATATAAATTGAAGTGAAAATGTTACATCTTAGTAAGTGGATGCCTCTCACTAAAGTGTCTCTGAGGGAGGCAAACGTTGGTCTGGAGATGTGCAAGGTCTGCTGGTTTCTATGGTTACTTAATTGATCTATTAAAGCAGCTGATTACATGGTTCACAATTAAACCACAGCAGAGACAGGTGGTCTAGAGCAATGAACAATTAGGTCATGTGATTAATGATCAGACAGACAGCTAAAAATTATTAATGTAGATATTGCTGAAGTTGTAGATTTCTAATACACTTGTTATGTATTTCCCAACAGGTGTTTGCTTTTTCGAAGGCTTACAAAAGTGAACTTGTATCAACAGAAAATCTGTACTGGATTTACTTCAGAGCTTAACCCAGATATTGCGCAATTGGCTAACAATGCTTGAACAAACAAAAGATTGCCTACCGGGAAGTAAGCCATTCCTTCTAGCGGCATAGTTCTGGGAAGACACAACTTATCTTAAAACAGGGTGCAATTTAATTCTGTGAATCGATTTCGTTCTCAAAACTGCATGCGATTAGGAATGAGTTTTTCCATAACTAAATTTAATGAATCTGTTGTGGAATCGCATAGATATGATGACACCAGAATTATTAGTTTATTATTAGAACACTATTAGAAGTTGCAGCCGAGGTAATTTCAATTACCCCGAGTTTACAAAACTGACTCCTATTGTTGGGAAGATATTAAGAGCTCAGTTTAACGTTAAGGAACACAACAAAGCCCGACATTATTGACAGAGCAGTTCTGTATTGTCTTTATTTTTTCTATTTAATGGATGTTCTCACGGGGATTGTCGAGTATACATATACGACACGTTTATAGCAGGATTGAGTGTATTGATGGAAAGTTTTAGTATTCGGTCAAAATTAATCGCTATTGCAATTAACTATTTAATTGCAGCGTTGCTTTCAAGGACGAAATTGAAGGGCGGCTGTTGTACCCTTCTCTCATTCTATCCCAGACGGCGCTTTGGAGGGAAAAAAACACGAACGAGAAAAAACGCACTAAATTTGTTATTTACAGTAATATAATAATTTCCACATCACATCCATTGGAAATTTAATTATGTTTTGAGATCTGACGTAATTTTTTGGGGTATGCAACGTCAGGCCACTGCAGGAAATCTGGCTTCATTAAAAACTAAAAATGTGGTGGATTTAAAAGGCCTGAGTGTATGACGTCTAAACCTTTCTGCCTTAATTACCAGACATACACCAGTGCTGTGGTTCTCAGACTTGGTCCTGGGGTACTCCTGTGGATGTGTTTCAGATAGAAGTATTCAATAAATAACTGTGACGTGGGCCAGTCGACTCAGATAAGAGCTACTATTTATTAGTGAACCGAAAGGATCTTGCATTGGAAGAGAAAAATATTAATCTTGCAATAGAGGAATATAATTTTGAATGCATCACCACTAAGCACATTGCGCAGTTCTATAATTTATTTCAATAATATTTATTTCATCCCTTATTTGTCTGTACAGTGTTTGCATTATTGTCCTGAGTTAATTCCTAAGTTTTGCATTCTTGTTACAGAGTGTCAGTTATAAACCTCATTACACACTACATATCTCCTCTTTTCACATTACAAAGAGGCTTCATATAAATATGGTAGCACTTGGCTAAAATGTA
This sequence comes from Albula goreensis, assembly GCA_022829145.1. Taxonomy (NCBI): domain Eukaryota; kingdom Metazoa; phylum Chordata; class Actinopteri; order Albuliformes; family Albulidae; genus Albula; species Albula goreensis. Next base: position 8,764,589 of record CM040743.1, on the reverse strand, counting down.
TAGTACTTGTGTTGACATACTAGTAATTGGCCATTGCCTGAGATTCATTTAAACAAAAAGGGCAAATGGTGATTCGTCATACCGTTTTCATTACATGCTATGTTTCAGGCAGAAATGAACCAGGAAGTGAGAGAGGAGCATAGGGAAAAGCAGAGCATACTGGGATAGACTCCACCTCCAGGGGAGGGCACAGCAGAGCTCTGTCATCTCTCTGTTAGGGAGAGCTTCATGAGCAACACTTCCAGTAAAGACCGGACAAACCCATCCACAGTGAACAGTAACAGGTGAGTAAAAAAGAGAAAGTGCTGAACAGCCGAAGTAAGTGTCTGTGTGGTCAGAAGAGAGGTGGAAATCTTAACATGGAGTCAGGGCCGAGGGGCAGATTCAATTTTGGCTCTGCTTTTCGTAGTTTACAGTTTCTCTGAGTGTCGTAGTTATTTAGAGGTTCATTACTTGCGCTTAGATGGGGGGCTCCATGCACGATATACCGTTTACTTTTTTAAACACTTTGATACAGTTCATATGAAGGTTTGGACTACACTTTCACAATGTTCAATATAGGAAGCTTTGGACTACAAGTGCTAATTTATCTGTGCACAAAAACACTGCCAGCAAGAAACTTGTTTGCCAGGTTTTTCTTTAGTCAAAGACTACTTCCGCTTTTGCCTTGCTTGTATTGTTCAGACAAACAATACATCAGCATGAACTGAAATTCAAGCCTTTTTTTTCTTTTAGGAGAAAAAATGAAAAATTCTCAGATTTACAACCACCACATGAGAGCTGTGTGTGTAAATGAGAACACACACCTCAGTCCCTTCCCCCAGTTCCCTTCTTCTTACTGGACACCCAGACCTGTTCCTGACATGAATTCATCTCGTCCTCTCCCCCTCAGACAGTGAGACCGGACCCAGCCAGGATGGAGTTGTCCGTGACAAAGGGTGAAGGCTTCACAGTCCTCACCTTGACCTCTAACCCTGGAAGCAGTAGCTCCATTCTGTGCCAGATCCTCAGGGCTTTGTGCTGCGGCCCTTCCTGTGCAGTGACCAAAGGAGTCCGGAAGCTAATGGATGGCACCCAATCAGCACTGGCGGTAAGTGCTTCCCCACCCCCCTTTATCAATTTAATCAAAGCTGTACACCTCAGACATACTTTGATATAGTAGATGATGCCACAATTTGTAGTATATCTAGACCTGCTGTGTATGAGAGGGAAAAAGCAATTTATCTCTTGAACATTTCATATCTCTTCATATATAGATGTAGCTGTTGGGGATTATCAATGAAATGTTTGATTATTGGGTAACTATAATGTTTACATTTTATTGTATCTACCTGTTCTCTCATTTGAAATTGGTCAGTACAATTCCAAAATATGTAATCTTCAGATCGGAAGGTAAGCCTCTCAAACACTTTGCCTGGGATGTCATCCCATTAGCCTCTCAGCTTCTCACTGATTGTATAAATTGATGACCCTGTCCTGTCTTTTCATTTGTAAGTAATGAACGGCTGCTTTTCCTTGTCCATTCTCTCCACAGGCGACACAGATCATGGTGGGGCTGGTTACCATTGGCTTTGGTGCAATCCTCCTGAGCCTCTATGAAGGCCCATATTTCATGTATATGATTGGTGCCCCCTACTGGTTGGGTGCTATTGTAAGTTATTTTGCAAGTCCTGTCCCTCATTGTTTTCCAGTTACAATAGGTTTTTGGTAGGAAAAAAAGTCAGAATTCTTAGCAGAAAAATCCTGTCTCTTCCCCTGCCAGTATTGGTCTGCCTATTCTACTAGAATATGTATGCAAATCTTGTACAATTTTTTGGAAGAAAAAGTGTATCACTATTCCTGGACCTGTAAAACATCTGCTGTTTGTTTGACCAATCTACCAACTGGTGAGGTGAAATAACTTTGTGATCATCTGTCCAGTACCAGTGATGGGGTCCACTGAGTCCTTTGTGGACGAATCTACTGACTGGATAGTCTGTAACTTTCCCGACTGTATATATATATGGCCTCAGTATTAGGGAATAAAAACGGATATTTCACAAGGTACCATTTTTATCTGTTAGTTTAAAATGGTAAGCACAAATCAACCCTTACCTCATACAAAATATTTTATAAAACATAGCTGAACATTTCAAATCTTTTTCAAAAATAGACAAACTATGATGGATACTTTAGCTGCAAGAAAATGTCTTTGTATTTGTTTCCTGTTACCACTGAATTTAAGGCAGTATTTTTCTCTTTTTGACAGTTCATCTTCTCTGCAATATGCAGTATTATTACTGAGAAGTTTCCAAGCAAGTGTGTGGTGAGTTGGATGCCCTTTTGTTTCCTCATCCCCCAACAATTTCACATACTGACAGAGGGGAAGCGCCAATACATGTAAACCTGTTAACATGAATCCCGGAAATGAATCCATTAGAGAAATGCCACATAGTATGTCACCATGGAAACACAGATCAGCCGAAAAGCCAGCTGAAGTCTCTGTCCTTGTACATTGTGGGGAAGAATTGAACTTGAGCTTGAAACCACATGGACACAGTCACTCATCTTTGATTGGTTCCTACAGGTGTGCTGTAACTCAGTTGTGAATATTGCTACTGCAGTCCTCGCTGTGACCGCCATTGCGTTCTACTTGGTCGATGAGGGGATGAGGTTAGATAGAATGTGCTGGGAGCATCGTACTCACGACCATTATGACGATTACGACGATTACGGAAACCATCGCCTTCACCCAACAGGCTCGTCAGAATCTAAGCGTATAACTGAGCACAACTTGGAATTGTGCCGGATATACAAGCGTCTTCTGACGGTAGGTGCCTTGAGAAATTTTTATCTGTAAGTTTCTCATCCATAATTTGCACAGTCTTAATATAATATGTTATGACTCTATGCGTATATGTGTATATTGTATCACTCACATGCACACCGCAGGGTACATCAGAGGTGCACTAATACTGTCCTGGACTACCATGCTGCTTTTTTGTTTTTGTGGTTTCCTTTCAGCCATCAGTTATTGTAGGGCAGCTGTTAGCTCATAGCTCTCTGCACTGCTGTGCCTCTCTCCTCAGCCCATAGTATATGGCCTGAGGGGGGTGCTGGTGACTACAGCTGTGCTCCAGCTCTGCGTCAACATCAGTGTGGCGGTTTTGTCCATAAAGGCACTGGAGAAGGGTGAGGCCGGCAAGGTGAGGTGACCTGTGTGTGTGTGTGTGTGTGTGTGTGAGTGTGTGTGTGTGTGTGTGGTGTGTGTGTGTGTGTGTGTGCTGTGTGTGTGTGTGTGTGTGTGTGTGTGTGTGTGTGTGTGTGTGTGTATGCAGTGAACATACAGCCCCAAATCAAGGCGGGAGCAGTGACTTCGATTCAGCCTCATCTCTCCTCCATGACCACGGATGACCCATGGAGAAAACAATATCAATATTAGCGCTCTCACAAACATAGCAGCAAAAATAGAAGCTGTTCACTATGTATGTATAAATTTATCCAGTTCAGTCATTGTTGTAAAGAAATAAGGTTGTAAAAAAACTCAGAGTGTTGCACACTTAATTATGAAGTTTCTGGGAGCCCATTTCATAATGATGTATGGAACGGAAAATAAAACTTTTGAAAGTCTGTGTTATTATATAACGTATGCCAGCGAAGGCAATGTAGACTAATGGCAAGTGTAAGTTATTTTTGTTTTGTGGTGTGCGTCTGTGTGTGTGTTCATGTGGTGTTAGTGGTGGGGGTTTTGAAGTGTGATATTGACGAGTTGATAACGTGCTGAATTTTGCCTGTGCGTTTTGGTGGTCTGGTGTTGTTTTGCGTTCTAAAGGAGGATGCAGATGCTCAGCAGCCACTCATGGAGGAGGAGGCAGCTGATCCAGGACCGTAGAGGAGGCCCTGCCGTCCCCAGTACCGCTGCCACTGAGCTGCTGTCCAGGGGAGCCCAGGCTGGACCAGGAAGACAGTCATTACAAAAGGTCCCACTACAGATTAAAAGTAAAACTGTTACTTGTGAATTCTTTTCCCAGTCGGTGTCCACAATCAAATGATGATGAGTAAAAAGGTCAGAATATTCCTCAGTTAGCTTTTTGACTTGTCTGACTGTAATTGTATCAAAATGTGTGTAGAGGAGTCAAAGCTCTCTAGAGTGTTTTGGTATGCTTCTATGACATGGCAAACCAGAGGAAAATTAGTTGATAAACAAATATTTTTGGGGTCCATGGTGTAATAAATGATTGGTGTTATGTAGGTATAAAAACATACTCTTCTTGTGTATTTGTTTGCAAAATCACATACACATAATGTGAATATAGGAGCTTTTTCTTTCTGACATGCATAGCTATAATGGCAAATTGTTTCTCTAATCATGAACAATTGCACAATTATGAACAATTAACTAATTAATTAATTAATCTTGTTAAGATTCTGGGGTTGCAGTTGCGGTGGTTGGAATATAAACCAGCATTCACAGTGGGTCCCCAGGACCAATGTTCGGAACCACTGGTCTAGAGCAATAAACAATTAGGTCATGTGATTAATGATCAGACAGATACTCCTTTTGCTATGTCCTGTATATGCTTGATTCTTCATGAATCCTCCATCTGATCTCAGATTTCAGTTTTCTCATCTGTGTAGTCTGGGAATAAAGTCTGTTACTGATTGTTCCTGGTCAGTGTGGATGACTGGCCAATGTAGTTACGTTTAATTGTTTTACTCAATGTATTTCCTCTACCTTTTTCTTGTATTTTCAATAAACAATGCACAAATCAACAATTTCAACAATGTGTGAGTGCTGTGTGAATGATATATTTACGATCCAGTTATCCATCTGGGAGAGGAACTGTATTCGTCCTCACTAAAAATGGTCGTTGATATCATACTTTTAATCAATAAAAGTAAATAGTGTATTTTATGATGTCATGCCTTTTGAATTATCTGTATTTTTACTGGTATTAGTGTCAGTGTAATATACTTCTTCGGGAGCTGGGCTTGTAACTCAAAGGTTGCAGGTTTAATTCCCAGGAATGGTAGTCCCTTGACCCAAAGTACTTAATGTATTACTTCAATAAAATATCCATGTGTAAATGTACAGTGAGTAGAAAATGTAATGTGTAGGTCTGTCTGGATAAGGATGTCTGCTAAATGCCACTATGATGATTGTAAGTATTAGAAAGTGTTGGTGGCAACAGTATCCTTACCTCCTCATTTTCTGTCCATGCGAGGGAAAGAACAAGAATTTAAAACATCCCTTCCTACTTTGGTTTAAGATCATTTCAGTGTGGGCCTTCTGTGATCAAAAATGTTTTCATTTTTTACAACAATGGGTAGTCTAAATGTTCATTCTCCCCAGCTATGGTAACAGTGCAGTTTTGTTTTCTGAGCCCTGAGTGCTTTGCCAGAAGCCTCCATAGCTTGACACAGGCAATTTCAAGTATAATGTATTAAAGGGATACTCTGATATTTAGGAAATTCAGCCCTTTTTCCTTCTTGCCCTCAGTACAAGCATCCCTCAGGCACCTTTTTTTCTCTGCATGTAATGTATCTCTGGAGCCATTCTAAGTCTGCCCACAAAAGGAGTAAATCCACAGGAACAGCTAGCCATTTCCTTTCAAGAGAGAGGAGACAGACCTTTCGGCAGCTCCAAAGCTGGGTAGTTTGTCATTTTTAGTATGACAATGTTCTATATACCATTTGTCATTTAATAAATGTGTTCATTTCAGTAATCATTAGTTGATATTTTTATTTAATTCCTACATTTAGGACTACTTCCACTGCTGCCTGCTCTCTCTCCCCTTGTCTCTCCCCTGGTCAAATGCATTGCTTATATTGTGCAGTTGTAGTTATAGTGTATATATCATTCCTGATTTGTCTGTACAGCGCTTGTATTGTTTTCCTGAATAAACTTAAATGCCAAGTAAAACATTTTAATTTCATCCCTTGATTACTTCAAACTATATAGTTGATATTCAGGTTAAGTAACAGATTACATTTTTTCCACATTACATCGAGGATTGGTATAAATATGTTAGTATTTAGCTAAAATCTTAAATGGCATTTCCTGGAACAATACTTTTGTTTACAGGCTTGTAGCTGGGCGGCATCTGTGATTCATTAAAAAGAAAAAATAGGGGGAAAAAAGAATCACATAGCAATCCATTGGTCATATGTTTCAGGCAGAAACAAACCAGGAAGTGAGCAGAGGAGAAGAGAGAAAACCAGAGCACTCTGGGATAGACTCCACCTCCAGGGAAGGGGAGGGCTTAGCTGAGTAAATGCAGAGCTCTCTTATTTTGCAATAGTTCCTGCTGCTGTGGGGGAGAGCTTCGTAGCAAACTGACACTGATAGACAGCGACACTTCCAGTAAAGACCAGACAAACGCATCCACAGCAAACGCAAGCAGGTGAGTCAAAAAGAGAAAGTGCTGAACAGTCAAAGTAAGTGTCTGTGTGGTCAGAAGAGAGGTGGAAATCTTATCATGGTGTCAGGGCCGAGGGGCAGGTTAAATTTTGGTTCTGCTTTTCTTTGTTTACAGTTTCTCCGAGTGTCGTATTCATTCATAGGCTCATTATTCGTGCTTAGATGGAACCATTTTACTTGGGTAGAATCTGAAGTAAAACAATTCCAAGCAAAATATGCCTCTGACTTGAATAAAACTGGCAGGGCCTGTATAAAGCATGACTCCAGCACTGTGTATCGCTGTCTAATCAAAAATGGAAAACATTACATGGACTTTCGGAGGAATCCTGTTACAAAGGATGTAGGTGTAGGATTAAAGGCCTGAAACGTCAATTTAAGATTGAATGTAGTTTGTCAACCAAAAGAACAAAAGGGCTACCCTCCTGATATAAACCGTTTTAAGGTGCTGAATCCAAAAAAGGAAATGATGATTAAATAGAATGAATAGAATGAAAAAAGTCTCACATGTCAGCACAGATGCGTTTCGGCTCAACGGCCCTCTTCAGTGTGCTGAAGTTTGTGCTGGATGTGGTTTGTGAAATACATCCACTCTGCTTATATGGCATTTAGAAAAATTGTGAAGTACAGCTCTGAAATACAGTACAAGTGCATATTTATCTGTGCACAAACACACATTTACTTTTCTTAAACTCGTCAGCCAGGTCTTTTTTTCTGTCTCAAAGGTGACTACTGCTTTTGCCTTGCCTGTATTGTTCAATCAATGCGTTGCTATAAGCTGTGGCCATAAGCCACTTCAAGCCTTTTTTTTGTTTGGAGGAAAGGTAACTTGACAAAATATGAGATTTTCAAATAGTGAATCTCATAAAACTATTCCTGTCCTCACTCTCTCTTGCTCTTTCACACACACACACACACACACACACACACACACACACACACACACACACACACACACACACACACACACACACACACACACACACACACACACACACACACACACATATACATACATCCATGTTCAAAACCATCACATGAGAGCTGTGTGTGTAAATGAGAACACACACCTCAGTCCCTTCCCCCAGTTCCCTTCTTCTTACTGGACACCCAGACCTGCTCCTGACATGAATTCATCTCGTCCTCTCCCCCCTCAGACAGTGAGACCGGACCCAGCCAGGATGGAGTTGTCCGTGACAAAGGGTGAAGGCTTCACAGTCCTCACCTTGACCTCTAACCCTGGAAGCAGTAGCTCCATTCTGTGCCAGATCCTCAAGGCTTTGTGCTGCGGCCCTTCCTGTGCAGTGACCAATGGAGTCCGGAAGCTAATGGATGGAACCCAATCAGCACTGGCGGTAAGTGCTTCCCCACCCCCCTTTATCAATTTAATCAAAGCTGTACACCTCAGACATACTTTGATATAGTAGATGATGCCACAATTTGTAGTATATCTAGACCTGCTGTGTATGAGAGGGAAAAAGTTATTAATTTCTGTTAGCATTTCATATATCATACAGATCTAGGTATCTGGGACCATTAAAGGACCATTAATTTTTTATTTTTGTTGTTTGTACACATTGACAGAGTTATAAATTTATAAAGTTAATTACTTTATGCATACATAATTAGATCAATACAGTTATTTTAATCAATACAGTTACAATATTTATAAGTTAACCAGAGTCTCTATAACTGTTAGTCAATTAATCAATGTGCTGAAACACAGGAACTTCCTAATGAAATGAAATTAAGTGTGCTCCCAATCCCTGCTCTCAGTTACTGACTGTGTTTAGGGTCATATGCCATGTTAGCGTTTAACAGATTTGCGGTTGATAGTTTCAGTAGTGGCTGTGTGAGCTGAGGTGACTTGGGTTGCTCATTGGGCCTATAGCCTTCAAACTTGAAGCCAAGCCACTCAAACTCTTTGTCTATTATGTCATTCCATTCGCCTCTCAGCTTTTCTTTAATTACATGAGGTGACAACCCTGTCCTTTCTTTTCATTTGCAAGTAATGAACGGCTGCTTTTCCTTGTCTGATCCCTCCACAGACGACACAGGTCATGATGGGGCTGTTTACCATTGGCTTTGGTGCAGTCCTCCTCAGCACGTATGATGGCCCATATCTCTTGAGTGAAATTTATGCCCCCTACTGGCTGGGTCCCATTGTAAGTCCACTCTTGTTCTAAAAGTAAAATAGCATTTTTTGTCTAAATAATAAACTCTTTGACAGTGATTTTTTTTTCAATTAAAAGTTGAAATTCTACACGAAAAAAAAAAACTTGTTCTGTCTTTGTCAGAATCACAGAATCAGTGTGCCAGGTTGCACAGAAATGTTAGGGCATAGACGTCACATTCATTCATATGACTGGGCTTACTTTGATTGACAGTTCTTATCAGCTCCAATTCCACTGGAACCTGTATTATAGTTATATGGACAAACATTATGACTGGGCATCATGGAACTTTCCCTTGTTATATCTATGGCCTCAGTATTAGGAAGTTAAGAGTGGCTAAATTTTATCTTAAGATAATATTTCATCTGCTATATTAAAACAGAAAGCACAAATGTACCCTTAGCTCATGCAAAATATTTTATAAATCCTATATGAAAATTTCAAATGTCTTATAATTGATTAAACATATGATACATACTTTAGTCACATTGAAATGTCTTTGTTTCCTGTTACCACTGAATTTAAGCTGCAGGATTTTTCTCCTTTTGACAGTTCATCTTCTCTGGTATATGCAGTATTATTGCTGAGAGGTTTCCAAGCAAATGTGTGGTGAGTTGGATGCACTTTTGTTTTTTTTTCATGCTGTGAGGTATTGGGGGTAATGTGTCTGTTAGTCTAATGTGAGTAATCAAGCTCTATGCCGCTCTGAATGTCCCAACAACGGGTTTGTTACCAAACTCTGCAGGGTTAAATCTCATTTGTAGTGCATTTATAGTCTTGGGAATTGCTTCAGTAAATATCCAGTACTAATATGAAAAATATGTAAAGTAATATGAACTGTGCTTTTAAAGAAACAGAGCTTCATAAGTGTACATATGCAGGAAAAAAAAAATAAGGAGAATTTAACAGCTGTACAATCAGAACTTAATTTCAGTCCGTGAGGATAGGAAAATGCTACAGACATTGACTGTCCATAGCAGTTGGCAATGCATAAAATGTAACCGTGACTCTTGGAGTTTTTTTTTTCATAGAAATGCCACATAGTGCCTCACCTCGGCGACCCTGGTCAGCAATAAAGCCAGCCGAGGTCTCTGTTATTTGCAGGAGAGAATTGGACTTGATCTTGACATAGCACGGACACGACCACTCATTCGTCATTGATTCCCACAGGTATATTTTAACGCAGTCGTGAATCTGGTGAGTGTGCTCTTCGCTGTGACCGCCTTTGCGTTCTACCTCGTCGACGAGGGAGTGTGGATGATCCAAGAACGACTGTGCCACGACTATACTCGTCAAAAAACTCGTTACGACGATTATGACGATTACGGATACCGCCGCCATCCACAAATCAACTCCACAGAGGTGGAAGGCATAATCGATCACGACTTGGAATTGTGCCGGATGTACAAGCGTCTCCTGAGGGTAGGTGTCTCGACTAATTTATGATGTCTTGAAATTTTAGATCGATATGTGATATTATTGGGAAAAGTATATTTCAGTTCTTTTTTTTACCTTTCGTCATGTTTTTTCCTAAGTATATGTACCCGGCTATGGCACTTACAGACAGTGTCGAAGCGCCCCCCAAGTATGCACCTGCCCTATAGAATTTGTGCATCCCTGTGTGCTCATAGCTTACAGCTCTACTTTTCCCTCCCTCTTCAGCCCATGTTGCTCAGTTTAAGAGGCGTGCTGGTAGCTGTGGCTGTGCTCCAGTTCTGTGCCAACATCAGTGTGGTAGTTTTGGGCATACGGGCACTGAAGAAGGGTGAGGCCAGCAAGGTAAGGTCATCTACAAGTGTGTGTGTGCATCCCCATCTTTACTGCTGGCAACAGGTGTTTTTATAACCTTACTACACTGTTTGTTTGCATTATATCTGTGTATAAGCTTGTGAAAGTGCATGACCTGTTGTGTTTATATACATGTTTATTCACCTTGGTCGTAATTCTAACAAACTAGTCACACGTAGTGCCTGGAAAGACAGTGTAGACTAGTAGTGGTGGTGGGAAGGGCTGATGTGTGTTTATTATGTTGATTTTCGACACTTGTGTGTTGATAATTTTGTGCGTTTTGGTGGTCTGGTGTTGTTTTGCGTTCTAAAGGAGGATGCAGATGCTCAGCAGCCACTCATGGAGGAGGAGGCAGCTGATCCAGGACCGTAGAGGAGGCCCTGCCGTCCCCAGTACTGCTGCCACTGAGCTGCTGTCCAGGGGAGCCCAGGCTGGACCAGGAAGACAGTCATTACAAAAGGTCCCACTACAGATTAAAAGGAAAACTGTTACTTGTGAATTCTTTTTCCAGTCAGTGTCCACAATTAAATGATGATGAGTAAAAAGGTCAGAATATTCCTCAGTTAGCTTTTTGACTTGTCTGACTGTAATTGTATCAAAAGGTGTGTAGAGGAGTCAAAGCTCTCTAGAGTGTTTTGGTATGCTTCTATGAGAAGGCAAACCTGAGGGAAGTTTTTTGATAAACTAAACTTTTTGGGTCCTTGGTGAAATGCATAATCGGTGCTTTCGGCTTGGCACTTTACCCTTTGTCTTCAAATAATTATCTTCAGATAATTTTGTTTTGTTTTGTTTTGGTTCTGGTTGCACATGATAAAATAACTAAACTTGTTCAACAACAGTCAGGAGTGCCTTATCTGACTTCATACCTACCCATGACTCTAACTACTCTATATACTCTCTACAACTCTGTATTTTTTCTCTGCGTATGTATTAATCACCTGTGAGGGCAGAGGCCACTATAGAGGGCTCTATGCACAATCAATTTTGGGAGCCTTGTGCATTCACTATCTATCTACTTAATGTTACAGCAAAAACGATGTTAAAACAATGCTAGGCATCTCTGCACACTCTGCGTAAATATGTTTAGACATTGGCCTAAACAGTGAAATTACTATTATATATGCATCAAGCATTGGCTGGTCGTGAAAAACTGCTCCTGTTTTTATTCTATCTTTGATTTAGTTATCCATTTGGGAGTGGGCCGGGTTCATTGTATCCTCAATACAAATGTTTATTACCACACTTTTAATCAATAAAGATAACTAACAACTCAATATGAATATTTTTTATACAGTCATGCCTTTTGTTGAGTTAATAGTATCACTATTACTGTTGCTGTCAGTGAAATATAATTTTTATATATAATTGATCACTACTGGCTATTCTCTCTCCCTGCTCATCCAACTGTTCTGTAAAGCACGTGGTACATCACTGTTATCAGAACTAAACTAGCCAGCTATGTTTTCATCTTGAGAGGGTGTGTACAGCAAGAAATCGTGAGGCAATATGGCAATGCATCAGTCAAAATACCTGATATAAAACTGCCGTCATGTTATTTTTTAAATTGTATTTCATAAGCCAAATACACAGAATGCAATGGATGTGCTAACCACCTAACTTTGGAAGTTTTACACGGGTTCTATTTCTTGACTTTTGAGAAGAACTTGATAGCTGGTCAGGTAAACCTCACCATTAACACTGTAAAATCGTTGCCATTGGCATAGATTTGCTTACATACTGCACAGAGAGAGGTGAAAATAGTGGTTGCTCTGAGTGTTGGGAAGTAGAAAATGGCCATAATGGAGGATCCCTGTGTAGCTATTATACTATCCCAGCATAATGGCTAAAAACATTTGCATTACACCAGCAGATGGCAGTGCAACGATTTCCTGACTGGATGGCAACGTAGGACAACAATGGCATTTATGATTCATCACTGTACAAAGTAAGGAAGTGGTATTATTTCATTAAAAATAGCTCTTAACCACTAGAGAGAGAAACTAGCAAACAACCATTCTCTGTGTGCACAGAATATGGTGTTTATTTGATCCTCTCCATTTGTTTATATTCATATTACATTGATACTCCATATAATTTCTTACATATTTATATATTATAATTAAAATACTAAATATATTACAACTTACCACTTTTGCATATGTAGATCATATACACATCTGCATGTATTAGAACTGTAAATAATGTTTAGTTTTTTTCGAGCTTTTATGAGGGTACTAGACCCCAGGAAGCACAAGAAATTGCAAAATTATAAAGCTGAAAAAAAATCCCCAAACTGTTAGAAATCGGGGGTGAAACCACTTTATCGTGTCCCTGCTTTGTGTTTGATTACAGAGTAAATCTGAAATCATGAAAATGTACTTTCCACTTAAATCTTGAGGTGACGATCATTCTTTGTTTATATACACACACACGTACATGCTGTGTAAATATATGTATACACACACTGACATACATGATTTTTTTGTTGTTAAGAAAGAATAGCAAAGAGCTCAGTACGAGTTTTTCACAGGTGTAACAACATACACTTCCACAAAATCCATTCAGTAGTATAAAACTCTCAGACAATGACACAGAATTTAAGAGCAGTTTATTGATAAGAGATAGAAAGGAATGAACTTGGGCTTGGAGTGTGATCATGCAGAACCCCCTGCCTTTTGGCTGAAAGAAATAGGGAGAATAGTTAGGATTATGAAGGTGGAGATGATGGGATGCCGGAGGCTAATGGGATACGTGGTGTTTATATACCTGTAGCAACCGGAAGGGGGGGAGAAGGGGTTGTCTGAGAGTTTCTCTCCCGAATCTCTGTTTTACCAAACAACAATTTACGCTTAAAATAGCACTGGACAAGGTAGCTGTGAACCGATGCGACCATGCAGCACTCCTGATTGGCTGATGGGATAGGGGGTAGGGAGATTGGTATTGCTGAATAGCAATGGCTCAACCTTGCTATTGTGACCTGGCAACACACACCCGTCAATACAATCTGTTTTCACAAAGCTCCCAGTCCAGATCTGTGCCCCATACGACAGAGTGTGTCTGAACTCGTCTGTTCTTGCTCTGCAGTGTTGAGCAGCAGCAGCAGCAGCAGCAGCAGTCTCGGTGACGTCATGTTGAAAATGGAATGCTGAAAGCATGATTATTCGGTTACTCATTTATTAACAGTAAGGCCCATCACTGTTTAAACCAATTTCCACCAAAAATACATGCATTTTAAGACATGGTCGTACTCAATCAAACATATATTTTTAGCATAATACATTGTTTAATTATTATTGTTGCTTATTATTTAAACACAAAGCCTGCCTGGGCTTTTGATTTTGGCTTCATTGTTATGTTGTTCGAAATAACCTCCTCTACATTTTTTGCATATTTAAGTTTATGAACAAATTCTACATAAACTCAGTTGAATACCTTTTTTTTTGCAAAAAAGGAAATGTCAAACATGTAATGACCAAACTAGTTTAGTGCATTTGAGCTTAATGAATGAGTTTTTTCCACAGCTCATTAATGGTGAAAATATTCACAAATCTTTACACACAGTTCAAATTCCATAACAGCAGCAGTAAAACAGATTCTTGCAAAGAAAGCAACAGCAAAGAAAGGAGCAATCATTCTCTGAAATAACCGAAAGCATGTTTCATATTTCTATCTTTGATTTACAGCAATGGCAAGCTCTTTGAAAAACATGGTTACTTGAGAGTACTGTAAACAACAGTGCATGCACTCCCATCCTGATAACACCTCTGACTTGGTCCTGAAATATTCATAATTTGAATTAAAAATAGGAGGACACTTATGTACAGTCACAATCTTTGTAGAGTGATTCTTACCAAACATCAATACACAGAGACAGAATTTGTATTTTAATGGCGCAGAACAGCTATGCAGCAGATAATGACAAAATAACCACATTTGTTTTAGCTGTGCTATATCAACTATGTAGTATTAATAACAACAAAGCACTACCAGTCCATAATAATCTCCATGTCTAGCCTTTCCATTCTCTCAAGCAAGAGACTTTAATGTTTGAAGTTCCATCTAAATGTTGCACACTTAAGAGGTGCAAAAGCTGAAATGTCTCAGATACGCTTTGTCAACTGGGCTTTTACTTTTATGGATAGAAATACTAAAGTATCAAATAAGCAGTTTGTTTGTTGAATGCAAACCATCTTCTGAACTTCGAGGATTTGGCACTCAGACAGAACAGAAGGACACGTGGGCCTAACTTTCATAGCCTCCCCTCAGGCAGAGTGCAGACACACATAGAGTTTCTTGTGCTCTTCCCAGAAGTGAAGCTCCTCGGAGAAGGTCCAAGAGAAGGCCAGGTCCTTGGCACCCTTGGAGACCACGTGGACCGAGGAGACGGGAACCTGCTCGAAGAGCATTTCTGCTATCGCTGTGGCCGTCTGCTTCCGATGCTCGGTGACAAGCCTCCGGATCAGTGGCTTGTCAAGGGGCTCGGGGGATGCACTGTAGGACACTGCCACAGTCAGCTTCTCCTCCGGCCCCATCACCTGGAACCGGCTCTTCCCAACTGGGCACTGGAAGTCCTTCTTGTTGCTGAGCAGGCCCGAGGGAGGCCCATACACCCGCACAGACCAACGCACCCAGTCATACTTGCGGCCCAGTGCCTCGGCAACTGTGTCAGCCAGCTCCTGGTTGGTCTTGTCCCCCCGCTCCCTCAAAATCTTCGGGTGTCTGTCTGGGCCTGCTCTGGGAAGCTGTTGATACAGTCCTGGATGACAGCATCCATCTTCCACTGGACTGCCTTCATCTTTTCAGACCAGTCCTTCAGGATATCCTCCTCCTCCCCAAAATCTTTCAGTGTAGCGTGGCCCACCAGGGCAATGAGGCCAAGACAGAAGAGGTTCTTAAGCCGGGCACAGAAGTCCTCCACGGCCCTGCGGCTCTTCTCCTCATAGTTGAGGGTGATCTCCAGCACTGACTCACCAGAGAAGTTGTCCCCTGTCACAGCTGCATACAGGGTGTGCAGGTTCTTGTCACCCCCGGTCTTACCAAAGTGATCCAGGAACAGCTTCTTCTTGACCTCCCGGAACTTGGGCTTGGCTTTGAGGAAGTCCATGAACTTGCGGAACTGGTTGCTCAGATTCTCCTCCACGGAGAAATATGCGGCATCAGCTCCACTCTTCTTGATCTCCACATCAATGCGGCGGATTTCCTCGGACACCACCTCCAGCCGATCCCGCACCTTCTGGAACTGTTCCTTCATGAACTCTGCCTCCTGGCTCTCCACATTGTCCAGGCACAGCTTCACCAAGGGCGCTGCAATGGCAAACACAGGAAAGAGATCTCCTGCGACACTGGCCAGCACCTCTGCCCCTTTCTCAAACACCTCCATCACCGTCTCCACCACGTCCTTCTTGTCTGCCACAAGCTTCTGCAGTTGGTCAGCCATCTTGGGTGCTCTCTTGATTAAACCTGACCCAGTTCAGGGTGGAACAATAACGTGCAAAGGTCTTTCTGTGAAAAAACAAGCACAGACTCAGTGAGGTTTATAATGACCAACATTCTTGTGACGTTTATTTCCTGAACAAAGCAATTGTTCGGTATCCATTGGACGCTGGTCCAAGTTGGTTACTTGTTAATATACAAAAACAAGCATCTCAAACAGTGTTCATCTTGCCAAGGCCTGAGGGCAACGCAGGCCTCTCTGCAAACCCTTACCCCAGACCCCATTTATGGAACTCCTTAAGTCTCTGTATTTATTTAGTGTTTGTAAATGCTGGTGTTGACAACAGTTCTGCCATTGCTGCTAAATAAACTCACAGGAAGACTCAAATAACAATTCCTGCCTGGTTAAACACTAGCTAATGTAGCAGGTGACGCAACATTACAGCCTATAGGAACAGTGCACTCACCCCTGAACCAATGGCAGTGGAGTGACTACAGTAAGGCTCAATTTGTGTAGATCTGAAGCAGGAAATAAAGCTACACAATGTTCTTGCTCTCCTGTCTCATATGTTTTCCTACAGATCCATGGACACATGGAGTTTTGATTCACTAGGATGTTCTGCGGCACAAAGGGTGGATTTCTTCATATTTTCTTTTTTATTCCCAAATATTTATTATTTGTATGTGTTTATTCTTGGTTTGTTTTCAATGTGTTCAAAGTGATTACAGTACAAGGAGGAAAATAGGGTGCAGTTAATGATTTGGACTCTGGACTTGTCAGTGGAATGGTGTGGGTGGAGCACCCACATGCTGGAGACTGAACTAAATAATTCTGGTAAAACACTGTTCACATGAGTGATGAAAATGATGAGACGTGACAGACCAGATTATCTTATACCTGAATTCTTGCTAATTAACAAATATAGGGTTGAAGACAGATTGTTTATAGGAAGTTTATTTCTTTGTGATTAACTGAATAATTGGCAAATTGAGTAGGATTTAAAAAAATGTGACAGTTCATTGTCGCCAAAAAAGCTAAAAAAATATTTCCTTTTTATATATTGTGACGCCATAATAGACAAGGAACAGAAAAAAATACTAATTTAAGAGTGAGTGACTGTGGATAAGAAAACTACAATTCCCAGGATACAACACTACACAAGCAGTTAGCCTACCTGAGAAGTATCACTGCCTATCTAAGCAATTTGTTGAAGCTTACAAAATGGAAGAAACTTGGAAGAGGCAAAGTTTTTGTGAAGGACGAAAAAATCCAAACCGTTGGCAGATGAGCACGAATGCGTCGACTGTGCAAACTGTGATTTAAAAAAATGGGATTGTTTTAGGGGATTTTTGAAGAGGTCTGCAAAATCAGATCAAATTTTTGGAATTCCCTGCCTCAATCAAAGTCATGTTTGCTTAATTTTATTAGTAGGAACCATCTTAACCAGACAACATTTGTTTTGGACACTTGGTTTGAGGAACAGTATTGTTTTCCAAACTAAAACCTCGTGTCACGAAAACAGAAGTTTCTTTCTAGTAGTGTACAGTAAGCTAACTAATTTGACCAGAAGACCACGGAATACACTGACTTTATTTGATTTACAGGGTGAACAGGCCTTTCCTAAAAACATGATGTCGCTATAGATTTTGTTGAAGCGGGACTAGACTTTCGATCTTAAACAACTTCGCATAGACCAACTTCAAGAGATTTTCACACACATTCATGGCGCCGAACGAACATTTTTTGAGAGAAACCAAAAGTTGACAACGAACAGCAAAGCCATTTTCTTCTTTTCCTCCGTTTTGTTTTTCGTGTTGAAACTGCCCATAAATAAACAACCAAATCTGACATTAATCCTACCATGAATAATCGGTTAAAGTGATCACAGTCGGTCGCATACTGAGGTTCAGTTTTTATGGGTACCAGGTGAAAAAAATAACAGTACAGCGTTTACTGCACCTTTAAACTATCGACTACCAGCCGGATAGAAAATATGCCTTAAACTTACTTTTTAGACCGCTGAAGTTACACAGACTCCGATGATTTTTTTCCGGTAGTTTCGTGTTCCGGACAGTTTTGTTTTTTTGTCGTGTGGATATGGAGTTGGAAAAAATGAGGCACACCCTACGATGACAGAGGGAGCTATCAAGCCCAGCCCTAATGCTTTCCTGGTAGTGGTGAGCAGTGAAAGACGTCTGTACGACCCAGTGCTGCTCTGCATCTGTCTGAGGTGGCACAGCAGAAGTGCAGGCGTTGCTTCCTGTATGTGGAGATGTGGGAATGTTCTGGTTTAAGAACAATAAATAAACAGTATTAGACTGAAATGAACATACATACATATGGTCAGTTATTTCAATTATTACAATTCAGTTGCTGGTGTCACTCAAATATAGCAATTAAGATGGGCATTTCAATTAAATTACCATTTATTTTTTAGACTAAGAAAGCAACTAAACAAGACCCACCAGAGGAGAAACTAGGAAAGCATGACATTACAGAAGAGCAAAATGAGTACCCTCCAAAACAGGACAGGAATTACAGTAGTTTCAGAGAACAGCAAGAGAGTGGGAGACAGAGGGAGGTAGGGGAGGCTCCTCTGTAGATGAGTATATATGCAGTATAGAGTTTCCACAGACAAAAAAAGAAGACAACACGGTTAAATTACATTTTTACATGTATGTGTTCCTCTAATCCAGAGTGACTTCAAAAGTGGTTTAGATCACAGCCAATAGTAGTATTCATTTCATCATGACACAACTGGATGTTAAGTGTGATGGTCTTTGCAATGAGACGTAACAGTCAACCAGAAGAGGTGCTCAGAACTCACAATTAGTTTAGCCAGGACAATTTCAACAATAACAATTTAGTTTAAATTCCATCTGTCCAGAGTACAGCCCAATGACTGGCAACTAAAGCTGTGTGACCCCTCACCTTTGACCCACTGTGACCCCTGCCTCAGCTCTGGAACAAATCTGGCCACTGTTGCAGGCCTGTGTTTATCTGAACTGACCTGCAAGATAAACACATGCAGGTCAGGAGGTGGGGATGGCCTTTAGATCAGGGTCAATAAAACAGTAAAAACAGGAAGTAAGATATGCTGGAGTAGGCCTTAAATATAGTGGGGGTAGACCAGACATTACATTACATTACAGGACATTTTTAGATGCTCTTATCCAGAGTGACTGACAAGGCAAAGTGTATAAGAATGGTACAAAAAGTGCAAAGATAACCCTAGAAAGGGGTAAAGTCCCAAGTGCCAAAGGTGATCAAATAGATTAGGACTCCCCTTACCAACTATCTAAAAAGAAAGTAAACAACAGCCTAAGTTAAAAACAAATCACAGTTTAAACAAGAGCAATAAGGGTATTACAAAGAGCAAGAGAGGGGAGGGGAGAGGTGCAGCCTGAAGAAGTGAGTCTTCAGTCTGCGCTTGAAGGTGGCCAGTGACTCTGCTGTTCTGACCTCACGGGAAGGTCATTCCATCACTGGGGGGCCAAGACAGACAGCAGACGTGACCTGGAAGTGCAGGAGCGGAGAGGGGGAGGCATCAGGTGACCAGAGGTGGCAGAGAGGAGGGGTCTGGCAGGGTCTGATGGTCATCCGGAGGTAAGCTGGAGCTGTCCCCTTAACAGCCTGGTATGTGAGCACAAAAGTTTTAAATTTGATGCGAGCAATAGCAGACCTTGGTCCATATGCATATTTGAAATACTTGACATATTTAGATGCTGATATGATCTGAAGACACTCCGGCAGATCCCTGAAAGTTTTCAGCAAAACATTGTTATTAATGAATATGTACAATCATATGAAATGATAATTATATTCTATATATTTGAGAAAACAAGATGTTTGTATTAACATGATCTGCAATATGAAGAATTATGTAGGTGTCGTGTCTAAAAGGTAACAATATGGTATTTGTCCCAAGTCTGTCTGAGACTGGGACATCTATGGTTGCATTGGTTTCAAACCTGCAATAAAGCTGGTACATTTGCTTAAATAGCTATTTTACTTCATTTTTGGCACCAGTGTAATTTGGATCAAGAGTGTCAGCTTGAGTTACAGACTCTATATGTGAAACAGAAAATGTCTACCTCTGCCTGCTATGAAAATACGGATTATTTACCCCTAAATACTCTACTGTTCAGATATTGTATCTTGACAAAATTGTACTGCTGACATAGAAAGGACCGGGATCCTAAGATTTCTTCAAATGATAAATTAATAAATGAATGGCCATACTGCTCTTAAATTGTATGCCATTTCATATGCCACAGCCATATACTTTCTGTATATTTATTTCTTATTTTTCTGTTGTTCACCCAAGTCATCCAAAGTGAAGTAACTAAAATAAAGACAAGTAAGATTTATTTTTAATTACATTTTATGACATTATTTTTTGGGTCACTTAAGCTGTTGAGTGTTGGCAGGGCAGTTATAATGTCATTTGTTGTTCTGCATTCATTATGCTGCTGAAGCACAAAAGCCTCCACATGTCGTTACTGCACACCGCAAATTTGGAATAAATATTTAACTGGTTGCCATGATACAGGGTTTGCTTGAAACAAAATCTCTCCACTTATCTCTTGTCTCAACCTAGTGGCAAAAAAGTGTATTACTTGAGCAGAATTAACTGTCATGTTTGCATATGTTTGGACATGTATGTGTAGTCTTATTCACTTGCTGTACTGAAGACTGCCACATAAATACAGGTTAATTGCCTACAAACATACAAGGTATTTTCGTTTTTACTGACATTAATGTTTGGTCAAAATGAATCATTTCATACCCGTCTTAAGTCAGCCAAATTTTCTCTGATGAATTATAGAGTATAGAGTAGAATTGTACTGTTTGTATGGGCGGTGTTTAAATTTATGAATGACTGGAAACCCTGAAGGGCACACAGCTGAAGCGCCGGTGACCACTGAGCATTCTGCAGTCATACAAATCTGCAGCTGTAGGTTTTTTTGCATGATGATTTTCAAAGACAATGAGGATTCAAATTTTTGAATATCATGAATAAGAGGGTCCAGTTGCTGTTCCATATTAAGTTTGGTCATTTGTTCATTAGTCTTTTCCATGTTGAACATAACACAGTAGTTTTAACTTAAGTCAGGAAATGGCTGATCCAAACTTATTCTACAAGCAGAGATGTGAAGTAATGTGAAATCTATGACTTCAAAAAGTACAGACTGACTGAAACGCTGGTTTCTTCACTCATATTTCCATACTGGCAGAAAGAAAATAAGTGCCAATGAAGACATTTTTCGTGAGGAAAAAAATAACTCAACACCTTTGAAAGCTGAATTTTGGCTAAGGATTTTACCCAATCTTTCATGCACATTCCATTAACATGTAGCACTTAGCAGTGAACCATACTTCTGCATCATTACAAAGGACCCCTGTCTGTGCAGCCAGTCTTAACAAAGCCAATACAAAAACACAACACAACTGCCAATCCAAACAAGACTTTTATGCATTTTCTTCAGATTTATTCAAGATAGAAAAAGACAAACATCAGCCAAACATAAGGCAACTGTATAAAAGAATTTACACACCAAGGCATGACAAAAACAAAGTGGTCAGGAAGGATACATTCAGTCACACTTTAAAGATCAATATTGCATCCGTGCTGCTCTGAACCATACAGGAGCAGAATAGAAATGTAACATAAGTGCTACATATATATTTTATATATGTATATAAATATAAATAAAATGAAAATTGCAACAGTTTGGACCTTTTTTTTTTTTACGTGGAGCAATTCACCCATAACTTCAGTGGCTTTGGTTTAGTTCTTCCCCTTCTATTTAATTCATCAGGCCCTGATCTTTAAAAGGAGGGTGGAGGGATTGGGGATTGAGGGATGTTCCCTCTCTGAAATGCAGAACCCACACACAGTACAGCTGCCCCTTGTCCAGTGTGCTCTTAACTTGACCTAAACCCTGACGAGGCTTTACAGCACACACCGATGTGATGTGTTGAAATAGCACTCTAGATACATTTCCAGCTCCCTGCCACCACAGCCGTCTCTGTATATTGGTCTGCCTTGCATAGGTCAAGTAAAGAGCTGCTGAGCTTCTTAGAATTTCCTGCCTTTTTTAAGAGACTCTTAACTGTTATTTAAAACATGGTTTTTAAGACCAGGTGTATATAGCCTGCATCCATCCCTCCCTCCCTCCCTCCCTTCAGTAGCACAGGCCCATCCTATTCAGATGCCCCGCCCTCCTTGCACTGGCTCAAGACCTCCTCCATCTTTCCCTGGATCTCCACCACCCGCTGTGCCCACTTCTCGCGGACCTCGTCCTCGTCGTCCTCGGTGACAGCAGTGTAGGCCATGAGCGCCATCAGGCCGATGTGGAACAGATGGGCCAGGTGCTGGCAGCGGTGCTCCATCACTGACCGGCTGCCCTGGCAGTGCTCCAGGTATACTTTCAGCAGCGGCCTGCCGAAGAGGGAACCTGTGCCCATCACACCCCGGTAGTACACATCTAGACTCAGGTCGGCCTTGTCCCGCTCGTACACCCTCTCAAAGTCGTCCATGTAGCGGCGGGCACTTTCGGGGTCTTTTTTTACCAGGTCCACCATGGTGCCAAAGGCGGTGTACTGGTGCTTGATGTACTCCTCGTACTTGCCGAACGTCTCGTTGACCTCGTCGATGCGCATCTGCCGCAGGATCTGGCGGTTCTTCTCCGAGATGCTCTCCAGCTTGGTGTGCACCTGGCGGAAGTCGCGGTCCAGCTCGTGGGACTCCTCGCCCGCTCCGACCAGGCCCTTGCGGGCTACCGCCACCAGGGTGGTGACGATGCCGAAGAGTGGGTCGATGGACGAGGCGAAGGAGGAGACCTTCTCCACGCAGGTCAGGACCTTCGCCGCCGTCTTCTTGATCATCTCTGCGTCAGCCATGGCTGCCGCCGTGGATTCCTGTGGCTCAGCTCACTGGGGGAGGAGGAGAAAAGATGGAACTAAATAATGTTTATTATTATTATTATTATTATCATTATTATTCACAATAATAACACAAATAATAACAACAGTAATCCATGGCCTTTGCATGGCACATCTTATCTCAAAGTGCTTCACAATGAAGACAGCATCATAACAGTGATGCACAGAGGATGGAATACAATAATATTAATAGTAATATAACTATAACAATAATAATAACAATAATATATTTCATGTATACGTATTTTTTTGCATAGCATTTATTCAGCACATATGCATATCATTAGTGTAGGTGTACAGACAGCCATATTCAAGCTACAGGCTGGTAGGTGAATTACTAATACTAGTAGAATACCTAATAAGAAGAATACTCTGCAACTTTTAATATTTAATAAAATGTCAGACTTCAGAACTAAAGGTTTGTGAGAGGATTCCCCCAGCACAAATTGAATTATCTTGGGTGGAATATCAGATATTGTTTACAGTACGCATCCTCACCCATGACGATTTATCGGGCACACGCCCTTAGTTGTTGTTATGAACAAAGTACCTCCTGAACGGCTTATAAACTTTATTTACACACATATATTCATCACACATACAAGAAAGGCTACTAATTTTCAATCGCAACACTCTGAAACACACTGGGCGCGAGACTGCAATGCAGGGTATGAAAAACCGGAAAGGAAAAGGGAGTGACTTATGTCCCACCAGGTTTTTTTTTTTTAACCATTAATCTTACTACGGTAACTGAAAATCACTGATGAACACGGGATAAGCCGGGGGTTACCCCTGCAAAAACAATACTTTTATCTATAGCTGGGATTTATTTCTCCCACCTAATTGTTTTATGACGTGACCTCCAAGCACACACTGCACATATGAGGCAGCTGTCGGGGTCGCTATCACAAAATGTCTGCCTTGCGGAGACAAATTTTAACGCAGAAATATGCCCCTGAACTATTTCGCGTAGAGTCATCAGCTTACCTGTTCCCAGAGTTGTCGCTGCTCACTTTCTACTCCTCGAGTGTTACTATTTATTTTGATTTTCAGCTGCCAGCCACCATTTCACATCCCACTAACTCCCCCCGTTGCCTGTCAGACTCCTAGTCCTGCCTCCGTGCCATAAGAAGGCAGCGTGTAGGCCGTGTATTGAGCATGAACGATGCTGATTGGGTAAGAAGAATGAATGATCGTTTTGATTGGCGTTGCCAGTGCTACAGGGTAGATGATGGAACGATTCAGTGAACTAGCAGGAAACGAAGTATGAATGACAGAAGTATCTTTTTGCGCCGAGAGCGTTCCGTGTATGTTTACACTGGTCTAAAGGAAGGTAGTCTCCGTGTAACTGGAACCGATGAACATAAAGTCAGCTGTCATGACTTGAGGAGTAATTACGTTATAGAGGCGAAACACAAGACGATGACTCACATCAGTAGCTAAGGCACTACAAATTGCGGTGTCCACTACGGAGCAGTCAATATACTTTCTGGTTGCACTCTAATCTGAAGGAAGACGCACTGTATCTTTGCAAAAGTATGAAAGCATGTAGAAATTTCCAGTCGTGTTTCATTAGGTCAATTTTAAGTAATATAATTTGCATGGTTACAACAACAATGATTAACTTGATGGCAGTTGATATCTTTAACAAACAAACTAACAAAAAAACTTGGGCAGCCTTACTGCACAACAGAAACAGTACTTTGTCAGGATGAAAGATGAAGCGAGCTTATTTATAATTCATGTAAACATTTTGTACTGTATACTATAAGTTTACTAGTGAAATAATACCGCAATACATTTTAAGCTTGTTGGCATATCATAGTAGCTAATAGGCTTCATAGTAGCAAATACTGGGCTACATATTTCACTGATGTGTGTGACACCCAGAGCCAAAAGCAAGTGACAGGGTCACAGATATACACCAGTATAAAATTTCCTCACCTTCATGCAACAGGTGTCAAATGGATAACCTTCAGACATCATTTGCCACCGCATCACTGATACTCTGTTCCCAGGAGTATTGACTGCCACTTTTCATTTTGGGTCAACTGTCATTGAAATAGCTTCAAATTTTGAAGGGGGGTTTCGTACTAGGATATCGTGCCTTGTATGTTAGATCAGATCAGATTGTGTAATGCTTATTTGCTATCAAACAAAAACAACACATATGCAACAAAACCCCCCTCCATTAGAAAAGGACATGTACTTGTCTATTCAGAAAAAACCTAATCACATACCCCATGAGTAATGAAGTTTTTTACAGCAGCCTTCCCAACATCTCCAGAGCTCAAAAATAGTAATTCACTAAATTGATAGTCCCAATAAACTGAGTAGTGTCTCCAGACCAGTTGACTTTGGTCAGGTAACTGCCTTCGTTTTTCAGTTAAACCCTCAGTAGAATTCTGGGAAATGTAGTATTGGCCTGTTTATACCCAGCCTCTCAAAGAGCTGCATAAAACTTGCTGCTCTCCATTTCCTCATACCATTGGGCCAACACATGCAGCCCATTTGAATTATGGCCTCATGTAACGAATATGTGAATTTAATAAATCAATCACTTTCCCTTATCACTCTTTCAAATTGTTGAAAATCTCCCTTATCTTTTGAGACTTGCAGAAGAGCAACATACTTCAAGCACACTTCAAAGGTGTGTGAGCTATGCCTGGGTCTTTGGGCCTTCAGAAAAATACTCCCCTCTAAAGGAATTTTGATCCCTCACATTTTAAACTCCTCCAAGCTGTAAAGAGGGAGGAAAGCCTCCATCTCCAAATGGTATTTGGGGGAAAATCCACAATCAATCAAGGATGATTTTTAAGCCTGGCTTGTCATAGTGATGAGCCACATACTCTCTCTCTCTGATGTGGTATGACTATATACACAATTCCCATGAAAGGTGGTTGCTAAAAAAAAAAAAAAACAATGGACAGTGATTACTTTTGATAATTCCCACAATAGAGTGGGCACATGAAATGAAAAAAAAAAAAAACTGTTTATGGGTTTATGTTTCCTTAATTCAATACAAGTATTCTAAATAATTAGACAAGACATGCTGTTTTGTATACAATGCCTTTCTTTAAGTCATCATAATACCATATGGGGGATGGGAGGGGAAGAGAGAGAGAGAGACAGAGAGAGAGAGAGAGAGAGAGAGAGGGAGAGAGAGATCATAGATCCAATATCAATCATCAGCCAGCACAAGGACACAGGGAGGGGCTCGTGTGGGGAACCAGTTACATCACTGATATTTACACCATGCTGAATAATCTTTGTCCAATATGCCACTGTAGGTCTCCTGTTTACTTTTATGGAAAACAAACAAATGGCCAGAACGCAAAGTGCTGTCATACTCCACATTTTGAGGCGCACACAAGTCAATAAAACATCTTGTCAAACTTCTCTAAAGGCAGAAAAGGCAAAATGAAGCCCAAGAAAAAAGAAATAATCATCTGTTTTGATGCTAATGTGTGTCATTGGAATGTTCTCAGTTGAGGCTCAGAGTTCAGGTTGGAAACTGTTGTAGATACTGTTGCATAGGCCTTTGGTTTTCACAGCCGGGGCGTGTGTGTGTGTGTGTGTGGAATGAGTGCGCTGAACACTGGGTCTGAAACAGTGGCGTGATCAGCGAATACCACCCCCCCATCCCCTGTCCCCGCCGTGTGCGTGGTGACGTGGTGGCCACCCCCTAGGGGCGTCTGTGGGGATCAGCTAGGTCAACATGGCCTTTTTTCTCTGCCCCCTTCACTCGCTGGCTCACAGGATTCCCCAGCTGACGGCTCCACCCTTTGCGGTCAGGTAACTAAAGCGTTATGCTTTCCCGTGGTCTTGGCACATGGTTGGCAACAACCAGGGGCCAATACCCAGGAAACGGAACGGTTGAGATTCTGATTTTTAAGAGGATTGGTACTTTGTAGTGGGTTTAAATGGTCAGAATGGAAAATGCTGTCTGAGCACCTCTTCATTCCTCGTTACTATTGATGCCAAATAGCTTCATGATTCTAACTTTATTATATAATGCTCATCTTTCTCCTAGTATGTATGAATTGCGCTTGTTTTACATCAAAAAATTGTTAACACCTGAGATGTTACAAACCACAGTTGATGTGGAATATTTAAGTGATATGGAATACATTCCATATGGCATTCTGATGTGCAGAAAAGCCAATGAACTTCAGAATGGGTATTATTTGAAATTAGGCTTCTTAGCAACATAAGAAACACTGACAATCTGAGATTCTGTCAGAATGTTGGTTCACTGAGACCAGACCAAATCAAATCCTCACCATGTCCGGGATCTAGTGTTTAATGAATTTTTGTTTTCTCATGTGAACACCATAAAATAATACACAAATAAAAATGAGACACTTTTTTTCGTCATCGTTAACTCAGCATTTTAGTTGTGCACATTTTGCATCTTGAATAGACTGAAGATAATATACTACAGGCAACCGATATCTGTAATGACAGTGTGAGAATTGCCAATCCTTGTGGTGTATAATTTCAGACGGTTGAAAATAATACCCTTGCAGTAATCTTTGCAGAACCTGAATGTTCGAAACATTCACACTCTCCCCCACATCAGATGTGTTTGCCTGGTACGTCTGTTCTAAAGGTTTTGTGAAAGGGGTTAATGGAAATGTGATAAAATATGCAAAAGTTAGTCACTCATGCAAATATGAGACAGAAGCCCTGAGTAGGGCAGTCAGGAATGCAGACTTAAAAGGATGCGTTTCAGGAATGAATGGCTAATTCAGTAATATTACAGAGAAATAAATCAGTAATTGTAAAATTGTTTTCTTTTGTATGTAATCATTTTGTATTGCTGTTTCAGTTATGGACTTACATTTAGAAAAAATGCTTGAAGTATAAAGCTATAAATCATGACAAAACCTATGTAACAAAAATAGTACATAAAATATTTTGGCTGATGAATAATTCATTACGTTTACTCTTCCTTCATAACTGGGTGTGCAGACTCAGTCACTTCTGGAAACATTAGAGATTCGGATATGGGGACATGCAGGACGGGCAGAACAGCCATGAACACAGCCCAGAGACTCCTGGTGGAGACGGTAATCTTTGTGGGGTAAGATTTCTCCTCAAACAGACGGCCGTGGTGGTTCTGCAGATGGCATGAGCTTTCAGGTCAGCTCAGGTCCTGGGAAGTCTACGCTGTTTAAACAAAGCTTACCTTTTCTTGACACAGTGCACCTGCTTGTTACATCATCACCTGTTTGTGTGCTCTTCTCATCCTAATCCCAACAGTGGTTCCTTTTCTTGTGATTAATAGAAGATTTTGGAGAGTCAGAGTAGGAGAGTCCTTCTCCTTAAACAGAGCTAAGCATTATAAAACATTTAGAAAACAAGGTAGTACTATGATAAAGCTTAGACAACATAACTTTAATAATTTTGTGACATTAGAGTGAATTTAGTGCTGTGCTTTTCCTTAATATGAGGGATAGTTTCAAAAGCAATGATATTTTTCTTACGTTTAGTTCTAATAATTAGTCAGTGAGGAGTTGAGCTGTTTACAGGACAAAAACCATATACAGTGCACTGTAAACAGCTCAACGTCTTACTGACTCCAGTTAAATGTACAGTTCACCTTTGCCAATGATAATATTTAATCAGAAAACACCTCTTACTTTTCTGGAAGGAAATTCTTCCAAATGCACAAATCAGATCAACAGAGGTTTACAACAGAAAACATATCCATTTAAAGAAACCGTTTGATATTGGTTGGTACTCTAATGCATTAATTTTGGGGGCATCCCTCAGGGTCTTGGCTGTGACCTGTGAAGGAGCGGTCCAGAGGCCAGATTACGACGACACCAACACACCCGAGTTCCTCAACCCGACGTGGATGGCGTCCATCCCGGACAGCCGCCCGCTGTCGGAGGTCACCCTTCCTGGCACACACAACACCATGGCCTTCTACGGCGGCTCCCTGACTGAGTGCCAGTCCTGGCCCCTAGACCTGCAGCTGCAAGCGGGCGTGCGCTTCCTGGATATGCGCGTGCGCCACTCCAAGGGCAACCTCACCATCCACCACGGGGTGGTCTACCAGCGGGCCCACTTTGGGGAAGTACTGGAGGGCTTGGTCCGCTTCCTCCAGGACCACCCCACCGAGACGGTGCTGATGAGGCTGAAGGAGGAGTTCAGCGAGACCCACGACATTTACGGGGCGGTGGTCAACTACATCCACCAGCACGCTCACTGGGACCTCCTGTGGCACAGCCGGCTCACCCCCACGGTGGGGCAGGTGAGGGGGAAGCTCATCATCCTGCAGGACTTCTCTGGACCTGACCTGGGCATGCGCTACGGCTCGCTGGACATCGCCGATGACTGGAGGGTAAGAGGCTTTGTGACAGCCATGTGGGAGGAAAGAGGAGGCGAGAAATAGGGAACTGTGAGTGAAAAATAGAAAGTAGAGGCATCTGGGAGGATAAGGGAATCATTTGGGACAACTGGGATTGGATATTGGACTAACCTTGTTTAATGAATTATTTTTCCATCTTTTACAGTCACATGTATTTCCTTACCCATAGATCTTACTGATGACTTTTTTCACACACACAAATCAGTGTAAAAGAAAAGTTATATAAAACAATTTTGAAATCTGCTGGTATTTATTGCTTATGAATGAGGTCAATAAGCCTTTATTTATCCAGAGCCAAGAATGTGCTTTAATTTGACCAATACTGTCTTTCCAGTTGAAGTCACCCTCTCTGTTGTGGTTACCCTTGTTTTTGTCCCTTTCTCCTCCAGGTCCCGACCCTCCTGCACGTGTCCGAGAAGTGGCAGAGCGTCCACAACCACCTGAACGCAGCTGCAGCTGGAAACAAGGCCCGTCTCTACCTCACCTTCGCCAGCGGGGCGGGTATCTTCGCCTACCCCAACGCCGTGGCCCAGCGGATCAACGCCCGCCTGCACAAGTACCTGTCAGACAGGGCAGGGCTCGCTAAGCGCTTCGGCATCATCACCATGGACTTCCCCGCCGCCCCCCTGATCAAAATGATCATCGACTTCAACTGAGGAGTCTTTGGTCTAATATCCCCTTTCCCCAGCTGCAAGAACCATAGATATAGGCGATACTACAAGGCACACCCCTGCCCCTTTAGAGTAGGATGTAAAAAATATCTTTATTCGCTCATTAGCAAAAAATTAGTAGCCAAAAAAAATAACAGCAAACGAGTTTAAAATATAGTACAATTCATTACACAACACTTTCTTCTATACACCCTCTTTCTCAACCATTTCAGTCCTTGGATCAGGTGCCTGTTTGTAAAACAGAGGTAGCAGAAGGGATGATTGAGTTTTATAGTGGTATTTATGTGACTGCATGAACCTGAATGTGTGACTAAGGGCTAGAACGAGGGCTGTGATTGACTACATCATTTCATTTTAGATGCTCTACTAAGACTGGTTGATAACATGAGGTTTTGCCTTTCACAATGGCACAGGTTTTCAAACTGCAATCTCAAATTGTCTAACGTAGTATCCCTATAACCAATCAGACTTCTGAGCATTCACACTTTAAATGTTAAGACCATTGGTTCAAAACTATAATGCAACAAAAGCGATTCCATGCAAATATGTGATTTCTGGACATTCAGGATTTCATTTAAGTTTGCAATTCATAAAAATATTTGAATGTTTTCTGTTTGTAAGAACAACGACACACACACTGTCAATAAAGCGGAACTGTCATGCTGAAATCCCACAACATTAGTCAAAGGCTGTAGCAGATGCTCTCTCCTTTCTGAAAGTAATTTATCATCAGCTTCAAATAAAGCATAATTACTGCATTTACAAGTGTGCTTTGTATTTTCTCTCTTTTCTCTTTTCATCAGTCATTTGGGAATAAGCCTTTATGCTGTTACAAAACGGCAGCTAATTAATGCTAGATGGATGGCTGTCACAACCTAGATAGAACCCAAACGCAACAGATGGAGGAACAGAGTTGTTTTTGGGCAGAATCCAAAAACTATAGTCAAATCAGGTGAAAGTCAAAACCAGGAAGGCTCAGCAAAGGTACAAAATCACAGTCCAAAGGGAAGGTCAAAAACAGGCAACTGGTGGGCAACAGGCAGACACAGAAAAAGGTACAAAATCAAGAGGCAGGAATCAAAAACCAGAAAACAAACCAGGTAATAATCAGGCAGACAGGCAGGAACAGAATGCTTGTAATGTACACAGTGAATAAACAGCTGAGACAAACTCACAACAAACAAACAAACGAATAGGATATAAAAGCACAAGACTTAACAAGCAGACAAGACACAGGTAAACAACAAAGCAGGTGAAATAGATGAGCAATAAATAAGGCCGGTAACAAGGAGGGCGGGGAAACACAAAATAACATGAAAACAAAAGCACATGGACAGGGAACAGAAAAATCAAAACACAGAAACAACTGAACAAAGACGACAGTAAAAACTAAAACAAAAGATTAAACAGCATTACTGTCAATGACAGCATCCACAGTTTGGCAAAACTACAAAAAAAAACATGCCATTCAAGGTAGTAGTTTTGTGAAGTCATTCACTTTGCACAGCTGTGAAAACAGGAATGTTTCCCTCCTCTGTCCTAACTGAAAACTGATTAATACACATGCCCTTGTCAGTTTTCCAGCTCTAGTTAAGACTGGATTTGTTGATATCAAAAAACTCGAAGCTGAGAGCCACATCATCTGTAAAGCAGTTGGAAGAGACTTTTTTCCACAAATCATTAAGCTTTCACAGAGCACACAGTTAGACAGGATCCACTGCACCGATACTAGTGTTACATGATGGGTGCAGGTTAGAGGGTGAGCTAAACTGAAAGGCAGTCTGTCAGAGCATATAGATTTTCAGTGATGTGTCTACTCCAGCTTCCCGGTGGTGGAATGAGGTCTCCACAAAGCCAGGACAGCTGAGTTACTGGCAATGTTCTTCCTCAGGCTGAAAATTCTCTTGCTCAAAACCGCAGCTTAGTTCAACGCACCCTCTTGAACTCTTGAGTATTTTTTATGTGTAGAGTTTTACCCCTGCATATGCAATAAGTAACACTATACCTTCAAATATGTTTACTGTTTAAAGCATTGCATCCTCTACACTGTAACAGCCCTCTGTCACATATTGCAGCAGTAAGCATTATGTTTTAGCTGTTTGAGTGATGACTCCTGCAGTCAGTTTCCTGACTCTCTCTCCTGACACTGGTATGTTATTAGTTTTTTTCCCAACCTTCTTTTCAAGCATGTATGTCAAAGTCAATCTGGATAAGAGTTTGTGCTAAATTACTATATGTATTGTAATGCAACTTGGAACAATTCTGTGTAGTCACTAATATTGGCAGTTGTTACATACAGTGTATGTAGATATGAGCGTTCCTTTGTCATTCATGGTATCTACAGTCACTCCAAGTGTATGTAGATATGATTGTTCCTTTGTGGTTCATGGTATCTGCAGTCACTCTGAGTGTATGTAGATATGATTGTTCCTTTGCTGTTCATGGTATCTGCAGTCACTCTGAGTGTACATAGATACGAGCATTCCTGTGCAGTTGGTAATACCGACAGTCGTCTGGAAAGCTATTGGCCTCAACGGCCACCTCCCAGCGTTTGCCAATCACATGCACAAGACAGCATGGCTGGCCAGCGTGAATCCGGTGAGCCAGCTGCTCCAGGTCCCTCGTCCTTCCCTGAGCCTTGATCAGGCAGCGGAGACCGTCCTTGTCTATACTGACAGGCTTCTGGCTGTAGGACACTACCACCTGAACTGGGTCATCGAAGCTGAAGTGGTTACCCCCGCAGATCCCCTGTTTCTTCCTCCCATACACCAGGTCGCCAAAGCAGGAGCTACCAGAGCGGGCATAAACCCATACTGACCAGGACACCCAGTAATATTTATGGTTCAGGAAATCCAAGATGGCCTTGGTAAGCTCTGCTGGAGTTTTGTCACTCCACTCCTTCAGCCTATTACTGACATCCAGCTCAGCCTGTGAGGCAAAGCTGGACTTGCAGACCTCAACCGCTGCCTTCATCTTCTCCTCAACATCCCTCATCCTCTTACCCCAATCCTTCAGAATATCCTCCTCCTCTCCGGCACCCTTCAATGCCGCGTGACCTACCAGGGTGATGATGCCCAAGCAGAAGAGGTTCTTAAGCCGGGCACAGAAGTCCTCCACGGCCCTGCGGCTCTTCTCCTCATAGTTGAGGGTGATCTCCAGCACTGACTCACCGGAGAAGTTGTCCCCTGTCACGGCTGCATACAGGGTGTGCAGGTTCTTGTCACCCCCGGTCTTTGCAAAATGCTCAAGGAACAGCTTTTCCTTGACCTCCAGGAACTTGGGCTTGGCTTTGAGGAAGTCCATGAACTTGCGGAACTGGTTGCTCAGATTCTCCTCCACTGAGAAATATGCTGCATCAGCCCCACTCTTTCGGATCTCCTGGTTGATGTGTCGGACCTCCTCGGAGACCACATCCAGCCGATCCCGCACCTTCTGGAACTGCTCCTTCATGAACTCCGCCTCCTTGCTCTCCACGTTGTCCAGGGCCAGCTTCACCACGGGCGCTGCGATGGCAAATATAGGTAGCATCTCCCCCACCGTCTCCACCAGGAGCTCCGCCCCTTTCTCCAGTGTCTCCATGAAGGCCTCAACCGACTCTTTCTTGTCAGCCAGCTGCTTCATTAGGTTGCCAGCTGCTGTTGCCTCAGTGACCGCCATGGCAATCTCTATGACCTCACAGAACACAAAAACACAAGGCCCCGCAAGCTCCTGAGATGATGCTATTGAAAGAGAATACATAATATATATACTATGCATGAAGAGCATTCAATGCAGTCATATTCTGTGGGCAAGAAATTCATCTTTGAATTGATTATGATCCTGAATCCTAATTTCTTGGTGTTTTCCATAATGGAAAGCATGGCAAGTAATAAGTGATCATCCATTTCCATTATTTTTTATTGTTTTTTTATTTGTTTTGTAAGGTAGCAAAACCTTTGTCCACTTCCCTCTCAGTAACATTAATCATAACAAGGAAAGGTTCAACAGTACTGAATTATATCAAAGACGTAGGTTATATTAAAACAGCATGCATGTTAATCTCAAAATCAGCTTCATGTCACCTCTGCCCATTTTCAGGTTAACAGCTGCCTCTGTATTTGTATGCAATGCACATTCAGGCTGCTCTGTTCTGTTTGAAGTTCAGACTTAAATTTTAACCCATCCTCTGGTTTTTCACTGCCATCCTGAAAAGCTTGCTGACAACAGACTGGCACCATTGTGAAATGATACCAAAGTAATATTTTACAGATGAATGAACAAAAGGACTGCAGGAGATGGGGACCTACTAAGATTAATTATGTAAGTCTTACAATGAATTCTACTCCCCACTCAAAAACAATTATTTCTTCATGTCATTGATCTGATGACATGCTTCTTCATGGGCTACACTTACAGCGTACATATTTTGAGGTCTCAGTATTTTGGCTCTTTCATTATGTAGACAGACATAAATCATAAAGTGTAAAAACCGATGTCAGGAAATGGATGCAAATGGTTTTGACGTTTAAGGAAACCCTGTGCGCCAAGAGTGGCGCATTCATGATCAACACCGGCACTATGGTTTGAGAACAGCAGCTGAGCTAAGAAGATTAATTGCTGAAGCCTCCAATTCCTCAAATTGCGCAACCTTCTACCACATTTCTCAAGTACACGACTCAAGGTCTTTGTAATGCAAAAGCTTTGCCAAGAAAATCATTAATCAAATGTTAATATGGTAGGTATACATTGAGACGTCTACACTGACCATTTCAGCTTTCATATTTATTTCATGTGAACCTATTTAATTTGTTGATGCAACATGTTCAAATGTTTCATCTAATTTTGGAAAAGGAGAACCCCACTCAAGTGTGACTGAACTTAAAAAGTACAACAGCAAAACTTAGTTTACCTTAAATGTGATATTACCGGTCTCGGTTCTGTTGTGGTGCCCCCTCAGTGCTGTGGAATTAAGCCACTTTTCTAGATGTATTGGTTTTAACTTCCTAAAGACTAGTGATGCAACTTCCTGTGGTGGAAGGGCGCAACCTGTTGAAAGCGGAATCGAAACCGTGCAGGCGGCTTGTGGCAAGATGATCAGCCAACACCGAGGGCTGGACACAAAATATCCTTTAAGTGAAGTTTAATATAAAAGTGGAATTATTTATTCAATAACCAGATAGCAACGATCTTAAAATGTGTTCACATAACACCAATAATAAAAAAAATAACCAAACATGTTATAGCAACAGATAGAATAATATTCAGTACCCATTTTCCCTTTAAAAATTAGTAGGCATTTAGGTAAAAACATCTCCCTAGCATAATGACATAAAAATAAACGATTAAACTACTGCCTTTGAATCCCCATGTACACTATTACACCATAGAAACAGCTGTATTTCTTGTATGACTGTGCCAGAGAGGTTTCCACTTCAAAATGACAACAATTTCTGAATATTCATGAGTGAACCAACTGGCATTTGTAGCTGAAAGTATGAAGGCGCTGAAATCCTTGTTTCTAACACCACATTGAAACAAACTGCACAAACAACAGTGCCATACAGCATTTATTTCACTATGGAAAGGGGGGTCAAAACTACATACAAGTGTCTTCTGTTCAACTAATTTTGGTTGGTCTCTTTCGAAAATAGTGAAATACATTCAGTTTCACAGTAGTTAAACCCTTATTCATTTAACAAAACCATTATTTTGCAAACATCAATGGTCTCTGTATTTGTTCATATAAATAACCAAAGTAACAAAAATGAACAAAACATATCACAAGAAAAAAAAAACTTTAGACATAGTCCTTGTTTTAACAATGAGCAAATGTAGTCTGTGGTTAGAGACCTACACTACTACCCAGGAGGTGTCAGGTTCAAAGGCAGAGTAGACCACAGCCCATGTATTCAGGACTGGCCTGCCTGACCTGAGTTTAACTCAATTAAATATCTATCTGTACATATATAGCATTACATTAAAAATGTAAACACTAACACTATCACTATGGTGCATGTTCAGTTGGGTTCTCTGTCTTCCAGTTCAAATGTAATTAGACTTCTGTGCTTGGGTTCATATTCAGTCATTACCCATTCCGTAGTCTGAGGCATCGCTCTTAACAGCATCATTATTGATGCAGATGGCTATGCTCAATGTATTCAATATTTTATTACTCGGACAAGGCTACAGTAGGAAATCAGTAGTGTTGTGGGGCTCTCAGGCTGGCCATGACAGACATAACTGAAAGAAAGCAGGCCCTTCAACAGGGCACAGGTGTTAGGGTGCCGGTCCGAGGGGGCCTCAGTGTATGTGGATTGTTGGTATGTTTCAGCACTTCAGGTCACGGATTAGCTTTTATTTTCAAGGCCTAAATGAGGCTAATTTAATGGTCAGTAATAAAGTCACCGAGGCCCTCCAGGACGGGAGTTTGATATTTATGTATAGCTGGGGGCCCCACCAGCCACCAAACTGGGGTGCCAGGTTTCACATCCTCTTGCCATTTAAGTTTCATGGGTCTCTGCTTTAAACCTTAGTGCTCAGGTAGCCCTGCTCACTTCCAGCTCTGGAGAATTCTCATAGAGTCCAAAGGGGCCTCCGTGGTAAGCGCCATTAGGTTAATCTGAGGACCAGCTGGAGGGCAGATTTTCTTGCGTGCGCGGTGTCGCCTGGACGCCTCCCTCCATGCCTCCCGCTTAAGCTTCTGGCACTGCTCTGGAAGATCTTTGATGGACTTCTTCCTCATCTGGTACCTTGGGCAACAGTTGGCTGTCATTAGCACACAACTCGTGTCACACTAGAGACCACAAATAGAGGAGGAAAGTCATGCTGAGGCCCTTTTAAATGGAGAAATACCCACTTAATGACTACAGCCACTTAGCTACCACTTAAGAAGAGTAATAACACTACACTTAGCACATGCCCTTATCCAAAGTAACATACAATGTGAGAGAACATACGCACGTCCACAAGGTAAGAGCCAGAATGGCACAGACCTGACTGACGACATTCGCAAACCATAGAATCCAAATGCACTGCTATTGCTACACCATCACGCGACCCAGATACAAGTCATGATAGGTACCATACTGTCATGAGAACCTGACTGTACAAGAAGAAGGCGGAGGCCTTGAGGCAAAATGGGCTAAACCAGAGAAGGTCCACTTCCCAACTGGACCCTTTGTCAAGTGTGAAAATTACCGCTCAAGTGCCAAGCTGTTTCAGTACAAAATGAATGAACTGAGACAGAGCATACGCACTCTCTCCAACTGTCATTTTGAAACATTCCAACATCTCATTAGCGTTGTGAAACAACCATGGCTACCTGCGACGGTCCATCTCCCGGTAGGCCCGGTACTTCTCTGGGTCAGCCCGTATCCTGGCTCTGTACCGCTGGAGCTTCTCTCTGTTTGACATCCTTGCTGCAAGTCAGAGCAATAACAATACTGAACTTCATTTAGACAGCACTTTGCATGTAGTTCTTTATCCCAAATGTATGCAGTTATAATAAAAGTAAATAATCAAATACTACACAATGCTCAATAGAGGTATGAAGGCTTAAAATAAACACAATAAGTAGTGACAACTTTGTCAAGACCAGAAAACCTCAACAGCATTCAAACATACACATATTTTGTCAGAGCCACATCCATTGTTATCCTGTTTAAATTCACCCAAAATGAATAGTGATGTTCTGAACTGAATTTCACAGTAGCCCATGTAAAAAATGAACCTAAGTAACCCTTCCTCCTCTTTTAAACCAGCATAGACATGCACTTACATGTTCGACAAGTCTCAGAGGGAACTGTACTCTCTCCAGGCTGAATCAGCACACCAAAGCTGTGGTTTTTACTCCCAACAGAAGGGGGAGCTCTTTCACTGAGCAATGCTAATGCAGCAGGACCTGCTGGCATCAGGGGAGGTCCACCCTCCCCCCCAACACTTTGATCACAGACCTCCCGCTTTACGCATATGATGTCATAATCAGGGGGTTCCTCCTTCAACTGGAGATATGTGGAGCTAGTGTTGCCCTCGGCAACAGGAGGCAGCCTAGTGTCACTGTTCAGCTTCAAGGGGCTGCTGGTAGCCCTCTCCCCATGTGACTGATGATGTAAACCTTCACCAAAGGGGACCAGAGAGACATTCACCGCTGCTTCCCAGCTCTGATGTTCCACCTGATCAGGCACTTTTTCACAGGGACCTGTAAAGTACACAAATACTGAAGAAATGATGACCGGACCAACTCACAGCCAGAGACAAACTCAATAGAAAGATTTCTGGTTAGATTTTCCAACCATGACCAAGACATGCAAGAGCGGGATGAAACCTAGAGCTTGAGGTTTTTAAGCCATTCTACTCTACACAAGCTCTAGGCCTCGCCTCCCCCTACTGTGGAATGAATGTGAACGTATTGATCTCAGCAATGGAACATGTCCTTAGCTGCTTACACAAGGTTTTAAATTACGCTGATTATATGGTGAGCAAAAGTGTGTCCTGTCGATTTTAGTTTTGATCAATGTATTAATGGGTAGTGAACTGTTGTGCTTGTACCTGTGATGACAACTGACATGACAACTGACATGATCCATGTGATTTGTTTGCTGACCAGACTTTGGTCTCTAAAGTCATGTATCAAACTGTATTCCTGCACTGTCGCTGGAGGGAGGTTAGTGTCAGTAATGGGTTCTTGTTAGCTCTAGTACCCTGCATTGCACTATTGACTGACATTACATTGTTGCTTTGGAGCTACAGTTTGGCTGTCATTGCACACAAGACATACACACTACAAATGTCTACTATCTTAGCTTGCTTCCATTCATTACCTGACACAAGTAACTACACTAGACTTTGAGTCGGACTTTTGAAACGTTTGTCACGTTTGGTTAGATTCACATCCATAACTAGAACACTAACTGGTTAACGTTTTGCACCAAACAAGTTCACTATGCATATTTTCCTCGCCGTCGTGCAAGCCTGGTTTAGCGCACAGACTCTGTTTGCTGTTTTCTTCAGACGAAAGCCCCGAGTCCAGGCTGCAAGTAGCATCCGCCAGGACCAACGTGCTCCACGGACCATTTGAATTGCCTTAGTGATGTCAGTTCCCTCTCCGCAGATTCCATTTGCATTCGTAGCGTTTCGTTCTCTTTATCCTTTTGGGACACCAGCGTCTTATACTGACGAATCTTTTTGTCGTTAATGTTGCACAATACATACATGACCGTTTTAATTGCTGTCTTTATTGCATCTTCTATTGCCCGGGTGTCCTCTTCATTCGACAGGAATGAGTCGATGCAAACTTGATGTCTATTCATTTTTACATCCGTATTAAGTCCTGAATGGTTATCAGCAAAGATGATCTGCTGTTTTGACGTTAGCCCGAGCTACTTTTCTGATTCAGCAAGCTACCTATCCGTTAAACCATTTTTCCGTCTGCACTCATCGAGCTGTGTTCATTATGATAGTGCCGCCAGAATATAATTAGTAGTGAAAGAGAAATAAAACTAAACTTGTGGAACATCAGGGAACCAATAATACAATCAAGGTTTATACCTATTCAATGTGATTTTGTGCCAAAGGTTTTTTTTTTTCATTCTCTTTTTTGGGCTTGCTTATGCTTCCGAGGTCACGGTCGTATTCCCCACAATGTAATGTTATATTTAGATGTAGCGCCCCCGTTAGTGCGACAATGTCATTTCATGTTAATACACAAAAAATGAAATCTGTTATTACTCCTTTCATATTGTTCAGTTGTCAGAAAACACACACTTGAGTAATGCTGTTTGGCTGATCTAATATGAATATTACCATAACTTTTTCATTACTACAACTACTTAATAATAATAACAACAACAACAACAACAATAATTATAATAATAATTATAATAGTAATAAATACTTTCGGATTCCTAGTTTGATTATTCATGTTTATTGAGTCGATTTTTAATCACAGATTGATACATCATTACACTTTATACAACATTTATAGACAATTGTTTTTATTTTTGTGTTTTTTTTTTTTATTTGGAGATTTGTTTCCAACTCGATCGAAAGGCAAATTCAACGATTCAATTCATTTTTAAACATAACATGTTATTCAATCTTACTCTCAATTTGATGTTATGAAAACAGTTTCCTCGATTTCTATTTATTTCCGCTCACATTTCATTCTTTTGTTGGCAGAAATAAACAAATCAACATTTTCATGAAGTTTTAAACTGAGTTGGCTCAGCGTTTGTTTTCAGATAAGCCATTTAGCGCCATAACTTGCGATGAATAGCACATCACACTATATAATAATCGTTGTTAATCATACACAAAAACTGAGGAAATTCGGGTCCATGTGCTTCGAGAAGAACAATTATGTGCAGCTTCAACAGATGCTGTAGTACGCCTTTAAAAGGACACAGACCGTTCGAAATATTTTGGTATTGAACAGACGTGCCATTTTAAGTCAGCACGGCGCGCACACTGCACAATATACAGATTCACAATATACAGTAAGTAAAAAATATTTATATTAATTCTTTTTAACAAGTTTTTCAATTCCTGGTTCTGTTGGATCTCCACGAGTTTCATTATTATCACGTTTGCTTCAGCTGTTATTGTTTATCGGTGTGAAACAAAATCCTAGAAAGTGCAAAAATGATATTGGCAATTGCTGAGGGGGTCTGACAAACGGATTCCTAAACCTTAAATCGGGAGGCTCGCCTTCTCTGATTCCTCGCAGCCATTTTTCGAGGAAGAAGGAAACAAAATTTTGTATGCTTTGGAAAAGCGCTTTGGTCACTGTAGTAGAAAGAAAGAAAGTAGCGAGCAACGTGCTTAGGCTACACCCAGTCATTCCTGTAATATTCTAACATGGGAGCCTACGTTACCAAATCACAAATCACTGTCAGTGGTGTGGTTTCGCATCGTTAATGGCCCCATCAAAGTCGTCGACTTGACCGCATTACATTTACGAGGCTTTCAATTCTTGCACTGTCTTCACACTGCGCGTATTTAACTGAAGGTTTTGAGGTGATGAGCCTCTCTCGAAGGCACGTGTATGGTTCCCACC
Source organism: Albula goreensis (assembly GCA_022829145.1). Lineage (NCBI taxonomy): Eukaryota > Metazoa > Chordata > Actinopteri > Albuliformes > Albulidae > Albula > Albula goreensis. Next base: position 8,723,766 of record CM040743.1, on the reverse strand, counting down.
CAGGACTCAAACACAACGGTCTCAGTCAAGTCCTGTTCTTTGGTCAACTCATACTGAAGACAGTTTTTTTTTCTGATCAACAAGTAAGTGGAATATTTAATTTTTTTTAGGACTATGGACATAGTTCCCTTGTTAAATAGCTTTGGTGAACGATGATGAGGATATGTATTGAGGTTTGGCAATACAAATTTTATTTCAGTAATTCAGGGAACAAATCAAATAGGTATTGCTTTTGTGAGTACCGTGGCGAAATATATTTCTTGTTGTCATTATGTTGTAGCTATGAAGCTATAATAACTTATTAATTGCAACTGTTAGTGTATGATCGAGGCTGGCATCCATTCATTTCTGGGATCTGTTCATCATAATACCAATAATGATTTACCATCCCGTAAAGAAAAAAAGTGGAAGGATACAAAGAAAAATATGAAATAGTGACCCGAAGGAGGTTTTTACTCGGTCATTTGGCCCACTAGATCGAGGCACTGTAGCAACAGTATCCATGCGGGGGAGCACGATGGCGGGGGAAATTTCTCAAAACGTTTCCGTGACTCACTGGTTCTTATCAGTAACGCCACACTGATTGTTGCACAGAGGAAAAGTCACATCATGGCAGCTTCATTTATCCATTAGGAGTGTTAATAATAATGTTAATAATAATAATAATAAAGGGATTGTATTTATATAACTTTAAGTGTTCTGCAGTAAAGGGGGCATTTATACCATTGAATTGTAAAGGGGGTGGGTGGTGAATGTCTGTGTTGAGAAGGATGATGGGAAAGAATACTTTGCTCTAGTGCCATGTTGAATGTTTCTTTGCAACATAATATTTATCAATTATTTAATGAAGTTGATGACGATTAATTCCCTCAGCAGTAATCTTATGAACTTGTCCTGTGAGCCATTGACTACTACAGCAGTCAAATCCACTGAACTGCAGCCTACTGTCAAATGTGTTAGATTTGATTTAGATATTCTGTTGGTATGAAAGCAGGTCTGGATGTGAGGGCATGTCTGTCTCCAATAAGTCTGGTGCATATGGGACTTGAGAACTGTGTGAAGCTAATTAACGAAGCCTCTTCTTCCCACAGCTGCAGTTTGTTAGCCGCTTTATGTATCTGATGGGGAGTGCTTTTGTCATGTTAAGTTCCCACAGAGGTATGTGGTAGGGGGGGAAAGCACGTGCATCCAGGGTTAAAATGTCCAGCCATGCTGCGGCCGCCATCTCCGCCATGATCACCAGCCAGGTGTACCCACAGCTGCGGATGCCCCCGCCAGCACGCACCGTAACCCGGCAACAGAGAGAGCAGCGAGAGGCAGAGGCTGTTGTGATTTTCTCTAAAGGGACCAACCAGGCAATCGGGGTGAGAGATCTTAACACCTTACTCCATCCAGGACATGCTCATGGATGGAAGAAGACATGATGGGCATGTGTGTGTGTATGCATGTGTGTTTGTGCCCACACATGCGTGTGTGTATGTGTGTGTGTCTCCTTTTACACTTCTGTAAAATTGCTGCAAATGCAATCTTTAAAAGAAGGATCATGTTTTGGAGCCCTGACCATACAAGTGCCAGCAGCCCAGCCGGACAGTGGGCAGTGGCCGGTGAGCAGAGGGCAGTGGGTAGAGGGCAGTGGGCAGTGGCCGGTGAGCAAGGGCAGTGGGTAGAGGGCAGTGGGCAGTGGCCAGAGGGTAATTGACTGGAAGCTTGTGGTCATTGAGCAGCCATGCATGTTGTGCATCATCTGATTCCCAAGTCCTCTGATTGGATGTGCCATTTTAAGTCAGCACGGCACACACACTCCAAAATATACAGATTCAAAATATACAGTAAGTAGCATATTTTTTATAATAAGTGATGACAATTGCTAAATATAGACAATAGATGCGCTTCCTCAAAATGCCTACTGGTGGTCTGCAAGAAAGAATGACTTTTTCCTAACTAAACTAAAAAAGGTGCAAATTACATCTCTGTGCCTTTCATCTGTTTTTTCCCCGGAAACCCTTCCGTTGTGTCTTCCTGACTGTGGCACTGTGTTTGCTTTAGATTTTCTGTCTGTGTCTGTGCAGGTGTTTCAGATAATGCTGGGAATGGGATTTCTTCTGACTGTGTGCGTTGCACAAATGGACAATCTTGGCCTCGCCAGTGTTCTGATGTCATTTACAGCTAGTCTTGTGGTGAGTAGGAAGTGGAAAGGAAGGAGTCCTTCAGCAAAAAAATTCTGTGTACAATTTTCTTTTTTTGATTGGCTCAACACGGCAGTACGAAGCCCTTTTTGTGTTACGTTGCTGTGTTTCTTTTAATTACATGCACCCACATACTTGGTTGTTGTAACAAACAACAATAAAATCACATTTAATCAGGTAACTGTTACTATTAAATGTTATTAATAAGTGTTCCAGTTTAGACATTACTTTGAGTTTTTATTAACAGAAAACTCTTTTGAGGACTGTAACATACAGTATCTGTTTAAGAGAGACATGTAGTTTTCCTCGTTGAGAAACAACAATAAAGCCAGTGTTTGGGTCATTTTGTGTGGGCGTGTGGTTCTTCTGTAATGGAGAAACAATAAAATTAAAATTTAAAAAAAAAAGAAAAAAAGACATTATCAAAAACAAAGTAAACACATCTTTTACAATCATAAATATAGTTTAAATATGATGAGTGATTACATGTATCAGTTACCTGATAAGGTAAAACATTTGCAATCAAAATAAAGGTCTGTTTTTAAAAAAAAAAAAAACTTGTGTTTTTCAGTACATCACCAATGGAATTATATCTTGTTCCAGATCAAGGTGTAGGACGAGAGGGAAACGCCATCTTGTGGTGAGGTTGAGGACATTCTGCACCAAATCCTTATTGTTTGTGCCTCACACTTACCCCAGACTGATACATTAGACTGTTGGGTATTTCCAGTCACACATATAATGTTCAGATTGTGAATGGATGCCAGATGGAATTGTGAAAGTTTGTATTTAGAGGGAAGATACTTTGCTCCTGTGATATGATGAATGTGTTTTTTTATTAACAATTATTAAAAACCTCGATGAAGTGGAAAAAATATGATAACCCCATGCAAAATATGAAGGTACTAACATTAACATTTCTGACCCTTTTTAGTGAATGAAGTATATAGCCATATTTGAACCTGATTTTCATCACTGATAGACCATGACATTTTCAGCCCTGAAATAGTGGTTCATCTTGTTATAAGAACTCATCTCTCTAAAGTGGACTGAGACCCCTTTACGCCCCTTCATTCGGTCTGTTTACTTTCGCTGTAGGTCAGAGTGACTATAACCGCAAACATTGTGGGTGCACTGACAGCCCTCATCAGCATCGTCATCTACTCCATGAGTCTGGACCCGTCCTGCTTCAACGGCTCCTTCTGCTCATACGTAAGGATCCTGACACCATCGGATTCAGGTTAAATAGTCAGGCATCGGGTGGCATTTTGGTGGGTTAGTTGTAGAGCTATTGCCAAACGTACAGAAGATGGATAAACGAGGTTGTATGTGGGTTTGAGATGCGCTCACATTGCAGCTCTGCATTGTGATGATTGCGAATGAAGGATGATTGTAAATGTGATTTTTTAAAGGATTCAGTGTAAATTCAATGCAACAAGCATTAGACACCAGTGGAGCAGCTGTCCCCATTATTCAAGAAGAGTGTGTGTGAGTGCCAGCGCACACTTTTGTGTTGTCCCAACACTGAATAACGGTAAATCGACATCCCCAATTAAGTTACTGCAATGGATTGTGCTGACACTTAATTATATGTGACAATCATTAAGAACTATGATAAAAAGGGTGGTAATGTAGGGTTGGTGAATAGTTTTTGATCACTCTTGATAGAAGCACTTTTTTTTGTTTCTCATGCAATGCCGTGGTAAGGAACAAAGCCCTCATTGTCTTGATACTGAGCTGTAATGCGGTGAGAATATTCAGCATTTCTCCCTGAGGTCTTTGTATTCTCCTGCACAGGCAAAGACCTCCTCTGTGCCCTTGCTGATACTCTTGTTCCTGTCCTTCATGGAGTTGGTCTTTGCCCTCCTGACCACCCTTTATGGCTGGAAAAACCTGGACCATATCGATGACTTGGTGAGGGCAAACAATTTACGCATGAATGTAACAGTATCCATAGCAATGGACAAAAGTGAACATAGTCTGGTAGATTATGGTTATTATATTGTTATTGTCAAATGTATTGTTCTCCATGTATTTATTTGGTAGACTCTATTATCCATAGTGACCACAGAGTTTGTATATTGGAATGGAGATGTTTCCCACTTAACGTCATACAAAGGAGAAGTCCTCCTGGGAAAAAGCATAGTTGCATTATCTTTAGAAGTGATTATAATCTAGAAGTGAAACCCTGTCTTTCGCAGTATGCAGTTGAATGCTGATTTTGCTTGATCAAACGAATATTTAAAAAAACTCAATGGTTTTAGACTGCAGCTCCCACCACTTGAACATGTGACAGTCACAGCAGAAAATATCTTCTTTTGTTATTATTTATTCATCTGTAAATGTGTGCTGTTGGCAGCAGCCCTATCTGAACGTACAGTTAAATAAAGATGGAGGATTGTCTTTGGCACCCTTCATTTTGCCAGCCTTGCTATGCACTGGTTTAAGCAGGACCCTGTGGTCTTCAGCCGTGAAGGATGGAGGGATGGAGGACGGCACAGCGGTGATGGGAAACTCCTCGGGGTCTCCTCCTCCGCTGCCAGTCTTGAGGCAAGCCTCTAAAGTTACTTCTTTCATCTAGGAAAATGAATGTAGAAATAGCAGATGTAATACTCGACAGTTTAGACTGTAAAGCACGTTGCTGTTATTTAACAGTTTTACAGTAGAAAGTGGGGAGAGCACTGCATATTATGAGAGTGGGTAACAAAATAGCTGGTGGAAGAAGGTGAAAATTACAGATGGAGGAGAAATAAAATAGAATCAGGATGTTGTGAGGAATGGAAAATGAGAACATAGAGCTGAAAGTATGAGTTAGGAAATTTGGGGTAATTGGTATTTACTACAGCAGTACGGTACTACATTTCTACCCACCTGCATTTGCTTGATGACTTTGAACCACTGCTGGCTTTTAAATGAAATAAGTAAACCATCTGCTTTTCACAGATACCTGAAAGCCAACAGCCATGACATCTCTGCCTCTTGGCAGTTTAGGCCAAAAAATAAAAGTACCCAGAATCCACTCTGTCTGTCATTCGCTCCCTCACTCTCCGGCCTGTCCACTGCCACGAAATCCAGGAGGCCACTCAGCCACAGTGACCTTCAGACCAGTTCAGGACAACAAATGGCAGCAGAAGCTTTTTTATAAGCATGGTGTTCACCCAAGGGAACATTTTCCGTCCCCTTCGCCTCAATATTTACTGCACTGTAATTTTGGATGTTCAGAGCGTTTGCGGTAGAGACTGTAGCAATTTCAAATTCTGATGCACAGGATAGAGTTTACTCTTACCTGGTGCCCTGCCTTTAGGAACAATCTCTGAATACAACGTGGCCCGTCGCCATGGTGTTAAGTTTTAAAGAAAGGTGGCCTCACCTTAGCCTCTCAGGCTTACCCTTCTTTCAGGGGACATAAAAGGAAATCACCTCACCCTTTTGATCTTCAGCAAATGAGGGTTCCACCTTTGGCGGGGGGTTGTTTAAGTCACCGAAAGCTTCACCACTGTGCCTCTCAGCCAATGGTCCTTCACAACAGGGCATGTCAGTGGCCAGTGAAAAGAGTGGTGAGGAGATAAAAAAAAAAAATTAATGCCACACAACCTGGTGAAAGCCGTTCTGTTTCCTGGACCGTCTTTTAACCTGTGGTACTGTGGTAGTCTGGATCTCAGCCTACCAGCCTACCTCATGTTGTTGTTCTTTACCTGCTTTTGAGCTAAGCTTGTTTGTTCTGATGTAATCCTGTAATTGTACTGGTATCGACATTCTCTTCCCCCAAAACCCTTGACCGAATTCAGAGCTGATCCAAAATTGAATGCACTGTCTGTATACACAAAGAATGTTTTTTGCACTTTATTAGCATTTTTCTATACCTGTTTGGCACTATTTTGAGTATATTTCTGATAGTAGTAATTTCAAAGCAAAGATTATTTTTCTATATCATTTGCCACTAGTGTGTCTGTGAACTTTGAAACAACCTGTATGCTTGTGTTAGCGTTCCAAAAACAGAGACAGTAAGACACACTGTTTCCAATATTTCAATGTAATTTCATATTTTGTATTAATCTTCCACACTTACAGCAGAATTTCTACATGCCCTGTCAAAAAAGGGTGTGTTCCTATTCAACACTTGGCTTGCAGATTGTTAGCTTCTATTATAGACTTTAGCTAATTTTTTAGAAGGTTTTTATTCACATAAGATACATATTTCTCTATATATCCCTATATATGTATTATGCTAAAATGTGTTTAACTGAAATAAGAATTCACATTTGTATTGTTTTCCTGAAAAGTATTTATTTGAAGAACTGCAATTTTTCCTAAAATATTATTTTTGTAATGTTGTAGTTTTTAAGAGGTACTGTTCCTGCTTATTTCATGTATTTAGCAACCTGTCTTTATGTTGACATAGTATACATTTTATCACAGTATGGTTACTGTTACAAATATGGTTATCATCTGTGTTTGTGGGTGCTTGTTATTTCCTCACATTTCAGTATTGTAAACACAGGTAATTTTACTATGTATACATACATTTTGTAATATGTATGTTCCCTAATCACATTGCCATTATGTTATTGTGTATGTGTTATTTAATCTGAATATAATTAAACATGTATAAGAAAACAATTATGTATTGTTTTATTTCTTTTTTTCTGTTCATCTACAGATATGTTTGCCTAGGAATGTACACGTAAAAACTGCTTAAAAAAAAACAACTTATAAAGGCCTGTCTTTTGTCATCGTAATGTACCACAGTAAGGAGCAGCCATGTAAAATTTGAGTTAAAAACCTGGAAACTGAAAAGAGGGCACTGTTCACCTCACAGACATGGTTATTGAAACTTCTGTTGTTATTGAAACCCTCTGTTTATTTGTTGGTCCATCTGCCACTCTCACAGTCTTGAAAATGCACATCTTTCGAGCTCTTAGTTCTTCCTCTGAAGGACCAGAGAAGCTGCATGGTTGTTCCCTTAAAGTCTTTTTTTGTACCAGTTGTATGTTGCAATGTTGAATACACAAATAAAGATGCTGCTGTCACCTTGGTGACCTCAATTACCTATACAGCAGCTGGTTCACCTGTGGATTGGACCATAGAAAAAAATTATACATAGACATAAGAACCATTTTCATCTGTCATTGAGCTTTTAACTGTATTTACATATGTGGCTGAAATGACAGATAACACAAACATTTAGACTAATTTCATAATGAAGCACAGATCTAGTGAGAAATCAGACAGAAATAGACCCTTCCCTACTCACAATCCAAACCAAAATCTGACCTGAGCAAATGTAAACCGTCACTCTAACATCCCACCACAAGGGGACAGTATAGGGTTTTTAAAAGTGAGACTAAGAGGAGCGCAGCATGCCACAAGGATCCAGATTATTAACAATCACCATCCATCAGAGGGTGCTAGTTCCCTTGTATTGTGTTTTGAGTGAAGTTACATGCTTGGCATCCACAGGAGTCATGGAGAGGTCAGGTATGTCCCAAGTGAGGGAAGCATCAGCAGAGGTGTGTAACCTTGACTCTCTGATTCATAATGCTTTACATTTTTCATAAATTTACCTTTTCTATGTACTAAATTGGGGCTACAGCATGGGAGCTGAATGTGGCTCGCTGTAGACACACTCTTAGCCTTTTGATCATATTGAAGACAAATCATTGTTCAGATACATCATAATCGGCACTATATCCAGCTGACTGCATTGGCCGTGGAGAGGAAAACGTTTTTGATTGGTTCAAACAAGTCATTGATTGACAGCGGAGGGTAGCTCCACCCTAATGGGCTTCATAAAGCATAATTTCAGCCATAACTACCTGTCACAAGTAACAAAATAAGCAAAGATGATCCAAATATTTAATAAGGCCTCTATTACACTTACACATGTGCAACATATCTTTCTCACCTGTTGTTTTATAAATATGTTATATGGTAAATGTTTGGCCCATATGCCCCACAGAATGTTAGCCCAGTGAGGGAAGTCTGTCATAAATTAAGGCAATGTTTCCCAGCAGGGAAGAACATATGATACTGGAATTTCAGAAGTTGTAACTCAAAACACCACTCATGCCAGGACTACCACTTAACTGCCTGACTGCTGTAAGATTACTGAATGGGATGCTGTGTGTGCTGGTTCCACAGACTGAAATGCATGCTGTGATTGCATCGTGTGTTTGACTGAAACGAATGATGTATCCTGTGGTTGTGGCTATGAAAAACAATGAGATACAGGCTGTGATTCAGGTGTGTTAGACTGAATTGCATGCTGTGGTTTGGGTCTGTTTGACTAAAATGAATCCTGTGGTTTTGGCGTGTTATACTGAAATGCATGCAGTGGAAATGTTTGGAAGCAGGGACTAGGAGGAAACCTTTCTGGTCTGTCTCTCTATCACTGAAGAAATGGGACTCTGGGAAATGACCCGGTTACTGAAGTGAAAGGGTGGCACTGGTGTTGTTCTGGTGTCTGTTTGAATGCGAGCATGCATGTTTTTGTGTGTGTGTGTGGGTTTATGTGCGCATGTCTGTGTGTGTGTGTTTATGTGGGTGGGGGGGATGGGATTGGGGAGTTTCAGGGGTAGTAGGATCAGAGGAGGTTCAGAAGTAAAGTGTTGAAGCATAAAATCTTCCGCTTCTCTCTGCTTCTCTTTCTCCCCCTCTTTCCACTGGACCCGACCCATAGCAGCTGCAATTTGTGCGATTTCACAGATCACTGGGCCCCTACAGCCCTGACAGCCTGCTCCGAACGGGGGACTGAGGGAGAGGGAGAGGTGGGAGAGGGGGAGAGGCCAGAGAGAGAGAGAGAGAGAGAGGACAGCAAGGCGTGAATGGCTGCAAGAGTGATGACGGGAAAAATCATCTCCAGAGGAGAGAGGGAGAATTGTGGAGGGATGAGGGGCATGGGTGACGGAAGGAGAGAGATGTGAGAATGGACAGAGTGGAGCAGGGAACGGAGGAGTGAGGAGAAGGAGGAGGAGGATACATGTGTGGTTAGGTGGGGGAAGAGAATGTGAGAAGAGAAATGGAGAAGACAGGGGGCAGTGTGAGTGACTTTAAAGTGAGGCAGACGAGTCAGACTGGAGAGAGAGAAACGCCCTTTCATTTCGTAAATGAATGGCATGAGGGCCCCTCAGGGCCCATGTTTAGGTGAGGCCATTGGTTTTAGTGCATGTGTTTGGCATATATTATATGTTCATTTAGCAAAGGGCAATACTCAGGGCAATGTAACTATTACATTATGAAAACAATTTGCGTGTACTGGAGGAAACTACCTTCAGTCCAGCAGCTAGCTCAATGCCAGCTGCTATGGGGAACAGGTCCTTTACTTCTATTACAAGCACAGTTAACAAATGCCCAAAAACCAAAAGGTGATTTTCCACACTTTAAAACTTTACAACCCACACAAAAACCCATTTATACCAACTGGGACAACGGAAGGGAAAAGACACCCAGAATGAGGAGAAAAACAGTACAGTCCCCACATACAACACACAACCCGGGTCCTGAGGTCCAGCGCACAGTATAGCACAGACTGCATGATTATCAGGTTTGTGGAAAAGCACCTTAGGCAGGCCTGCTCCTAGTGAATGACTCACTGCCAACAGCTGATACAGTCCTGGAGGCAACGCACTGAGATAAAAGGGTTTTGCGGCACGGTCCTTTTTTTTTTTTTAAATCCGCAATATCAGACAACCAAAGAATAATGGAGCATTAAGACAAGAATGTGCAAGCGGCAAATAAAAACACTGCATGGTTGAAAACCTTCAGTTAGGGTTTTTTTGTGTGTGGTAAATACATCTGTAGGTCTATTTTAGAACGGGGACTCGGGGAGGTAACAGAGAGCGGGGGCTTGGCACGGGGCATGAAGGACCCTGTGCTTGTGCCTGACATAAACCCTTCAGAAACAGATACCCCGGAAACGCAAACGCACACGCATCCATCATCAGTGCTCTTTTGGGTGTCCCCCCTTTCAAAACCGTGCTGGCGGAGGAGTGCCGTTTATCAGACGGGGGTCGTCTGGAAATTGCTTTTGAAGACCCGCGTGTCCGTGGCCCGAGCGAGGCTGACGGAAGCGACCCCCCCCCCCACCCCCCCCACCCCACACTCCCCACCCTCCCCTCGACGACCTTCCGGGCCACAACCTCCCGTAAGACCGATAAGGGGAGACACACCACATATCTGTGGCTGTAGCGGAGCGCTCTGCGCGCTGCTTAGAATCCACAGCAGCGTGACTCACTGTGCAAACACGAGCCCCCTGACCGCACATGTGGAGGTCTCACATTTTACACTGAAAGATATATAAACAAGCCTTGGAATTCTTTCACGTGGAAACCAGAATTTGGGGGGAACGCCACTGCAGGTGAAGAGGGCAGGTACCGTTGATATATTGTGTTCTGGCTTGCATTAGCAAAAAACGAATATTGCACCACTTTGCCCAGAAACCAACTAGACTTCTGTACCCAGCCCCGTTTTTGTCGTTCGCTGAGTTCTCCAAAGCGACTGTTGTCATTTCCGAACTTTGTGCAGGCTGTTTGGCTGCAGAATCGGCAGCAGAAGTGGAGGCTCATTGTTTTTAGGCAGCTGGGCCAGAACGCTTCTTCTGCGTTTGTGCTGCACCTGGGCCTGTATTTAGGGGTCAGCTGGCGGGCAGGAGGCGCTGCTAATCCCCCTGCTCTGGATTGTGCAGGATTTCGGACAGGTCCTGTCACTCCCTTCGGACTCAACTCATCCGCTCTGGACCTCCCACCACAACATTTTCACCAGGATGATTTAGTGCTTTAAAAAAAAAACGTGTTAATGTTCAGGCAGTATTGTCACTGTATGAGGCTGTTTCAGTATATATATTTATAGTGCATATGTGTCCGGGATCAGTCCAGGAGGGCTAGTGTGCTTTCTGGATTTTGGTGTGTTTAATTTATGTCAATGATTGGCTAAAGACTCCACATTCTTTGTTTGTTAGGCCTGAATTGGCTTGTGATTGCAAAAGAACCACAAAAACCAGCATAAACAGCAGCCCTCCAGTCCTATGTCATTGGTTGAGGAACTGGTTTTCTATTTGACAATGCCTTCTACGAATCCCCTCTACTCTAATTTATTTTTTTTATTGTTGGTTGCTGAAGATGGAGACAGTGGCATGTCACAGTACTGTTTGAGCAATGATTTAGTGAAGAATTTAGTTTTCCTCTCAAAAATATGGCAAAGGTGGTGAACCATGGACTGTAACTTGGTAAAGACAAGCAATATAGTTCTGACAGGCAGTTTATCAGAAAGGAACATATTTTTAAAAACAGTCATAAACAAATTAAAATATGATACTTCTTTTGTCTTCCCCTCTGTGAGAATTACCATTCAAGGGCTACAGGTCAAGTGAGACTGAGGCCCCAAACTAGCCAATTGGAAAGCAGATTGTTCAGAGGTCACAGCTGTGTTGCCCAGTTGGCCGAATGGGCAGACACAAACCAAATTAACCTCCGCTGAACCTTCTTTCATCCAGATGTGTACAAAATATTTCTGCATTTGTTCATATTTTCACACGCTCAAGTTAAATTGTCCATTTTGTGTAATAAACACAAAAGAATGATGGGCTTAGACATTCCTGAGGGCAAAACAACCAATGAAGGGGGATTTTACCCTGATCACATGTGTGTTGCTCTGCATGGGAGCGCCCTCGCAGACAAGTAATTAACAATAGGTTCTTTAAAAGGAGCATTCCACTGTCATTGAATTAATCATGGGGTTTCACTCTCCATTTGATGACGTGCATAGAGAGCAGGGGAAGATTGTTTATAGTTAATGCCAGGGGCCAAATGGTTTATACAATCACATATGATATGATACAAACGATAGCAGTTGTTTGGCCTGAGAACTTTGTGCCTTGTTTATGCCAGACAGCCGTGTCAGGTACGCTTAACATTGGTCGTTAACTTGTATTACTGTTTGAATAAGCACAGCGATTGCACTTATGTAGCACCCTTTGCATTTTCAGAGCCTTACAGGCAGGGGGTGGGGGAGGGGAGCTCGACTCCACCACCACTAAGTATCATGTATCTGGATGATACATGGCCGCCATTTTGTGGCACAACACTCGCCACTTATCATCTGAGATGGAGAGGGAGCTCTCTGAGGTTTGATTATAGGTTCAATTCCTTAGTTGAGGTTTGGTCTACATACCTGAGAAATTTGCTGTACCTGAGGAACTTCTGTAAATATTTATTGTAATCATGTATATACAATAAATAAGTATAAATATAAGGAGTATTTCCACCTAAATGGGAATGCCTACACACCTATGTCTGTCCTATTATTCTTAATACAACTAATGTATATGGGCTTACACTTATGAGTTACTACATGTTATAGTATACTCACCTCCTCAGTTACCTCTACACCACTGTTCAATATGCAGTCTCTATCTTGCTGCTTTGCAACACTATAGCTGCTACAGTGTATTGACATTTTGAAGAAAGTAATATACACAATCAAGCCCATCTATAACCATTATGATCTCTCCCCATGCAACTGACCATTACTTTACTCTAGCTATACTTATCTGTATTTCAGCAATAATATTTTATTTAATGCACTTACTCATATTCCAGAATATAACACCATGTATCTCATTTTTTATATGTTGTTAACTTATACAGCCGGGTTTTTTTTATTGAAGCAATATAGATTAAGTACTTTTACTCAAGGATGTAATGGCAGGGTCCCATCTGAGATTTGAACTTGCAACCCCTGCGTTACACCCTCGCACATTTCACCACAACAACACGCATATCCTGAAGGGCACGGACAGTGTTGTGATGCTGGAATCAACACACAAAATGGATGCTTTACAATTTTAATGTTGGTACGTGTGATCCCAACCGCCCGTCTTTATAATTTTTTTTATTATTTAATTCAGTCCGTGACTTTGACCTTGTCTTTGCAGCAGTGAGCATGAGCCATGATTTATCAGCAGTATAAACCCGTCAGCTTCATCGATATGATCTTCAGACAGAGGTCACTTTTTGGGTCAAAGATGGCAGCTAATAAATTGGAGGGAGAAGATGGGAGTGGAGCGAGAGAGGCATGAGGGAGAGTAGCAACAGAGAGAGTTTGCAGTTTGGTACAGACAGAGAAAAGGTCGCATGCAATGGGAGGCAGCCACAAGCATCCATTTCATGATGGACGCTTTACACTAAAGGTCTGATGAGAGACAGCCCAGTGTCTTTTATTGGGGTTACATCAGAATTCTTAACAGAGAGCATCTATAGAACATGATTCAATAGGAACACATAAACACGGGGGAAGGTTTTTTGTTGGACATTCCCAGATTTACCCAGAGCGCTGTTCACTTGGTTCATCATATTCAAGCAGAATTGTTTCCTCCATATTAATTTTGTACCACATATTGACTTTGCACCTAACTAAACCATAATTCTGTCCTAAACTTTTAATTTTTTGTTGTTGTTGAAAATATTATCTGTTTCTGTGTGTAGAAGTTGCAATTGCAGAACTCATTAAAACTGGGTGTGTGGGAAGAAATGAATGCTTGCATTTTAACAGAGACTCAAAGTTAAGTGCAAATATTGACTAAATGTATGCCAGTGTTTGCTTCATCCAGCGAAACACTTATCCTCGAGTTAATATTCAAATGCAAATTGACTTTGTCTGGAAAATGTTTTAAAAGTTAATTTCGTACTGCCTATACATGCTGGCCTTTGTTTTAAATGAGAACTTTGGGGTCATGCTTCAGATAATGTCATCTGGTGCCCTGAGAATCAAACATTGGTCTAACTTTGTTCTGGCACAAAGGAAGGCTGATTAGTAAGAGGTGGGAGGGACTTGGGCCTATGAAGATAAATGACAGCAGTGTCAGGGGTAGTGTGGAGATCAGTTACTCAGGCTGTGACAGGCGCCAGGATCGCAGCGGGTCGGAGTCATTAAGAGGCGGAGCAGATCTTACAATCAAGATTCACTTTGATTCCACTCGGCATTAACGATACAATCTGGTTCAATTCTTAAAATACATGTAAGATAAACTCTGATTCTGTCTTACAATGACCCAAAGGTGGTTGGTGCAGAGCTCATGATGCTAACAACTACATTGTGACTACTGACCTCTGTGCTGCAATCAAATTTCTGTTATCCTTGTGCTGTTTAGGTTTTCTTCATGGGCACCATCAGGAAGTGAGCTGCTGATTAAACTCTTATTTCCTTGAGAAATTGTATGGCCAATCCTCCAGGAGAATCCCAGCCACAGACGTTGTCACAGTCAGGTTGACTAAGTGTAACAGGGGTAAATCACCTGCCAGTTTAAACCCACAATCGTCACTGTTGGCTTCACACAACTTTGCTTGCTAAAGGCTAGGTCTAATGGAGCTAATCGCTCTCTTACTCAAGCTCGAAGGGTGGTGTCATCTTCTGCAAACATGCTGACATCTGTGAACACTACCACATATCAATGTGATTTGCTTTTTGGTCTGGTTTCTCAGGATATGGCATTCTCCAGGCTAGCTCGACACATAGAGTAAACCTGAGCTGTCATTCTGAGGAGACACAGAGATATGGGGGAGAGATTGGGGGGGAGGAGAGGTTGGGGCGGGGAGGGTTGGGGTTCATTTTCCCCAGGCAGATGCATCTGCTCCAATATTTACAGCATTTCTCATCTGGTAAACCGTCCCGCACCTGGGAGACGGATGGGCCAGGGTCTGTGGGTCAGATCTCCACTCAGACTTCCATGGCCCCCTGCATCCTGTGGGGGCGGGAACGAGGGTGGTGCGAATTTCTGCCGATCAGCTGTCAGACCTGTTTAACGTTCGCGTCGTCAGTCCCCCCCTCCCCCCCACATTTCTGTTAGGAGCCCTCTGATTTACCTCAGAATGGCCTGAGAGCGCTCTCCAAATAAAAAAAAAACACAAGGGCCCCCACAGCGGCTGACCCCGTCTGAGCCATGAATATCTGCCATGTCTCCGACTGTATCGATTCACCGCCCCCAACGTTAAGAGCTGGCCTGACCTTGGTTTGAATGTGCGTTGCCTGGAAACTGACCTTTTGGCCCCTCCCCCAGCCCCAGGCCGGCACCTCCTGGTCCGGCCTACCCGGACAGCTGAGGCCTGGGTCTTGATTTCTTCCCTCTCTCCATGATTAAATGGCCCTTTCCCCCTGACACCTCGACCTCAGACCAGGACCTCTTGGGCACCCGGGTCACTTAGCCTTGAACCCAATTACAAGATGAGGGTACTTAAGCGTGACAGACGCTCCTCTTTTGTATGGGGGTGGGTGGGGGTAGAGAGGTTGGACAAGAAGCCATTGCAGCGCCGACGCACACTCGCCGTAATTGCCAGAGATTGGTCTCCCACCATAAAACACGTAAAAAGGCTCTTTCGATTTTTAATGCAAAATGAAACTCAGCAAATACTCTTGTTGACCAGGGGATGGCCAAGCAGGTAAACAAATGCAGATGAAAACACTCAAAAGCCTATGTTCCCATTTTACCTGGCATTTCTTTTCTTGTTTCTTTTTTGTCTTGGTGTGTGTGTGTGTGTGTGTGTGTGTGTGTGTGTGTGTGTGTGTGAACTGGATTGTGTGTTGAGTTGTAAACTTTCAAGAACAGTTCAGTCATACTGCAGTCATACATTTCCACGCAGTTGAGAAGATGTGGGGAAATCTTATGTACAATAACTATAATGGCTAATAATGCTTGTTCCTTTTGCTGCTCATGATATATTTCAGTCTATTTACCAGTACTGTATGTCTGCTTTGTAGCAGAGCACTTTGAGCTGGCAGCCCTGCTTCCCGCATCAGACTGCCTCCTGCACAAATACTGATGTTCAATCTTTGCTCTCTGTCAGAGAAAGTGTCAGACTTTACCCAGAAAGCCTCTCTTTGCTGTGGTGATCCAGACTCAGATGTTGTGTACCAATTCAATGGTGTATGTAAATGTCAGAGGTG